>OY757311.1:34402930-35806480 GCA_963583905.1 Stenurella melanura | reverse complement strand
ATTACTGCGGTTTCTTCGATAATCATGAAATGAATAGGTTTGTTTTGGTTTTGAAAAATACCAGTCCTCGGATGTCAGGAACATCAGCAGTTAGTAAGTTCAGGACCCGTTTTACTGACTGCGCATGTGCCTGACGTCCGAGGACGTCCTCGGACAGGCTATTTCTCAAAACCAGAACAAACTTTCTATATTCATGCTTGGAGCATATTTAATGTCCGATATGTCAAGAAATATTACAGCTACACCTATCAACCCTGCTATCTTTGAAATCAAGGAAAAAAGATTTAAAAGAATATATACAAATATACAGAGTTTTCCATTTATAAAACAACCTTTATTATGTCACGTGACCTATGCAAGCAATCGTTTTTTAATAACTTAAAAAAATATATATGCGACCCTACAACTTCTATGCAAAACTGTTTTTTAACTCCAATAATAACGGAAATAAAGGGGGGTCAAAATATAATGAATAGTCCTATACCTCCAATTACTATAACAATTACAGCTAGTGTAGCAAACGTTTCCTTTACGTCCAGAGTACATTCAACAGACGAAAAAAGAGACGAAAAAAGAGACGAACAAGCTGACGGGCAACATTCTTGGGAGAAGTAGTAAGAGTTGATATGAAATGACAAAATATAATATATGTATTAAACTCTGATAGACCAAAAATCATGATTACTTATTTATTTATTAGAGTCCATGAAAGCCTTTAAGATTCGTTTTACCGACAGAAATCGATAAAACAATCCACACATTTAAAAAGCATCGATTCTAAATGTTGTTTAATTAGTTCTACAATATAAGGCCGGGTTCACACTACGCGTATTCAGCAGATGCGTAAACTACGTATTCGTATTGTCGATAAGGGAGTGTTGGGTTCACATTGTGCAGATTTTCGGCGTCTATATGGTCATCAGTTTGTGTCAAACTATTGAAGTAGTATGTTTAAAATAAAATTTGTTTACGCTTTGGAAGCCGCGGGGTTACTCCGAAGACCCAGGCAGTATTATATTCATTCTTATCATGTTAATCAATCATTGAAAATGGGACAAAATAATAGCAGTCCCGATATATCAATAAATGATGACCTAACTACAGATAAAATAGTTATCGCCAACGAATTCAATTCATATTTTTTAAATATAACTAAATCATTAGCATAACCAGACAATAATGTACTTAATCATAGGAATAGAACCCATACGCCCATTATTAAAGATTCACTTTACTTAAAACCCACTAATACATCCGAGGTTATGAATATAATCACCAGTTTAAAAAATTCTAATTCCGATTCTGATTGTTTTCCAGATAAAATTGTTAAAAAATGTTCCAGAGAATTGGCTACACCATTGGCCGATATTATAAATCAATGTTTTTCAGATGGCATTTTTCTAGATCTTTTAAAATTATCCAAAGTAATTCCATTGTTTAAAAAAGGTGACCGTACACAGCTCTGTAATTACAGATCAGTTGAAGAACTAATCGCAATAAGAGTTTCTGAATTTTTAAGTACTGACTCAGTTCTCAACAAATAAGCATGGCTTTAGAGAGAATAGATCAACTATATCAGCTTTAATAAGTTTTCTGGACTATATTTATGAAAATCTTGAGAAAGGTAATGATGTTATGGCACTGTTTATTGATCTTTCAAAGGCATTTGATTGTGTCAATCACGACATTCTCTTGGATACTGTTGACAAATATGGTATATGGTATATAGGTTCGAAGTCAGAAACTAAAACAATAGACATTGGTGTACCCCAAGGTAGTGTTTTAGGACCGCTACTCTTTCTCCTTTACATTAACGACTTGGATAATTATGTGCATGAATTGTATTGCTCCTTTCCTGCTGATATTACTGTTGCCATAGGTACCAAAAACATACAAGAACTGAGTGATAAGTTAAATTCTACCCTACCTAATATAAATAATTATTTCACCATAAAGAATTTGATAATGAACCAAGAAAAAACATTACCGTTACAGTTTCATCCTGTTAGAGCTCATCATATATCGAGTTTGCTTTTACAGCTTAATGGTAAGTCCATTGAACAAGTGTCAACTTTTAAATGTTAAGTCTGTATATTGATTTATCATTGGATTGGAAGTCACATGTCTCCTATATTTGCAATAAATGTTCAAGTCACTGTTTTGCACTGAAAAGATTACGTCACATAACCAATACAAAGACTGTGAAGATATTTTATTTTTCTAATTTAGAGTCCAGACTGCGTTATGGCATTATTTTTTGGGGAAACTCACCGTCATCAAACCGTGTGTTCTTGCTGCAAAAAATATCTATTCGTAATATGTTTAATTTAAGCTATAGAGAATCCTGCAAGCAGATATTTATCAAATATAATATTTTTACATTACCCTGTCTGTACATATTTGAAATTTTAAAATTTGTAAAAAAAAACTTATCCTCCTTCAATTCCTTAAATGCTAATCACAATTATCCTACACGGCATGGATCCAATTTGCAATACGATATGCACAGACTTCAATTATATAAAAGAAAACCATATTACATGGGATGTACACTGAAAACAAGTTTTTGTCAGAATTTAAAAAAATTCTGTTAAAAAATTAATATGTTTATTTTATTCTGGAAATGTATTTGACGTATCATATACACGACAGCACGTTTTTGAATTATTATCGAATGTCTACTAGTGCAATAAACTTGTCCTTATCGAACATTTTCACCAATTTAAACCCAAGTTTAATGAACTGTAAAAATTAATAAAACTGCAAATACGCACCAGCCGATCCGCACAACATGAACGCTCGCTCAGAAATGCACGTGTTCTCTGTCAACTTCACGGCAATGGAGCTCGGGACCTGCAATGCGAACGTACGTATTTCCGGCAGCATACTGCAAAACAATGTTTTGTCATCTAGCTGAAAATACGCAGCCGAAGTACGCATCTGCGGAATACGCTTACCGTGAACCCGGCCTTAAACTGACACCAACTTGGTGTAAAAGCACAAACAACTTCGCTATTGTAGTTTTGTCGCCTTTTTTGCATACCTGCGACGCCATAGGGGTGGCTGGTATTGCGCCATAACTGTAATTACAAGACCGACAATTGTATTTACCGTAAATACTACAACGCGTTATCGCTCACCATACACTGTGAGCACTTCAAACAATAGGCAATAGATCTACAGAACAAACTTAAGCTCTTCGGCATGTTACACACCCTCAATTAATAAAACGGAGGCTCTATATAGTCCACAGCGCGTGGGCTAGGGTACATTCCAATTAAGGACGTAAAGTCAGGGAGGTCCGGTACCTATTAAGATACCCTTTCGATGTATATACCTACTCTAACCTGAAGTGGGACTGTATAATATGGTATGAACAAAAAATTCCTGGGGGCTGAAAATGTTTGGGAACAATACATTTACAACATTTTATTAACCCTGATTGTCACATAAATTTTAGTACAAAGCAGAGTGAAGTTACTTTAGTCGATGTCTTACGTAGATACAGAGTGAATAAATTAAGTAGAATGTTTGAAAATGTTGGGTTCTTGCATTTCAGTATTTTAGTGACGATATTTTAATATTGTCACTTACATTGTAATAACGACTGATAAACTGAAGAAAATTCTCATTCTACAATAGATGTACTGAAGAAAGAGAAATTAATTTAAGACAGACTAAACTTATTGTTCAATGTAGTTAAGGGACAAATAAAAGTAACACGTGAGTCAAAACACATCTTGAGAAAGGGAAATTTACAGCGGGAAAATCATATGAACCTTATTTAAAGCGTCAAGTCATAGTTCTCCACGGAGGGGTCAACCACTGCCGGAAATACGTGTACGAATTTTCAGGAATACCACGGGAATACTCGGGAATACTCAGCAATACACGGGAACGGGAATACTAAGGAATACCTCGGCAATACTCTGGAATACTCAGGAATATCCTGGCAATACTCGGAGGTGTACAATGAAGAGTTCAATACACGAGAACAGCTTCTAGAAAATATTATTACTGTATGTGATAGCATTAGAAATAACCCGTAAGTGATTAATAGGTTAGTGAAAAACATATTAAAACGTTCTCGAAAATGTATTGACGCTGGGGGCATTCATTTTGAAAATCTGTATTATAGTTTTAATTATTTGCACCGTTTTCAATTTATTTCTTCAATTAAGTATTTAAAGTTCTAAATAAATTTATTTCGTCAAAATGTGTTTAATATTTTTTTAAATTGTGCTTGTTAATTTAAGCCTCTTCACAAAAGTTCCCTGGTGGAACGGGGAACTTCAAAACCTGCGTAATGAGACACGCAAGCTCTTCAATGGGGCTATGCGCACTCAGCTCCCGGAGGACTGGGACAACTACAAACGGTCCCAGCGCCTCTACAAAAGCTGCATTCGCAGCAATAAGAGGGCAGCCTGGAGGAACTTCTGCGAAAGCATCGAAGTTCTTCCAGAAGCCGCCAGGCTCTGCAAAGCCCTCAAGAAAGACAAACCACCTCAAATAGTGAACTTGAGGCTTCCCTCGGGGGGGCTAACGGCCACCTCTGAGGAGCGCCTCAAGCATCTACTAGAAACACATTTCCCCGAATCCGTAGTGGAGACGGAGGACATGCCACCCCCTCGGCCCCCCCGCGCCGCTGTCACCACAGCGGATTGGAGGACAGCTTCGAGGGTGGTAACAGTGGAAAGAGTCAGGTGGGCTATTTCCACGTTTGACCCATTCAAAAGCCCGGGACCGGATGAAGTGTTCCCCGCACTTCTGCAAGAGGGGACGGAGACACTCATACGTCCGGTCTATCACTTGATGAGAACCTGTCTGGCCTTGGGGTATATTCCTATACCCTGGAGAGCCGTCAAAGTTGTTTTCATACCGAAAGCAGGACGCACATCGTACGACACTGCCAAGTCCTACAGAGCAATCAGCCTTACATCCTTCCTACTCAAAACATTAGAGAGGTTGGTTGAAAGGTACATCAAAGACGGGGCACTGACCTCAGTGCCTCTGCACCCGTCACAACACGCCTACCAGGCCGGGAAGTCAGTGGAGACGGCCCTTCATCCGATCGTTTCGAGGATCGAGAAGGCGCTGCTCCACAAAGAACTTGCGGCCGGGGCTTTCCTAGACATCGAAGGAGCGTTTGACAATACCTCCTTCGATTCAATCTGCGCCGCCGCAGCCTATCATGGCATCGAGGACACCATCATCAGATGGTTGAGGGCCATGTTGGCGGGAAGGCAAATCACAGCTGCCAACGAGGAAGTGGCAGTAAAAGTTTCAGTGAGAAGAGGCTGCCCACAAGGTGGTGTCCTCTCTCCTCTGCTATGGAATCTCGTTCTCGATGGCCTATTACAGGAACTCGAGAAAGAGGATCTCTTTGCGCAGGGTTATGCGGATGACCTCGCAATCATCATCTCGGGAAAATTCCCAAATACGGTCAGCGGGCTCCTGCAAAGGGCCCTTCTGATCGTACAAAGATGGTGCAACGACCAGGGCCTTAGAGTTAACCCCTCCAAGGCGGAACTGGTCATTTTTACAAGGAGACGCAGGTTAGACGGCTTCGTCGCACCTGTGCTCTACAATACCACTCTAACGATCTCAAGGACAGTGAAGTATCTGGGGGTCATCTTGGATTCTAAGCTGACCTGGAAAGATCACATAGAGAGACAAATACAAAGAGCCACTACAACCCTCTGGGTATGTAGAAGAACCTTTGGTAAAACTTGGGGGTTAAACCCCAGGGTAACAATGTGGTACTATACTGTCATAGTTAGACCAATGATCACGTACGCTTCTGTCGTCTGGTGGCCTGCAGTAGCCGGGCGTAACATACGGCAGAAGCTGACACAACTCCAAAGACTTGCCTGTCTGGGAGTCACAGGAGCATTGCGCACAACCCCCACGGCAGCTCTGGAGGTCCTCCTGGACCTCGTGCCCCTTCACTTGGTGATTGTGGCCGAGGCTCGGAAAGCGGCCTACAGACTGAAATGTGGTGGTCAGTGGAAATTCGGAGGAGAACAATTAGGACACACAAGGGCCCTATCTGATGCGATAGAGGCCCACCCACTCCTGGAGGCCAGGAGTGATGACGTCGTGCCTTCCTTCTCCTTCGCACAACCCTTTGAGGTGGTCATCCCCAAAAGGGAAGACTGGAACCCACTCGAGGGCACACTCGGGCCTGCCGATATCGTCTGGTTCACAGACGGATCGAGGCTAGAGGGAGGTACCGGAGCAGGGATATATGGAGAAAGGCCCAGGGCTGAGCTCTCTTATGCCCTGGGCAATTTCGCCACAGTATTCCAGACTGAGATCTTTGCTATCTTGGTCTGTGCACAGGAGAATATCCGTAGGGAATACTCCAACAAACACATACACATATGTAGTGACAGCCAAGCGGCCCTCAAGGCCCTTGCATCGGCAAGAACCAAATCAAAATTGGTTCAAAACTGTAAACAGGCTCTCTGCGAACTTGGCTCATCCAATTGGGTCAGGCTCCTCTGGGTGCCTGGACACAGCAACATTGAAGGTAACGAGCGGGCAGACGCTCTGGCAAGAGGAGGCTCTCGGAAGCCTCTACTGGGTCCGGAGCCGGCCCTAGGTTACCCTAGATCCAACGCCAGGAGGTCAATAGAGGACTGGGCCCGCTCCCAGTTCATTGACTACTGGACATCCCACCCAGGACTCCGGCAAGCGAAGCTCCTCATCTCAGGACCCTTGCCGGAGAGAACAAAACAAATTCTGCGACTAAGCAGGAGACAAGTCAGAGTCGTAATAGGTCTTTTGACCGGACACGGCTCTTTCAGAAAACACCTGCATACCATGGGGGTGGTGGACCACCCCGACTGCAGGTTTTGCGAGGACGAGGAAGAAACTTCTATCCACGTCCTGACTTCCTGCCCTAGGTTGATGAACCTGAGGTATAAACACCTCGGCATTGGCTTTCCAGTGCTGGAGGAAATAAGAAATGCCCCCATAAGCAGGATTCTGGCCTTCGGACTAGAATCTGGCCTGAGTGGGGGCTTTCAATAAATTCGTTAGCGGTTGCACAATGGGCCACTAGGCCTGAGTGCGGCGACCATTCCTCGCCCCGCTAGAAGAAGAAGAAGAAGAAGCCTCTTCACTAACATTATTTTTCTTTGGAATGTGTATTATTTTGGATGAAATTTAAGGCTTAGAAACACTGAATGTCGAAACAAAAACAAATAACAATCTCTTTTACGGGGTGTTTAGCTAAAATTAATGCAATCATGATGTTAGCAACTGGATTGTTATTTATAGAAAATCAAATTTAGTCTTTCAATACTTTTGAAAATTTATTGAAGAATAACCATAAACGTGCCATCAAATATTACGACATTATTTTATAAACTGGCCCATAGGCTTTTTAAAACTTTACTAACATTTACCAAAAAATAATACACAGTATGATGTTAACGACCCCTAAGAGCCATACTAAAAAATGGAGGTCGGTCCTGAAATTTTTCCAAAATCACTTAAGCTATTCATTAACCTAAAAGAGTGTAATATGTATACCGAATTTTATCTAAATAAGTGCCAGTTATTTAAACTCAGCTGAGTGTGCTCTACACCCTGCATATTTTTTAAAATCGAGGTAAAAATAATAAATGTATTGGATTTGAACCATTAGTTTTGTAATTATTAATTGTCTAATATGAGGTTTACAAAATATGAATCAATGTGAATTTGATAGATTTTAGAGGTTAACCACTAGCGGAAATGTGAGTACAAATATTCAGAAGTCCCACGGGAACACTCGGAAATAATGTGAAGTACTAGGGAATACTCGTAAATATTCGAAAATACTCTGGATTACTCAGGAATACTCAGTATTCTCGGAAATACTGCGGGAATGCAGTATTCCTGGAATACTTGTACAAATTTTGGGCCAGTGGTCGATCCCTCGTTCTCCACGCATTATCCATTATGTTTTTATTTGAATTAGTGTAGGCTGTGTAAAATTTCAATTGTACTCGTTTCATTTACCGTGGTTATGTTGAAAAATAAATTCAAAATAGTTCCACATCGTTGCCATAGCGAAAACTTCGATAAAGGCTAGCATTTTAACGCTCGCTGAGTGAATGTGTTCTTACAAAATATACTTAATACTCTCTTTTATTTTGATATTTTGAAATGATCGTAGATAATAGACTACTTGTGTTTTAAGAGCACAAAGTACTTCATTATCGCCGACAGGGTAATAGGTGTACGGTATACCTTCAAAAGACGCTCGGAAAAGCATCCCAAGAGACCTCGAAGAAGGTTGTAACCTTTGCAATCGATTTATTATTTTATTGTCAACAACACCTTATTAAACTTTTTGACTCCGATGGCAGGAAATTTATTATTAACAAAGTTGTAAAATAAAAAAGAATACATCGTTTTCCAATCACATTCAATAGTTTAATTTGGCTAAAATAAGCACTTTTTGTCTCTTGACATTTTTGAACTACAGGCGATTAAATGTCGGCCAAAAGTGGCCATTTAAAAAAATTTATTTCTCAGCTTCTGCGTCTTTAAACTTTTTTTTATGGAAAATCATCGTCAGGACTTATGTTTAAAGACCATATTTTCCTTAATTTCAACACTTTATAACTCTCGTTACTTTTTTAAAGACGCGCCTTTTTAAACTACAGCAATTTCAAATTCAAAAAATGCCGTCTTTAACACTATAAGTCTTTTTAAACGCATGTGAATCATTCTGTAGTCAAACACAACAGGCTCTCTCTCCACATGTGAATACTATCAATGTCTTTCTGTTTTAATTTTTTTGTAAATTTTAAAATCATCTACAAAGTAAACATTTGGAGAATTTAACAACTGAAGGCAGGTCGATAATAAATAATAAAAATAATAATGGACCAAGATTTTATCCTTGTGGCACTCCAGAACTAGCATAATATTTACCAGAAGCGTTTCCATTGTGTTTTACCACAAAACATCTATGCTGGAAATACCTTTTTAAAAGTAGCGTCATTTTCATAAATAAACCAAATTTATTTCGTAATAGCACATGATCAACTTGTCTAAATGTTATTTGTGGCATCTTCTTCAATTATTTGGGACTTCCTGCCACATGTATGTTTTCTTTTTAAGCGGTGCTTGGGGAATCTACAAAATATATTACAATTAACCAGTATAATACTGGTAAATAACCTCTACGCCTGTGACGTTTACGTCAAAGGATCAGTTAGAGGCTGTTTTTTTTTAAATAAACAACACAAATAAGTATAAAAACTTGAAATTAAATATTTTTGGCCGACGTTTCGGAAATCTAATCTGTTTCCTTTTCGAAGCTTTTTTTTGAAAAATCTTTTTTGCTGTGTATGACAAATACACAGCTCTAAGAATGTTTGTTATATTCAATATCCATAGATACTTACTATTTACATAGAACTGTTGATATAGTTAACAGTTTTTTAGTTTTTATACAATGTTAAGTTTGTGAATGAGTGCGACAAACAATACGTGGGTGAGTCATCCAGACCTTTAAGTGTAAGATTGGGCGAACATGAAAATTATATCAGAAAAAATGAAATTCAGAGGTCCAAGATCTGCGAACACGCGTGGGAGAACGGACATAGAATAAACTGGGACTCGGCAAAAATTTTAACTAAAGAGACAGATAGCAAAAAAAGAAAAATTAAAGAATCCGCGATAATATTATTGAATGAGGATAATTGCGTGTCGAATTGTTCCGTAGATGTATGTACAACTTGGCTGCCAATGTTAAAAGAAGAACTTCACAAACTTAACATTGTATAAAAACTAAAAAACTGTTAACTATATCAACAGTTCTGTGTAAATAGTAAGTATCTATGGATCTTGAATATAACAAACATTCTTAGAGCTGTGTAGTTGTCATACACAGAAAAAAAGATTTTTTCAAAAAAAAGCCTTGAAAAAGGAAACATTAGATTTCCGAAACGTCGGCAAAATATTTAATTTCAAGTTTTTATACTTATTTGTGTTGTTCATTTAAAAAAAAAACAGCCTTTAACTGATCCTTTGACGTAAACGTCACAGGCGTAGAGGTCATTTACCAGTATCATACTGGCTAATTGTGATATATTTTGTAGATTCACCCCCTACCACTGAGAGGTGATAGGGGGTAGAAGACTCACTATCCCTTAAGGGAGGCAAAGGATTTCCCATATCAATCGACATTTTATGGCCAACAATTTCATTATCATTAACGAAGGTTAAATCATTCAACCCTTACCACCCTTACCATCCTTACTAACCTCTCAGCGAGGAAAAAACTGCACTATATAAAACGTATTAAATTTCAGTTTATAAGGGATAATACAGTTTTAACTTCGCTGAGAGAGCAGTAAGGGGTGGCAGGGGTTCAACAATTCACATTCACATTCCTATTCATAACTTTACCAAAAACGAAATATTATCTATTAACTGTCAATATACGAAGGAAAACTTTCTTTTTGCCCTCTTTAGGAGATAAAAGGGTGTGGTAGAAGAATACTGACACCATAGAAATCTTCTTTTTTAAACTTGGCATCAGTACGACAAAATGCTTAAAAAAATAAACCTTCGTTTTGAAGACCTGCCTTATCACAAAATCAACGTCTGCAGCTGCTTATTTAACTGTGAATTTGAAATTCTAGAGTTTTCCAGTTAACAAGGACTTGGCTAGACTTGGTCTTTTGTTGGAAATTATTTATTTATATATTCTTGTAACTCATAATTAAAACTAAGAAAAAAGTCAAAATCAATTTCAATTTGTTTATTATTTTCATCCAACCTCGTGCCTGGATTAATTGTTGCAATAACTGATTATGTCAAAATGATTTGTAGCCACGAAAATATTTCTAAGTTAGAATTTTATAATTAAGTATACTACGTAAATTAAACTTTGTTTCACATTTTAGCAACCATTGTATGATATATTATCAAGATGAAGATGATAACCACATTAAGACTTGACAGAGTTGGAGTCTAAACCCACATAAATTAAAGTTCTGTTGTACATTCAGACAGTTGCGTTAACTTAAAATTTGTGGCGAATTCCAGCTTGCATCTATTCAATTTGTAAACACTAGTCAGACTTATCAACCCTTTATTTACGAGCAGACTGTTTCAAGACTTGGTCGGGATAGCTCCTCACTTTGTAATTTCTAATTAGAATCATTCCCTCATTAATTTGACGTCAAACATCAAACGAACAATCAAAAGTTACGATGCGTGTAATTTCGTTCATGTGAGAGAGTTATAATTAGTCTATATATAGGCCCATTGTGTGTCTATAAGGTAAATTATAGTAAATCATGAAAGCTCAGAAAATACGTTATCAAATATGTTACACACAAGCATTCCGGGTGAAGCATATTCGGGGTCCGTTAGTTTAGTACAAGGAATATGATAGCTTCCATGCATAGATCAAGATCTCCTTTTTGGAAACCTGAAATTCGAGATGATAAAAATGTTTTTAATGAAATTGACGATAACAAAAAACATGAATTTTTGGCATAATGATATTGGTATTATTCGTAAATTTAAGATATATGAATATATAAACATACCTACTTATTAAAATTTCACGATGTTGATTTTAATGCCTTAAAAATCATTTTTCTATTAATCAGAAAAATTTTGAAATATTAAATCAATGATTCATTTTTTTTGTTTCATTATACGCGTCAGCTCAATCGTGAGGTCAGAGAAAGACAATTGAATCTTAAACAAAACATTTTTTTCCATGTCACGTCCTGTGTGATTTAATAATACATGGATGGCATGGCAAATTTAACAAGATAACATAGACCAGACCCACCTATTCTCATATACATATAAAATCATCACTCAATAAATATTGTTAGGCGCCGAAATGTAGGGCTCCTTCGATGGTCTGGCGATACAATGCATGACCTAAAAATATCTAGCACACTCTAAATAAGATTTATAGATTGTTTCAATATGTCAAACATCACCTATCATTAATTTTCCTGCTCTTGTTTCACCGTAAAGAAATTATCTTGATATCTAAGCACCTTATGATACTAGATATTTTTAATTGAAACTCGTAACTAGTACCAAAACCAATACGTATTTACTTTCACTACGACTGTCCAGAAGACACTAAGTATTGTTTAGTTGAGTGTCAATTTTATAGTTAAATAAATTTTTATTAGATTGTTTATATTTAAATGTCCAAATACAGAGTAATACAATTGATTAGGTATTCAATAATTAATAAATAATAATTGAAATTTTAATAATTCTAATATTTGCAAGAAACTACCTAGTTTTTGAGGGTATCTTCGACGGGTGTATGACGTCACATCACCTATTATTGTTCTTTGGACGACTATCTTTACTAGGTATTAGGCAAGTGTGAAGGAGTGTAACATTCTTTTGAGGTATCTGGTTCAACGAATGTTAAGATTTATTTACTGTAAGTACAAATAATTAACAACGTATGATTTGTGTTCTTGTTAAAAAAGAATGTCATGGACTCGCTGCATCCCGGAAACATTTAGAGTTGAAAGGCAGCCCACAATCACATTTTTTTTAGAAACATTTACAGCTGCTATTGTGAAACTGGATCTTTTTGCTCCAAATGTCACATTGGCGCAAAGAATCTATCCCCGTCGACCAAGAATGTTTTTTTAACGGCCCCCTATATTTAAATTCCGTCGAATAAATTTTAAATTAGTTTTTTAATTCAAGTCAAGGCAGAAGATGTGGGATATGCAGAACTACACGACAGAGCACATTTCTCTGCAAGTGCGCTAATGTTTAAATAAACATTTTCCACATTGATAGATTGGTTGTATAGGTGAATCTTGGCCAGCCAACTGTCCATATTTCAACCCCATGGACTTCTCAATATGGCCAAATATAAAGGCAACAATCTAAGAAGAAAGAATTTTATATAATTTATTCGCAAATATTCCTGGAGATTTTTAAGAAAACTAATAGAAAAGTGCACCGATGGTTATCACTACGTACAATTACTTTGAAGTACAGTTAATTAATCAATGCACAGACTGTCGATAGTAAAAGTAAAATCTATTGTTAAATTATTATTCTGTTTGTCTGTTTTTCTATTATTTATTTATAAGAAAATATATCGAAATTCAACAAGAGTCTCTTTTTTGTGTAACAAAGGCGCATCATCAGATTTTCGTTTCATTTTGCCAATAATTTCACAGGTAAAAAATAAGCCACCATTTACAAAGGAAGTAGAGTATAGGTTTGGTTAGTTTAATATGTGAGTGGGCTCTTGTCAGGCACTGCACTGCCAACAGCAAGTCTATTTTGACCAACTCCTTGTTATAATTCACCCAACAGGTTCAGCTTTTTAATAGATTAGAGTCTACTCGGTCGGGTGCTACAAGCGATCTTGTATGCGCGCGCAGCAGCAGGCGTTTTGATGCAAGTTTATTGTATTTCAAAGTAATTTTGAGCAGTGGAACGTTTTGTTTGCAATACTTTGAGGTAGGTCAAAGTATTGGTATCAGAGAAAAGTAAGGAGAACATTTGCGCCGTTTTTGCAACTTTTGCCCTTATCAGATACCACCTACATGGGCGATGAAGACGCGCGCGCATACAGGATTGTTTGTAGTAGCTGACCAGAAGAAGGTTAGTTAGCCATCCAGGTCCTCAAGTAGGGTATAACTGGTGCCCTCTATGAGCAACTTTAAAATTAGTCCCATTTTTATTTGTCATGCTAAAACATAATGTTTCCCATTTCCAAGTTGGTACTATGCAATTTTTAAAGCTACTGAGAAATTTCTAAATATTATTCAAACTTTGAACACTTTGTATCTCTATCAGCAATATTTGTAAGGAATGTTTTACTTAACATTTTTTTAGTTTAATTTCCCAATCTTAATTAATCACTATGTATTTTGGGTAAATGGTATAAAATCAGTGTAAGCTCGAATGGGCTTGTTCCATGATATTCTTTTTATATGGTTTTTATACTTTTTCACATAGTACTCGATATTCTCATTATACACTTAAAATTTCGTATTATTAACTTTTTCCGTGCTCAAGATATAAGGAGTTGAAATTAGTAATAGTTGCAAAAACCGAGCGCTCCGTTGTGACGTCACTATACGCAAGTGACGTAAGAAAAATGGCTTTCTGGGACCTTTCAAATTTAACCTGAAAAGTCGAAAAACATGGAGTTTTTAAACGCTGGTAACTAAATAAATACGTCGAGTGGAAGTTCGTTCTATGTGTCTACGGAAAGGAGAGGGTAGACGATGAATTCTAATCGTAAATTGCAGGGTCAAAATCGAAAATTCCTCCCGGCAGGAGCGAGAGAAAATTGCAATTTTTTGACATTTCACCAAATTGTACTCCTCCACTGTCAAGTAGTAAGCAAAACAAACAATACTTCGAAAACACTTATAATTATAACAAGTAAGGAGCATCAAATCTATTGAGATCGCCGAGGCTATGCGTATAGTGACGTAGCGCCTGGCCACGCCCCATTTTTGCGAGATGGAAATTTGTAATAGTTTTTAAGATACTAAACGTGCGAATAAGATTCTGATTTTTTGCAGATCCATTAATTTATACTTGCACTTTCGATTTATGAAATAAAAAAAAATGCCGAACCAGCCCATTTCGCTAATTTCTTTTGTTGATGTTGCTCTTTGCGTGTATTTTCATGCAAATTATTAGTGTCTAGAACTTTTTGAAAAAATATTTTTTTAAATTGTAAATTCTAAGAACCGCTGCCTTGGATTAGTTTCAAACTATGATATATTGCAGAGGTTGATATTGTGCATCTCAGGCAATATTTTCAGGAAGTGCAGGTTTTCAGGCTTATTTCATGAAACACTAATAATTTTTTGTAGTTTCATTCATACTGTGAGCTACGTGCATCAGTATCCCTGCGGCAAAACATCAAGGGTAGGATTGCCAGTGGGTATATAAGCACGGATGAACTAAAGTAGGTAATTGGCCTGTGTAGCGGAAATAGGTTAATGTTAAATGAATGAATAACTAAAGACTTGTTCAAAAGTTTGTTAGAAATCTTTTGGAACATTATATATACATAAAAAGTATTGTCCAGTGCATACGAATTGATATACTTATATATTTTTTAATCAAATCCTCACAAGACCCTATAATACAACCCCAAAGTGACCTCATGATGACAATAGTAGAGTATGGCATATTTCGGCCGTTAGTTGTTTTTTATTTGAGTTTCTTAATTAAAATTATTTTTAATTAATAACATTCTAGACTGTGTTAATATTATAGTTCAAAGAATACGGATTAATAATTACTGTTCAAATTATACTCTCATAAGAATTATTAGGCCTCAAAATAACCTCATAAGGGTAAAAGTACACCATCGCTTATTTTTGACGTTTATTGTTATTTATTTGCGGTTCTTTTTACAGAAATTATTTTTAATTACTCACATTCCGGTTTGCTTAAAGATACACTAATTGTTTAAAACATATTCTGTATTTTAAATATAAGTGGAAAGTCGAAGAAAAGTTGCAACTCTGTAGCTTTATCCTGAAGAAATATGTAATGGGCAATAAAAAATTGTTTAAATAATTTGCAGATTCCATTAGAAAAGTTTTAATCAATAAAATTAACGATCCAACTTGTGAAATTAATGAAAGATGGAAAAATACTATAACACTAACACAATCTGTAATGTGACTAGTTAAAAACAATTTTTCCAAAAATAATCTTAAATAATATTAAACGACAAAAATACGCGATACTTCACTTTTGCCTCTTGGATTCATTTTGGGGTCCTATAAGAGTCTTATGAGAGCTTGATTTAAAAAACAATTATTAATTCGGACTCTCTGGATAACTCTGAAGAGATGACACGTGCGATTTTTATGTCACTACATTTTAACAATTCTCGCAAATTTTCGAAAAACTGTCTATTATCCATAAGAAATACATTGGAAACTTCGTGGTCTCGGCGACACCTTTTAATATCAACCGATTTTAATCAAATTTGGGGTAGACAATTTCTTTGTAATTTCGAACAAAAAGAATCTAAATTCACATTTCATAAGTACATATTTCAGCCACCCTAATCGGCATATTGCAAATCAAAATTCAGTATTGTTTTCAAGAAGATTGCCTACCTAAAGCCATTCATTAATTAATTTTATTTGTACTGACATTCCAGATTGTATCGTATACATTTGAAATTAAAACTAAAAATCGTCGTAGTATTTTATAATTAATTTAGACATTATCTTTAAATTAATCTGACTGCGTTTTTGATTAATTTAGTTACTTTCTTCACGTGCCCCCATTCGGGAAATAAATGGTTTAATTTTATCTTTCATTTCAACCTTCAGTCAGCTATGTGGATACTTATAAATACAACATCTCTATTTTCTAAGTAATTGTTTTACATTAAATTAGGTTTTTTAATTACTGTAATTTTACTTAAACGTTTTCCAGTATCAAAATGTACTCCAAAGATTAAATATAGCATAAATCAATATTAAACGTTTAATACTAAATTAAAATAGATGCAATTAATACTCACATAGATAGGTTTCTTTATTTCTCATGGGCTTTTTCTGTTGTGTGTGAAATCCTATTATTTGCTTTACTATAACTACAAGCAAACAAAAGTAATTAACTTTAAAATAAAATTACAACCCTCCGAAACTTGTATGCTCTAATAGAGAGATCAGATATTTACTGTTTTTGGTTAAAAAAAATTTCCTTCAGACATATATTGTGAAAAACTATAACCCTTCCTATGGCCAGGGTGTTTAACAATTAACATTAATTATTATTACTGAGGTTGAGACCTGGGTTTCTCAGTGGCCAAGAAAATTACTTGCATGACCATTCATCGATGTGGAAAATTATCATTTAAATATTGGCGACCTAGCAGAGAATAATGCGATGTTGTCGCCTCATCCTTCATACACCACATGTTCTACTTCAATTATAGTGGTACATCTTCTAGAAGTCCAGTTTGTTCGATTTCAAATTTAAATATTAAGGATCGATTCGATTTGTTGGAAATTCAAAATGACAAAAAAAAACAGATATCAGATCACATCAAATCTTAAACTTGTACTAGAAATGGAATGCAAATCATAGGTGAGCAGGAAGGTCTTGAAGTAATAAATTTTGCAAAGGAGCAAAATAAATTGGATAGAGTTTCGCTTTATGCAATTCAATTCAATCCAATAAGTCTCTATTCAAAATTAACCTTCACTCTGGGGTCTGGCCTGGAGCCAGCCTGATTTCTTCAAGGTTAAGCGGCGTGGTAGTAGAATGGACGAGACAGATCTAGATTTATCTTAAAAAATTAATGAAATACGTGAAAGTTATCTTCTTCCGCTGCAAGATAGTTAAAAATAACAATATGATTAAAAACGATCAATACACTCTAAAACTGAAACCTAGAGAAGTAACCCGCACATATGAAAAAATTTTGGTCGCAGATATAGTAAGAAACACTTGGGAAAAAGACCCAATTTAAAACAACGGAATAGCGAATTACAAACGAAGTTCGTCCAAATAAAGACCTGCATTATTATTATTGTTATCATGTTCTTTATTTCTCTCGCACTGAACGGTCTCTCTCTCATGTACATCGGCCTGGCGGCAACACGTGCGATAAGTCACATCTTACAAGTGTTCAAGATCACTGATTTTTGAATATCCCTCACCACACTAAATTCTATGTTCGTTTCCAAGCTGTTCCACATGTAAATCCCATATGCGACACTGAAAAGGACAGCGATGTTTTGTGAAACATTAGCAGAGATACATACAGGTTAAATAGCCGAGACTCATGCACATACTGTACAGTTGAACGTCAACTAAACAGTTTAGCTGGATTAAAAGGTTGATTTTTTCGTAAGACGTACAGATTTCACTATTATTTTAAAATTAGCCTTACAAATGATACAAATAGGTAATGTAAGGAATTATGCGATGTAGGTAAATTTATTATATGATGCAGATATTATAATTATATAATAATTAAAATCCTCTATTACCTACTTCAGCCAGGTATTAAACTTCCGATTCGGATTATCCGAATCATCCCGAGCGTATTTAATTTTGACGTGTCACATCCACGGTAAATGTCCGAGGTCATCGGCTCCACCATTTCTGCTAGATCAAAGGAGTGTCGCATATGAAATTTATATGTGGCTGTTCTTTAAATTCTTCGGGATAACTCCAGCGGACGAGATGACAGTGGGTACCACTCGGACGTTGACTTGGTGCCACTCTTGTTGAATTTCAATGGCAAGATCCATGTGCTTTTGGTGGGTATCACGGAGATTATTAGTATCAAGAACCGCAAAATCTATGAGAATGATCTCGTTCTCATCGATCCAAATAATATCAGGTCAATTTGCAGTTATAGTTCTATCCGTAAGCACCGTTCTATCCCAGTATAATCAATGGTCTTCTCTTTCAAGTACATTTTGCGGGCTATATCGATTAATATGACAATTGTTCCCCATTTAGTCTGATTCTGGCTGCCAGTCGCTGATGAATAATCCTGACAAAACAATTATGGCGGTGCAGGTACTCAGACGATGATAGTGGCGTACGATCTGCAGTAATATACTGAATCATTTGCAGAGAACTTATTATTATTATGGAATTTCGCACTCCTCATTGGGAGGAAATTTCATTGATTCCCTCATATTACTTCGGGAGATGCAGCTCTATTGAAGCCCGTTCCAGGTTATTGGGCTCTTATAGAGATGTTGGTCATGTCTTCCCCAACAGATCAAGATCTCAACAAGTGACCACAGAGACTCCTACTCCAGAGTTTTCCTTAGAATGTGCGACCTTCGGACACGGTTCATCAGGTAATTGTTTCTGGCTCCGATCAAAGCCCGTCTATTATTATCTACAATTACAGGCACGACTGTGGCTTTTGCATTCCACAACTTGCTCACTTCCATTTAGAGGTCTTTGTAGTTACTTAACTACTCAGTTTCATTATTATTATGCTCTTCGCAAATACAAAATGAAGAGTGTATTGCATTCGATCGGCACATTTCTAAAACCGGTAATATTGCCCGTAGAGAAAAATTTTTCATAGCATTGTCTCATTGTCTCTCCGTCCGTCAGTCACGTTTCTTGTAGCACGATAACATTAGAAAGTAAATTGTACTTGTTAGGGCACAATCAATTATATTTAAAGAGCAGTAAATCGGCGAAGATTATAATAGTTAGCTTCTTATTATTTTGTGTCCTCGATTTTGCTATTGGATTCTTTTATGTTAACGCAGATTTCCATTTGACCAAATGTCGCATAATGAAGGAATATAGGATAGGAAGTGTAGATGCTTGTGAGATGCTTCTTTTAAGTTTCCACTTACAATCATCTACTTGCCTATTCTTCTTCTGGGTCTTCTGTTTCTGAATCTGTCAGTATATATATCCTTGATATTTCTACACTGTATTCCTTCGTGCCGTGTTACCTTTAGCTCTGACCATTATTTCTAGTAATAAGTTCGTCCTTTGATGGCGGTTTGGCCAAGGGTCAGTGGTCCATTTCTTGTATTACTTCGATTTGACATCTCTTTGCGCTTCTTCTTCAAGTTATCTGATCCAATGCTGTAGTGAGATGTATTCTTTTGGCTGCATATTGTTGTTTATTCTTATGTTTTGAGGTGTCAGAAGGTATGGTTTGATCTCTGTCCTGTCGAGAGGGATTCTTTGGTTTCGAAGAATTCCCTGCATTTTTTCTGTTCAAGCCTTCTCTCTGCCTCTCTTCTTTTTTCGCTGCTCCTTTTAGTTTTCCCCTATGTTTGGTGTATGTTATTGTTTTTCTGTGACCTTCATTTTCTTTACTATTTCGTATTTATTGTGCGCATCTTTTCTTCAGAGGAAATTTTTTTACGTTGCTGCGTTTTCCTCTTAGCTGATGATATTTCCTCTTGAATTATTTTTCCTATGGAAGGAAGCTGTTTCAAGTGTCGTTTACTGTTTTGTTGTATCCTTTACGAGCTTACTGTTTCTTTATCTCTAGTAATCCATATACTTAGTATTTTGTGGTCTGTCTTGATTTTTGTTGCTCATTTTGCCTTAATGTTTTAAAATCATGTCCCTTATTTTTCTATTCACTAGGGTATGACCTATTTGAGAGTTGAGATTTTCGTTGCTCCACGTATCAATGTAGATTAGCACTTGCTTCATGTGTTTCTTATTGGAAGAAGTGTTAAAAATTAAATAAACACGCCTTGAAAATTATAAGAGCAAGTTCTTAAGAACAGATAGATATAGCGAAAATAAACAAGAGTAACTTTTTAAGGACGCTCTGTCATATTCTCAACTCACTTTATTCATAGTTCAGAAAGTCAAAAATAAGCCCTCATTTAAATTTAAAGTAGGGTATAACTATTCCCCTCTAGGAGCACTGTTCCAAATTCTCATTTTTCATGGCAAGAAAAGAAAAGCAGCTAGTTTCCATGTTGGTATTAGGAACTCTCAAAATTATTGAAAAATTTCAAAATAATATTTAAGCTTCAAACACCGTGTATTTCTTAAAAGAGCTTATCTAGATTGACATAATAACGACAAATTAGCATTTATCTAGGCCGTAAGATGTGGTGAACCGATTACAGAAAAGTATTATTACTTAAAGCAAATATTTTTACAAAACTTTACTTCCTGGCCTGAGTAAACATTATAAACTGCGAAACTTAACCAAACAAAATACCACTACATTTTTTATTAATTTGCGGAAGCATCTCGATTACAACACATTGTTTGTTTATGCTATCGAGTCTCTTAATTCCATGAATTGGGTTTTCACACATGTTACTCTCCAAGTCTCCAGACGAATGTGGCTTTCTGCTTGACAGAGGCAACGGCTACGTTTTACGATATTAATTTAATCGTAATTAGAATTACTGCAGCGGCCAAGGCCGGTTTTATACTGCTGCGTAGGCGAACAACCATTAAACTCAAGCTTTATTTACATTCGATTTTGGATGCTCGAGAACTCATTAATAGGTCTAGCAGATACAATAAATAATGTGTGCGATACTCGAGACCGAAATCAAAACAAGTAGCGTTTTCGATTCAATTTAAGTATGAAGCCATACCAAGCATGGAAGCATGTTGCGATAATCGAAATATTACTTTGATTAATGATCGTTCGTAGATATTTAGGATATTTTAATGTTCATCCAGTAGTCTGGTCAGACAGATGGCCTAAATATAATAATTAGTGGCGTAAAACTGAGAATCTAAATCACCCAAAAAGGAATATTAATTTGCTAGAAGTGGTTGTAAACATTACAAGAAGTGCTGCAAAAGGTTTAGGTTCAATCCCGGTGGGCAAGAAAAATGTTAAAATTTGTCTCTTTACAGTTTTTCCCAAATATTTCTAGTTTTATAGCTCGTATTGCAACGAAAAAACAACTGACTATTTATAATAAAAGTGTGAAGAGAACTAGATGTGCCTGAACATTTCTGGTCAATTTGTTAAGTTGTCAAAATAAAAATATTTGGGTGCGGCTGTTTTTAAACAATAATTCTATGTTATCGAAACTTTAGGGAAACTTGCCTCTAATAAAGTTAAATCATGATGTCAAATTTCTAGATGACAACATTTATAAAACAATGGCAAAGTCAAAAATTAAATTGTGTATTATTTAGTTTCACCAAATCATAGAACGGGCTTTCTTCAGATTGTAGTGTGTAATTATTTATGAATTATTAACAATATTATTATGTTTTAACAAAAGAATACATAATTTAAAAAACAAATGCATTTTACCCATAAACATAAATTATTGCTTCTTTTTGCTAAAAATGATAATTTGTGGTGGTTCATGTAATCGTTCAATATCATATTACAAGGAGAGTGTTACTAACATTGTAATTAAGTATAGCATGACAGACACTGCAGTCTACGTTTCATTCATCTTGCTGATTAGTGTACTAATATTAAAAAAGAGACACAAATACTTCTAGGCTAAATTAGATTGTATTGTCAGCGTGTCGTCACGGTATAAGACGTCTCTTTACACCTTGACCTAGGACTATCTCTTATGAGTATCTTCAGAACCATTCAGACTTAGTTGTCCTTTCCAATTTCTTCCCTTCTATTTTTGTGATATTTAACTATCTTACAAAACACTTCTAGTCCGATAAAAGATGGTATAGCTAGCACTTTTTCTTCCAAGATCACCTATTACTTCATTACTTCCGTTCTTTCAAGCCCTGGAACCCCCAGCAAGATAATCTTGTTGATTATTTGGTAGATTTATTGTTTGTAGACATTACCAGACGATCCTAGGCTTATGAAGTTAAAGCTCTAAATGCTGCCTGGCTATCTAAAAGTGTACAAATTCTTGCCCCGGCAATAAACAAACATCATAATATAAAATAGAGCGAATCAAGCACCAAAGTTTCTTCAAGATAGGACAATAACGACAAAGAACATGAGATTCGACACAGAAAAAGGATGCCCACAAGACTCAAGTCTGGGTCCAGTATTATGGCTACTGACTATGAGTTGGTTCAGCATAATGAAGGAAGGAGGAGACCCTGACGACCTCATTCAGGCGTTTACGGATGACAAGGTGATAATCATAGGGTATTCTCTGATAAACATAGATACGAAATGGAAAATGTACAGCAAGAAATGTGAGGAGCGGGACATATACAAATAAGCTTAACATGCAACATACCAAAAACGGAAGTTTTATTTATTAATGGAAAAAGGAAAACCAGACAAGCACATCAACATCAGACAAAGCATTAAATACTTAGGATAATTGTTAATTATAAATTAAACACTGCTTTTAGATGAATCAATCTATATATTATAAATACTATTACATAGTGAATACAGTATTCACTATGTAATACTCTTGATAAAGGCCTAATAAGCCGAAACATATGTAGAGTATTTATAATATATAGATTGATTTATCTAAAAGCAGTGTTTAATTTATAATTAACAATTATTTTCAAGATGTTTCACGAGGTACCTACCACAAGTTCAGTTCAAATACTTAGGAGTTGAAATAGGTATAAAATTGTCAAGACAGTTGGGGAGAAAACTATGGACAAAGCGAACAAGCTAGTTAGCATTGCAGGGAGTCAGTGGGGAACCAGCAAGGAATCCTTGAGGCTAATATACGAACGAGCGATAAATCCAATTGTCCTATATGGGTCAGAAATTTGGGGTGACAAAGCTCATGATGCAAGGATTATAAACAATTATAAAAATTAGAAAGGCCATATCTACTTGCTAAAGTTAGTAATACCTTTCGTCAAAGCTACAGAAAAGAAATTATGGATAGCAAAGTTAGATATCCTACTATCGCCCAACTCGCATGTGATATAAATGACCTGACTCGCTTCCCAGACAGTTACACCAATATGTAATATATAGACGCCTTATCTCAACATCGAGGCAAGCTGGGATATAGAATATTCACAAAAAATGGAGATGGAACCTGGTAATACATCAAAGGTAAGCTTAGAGATCACACTGATATAAAACCAGCAGAAGCATTGGCTATAAGAATGACCCTAAAGAGGTGCTGTACGTATAAACAACTATCAAATATAGGGACAATTACCGATTAAAAGATGTCCCATGATATTCTTAAAACGCACTCAATAATCAAAGACCCAGTACTCCACAACATACATAGATACCTGCAAATCAGAGAAAGGGCGAGAACAGGAACAAAGATTGAGCACAAGAAAAGAGAGACATCACCTGGAAATAAACGAGCTGCAAGATTGGCAAAAGAAGCCTACAAACAACTAGAGCTCACCGAGTAAAATGCCGGTATAACTAAAAAGCAATTAAGTCAAAGAAAGAAAGAAAACAAAACTGTTGAATGGCATAGAAACTGGCAAAGCGGACAGAAAGAGGAAAACTTTCGAATTGATTCCAAACATTGGTACGGATCTAATGGACCTAACATGGAAGTCAACCCAATTAATAACCGCCATTCACATGGCGGAATACTATTTATGGTTTTATCTCAGATAACTTGAAGCAAATTGTATAGTAACTGCTCTTCATACCATGACACTCTGCCTGAAGAGTGTCGGAAAAACTACCTACCGAGTCCCCCATTAAGAAGTAAAGACAGAAATAAATTAGAACATATAAATAACTGGGGCGAAGAAAAAGAATAGATCAGACAGACAAAGGTTCCCTTAGTTTGGATTGGGGGAAAGACTAGAAAAAGGCCTAATGCCGAAAGGTAGGGGGGCATCTTGAAAGGGAAAATCTTCGTGTATGGCTATATAAAAGTGTATAAAATCTTGCTTCCTGTGAGCCATTTGTAATTCTCCATCGCAGAGATCTATAGCGTGAATTTCTACAGGGAAGATAGTGCTAGTAGAATCAAAGGTTTTTGGTGGTAAATATCCAGATTCGCAGGTTTTAATTTAATACCTGAAATTGCGTCCTTATGCAAATATACCGGGTGAGTCACGAATTGCACTCGCCCCGATATTTTCTAAAATATTTGGAATAGAAAATTGAAATTTGGAGGCCTTATTACACGACTAAAATGCCATCTTTTTAATACAAAATCAAGTTTGGTGCACATCCGGTTTGACAGGAAATGCCCACAACTCTCGATTTTTAAATGGAACACCCTATATATTTTTACATTTTTGGAATCTAGAGGAAATTTTGAATACAATACATCCATTTTGGTCACTTTTTGATAAACATTAAACATTTTATTAAAAAATCTATTTCTGAATCCAGAGTGCTGTGGTGCCCAAAATATATTTTAGTTTGTGTGCTACGTTACTATAAAAATAAAAAGAGCAATATGATTGCATTACTTAATTCTCTAGAGGCGTTTAAAATTTTTAAATGTGATTTTTACCCACTAACTCGGTTTTTTTAAATGGGAATTTAATCGTTCACCAACATTTTTAAATACCTCATTTTCATACGAATCTAATGATACCAAAATTTTGAAAATCCGCTCAGAAATATTTGAGATTTCAGCCAAAATACAATGCAACCAAGCTTTTAGAAACATGCGGCTAATAGATAATAGATTAGTGGGCTTTGGAAACTAAAATGGCACATTTCTGTGTAAATCTGGTAACCTAATAACATTGGAAAAATCATAGTAGCCATTGAATCTAATAAAACAATATCAGCTGTCAGACAGATACAAAATAAAGCGTTGCGGAAATCTCTTTGAGTAAAAATTAAAGAAAATGATTAATTTTAGTAGAAATGAAAAGGTCGATATGTTACTGATATATGGAGAGCGTCTCAAAATTTCAACTGCAGCTGCAGAACTGTATCAGCAACGATATCCCAACAGACGTTATCCAAGCAGACACTTGTTTGCCAGAGTGAAACAAGAATTAAGAAACGAACCCAATCAACAAGATGGATGTATTGTATTCAAAATTTCCTCTAGATTCCAAAAATGTAAAAATATATAGGGTGTTCCATTTAAAAATCGAAATTGTGGGCATTTCCGGTCAAACCGGATGTGCACCAAACTTGATTTTTTATTGTAAAGATGGCATTTTAGTCGTGTAATAAGGCCTCCAAATTTCAATTTTCTATTCCAAATATTTTAGGAAATATCGGGGCGAGCGCAATTCGTGACTCACCCGATATAAAGAACACGTCACACAGGGCTTCTATTGCTTTGTTTAACAGGTGCACATTACATCAATGATTCCAAAGCGCGTTAGCTGCTGCAACTTTAGCAACTTTGGTGTGAGGTGCTTGCTATTTTTCTTCTGTTTTTATTCACCATACCCATAGATGGGTTGATGGATGAGTGACAATGGGTAACAATCCTCTTATATGTCCAAGATCTTAATGTCAAATTAGATTTTTTTGGTTGTCTCCAAGTTTTACCAAAAAGCCTACTCCATGTCAATAGAGCAGCGGTTGCTCTTTTAATGACCTATATCAAATGTGTATTGAGAGTGTTTGATTAAGGATAATACCAAAATAGTTAGCAACTAAAGTCACTTTATGTACCACTTGGCATAGGAAAAGTTAATAAGAACCTCCTTCTATTTGTTTTGTATGAATTCATTTTTAGCCTTCTTTCAACCATCAATTTTTAATGAGATTGAAAGCAACCAGTCAGTTTTTATTATCACCCGATGACGCCAACCTGGTTGGCGAAACGAGCATCTAATGTCAGTATTCCAGTGTAGTGTTCAAGTGCTTTGGCGATTGTAGAAATTACTTCAAAGGCTTGCACTGACGGATAATGCGACACTTAATCGCACTGATAATTTTCCAATATATCTATTCTTAAAAGTGTATACCATTGTTTGCTGTACAAATTAATACAATTTATCAACAATTGCTTATTAACTCTAATTGGTCATTTACTCTCATTTTACATGATTAAATCGATAAATTAAAAATTAATTGAATAGCCAAGTGTTGTATTTTACATTAAAAATGGCATAAAATAATTTATTACTGTATAATAACTGTCAACTGCACTTGTTTTAAAATTATGAAATATGCATATATGTTTATAAACAAGACTATTATTATTGCACGTTTGCATATCAACATTCATTTATATTTGAAAGCTATGTGGTAAAAAACAGAAGCTAACCCCCTACGGGGTCCTTGATGTTTGCCAAGATGAATTACAGTTAGAACAGCCGGAAATGGTAAGATCCAGATGGTGGTGTTTCGTTATAACAACACAGTTTTACGCCGTTCAAAACAATTGGAATGCGTGTTTTTGAAGGGGTGAGTTCTCGGTATGTGACATTTTAACCTCAATACAGTCCCAGAGAGCGACTGCTTTTATCAAACGACTTCCCCAAGAAGACATAAATCCATTTTATTGGTCTAATTTTCGGGTATGAAATTTAAATAAATTGAAATGTATTGTGTTAATTTATTAGTATCAAGAAGAATGTACATTCATTTTATATATAAAAAAAAAGTAGTTAGTTAATTTATTGAAGTTCTAATGGCAGTGAGAAATGAACAATTACTTAAGCATCAGTAAAATTATACAAAAAAAAATATTTAAAAAAGCTTTTATTTAAAAATATGTACTAAAAGGTAAAAATTGTTTTTAAAAATTCGTATATCTAGAAATCAAAAGCTTTGGGGTCGATCAATTAAGCATAAGTAACTGCACAATAGTGTTATGTGACCGCCTCCAAAGCTTTTGGTTTCCACATGTATGAATTTAAAAAATATATTTTTCAGTAATTTTTTTTTAATAGAAGCTTCATTTTTTAAATATTTTCTTTATATATTTTTATTTTTTACTTTTTAGTCTTTACTTATTTTACATACAAACAGACAGACCAAAAACCCTTTCATTTGATACCCATATCAAGGTGGTTGTGAGAGAAAAGGTAATCGCAATCCTAGGACGTCCGCCATATTGGATTTAGAATGAAATAATAAAACAAATAAAAAAGCAATTAATTATTTAAATCCTATGTTTTGCAATTAAATACGAAATCTTTAAAACTAACACCATTTGAAAAAAGACTGTGAAGAGTATCCCGCAGAACGTGTAACAATTATGAAAAATGTCCAATAAGTAAATCAGCTAGTATTGCAGTAAAATTTATGGATACACCGAAGACGGTTGCGTTGCGGTCCTAATTTTTAAGCTTCAATATGAGGCTCGCCGTCAAAGAATCCTGAAATCACCATGTATCAAATTTCAATTATGAACTATCTACCTCTACGAATTTTAATGCAATTCTGACAAATACGCTTTTGTAATCAAAAAGTCGAATCCGGAAAGTATGCTGCATTGGACCGGTACATTGCTGAAACGGTAAATATATCCTACATAGAAGTTTTATTATTAGATCATTTAATTTTTTTTTAATATAATTGTGTTATCTTTAATGAAAGGTTCAATAAACTGATCGTTTCAAGATACTCCAAACAACTCCGAGGCGGTTGATCCAACGACAAAAATTTATATTTGGCTTTCATATTTTACATGGTACCGTGCCAGAAGAGGCATGTAACGACCTGTAACTTTTGTATTTTAAAGTGTACTGTTTAGTAGAGCATAAGCCCTATTTTTGACATGTTAGACGTTTTCATTTTATTTTAATTTTAATATTTTTAAATCTTTACAACCAATTTTCTATCAGCAGAAAGAAGGTCATGGGAATAGTGTTTCAGCAGTACAATTTTACAAGATGACCATAAAGTGCTTTTAGAATAATGCACAGAAAATTTTCAACATAATTACCACTGCTAAACTTTTAAGAATAATCAAATTTTATAAAATTATTAAAATATTAAAACATTCTCTTATAGCAACCGTACATTTTCTTTTATTATCTGGTTCACTGAATATCTACCTTCTTGCTGAGAATAATAAATATTGTGCTAAAAGAAAATCGAGAAAATATTTAAGCAAGAATATAGTGCATTTAGCGCATTTTCAGTGATTCAAATAACAGAAAAAATGAGCGATGTTTGAAAGCGACTTATTAGAAATTTTTGTTTACTTTACACTGGACATGATTACATGAAACTATAATGGAAGTTTGTACACAATTCCAGAGATATCTCTTATTTGAATTTGGTTATAAATGCAAATATAAAATCTTTCTGTCAGACACCCCGTTGTGCGTTTATTTTTCCAGCACGGTATTATCTTTCCTGTGACCGTGCCACCGCGTAGGAAGAAAGAAGCCGCCACATCCACCGAATATAAATACTCACAAACCCCGTCTGCATAATAACTTCAACCCCATTCCTTAATCAGGCCTCATATGAAAAGAGACATAATACGTGCAAGTGCGTCTTCAAGAATTAATTTCTTTGTTAAGGGTGACGGATGGCCTTTTTTCTGAAGATTTATATTTCCCTTAAACAATTCCGAGGATTATATCTTAAAGATAGGTAATGTATCCTCTTTACGTCAACATTTAATCTGCTCTTTTTAAATTCCGAGCACGACTAATGGAAAATAGTCACCAGGGATGGGGATGTCACATACTTCTCTCGCTGAAGTCTTAGGGCGAAATATACGTCTTATAAAAGGGCAGCAGAAGCTATAACCCTATAACTTTCTAGTAAAAAAAGATGTCGATTCAAATTCCGGGAAATTGTATGATTGAATTAGCTATTTTTAATGGAACACCTTGTATATAATTCAAAATTTAGATAGTCTAAAAAGTTCTAGGTATGAAATACGTAGTACTCCCTACATCTCTGACAGTTTTACCGGTCATAAATTATTCCATTTTCACATAAAACAAATGAATGTAGGAACAAACCTGATATGGTTCTATAAGCTTTTTTGTGAGTAAAATTTTAGTCATAAAAATTTCATTTTCGGTTGAATCGGAAGTACTACGAAAAGTGACTTCAGACTCAAATTGCATCGATAGTTTTAATGGAACACTTTATATTGAAGCTTAAATTTACGTTCTATTGATCTTTCTGGATATTTTTTTCTTCTAGTATCCTTTGTCTAAACCTAACAGTTTTTGAGATATCGGCAACTGAATGTTCACCTGCACTATAAATATCACAAAGAAGGATTAATTCTTGTCGAGAAGTCAACAGTGGACATTTTCAACATTTAAACTATGGTTTTAGCTTAAGAGCTAGTGTGCAAAATCAACTACTTTTGTCAGTACATTTCTGAGTTGATGAAAAAAAGGTTACAATTTTTGCTGGTACAGGAAAAAGCGCAGAAAATTTAAAAATTGGTCGTGATTCAACTGAAAGAATATCACTTCTACTTTACGGCAAGACATTTGTTATAAGTCTTTGAGACCATGTACAAAAAGTTACACTTTTCCCATCAGCCTTTGTTATGATTTATCTTGATAACAACGCTTACAGTTTGAAACATGGAGATGTCAGAATTCTCTGAGTCCGGTATTTACGATTTTCTTTTTCTCGAAGGGAGTAACCCGTATAGCTACAACAAAGTGTAGGTATTACGAAAGTCATTAATGTCTATTCTAACCTAATCAAAGAAGAGAAAGAAAAAAGAAGAAAAACAACACAAGGAATAAACACAAATATTAAGATACAAAAATCATTTCCAAATAAACGATGATTTTTACGAAATATAATATATTAATCATCATATATATCAGGCATATATTTATGTGATACGTCGTATGTAAGTATACACCAAAAATAGAATTCCACATATACCACATATTCTGGAAAATATATAAAAGCATTTTTTCGTTGGAAAACTGAACTTAAATAATTAAAGAATTCAACGTGATTTTGGACTATAACAACAACAAATGATAAAAATCTGGTAGAAATTAAGAATACTCGAGGGTGCGTTCATTAGAAACATTTTGTTTTTTGTTTCACTCAAGAAATCGAATCCGTTTTCCAGAAATTAAAAAAAACCGAGCGGTTGTCCAGCTGTACGCTGGTCGGATGGGTGCTTATGAGGGGGTCGCATTTGAAAACAATTACACGTATTGGCTCCAAACAAAAAACAGTCGAAAAGTACGTTTATTGGCTTCAGCACTTTATTTTATTCAAAAATTCTGAACCGTTTTCCAGAAATTCGAAAAGAACAGCAATTTTCCGACCTCACGCCGCGCCGGTGGGATAGGTGTTTGTGAGAGGTCACATTTGAAAACAATTATAGATATCGACTTCGAACAAAAAACAGTCGAAAGGTACCTTTATTAGCTTAACTTTGTATTTTATTTCATTCAAAAATTCTGAACCATTTTCCAGAAATTCGAAAAAAACAGAGCAATTTTCCGACCACACGCTGGTGTGATAGGCGCTTGTGAGGGGTCGCATTTGAAAACAATTATAGAGATCGATTTCAAACAAAAAACAGTCAAAATGTATGTTTATTGGCTTGACTTTGCATTTTATTTCATTCAAAAATTCTAAACCGTTTTCCAGAAAATAAAAAAAACGGAGCGATCTTCCGGCCGTATGCTCGCGGAGTAGATGCTTTTACTCTTATTAGTAAGGGCCTTTGAATACAATAACTGATTTGGACTCCAAACCAATATCATTTGAAACGTACGTAAAGTATGGTTATATTTAACATTTTGTTATATTAAAAAATTCGGTTTCTCTGAGAGTTACCATTTTTTTAGAATGACAGATTTACAAAAATATTTAAAACAAGCTAACCGTTATACTCTTCGCCGATTTACTGCACTTTTTATATAATTGTTGCACATTCTATAGGATACTCTTCGCAGCTTTTTTTGTAAATAATATTACTTTTAGACATTTTCAGTTTAATTACAAAACATAAAAAAAATTATGTAAAAATTTTCTTTTTGATATAAAAAAATTTATAACTTTTTTATTTATCGATCGATTTTGTTAAAAAACAATCGGGTTCTTCCTCTAGCTAACACTAACTTAGTAGCCAAATTTCAATACAATCGGACTTTTCGTTCTTAAGTTTTCGTGCTTACAAGAGACGTGACGGACGGACAGACAGACGGACGGACAGACGGACATTTTGAAAGTTGTTCAGAATTCGATCACCAACACAGTGATATGAAATTTTTTTCTCTACGAGCAATATTACCGGTTTTAGAAATGTGCCGATCGAATGCAATATAATCTTCGTTTTGTATTTGCGAAGAGTATAATAATGGATGATATTTCGGCCATTTTGAATCCTCCATTTCCAATTCTGACTTTTCCATGTTAAATTAATAATTCGCGACCTAAGAAGCTTTTCTGGAAATTTTCCGATAGAATTATGAATATTGACAGAGAATATTTCAAACAATTAGTGTCACAACCGCCATTTTGATTTTGGACTCTTTGTTATCAAATTCGTAATCAGCTACCCCCAAAACCCTCCTAGAAAAAAATTCAGCCATTTTGAATAATTATTCAGGAAGTTATTCAGTTGTTAACTTAATTTGTTTATTTAACAATGTCGGAGGTTCGACCGACAAAAAAAAACTTTTAACTTTTCGATTTATGGACCCAAGAAGATATTTCCAAAGTTTCAAAAAACTTTGATACAGCGACTCGATTGCCGCCCTGGATAGCTTAATTGTATTGTACCAAGGTTTTTTTCTTACATTGGGATAAATCAATCCATATTGTATTTAAGATTAAAAATTCAAAACGGGGGATAATTTAATTTACTTGTATAGTATCAACATAAGGGGCCACTAAAAAGTGTGAAAGATTTTTAAATAAGTCACTGAAGATTATGAAATAAAATTTCACTGTGACCTTCTGTTTGAAGGCGGTTAAATTTTTTACTTTTTGTTTTTTCAAATTGGTGTGTATTATGAAATGAAACCATATGAACCAGGAAGAACGTGCAGTAATAAATTTTTTAATGAAGCTATTCCAGTGAAATATTATGAAGTAAGGAAGTTTCCATTTTTTATGTATTTTCTAATGACTTACAGCAGTAAATGAAAATGATGATATAAAACAACACCATCTTGTCTCATAAAATGTATATAAAAATTTAGTACATCGTAAGATTCGTAAGGTAGTAAAAGAATATTTTCGAAATCATTTAATTTACAAAACGAATTGAGGTAAAATATTTTTAATCATTAATACGAAAATTAGTAACATTAGTTTCTTCATTTCTATATCAATTTTGCACAACTGTGAACTAAACAGAATCTGCACATGAAGTGTATCACATTTAGTTTAAATAAGTACCTAAATAAGTTTCACCTCACAGTAACTACTTATTTCGATGATTTTGAAAAATTCAAGTCAAAAAAAGTGGTCACTATAGATATCAGCCGGTAGGTAACTGATTGCTGAAACATTTTACGTAAATACGTACAGGGTGTTACATTTGAAGCAAAAATGCGTTGCAACAGTTTAAAATTATAAAAATTTGAACCATCATGGAGAACACCCAGTAGAATTAAATTCGACTTTGAAAGACCTAGAAACTAGCACATGACCTTAACTAAAATACGTTCAAAGTAAGACGACGGTCAAATTTATGAAAATAATCCTTTTATGTATTTTATTCTTGACTGCTGAAAATGAACTTTTTAATGGGAAAACTGGAATAACGTGGCAGCGCCGCAGTGTTAAGTACAAATGTGATACATGCTTCGACAGAGAATTAAGAATCAAATATTAATACACAAAAAATATACATTTCCAAATAATTTTAAAATATGCTACTTTTCACTTCCTACAATTGTTATTTGACAGATATTTCCAAATGTCAAACAATTAAGAAGATATTTATTGTCCACGCACTAGTGATTCATTTTGGTACTACGCACCATGAAACCACTAGTCCTATGTATCACGAAGTAGGTAAATATGATCAGTAAATATGGGTGTCAAAAATTATACATAAATCTCTCATGATTTCAACTCTGGCCAAATTTGTATTATATTCGTTATGTAATTTATTTTGTAATTATATACAATTGGATTTTTTCTCCTAGTGTAGGTCATTATGAAACATTTTGGCGCATACAATAAATATATATTTTTAGTGTGGAACAGTCCATATTGCTTTCAACTTCAATGTATGTTTTTAAGTCATCTGCAAATAATAGATATTTGTGGGATTCACTTATTTCAGTGAAGTTATTTATGAATACGAGAAGTAACAGTGGCCCATGTTTGGAACCCTGAAAGATCTCGGGTACAGCAATTAAACGGAGTTTTGTACAATTCGAAATTTTTAGATATGGCTCAAATTAATCATTCCTTCGCTGACAAGACACCTATACAGGGTTAGGAAAGGGGGTCGTGCGACCCACCATTTGAAGCGTGTTTTAATTTTCTATGCGACAGCATGGTCGAAATTAGCTTTTTTCAATTTTTTTTTCGTTCCTATGAAAAGCACCTTCTAGATTAAGTAAAGTGGGGGTGTTGTTTGGGAAAAATCCTGAAACAAGTCTTCTTTTATCTTTTGAACGGCACAGTTTGATGTCAAATTTGACTTTATCAAGTCAACCCCATACCCTCAACAACGCCCAATAAAAACAAAACTTACGGTATGGTAGTCAAGTGACCCCTCATTTTAAGGGCATTTTGATTCTCTACGTGAGTGCATGATTGTTTTTGGGTTTGCTCGTGTTTTGGTTTAAACAACTGATAATACGTTTATTAATTTAAATTTAAAGAAAAACTATCCAAAACATTTCCATTTACCTTCGGTGCTTATAAAGAGCTCCCGAGACTCTAATACAGTGATTTGAAAGTCCTTTCTGCCCTGAATAATAAACGGTTAAAATTTTTCAAATTTATTAGTAGTTTAGTATTCAGGGCAGAAAGGGATTTGAAGTCACTGCATATGAGTCTCGGGAGGTCTTTATAAACACCGATGGTAAAGAAAAATGTACTGTACACTTTTTTTAATTTAAATTAATAAGCATATTATCAGTTGCTTAAAACAAAACACGAGCAAACCTAAAAACAATCATGCACCCGCATAGAGAATTAAAAGACATTTAAAATTGGGGTTTGTTCGTGGTAGGGGACTGACCTGACAAAGTCAAATTTGACATCAAAATTTGTCGTTCAAAAGATAAAAGGTGACGCGTTTCAGGATTTTTCCCAAACAACACCCCCACGTTAGTTAATCTAGAAGGTGGTTTTCATGGGGACGAAAAAAAAATTGAAAAAAACTAATTTCGACCATGCTGTCGCATAGAGAATTGAGAGATGCTTCAAATGAAGGGTCGTTCGACCCCCTTTCTCTATTTAAATTCTTGGGTTAGGGGTTGCTGGGGCTAGGGTGTTGATGTGTCACTGTCAAATTTCACATCAACAGTTGTCCCCCAAAAATCAAGAATCGACCTGTCCGAGCGTTTTTTCAAGAAACTAGTCTAAGTGTTCCAAAACAGGCGTGTTTCTTTTCAATTGCCCACCATGTATAATCACTACAGATAGATAAACAGTTACGTCTAGATAATTAATTCGTTTATAGGTACATAATAGGTACCCAGTTCTGACTAGAGCCTAAAGGACCAATCAAGATAAATTCATTGTTATCATAAATACTGTATGTAAAAAGTAATTCAACTTTTCAACATAATGTATTTAATTGCTTTTTCATTTTCATTAGGTATAAAGGAATTGATTAATTATATGTATTGATTGGAAAAAGCACCTATGAATTTATTTTCCTTTCCATGATAAAAGTAATGTATCCTTGAATTGAGGCGAGTAAGCTTTAAACAATAAATCATTTGAACGCTCGTATGTAAAACCATAACGATAACGATAAGGTGGGTTTATCGCGAGGGCCACAGATTCGAACCGATTCATGTTCATCTATCATCCTGCTTGAAAATGATCCATTGCCGCATGTTAACCCATCCCAAACAGGAGCTGGTTTTCTAAGTATTTGTTGATACGCACTTTGTATAAATGATGATAAGTATAGTGCAATTTTTTTGTAAAGGCAGAGTCCGCAATAAAAAATCAGATAAAAATAAATGCATATCTCCCCTTCGTCCACGCGTATGCAAATCAAAGAAATTTACGTAGGCCAACCTTTAAAACCATTGAAATGCACTCCGTTTTAAAAGTATATTAAGCAGACAAAGGATGTAAATCTAAGTATTTCGATATATGACTGTTTGGATGAGTGGCAAGCGCGCTTGACTCTCAGCCAGGAGTTCTGGGTTCGATTCCCGGTCGTGGCACTGGGATTTTTTCTGAAATAAATTAGTCCTAGTATACTCGGATATTGGATGTGTGTCCCTTGTCTCTAAATGTGTAGCCCTCTCCCGCACAAGGCTCTTTCAGAGCTTTCAGGGATAAAGGGGGTTGTATTACCTGTGGTGTTGTTTATTTATTATTTATTATTAATTATTTATTATTAACTATACTATTTTTAGGTCTGTAGCACAGAAACGGTTTAAAATATATTGTGAGTGTGATTAAATTCAAGCTGAGTTATCATGTTTTTCAAACATGTAGGTCATAGTAGGTAAGCACAAAATACTATATAACAACGATGAATTGGATATGTCCTCCTGGTATCATACTAAAGATGAAAAATTTCGAGCTAAAACCTAAATCGCTACCTGTGATTTCGCGACTTACTTGTATTATAACCAGAGATCGGGAAATTTATCTCGGTGCCAGAGACGGCTCTCATATATACGTAATATTATATTACAAACATTTACTGAAACAATCAGAAAAACGACGAAGTGGTGAAATACTTATTATTACCAGCTACATTGTATTTTTGGCAATAAATTTAACTTAAAAACGACAATAGTTGTTACAGAAACAAGTAAAACATATCTAGCAAGTAAAAAGATAATTTTGAATTAAACACATACTTTCCTGTTGTTTAATGTGTGGTGGGTTTATTTCATTTTATGTTAATACGTTTAACCTACTTTTATTGGAAATCTACTACATTTCTGAAACGTACTGATAATTACCTAAAAACATAGTCGATTTTTTATATTTGCAGTATTAAAGGCATTCGACCCCAACCGAGTGTCAACAACAGTTTACGGCTTTATCTCCATTCATTATATGACACCGCCGAAATTGTGAAACATTTCAAAATCGCTTTTTAACTACACTGTGGCAATTATTGGCATTTACGTCAAAATTTAATAAAGAAAAAGGGTAGACCATCCCAGATCGCAGTTTTGTAAACCGTGGAATAAATCTAGCCATATGTACGTACGTATCTATCTACAAACTTGGTGTGAAATTACACGGAGTCGGGGATATACAAAAATGTCTAGTGCTTCTCCGGCTGCAATAGACTTGTGGATTCGCGATTTCCCAGAACTGTAGTTTGATGGAACAGATCTTTATTGTAGTAGTAACAATTTCTTGGACATATTTTCTCACAAAAGCATATTAGTGCTAGTGGCTCTACTGATAGTGACAGTCAACGCAGTTTTAATTTAGATTTAGTGGAAGTGATGGTGGGATGTAACATACCGTAGTCAAAACTAGATAATCCATTTTTTAGACAATTTTTGGAAAACTGTATTAGTGGCAAATATAACAACGTTCAGTTGCCGTCGGAAACGACACTCAGAAGAAAATATTTATCAACGGAGTGTGATAATGTTAGACAAAAAAATTTCTTTTGAGCTTACTGGAAAATACATCTGAGTTAGGGTGGACGAAATCACCAATGCTTGTGGTGAGAAGGTAGCAAATGTTTTAGTGGGTGCATTGGAGTAAAATCGTTCAGTGCGTGGACACTTGATCGACTCTACAGTTGTAGAAACGACAAATTGTCGCATTATAGTGAAGGCAGTGAATTCAAGTCTACAAAAGTTATGCCGTGACAAATATGTAGAAAATAAGAACAAGGTCTTATTATTTCTTACTGGTGGAGTGAATCATATGAAAGCTGCAGGACGAATTACGAAGGAAACATATCGCAATATGCTGCATGTAACATGTCCAGCACATGGACTTCGTAGAATTGCTGAAACTATTAGAGGGTGCTACGCTAATGTTGATAACTTAATATCTGGTGTAAAGAAAGTTTTCCTGAAAGCACCACATCGTGTACGGTTATTTAAAGAAATACTTCCAAATTCACCATTACCAGCGCCCATTATAACTGACCATGTTAACTTTAGACATTACGGAATTCCTTAAAAAAGTACAAGGTAAGATAAATTGTATCATACTTACATAAAAATCTTTCCACGCCGGCAGAACCAACCCTGATTTTTACGCTACCGAGATAACATTCCCGATCAACTGCTGTTTAATAAAATGATCCCTGTCAAGATATTTTGTTGACCACGATGTTACAATCTTAAATCAACGAATCGGTTTATAGATATTTAAATCAATTTCAGACCCCATCTTGGATTAACCACATTGAAATGTCAAAAAATTATCCGATCACGATGAGATTGAAAACATATTTGTAGCACTATGAGCACTAATACTGAGTAAACAAATTATGACTAACTTCCCCATGTCTTCTGTTATGTGACATATGAGCTGCACCCTGACCCTCAATCTGACATTTTGTAAACCTTTAATGAAACCCTCCTCCCCTTGAACACGTCAGGCATTTTACGGACGGCATCAGATACAGTGGACCTCTTAAACTGTAGAGAAGTAGACTTCTCTAAACAAGGTATAAATGTGTCGTCTTTAAAAAACAAAAAACACATTTTAAATATGTCCTGTAGTGGAGTAAAACTAAAATTTCTATAGTAATTTGAACACGGCTTACTTCCGTACTTAAGACACTAGATCATTTTACATATTATGTGTTAATTTTATTTCCTCCAGCTGTTTTCTAAGAGTATTTACTACAAGTTTTCTGCGTTAAGTATAAAGAAAACTGCAAGGTAACATATTCTATCATATATCTGTAAAAAGATTACGGGATAACAGACACATTACCTAGATTCAACCCTGGTCATTTATCGCTCTTGCCGAAAGCATTATCAATCTCGCGCGTAAACTGCCATTCTCAGTTAAAGGGACAGCTGTTCAACAAATCAACAAATCAGTGATGTTGAGATCAAAGGCAGTATTCGGAATATCGCCTCTTTTGATACCCCTCCTCTTTGCTTTTACTATCTGTTTAACGGACGCAATATAGTCCGTAAGTAAAAGTAATAAAATCCGAAAACGCTACAACGTGACTATACTAAGGCCAAGAAGTGTAGTTAGTAGAGTAAAAAATCAGCGGCATTCTAGTCAAAGGATAGTAGCTGTTATGTAATACTTAAGCAGCACCTCGTTCTACTAAATAATCCCACATAATGCAGAGAAATATATTAAGTTTTAAACCTACCAGAGATGAAACTACGACTAGGTCATTATGTGTAATTGGTATAATCGACCAAATAGAATAAATGTTTGAATGTGGTGCCTTTATACCTAATAATTTATTCAACTACTGTGCAATTTGCGGAATGACTCTCATAAACGAATTTCACGAGCCTATCCTACGGATTCAGTGCCGCCAAATTTATATTTACAACAGTAACGGTTTTAATACAACGGACAAATATTTGCGGCTGCGCTGTTATAATACGTGGAGATAATGTTGCCAGATTTAAGTATAATATTTTAAATTTAAGACATATGGTAGTTCCATGCATAATTAACACAATTCGAGTGCTTTCATTTCTTCTTCCCCTGGCTCTGCTGTCAAGACGGATTGGCCCTACTATAGCTAACCGAACCCAAAACAGAATAATTATTATATACCTATATTCACCAATTCTAGGCAGGTGTTTGTATGATGAATTTACGTTTATAAGTAATAAAACTCTAATGGTTAAATAGGTGCGGTGAGTAATAATAAAACTAAGCACTAGGTATTTAATTAGTGAAATAAATCAAATTGTTTTAAATAGGGCATGGTTCCATTGTAGAAGGGCAATCGAGGGTAGTTTTATTAGCTTGATAGGCAAGTGGCAAAACTTATCAAATAGAAAATATATAAAATGATACGTACCCAATGACGATGTTAATAATGAAAGATCTTACCTGTAACAAATATAAAAAAATGAATCTATGAATACAATATATAAGTAATATTAATAGTAAGTAGTACTCTATGCACATCAATCAGTCCATAATAATGCGAACATTGTGAACACTTATGCGAAATTATATCAATATACATTTTTTAGGCATTAAAGGCATTCTTCACATGCGCGGAATGTAGGTGGAGAGGGAGTTGTATAGACAGAGCAGAAGACTTCGGTGGCAGCACTGTTGCTGGTATTGACATGTACTGCTATTTTATTTGGAAACAATAATGCTTTGCGTATTTTGCCACTTCCGATTTGTTAAATAAATATGTTGTTTTATGTTTTGTGTGAAATTATATCAATAGACATTTTTGCGCATCAAAGGTATTCTTCTCATGTGCGGAATGTAGGCCGAGAGGGAGATGTATAGACAAAGCAGAAGACCTCGATGGCAGCACTGTTGCTGGTATTGACACGTACCGCTATTTTATTTGGAAACAACAATGCTTTGCGAATTTTGCCATTTTCGATTTGTTAAATAAATATGTTGTTTTGTGTGAAATTATATCAATAGACATTTTTTGCACATCAAAGGCATTCTTCTCATGCGCGGAATGTAGGCCGAGAGGGAGATGTATAAACAGAGCAGAAGACCTCGGTGGCAGCACTATTGCTGGTATTGACATGTACCGCTATTTTATTTGGAAACAATAATTCTTTGCGTATTTTGCCTCTTTCGATTTGTTAAATAAATATGTTGTTTTGTGTTTTCGAAATAGAAGTAAACCAACATAAAATTGACTGTCAAGAAATAAATGGGAGATTTTAAGAAAGAAAACTAAACATTAACTATTTATATTAGTGAATTATTTTCAATAGCGTTTTTTAAAATTTATTTCAACAAATACTGTTCTCTGGGAAAACAGGATTTTCATTGCTAGTGGCACAAACTATGTTGCATCTATGTGAATGTTTGAATGAGTAAATCTGTATAGTGTAAAGGCTATTTTAGTGGATTCTGTGAGTCGGAAAAAAGTCAGAAAAACCATGCAACCAAAGTAGTGCCCCCGCCCCCCCTCGTTTTCTAGGATGCTGAACACCGTGGTGGTGGCAGAATTTCTCGTTGGAGTGATCCACCCCCGCAAACGGCCGAGAACCATCCACAAACGGGATCAAACGCGTATTGATAACATTTCACGGTATCTAACTTATTGATCCCATCCCCCGTTTTCGAGCATGGCAATCAAAGAGAGGACCCTGGTACGAGTGCTTGACATCCGCCCCCCCCCCCAACAGCCAATAACCGCCCCCACCAAAGGGGTGAGAGAGCGCTCTTCGCATACCAAGACAAAAATAGTTTCCTCCCCTTTTCGAGAATGCGAACACGGGGAGAACCATGAAAATCGTGTCTCACATCCGCCCAACCCCTTAACGGCCAATAACCACCATATAAAGAGTGGAGAGCGCTTACTGGACAAGAAGATTTATACTTATATAAAGCCATAGTATTTTATAAAGTAAGAAAAGCCAGCGTAACAAAATACACAGTAACTGTAAGCGTTAATAAAAATATTTTATATAATATATTATAATTAAATAATTTAGAGGTCCCAATTATTATATATACTTATTTTTACCAAAAAGTATACAATCATCTTTTTTCAGCTCCATAGTAAATGAAGATGACTACATTGTTTACGAGATCGAGGTGACATTTTAATGTTTTTTTTTTCTGTGTAGCATCCTCAAAAACGGGGGGAGCTTTGCCTCGGGGTATGCTGAGAAGGCATTCTCACCTCTTTGGAGGGTTGTTATTGGCCATTTACGGGGGCGGGACACTACGGGGAGGAATGCTACCATCATCACCGTGTTCAGCATTCTAGAAAATGGGGTGTCACCAAGTAAGAGTCCCTCAAACAATTGTATAAAAAACAAATAATCCAAATAATTGGCGATTCATATTCATAATGTGGGATAAGGTTAAACTGCACATATAACAGATTGTATATAGTTTCATTAGTTGTAGTATTTAAGAATTACTTAAAAAATTAAACGAAACACAAAAAATATTTATAAAAAAATATTCGACTAAATAAGTATTTTTTTCTGTTGCTTGAGGACCAAAATAACTATTTTATACCATCAATTAGCTTTTATCAGTGAGTCAAAAATTCGATAATTTTTAACAATGTTCTTTGAACAACGTTAAAAATGAACGAATCATCATCATATTCTTGAGGCTCATACATTTCTTAACAAACGCTTAGAACTGAAAATTCGTTTAAACTTGTTTAAGACGATCACTGTCTTCGATGGAATGTATAGCTTTAATTAAACTATTATTCAATCGCAAACTTTGACTATTAATTTTAACTTGAAATGATAGAACCGTTTAGAGGGCTATTTGGAAATGTCACAAACAACATTCATCATTAATGGAGGAGTCGCAGTCGGCGTCGCTTCAATAATTCCGTAGGGGGTAAAACATCTCTTTAGACATTACATATCTCATATCAATTTGATATTCAGGATTGGTAAGAAAAACTTTACAAACATATAATTATTATATAATTTGGAATTAAGTTAAATTAAAATAAAATTTTGTTTACCTCTACATATTCATTCGAATAACATTTTATCCAGATTAATCCAGTCAGTAAAAACAAAAATAGGACTCTTGTTCGACATTTTTTTTTATTTCATAAATCGAAAATTCAGGTATAAAATAATGGATCTGCAAAAAATCTGAATTTTATTCGCACGTTTAGTGTCTTAAAAACTATTACAAACATCCACCTCGCGAAAATGGGGCGTAGCCAGGCGCTACGTCATTATACACATAGACTCGACGACCTCAGTCGACTGGATGCTGTTTAGTTGTTATTGTGCATATACTTATCGTGTTGATCTGCGCCCCTCTAAAATTGCGGATCGGATCTATCAAAGGCTTTTCGTGGGGGCGGTTTTTTGGGAAGCGGCCGGTGTCATTCAATTCAGGAATTAATTCCACATTGTTTAGAATACATTCGGAGGCGTTCTTTTTAATGGATTTTGAGTAATTAACTCGTAAAAGTCTATCTCGCCTCTTAAATTTAGGAAAAGGCAGTCAAGGGATTGTAGGGGAAGATATGATTTGGCGAAATGTTAGCAAATGTCAAAATATGACGAATTTTCGATTTTTAAGAAAATAGCCATTTTTCTTTCCCACAAACCTAGCCGAAATTCCAATTTCTACGGTGTCGATAAAATGCCAATTTTCTTTTTTAAATAGAGACCAATATCGATCCTCCACTACAAGTATTAACTTACATATGAGCGTTTAAAGATTTGAAGTTTTTTATTTTTAGGTTACGTTTTAATACTTCTAAAAAAGGCATTATTATTTGCTCGCTCTTGCAGAGCCGAATTTCTAAATTTCCCTATACAATTTGGTATCAGGAGAAAGGGCCAACCTTGTTCTTTCCATAGAGACCTAGAATGGACTTCCATTCCACGTATTAGTTATGAATTTTTGAAAATTCCATGTTCTCCAATTTTTAACAGAAAAGCCATCTTTCGTTCATCCGTGCCAAGCCGGATTTTCTGTTTTACCCCTTCACTTTGGTATAAGAACAAAGCGCCACTCTTTCTCTTTCCATAGACATCTAAAACAGCCTTCAACTCCACGTATTTACTTACTACTGAACGGCTGTTAGTGGTCGCGGTAAATTACCGAGTTCAAAGTTGCGTATAGTGACGTCAAAAACAAGCGCACTGTTTTTGCAAGTATTACTAATTTCAACGCCATATATTTCGAGAACGGAAAAAGTTAATAATACGAAATTTTAGGTGCATAATAAGAATGTCGAGTACTATATAAAAACGTATAAAAACCATATAAAATTAATATCGTGGAACAAGCCCATGATGGTATTGCAAATGGTCCGATGGTGTGCTTTTGATTTTGAGCAACGAACTAACAACGAATCGGCAACAAAAATGAATAAATCAGACAAACATTTTGAATTCCACTTAAAAATGGCTTTTAGGGATTTTCGAAGTCAGAGATTCCATACATAAAGTTGAAAATTCTTAAAAACTGTTACAAGGAATTTAGCAACAAATCAGCAACAATTTAAGCACATATTGGCGACAAAAATGGGCAAATTTATACTTGGAGAAGAAAGTTTATCAACAAATGAGCAACAAAAGTAAATAAATAAGATCTGCATTTTATTTTAGAAAAATATAATAAGTTTAAATATTTATTTATTGATCTGTTTCCATTTCATTTTCTTCTCCACCGTCCACAAATTTTTCATACTTGGGGGAGTATTGAGACTACTGCTGCCATGGCATCCAGTGCATATTTGTGTGCAACACAAGGTGATGTCGCTGAACATCCCTTCTGGCAATTACAAATAGTGATTTCAGAATATTTTGTGGGGCTGGAGGCTGAGTCATTTTTGGTCGGCGTTAGAATATTTTGATTATATCTTCAACCACACTATTCATTCGTTACGTTATTCCACAGCCACAACTGAACTTGCAAATAGACCCTCTTCAAATGTTCAACTGCTGCGCTTTCTGTGGGGGGCAATGGACTTAGTTGGACCGTTTTCTTGGTATTTGTAGTAGCTTTGACAAAACATTCATATTGGTTTTTAAACGATAACTTCCTTAATTCTTCAGATATCTAATCGCTCCACAAATCATTTTGCAGGGAATTTCAAGGGCTATAAGGCCTGTAAAGTTGTGAAAAAGTTATTGTGAAAAAGAGAAATAAAAAAAAAATCCAAAATTATTTCAAAGTTGAATCAAACTATCTTCCAAATCTAGGCATTCTAAACCATTCAAACATCTAGAACAGATTGTTAGTACCTAAATAAAGTAAATTGTAAATGGATTACGTTCAATTTCAATTCTTGCGGTTAAGCCATTGGAATTATTGCTGGTTCTTTCTCCGAAAAATCAACACAACCATTTTATTCACTTCATAACTCCGCAAGTTTGTATACTAACGACTTTTATTAAGACTCATCTTAAAGGTCTTTTCAAGTATTTTTAAAAAGTCTGACAGGGTTTCCTCCAAAAATGTTTCGTTTTTCTGTTATTTAACGTTGAAAGGTTTGAATTCAATTCTCGGCGAACAAGCAGTCACTTTCAACGAGCCATGACTCGGTTCTTATTGCATCTACAGAAATAAAATAAAAACCTTTACTTTACTTTATAAGCTTCATTTTTTCTAATGATTTTTTTGATAAAACGTAAGATTTTCGAGTTATTCGTAAAAATCGCTCTAAAATATTTTCCAGATGAAAAATCAATTCAATTGCGAATAACTCGAAAAATATTGATTTATCGAAAAAACCTCATGAAACGTAGATATATAGTAATTCATTTATACTGCATATTGGGTACAGTGCCAATAACCTTCTTGTGTAAAATTTCTTGATGATGATAAAAACAAAATTCGAAATGTCCTTATTCACAAGATTTTTGTAGACGTTGCGCGATACATAAAATGTTCTAATTGACTTTCCTTTGCTGTATAACACGTCTGAGAGCCTCACGCCATCTGTCGTGGCTGCCTATTAGGCTCACGATCTCATCAGAGCCCTTTCCCAAAGGCTCTTTGGTAACATCGGCTCAACATTTTGGAGGTCGGCCCTTTTAACATTTTGTCATTAGGTTTTCTCTGGGCTATCAACCGTTCAGTATTGTTCTCTCTTCGGTTGATGTGGCTAGGAATATGAGGATTCGAGAAGATAAGAAGCTAAGAGTCATTCCTAGAGACGTTTCTTGGAGGTTCGAGCTGTGGAGCGATGGGCTGCATCAATACGTTGTTTGTCTGCTTCCCTGATGGTTCATGTCTCACAGGCGTAACCAACGATGACGAAAACCAAGGCGTCAGTAGGTCTGATCGTTGCGCCTTTCGTGTTGTGCCTGTCATATCCAGTTTTGCTCAACTGGCCGGTTGCCGTTCTTGACATCTGTATTCGTCGAATCTCATATTCACAGTTTCCGGGTATTGTCCACAAGAGTGGCTGGGTGGTCTTGATTTGCTTCGTTGGTTGAAAAACACTACCGTGAGGGGTGCCAAGATCCACATTAAATAGGACAGAAAATGAGTTTTCAGTTTTTACTACAAGCTATATATGTGCTGTGTTAGTTACATTTCCTCTTATTCCCATATCACCAATTCTTTCTGATAGAAATGTTGAATCGAAGGTGTCAAAAGCTCGTTATAATTTGAAAAATACACCACTAAGAGTTATCTTTATCCATACAACTTGATATATAGTGAATTAAGTCTATGGTGACAGTATCCATTGAGTGTTCACTTCGGAAGCCATGCTGGTAACTAGTTATTATTTTGTGCTTCGTCAAAAATTCGGATAGAAGAATGTAAACAGTTTTTCCAATATTCTTGAAGGACTTCGAGTTACTATTGCTCCGTAATCTTCGACAGGTTCTGGAACACCATTTTTGAATATAGGAGTAGTTTCTGCTATTTTTAATATGCTAAACATTTTTCACTAGTAACTGAATTATTAACATACCTACTTAGTTTTTTACAGTTCTTTATTACAAATTAATTGTTTACTCAACTAACCGATACTAATCAAACACTATAACGATCGGCTGTTCCTACTGTCGTTTATTCTTGCATAACATTTACTTTCATTTAAACTCGAACTAAGCCGTCCGTCCTTAACAATAGCTACAATTAGCTGTTTAGCGTGAATTAGAGTTACGTGACGTTAATGATGATGGTGCATAAAATAGTGTTGCCCCTTTAATAGCATAATATGGAAAACTATATATGTATTTGCATTAGTAACTATAATTTATTAGAGCATATGACATGATAATGAGATTGATGCATGATAAGAAACATTTAATGCCATAAAAGAAAACTGTAATTTTGTTAATGTCCTCATTACAGTTATATTTTTTTAGTTGGGGATGAGGATCATACAATGTTGATAAATGAAGGTTTATTTATTATGCGCTTAGCAAATATTGTACTAGGCGTTAGGTATTTTTGAGCTTTAAAATGACCCGTTTTTATTCAATGGTTTTATTTAAGGGCTACAAAAAAAAAAGTAAAATCGCCAGAGGTCGAAAACTAACTTTAATTTTGCGAATTGAACCGGCACGGTAGCTCATTCGGCTAAGCGTCTAAGTGGCGAGCGCATTTGGTTAGATTGTCTAACGTGTACTGGGTTCGATCCCCAACACCCGCACTGGTAATGCTGGTGAGTAATGGATGTGGTCTGCGTTTTCTTAAATGTGTAACAAACTTCCGGACAGCCTATGAGAGGTTTTAGAATTATAGATTGTCAACTATGTGTGGTGTTTATGTAAAAATATATAAATATGTAAAAAGTACCAAAATCTGAATTATGTTCAATAGTATGTTTTCTGTTTACGCTCTAAATGGCAGCGTACAACATTGTAGCTAAGTAAATTTTCTATAAGTAAACGTTGTATGTATATTCTTTCTCGGAACAAACTTAATTAAAGAGACTTATGATTCTATATTAAATTTAAATGAACTACCATGCTCTGCATGATGGTAAGCCGACTCTATGCGTATTCATCATCACAGCAAAGGCTTTTGAGACTGTCATACACTTCTCACAAATAAGTTGAAGATATCAGTTTTAAAGGTAATTCATTGACTCTGTTCAAAGATTGTCAGATCCAAAACGGTGTGTGAGAGTAAAGATATATACAGTGCATACGCAAATATCAATTGTGGGGTTCCTTAAGGAACTGTACTAGAGCCTATGTTGTTCACCATGTATATAACTAGTTTGTATTCAGCTAAGAACAGGGCTGTTATTGTTTATTTTGCAGACTATACTAACTTCTTCTGTTTCTATGGAATGAACTAAAAAAGTCGTAAAAAATCGCAGATAACATTACAGATTGGATTCAATAAAAACCCTAAAAAACCTTCAGTCAACTGCAATGTATGTACCAGAATTTAAAGTAATTAAAGCCAATTTATATATAAATTGATGTAATACCCTATACACTAGTCGTCAAAAGAAATCAAGTATTTAGGTATCATGATTGAAAGAAAACTAACATGGCACATCCATGTTATTTAGGTCATCAATAAATTGCGTTATATACTATACAGGTGCAGATATCTTTAACATATTTACGCATTAGTAAAATCTCATTTATCGTATTGTGTCTTGGGTTGAGGTGCTATTCTGAATGACCATGTTTCAAACTTAAGAGTTATGCAAACAAGATTTTTGAAAATAATGCTACATGAGAAACCGACTGACTCAATCTAACTATTGTTTAGAAAACTTGAGGTTCTAAGACACGTTATTCTTTCTAAAAGATAATATAAGCTGGCACCTACATAAACACAAATTACAAGTTAACCACCCCTAAACAGTTATATACATTTTATATTGTTATTTATAGGATTCTCTAGCGCAGTATGCTTCACCTCAAAATAATGTTCTTGGAATTCACAAATAATACAATTGTTCAATACATTACTGGATAATAACCCTAACCTCCCTAGGGAGTATGTTTGACAAATAAGTATAAAAATATAGAAATGATGTATGTGACGTTTCGGAAACCTGATCTATTTTCTATCCCAAAACATGATCAGAAAATCTATTTTGTGTGCTGTGTATATTAAATATACAGCTTTAAGACTATGTTTACGTTATATTCTATATATCTATTGATACTCACTTTTTATAAAGAGCGGTTCATATGGGTGATAGGTTAATTTTAAACAATATTAAATTTGAAATTCCTCTTTTAACGTTGGAAACCAGATTGTAAAATTTATACGGAACAGTGAGACACGTACTTATCCTTATTCAACAATATAATCCTTCATCTCTGAATTTCAATAGTTCTAATGTAATTCTTCTGTTTATCCAATCTTAATGTGAAAAGTCTAGATGACTCACATACGTGATGTTTGTTACATTCACATGGAATACTGTATGCGCAGTTTTTTTAATTCTGCTTATGATTTAGTGAGTGGTCTCCTTTTCGTCAAAAGAAAGTACTGCTTGTTTGAAATACCGCCGTATGTTGCTATATGGATACTAGTTTACTCTTCATGGTCGTAAGGGACTATGCGGATACTAGTGTTACAAAGGGAATTATCAAGAAACAGATACATTCAGAATGTTCTAGGTTATCGATGGAATGCAAAGATTGAAAATTAGTATTTGTTCACATAGTTTTTCTTTTTATTTTTCATAAATAACTTTTCTGCTGTTCACTTTTAAACAACATATTGATATTTGATAGATGAATATAAAGTGGAGTCCATTATGTCACTACACCTCGCAGTGCGTAAGCTACATATCGTTATTTCTAATGGCTACTTTCTGTGACGACTAAGACATATTGTCATCATTATACAGAATTATTAGCAATGTGGCTCTCAGCTCTGGGTAATGCGCAGTAATTTAACGTCGCTTTTCATAAACGAGGGTAAAAATAGCTGAGAATCTCCTTTCTTGGTCCCGATATATTTCAGAGTCGAATAAAAAATCTCCAGTTTAAAAATAGTCAGTAGTTTATTAGCGAATTAATTTTAAATATAATATTAGCACATTTTTATTGATGTAATTTAGAGATACCAGATTAACAATTGGTATAAGTAAGCATCCGTATTTATTGATGTACCGAGTATTTTGAAAAACTTTCACACATTTTTATTTGTCTTTATGTGATGTGAAGACTAATGCTACTTTTAAATTTAATAAAATATTAGCTTCGATGCCCATCCACAACGTCAATTAACTTCTATTACAGCCTATGGCAAATTGAAATTAATGGTCATATTTTAAACAAAACCGAAAACAAACACACACAACTGATATTTCATTTCGTTAAAGTAAGCGACAGACCTCGGCTAAAAATGTCCCTAATCTCTTAGATATTGTATATCCGACTTAACACGCATATTAGAAATTTGTTCCTGGCATAGTAAATGAGTCTGACGTGTATTTTCCACGGTCGCACAGTGGTCATTTTAATTATTCTAGGAATTAATAATACTAAAAATCTAAAATCACCAAAGTCATTCGTTCCAATCTTATTTGAAAGAGTGATGGTTGTGCGATACCTGCTGTAAAAATAAAAGAAATCAGTGAAGGGGTCTATTAATTGTAATCTCATAAAGATGTGTCAAATGAAAGGGTAAATATTTACTTGATTCCGACGTGCTTCGTGCGTCTTACAATAAAATCTATAGTGGCAGTTTGCGCCTTGCGATTTTTTATTTGTTCAGCATTTGTTGTCAAGAAAGTGTAGTAAAATGAAAAAATTCATTAGTTTTGACTTATGTTTTGAACAAACTTAGTTTAATGGAGTGTGAAAATGTGGAAAAATATTCCAAGTTTAAAAAATTGTAGGCAGTTTTAGTAAAATCGCGAAAATGTGGAAGAATCGTAAACGTACTTTAAGAATTTTAAGAATCATGTTTTTTAGTGAAAACAGACATTAGGAGAAACTTCACATGCCAAAAAAGCTGACCTCAAAAAGATTTTAGTCAGTGACTAAAAGTAAAAGACAAAAAATTGCACCATTGCCGGAAAATTATTCCAAGGAAGGGTTGACCTTCACGACCCGTAAAAACATTGGCATTTATGGACGCCGAGATGCTCCTAAAATGGTGCACCAAGTTTCCGACTATTCTTCCAACAGAATTAGAATAGAAAAGGCTTTACAAGCACCAAGACGCAAAAAAGAAGTGCTAGAAAGAACATATTATTGTGTGGGATATATCAGCAAAAGTAATAAGGAAAAGGTTGATAGAAGGAAGCCAGAAATATTTAATAGGTTAAAAAAAATGAATGTACTGATGTATAAGTCTGGCTACGGAACAACAACCGATGGCAGCACTGTCCGAACATTTTTTTGCGAGTTTTCTCTGGCATCCTCAATAACTAGATGCATAGTTTCTAAAACATCTATATGTAATTTTATTAACAATATCATGTAGGTATGCCACCAACACAGAAGCATTCGCCAATTATAAAAAAAAATACTGCTAAAATATATGTGCAACCTTACTCGTGGTATTATATGCCTTCGAGCATCCACCGCATCCTAATCCATGGCACTAATATAGCCAAAGCAATTGCTCTTCCCATTGGAACGTTTTCAGAGGAGACATAAAGATCTCGAAACAAACATTTTATACTATATCGTGTTTACACTAGAAAATTTTTCAGGAAAAAAACATGCGAGATTTGCTAAATGCTCCTTTATTCTCTTTAGACCCTCTTATATCATCATTATCACAGTGTATATGGAAACGTTCACAGAAAGAACCATCGATTAAAGAGGTTTTATAATTGCTACTAGAGCAAAAATTTGTAAACACTTTGCTACCGACAAATGATTATCCTGACGATTCTGACAACAAATACTAAATTGTATTCCATAGACTAAGTGTTCCCAACACTTTAGCAATTGACATTGGTAATTGTATTTCTCTAACACGACTTTATGTTAAATGTAAATTAATATTTATTTCAACATAAAATCAGAAAGTTTCGATCGAAACATAAAAATGTGAATGATGTATTTGTTATTTTTTTTTTCTATATATATCATGGGTAAGGGTTCCATTTTAAGTTACTGATCAATTGATTTTAAACAAAAGAATGATAACACAATTTAGAAAAATAAATTTGACACCGGTATTTATTATTTCCTAGAATAATTAAGATGACCGCTGTGGGTCGCACCGAAACCAAGCCCAATGTTTGTAAAATTCGCTCTTTTTAAAAACGTAAATCGATAAGCCACTATTACCACGTACGCGGAACGATCAGTACGAATTTTGATAACAATAAACACGACAGGATTTACATTTGCTGCTACTGTTTACATGTAACATTTCTCTCTGAGGTTAGCACCAGCGCAATGACAATGTCAAACAAGGACAGGGTCAGATGTAGAAAGGGTACCACATAGAAAAAGTTCAATAGATGTAACCCAAAATTAAAAAAACATGTGCATATATTTTCAAGAGAGGAATTCAATTATGCTAAACTGAAGCCGCCCGTGCCGCCCCCTTGTTAATGGGGGGGAGCAACTTTTGAGTTTTAAATAGGTACCTACTCCCTTTTTTAATTCCTGATTCGGATTCAACGTGGAAGAATTCGTAAGATATATGTGAAAAATTTGTTTCGATACTTGACAGATGCCGCAAAAATATCTGTTACGAACATTTGAAGAAATACTCTACCAATTGAAAAATCAAGAAATATCTACAGCCGAAATTTTTGGCCTCCAAAAAATGATTAAAGTAAGCTAAGGTCGTACTCCTTGAAACAGAAGTAGAAGAAGTTGAAAAGAAGCTGAAAAAAGGCTAAAGAGATTGAAAAGGGGCCGAGAGGAGACTAAAGGGACTAAGAAGGCGTTGAAAATGGATGTTTCGATATTTCTTTTTTAGTTATTTTAAATTAAATTAAAGCTTGATAATATTTAGAACATTTCCGAATATTTAGCTATTTCAAAGATTAAATTGCCACAGTCAGAAAAACAGTAAGTTGTCACAAAGTCGGTGCATCGTTGCTCGCCGAATGGCTTTTCATTTTTTCCTTACTAGAACACTACTTTCTATACTTGTATTGAGCCATATAACTGGAGCTCTATTTTATTTTTCCGGATGTAGCTCTGTTACAATTACAGAACCTTTTTGATAAGCCTTATTTCCACCTTTCGTTTGAACCTCTTTTCAGCCTTTGCTCTATTGTTGCGATTCCTGTTGCTCCATTGCAACATATTTTTTGCTTATATATAAACCTGAAAGTATCATTGTCTGTAAAAGAAAATCAACTTTCAGACAAGCTAAAAACTTTAAATTTGTCACCCAGACACAGATCAAAATCACCGGCAATAAGTTTCACTAAAACTACAAAAATATTGTGTATATTAATTTTGTCGAATGTAGTGTTGCTAAAAAAACAAATTTTGAGAACGCACAAACAAAGAAAAAGGATACGAAAATTACGACAGGATTCAGAGAAGAACTGCTTATAATGGTTACCGTTATAAGCAACAGCATGGTAGGGTGTGTTTAATTTGAAATTAGGTTTTATATTCTTATTTACATTAAGTTGGTATAGACAGAACGTACAGTCACGTGAATGTGAGTGTTAAATGTCACTCTTCTGTCCAGTCTAACCCCCAGGTACTTCATGCACCGCATCATAGTATTTGGCTTCCTCTGATCGAAACTAATGATAACACTCTATTTCAGTATGGTATCGTTGCGCGTGAATATTCTGACTCTTCGGCACTAACTCGAATTTTTCAATGATCGTAATACAAAATTTGTTATTTGCCTCGCATTCTCTTTGCTTTGTTGAATGGATTCTGCTGCAAAATGCTTGATTTGAGACATAGATTAAAGAACAATTCTTTCACAGGCAACGCGTGGATATTTAATCTAGTAAACCATATAGGAGTGCCCACGACTACAGTTGATTTAAGATGCATACATACGAATTGAATGTGTACATTACTCTCTGACTAAAACAATAATAATACACGAGCTCCAAACAAATAACGCCTAAACTGTCGTTTAACCTTCCGTAATTCCTTTAATAAATTACCAGTGAAACCCAACATTGAAATTCTTAGTTCGTGTAAGTACATCTTCGGCTTTTTGGTTCGCCTGAAATAACAATCAGGCCCTTCCGTCTCCCTAATTTGAATATACGGTTAACTATGACTATTTAATTCGCCTTTTGAATACAAATGATTAGTCGGGAATAACTTTCACGCGTGGCCGATGCTTAAAGAAGCCGTTTTTCTATGCTTACAAAGCATTATAATAGTCCAGTTACCAATGATGTCAATGACGATGCAGATAAAAGTTCTGTATGGTTTAAATAGTAGATAATGATCATGTGTTATATACGTACTATTTCGAGATCTTCCTTGCAATAATATTTTTAATTATCACACAAATTAAAATTACAATTTTTTAAATAAATTTTTGCTTTTAGGTACACAATGTTAACCCTTATTCATAGATTTTAAATAATTTAAACGAATCAATTGAATTCCCTAACGTAATCATTTTGAATATTCCAAACAGGACTGATTAATTCTTATTAACATACAAATTATCTTAATATTTCAATTAAATTCTCGAATTATTATGGTTTTTCCAAACATTTATGATTAACCCCTACCAACAATTTTCAAGTAATCTTAATAAATTAATAAAATTTTCGTTAAATACACCATCCTAGTGAACTACTCTAAGCCGGTTCTTTATCTGTCTACTTTTCCTGTGGCAACAAGTAAACCATTTTCAACCAGTGTTACGATACCTTATTGGACCGATAGCTAGCGTTACAAAATGTATACTATTTGTAAATGGATAGAATGTGTCTTAATAAGTTGTTGATGATTCATTGAATGTCCGCCCATCAGTCTGCCGCGCATGCGATTAATCAATTAAAACAAATTTATTTTTAAATTATAATATACAAAAAATTTGCCTTTCCCAGACAATCGCTCCAGAGCCAGCCAGACATCCATAGCACTTCACACCACGGCAGCTGAAGGACTGAACGGGGCGAAGCCAGGTCAGACTTGCAAGAAATTTATATAAATGTTATCTCCTGTTTACAGAATGCAAATTAAATAACCGCTAAGGAATATGTAAAAGAAAAAGTAAACTTAAGATAATTAGAATAAAATGCTAAAAGCACGTGTATATATAAAATCTCAAGGATATATATGGCTGATCTATATGGGAAAATTGTGACTAATAAACCCGTTCTAACGAGAGAGAGCGGCTATGTCAGACCGCACAATTTATGATTTAAAATATCCAGATATTTCAAATGATTCGAGCGTTTAATGTAAGACATTATTAGGAAAAGATAAATTTAGAAAAATCAACAAAAAAATAACAAAGAGAAACGACGGAGGGAAAGAATGAAAGATTAGAAATTGTGTTTGACAGATTTTAGAGTTATAGATAAAATTAAGATAAGAGTTTATATAGGTTTCCGGAAGAAGGGCAACGCTCGGTATAGTAATTTGTGTTTTATACGAATAGGTGCATTATGCTCTCTAATTTGTGTAATATTGCTGATAAGCGGGCTATCACCAAGTTTAAACTGGTAGAAATTTTGGAATATAACGTTGATGTAGTCCGCTAGTGGTACTATATAGTGAGAAGGTGGTTAGATATCTCTTAAGGAGACGTATCGTAGGGAATTTGAAATGAGGCGCATAAATTTATGTTTCAGAACTTTTAATTTTCTCATTGTCGTATCCGACGTGCTGCACCACACCGTAAGGACCGGTCTCACAATAAAAGTGTAAATAATTTTTTTATTCTGTCTGCCGAGTCTGTTATTCCTGTCCAGGAGCGGGTACAAACTCCTGGACATGGAATAGACTGTCCCTACAGTTTCATGTACATGTCGATTAAGCGTTAGTCGTTTGTTTAAGCGTACACCCTCGCGTACACCCAAGAAGGTCACACACTCTCTTTCTGGAATTTGGTTTCACCTTGCCAAAATTGGTGTTAACATTTTATTTTCTGTAAATCTGCTCGTGAAGGCTATAGATTCCGACTTCTCGGCATTTACCCGGATCTTCCACTTGTCGTAATATGCCGTGGCACGAGCCATGTAAGCTTTGAGAAGCATGTTAGCCGCTTGCGCGTTATGGCTATATGGGCGTACATGGCTGTGTCATCGGCGTACTTGGCAAGTTTAGTATTCGGGAAAGTGGGAAAATCGAGTACGTACAAATTATATAACTTTGAGCCAAGGACCGACCCTTGCGCATACGAAATATTTCTTTCGCCGCTACATCAATTGAGACCTTGTCTAAACTTTGGTTCGAGGGCTATAAGTAGTTTGTCTTTTAACGACGAAGAGCTGAAAACATGGAATTTTCAAACATTAATAATATTAATATCTAAATAAATACGTCGCGTGGGGGATCGTGTGATGTCTCTATGGAAAAAGAAAGATTGGCATTTTGTCGGTGTCGTAAATTGTGAAGGCAAAATAGAGAATCTGGCTCGGCATGAGATAATCAAAAACGACTTTCTTGATATTTGTGCCAGGTACATCACACAAGTTATTGACTAAACCTCCGCTCGCTGCTCAACGCACCTTTTGGTTTCTGGCCCGGCTGACTGATAGGCGGGTATTCAATGGATCATCGACAACCTATTAGGGCACATTTTGTCCATTTACATATAGTACAAATTTCTCTCGGGGTATATTTTTAGTTCATAAGTTTTAATATTCCCCTTTGGAAATTAACCTGTTACCATTTCAAATTCACATCAGGCGAAAAAGGCCTAGTCAGTTTCATTTTTATTCTCTCTGATGTGCGTAATATTGAATAAAAGTATTTTTAGATTGAAATTGGCATATACTGAAAACAGAAATGATTAAATTATTGTGTCGAGGAGATTACTAAGAAAACGAATAAAATAATATTTTTATAGTTTATTTAAACATGGAAATAATATATTTATTTGTGAAATATTCGCATTTATCATTTATCTATTATGTTAATTTATCATTCTATGGTCTATTAATATATGCTGATATAAACAGCTTTATAAATAAGATAATTGTAACGATTTATTTTATCTATCAATGAATTCGTATAATTCATTCAAAATATAGCCAAAGAGCAATGCCTTCTCTTCTGCAAATCATAAAGATCGGTGGGGTAACTTTCAATATATCCTCCGTCAAACGGATGATTTAGATTTGTCTGTTGGTCACCAACAGATCACATCGTGAACATCTCCTACTCGCGATTAAAAAAATGGAACGATCTCATAGAAAATCTTAAAATCTACCTATTTGTGAGGTTTCAAAATTAAGGGGAGTTCTTTGTTTTTATGTGACGGTTTTATTATTGTCTAATACGAAAAATAACAAAATATATAGTAGTATATAATATATATAGTATAAAGCATGTGGACTAAAAGAGTTCTTATCCGTTACAGGATCATTCTCCTTTAATTTATGTACTAAAAACGTACTGGCTTGTTCTTGTGACTGTATTTTTTGATTTCCCACAAGATTTCTGAATAAATTTGAGCAGGAATATTTCCTCTCCATGCAGAGGGGCCTAAAACTAGTGTGTCAATCCGCAATCTTCTTCTTATCCACAACGTCTTGACAGACGTTTTGTGACTAAGTCACAATTTTAACATTATGTGATATAATGTTCTAGTTGTTGTTGGCCTACCTTTGCTATATAGCATGTGCGGCAGCCTCACTATCATTACTCACTGTCATTATCGGACACGACATCTGACAGTGAGTCTCCTGTATTAATGCAGGTTGAATAATTATAAACTCTTAATGAATTAAAGTTTCTGTAACATCAAGTTTCTAAGGCCCAACACATGCAAAAATAAGTCGTCATCAAATTCCTATAATGGAATCATTTGTCTATCAAATTTGCGTAAATCTGGCTGTTGTTGAATTGTCGCGGCTGCAGCACGTATGCAATTTACCAACTCTTCCTCTCTGTTAACTTTCGTAACATACACCATAGTTTTTATGTGTACCCAAAAATAAAAATCAAGGGAGTGAGGTCGGGCGAACGCGGGGGCCAGGCAATTTCACTACCTCGACCTATTCACCTTCCGAGAAAAACATTATCCAAATGTTGTCGCACTTGGTCCGGAAAGTGTACTGAAGCACCATCATGGAGAAACCACATATTATGCTAAGAGTAACTTCTTCGATGAGAACCGGAAGTATCACGCAACAATTGTAAATATAGAGCACCAGTTAAACGATTTTCAAGAATGAAAGGGCCACAAGTACTCCGTTCACAATTCCAGCCCACACATTTACTGGAAATCGTTGTTGGAAATTTGTTCGTCGAGTAGCATGGGGTTTTCCAATGCCCAATATTGCGTGTTCCGGAAATTATGAATACCATTTCTTGTGAAAATTGCCTCATCCGTAACTAAAATGTTGATGGTAAAGTTTGGGTTTAATTAATGCTGGTGTAACAACCGCAGCAATAGTCCTGGTGCTTATGCTAGGCAGCTCCTTTACGATATTTAAAATCTCTACCTCCATATTTAAAACATACCTAGGTCTAACGGCTCCCCCATGTCTCGGCCGGTTTCTCTATCACGTTGGACCACACGTAAAAAGGCTTCACGTACTGGATGATACCTTTGGGGAAACATTATCGCATAGAGACTAGCAGCTGCCACTGAACTTTGTCTTACTTCGCCGTATATTAGTAATATATCCATTAGAGAAATGATGCCCTATGATTTTTAATTTATTCGTGAAAATAAATCTCGAATACTAACCACAAAAACTGCTAACACATAACTAATAATAGCAAATATGTGTATTGTTTTGACTTATTTGCTCAGTTTTTATGACAAGTAAAAAAAATTGAAATTCACACCTGTCAAGATTTGTCTTTTAAATATCACGAAATTATCTCGGTAACTAAAAAACTACCACAATTTTTTTTTCATTATTAGTCATTATTCATGATAAGCTAACGTTCCCTAAGTTTATGAGTACAGGTTAAGAATCATCATGTATAATTTAGAATACAATGAATATATGTTTACGTTTAAAAGGCAATATAATAGACAGTCAGCTGTGGATGAAAAGAGATAAGTTTTGTTTAATTTGTAGCATGCAGTATTAGTTTATTAGTGTATTAATTTATTTCTTTATTAAAATTGAAAACAAATTAAAATTAAAATTGAAAAGGTATTAAATATGTTAAAACTTTGTTTAGATTTCCTAGTGACACCGCTAACTCATATAATAAGCTTTTCAATAGAAAATAATGTAGTTCCAACATATAGGAAAGAGGCCATCATTATACCCCTACCAAAGAAGTATCCACCAGAAAATTATGCTAATGTCAGACCTATAAGCATTTTAAACACAATGTCAAAAGTTCTAAAAAGAATCATATTAAAGCAGTTATTAAATCATATCTGCTCCCATGATCTAGGTATTACCACAAAATCAGTCGGTTTTCCGAGCTCGCCACAGCCCTGTCATCACACTCGTAGACATGACCGATGATTTTTTTAAGGCTATTGATGAATCTCAAGTTAAAACTACTATAATGTTAGATTACACAAAGGCCTTTGACTATTTACATCACGAACTGCTATTGGGAAAACATGCCTATTTAGGAATTGAGTCGGAAAATTGGTTCAGAAGTTATTTATCCGGAAGAACTCAACAGGTGAAATTATATTGCTCGGAAAAACCACCGATGTTTCAAAATAACTTTGTCATAACAGGGGTGCCCCAACGGTTAATCTTGAGCCCCATACTATTTGTACATTTTATGTTTGATCTATATGAGAAAATAAAATTCTGTAAATTCCATCAGTATGCAGACGACGGTCAAATGTACACTTCATATAATTCAGTTAACGTAAATCGGGCAATAACCAACATAAATACTGATTTAGATTCAATATATAAATACTCGAGTGATCATGAATTAAAGCACAATGCTCAAAAATTCGTTGCTGTTAATTTCAAGTCCAAACGCTTAGCTTTTACTAACGATTCTTGTAAGTTAACTATAAATGGTACAGAATTACTATTAGTAGAATCTGCTAAGAGTCTGGGAATTAACTTTGATAAACACTTAGCGTTTGAAATTCATGTTACCAAATGACTGCAAAAATGTTATGCGAAGCTGAAATCGCTCTAGCGTTTAAATATATCTTACCAACAACTACTAAGTTAAAATTATCAGTCTCTTATAATATCTCAACTTGAATATGGAAACGTCATTTATGGACCATATCTTAATGCCGCGGAACAATATAGACTGCAAAAGTTGCAAAACTCATGCTTACGTTTCTCGGTAGTGATACCAAGGCGTGATCATATCACACCATTTTATAAAAAATTTAATTGGCTTAATCTTCAATCCAAATGGCAACTACATCTGGTATTTCTTGGTATTACATATTAATATATCAGGAGCCTAAATACCTTAGTAAAAAAATAATATTCCGGGCTTCCCTGCATAGCTCTCGTCTACGTTTCGTAGACGTTACATTAAATATCCCAAGTCATAGTTCCAGAAAGTATAAATCGTCTTTCATTTATTTAGCTGCCTTCGTATACAACGCAATTTCGAATCACATCAAAAGTCTGTCTTCACAAGGATTTAAAAAATATGCTAAAGAATTATTTTCAAGTAACTAATTAAAATTTTTAAAGTTACACTTTTTGTTATATATATATTTAAATAGTTGACTACATCTTTCTTCCTTTTGTTTTGTATTCCTACTTTTTTATATACTACTGATTTTGTGCTTACTTTCTGTACTTAATGTAATTTTTTATTTGAGTTTTTGGTTGGGATTAATACCAGCATTTGCTGACACCCCGCCAGGTTAAATAAAGTATATTTATTATTATTATATTATTATTAAACATAGGTAATGAAATAGGAAAATTAGGCGGAATTGCAAAACGGAAAATAAAACTGATTGCTTCAAAAACAAACCAATATACAGAGTGTACAAAATATTCCCTTGGACCTTTTTCTCATAACCCGTTAAAAAAGCTCTTTTTTACCGCGAGATAGAACCCTCCCCTACACTTAAACCGTAAATGGATATTTACCTGTGGAACGGTTATTGGATAAAAGCGCCTTAAGGCGAGCTAATGTATGTATGTCCTGGCAGGCAAACGAAGGGGATGAACTGATGCAGGACGCTAAAACGAAAACAGATTTCTGGGAAACATGAAACCATATATGGACGAAAGCGGGCAGAAGGAGGTACATACTGCTAGATTCAGAAACAGAAGAAACAGAAAACTGAAAAGAAGCATCTCGCAATCGCCTACACTTCCCATCCGACGATGACAGATGGAAACTTAAAAGAAGCATGAACATTTAAAAGAAGCATCTCACAAACACCTACACTTCCCATCCTATATTCCCACCCCGTGCATCATATGGCTCTCGCTGCTGGTAACAAGCATGTTCCATGCCCAATCCAGCGTATGCAGCGGGTGGTATATAAAAGCGTCTGAGGTTCGTTACGGCACGCGGTTCGGTCGTCCGTTGGGCGGTTCAGTGGAGCCGCTCAGTCATGGCATGAATATGTAATAGATGACTGGGCGGCTGCATTTGGAACGAATCTCCAGATTGGATGCTAGGAATCGGCAACAATGCTGACCTTACGCTGGCAAATCAATCAATCAACATATTTTCCTTTCAATGTAAATACCCCATTCTTCATTCGGCATCATAACACACGTTTTTGTCAGTCGTTTCGGACAATGTTTCACCATCCACAATTTAAAAATAAATGACTTAAATTAAAAATTAATTAATTAATAATGCACTTACAATACTATAAATAAAGTAGTAAACATGTTTAATAAATAGTTATATTTAACCTAGTCCTGAGATTTAAATTTATGATTAGAAATGGGCAACGCATGCTAGGCTGACTTCTTGAAAGTTAAATTAAATAAAAAACTTTTCAGTAGTGTCAATAACTCTGAATGCAATCATCTAGCTTCAACACAAATATTGTTTGCATAATCCTCAATTCAAATCGCGCATTGGAAGTTTTTTATTTTATTATGTTAATGCAGCTATGCGTTAGCACGTATGAAGTGTTATTTAACACAGTATTCGCATATAGGGACAAACAAATAAAGTTGAACAAATACTGTAGTCGCTGCGCTAGCCGAGCCGGAAATGAATTTGGCATTCAAAAGAATTGTTTTTACTTCCTTTGGAACGGTTGCATACAACATGGCGATACTGGATTTTCAGTAGGCATTATTGTAATAGAGTCAAAGGGGGAACAAATTGAATTTAGTGTTAATCTAGCAACAGCAATTTTTTTCAACATCTGGCCATCAAGATTTTCTAGAATTGCCTGAATTGACCCTATTTCAGTCATCAGGGATTTTAGTATGCATGTGGCTCGTTTCACGTTACACTACGACCAGTCGAAAGTTCGCGTAAACGCGGAGAAGTCAAAAGTGATCGTCTTCGCATACTTTACACAAATTATAATTCTAATTTCAGTTTCAGTCAGAAGTCAGCAGAATTAATAGACAAAACAATGTATACTGTTGCTGTAAGACCGGCCCTAAAATGGGCGGCGTTGGCATGGTGCAGGACACCGGTGATGATTCTAATGAAACTCAAAGTTTTGGAACTTAAGTTTGTGCGCTTCATTTCAAGTTCATCTTCTTAAGAGATCTTTGTGTACATGGCAATGACATTTTCAATTGAAAATAACAATTTCCCAATATAGACTCAAATGGAATACGGGTTCCCTGGAACACGACATAACTCAGATCCGAGAGCATAATGCCCCTTTTCGAATAAAGCACACCTTGCCATATCAGGCGCTATCCTTAGATTAACATCCTGGCAGAGTTTAGCTATAGCTCTTCCACCACTCAACTAGGATACCTGCACATTGACAACAACACAACAACCATTCCCTGCGATATGGCCATCTGCCGCAGCCGATACTCGAACTCAGGTGAGATAACAACGACTAGACCTGTTGTGACACTCAACAGCGGTCTAGCTCACTATTACCACTTCGGTAGCACATTCAAGACGACACTAAAGGATCATACCCCAGCCATGATTCAAACTCGGGACTCCGTGGTCGTAAGCCCTACACGTAAGGACAGCGCCACTGAATTGGAAACGACTCACAACCCTTGCAGCTATATCCCTCACTTCGCTTAATCTCTACCTTGCATTAAACTAGGTAAACTATTTTGTGAGAACTAAATAAACCTCTGCCGTTTGTCTCACCGGAAGAATATGTGGACCAATCAGTTTGTTGTTAATCGTACCACACCAAACATTTACCGAGAACTTATGTTGAGAATGGGCTTCTGTTATAGCATGAGGATCGTTTTCGGCCCAGTTATGCGAATATCTTGAATTAAATAGGCCATCCTGTGTAAATTTGGCCTCGTCTGTGAACAAAGTTCGATATGTAGTCGGTCAGTGATCAACAATCCACTGGCAAAATTCTAACCTATTTACATTGCCACTCTGTTGAAGCCTTTGCCCTTGCTGAATATGATACGGATATAATCTTTCTTTATTTAGAGTCCTCCAAAACCGCACATGAAGACACTTATTCGTCGGGTACCTAATTGGACACTTATTCGTCGGGTACTTACTTGAGGGTGTTTTTGAACAATATTAATGATATTGTCTTGATCCTTAACGTTTTGAACAATATCATGTTCCACTCTTAATGATGGAAAATAGCCGTGTTCCCTTGCATAGCAATACACAGTTGAAAATGTCTGATGATTTGGTGTTCTGTTAGGAAAGCGAGTATTGTATTCCTCTGCGGCTTGTCTACCATTACCAATTTGTAAATTTATAAGGCATGATTATTTACAGACTAAGTTAACCAAGTACACTGGTTCTACTGTTTATGACAACAAACAAGAAATGTCAAACTATCTAGGCCTACTAATAATTATGTACTAATAAAAAGAAAACTATTTAATGATTCCTATTATAAAATGTACCTAGCTACACTTTCTTTGAAATTAAAGAAAACTTTGGTTTTAATTTTTTTTGTCATTATTTACCGAGTTTAAATTGACCATTTTTAATTATTTGGACAATTAATGTAGGCAAATAAAGCTGTAAGTATGCACAGATGGAAGTATGTATAGTTCCTCATGAAACACCCTGTATATAAAAAAATCTATAAAAAAAGTTAAGAACCGAATTTTACAAAGTAAGTGCTGTTCATTGGATTTGAATTGAATGCTTGTTTAGTGTGTCAGTTAAGTAGTTGTTAAGACATTTCAAGATAATTTAATCTTTTATGGGACACTATAAGTTAATTATCAAGTACCATTAAGTCAAGTAAAAGTTTTCTTTTTCTCTTTTATAGCCAGTTTAAAGTAAACTTTCCTTCGTGCATTGGCATTTCCCAATAACATCGGAGTTAATTCTCTGCCAATAACAGTACAAGATTTCTAGTTCGAAGGCACAAAATAATGGGCAACAGGGCAGCGGAATTTCCCCTTAAATCTATCTGCTTAGCCACTAGAGTAGCATGTGAGGAAAATAAAGATAAATATTACTAACATAAGTAAAACTTTACGCTAATATTCATAATTTTTGAAAACCATTAGGATTCGATTATTATTATTTTTATAAAAATTTTATAAAAAAAAAAAAACTGCAAGCCTCGGCAAACCTAGCAGAAAAATGTTCTACTTTAGGGGGCTGCGAGATATCGGTGTCAGAGGATTGACTATTTTTTTATTTACAGGAAACTGAATACACTTAAACTCAAGCGAACACTAATGCAACACAGGCTTATTGGCATTTGAGTTAATTACAAGGTATTTTTGACGACCGTCTCTGGAGCTAACCAGACATCTACATCAGCGTCATGGTAGCTAAAGTGCGTTGAGTTGAACTTAACGAAATTAGGTGGAGAAACCCAAGACTCCTTTCGGTAAAGGTCTCAAATTAAGAAAGGTTGTAACATTTGAAAATTCAAAAGGAATAACAAAACATATATGTTAAAGATGACTTATATTAAAAATAAATTTAGTTTGCTGTCACAGAAATATGAATTAAATGAAGAAACCCTGGCTTCAAAGAACTAAAACTGGGTGGAGCTAACGCTAAGTCTCTTAATTTCAGATATAAAATGATTTGGAATGATCTCTTGGGGGGTTGCTTTTGATGATTGGGAAAAGTTAGTGTAGGAAAATTTAAAAAAGTACAAAAATAAGCGAAGCAATAATAATGTAAGAGGACAATACTTCCAGCATGACATAGCTCCTCCTCATTTTGGTATTGAGGTTAGAAGGCATTCGGCTAATGAGTATCCAAACAGATGGATTGGACGTGGGGGACCTCATCCCTGGCCGGCTAGATCACCAGATTTCAACACTGTCGATTATTTTCTATCGGAATATCTCATAACCGAAGTCTACAGTGTCCCAATAAATACTAGATATCAGTTACTTCAGCGAATTTTCCTCTGTAGTGAGCAAATTAGAAACAATCCTCGTGAATTAGAAATCTATTGACAATTTAAATAAACGTCAATAAAAATTTATGGAAGCTGTAGGTTATCATTTTGAACATTTGCTGTAAGTATTTGTAATATTTTTAAATAATTTTTGTGAATAATTAATGTGACCATTTTAATTATTTGGACAATTAATGTAAGTAACTAAAGCTATTTTTCTTCAAATTCCCCTTCCTGCCAAATTCAATCGTTTGTAAAAAAAAATCAACAAAGGTACAACGAAAAATCTAATTACATGTTTATGTTTAGTGATATATGGACTTTTATAATCTGTACCTGAATGTTAAAAAAATATTACAAGATGATCATGTTTACAGAAGTCGGAAAAATTAAATTAGAAAAGTCCGGCACTGGAACTTAAAAAAAAAATCGGTAAAGGTATTTACACAGAACTTCCCTCGTTCATGGCAGTCTCTCTAAAAAAATAATAATTACGAAATGACATTGAGAATAATAATCGGAGTAGAGTTATTGCTATTATTACAAAGAAAACTTGATAAGTTTTGGTCAAAAAAATATACAGATTGCTCATCCAACAGCAAAAGTTCAATACTAAATAGCAGGTGCCACATATGGCAGGCTTGCGCAAATACCTTTACAAATGTCCACCATGACTGAATTATTTCTTGGGATGACCACCCTGTACATTTTTCAATAAAAGTATAATAGGTGCATATGCCAGATGTTATTGCCATCTGTCACATTTTCAATCCAACATTCACGTAATGGAGTGGAAGTATAGTGGTGGTTAAAAAATTTCATTTTTTTTAAATTTTTCAAAAGATGGTAAAATAATTTTCAAATTTTTTTCTTCTGAAATAGGTTTAAAATGTCAAAGGTAGAAATTTTAAATTAGAGCAAAAAGGAAAGTTTCCTTCTGTTCTATAGTAGTGCTAAAAAAAGTTTAAAAATTAAAAATGATGTATTTTTAAAATAGGTTTAGAATGCTATGAAAATTTTAAATTTGAGCAAATAAAAAAAAATTCGATCTATTTTAGTGGTAAAAACTTTTTGAAAAATGTTGGTGAAAAAAATTTTCAAAATTTTTTTTCTGAAATACCTAGGTTTAGAATGTCATTTAAATTTGAGCATTCTGGTGTTAAATTTTTTTCCAAACTGGTAACAAAATGTTGCAAATTTTTTTTCCGAAATTGGTTTGGAATATCCTGAAACGTGGAAATTTTAAATTTGAGCAAAAAAATTTTTTTCGTCTGTTCTATAGTAGTAATACATAAATGGATTAAAAATGTTTTCAAATTTTTTAAAAAATTCTTCAAAAACATTTTTAAATTTGTTTGAATAGTTTTAGAATGTCATGGAAACGTGGATAGTTGAAATTTGAACAAAGAAAGAAAAATTCTATCTTAGTGATAAAATTTCAAAAAACTTTTTTTTTAATCAGGCTTAGAATGCCATGAAACGTGAAAATTTTAAATTTGAAGAAAGAAAAAAAAATCATTTTAGTAGTAAAAATTTTTTCAAAAATATTGGTGAAAAAAATTTTCAATTTTTTTTTTCCTGAAATAGGTTAAGCGTGTCATGAAACGTAGAAATTTTAAATTTGAGCAAAAACAAATTTTTTTCATCTTGGTAAAAATTTGTTCAAAAATTTTTTTTTTCTGAAATAGTTTTAGCGCGTCATGAAACGTGGAAATTTTAAATTTGAGCAAAAAAAAATTTTTTTCAACTTGGTAAAAATTTTTTCAAAAATGTTTGAAAAAAATGTTCAAAAATTTTTTTTTCCTGAAACAGGTTTAGCGCGTCATGAAACGTGGAAATTTTAAATTTGAGCAAAAAAATTTTTTTTTCACTATTTATTCCGTTTAGACGGTCCACCCTGTATATTTTTCAGTGAAAATTCTAGCAGTTCTTCGCTGACAGTAGGGTTAACTACCTACCAAATTTGACTGCTCTCCGTCAAGTAGTTTTTTAGTAAATACACCAACAGACAGACAGACAGACAGACCGACAGACAGACCGACAGACAGACAGACAGACAGACTGACGGAATTGAAAAACCTATATTTTCGGAATCTACGTGTTCTGAAACGTCAGAATCCGAAAAAATCTCGGAGGGTGATTTTTTCTCGAATACAATACTTCCCTTCGGTATGCGAGGGAAGTAAAACTTATAATAGCAATATATCAACTGTGATACGTGTATAAAGTGTCTAAAATTTAAACAAAGTCCGCTCAATAATAAGAGGCCAAAATAAATTTGGACCAAAATCAGTTGATCACCCTGTAGTATGTACAGCTCCTCATGAAACACCCTGTATATAGTGCGACTGGATTTACTAAAGTTCTTATACTCTTCGCAAATACAAAACGAAGAGTATAATTGCATTTGATTGGCATATTTCTAAAACCGGTAAGATCGCTTGTAGAGAAGAAATTTTCATATCTCTGTGTTGGCGACCGAATTCTGACCAACTTTCAAAATGCCCGTCTGTTTATCTGTCCGTCTGCCCATCCGTCCGTTACGTTTCTTGTAAGCACGATAACTTAAGAACGAAAAATACTGAAATTAGCACAGTAACTTAGTGTTAGCTAGAGGATGAACTTTTTTTTTAAACAAAATCTATCAAGAAATAAAAAAGTTATTAATTATTTAAGTTTATAAAAATATATTTGTTTATGTTAAATCAAACAAAAAATATCTAAAATTAATATTATTTGCAAAAAACTGCGTATCCTATAGAATGTGCAACAACTACATAAAAAGTGCAGTAAATCGGCGAAGAATATAATTGTTAGCTTGTTTGTTTTACTTTCTTTGATTTGTTTTATTGGAAGAAATAGGTAACTAAAAGGTGATTTCCCATTAAACGAATCTGTGTTTAACTATTTACCAGAAATACAAAGTGATAATTCATATTGAATTATTTTCTACGGTTTGTATTTCGTTGGCGTTGGCACGTATATCTATTAGCGGGGAGTCATGGTTCACTAGATTATGAAGAGCCTTATCAGTCTTCCGTTGTAATCGTATTATGAATGGTAAATAAGGAACTATAACATAAAATCACTTAATCAAATAATAACTCACAATCAATATAAAAGAATAAAACATTCATTAATAATTTTGGAATTGTTTTTGATTTGAATTAAAGCTAGCTTAGATCATCGTATTGTATTCTTCCAAATAATCTGCTACATTAAAAGTATTACTTCGGTACCCTAATAAAATATTCTGGACTGTACAAGGTGTTACAAAAGTACACCATACAAATACATATTTTATTATGTTGCTTTGAATTTCTTCCTAGATGTGTAACGTACATTTTTAATGTGTTAACCATTCATTAGATCTTTCAAGTCATTTTAGAAATTTTTCGGAAATTTGTCTGAATATGATGGAATCTTCGGGAGCCTTTCTTAACTTACACTTTTTTGTTTTGTAAACTTATTTTCTACCCGAGTAAAAAAATTATTGAACTTTGTCACTTCTGTTTAAAGTTCTTATTTCGGAACCTTGTAAGAAAACTCGATAACTATTTAACTAACCTATTAACTTAAAGTTAACTAGTTAAGTCATAAAATAAATGGCAATAACCAACCAAAGAAACCTCTGAATATTATACAATTAAGCACATAGATATTTGTATGCTCAATACTATTTTGCTCTGAAGATATTAAACATAATAATAAAATATAAAGTAAGACAGACACATGAAAATTTGTCCAGATTAACAACAATTAATAGATATAATATATGATGAGTGGCAAATAACAATAAATGACATAATGATTAAATGATCCTTACTTGGAAAAAAATAATTAGCACTGCCACCATCTGTGGAACAGCAGTTGGAAGTAAAGAAATATCTTTGATCCTCTATAACTACACAATATGTGACAATCAGCATGCTCGGTTCACCCCGGGAGGCGCCAATTTGCTCGCTACGACTTTGTTTACGAAATAGTAAGGCTTAACATCTTTATTCAATACGATAAATATTTTCATTCATACCACCTGCAGTTATTATTTCGTCAATCGTTATAATACTGCTGATAGATTTTTAATACATTTCATAAAGAAAATTCATTCGTTTCATAAAGAGGTCTAGAAGAACGAGAAAAATGTCGCAGTAGTTGAGCTTGGAACAAATGAACGAAAATTTGACTTTAAAAGAATGGCAAAGGTCATTGAAGTTCCCAGAAAATTTTTATGCATTGGCCCAATTATATTTATGAAAATAATAATACGGGAGAGGTTGCTTTATATTGTAGCAGCCATAACAAATTATATGACAAATGAAAATAATAACATGATAATTTAAAAATTCGTCCAAATATAGCAGGTGTTTTCTTTAATATAAAGTTATTTATATGCTGTCAACTATGATTTACAAATTGACATGGTTGAAACCCATAATTTTCTTGACAGGAACTAAGACGTCCTCATTAAGGACTAGTTATCTATGGTAATTCTTACGATTTGATTGTTTTCAATCAAATTTTCAATGAAACACGGTACAGTGATTGTACTTTTAATTATCATACTATATCATAGACCATGTAAAAGAACTGGTGTTTATGAAGATTTGCCAAGCTTACTATAATTGCTGCACGTAAAACTTCAAAATTAAGTGTCAATAACCTCTATACATTAATACGTAAAAACAGCAATAAACAATTAACATTTTATTCTTCTGTTTGACGTGTCTTAAATAGGTTTCTTAAATGAGAAACTTGTACAATCTTTATCGATTATTCACTATAAATAACATCACTCAACTTGTAATAAAACTATTCTTTATAGGATATGGCAAACAGCAGAAGAAACTATCTATGAGAACTACAAAACTATCTGTAAAAATAATAATTTTCAATCTTTGCATTCTTTCGATAACCTGCGTTCTGGTTATGCTAGCAAATAAAATTCTAAACTAAATTTGTCCATTTCTTATTTGACAATTATTCTGATTGTAACACTATCATCCACATAGTCCGCTAAGAAATAGACAAATTCACAAGTACAGAGAATTCTATAGTACTTTAGAAAAGATATAATAACTAGCATATCCTCAATTTCTATATCCAGGCACCAACAATTGATTTTATTATTGTCTCTCATTACACCTACTTAATGACGAAATTTTTATGTCAAACATAATCTATCACTTCCACGCCCACGTAGTGGATGTCATGAAACATAGAGATTTTAAATTTGAGTGAAAAAAATTCAGTCTGGGGTCTGTAACTTTTCTTGTGCGCACATTTTCTCTGCAACGGTTGAAGATATTGACTTGAAATTTGGTGCGCGTATGTATTATAGCTAGAGCTGGAACTAAATTATATTTTGAGCTTACGCCAGTGAAGAATTGGGGAGTAAATCGGGGAAAATAACTATAACAAGCTGGTAAGAGCTCAGAAACTTGGAAACATTTGCCGCCTCCCACCGCTCCATTATTAAAGGGCTTAATAAAATAAGATTGAGACTTTCACTTGAAACTTGGTACACGTATTATTCGAGGTATTATTATAACGACATCTGGAACTAGATTATATTTTGAGATAATTTCAAGGAGTAGGGTAAATAATGTAAAATAAATAAAGCCAGCTTAAGAGTACATAAAATTCATTTTTCGCGCATATGCTAGAAGCCAACACCTTTAATTTGTTTATTACATCTGACCCTAATACTATATTATTATTATTCTATGAACAGTTATTTCCACATGGAGTGCAAATATGGTCAAGACGTTTTCCTTCAAAAAGATTTCGATGGGAGATCTAGATGTGGAAGTAGTGATTTCTTAGACAGCGGCACGGAAACTAGTTTAATGCCAGAACGCTCTCTTAATGTAATTAAAATAACTCCAAGATGACCTCATAGTGAATTAAAGACTCTACTTGAGGACGCGGATGGGGTGCGAAAATAGCCTGTCGGGTCGCACTAACTATGCAAATAAATAGCACGAGAACGAAAAAGTGTTGAAAATAAACTTCAAAATGTCGACTTTGTGTAGTTTGTCATGTCAGATGACTCACGCCAGTGCATACGACGGAAGCTATTCAATAAATCAATTAATAGAGAATTAAGTCAATAGTTTATCGAGGCGTTCTTCTAATTATTCTACCCCATTTATAATTTTAATTTTAGGCATTAAGCGCTCTTTGTAAACTGATAAATTTAATTTAGTATCGATATGAGTCAAATCCAAAACTGCTAAAAGAAGTGCATTGAACTAAGAACAAAAATACAATATTTTTGGCACTGCCAAGTAACATATTTATAGAAATAATGAAGTAAAAGGCAGTTATAATATTCATTCAAAAGTAAAACATTCAATATTTGATCACTTGACTAAATAGGAAACCGAAATACTTTCAAAATAGGCTCAAAATATTTAATAGCATTAATAGTAGAGGCGGTACGTATTTACGTATTGCATTTTTTGAAAAAGAATTACCGCTTTGTACAGTTGAAGGCATTTGAAATTTCCATTAGTATTCCAGATGGTGACTATTTCTCCAAATAACGTGCTGAGATAAAAAATTCTCACAAGCTGTCAAGTTATGTCATGGTTGGTGTCATTTATCCACTAATCCAGTCAGTAGGGATAGAAATGGTCTTTGCTATACAAGAGGTGGGGTAGAATGAAAGAAGCAAGAAATTGGGTTTTCAAATGTTGATGTACTTAATGATTTATGACAAAGATAAAGATGACAAAATCCCATAATTTTTTTTTGTATATAGATGTCTCTTGCGTCTAATTTATAACGAATTACAACAACGGAAAGATGAATATTTTTCCAAGAAATCGTCATGCTCCTATTGTTGTTATTTCTATTATTATTCCCAGCTATTCATTACGTAGGTAATAAAATTGTAATAAGCTTGCAAACACATTTCCATACCACCATCCCCCAGAATGCGCTTCGTATTCCTGAAACTATGTTCGCGATTATATTCTTTTCCTTCTCGTCCAGGTTGGTTGACAATGATGTCTTCTATATCATCTTCTAATTCATCGTCTGTTCTCTTGAAAATCTAGGCTTCCATTAATACAATTTTCTCATCTTCATCCTCTCTCTCAATGAGAACCTCTGGTGGACTTTCGCATGATTGACCGTTACAGAATCCACAGTTATATGGATTTTTTTTTCAATTCCATAAAATTTCTGGACTTGGTACGTCCTAAACGCATGAAACCGATCGCGCTTCGTTGATGGTAAAGAAGAAAAATTGAATTTGCTTTTTGTTGCTGATTTTGCGAAACGTAGGTGTAGTCGACTTCGTCCAAGATTTCCTCTTTCATGTCGCCACGATACAATGCACAAGAAAGCATGTTCCAGCGTCTGCGGTATCTTCTAGACTGGTATCCTGATGTTTGAAGATGCTAATGATACATTATGTTTTTCTGGTCACGATGAGAAAAACATTGTTTTCTCTCCATTGAAGAGGAAAGATTTCGTGACGCAGTCATTAAACGCCTAGAGAAAAGAAATGGTCTCAGCAGTTATATATACTTTTCAATGAAGTAACATTTATCTAAGGCCAAAATCAACGTTCGACATAAAAACTAAACAAAAAAGATTATACTATATTAAAAAAGTTAAGTAGTTAATTCCTAGAAGCATACGTACATTCTAGTACTTCGTTTTTTTGTTTATTAAGCTGGAATAATAATATAATTAAGTCTTATCAATTGAATTTTAATGAAGTGACAGTTTTGTATTCTGACTTAACAAAAACAATTCGTTGGAAGTTTACTGTATTCAATCTATCTCCAAGATAACGCTGCATTAACATTTCATTATGTTAAGCGAATTAAGTGCGCTTTAGTTCAAATGAGTAAAAATTTGTGATAAAAACACAAACACGTCTTGCGTTCATTTCAAGATTTCGGTATTTTCCTCTACAGTTCGTACACTACACATTAGTGTGCATGACACACCCACAGCTTCATTAGGAGTTCTTTTAACATACATCCTTCTTTGCATCTACATTTCAATAGTTCTCTGAAACTCTGCCATATAGCAAGTTCTGTAACCCATTGTGGAGGCAAGACATCACCTCGCTGTGTACAGCTGCATTGAATTGAAGATGGTATATCAGTTATTATGGTGCTTTGTGACATACCTCATAACTACCCACTATTTTTCTCTAGTAAGGCCAATTACCAGACAGGGAAGACTGGACAAACGGTCCTCCAATATCGGCACAAACAGTCTGGTATACAGAAGGCTCTAAGACAGAACAAGGAGCCGGAGCTGGGATTTATGGGATAAGGTCATGTAAGTATTCCAGGCTGAAGTGGCCGCAATACATTGGTGCGCAAAGAAAATTATAGGGCAAGGATCTGTTAATCAGTCTATCGCCATTTTTCCGATAGTCAGGCTGCGCTAAAAGCAATCGGTTCCATGCAAGTCGAATCGAAACTTGTATGGGACTGCATAAGTGCCCTTATAGACCTAGGAAGTCAAAATAAAGTGACCGTGGCTTGGGTATCAGGACACAAGCGACACAGAAACGAAAAGGTTGATGAACTGGCCACAGAAGGCGCGTGTAACGCCTTTATAGGACCCGAAACCTTTTGCGGTGTGGCTAAGCCATACATACGAGCATCCATTAACAAATGGATGCAAACTAAATCTATGAAATGGTGGAAAAATTTCCCACGACAGACAGGCCAAAAAGTTCATTAAAGAACAATCGGCCAAATTTACGAAGGACCATTCTGCCAAAACAGAAAGGCCATTAGAATAATAGTGGGTCTTCTAACCGGTCACTGTCGACTTAATAGACATCTGAGTCTAATGGGTCTGGCAGAGGACGCAACATGCAGATTCTGCTAAGAGGCAGAGGAAACCTCAGTCCATGTATTGTGCCATTATGAGGGCCTTGCTATACTGAGGTTCCAAGTCCGTGAGTAAAAACCAAGAGCTGACAGCTACACTAAGGCGCCCTTATCAAGGCTGTGGAGTCTAATACAAAGGACAAAGCTGGACAAGGAGCTCTAAGGAAAATAAACAGGAGCACCACAATAGATCCATGGGGGTCGCGGTGGTCAAGGCCAATCAGCCAGCTCCTCCTTTCTAATCTAATCTAATCTAAGGTCAGGTGAGCAGACGATCTACTCCCAGCCTGTAAATTTTACCGAACCTATTCTCGTAAACAAAACAAAGGCTTTACATCTCTTCCAAAGGATGGATAGTATACTCACTATGCAATCCCCGCCCAAAGTCGCATAACTTCTAGGTAGGTGCTGACATACAAGCCGTTATAAGGTGGTGCGAGAGTGCTGTATTGTTACCCATCGAAGTACTAAATGCAATTAGCGCTGTTTAACTTTGAATAAAAAAAAGCTTATTACTACGCTGTGTATCTAAATAATTCACGGAAATAAAAATTCCAGCTCAACGGCTTAGTGCTTAGGTTTGCAACCACGTCATCTCGGGCTCGAATCCTGGTCAGGGTTTGCAATACACGACACGCATTTTGTGTTTCTGAGGCGGTAACAGTGAACCAGACTTCTGCTGAGTCGTATAACAAATCTAGTCCTTATTTCTCCTGAGGTAGAGTGTCAGCTGCGACAGATGGCAATGCCGCTAGTGGGGGACATTACAAATTAAACATATTACTTTTCAAGATAAACTTAAAAGAAACGACTACTGTAAACAAACTATTAATGTTACTATCACTAGGTCAGACTTTCTTAAATAGCGTTTGATCTCAGACAAATGGCATCAATTTGATGGATTATTCAATATTTTTCAGCAAGTGGATTATTTTCTAATATCAGTTTTACGACAGCAAAATTGGAGAAAATAATTCTATCAACTACAGGCTTTTGTGTATATTATTGCGTATCTCCTGCAAGTACATTTATATTGTGTAACCTGTCTAACATCATGAAAAAGTAATATTTTCCGAAGATGGTCAATATAATCTTCAAGGCTATAAGTTTCTGAAATTAGTTTTGAATACACTGTAATGCAGAGATTCTATTGTAGTTTAACGTCCTTAATGTAGAACAATTAAACATTTTAGCTTTTGAACTATGCATTCTTAAAATTATGTAAATTGTTATCTTTAGGAAAATTAGGACGGAAACATGTTTGCGAAATAAAAGAGAGTTGCAAGAGAAAATATCAATTTACTGTAATTTGTACTTAGTTCTGCATTACACGAATCTAAACTTTTTTAGTTGATGTAAATTCCATGCCTTGAAACGTCAATTTATGTGTTTAATTTTAAAAATTGGCAAGCACGCAGTTCTCGCCAGTTCACGTGTCTATTTCAGTATAAATTGTTAGTAATTAGACATATGAAAAGTAAAAGTCATTATTTACACTCATTGAGATTAATTAGAGACTTTATCATCAACAGTTAATCCACATTAGAAGGGCGACTTAGGCTCTCAATTAATACAAATTATAATTATTAAACCATTTACTTACGAACAGACAGCCGTATACCAATCAGATAAAGTATTTGACTTGTAAGCTAGATATATTTTCTTTAACAGGTTGGACGCTGAATTTGAGAAACAACTTAAAACGTATTTAATTCTGGAAATGATGTTTATACGCGATAGTATACAAAAGTTTATGAAACTTAATATGTTTGTTTATGTATTTAATATGTAGATATGTACTGGTTGCGTCGTGAGTATACGCCGTGATACTATAAAACAGTTAGGTTATTATTATTATTATTATTATTATTATTATTATACTCTTCGTAAATACAAAGCGAAGAGTATATTCGATTCGATCGGTACGTTGCTAAAATCCATAATATTAAATGTTTTCTTAACCGCTTCTCAAGTCACCGAGGTAACTCCTTGAAAATCCAGAATGATTTTGTGTTAGGTAAAGAGGAACGAGGCCCTACAGTTTATAGTGGAGTCCAAACCACATCTTGGGGGTTATTTTATAATTAAAATTATTTTGCGGTGAGCAGGGATTGAACCTGCTTTGCCAGTATGCAAGCTAGACGCACTAAATCACTGAGCTACCGCCCCCTTACATTGCTCGTAAAGAAAAAGAGGATCATATCACTGTGTTGGTGATCGAATTTCGAACAACTTCCAAAATGTCCGCCCGTCCGTCCGTCTGTCTGTCCGTTTGTCTGTTCGTCCGTCACGTTTTTTGTAAGCACGATAACTTAACTTAGGGGCGAAAAGTGCAATTGTACTGAAATTTGGACAGTAAGTTAGTGTTAACTAGAAGAAAGAACCCTATTGTTTTTGAACAAATAAATAAAAAAGTTATTAATTATTTAAATTTAAAAAAACACAAATTTTGTAATTAAACAAAACATGTCTAAACCTAATATTATTTACAAAAATAAGCTGTGAAGAGTATCATATAAAAAATGTAGTAAATCGGCGAAGAGTATAAAGTTGGGAACGCACGGAGAGCTATATTATAATATATATTATATCTCACATATTACAAAAATATAGCTCTACATGATTTTAAATGAAGCAAAACCCACTGAACGATAATATACAGGGTGTAATTAGTTTCACGTCATTAAAAAAATCCCGGTAATAGGGACCGACTAGACAAACAAAAAACCTATATGACTTTTTTCTCTAAGGGCACTTTGAAAAAAACTGACCTAGGTTTAACATTTTAATGTTAAGGTAGGAAACATTTGAATCACTGTTTTTCAGAGTCAATGGATGTTATTGTTCCGAATATTAGAAATAATAAAAAACTGTAATACCCGACTTGTGTTCCCGCCGGAAGGAGTGTGGCACTTTGATGGGATTACTTGTACCGAACTTTTTATACCACTATTATGAAAATGTAAATAATTCCTTCTCTTTCGGCGCAACGCAAGCATAGCATGGCGCAGGGGTTTAAATAGGATTTGTTTACATGTGTTTTTTAATTTGGAGTTAGTAGATTTTATTGTCGTTTATAAAAGTGGTTTATTAACATTTGCAACATTGTGTTAAAAGCTTAAAAAATTAGTAATTATTTTATGAAATTGAAAAACGAACAGTTAGACGTCCGAGACACGATAACAGAAAATAGTTGTGTATTTTAAGTTAGGAAAAAATCCTATTTTTTTTAACGAATTTCCCGATCAGATATCGAAAACTAAAAATCGAGTTTTTGGTCTCTATGAAAATCGATGTAAGCAATAACAAACAGATCAAAATAAGACAGCGAAAACTAATAATAATAATAATAATACCTTTAATGCCCAATAGGTAACACCCAATAACTGAACCATCCTTTTGAATTTTTCACAAAAATTGTTCAAAATGACCTCCATCTCCACGTATACACATTTCGGCACGTCGAACTAAGGAATATATTTGACCATTTAGTCGTTTAGGTTAAAATAGACGCAATGACTTTTACAATACACTTTGTAGTTCCCTAAGCCATTTCCACCTGGAATATAAAATTTGAATATTTTTTGAAGTATTTGTAAAAAGGCTATTTTGATTCGGGTAATCTCATTTTAGCGAACAAAATAGAATTTAATTGCTGAGATCCATAGAGAACCATATCTATGAAAAAGAAAATAAGTTACATTGTCTTTTTTTGGCGAATTTCTTATTATTTTTGTCGACATTCTGTATAATATATTAATACACAAGTTAAATCCGACTACTTTTACTCTAATTTACTTTCAATAGCTTTAAACCATGAGTAAAAAGAAAACTGACCAATTACTGAAGAATGGACAACTCTACTGATTGACGTTAATCAAGGTAATGAACAAAAACCAAGTAACTGCATTAAATGTTACGAAGAAATCCATGCGGAAATTTCTCATGCGTGTTTTAAAAAACACTATAATTAAACCCAGATAATTTACATTTCGTTGGTGGTCCTGACTCCAGGGTTATTACTAAAATATTTAAGTAAAAAAGAAAGAAAAGGGTATATTTAAGACAATTTACTTACTTTTTGTGTATGTCTTTAGCTTCGCTGTGGATGTAATTATTGGTATTACTCAATTATTAAAAAAAGAGAAAATGTTGACAACGTGTTTAAGAAAAGATTTACATATTATCTTGAGAAGGTATAATTACCTTGAAATGATATTAAATATTGATTAAGATGTCCCAAGTTGATTTTAGTTACTGAAAGAGCAATTAATTTTCTTCCTCATTCTCTTGGGTTCCTACAATGTTGTTGAATCGGCAAAGTAATTACAATATTTTGGTTTTATGATACGGAATAACTTACAGCTTAACCACGATTTTAAAGTCATTTTCATGTGAATTGTACATGAGAAGTTGACTTCATAGGATATACTAGACGCTAGAAAATTATTTAGATGTAAAGTTGTTTACGTTATACCGGGTGTAGCACGAAGATAAATTATTGAAATTGGGAACATTGTATATACTTAATTAACGTACTTCTTTGACATAAAAACGATAGATCTTATTACATTTTTTAATTCTACATAATTTTCTGAAATAAATGAAAAAAAATTCACATGATCCTATTTTATTATTCCTAGTGTTCCCAGAATTGATTTCAAATTGTATATTTTTATAGTCCTTCATTTATAAATAAAGAAATAAATAATTGATTATAATCAAGTCTACACAAAATTATGAGTTAGATGAAAATATACATACCACACCAGAAACTTAATTTGGATATTCTATATAATCACCACTGTATACATAGGAACAACTGTTTTCATGTTTGTTCCAGCCTCATCAAATTTCAAATTTATTAAAATCCAAAATACGTTGGTATTAGACGATGTGTTATTGTTTTTTACTACACTCACTTTTCCTGTTTGTTTATTTAAAATATAGTATCAATATGATAATAGCATTTATGACTCATTTCTTAATTTTTCTGTAGGGTTTTAATTTCAAAAAGTTTAGTGTTTGTCAGAACATCTCGTGTTCCACAAGGATCAATTCTGATCCCTTGCTTTAATACATTCATAAATTTTTGGTAAGTTATTTAAATTGACTGCTTCTTCTACGCCGCCGGTCCTAAACTCTTTAGAATTGTTAACTCCATACAGAATTGCAATCTATTACAAAACAGCCCCTCCGACATATCTAATTCGTGCTTTCATACTAAGATCACTTCAAATGGGTCTAAACGCAATTCATGATCTGGACAGCTAAATTAGCATCTATTCAACTTAATTATCGTACAGATAACGCAGTTCTTCAAATACCCAGAATCTTGGAGTAAATTGATGCAGAACTTTTCTTCATGCTCCACAGAAGTAACACAAATTTATATTTAAGCATTTGATCAAACAGAACGTTTCCTAATGCTGATACCATACTTTGCCAATAATTTCTTACCAAGGTTCTCGAATTATGTGAATTTGTTAACAAAATTTCACACCCAGCAACAGGCTTAAATCTTCTCGCCTATTTTAAATATACGAAATTAAGAGAAACTGTGACTTTGGGATTCTAGTAGACAGTGACATTTTCTTTTTCTTTATGTTCACTTTTTATTATTTACTTTCAATTTAATAGTGTTTGTCGCTTATGTGTATTTGTTATATTTTCTGTTACAGGTTTATTTTTCTATTTTCTGTGTACCTGTCCTACCTAATGTCTGCCCAGTTATGCTATATAAATAAATAAGCCATAAATCCTTCAATTCTCTCACCTTCTTTCACAATATGCTTTGTTAATATCCCAGCCAGCAAACTGACGTCAATTTGCCATCAGACGTCAGTTTAAGGTCAGTATCGGTCTACGACGACATTTGACAAGTAAATGACTTCAAAATGATGTCATATTTTAGTACATCGCAGAGACGCCGTTGACAGAACGTTGTTATGACATCATTCCTGAGCCATAAATATATCGGATCTTAAAAATACCCCATGATTAAGTCATAATTTCTGACGTTATACACTGGATTTAAAAATGACGTCAAACTTAAGTCACATTTTAAAACGTCGCAGAGACGTCGTAGAGAGGACGTTGTTATGACGTCATTTTTGAGTCGTTTTCTGACGTCATACACTGCATGAATAAAGAATGTTTTTAAATAATTTTTAACACCTATATGAACATAATATCCATTGCTTAATTGAACAACATTCCCTATGCGCACAACGTAAGTAAGTATTTTATAGAAATTTGCCATTGCACTTGATTTTATTAATGCACAAATTGTGCACGGTTAAGGCTGAAAGGGAATATTATGTTTAAACCGGGTACTCAACTGCAAGTAATGAATACACTCCCAGGTAAAATTTACATGAAGGACAATAGCTCAGAGGAAGCGTACTGGACTACCAAGGCCCCTTACCACACCAGGCACTATGCGCCTCATTTCTGACTCGGGCAGATACACCTCCCTCAGAGTTTTGTATGATCGTTCGAACTTCGTCCGGGAAACATCGCAAGAATTCTACGCTTTTCGACAGGGCGACAGTCCGCTTACGTGCAACATAACCCAAATCAGAATGCATAATGCCACATTCCGAATTAAACGCTCCTTATCATACCAGGCGTTGTCTATCTTTCAGCAACCACTCTAGCCAACCTTTTTATTACCAATTCCTTCTATCACACACTTTTCACCATCATATCTCGTATTCTATACCTATACCCCCTTTATCTCCATGTGTTTGTCATATGTTTGTCTTTTTTGTTACTTTGTCATTTTTTGTTCTAAATTCACTTTATACCAAAAAACTTTGTAAAATCCAAATCATTTAAAACTCAAATCTTTCTTTCCCAATCATAACTTCCTAACGGCGAGCAGACTGTTAAGGTCAAATTACCTCGAACGGGTTTTTTCATTGAGATTTTCCCGTGCCAATAACCGAAATTTATACAGCGTTTTCCATATCTTCTTATTGCTTAATTTTTCAGTGTTCTTAAATCTATTCTCTAGGTATAAGAAAAAATTTTAATGTTAATTTTAAGCCGCCACAGGCGGCAGGAGTTTTCACTTTTCTTTACTTTTATTGAGCCGAACCGGTCGTGATCCGCCCAACCGTACTAACACCACGGCGCTGCGCGACGTGGTTGTGCGGTTGACTTCGGATCTCGATCCGGGGACGCAATGCTTTGTATTTTAATTCTATATTAAATTGGTTATGATGATGATGATGGACTACCAAGCGAGAGGCTGACGGTTCAAATCCCACAGCCGGATGATTTTAAGGTAAGTGTTTAAAATTCTGTTACAGTGTTATTTATAATAATACATGTATATTCAAACCATTCCCAATTAATAAAAACGTAAAATGAATAAAAACTGAAAGATTAAATAAGATTCCCAAGTGGAACAAGATTTTTATTTGGTCTCGTATTCATCAAATCAAGGTCATATTAAAGGTTATATTGACGTCAGCATTGAACCTTGATCGTACGTCAAAATGACGTATGGAAATGGTTCTTATTTGGGGCCATATTCGTCAAATTAAGGTCATACTGAACGTGATTGTGACGTCAGGATATGACGTCATTAAGATGTGACATTAGACCGTCATTGACGTCGTTATATTGGGACTTATGACGTAAATTATCACAAATAAATGACGGCAAATTGACGTCAGTGTGCTAGCTGGGATACTCTTCGCAAATACAAAACGAAGACTATATTGTACTCGATCGGCACTTTTCTAAAACCGGTAATATCACTCGTAGAGAAGACATTTTCATATTACTATGTTGGTGATCTAATTCTGAATAACTTGTCCATCCGTCTGCCTGTCCTTTACGTTTCTTGAAAGCACGATAACTTAAGAACGAAAAGTCGGACTGTAGTGAAATTTGGACAGTAAGTTAGTGTTAGCTAGAGGAAAAACCCTGTTGTTTTTTACAAAATCGATCAATTAATAAAAAAGATATTAATTATTTAACTTTAGGAAATTCATTTATTTATATAAATTGTTACACTGCAGAACCGGCTAATTAGACAATAGTCCCTAATGTTTATCAACTAATCAGCAATAAATTAGACCGTCACTTGCTAATACAAACTGACATTATTTTCCATTTACGATAAAAATGTGGAGAGTATTCCATAGAATGTGCAACAATTATATAAACAGTGCAGTAAGTCGGAGAGTATAATGGTTAGCTTGCTTAGTTTTGCTTGTTTACTCACGTTGCATTCATATTTCCGGAATAGATATGTAATTTGAACAACAGTGGAGTTTAAGACTTACGGGGTACAAAGCATATTTGTTTATTTTGGCACAATCATATTTTAAAATGAACTGACTCATATTCCCAACAACCTGTGTATGTAAGTAATAAATATCCCCTATCGGATTTCTTTCTTTCGAATGTGGCAACACTAATGGAGACAATATTAATATATTCAGCGTTAAGCATTGAATATATTAATATTATCTCCACTCCTGCTTTTGAATGGATAACAGCAACAATTCTTTAAAATTAACGCGGAGATGTTAGATTATCTCCATCTTATTAATAATCAAGAAACGAATACATTTTGGTAACTATTTTTAATTTTTCCAAGAAATATATTGTAGGAAGGTTGATGGCCTCTTTAGGAATTGTCAACAAAATTCTAAGTCTATCAGATCACATTATTTCTATTTCCATTATTACACTTTTCCCAATTACAAAACGAACATTTCTAAAACCGGTCATTAATATCGCTCATAAGGAAAATAATTTCATATCACTATGTTGGTGATCGAATCCTGAACAACTTTTAAAATGTCCGCCCGTCACATTTCTTGTAAGCACGATAACTTAAGACTGAAATGTCCGATTGTATTGAAACTTGGACAGAAAGTTAGTGTTAGCTACTGGAAAACTCCTATTGGTTTTGAACAAAATCGACCAATAAATAAAAAAGTTTTAAATAAATAATTCTCTTTATGTTTTGTAATTAAACAAAAAATGTCTAAAACTAATATTATTTACAAAAGAAGCTGCGAAGACTATCCTCTAGAACGTGCAACAAGTATATCAAAAGTGCTCTAAATCGCCGAAGAGTAAAATGGTTAGCTTATTTTATATGCACCTCCGATTTGAATAGGTATATCTGTATCTCTAAATTCTTCAGATTATAGATGGAATATAAATTCTGGGCTGACCGTAACGCACACTGAGTGGGAGTTTTATATATTAGGTTCACATGTCCTGTAAACTTCACAGGCGGTCTAAGGTAAGAGGCAGTATCAACATAGCGAGGGTTAAATGCAAGAAGAAAGTTATATCCGGCATGCTGTCTAATGTGGTGTACCTAAAAGACTTTACGACTAGTTGTGATGATATTTTGAATACGGAATTATTTTTATAGGAGAATAACATATTTAGACAAAGGCACAGTGGGTCAATTTCAGGCATTTCTGGACAAAACTTAAATCAACCGATTTTAACAGATTTGTGACAAGTGGGTAATAAACAGGCTTCTTGGTAAGGGTGATTGTTATACTTACGGGAACAAAAGATCCCGAACCAAATACCTGCTTCATTTGCGTTCTAAGTCTCGAGAACGAAACATGCGTGTTAAATTTGTGCAGTGAATATTTAGTGTTTTTCGAATGGTGAATTATTTATTTCTTTGTCTTCAATTGAATGAATCGGCAATGTCTGATACAGAACGAGGTAAGATCTTTATTGTAAGCAGTTAGTTGATTTTGTTTGCCATTTGGTATCTAAGTTTTAGCCTTTTATCGAGTAGGTAGGTTTTTGCCGTAAATTTTGATAAAAATGAAACTTTACGTTTCTGTTACGCTTTACTTCCCTAAGTTTCCGCATTGTGGCTTCTTTATGATATTGAATGAAGTGTGCAATACATGCCCTGTGAATTGCAACTGCATATAGCTGCCACTTCTTGGGTTAAGGCATTTTGAATACGTTGGTACAGGCGAAAAATATTAAATATCAAATGTAATAATTATTATTATTGATATTGCAGTCACTGATTTCAATCAATTTGTTCACTAATCACTACTTCAAAGTGAAATTTACTCTCAATACACATCTCTAATGTATACCATCCTATACTCTTCAACCCCTATATCAGATAGTAAGCAGATGAAATTGGCAAACATTATAATACCTCCTCTTTTGCATTTCTTTCAGATCCTAGTGCCCATCTTATAAACCCAAGCGACTTAATTTATTCAAGATTTGGAGGGAAAATCTGAAAATTACAAAGAGAAATGCCAAGAAAGAATTGTGACCAACCAGGATTTGTTGCGTATACTCTTTTGATTTCGTCGGGTTCTTTTACAAATATAGAAATGAAAATCTCAGCTGATTGTGAAGAGTCACATACATCTCAAAGCCAAAGTAGTTCAAGTGAACCACAAAGTGACTACAAAAATGATTATTAATCAACGATTAAATTTATTTTTAACATTTTGTAAAATAACATATTATTAAAAGTTTTTTTTATGTGAAATTCGAGGGGAAATTCTATTAGTATACTAAGTTTCCACATTTTATCAATGAGTTTCGATTTGCACAACCTGAAGCCAAGCCCTATTTATCACTAAAAGATTTTTACAGTGTTTCCTTCGATTTGGAGGTAATATTCTATTCGAATCCTAAATTTCACAATTTCATTAAATTATTTCAACTTCCACCCCCTGAAATCCACCACCCCCATTTATCGATGGATTATTTAAATTATTTATCCTGCATTTACCAGCTGATATTGGAGCGTTTCCATGAGTTTCAGAATTGTGGTTAAAATTTTTTAAATCTGACCCTCTGTAGCTATGCAAAACAGACGGCGAATCTATTTGTCATCAATTTCGAATGGTATTACATGCCGGCATCTGCGCACAAAATCTTCATACATTGAACTGAAATTGTGAGTCTGCGATGTTACCAATCGGTCATCGGTCAACTCTTAGAAGAAGCTCGGGAGTCAAAATTATTATTATTATAACTAATGCAAACAAATAATAATTCACTTTAAAACATAAAATAGAGATAAATGTCCTAGAGAAAAAATTAAATAAAGGAATAAACCAGGATACTTCCACAATAGTCAACGGCCACAAAAAAAAATGACGTTAATAAATTCACAGATTTCGCAATTCTTGCAACCATCGGGACATTGCAAATGATAACACCATACATAAAACATACGCTACGATCCACTCTCGATTACGACACCGCTGTCTTTTGACCTTGAACGAAAACTGGTAACTCGATCCCCATATACGAACATAAACATTTCCAATGTTAAAAGTCCAGAAACTATGTACAGTAACAAACTAACCTGCATCTCGGCAATGATGTGTCTTACGACACTTTTATATAAATATTTTTTCATTCAATTCTAGAGTCAATCGAAATAATAACCGTTGAAACACCCTATACTTGATCGCCACAGCAACACCAATTACCCTGATTGGGTTTGCATATAATTCGCCTGTAAACCTAATCATATTTTAGAGTTAAAATGGAATTCTAGCTTGTAATAGTACAACGATAAATCAATTTAGTTGACGTGAAGTTTTAGAAATCCTAATTGACTGCTTGAATGTTGTATCCTAAAATAACATATATTTCCAAGGGTTTTCGAAATCCCGAAAACTAAGGGACTCTAGGGAATTTTACCTCCATACATTATATTATATTTTCTTTTCATAAATGCTTATATTGTTGTTATAATATTGTGATGAAATAAAACCGAATGGCTAACTATTCACCGAAATACGCATAAAATAATATGAATCTATATTTTACGTATTATGTTTGATGAAGCGTACAAAACCCTATCAAAGATGTTTTGTTATTTTTTTAAATAACTTTATCATCCTCACTCTTCACTGTCGGATGGAAAGATCATTTTCCTTTCATGATGGTAACAATAATATTACACGCAAAATTAAATCCACCAGAATTCCCTAAGTATAAAAGCTAATGACACGAGAGTGTCTTGATTTTCCCCGCATAGTACGGTTATTTTCATTTTGTTTTCTTAAGAGATGTGCCATCCGTAAAGTCTCCTAAAATGATCTTTATTATCGACTTAAATTATATATCTCGTCATTTATAAAAAATTTCTTTCGGATTATGCAGAATTTAACTTGGAACCTTTTCTATTTTTAGGAATTAATATAAATTCGATGCCTAAGGAATCGCTACTTCCACATCCAGATTTCCCATCCAAGTCTCTATAAAGGAAAACATCTTGACTATATTTGCACGCTAGTATGTGAAAATAATTGGCCATAGAATTTTATTATCTTTGAGGCAGATGTTATAAAAAAATTTGAACTGTTGGCTTCCAGCATATACGCCATACATGAAGTTTCTGTACTCTTACCAGCTTGCTTTACTTATCTTCTCCTTTTTACTCCTACTTACCCCCCACCTCTTCAACGAAATCATCTCAAAATATAGTCTAGTTCGTTATATTATAAAAAAATATGAGGGCTTGGCTTCTAGTATACACACCAAATCCCAAATTTCTGTTCTCTTACCAGCTCGCTTTACTTATTTTCCCATATATACCCTTATTTAACCCTTCACCGGAATTAGGGCAAAGTATAATCTAGTTCCAGATCTCGTCAAGCACATGTGTACTAAGTTTCAAGTCAATATCTTAAACCGTACACGAGGAAACGTGCTCACAAAAAAAAAGTAACAGACAGACAGACCGACTGACCGACAGTCAGAAATTTTTATCGACGTTTTGTGACATTCTAAGCCTATTTCAAGAAAACAGCTTTATAAAGGAAGTTCTTTTAAATAACAAATACGCTAGGGGTTTTGTCGATAAAACCTTCATAAATATTGAAAAAACAATCAGGTACGACAAAAACCTGAAAAACGTTACACAGCGTTAATTCCTTGTGTATGCGGATTATCCGAAAAGTTGCGCCGTATCGGTGATAGATTTGATATTAGGATGGTATTTCAAACAAACAACACTTTAAGATGTATTCTGACAAGGATGAAACCGAAGAACCTCGAGCAAAATTCAAAAAACTGCATTTATAGTATTCCGTGCGAGTGCAACAAACAATACGTGGGTGAGTCAACCAGACCTTTTAGTGTAAGATTGGGCGAAGATCAAAATTATATCAGAAAAAATGAACTTCAGAGGTCCAAGATCTGCGAACACGTTTGGGAGAACGGACATATTATTGAATGAGGATAGATGCGTGTCGAATTATTCCGTAGATGTCTGTACAACTTGGTCGCCAATGTTAAAAGAAGAACTTCACAAACTTAACATTGCATAAAAACTAAAAAAAACTGTTAACTATATCAACAGTTCTATGTAAATAGTAAGTATCTATGGATATTGAATATAACAAACATTCTTAGAACTGTGTATTTATCATACACAGCAAAAAAGATTTTTCAAAAAAAGCCTTGAAAAAGGAAACAGATTAGATTTTCGAAACGTCGGCGAAATATTTAATTTTAAGTTTTTATACTTATGTGTGTTGTTTATTTAAAAAAGCAACCTCTAACTGATTCTTTGAGGTAAAAATCACAGGAGTGGAGGTTATTTACCAGTAACATACTGGTTAATTGTGATATTTTGTAGATTCCCCGCGCACCGCTTGAAAAGAAAACATACATGTGGCAGGAAGTCCCAAAGAATTGAAGAAAGAAAAAAAAATAAGATAATGCCACAAATAACATTTAGACAATATTCAAAAGAAAAATTCAATATTTTTTAATATTGCTGAAATTTTGGACTCTAAATTTTTGAACAACTTTCATTAATAGTTTTCCGATAAAAAAAATGCCTAATACAATTTATTTATTTTTTCCATTTATTTTGGTGCCGGAGGTGGCTTTGCATTTTTAGAAGGCGAATGTTCTTTTAACCGTAAGTAGATCCTAATTTGTTCTATCTCTTGGAATGACTTGGTTCAAGTTGGACAAAAAATAAGAAAGTTATAAAGGTGTTTCCATTTTAAATGGGTCACACACTGTATATAGTCATTCCTTTAAAAAACGTTTTAGTTTCTGGGATCAAAGAAGACGTAAAGATCTGTTTTTTTTTTCAAAATTTTCGAGTTCGGACCAATTGCAGAAAACAAATTTCAAAATTAAATTCTTAATAACGTGAAACATGGGTGGTACATTTTCAATAAACACTTTTTGGTAAATATTTTAATTGTCTTCTTTATTCATTAACAAAAATTTTAAAGCACTTAAATTGTGTACTAAATTGCAATCTTTGAACTCTAATAGTTTGCATTTTTTTTTTTCGAAACTTAATCTCTCACTTCGGAGATACCCCTCATCGTATCTTACCGTGAGTTACACGTGGTGTGTAACCACGCTGAATTATTTACGAGATAATCTATATAATATTGTACTTTAAAACCATGTTACTATGTAGAGTCGAGTCATTAAGTCAACTGAAAAGGTATTTACATTGATGTTCATCACACTAATGGCGATTATTTACTAGATAAAATACACGAAAATTTTAGTAATAATGAGAATATGTATATGGGTAATATTTTTATAACGGGACAATGGAATTTAAAATCAAAATCTGAAATACGTCTATCACCTACAACTCATAATTCTGGAAAATTAGCATGTTTTCTAAAGGCTTATAAAGAGGTGGCCACAAAAGATTTCTAGTGAGTAAAAAGTTAAAATTATCTACAGTTGCTGGCATCACAAAAATCGTCATTTTGGAAACGATCAGAAACCTACCTAAATGGTTCTGTTTAGTATAATTTCTGCAATAAAACTGTATACAATTCTTAGTAACGAGGAATAATTTACGGATCGTAATTTGCTACTTGTTTTAAAGTTGTAAATATTGAACGGATTTTCTAACGAATTTTCCTCTTGATTTTCTTCGAATTTTATTTTAAAAGTTAATTTAGGCTTTAAGGAAACCATTAAGTTAATAAAAACCATAAATTCTCACCCAAAAAAACTTAAAAACAAGATATTAATTCTAGTTGCTAGGGGGTAAAAACTTTTTCTTAAGATCTTCATGCTGGATCCGCCATACTGAATATTCTGGAATTTTTCTCATCGGCCTTAGATATCAAGAAATGTCTGTAAAATCTGCGAATTTCTAAGTGATCGGGAAATCTTAGACATTTTCCTTTCCTAACAGGAAAGCCACACACGTGTATAACGTATACGCCCAGATGTTATAAGTTTTGCATGGGAGTAAATTATTGTTTATACTATAACTATACACTATGAAAAAAAGGGATATTTGTTTTATTACACTAAATAAAACCGCTCAAACACGAGTAGGACTCGTCGTCGAGGGATTCGTAGTGTTAACAACATACATATATCTATACAGATTGATCCAGCCAAATGTAAACATCGGTGCAATATGTCCAGTTAACTTTCATCCACTGGCGACTCGATTCGAGATACGACGATTTCCGATGCACGACGAACTAGCTTGTGTTCATCACGTGTTCATCTTACTAAGACAAAGTATACTCCGTTGCAGCTAACAACCTACAATCCATGCATGGCAATAATGCATTCAACAGGCAAGCATCAATTAATTTAATTTAGTCGCAAATTAAGAGGTCACAATGTTCGTATTGTCATGAGCCGATCTGTACATGTACGTGAAAACGCATTGGAATAGCTTTAATTTTAAACACTCTGCAGAATATTTAAACCAAAATTTAGATATGTGTATAATTCTGCCCTTTATGACCTTTATATATATATAAAATATTAATAACAGATAAGTCCGCGATGGTGTATCTTAAATTTACATATTATAGGTACATACATATCTTTCAGAATTTCGAACCAATACTTTCAAAAACAGTAAAAATTAATACTCATAATGAATACCATATTATGGAAAAATTAAATATTTTTGGAATGTTTACATTAAGAACATTCAAACAATACCGCCTAGGTAATAAATGTTCGCCTATGAGGGTCCTGTTCTCCATTTTTTCAAAGCCCTGACAGAATTTAGCCCTAACTATTCCAGTGCTCAACCAGAACTCACAACAAACAATTACACAATAGCCTTTTCTGGCGCCATTGTGATCCTCCCATTTTAGACTTGAGTTTATTTAGTTAGTATTTTAGTTTATCAATGTGAGGATATCATATGGTTAAGTCTATGCATAAGTCTAGGCCTTAACCATAGGATGGTTTAAACTTCGCATTGATGAACCGGCCCTCAATCGCGGACTAATCCACTGCTACCAACACGCAACAATGTGAGATATGCCAAGTAGTTTGCTTTATATGTAACGTAAGTTTATAAATAATACTACAGTTTTATAGTAGTAAAGTCAGTTTTTTAGATTAGCTTAAAGTGTGGCATCATTTAGTGATGATTTACGATGGACTAGAATATGCAAAAATGTCTACGACCACGACGACTTCACCTAAATGGGGTGCTATGCAATAAGTATGAAGAAACTGTGAGACTTTAACAGCTTGTGTGCGGCCAGTCAACTTTTATTGATTACAGAGAAATATTCATATAAATAATTTACGATGGTTGTAAAGTCGTAAAATACATTTCCCAGATGGAAGTGCGAATTGCACTTTAGATGTGGCATTGTACTTTGGATTTAAAACTGATTTATGTAATTTTAGATTTATCTTCCCCGGTAAGAGGCGGCGGTAAAATATACGGTGGAACGAAAAACGGTTTGGAAAGTCGTTAATAATATTTTTACAAAAAGTCACGCAAATGTTTTTCGTCTACAATAGAATTATTTATAAAAATTGGTTTAAAATCAAATTTATCACGTAATTCAAATCTTGTGGTTGTAGCTGTTTTGATTAATTTCCTATAGTGCAAACTGTTTTTGTCAAATTTACCTTACTGTTCCCAGATTTATGATAATAATATACAGAGTGTTTCACTTAAGACTAGTACATCCTTATAGCTTTCTTTAGTTTTCATTCAATTTAATCCAAACTATAAACCAAACGGTCACGAAGGATAGAGGTCTAAGTTGTTCTATGCCCACAAAAACATTTGGCATTTCAGTGTAAAGCCATCTACAACGTAAAATGAAAAAATAAGACAGTCATATTACGCATTCTTAACGAAAATTATATATTGGCCAAAGTTGCACGGAAGCATCCAAATAGCTTGGATCTAAACTTTGGTTCAATTTATATATATTGAAATGCTTAATATGATTGGTAATTTACATCAGAATATAAATACATATACTTCTAAAATCAGCAACTTTAGATAAGAAATGGAGATATACTATATAAAAGTGCAGTTTCGGTTTCACGGTCTCAGTCTCGACATTAGTCTCGTAGATGCGAAAACCTTTGATTTCAATTGTTGTCACAGAAATAAATCCAAGGGGGTGAAATCGGATGACCTGGCTGGCCACTTCACAGGACATACAATAAGATGGAGAAAATTAGGGTATTATCAAATCTGATTCTTTCATTTTGCCTCTGGTGATATTTGTAGATTGTTTAAAGGGCCGTTGGGCTCCGAACAGCCCTTCTTAACAACGACCTAAAAGATCTCTTGTAAATTACCCTACAATTAGTTGTTGCCTAGGATTCCCCAATATCTTACAAAATTTGTATTATGTACAGGGTGGCTTTTCAGATACTGTCGTGCTCTTCATAGGCAATTGCATGTAAAAATACCGCCGATCCAATAGCACTGTGGAGATCAACACCTACCAAAGAGACCGATAATACAAGGAAAATTGCTAATGGGTCAAATTTCTATAGGTTCAACATTTGTTGACCAGTAAAAATAAAACATATACTCCTAATTTAATTTTTAGTTTTTCAAACATTTTAAACTGTCATTCTTAAACTTATGCCTGCATGTTTGTATTTATAGGTTCTACTGTGGCAGTAACTACTATTTTATTTCATTGTAAGAAACCTTTGACGTTTGATTTTTTACTGTCCATAATATGACTTGTAAGTATGACCCGGGTCAAGCACAAACCTTTCTCCATATTCCTAATTAAATTATCTACTCTTGTACACTATTGCAAACGCTTATTCTTAAATTACACCTATTATGTTCTATTTTGAAAAAAATCACAGATTTCGCAATTCTTGCAACCATCGGGATACTGGAAATGATAACACCATACATAAAACATAAACTTTTTCCGAACTCGGAAATCCACTCTTGATTGCGACACCGCTGTATTTCGACCTTAAATGAAAACTGGTAACTTGACCCCCTGTGATATATGCAACCCATATTACATTTGCATATATCAGCCTTTGCATATACGACAATCTCACTCGACCGCGACACTGCTGCCTGTTGACCTTGAACGAAAACTGGTAACTCGACCCCCATATACGAATATAAACATTTCCAATGTTAAAATATTGAAATTTCGAATATGATATTAACACTGCACATCAATTTCCTAAAAAGTGTTGAAAATAAAAGAATTCTATCTGCAAATGTACAACGTATACCCACCTAACCATTCCGTTTGAACTGTACCCAGGAGAAATAAGAGTTTTTCAGATATGTTTCAGCTTTTAGCAGTTTAGCAAGAAAGGATCCTCTGAGATAGAACAGGTAAACTCATTTATTATGAACAACTCAATTTGTTTTGTAAAAATGTTCTTTCGTTTATCATTCATGCCTTTAAGAGAAGTTTGAAGACAACACAAGTACAATATTTATGACAGGTATGGTTATATGGCACATTGCACATAATTCATAAAAAATTCATACTGAGGTTTCCTAAAAATAGTAATAAATACTAATCACCAAAATAAAGTTGTAGTCCACTTAGTAGAGTGTATTTATATTTCCAGTTGGAAAAAGGGGATGTGGCCTGAAACCTTATTAAAGAAAAGTAATGTTCATTGTCTCACAAGCATGTAAAAAAATAGGTCAACTAAATCGGCTACCGAATACATTTTTGGGCAGGGGGGAAGGAGTTAGAATCTGGTTCGTAGTTGACTAGAGTCATGTGTAGACGTACCGCAGAACGCCCCCAAGGAAAACGCGAAAAGAACCGGTTCAAACTCGGTTAAACTCGATGAAATTCAAGTGATCGGTTAGAATATTATTACAGTAGTAATCTGAGGTGTCATAATGAAAGAGCAAAGTTCATTTGGAATTAATATTTGAAAATTACTGGTAAAGTACTCTTTTTCAATAATAATAAGACTGCTAAAAGAAAGTAAACCCTTGCAACCACAAATCAACCCAATGACATTCGTTTATTTTAATTACAGTGTCTTCCATAGCCACTTGAAGTTCGTAAAAATATGAAAAAAAATTGAAATTTGTTTTATGGCCTACAAAAAAATATATAGTTTGTAAGTATAATATTTACAATTGGAGGGATTTTCTTCTTTGCCATTTAGTTTCTTTGGCAACACGTATCTGAAAATCACTTTTTGTCTTTTCTTCATTTGATTCAAAATTGTCAGAGTAATTTGCAAAATACTGGGTACACTTTTAAGCATAAACCATGACTCTAGTCAAACTAAAAGGGCGTTTAACGCAGCCGGCTCTTTATAAAAGTATGTGTTGCAAAACTAGAAACACATTTAATTATTTCTGTTTTAAAGTGCATTTTTTAGCATCACTTTAGTTGCTAAAAGTATTCAAAACACCTCAGGCACAATTTTGAACTTTGATATAAAATATTTATTTAAATTTTCTGTCTGTGGGTCTGTCTATAATTTTTTGTCCGCACGTTTTTTCCGGAATGGTTTAAGATATTGACTTGAAATTTTGTACACGTATATATTATAAGGAGATCTGGAATTGGATTGTATTTTGAACATATCTGGTGAAGGGTTGGGGGTAAATAGGGGGAAATAAGTAAAGCAAGCTGGCAAGACTATAGAAACTTGAAACTTGGTGTATGTACTAGAAACCAAGGCCTCAAAATGTTTTGTAGTATTTTTCATCAATATTATAATGACGTCAGGAACTAGATTATATTTTGGGATTATTTCGTTGAAGAGTTGGGGGTTAAATAGGTGTAAGAAGGGGAAATATAGTAAAGCAAGCTGGTAAGTGTACAGAAACTTGAAATTCGGTGTATGTACTAGAAGCCAAGGTCTCAGATTATTTACAATATTTTCCATTTTCCATTTTCAGCCCCCGATCCCCACCACCTCCGACCATTATCTGTGGAATTGATAATTTAAAATTGAGATATTCACTTGAAAGTTAGTACACGTATATATTGTAATGACATTTTATTGAGATGATTCCATTGAAGGGGTGGCAAGGGGCAGGTTGTGAATAGGGGAAAATAAGTAGAGCAATCTTGAAACTGTTTAACTTTTTAACGCATATGGTAGAAACCAACGCAACGCCTCAAATTTTTCTATGACATCTGCCCCAAAAATTATTGAAATTCTATGACCATCACATACTAGAGTGCAAATATAGTAAAGATGGTTTCTTTAAAGTAACTTGGATGAAAAATCTGGATGTGGAAGTAGTGATTCCTTAGGCGGCGGTTTCTTGGTTTAATTCGACCATTTCAGATCCGCCAGAATTATTTTTCTTGTTTTCTCAATGAAAACGTAAGCAATTTCAAATTCAAGTAAGCTATTTCAAATAACGATTTCACAAACCTATTGACAAAGGCAACAACTAACAATAAACCCAGTCGTGTCGTCGAACCATGCATTTTTCAACTTAAATAAGGCTATATACCCAACAATTATGCAAAACAAAACACGGATGAGTGTTTCGATATGGAACTCTACATAATTTCACACTTTTTGGACCATTAAGGGCAATGATTAGTATTCCTGACAGTAATTTGTCTATAATTATTATAACAGTACCGGCAATATAGTAACATTTAAATTAGTTCCCATTATAACGTTTGAGAAATATGATGAATAGATCGTGCTGCGAATATTATAGTAATTAATGAATTTACAATATGTTAATAAACCATTAACATTATTACTCTTATTTAGGTTATAGACTAGATGGTATGGGCACTTTCGTTTTGAATAAATTTCAAATTTAATTGCTTCCACATCCACGTAGTGGAGTGGTACTATAGTAATCGTAAAAAAAATTTTTTGTGTTGAAATAGGCTTAGAATGTTTAAAAATGAATTATTATTTGTTTGCTTATAATTGTATTGAAACATTCTTTATAGGATTTTGCAAACAGCAGAAAAATTAACTATCTATAAAAGAAAAACTTTGTGTAGAAATATTAATGAAATCATTGCTTTCTTTCGATAACCTGAATTCTGGTTATGCTAGCAAGTTAAAATCCTAAAATGAATTTGTCTAATTTCTTATTTGACAATTCTCATTCTAACACTAGCATCCACACAGTCCCCTACGGCCATGCAGATTAAACTAGTATCCACATAACCCCCTACGATTATGAAGATTCAGTTAAAAATGAGAACAAAGACCTAAAATGAATTTATTTATCTACCTTGTCTTAAAAAAATTTTTCATTCCAATGGATTACATTTTCATGAAATCTATCATTCTGTTTCCTGGAAATGCTTAGCCTTAAAATTTTAAGATCTTTGCGATGATTAAATTTTAGAAAGTACAAAAGAGCCCATTGACGATTTTTAATTACTTCCACATCCGTGTAGTGGACTGGAAGTATAGTAATCGTAAATAAATTTCAAATTTGGTTTTCTTGAAATAGGTTTAGAATATCATGAAGCGTCGAGATTTTAAATTTGAGCCAAAAAAATTAAATTTTTTTTGTCTGTCTGTCGGTCTGTGTTTTTGTAACTTTTTTTGGTCCGCGCGTTTTCTTCCGAACGGTTTAAGATATTGACTTGAAATTTTGTACACCTATATATTGTAACGAAATCTGGAACTGGATTATTTTTTGAACATATCCGGTGAAGGGTTGGGGTCAAAGAGGGGTAAATAGCGGGATATAAGTAAAGCAAGTTGGTAAGAGTACCGAAACTTGAAATTTGGTATATATGTACCAAAAGCCAAGGCCTCAGATATTTTATAACATTTTTCAACCCCCCCACCTCCATTATTAAAGGGGTTGTTAAAATAAAGTTGAGATATTCAGTTGAAATTTGGTACACGTATGTATTATAACGGCATCTGGAACTATATTATATTTAGAGATGATTCCGTTAAAGGAGTGGGGATGTAGGTATAGGTAAATAGGGGGAAATGAGTAAAGCAAACTGTGTAGAGTATGAAAACTTGAGGTTTGGTGCGTATACTAGAAGCCAAGCCATCAGATTTCTTATGTATGTTCTTGTATTGTTACGTCTCGACGCCGACCGACGCCTAGCGTCGTTTTTGTATTTGATACATTTTAATTCCTAGACATATCCTTGGCATTTTTACGTCTCGACGCCGACGAAAGCCCAGCGTCGTTTTTGTATAACTTGTGTATTTGATAAACTATGATATCTAAATTTATGTTCTTGCATTTTTACGTGTCGACGCCGGCCGACGCCTAGCGTCGCTTTTGTAAAACTAGTGTATTTGATAAATTTTGATACCTAGATTCATATTCTTTCATTTTTACGTCTCGAAACCGAGCGACGCCTAGCGTCGTTTTTGTAAAACTTCTGAATTTGATAAATTATGATATCTAGATTCATATTCTTCCAGTTTTCCCTCTCGACGCTGACCGACGCCACTATGATCAAAAAGTAACATTTAGGATATCAAAAATATATTTTTGATCCAGGCTCAATGTCTCTGAAATTGTTTTGGTAATCTTCAGAGGTAACTGTCACATGGGACTTTTATAATTATCACGCCTTCCGCTCATCGCTTAGTCGTAAACAATTCCAAAAACTATAAGAAACTCAGACGCGCTCGTGTGTCAACGTGAATTACTCTTATTTCCATTATTGCGAAGAGTGCTTGTGTCAGCTGTCCCAAGTGTGTATATATGTGATTTTCAAAATGGTGCACATTCTCCAAGGTATGTACTATAATACTATATACATTCAAGTTACACTAATTTATGATTTAATATTATTAGTATTTTTTAACTTTACCGTTTTTAATTACTAGAAAAAGAAATAAAGTGCAAAGTTTATTGGATGAGTACTTTTTTGGCACACTTTAGCACACATTTATTTTGACATAGTAGTGTTTGGCAGTTCTTATGCTTTCGATAAATACTAATTAAATCTTCCACAACACCCCACAACATTTAAATATTTTGTATGTTCTAGGTCGGCGTGCAAGCTTCTCGCGACTCGGATTATTCGAACTTTTAAGAACGAAAATTCCATTCCGTCCTATGGAGGTAGGATCCAAGAACTTCCTGTTTGATCATGTCATTGACATCATCGGGAATGAGAACGTGACTACCCAAGATGAGAAGAAAATCCAGAAGACTATCCACACTTTCTGTATGGCCTTGTGGAGGAAATGGAATGCAAGTCACGGATTTATTTCCAGATTTATGCAAAAAAATATAGAATGGCTTAATGAAGAGTTTATTACATCCGGTACCGTTCAGTGTACACCTTCTGGGTCAGGATTGGCCGGTCGTGGTCGACCAAGAGTATTATTTGCTAAAGCAAGCCAGCAAACAAAGAGAAGAAGAGTGCAAAAAATTGTGGAGTCGACAAGCAAAGAAGAATTATTTTTGGCTGCTCAGATGAAGCTACATTCCTGTGGAAATAGGAACGCTGCCGCTGTCGTACATAAGGTTACATATTCCCCCAAGAGTGCAGCGCGATTCAAGAAAACTGAGCTTAAGAAAACAGGTAGAACTATATCTTACTCACCCGAGGAGGCTCTAGCATTATTTATAAGTTTGAAACTGACTCGCAGTCAATACATAAGTCTAAGGGAGTCTGCAAAAAGGAAAAATTAAAAACATTTATATCCCCCTTACTATAGAATAATAGAAGCAAAGAAGAAATGTTATCCGCAGTCTAATATCATCGTGACAGAAACATCAGCCGAAGTACCACTACAGTCTTTATTAGACCACACGGTTTCCCGCATTGCTGAAGCACAAAAGGATGTACTCTCATCTATTGATAAAAATGAACCCATTGTCAATATACATATGTTTTATAAATGGGGCGCAGATGGAAGCGGAAGTCAGAGCAATTATAATCAACATTTTGAATCAGACAATTCGAATGAGAGACAGCATGATGATTCAAGTAATTTAACGACATCTATAGTTCCCTTGCACATGTATTACCATCAAGTTCAAAGTTCAAAATTACTGTAGTGGCAAAACCCACGTACTTCTTCAACGCGGTTCTGTAGACCCATAAGAATCCAATTTATAAAGGAAACTACTGACGTGATAAAATCTGAATTCTCTTACATTGAGAATCAAATTGACAACCTTACACCTACTAAACTGAAAATAAACGAAAAAGAATTTTTGGTTCATAACAAATTATTAAAAACTATGGTAGATGGCAAGGTGTGCAATGCTTTGACCTCAAATTCTTCTTCCCAAAAGTGTTACATTTGTAAAGCTGGTCCATCAGAATTTAATAAACTAGATAAGGTGATATCGCGCACGTCCGACCCTTCTTCTCTTGACTTCGGAATATCTTCTTTACATGCTTATATTAGGGCGTTTGAATGTTTATTACATATATCGTATAGGCTTGATTTTAAGATGTGGCAAACTCGTGGTGACGTAAATAAAAAGTTATGCAGCGCTAGAAAGCAAAAAATTATCACTTCTTTCCGTAACGAAATGGATCTTTTGGTGGATTGCGTGAAACCTGGTTTTGGCAATACGAACAATGGCAATACTGCTCGCAAATTTTTCGCTTGCCCAGCATTGTCATCACGTATTACAGGTATAGACCAGATTCTAATTTATAGATTTAGTGTGATTTTGAAGACGATAAATTGTAGTTATAAAGTAAATGCTACTTCATTCGGACAGTATGCATATGAAACTGCCCAGCTGTACGTGAAATTGTATGAATGGTACCCAATGCCTCCAACTGTACACAAAATACTTTTACACGGAAAAGACAGTATCGAGAATTTTTTACTTCCTATTGGCCAGCTAGGAGAAGACGCTCAAGAATCTAGACACAAAGAAGTGAAATATTATTGAGAACATAATACACGTGAGATGTCGCGAAAAATAACAAATGTGGATTTACTTAACATTATGTTAGTGTCGTCAGATCCATTAATTTCTAGTTTAAGAGTTTTACCACCTAGGCAAAGTGGTTCTATTAACAAAGATGTTATTTTACTATTAGAGTCTCCAGAAATGCCATCTGATGAGGAAATAGAATCTGATTAACTGCTCAATGTGTCATATAATAATAAAAATTTACACTCTAAAAATATTGGGAATATGATATATAGTAAAAAATAACATGTACTTAACATTAAGAACAGCTAAAGAAAAGGTGTCTTATATATAAGTTTTGAGTTGTATTTCCTCTCTCGATTAAAGTGTTCTAAGCAGTTTTAAAACATATTTTTTTATTTAAATACATATACTTCTAATTTCCAATAATGAAAAACAAACGGCAAAGAAGCTACGCTACTAAGAACTAGTGTTTGAAATCCCCTTAGTGTTTAGAATGTATTCGTTATTTTGGTGTCTTCACATATATAATCTTGGTATTTTCGTAAAGTTTCAGAATTTTTTGATATATTTTCCATCCCCCCCCCCTTTAAAAAGCACCCCTTAGTGTCTAGAATATTCTCATTATTTTTGGTGTCCTCACAGATATAATTTTGGTATGTTCGCAAAGTTTCAGAATTTTTCGAAAAAATGTATTTTTCTTCCACCCTCTAAAAACCACCCCTTAGTATTTAGAATTTTTTAATTATTTTTGGTGTCTTCACAGATATAATTTTGGTATGTTCGCAAAGTTTCAGAATTTTTCGATAACATATTTTTTTCACCCCCCTCCAAAAACCACCCCTTAGTACTTCGAATTTTTTCATTATTTTTTTCGTTGTCTAACAAATATTTCCGGTAGATCTGTTGATTTATAGATTTTTGTCCACCTAAAACTTGAATCCGGATCACCATCTTGATTTTGTAAGATTTGAGTATTTGACCAATTTTGATACCTAAATTAATATTCTTGCATTTTTACGGTCGATACCGACCGAAGGCTAGCGTCGTTTCTGTAAAACTTGTGTATTTGATAAATTTTGATACCTGGTTCATATTCTGGCAGTTTTACGCCTCGACGCCGACCGACGCCTAGCATATTTTTGTAAAACTGTGTATTTGACCAATTTTGATACCTAAATTGATATTCTTGCATTTTTACGTCTGGACGCCGACCGACGCCTAGCACCGTTTTCCTAAAAATTGTGAATTTGATAAATTTTGATACCTAGATTCATGTTCTCTCATTTTCATGTAACCCATTTTTTGTCGAATATTAATGTAAAGCCTATTACAATAACTTAGTTGTGTGACTTTTTAATTTTTTTCTCCGCAGCTTAATAAAAGTTTGAGATTTTCTAAAACTTTTCTTTATTTCTATCCCCTGTACATTTTGCAGATTTTGTAAATATCATATCAGGCTTGAAAGTTAGCCAAGTTCATTTTCAATGTCTTCACAAAGCTTGCCAAATTGCAACTTCTGTAAATCTGCCCCAAATATTATTAAAACTCAACGACCAGTTATTTCCGCATACTAAATTGCAAATATAGTCAAGAAGTTTACCGTTAAAGAGACCTGGAAGGAGAATCTGGATGTGGAAGTAGTCATTCCTTAGGTCAAATATTTTTTTGTGAAGACTAAAGATGAAGAAAAAAGTTATTGAACATTTCTTGTTGGAACTCAGTTAAAGAATATTTAAAAAAATTTTAATTGAAAAAAATGTAATTTTTCTTTGTGTTGTGAAAAAGTTGTTTTAAACAGTATCAGTCCAGGTTATGGATTTTCATAATCAGTACTGTCTCCCTGAACTGATTCCAGTAAAAAATGTCTATTCGAAATTTAATGAAATCGAATGCGCGCATATAACCTAGTCTATTATGTAATATAAATATGTAAATGTGGACGTTGAATGCTGGGCAATTTAGCTAATTTATATTAAGATGACAATTGCATTGTTTCAGAAATGGCAACGTGATTTTACTTTTTAATTTAGTCATAACCATAACAGCCATTTCGATTGTATGCAATTGAGAGTTTATTGTTTATTATCGTATTTGTCAAAAGGTGAACAAAGACTGAATTGATTTAGGGTTGTGGTTTTGTTTAAGTGTGTACTTGGCTTCGTTTATTTGGGTTACCCATTTTTAATAAGGTTAGTCTCAAGTAGGTACTGTTTTGTTTGCAAATGCAGATGCACACTTCTGGCAAAGTTGTGAGCAAATGCAGAAGAAAGAATCACCTGTAAAGTAGACGCCAAAGGAATACTAACTAAACTAATTTGAGAACGTGTTTTCAAAGATGTCTTTCTTTATTCCTTCGTGCAGTAGAAATACCTTTAGAATACAGATAATAATTTACGTATTTATTTTAAATTAGGTACTGTACCTAAGGATGAAAAATCCATACTTATTTTAGGCTTGCTAGGAAATATTGTTAACGTTGTTAGGAAACATAATATTATCGTCATTTAATATACCTTTGAAGCTCTGCTCTGTAAGGCAATTTGACTTTAATCTATATATCGGATATAGAGAGCCTATAAGGATCTAAGGAAGATAAGGTACACATTGTCCTGTTTTAAAACTGTCTGTGACTTCTTAAAAGATCTATGTCTTATTACATCCTAGCACGTGTTTAAGAACGAATAATCGATGTGTACAAGCACTAGAACTTCAAGATTTTGCAGAGCGAATGCAATATTGAAGATAGATTTTAAGAAAACACGCGGCAAATGAGGATTTTTTAAACGTTCTGTGTTTCTCCGATGAGTCGTGTTTTACCAGAAATGGTGTGTTTAATTCTAAAAATATGCACTATTGGGCAGACGAAAATCCACGTATAATAAGAAGGGCGCATTTTCAACGACGGTTCAGCGTTAATTTGTGGGTAGGAATTTGCGATAATGAAATAATTGGACCTATACAATTACCCAAAATGCAATTGAATTTTATTTATCTCTACAAAGCTTGAATTTTCATAGTAGGGTAGCAGCAAAAATACTTCACATGCACCACTTACATAGAATAGAATAGAATAGAATAAGTTTATTTAATAATTGTTCAACTACAATGCAATTTTGTTTAAAAAAATGGATACAACATAATAAATAAATAAACTACATATGCATACACAATATATTATACACACATGTATACACCCACACACGTACGCATACACACATACACGTATTAGGCCAATTGTGACCTATGTACCCCAGGACCCAATTGTGGCCTATGCAGATTTGTTTATCGAGAATTGTTCATTTTTCAATACTAAATATGCCAGTATTTGTAGAATTTGGATACACTCGCGTTTAAGATGTTTACACACGCTTTGAAAATTTTGGAACTAATAGGTCACATTTTTTTTATAAGAGTGTATTAGGTCACAATTTTAATGTGTGTTAGGTTACAATTTTAATATGTGTTAGGTCACAATTTTAAAGTGTATCAGGCCACAATTTTTTTTGAGTGTGTTAGATAAGAATTGCAGTAGGTAAAATATTAAGTCATAGTTTTAGTATGTATTAGTCACAATTTTGAAGTGTATAAAAACTTAACTCGGAGATATTGAGTTGATATTTTTAGTTTAAGTACTGAGGTAGAGTATGATAGAATCAAATGAATAACTATGATTAACTAAACCAAACGATTAAAATAGACAAAAAATATGCGTAAAAAAATACGCATAAATAACGTATACCTAATGCGTTTAAATCATGTATTTGTCTCCTTGACAGTACACTGTCTGCTTGGAAGTGCAGTGTTTGCAGTTATTTTTTATATGCATTCTTTCTAAAATAAGATTACGTTTTGGAATATCCATTTTTTACGCTTGTACTGGCATGGAGTTTGTGAGACTTCATTGTTGAAAGTGATCGTGAAAAATCACATGTAAATACGTTCAATTTACTTATACAGCTGGATTGGAAGGTACTGTAAGCCAGAGGGTGATGAAATTAAAAATAAGAATGTGGTTATCAGGAAATGGAGCAGAGGAGTCAGTCAGACTACGCCTTAGTAGGTCCAGGTTAAACTGTTTAAAAATCTTTTTTTGCAAGTAGTTTTGATCTTCAGGTCAATAAATATTCAGAGTACATTTATATTTAAGCCAAATAATTAGGCTTAGATTCGTATTGTGATAATTATAAACATTACAGTAACACTAAGAAAACAGCTGCCTAAGAAATCACTACTTCCACATCCAGATTTTCCATCCAAGTCTCTTTAAAGAAAAATATTGTGACTATATTTGCACTTTAGTATGTGGGAATAATTGGTCATAGAATTTTAATAACATTTGAGGCAGATGTCATAAATAAATTTGAAATGTTGGTTTCTAGCACGTACACCAAAAATGAAGTTTCTGGACTCTTATTAGGTTCCTCCACCTATTTTCCCCTATACACCCCTCCCCCCCTTCCCTTTAACGGAATCATCTCAAAACATAATGAAGTTCCAGGTGTTGTTATAATATATACGTGTACCAAATTTCAAGTGAATATCTCAATGTCATTTTATCAACCCCTTTAATAATGTAGTAGGGGTGGTGGGACAATTGAAAGATATGCAAAAATCAGAGACCTTGACTTCTAGTATATACACCAAATTCCAAGTTTCTGTACTCTTACCAGCTTGCTTTACTTATTTTCGATTATTTACTCCTACTTAACCCCCAACCCTTCAATGAAATCACCTCATAATATAATCTAATTATAGATGTCGTACTAATACATACATGTACCAAATTTTAAGTGAAGATCTCAATTTTATTCTATCAACCCTTTCAATAATGTATAATGGGGGTAGTGGGAGGAATTGAAAATATTATAAAAAAATCGGAGGCCTTGGCTTCTAGTATATACACCAAATATCAAGTTTCTGTACTCTTACCAGCTTGTTTTACTCTTTTTCCTTATTCACTTCTATTTAACCCCCAACTCTTCAACGGAATCATCTCAAAATATAATCCAGTTCCAGGTGTTGTTATAACATATACGGAATCATCTCAAAATATAATCCAGTGCCAGGTGTTGTTATAATATATACGTACACCAAATTTCAAGTGAATGTCTCAATTTTATTTTATCAACCCCTTTAATAATGGAGTGGGGGTGGTGGGAGAGTTGAAAAATATTATAAAAAAATCTGAGGCCTTGGCTTCTAGTATATACACCAAATTCCATGTTTCGGTACTCTTACCAGCTTGCTCTACATATTTTCCCCTATTTACCCCTATTTAATCCCCAATCTTCAAGGGCATCATATCAGAATATAATATATATACATGTACCAAATTTAAAGTGAATATCTCAATTTTATTTTACCAATCCCTTTTATAATGAAGTGGGGATGGAGCGGGGGGATAGAAATATTGTACACTAAATCCCAAAAAATTCTCCTATTTACCACTATTTACACCCAACCCCTCACCGGATAAGTTCAAAAAACAATCCAGTTCAAGATTTCGTTATAGTACATACGTGTATAAAATTTTAAGTCAATATCTTAAACCCTTCCAGAGATATCATGCGTATAAAAAAGTTACAGACAAACAGACAGAATTTTCTTCCTTTCACTAAAATTTAAAATCTCGATGTTTCATGACATTCTAAACCTATTTCAACAAAAAAAATATTAAAATTATTTTTACCATTACTTCCACTCCACTATGTGAATGTGGAAGTAATGCCTATATTATCAGAAATGACTTTGAAGATCTAAATGTGGAATGTGCCATTCTGCCCGCTATCGTAAAAAATGTTTTTCAAAAATTTTTATGTCATTAGAAATTGATTAACTTTATGTTTAGGCTTCATGCACAGATTTCATTTTTTAATATTTCCCAATGCTTAAAGCTTTTCTTTCTAGATTTAGGTGTTGCCCAATTATTCTGAAATTTCTTCTTAACGAATGCTATATTAATTGTTTAAATAAAGTGTATCCGAAAAGTGCAGTGTAAATTTCGGTACTAAGGCATTTTTGAACTACTGTAGTATATTTCTATGATATGGAATCTGCCAAAAGGAATTGAGCAATTTAAGACAATTAAAAGATGCTGTTGTATTGGAACAGATGGCTGGGTTGTTTCTATTCATCGATTTTCGCGCGTTTTAACCGAAAAGGGAATTTACTACCTGCCTCTGCTTAGTCATTCATAGGCATAGTAATATTTGTCTCTGGTAATATATAAATGTTCATCCCAATCTAACTTTTTTAAGTGTATACTTAATTTTAGCGGGAATGTAGTATTAGCAAGTTTGGGTTACAATGCATAAATAGAGCGTTCTGAGGGTAAATGTAATTAATAACTAGAGTAAACATTATACTCTTCGCTGATTTATTGGACATTTTATTTAACTGTTGCACATTCTGTGGGTTTTTTGTAAATATAAATAATGTGGCTTTTACAATTTTTTTGGTTAATTACAATTTTAAAAAATTAATTTTTTTTAACATATAAATAATTAATAATTTTTTCATTTTATTTTTAAAAATTACCGGTTTTAGAAAAGTGTCGATCACGTAATATCATGTAATATCTATCCTCTTCGCTTTGTATTTGCCAAGAGTATAATAATAACTAGAGTAAACATTATAGTTCTCGCTGATTTATTTAACTTTGTATATAATTGTTTCACATTCTATAGGATACTCTTCGCAGTTTTTTGTAAATAAAGTTGTTTTAAAAAATTTTAATATTATATTTCATTGTAATTGATGAATTAAATTCGTTAAAAATAAAACTACAACTGACTTTGACCCGCGATTCTACGAGTGTATGTCGAAAGCTTTCAACAGTAGAAAAATTTTTCTTGTTGCTTGAAAGTATTTGAGTTCGTATAATAACACGTTGATATAAGGATCGTATATACACGGATAATATATTACGAACTTATTACATTAGAACATATCAATAGATAATGATAGAAAATAACATTTCATACGATTACTATTCAATTACAATAGAAAAATATTTCTTTAAGATTCAAATTATTTATAACTTTTTTATTTACTCATTGATTTTGTTCAAAATAAATAGGGATCTTCCCCTAACTAACACTAATTTACATTCCAAAGTTATCGTGGTTATATGAAATGATATGAAATTTGTTCTCTACGAGCGATATTACCAGGACTAGAAATGTGCCGATCAAATGCAATGTACTCTTTGTTTTATATTTGCGAAGAGTACAATAAGTAGTCTTTATTGGAGAAAACAAATATATTTTTTTTTTCTAAAAGGCGAAGTTTAGTTCAACAGCTATTCTACTCTTAAAACATATATAAACCTACTTCAAATTATTCAAATAACAGTAACAATAATGACAATTATAAGATGTGACTAATAATATTAATTAAGTTTACGGGAGTTACATAGCACAAAATAAATTTTGCAATTAAGCAAATGAAAATGACTACTACTACTTAATTTTTGTTCGCGATTAAATTAACCTGTTAATTTGCAAAACAATTTTTTGTTGAAATGGGTTTAGAATGTCATGAAACGTCGACAATTCAAATTTGAGCGAAAAAAATCCTATCTGTTAGTCTGTGTGTCTGTAACTTTTTTGCGCGCACGTTTTCTCTGGAACCGTTTGAGGTATTGACTTGAAATTTTATACACGTGTGTATTGTAAAAAGATCTGGAACTGGACTGTTTTTTGAACTTATACGGTGAAGGGTGGGGGGGTAAATAGGGATAAATAGAAGAAGATAAGTAAAGTAAGCTGGTAAGAGTACAGAAATTTGGGATTTGGTATATATACTAGAAGCCAAGGTCAACGATTTTTTTGTAATATTTTCCATCCCCTCTCGCCACCAACACTCCATTATTAAAGGGGTTGATAAAATAAAATTGAGATATTCACTTGAAATTCGTAACGACACCTGGAACTTGATTATATCTTGTGATGAATTATTATAGGGTTGGGGGCTAAATAGGGGTAAATAGGGGAAAATAAATAAAGCAAGCTGGTAAGAATACAGAAACTTGGTATTTGGTGTATATACTAGAAGTCAAGACCTCAGATATTTTCATAACAGTTTTCAACCCTTCCACCATCCCCACTGCATTATTAAAAAGGTTGATAAAATTAAATTTAGATTTTCACTTGAAATTTGGTACGCGTATATATTATAACTACATCTGGAACTAGATTATATTTTGAGAGGGGTAAATAGAGGTAAGTAGGGAAAAATGAGTAGAGCAAGCTGGTAAGAGGGCATACATTTGATATTTGGTGTATATACTGGAAACCAGAACCTCAGATTTCTTTATGGAAGGGTTGATATAATAAAATTGAGATCTTCGCTTGAACTCTGGTACATGTATGTACTATAACGACATCTGTAATTATATTATATTTTGAAATGATTTCATTGAAGGGTTGAGGGTGAATAGGAGAAAAGAAATAAAGCAAGCTAGTAAGAGTACGGAAACTTGCGATTTGGTGTGTATTCTAGAAGCCAAGGCCTAAAATAAAAAATAAAATAAAATTGAGATGTTCACTTGAAATTTGGTACGCGTATATATAACTACATCTGGAACTAGATTATATTTTAAGATGATTCCGTTGAAGGGGTGGGGGGTAAGTAGAGGTAAATAGGGAAAAATGAGTAGAGCAAGCTGGTTAGAGGACACAAATTTGATATTTGGTATATTTACTGGAAGCCAAGACCTCAGATTTTTTTATAACATTTTTTAGCCCCTTCACCACCCCCATTCCATTATTAAAGTGGTTGACATAATAAAATTGAGATCTTAACTTGAAATTTGGTACATGTATGTACAACAACAACATCTGTAATTAAATTATATTTTGAGATAATTTCGTTGAATTGTTGGGGGTGAATAGGGGAAAAGAAATAAAGTAAGCTGGTAAGAGTACAGACTTGGGATTTGGTGTTTATGCTAGAAACCGCGTTATAGCTTTCTTCATAATATTTTTCAACCCCTCCACCATCACCACGCCATTATGAAAGGGGCTGGTATAATTAAGTTGAGATATTCACTTGAAATTTGGTACACGACATCTGGAGCTATATCATATTTGAGATGATTCCGTTGAAGGAGTGGGGAGTAAGTAGAGGTAAATAGGGGAAAATGAGTAGAGCAAGCTGGTAAGGGTACAGAAACTTGAGATTTGGTGGATATGCCAGGAGCCAAGACTTCGGAGTTCATTATTATATTTTTCAACCTCCCCACCCACCACCTCCACTTAAAAGAGTTGATAAAATAAAATGGAGATATTCGCTTGAAATTTGGTACACGTGTGTATTGTAATAACAGTCTAATTGAGATAATTCCGGAGAAGGGTAGGGGGGCGGAGTAATTGCCTCAATTTTTTTTATGACATCTGCCTCAAATATTACTAAAATTCAATGACCAATTATTTCCACATACTAGAGTACAAATGAGGTCAAGAAGTTTTCCTTTAAAGAGACTTGGATGGAAAATTTGGATGTGGAAGTAGTGATTCCTTAGGCAGCAGTTTTTCTATTTTTTTCCATGGTTGTGAATGTTAATATTTACGTAAAAGTAATAAGCATAATAAGAACATATTGTAAATATCTTGCCATCATAGTACTGTCACTGGCACTGATCGGCCAGAGTGCGTGCACTTATAAAGTGAAAACGGCGGAAAGTAATAGAGCACTGCAAAAAATAATCATTTTTTTATAAAAATAAGGCAATGTGAATCGTTTTTTCACCGAAAATTGTTTAATTCTATTTCACAAATAAGTAACATGGCGGTGACGTCATCGGTTTTATTAGTGGCTTAATTCCCGTTTAAAAAGTGATACCCAAAATTTGATTAGTTTTATTTACGTTTTACATGTGATTAAATCATTATTTAATGTCTAAAACGGCAAGATTTTGCAAAATAACATGTGTTCATAATACACAATGACGTTTGTTTGTTGGTAATGTAACTATGATTACGTCATGAGTGCGCAGTGAACTGATGTAGTGTTTTTGGTGGTAAAATTTATATTCAAAATTAAATTGGCTTATTTTAAGGTATTATTCGACTGATCTTCAAAATTCAAGAGAGAATTTAAAATTTGTGAAAACATCTAATTAAGATTTAATGACCTTACATTTTTAAATGTTTACACAAGATTAATAATTTGGAAAATTCCACAAATTTTTCCAGAAAGGGTGACTTTCAAATATGTGTAGCAAAAACGAAACGGTAAAACAGACAATCACTCCGTGGTCGTTTAGCTGTAATAGTAGGTACACTTAAAGACTGACTACCTACATCATCAATAATTGTAAAATTCTTTTTTTTCATAATTTTTGCCAGAGTCAAGTGCCTATAGAAGTAGCTGTAATTAAGAAAGAGACGGTTGGTCCCATTTTGAAGATACCCGAATGAACTTTCGGATAAAAATATGTAATGTAATTTTTAAACTCGTGAACAGAACGCCAAAATGCGGGCCTCTGTCTTGTTACTATTAAGATCCAAACATATTTCTAACTTATATTACTTTCAAGGGTAAGGTTTTTACAAACATGTGTTAAAGCATAAAAAGAATTTGTTACCGTAGTGGCATAAACTGACCTAGAATTCTGAGCAGACCATTTAGTCTGTTGCAACGATAAAGGGTACTACCGAAACTGACCTGCCTTTGAGGGACATCAACTTTATTATTTTAATTTTAAATATACCATCCAAGTTGACTGATCTAAAATAATTATTTTGTGAGAAATACGGGTAAAATGTGATTGCATTGACACATTCTAAAGCGAGCCGTGCGACTAATTGAAACTAAACCAGGTTTTACTTACATTTAAATTTTATGGCTTATAGTAAATTATAATAAAAAAACTTATTTTATGTATATAGATTTTGGTTACTATAAAAATATAAAACATTTTTTTGTTGAAATAGGCTTACTATGTCATAAAAGTTTTTAATTTGGGCGAAAAAAATTTCTGTCTGTCGGTGTGTAATTTTCTTTTGTGCGCACGTTTCCTCAGGAACGGTTTAAGACATTGACTTGAAATTTGGTACATATATGTACCATCATGAGATCTTCAGCTAGATTATATATTGCGTTAATTCGGGTAAAGGGTTGGGGGTTAAATAAGGGTAAATAAGGGAAAATAAGTAAAGCACGCTTATAGGAGTACAGAGACTTGAGCTTTGGTGTATATACTAGAAGCCAAGGCCGTCAGATTTATTTATAATACTTTTAAACCCCACCAACTCCACTTCATTATTAATGGGGTTGATGAATTAAAATTAATATATTCACTTGAAATTTGGTACACGTGTGTATCGTAATGACATCTAATTAAGATTGCGAAGGTGCAATTTCGATAGTTACTACATTGTTAAATTTACTTTTCTGTTTTTAAGGTCTAATGTATGAAACAGTTTTTTTTAGACCCTTCAAGCTTAACTGTTCCTTTTTATTTTTTACGTATAGGGATGACTAGGATGACTATATAAAATTAACAATATATTATAACTTATTATATGCCATAAATCTCTTGCCGTACCTACATTTTTATCCATATTTTTAGTTTCAATTGGACAAGTATATCTTTAACAGTAACTTAGTAAATGCACAACTCTTTCAATCATGCATTTCTACACAAAATATAATTTTTCTTCTTGTGATAATATATGAGTATGTTGTTGATTAAATGTTTTACTGGAAATTTTTATTTATGAACTGTTAAATCGGTTCTAATTCTTTTGGTAGATATGCATTCAGGAAAAGCACTAATACAGTAAAAGATAATTTCTGGCATTTTCAATTCAGTTTCACATCTTCCTTGATGATTCAAAATTATGACCTATCTTTGACGTCACGAAATATGTCACAATTTTTAACTATACCCATATGTAGAGGGCGCTGGTAATTTAATTTGCAGTAGGTCACAAGTCAGTTACCTACACGTATTTTACACAATATGTACGAAACCGAATTGTGGCATAAAATTGACGATTTTTTGAAGTTATGTTTTTTAGAGTAACATGGGGTCGTAGATTACGAATACGCTATTAAAAAATTGTGACCTATCGAAAAATAGGTCACAATTTCAAACTAGGTCACAATCCACTTTGATGCACACGAAATAGGTCACAATTGGGCCCATACGTGAACAATATACTATATAACACACAAACGAATACCACTAAATAATACTAAAAGTTTTACATTTAAAATAAAAAAAAATTTAAACATGATATTAATTACTTTAACCATGATATGCATTATGGGATATAAGATACGTGCATACTAGCAAATTTCAGGTAAGTGAGTTAATTATTTTTTAAATCAATTATATCATTAATTTTTTTTCTTCCGGTTTCAATTACAAATTGTTTAGAAGCTATTTTAAATGTATAAACTGATTTTATGTTTTTTATTTCCGTAGGCAAAACATTATATGCTTTCGGAGCAAGAAAGTTATGGCTTCTCTGTCCAATGGTTTTAGACATGCTTTTACAAAAAACATCATATTTTTGTCTGGTTTGGTGCTTATGATTTACCAAGATCTTTTCTTCAGAGTGTGTTTTAACTACTAAGCTGTGAAAGTATAATTGGCGGATGTCCATTATTCTGGCCTCTTCGTATAATATATCTGCAGGGTAAGTTATTTGTTTCTTGTACATTATCTTTAGAATTTCTTTTTGAATTTTTTCTAGATTACTAATGTTAGTTTTTAATAACTCTCCCCATCCTATTATGCCATATCGGGATTAAGATTGAGATTCAATAAAAGCAAGATAAGTTGTTCTACGTTGATCAGTATTTAGTATAACTCAAATTGTCAAAATGGTAAAGCATACTTCTTAATGTATTAACCAATTTGTTTGTATGAATATTCCACTTCAAATGAGGATCGATATAAATGCCAACATATTTCACATGAGTGTTTGATAATATCGATATCGATTGATTTTCGTCCAGTAGTATATTCATTGTAGTTAGGTAATGTAGACTTATGACAAGAAAAGGAAATAAATAATGTTTTATTGACATTTACCGTTAAAAGTTTAGAGTTAAACCAGTTAATTATTTTTTTGAAATCATTCTCAACATCAGTTTTTAAAGTTGCCCATGATTTGTTTTCGTAAAAAACTACTACGTCACCAGCAAAACTGAGAATACTGCCTGACGTCTCAATAGAGAATAAGTCGTTCATATAAATGATGAAGAGCAGGGGACCTAAAATTGTGCCTTGGGGAACGCCATATTTTATTGTCTGGAACACACTTTGGGTAGAGCCTATTTGCACACACTGTTTCTGTAATAAAAGTGGATGACTAACAGTATCAAAAGCCTTCGCTAGATCTTCAAATATTCCTAGCGAAGGGTGTCCTTTATCTAAGGAATTATATATTATACTCGTTAATATCGATGTCGATATGGCGATATGGTGCGATATGGCGCGGCGTCTTGCGTTGATTTTCCTGTGCGAAAGCCTAGATATAATAGCATATTCACCTCGATCGGAAAGTTTTTTGAACGAATTAGTAGGTTGGAAGATACCTATAATATGCTCGTTGAGTAAAATTATACTTTCAGGATTTGATACGTAATATACTATTGTTACTAGACCAAAAAGGATAAGGCAGCTCTAAAATGAATAATTTGTCGACAATGGATTAGATAAACCTATTATCTTTAAAGAAATGTTTCACATAAATGTTTGTCCAATTTAACGGCATCACCTAATTCGTGTAGAGAACAAAATCTTTTCAGGTAGGCTAACTCCCTAATAAAGTTTCTGTGGAGAAAGGATTTCCATTGGATTAGGGTTTAGTTTTATTTTAGTATGTTATATATTCATGTTTTGAAACAAAAATGAAACGGGGCTATAACATAACTAAGTTACAATATTACAGATTTTTTAGCTTTATATTGAAGGTTATAAAGGAACAAAATTGTATAAGAATATCAACATGTGTGTATTAAATGCCAGATTTTTATTTAACAGAATACAAAATGGAGGGTATCTACGAAGGGAAATATATTACACTTTAAACATTTTGCACAAAATACATTTATTTTACTCAATTTTATTACTTCAACTATATAAGTAATATAAATAGTCTTTCTTATCTTTATTATGTATCAATTAGAAAAGTGATTTTGTTTGTCTGCGCGAGTCTCTATTTTAAAACAAAAATAGCATTTGACGACAGACAAGGTGTCACATAAACTTTATTATTTACAGAAGGCAGTGGAACGTTCGTAGTCATGGTATATTATTCTCTTCATCACAGCAATTTTTAATTGAGTATTTTTAAAACTGCTATGGTCTCCTTGGGAAAATATATCTATACATGTATTTTTACTTCCACATCAACGTAGTGGATTGGAAGTATAGTAATCGTAAAGATTTTTTTTCTTGAAATAGGTTTAGAATGTCATGAAACGTCGAGATTTTAAATTTGAGCGAAAAATAATTTCTGTCAGTCGGCCTGTCTGTCATGTCGGTCTGAAACGGTTTATGATATTGACTTGATATTTTGTACATGTATATACTATAACGAGATCTGGAACTTGATAGTTTTTTAAACATATCCGGTAAAGGGTAAATAGGGGGAAATAAGTAAAGCAAGCTGATAAGAGTACAGAAACTTGAAATTTGGTGTACGTACTAGAAGCCAAGCCCTCAGATTTTTTCATAATATTTCTCAACTCCACCACCACCACTACTCCATTATTAAAGAAGTTTATAAAATAAAATTGAGATATTTACTTGAAACTTAGTACACGTATGTCTTATAACGACATCTAGCACTAGATTATATTTTGAGATGATTCCGTTGAAGGGTTGGGGGGTTATATAGGGGTAAATAGGGGGAAATAAGTAAAGCAAGCTGGTACGAGTACAGAAATATGGGATTTGATGTATATACTAGAAGCGAAGGCCTTAGATTTTTCGAACAGAGGATCCAGACTGATAATTGCATAGTATATACTTCTACTTTTAAAATCCTCAACTTTATGTAAAAAATGGACATATCGTACGAATAAGAGAGGAGCATACAGTTAAGTTTTCTCGATCCCAGTCTTCACCGAAGGCATAGTACTCTCACTTACTATAATTATGTTTCTTACACAAGGTTCTTGAACAAAAATGTAAGCGTACTGTATATTAATTAATTCGTCAATTTAAGTGGCTGCCGGAAACTCGAAATGAAAATTACCAGCGAGTGACGTCATGGGCACACCTACCCTCTTATGGGTAAAGGAACAAAATGGTCACTGGCAACGAGGGAGCCAACTATAGATCAAAGAGTTACAATAATTTCCAATGACATTAGTTAGGAAGTAATCCTACCGAATGTGTTTCGCATCATTAAAAGTAACTTGAGTGCAAAACGGAATGCGATTTAGGAAGGCATATGGATCACGAAGCAAGACAACGTACTTCCAAATTACAATAAAACCATACCTTTAGAGGTATGCATGCTTCGATAATTTCAAACAAATATGATGAAATCATCTCCCGATAGTGCCAACGTGATTGGTGAAACGCCCATCGAGTGTTAGTATTCAAGTGTTGTGTTCAAATGTTTTGGTATTTGTGGAAATCCTTTCTATGATATTTTATCAGTGCCATTATAACATAGCTACTTTCAATTAGAACCATCGTGGGCACAACCAGAATGGACAAAATCGAAAGTCTATGTATAGTGTTTAGCGCCAACAAATTTTCTTGTCATCTGTTAACCCAAAATTTCTTTAGATGGCTTAGGCTATCTCCGAATAGGTCAGTTTTTATCTAACCCTATTAGAATATTCGTGCATTCCCTACCACTTAATTACCTATTGGAAAAAAATTGTAACAAAAATATTTTTCATAACCTATTAGAACATTAATTTTACCAATAATTGATCCTTACCTGATAGGTACCATAGCGACTTCCACCAAGTGAATTTAAACATTACGTAATTTCGACCTGTTTTGGTTGGATTTCCTTTAGCTGAAGTCGCCAACACTTAAATTGTTAGCTGGGAACTCCACAAATGATTCAATAAAAGTAAATAAATATCATTTAACCTTCGGCTATGCTTCCGGCAATATTGAGAATGAACCAAGAGCAGGTAGCGGACTTGTAATGGTGAGCCAGGTAAACAATCGACTACTTTCCTTTGAGGTAATCGCATAACATATCTGGTTAAGTATATTCATATAAGGGTATCGTTTGAAATATTTAAGCACGTCTCGGTGTTATTCTAGCGCAAGCAGGCTTTGTAATGATTTATCCTGGTAGTAACGCTTTAGACTCGGTCTCTTAATTGCGAATAGAAATACTATATACTCTCTTTATTAACAGAACTTAATCTTGATGCAATCGGTGGATTTAAATAAAAATAAATCCTACTTGTTTCATTTGTTATTTTCATTTGTTATTTAAGCCTATTATTGACAAACAACAACACATTATTTCTGCGCTATGACATACTATGTTCACTTTAAAATATAATTCTCCCCGCTCATTTAAAAGTTAAAAGTTAAATAAAAGTTAAAATAATCAGCTGCAGCTGATACTCGCCATATTAATTTATAAACACTGTTCATTTTTGGACATTCAGTAATTATGACAGAAACAAAAATACCCAATGTGATGTGCACTGCTACCAAAGCGTGAAATACCCTACAGTATAAAACATTTCGTTGACATAGCTATAATTATAATGGTGCATTTCAAAATAACGATTAAACTTTGATGACAGGCTTTAATGAAAATTAATAAAATAATGTCACGTTTTATCGTTTAAAATCACGTTATTACTTTAATGGAATCCATCATTTATTGCTTACACAAAGAGAATTTAATTAACGTATGTATACTATTATATACGTACTGTTTTTGAGCTACTTTTTAATGCAGCACAGACCTATTCGCAAAACCACCACAAACAAAACCAATAAAGTCCATCATCTGCTAATTCTGTTTTCCCAGGGGCCGGTATGAATATAAAATGATTAAATTAATAAATCCCCGAAGCCTCAAACAATTTTGCGTATTCTGCTCAATTTGAAAAATTTGCAATTCAAATTTGTGGCAGCAGGTAATTCAGTAAAAATACAAAATAATCAAGTTATGCAAAAGTTCAGTTTGTCAGATTTTATTATCGCTGAAAAAGTCAATATCAGTTTAACGAAATGAACCAAAGCGTAAATTTAGGCAAACCTACGCATTTTTTTTTAATTTCCGTATATTAGTCATAATTTAGAGGAGTCTCTTTACGATAGAGTAAATATCCCTCACAAATTTTATATATATTTCATTAATTATTCATTACGTAGGAAATAAAAAATTGGCTTTCAGGGAGGCTTAAACTTATAAATCTTCAAAATGACATTATAGCATTTCCTTAAGGTGTCCGGATTTCGTGGTTAGATTTGATTTAAAAGATAACCTCGTGCTTCGTCGATTCTATATTGGGAGCTAGTAATGCCGTTCATTTTTATTAAATGGGTGGTTCCAAATAATATCAGTGACAGTGTAACAATCGTTTTAATTGCTTCTGTACTGGGCTGATTCTATCTAGCAATGACAGGAAATGCATGACTTTGAAGTTACCTCGACACTGACCTCGAATTTTATCGTAGAAAAATACGTGTTTATTATGCATTCCTAATAATATATATTTTCTTCAATTTAGTGATAAAAATAATGCAATGATATTTGTTATCTACATATAAAATGCGTTAATCTTAACGGTAAAATATCATGGTAAAATTTCATAAATGGTAATAATAATGTTTTTATTTCAAAAACACAGAACGAAATTTAATCCTTACAGAACTACTCTCACACTTAACTCCATAAATTATAAACTGATATAAACATGACAACACTAGAACATGACATGAAGTAAAGACGATTTTTATTTTAACAACTGTCAGAATGTTAATAAAACGTTCTGACAGAGTTAAACCTCCGCTCAGTAAAGTTGGCCCCCTGTTTTCAAAATTGAAAAAAAAAATTTGACTGCGAATCGATTTCTTCTCGTTTGATCGTCTGACACAAAGAGGGGTCGTTGTCAATAACTGCTAAATTTTTCAATCTTCAACGCCCAAATAAAAAGAGTGCACGAACAATAACAAGCAAACGACGAGTAAACAAATAGCACGAACAAGCGTGTTAGGTATACTTAGATAATTCCCTACGTTTCAATATTTTTGTTTGTTGTTACGTAATGAGGAGCAGAGACTATGGACGAGCAAACGAATTGGGCAGTGATGATTGCAAATCTCAACAGAAGGGAGCTGATACCAACGTCAACCTTCTCTATAAACCTCTGTTAGTATAAGCAGTAACGAGCTAAGCAAGAAACTGACTAGTGATCATGTGTGTAATATACTACTCTGTTACCAGTAAAACATAACACCTTCACGTTACAAAATTTACTGGTCTTTACTTCTCTCGTGTCGGATACAGATTGACCAGTCGAGTACCTAATCTCCAAACCTGTGTTTTTGTTTGTTTACTTACATAATATGCTGATATTGTACATGTTCATATTTCTAAATTTTTGGAAAATCACTGTGTTTCATATGGATAACATCTGATACATGTTTTTTCCGTTGTTTCTTTCAGTGATTTTTCAAACTTACACTTGCCAACAAAACATTAAATATTATGCTGAAATATTTAGCATTATATCCAAATAAACGCGAAAGTAAATTAAGCCTATACTTAAGCCAGAAATCTTCTAATTGTGCAATATCTATAAATAGCATAAACACAAGTTCGATCAAAGTAAACTACTTCTTGAATGCAACTATTTAATGTTAGAAATCAGCACATACGTAGAAGGTATGTAACTTTAGGTGGGGGTTACATAGCGGATATACCATCCTTCGGGGATGTAAAACAGTCGGTCTCTGTTCTATTAAATAATGTTAGGCAAGTAAAAAAACCCTACTCTTTAATAGAAAAGAGGTTCTGCAAAGTTTCATGGTTGGAGGTAGCTTCTCCTCTGGTAGCGGAAAATAGGCCGATGTTAAATAAGCGAGAAAAAAAGTCACCACTTTATGGATTAAAATTGATCTTTCATCGATAAAACAATTTTTACTTATATTAGATTTAATTTTTGAAGCTATGAATAAACCTAGTTCGATCAGACCACTTGCACGACATAACTTTATGTACTTTATAATGTTTAAAAATAAGTTTTAGATCCCCTTATGTATTAAAATTGGTCTTACATACAAAACATGTTTTTTACTATGTCAGACTCAATTTTTCAAGCTTCGCGCCCACGTTCTAAATATAGTGAGATATGAGATATGTGACTGTTAGCATATCGAAAACCTTGTTTGGATTATTATTTTAAATAAAGATAGAAACACCCTTCATGGATTAAAATTGGTATTTCATCGATAAAATGATTTTTAACACGTCAGACTTACTTTCTTTTACGCCACGCCCGCATCTTCTAGAGTGTAGTGGTAGATCAGACCACTTGCATGACATAACTTTATTTTATAATGTTTAAAAATATGTTATAAAACCCTTTTATGCATTAAAATTGATCTTTCATACAAAAAATGTTTTTTACTATACCAGACTCAGACTATAAGTGTTATTTTGTAAATGTTCATTAATTTTATTATACTCCTCGCAAATACAAAACGAAGAGTATATTGCATACGATCGGAACATTTCTAACACCGGTAATATTGCTCGTAGAGAAAAAAATTAATTTCACTGTGTTGGTGATCGAATTCTGAACAACCTTCAAAATGCCCGTCCGGCCCTCTGTCTGTTTGTCTGTCTGTCCGTCACGTTTCTTGTAAGCATGATAACTTAAGAACGAAAAGTCCGATTGTATTGAAACTTGAATGGCAACTTAGTGTTAGCCAGAAGAAGAAAAGAACCCTACCCTACCCCCTTTTTAACAAAATCGATCTATGAATAAAAAAGTTATTAATTTTTTTAATAAAAAAAAACATTATTTTTTATGTTTTGTAATTAAACGAAAAATGACTAAAACTAATATTATTTACAAAAAACTGCGAAGAGTATCCTATAGAATATATATATATTGCAACAATTATATAAAAGTGCCGTAGATCGGCGAAGAGTATATTGGTTATCTTGTTTTAATTTGTATAGTATTACCTACTTTAACGACTGCCAAAACTTTATGAATAAGAAGAAATGGAAGAAGAAATACAAAATATTTATTATTTATACCTACATTTGCTTGTTTGGTTACCGTTTTCAACGAATACGTTAAAATTCGTTAAATTACGATTTATATTATATTATTACAAGATTATAAAATACATAAAATAGTAAGTTTGCTGCGTAATACCTTCTGTAAATATGATTTCACACGTTTGAAAATATAAAGCAATAAAGATATTTACAGATCTGCCTCTATATCTACATTATGTTATTTTATAACATTTACCACATAATATACGATATCCGTGTGTAATATAAAGGTTCTTTGATACCTACGCTAAAACGAATTTTTGGGTTAAAATATTTTTTAAAACACATTTATTGTGAAACCGTGTAAACAGTGGAACATTGAATATATCAACACCTAGTATTAATAGTATATTTACTAGATTTACTCTTTTTTAACTATATAATATTACTTGAAGCTTCTCTCATAGCTGGCAAGAATATTTGCTGAGATATGGTTTTAGGGGGGAGTTATGTGTTAAGAATTTTTTTTTTTAAATAGTTCATAGAGTGGGTGTAGTTCCTAATTTGTTACTAAGTATCTACAACTGGTTCATGTAAATTTTCAGTGAAACCGGTTAATATTTAGCCAATGTCCGTGATCTTGAAAATTAAATAACAGACCAAATTTTCGATATTTTAAATCTTTGAAATTTTGAAACATTTCAAATTTTATTACAACTTTCTACGAATGTCGAGACGTGTATGACAAAAATTTTTCGAAAATATTTTTCAATTTCATACAAATAAACACCTTATTTTCGTACAGTTTTGGCTTTTAGAGACACATCTCTAAATTTTTCTAGAACTGAGAAATATCGGGAAACACTTTTCACATTCGTTTTAATATGTGTGAAGTTATAAAAGATGTCATAAAAAATGTCGATTTTAAAAATTTGGCGAAAAATGTACACGAATTAGTTTTAGATACCTTTTATCCAAATGAGGATCTAAGCCATTCGCAAATTCAAATTTAATTTTTTTATTCAGCCTATCCTAATCTATTACATACCTAACAAAATATTGTACATTACAAATCCGCATTACGCGAAGCAGAAGACGAGAGGTGTGCTCTACTATCGCTCAACGCGCTACAGACGAGGTGCGATCTGGCTTTTCAGCTTATATTTTGCAAGTAACGCTTTATTTATTATAGAGAGGATACTCCGTTCTATACTGATAAACTCCTTTTTGAGATTGACAAAAATTTACACTTTAATTCATATGGTATATGTACGGAACATTCGCAATTCTTACTCATTCACCTAATTTTCTAAACTTTGTTCGTCTATTATACGAATAGAACCCTAAGAAGTCAATTTTGTCAGCCCTGCAGTAGAAACTATTTAAAGTTCGTACTAACGTCGATGTTCCACAATCTGTAAAACTAGTTTTCCTGTGAATATTTTTCAAGCAACTGGTTTACTGTCACAACAAAACTATTATTATAAATCATAACAAATCATAAATTATTATTTATTATTTATTTATAATATAAATGTTTACTCATTACTAAAGTAAACATTAATATTCTTCAGCGATTTATTGAACTTTATAATTATTGCACATTCTATAGGACACTCCCCAGTTGTACCCACCACAAAGTTTTTTTAAAGTAGATACCAGTATCTTGCAGATTAACAGTTTGTGCTTCTGGAAACCCACCAACCCATATGTATCCAATCGTATTTTCGTAATTACCGAGTGGTATTAATCGACAAAGAAAAAATTGGCTTGTTACAAATCTGTCATCCACAGTGAAATATCTCACAGATTAACAGTTTCTGCCTCCCAACCTACCAACCGATATGTATTTATACCAATCATATTTTTGTACTCATGTGTAATAAGTAATCGATAAAAGAAATATCATATCAGAAATATCATTGTTAAGAAATATCCTTTGATTTATATAATCAGCTTAGGTCCACTCCAAACATTCAAATAATTGAAGATGTTAAATTAAATATTAAGTAGCTTAAGTCATAAATAGATTAAAACATAAATACTTTTAGGTATAAATTGAATAAGCACGTCAGAAACTTTAGTATTCACTATGTAATACTCTTGATAAAGGCCTAATAAGCCGAAACATATGTAGAGTATTTATAATATATTGATTGATTCATCTAAAAGCAGTGTTTAATTTATTAACAATTATTTTCAAGATGTTTCACAAGGAACCTACCACAAGTTCAGTTCAGTGTAAAGAAATATCAGCTTCATACAAATATTTCCACTAGCCATGAAAACATGTCGACTTTCAAGAGTCATCTAGTGAAGTTTCCACCACTAAAAGAATTTCTCGCATCACTTTTTTTGTCTCCCAAGCTCTAGGAAACAGGATTAAGGTGGCCATTCCCTAGAAAGAGACATCCGATAGGGAAATATTTATTATTCTTGGCCATAACTTTGTTTTCTTAGTAGGTATATTTAAAGAAACTATAAGAGTACCTAAGTAGAACCATAACAAGACTATTACTATGAATTTTCATTCAATAATTTCAGCGGGATGCAAAATAGCTAGATTTAAATTTAAAAATTATGTTAATCTTCCTATTTCGTAGTATTAAATCGAGCTATTTTGCAAACTACTGAAATTATTGTGCTAAAATTCATAGTAATAGTCTTGTTATGGTTCTACTTAGGTACTCTTATAGTTTTTTAAATATACGTACTAAGAAAAAAAAGTTATGGACAAAAATAATAAATATTTCCCTATCGGATGTCTCTTTCTAGGGAGTGGCCACCTTAATAATGTCTCTAGCTTTTACAAATTTGTCAAGTGATTGTACACTGGCTCCTGTACTATTATGGATTGTTATAATTATGATTGGATGCGGTAACAAAACAAGAACTCAAATGAAGGTTTGTCAAGTGTTTTATAATAAATACCCTCGTCACCACGCAATACAGTCAGTAAAATAGAAAACTATTGTGAAACTATTACATGTAAAAAATATTCAAGAATGAGATAGAACTCCTCGATTTGATGAGGAAAAACAATTACTTACATGTCCTGCCGAAAATGATGTAAGTAAATCATCAATTGTGAGAGTTTTAGAGATAGAAAATACCATCCTTATAAAGTCAAATTGGATTAGGAGTTAAATAAGGATGATCGTGATCTAAGGCAAGAATTCTCTGAATTAATGATAAACAAAATGATAGCAGATTTCGATTAAAGTAAACGGTAAACCGCCAGAACTGTCGATATTATCGATATAATCCACATTGGATGATGGAGGCATACACACAATTTCCTCAAAAATGAACGTTTGTCTTGGCGTCATTAATAAATAATCGAATTATTGGCCTTAATTATTTTGAACTTTACACTTAACGGTGCTGTTTATCTAGACTTTTTGACGAACTTTTTAGTGCCTAGATAAAACTACTTTTTGCTGATGTTAATTATCCACATGAAGTAGACAGTTATATTTAGTATCAACAGGATAGAGCTCCACCGCTTATTTACAAACACTGAAAAATTATTTGAACAAAGTTTTCCCTAACAGGCGATTTGGAAGAAGTGGAACTATTGAATGGCCGCCTCGGTATTCCGATTCGACCCCTGTTGAGTACTTTTATGGGACTATTTAAAACCAAAAGTGTATGTTGATCGACCAGCCAATACTAGAGATTTAAAAAATAGGATAACTGAAGAAATTCACAAAATTAGCCTTGAGGTTATACAAAATTCGAGAATTCAAAGATCGCCATGGTTATTGTTAAGAGGCGATTGCAGGTCATTTTGAACATTTAATTTACTTATAAGTGTAACTACGTATTGAAAACTTTAAAAACAACAACAACAGTTTCAACTTTTCTTCAAAACCAATTATTTAACAAAAATCACATCAACTGAGTTTACAAGACATCAAACAAAATTTTATATTTTCAGACTAATTTTCTCAGACATACATCAGGCACTAAATTTAAAAAACTTGCTGAATTCTGCCGAATAAATAATCAAAATCCCTTTCGAACGATCATTCTAATTTAATTTTTTTGGGGGGGGGGGGTTGTAGTTATAATTCAGAGGGGGCGAAAATACTATTTTCATACGAAAAAATGGAAACTTTAAACCAACATTAGACCTGTTTCACGGCTTTTCCTAGTTCTTAATTAGGCTTTGAATGAATTTATTTCATACGGACGACACTATGCGCCCATTATTACCTGAATTCTTTCGATAAATTATAGGGTGGTCTTTCAATACATGCCCGGAAAATAAATACTGTGTCCAGTTGCAGGTAAAAATAATAAACGGCTAAGTCTCTTTTGGCCCTTCTATACTATATTTTTTTAATATTAAATCTAACGAACAATAATTGTGTCAAACATTGTTTAACAAATGTATAAAAATCTCTTTTTATTAATTGTAGGAGATATTTTTGATTATGAATGAATAAACCAAAACGTGAGGAAACTGTTTTGAATTAATGTTCGTCAAATGGTGCTCTTTAAGTTATTTAATACGGATTGTATCACTAAGAACTACTGACTTCAATAGTACTATAAAATATTTAGTTACTTAGTATAATGTTTCATGTAGTATTTAAAGTATTTTTTCCAAAAATATTAAGAAAACCATCAATCATGGATTACATAAATTGAAGCGTGTACTTCTGCTTCCTTACCTTTAATAAAAGATGAATAGGTGGGCTGATTGTGGGCGATTTTTTCTTCTCCTGGTGGCACAGGCATGATTTTATCCACGGCATTGTAATAAGCCAATTAAAAAAATTACGTAAAAAACTTATATTAAATACACCTTAAACTAGCACAACTAAACTATAACTGCGTTTTTGTTAGTAAAGCACTACGTAAAAAACTAAACTTCTATTCTCCAAAAAGAATTTCAAATAATATCGCGACCAAATAAATGCGAGGGTTAGTAAAGCTAGCAGCAGCGGAGCTTTTCTTAATTAAAGTTCATCATAACAACGAGCACGTGCTTTTTTACGGCCTGTCGAGGCCCGACATAGCATTCTTGAAGCAAAGCGCTCGGCTGCCCGGACGCAACTGACAGATCAGCCGACTGCGATCCGGAACTTTTAAAACAGCCTCCGTACCTTGGTGCGACTACCGAATGTTGAGGGCGGGTGCTTTTGATTTGTTAGGGTATTGTTGCGTAGTTCAGGCACCCTGCCTGGGTCAGTGACGTCAATGATAAGTGCAAGTTTCACCCGAGCCCCAACAATGGTAATTGTTAAACTGTAATACCATTTTAACACATCGAAATAATTGTTCTTAAGAGTAACGAAAGTTTTGTGTACTTTATTTCAAGTACTTGCAATTGTTTATAACCTAGTTGATTACATATATTTAATGCACATAAAAAACCTCAAGGCTTTGCGTGTAGTTGGAAGAGCGGGAAGCTCTATTTTTTGTCGAAAATGTTAAATCATAAATACAATGTTTGTCTCCATATATTTACTGCACATAAAAACCTCAAAGCTGTGCCGCTTACTTATAGATGGGAGAGCGGAGCATGTTCATGCTAGCGCCACACGTTGGGCCATATTGTGGCGAAACAATTGCCAAAACAATAGGGCGTGTGCACTATACAACAATTCACTTCAAATGATGCATTAATATCAAGTAATACAAAAATATGAAAGCCTAAACGCATTCATATTAATCATATCATCAGATTAAAATAAATATTTAATAAACAAATCGACCTAAAATTCAAATATTTGAATGATTTCGAAAACACCATGTGACGTCATATTTCATGTGTGAAGTTGGCAACGCTTTGCTGGCAACGCGTTGCTAACTTCACACACATTGACATAGAAGATGACGTTACGTGGCGTCAACGGGGGACAACGGAAATAAGTTTTGAGCCAATGTTAAAAACAATATGTGTCAGATATTATTAATGTCATTATTATAAGTCAGAAATATGAGTGGAGTAGCAAATAAGTGGTGTTTTGTGCCAACATGCAGAAACACTTCTGTAAATGCCCCAAGCAATAATTTTATAAGTATGCCTAAAACCAATTAATCATGAAGAATGAAATGGTTTGAAGCAGAGAATCGCAATGTTCCAAATCGAAATCGGCAACAAACTTGAAAGTCAACTCATTTAGAGATTAATTAATCCTCTATAAAAACGACCTGAATGTCTATTGTGATATCTCTAATAGTTTAAAAGTTATATCAGTGTTTTAGTTGACAAATCAAGTGGCCGTTTCAGCTGTATCGTGTAATATTGAAAAACGCTATAAAAAATACAAACAAATTATTTTTAATAAGTTGTTGCATATGGCTGTTTTTGTAATTTTTTTAAGATTTAGAAAAAAAATATTAGAATTGTCAGAACTTGTTTATAACAAATTGTTAAATTAATAAACAATAAAATTGTTGATAAAAAAAAATTGTCTTTTTGCTGCTTTATTGAGGATTGCCAATTATAATTTTTAAGAAAAAAAATAATTTCTTAACTAATTATTCAAATGATGGATAACTAAAAAAGCGATTGTAAACAATAAGATGTTTTTCAGAAAAACATTTTTATTTAAAAATCATAATATTCTCAAGACAACAAATTTGTAAAAAAAAATGTTTTAAATACAAAACTAGTCAATTTGTTTATAAACAACTTATAAACAATTGGCGTAATTTTTTTTAACGTTAATGAATGCCTTTCTTCAATGTAAAAATAGCAATATAACGAATTTGAAAAAAAAAATTGTTTACAACTTTACTTTGGTTTTTAATTTTCTGTTTACTTTAAAAAATTATAATAAACAAAATAAACAATGTTTAAAAACTTTTATAATGTGATCTTGTATATCTATAAGAAGGGCTCCAAGAAGCGAACATTTTATAGGCCAATTATTAAAAAAAAAATTGTCTCCAATGATAACGGAGGTCCCATAAAATTTCGTTGAAAAATAAACTTCAACATTTTTTTCCAACAGGACCTTATTATTTGAAGTGTTACGAATACACCACAATTTTTTCAAAATTTTTAATAGTATAGAATACTTAATAGCATAAAAAATTATTTTGTGATGTACTCTCTTTTGAGGATGCCCTCGCATCCTTCAACCGTCGCGCGGAACCCTATTTTCGGCGTGAAATTAAAATGATAAATAATGGAGAAAGAGTTCTTGGAGTCAGGATTTTTTTATTGGAAATTTCCTCCTCTTTAAGAATCTTTTTTCCGATTTCCATTATCGCTTATAGTTTTTGAGTTATAAGCGAAAAACTAAATGCCATTTTTTCCATCTTAATTTGTTTATAACTTTTGCAATTTTTTATGTGTTAATAAAACATTTTAACACATTTTTCTAGACGTCATTCTGAATTCAATGAGCTATCGCTCATATTTTTAGGAGCTATTTCAAGAATTAACACCTTTTTGAACTTGTGAATTAGACTATATCGGTTTTTCACTTCCGTCAGTCTGCCTGCCTCTCTGTCGACCTCTTGGTGCATTAACTAAAAAGCGACTTGACAGAGAACAGTCAAATTTGGTAGGTAGCTGACGCTACTGCCACCAAAGAAATAGTTCTAGACTTTCACTGGAAAATAAACAGGGTTGAGCGCCTAAAGGGAGGAGATAATGAAAAAAAATGTTTTCGCTCTAATTTAAAATTTACACGTTTTATGACATTCTAAACCTATTTCAGAAAAAAAATTGGAAAAATTTTTAACCACAGCTAAATGGAAAAAATGGTTTTTGCTCAAATATAAAATTTCCACGTTTTATGACATTCTAAACCCATTTTTTTTAAGTATTTCTGAAAATGAAAAGAAAATTTTGAAAACAAAAAAAAAATCGGTAAAAGTGTTTACACAGAACTTCCCTTTTTAAACAGGGAGGTCACTCTAAAAAATTATTAATTACGAAAATTATTAATTATGAAGCGACATTTGAGAATTATAATCGGAATGTACTATTATTATAAAGAAAACCCGATAACTTTTGGTCAAAAAAATATACGGAGTGGTCATTCGACAGTCCGACAGTAAAAATTCAATATTAAATAGAAGGTGCGTAAATACCTTAACCCATGGTTGAATTATTTCTTAGGATGACCACCCTGTATATTTTTCAATAAAACTATAATAGGTGTCTTCCTTGCCAAGTGTGTTAACTATATGCCAAATATTATTGCTATCTGTCATTTTTAGTTCCACATCCATGTAGTGCAGTGGAAGCATAGCAGCGATTACATTTTTTTTTTGAAATAGGTTGTCATGAAGCGTGAAAATTTTAAATTTCAGCGAAATATTTTTTTCCATTATCTATTCCCTTTAGACCCTATAGACTTTTTCGTGAAAGTCTAGTAGTATTCTAGTTAATGCACCGACAGACAGACAGACTGACGGAATTGAAAACCTATATTTTCATAATGTACATGATTTGAAGCGTGAAAATCCGAAAAAATCTCGGACGGTGATTTCTTTTCTCGAACACAATACTTCCGTTCGGTTCTTATGCGAGGCAAGTAAAAAAACCGCTGCCTAAGGAATCACTACTTCCACATCCAGATTCTTCATCCGAGTCACTTTAAAGGAAATATCTTGACAATATTTGCACTCTAGTATGTGGAAATTATTGGTCATAGAATTTTACTAATATTTGGGGCAGATGTCATAGAAAAGTTTGAGGGGTTGGTTTCTACCATATTCGTTAAAAATGAAGTTTCTAGTTTACCCTACTTATTTTCCACTATTCGCAATCTACCACCTCCCACCCCTTCAATGGAGTCATCTCAATCGGATGTCACTACAATACATACGTGTACTAACTTTCAAGTGAATATCTCAATTTGATGTTATCAATCCCATTTATAATGAAGCGGAGGTGGTGGAGTTTGAAAAATATTAGAAAGAAATCTGAGGCCTTGGTTTCTAGTATATACACCGAATCCCAAATGTATGTACTCTTACCAGCTTTATTTACTTATTTTTCCCTACTCCTATTAACCCCAACCCTTCTACGGAATCATCCCAAAATATAATCTAGTTCCAGATGTCGTTATAATACATACGTCTACCAAATTACAAGTGAATATCTCAATTTTATTTTATCAACCCCTTTAATAATGTAGTAAGGGTAGTGGAAGTGTTGAAAAATAGTATAAAAAAATCTGAGGCCTTGGCATCTAGGACATACACCTAATTTCAAGTTGCAGTACTCTTACCAGCCTGCTTTACTTATTTTATTATATTTACCTCTACTTACTCCCACTCCTTCAACGCAATCATGTAAAAATATAATCTAGTTTCAGATATAGCTATAATACATAAATGTACCAAATTTCAAGTGAAAATTAAAATTTAATTTAAATAAGGGAGTGGGGGTGGTGGGAAGATGGAAAATACTAATAAAAAAACCTGAGACCTTCGCTACTAGTATATACACCAAATTCCAAATTTCTGTACTTTTACCAGCTTGCTTTACTTATTTTCCCCTATATACCCCTATTTAACCCCCAACCCTTCAATGGAATCATCTCAAAATTTAATCTAGTTCCAGATGTCGTTATAATTCATACGTGTACCAAATTTCAAATGAATATCTCAATTTTATTTTATCAACCCTTTCAATAATGAAGTAGGGGTGGTGGGGGTTGAAAAATATTATAAATATTCTGAGACCTTGGATTCTAGTACATACACCAAACTTCAAGTTTCTGTAGTCTTACCAGCGTGCTTTACTTATTTTCCCCTATTTACCCCTATTTAACCCCCAACCCTTGAATGGAATCATCCCAAAATATAATCTAGTTCCAGATGTCGTTATATATACGTGTACCAAATTTCAAATGAATATCTCAATTTTATTTTATCAACCCTTTCAATAATGAAGTAGGGGTGGTGGGGGTTGAAAAATATTATAAATATTCTGAGACCTTGGCTTCTAGTACATACACCGAACTTCAAGTTTCTGTAGTCTTACCAGCGTGCTTTACTTATTTTCCCATATTTACCCCTATTTAACCCCCAACCCTTCAACGGAATCATCTCAAAATATAATTTAGTTCCAGATGTCGTTATAATACATATGCGTACTAAATTTCAAATGAATATCTCAATTTTAATTTATCAACCCTTTTCATATTGGAGTAGGGGTGGTGGGGGACTGAAATATATTATTAAAAAATCTGAGGCCTTGGCTTCTAGTACATACACCGAATTTCAAGTTTCTGTACTCATACCAGCTTGTTTTACTTATTTCCCCCTATTTACCCCTAAATAGCCCCCAACCCTTCAACGGAATCATCTCAAAATACACTCTAGGTCCAGATGTCGTTTTAATTCATACGTGTACCAAATTTCAAATGAATATCTCAATTTTATTTTATCAACCCTTTTAATAATGAAGTAGGGGTGGTGGGGGTTAAAAAACATTGTAAATAATCTGAGACCTTGGCTTCTAGTACATACACCGAATTTCAAGTTTCTGTAGTCTTATCAGCTTGCTTTACTTATTTTCCCCTATTTACCCCTATTTAACCCCAACCCTTCAACGGAATCATCTCAAAATATAATCTAGTTCCAGATGTCGTTATAATATATACGTGTACCAAATTTCAAATGAATATCTCAATTTTAATTTATCAACCCTTTTCATATTGGAGAAGGGGTGGTGGGGGTTGAATAAAATTATAAAAAAATCTGACGCTTTGGCTTCTAGTACATACACCGAATTTCAAGTTTCTGTAGTCTTACCAGCTTGCTTTACTTATTTCCCTATTTAACCCCCAACCCTTCAACGGAATCATCTCAAATTATAATCTAGTTCCAGGTGTCGTTATAATACATACGTGTACCAAATTTCAAATGAATATCTCAATTTTATTTTATCAACCCTTTTCATATTGGAGTAGGGGTGGTGGGGGTTGAAAAATATTATAAAAAAATCTGACGCTTTGGTTTCCAGTACATACACCGAATTTCATGTTTCTGTACGCTTACCAACTTGTTTTACTTATATTCCCCTATTTACCCCAAATTAACCCCCAACCCTTCAACGGAATCATCTCAAAATATAATCTAATTCCAGACGTCGTTATAATACATACGTGTATGAAATTTCAAATGAATATCTCAACTTTATTTTATCAATCCCATTAATGGGGTAGGGGTGGTGGGGGGTTGAAAAATATTATAAAAAAATCTGAGGCCTTAACTTCTAGTACATACACCGAATTTCAAGTTTCTGTACTCTTACAAGCTTGCTTTACTTATTTTCCCATATTTACCCCTATTTAACCCCCAACCCTTCACCGGATATCCTCAAAAAACAATCCAGTTCCAGATCTCTTTATAATATATACATGTACAAAATTTCAAGTCAATATCTTAAACCGTTCCGGAGAAAACGTGCGGACAAAAAAAGTTACAGACAGACAGACCGACATACAGAAATTTTTTTTTTCGCTCAAATTTAAAATCTCGACGTTTCATGACATTCTAAATCTATTTCACGAATAAAAATTTTTGAATTTTTTTTTGCGATTACTATACTTCCAATCCACTACGTGGATGTGGAAGCAATTACTGAAAATAAAAAAAAAATTACCACTGCTACTATAGAGTAGATAACGGAAAAAATGTTTTGCTCTCATTTCAAATTTCCACATTTCATGACATTCTAAATCGATTACAAAAAAAAAATCGAAAATTTGTTTACTACTATAAAATGGATGGTGGGAAAACGTTTTTTTTTTGTTTACATGTTAAATTTCCACGTCTTATGATATTCTAAACTTAATTTAAAAAAAAAATCAATAAAAAAAAATATAAGTAGGTATATTTTTCGTAAGTTAAAAAAAAATATTTTTTTTGTGGACGGCAATTGGTATCTGACTCGAGCATGCCCGCAATTTCTTTGATTTGTGTACCGTTTACTAAACTTGGCCCAACGTGTGGAGCTAGCATCACATGTATTTACTTAATACAACATTGTTCTCGTGTATAGTATGTTCTGGTATAATTAAAATAAGAAATAATCGGAAACATGCCTTTTCTAATTAAAATTTCTTAACTCCTGAAATATAGTTGCGCAAATCACCTCTAATTAGAAACAGATAACCAGAGCCGTACTTTAAATTTGTCTGTCAATATCGGAAAGAACGGGCAATACGTCCACCAAAACGTATATCTTATCTTGACGTAAAACAGAGTAATATTTTTTAATTTACTAGAAAAGTCATTAAATTTCTGCCGAAAACACGATTTTTAATTCTCTAAGTATTATTTTGTTCAGTCCAATACTCAAAAATTTGAAGTGCGGCTCTGTGGGACCGTCTCGGAAGGTAATATTAACGACTTTGATATTTTAATGGCCTGTTTTTATAGTCTTTTTAATTTGAATTAAATATGTGGAGACAACTATTCTTAATAAATAGAACAACATTGTTTTCATATAAAGTATGTTTAGGCATAACTAAAATAAGAAATTAACGGAAACACACCTCTTTAAATTGTAACCTCAAATTACTTTGATATAGTATAGATACTCCCTCCTACCGAAAACACTTCAGGATATAACAGTTTACAGCAGGTATGTAAACCTTACCAACGACAGAGTCGAACTTAATATTGCCAGTGTATCATGGAATATCGAATTCGTCAATGCTTCACAAACATAAGATATTATTCCTATCTTGACACAAGCAACACGGAGTAATTTTTTTTAATTTATCGCTGTACCAAATAACTATTTATTTACCAAAGACAATACTTTCAAATTTCTACCGTTATTGTGCACAAAAATTTTAAGTACGGCTCTGTGGAATATCACTCATACTAACGAGGCAGAGATTTATCATAGGTTATTATGGCATTTTTATGTGTATTAAGTAAGTCAACTATAATCTATTCTCGGTCAATTCGCGAGCACTCAGTTTCGCTAACACGTGTCATTTTTAATTGGTTAAGTATGGAAAGTAGATTTGTTTGAAATGTTAACTTCTAAAATTACTATTGAACATTGAAAATACATCGTCACTTAGTCTGTATGTATGGAAGCACTCTACGAGCCACAATGCTTTATAGATCGCATAAACATTCCGTACATGCATTTGGCACCAAGGTCTTTTCTATTGGTCAGTTTAATAATTCCAAATAATCAGTAATGGGGTGCGAGATACGGACACGGAATATGATTTGGAGCCAAATGCTGATATAGAATGTGACAGGTGCAGATTTATAAAATAATATTACAGATTGTCCGTTAAGGATCGAATAGTTTAGTACATAAGGTTAGATTCAGTTGGGATGACACACAACCAGTACCGTTCAACGGATTAATGTACCAAATCCCACTAAACCATAATTTTATTTTCGGACTCATTATCTATAACAGGTTTTTTCTTTCTTTCCCTGCGGGTTTGAAATTGCTGAGATAACATTTGTTTCTTTTTTTTTCGATTTTCTCAGAAAGAATATAACAAAGCAAATGCCACAGCATTACATTGGGATGTGCAGTAGCAGCAAATTTTTTTTCAAATATTTCTTGAGTTTCCCTTAGCCAAAACACCGGCCCGGCTTTATTATATACCAACATTATAACATTTTTTAATGCATGGTTGCAAATATTTTTTAATGTAAAAATAAAGAACCGCTGACTAAGGAATCACTTCTTCCACATACAGATTTCCCATACATGTCTCGTTAAAGAAGAACATCTTGACAATATTTGCACTCTAGTATGTGAAAATTATTTTCTATAGAATTTTAGTAAGATATTATTTGGGTCATATGTCAAAAAACAAAACTTTGAGTTGTTGCACAGTGGAAAATTATTGGCTTTTTTTGGACAGAATTCGCCCAACAACTGAACTCGTAACGAGAGCTAAATTAATAAAAAGCTTGTCGCTACAACATGATATTAATATAAATTAAAACTCTATTTGAGGATGAATCGGTGGTCTGATAGAATGAAGCTCAACCGATTCTGATTCCCCGCCCCCGAAAACCGGGGGAGGGGGGTAGGTTTCAGCGCGGCTAGGGTAAAAATCGTTTTTTTTTGCAGTTTTAGGATGTAGTACTGTGCATTCCGGTGATGTAATAGTTATTATACTCTTCGCAAATACAAAACGAAGAGTATATTGCATTCGATAGGCACATTTCTAAAATCGGTAGTATCGCTCATAGAGAAAAAATTTTCATATCGCTGTGTTTGTGATCAAATTCTGCACAACTTTCAAAATGTTCGTCCGTCCGTCTGTCTGTCCATCCGTATGTCAGTCCATCCGTCTGTCTGTCTGTCCGTCGTCACACGTTTCTTGTAAGCATGACAACTTAAGAACGAAAAGTCCTATTGTATTAAAATTTGGAAGTAAGTTAGTGTTAGCCAAAGGAGGAAACCTATTGTTTTTGAACAAAATCGATCAATAATTAAAAAAGTTATTAATATTTTAAATAGAAGAAAAAAATGTTTGCTTTGCAATTAAACTAGAAATGTCTAAAATTAATATTATTTACAAAAAGAACTGCAGAGTATCCAATATAATGTGCAACAATTATATAAAAAGTGCAGTAAATTTATCTAGTGCCTTAATGATAGCAGCTAGAGTAATTTCAGAAATATTTAAAAATTGTAAATTTTTATTATCAATTATATCGTTGGCACTTGTTTTTCTATAACTCCCCCCTCTCCCTCTCTTTTTAAATATATTAATATCTATATGAAAACCTGTTTGAGTGCACAAAGTTAATAAGGTTAGTACATATTTTTACATTAACACATCAATTAACAATTAACTGCTTGTATATTATTTAAATTAAGGTCAATAATCTCTGACTTTAATTCTACTTTTTTATCTATACAGTTTTTTGTCTACTCGGTACGCGCAAAAAATATAGGTAAATAATTTAAAGGCGATAACGAAATGGTCATTTTAAACACTTCTAAATTTATTATTATAGGATTTAAGAATTTAGGAATCACAGAAGTATAAATAAGACCTCCTCGTGAGTTTTCATATTGTCTGTTATTGTTTATACTATGAAATAAATAAGGTTTTATTACCTGTACATTATTCAGCTCGCGAATCCCTCGTTCTCCAGCCGATTGTCCACTTTTAACACTTCTATTCACTTTTAACACTATTGACTCTAATTTATAACACTATACCTATTATTACACTTATGTTCATTTATTTCAGGTTTATATTAAGTAGACATTTCATATTTATTCATAATTATTCGAAGCATGTCTCTAACCGACAACTGAACTTTCTCTGTCTTCTTCTCTCGTTGCCGTGCCAGCGCATCGTGCAATTTAATTCTAATTCTTATGTAGTATATTAGTGTGGATGCACACGATTAACGCCCGTGTTGCAGTGCGTTAAAATTTACGCACGGCATTTGCTAGTACACACGACCGTTGCGAAAACAAAAGTCCATGCAATCTGATTTAATATGAAACACTTTTATAGAGTAGGTAAACCCGTTTGATAGTGTCACAAAATTTGTAATGCCTGGAGTGGCGATTCCCGACCAACATGTTGTAGAGAAAACGAGTGTGTGTCAACCTCTGTCAACAGTGGTCCATAATCAGAGGAAAGTTCTCTCAATATTACATCTCATACCGTATTTACACTAGCCAAAAGTCCTAAAATAATGCCTATAAAAGTATTTAATTACCATCGCATATAAAAGGTATACAGGGTGTTTTTAAAAAGTATGTCAATCACTTAACCACGGATTCAGCATGTCAAAAGAAGTTGATTCAGCCTAATTTACCTCTATCCAAAATCGCACCCCTATGAATATACAGCCCTCTAAAGTTGGGATTAAAAATATTTATTTTTTTAATATTGTGCAAATGGCTGTAGATATCTTTTTCAATTTCGGAACACTGAAATGTATGTCAAAGGGTAATAGTTTAAAGTAAAAACTGTTTAAAATCAAATTTTCTAAAAGGCCGATTTGGGGGTAAACTACCCTTCCCTCCTACCCCCTCTTTTAGTGGTATGCCTATAACTTTTTTTATATAGGGCATTTTATATAAAATTTAATTATAAAACTTTTCTTTATCTTGTTTTTTTTTTATTTAGATAACCATTTTCAAATGAATCTGGAAATACTAAAACCATTATGAAAAGTGGAACATATGAAATAAAAAAGTTCTTCTGTGTAATTTTGGCATTTGAAGTTACTGGTATTATAATAAAAGATGTGCATTGCTATCATAAATTGTAAAATTAAAAAAATGTTTAAATAGGTTTTTTTATTAAATAAAAATCACAGAAACTAAAACATCAATCATTAAAGCAACAAAGTAAATTAAAATAATATTAAAAGTAAAACAACAAATAATGAAATAAATTAAAAATAAAATAAAAAAATATCGAACATTAAAATTTTATTTCAGAATGTGCTCAAAATGATTTCCATTTTGTCGTACACAATACCTTGCCCTTTTTAGAAGCGAAAATCTCACATTCTGAAACACGGCAGGAATGTTTCTAAATTCCTCGGCTGATTGTTGAATTCTTTGTCGGAGATGTTCAACGCTCTCTATTGGAACAGAATAAACTTTTTCCTTCATATCTCCCCAAAGACAGAAGTCAATTGGGTTTAAATCAGGGGACCGAGCAGGCCAACTGACTGGAGCATCAGCTCCTCGACCTATCCAACGTCCTGGAAAACGCCTTGATAAACATTGCCTGACTTGCAGGCTATAATGGGGTGGAGCACCATCTTGTAAATACCACATGTTTTCTTTATTATTAAGATTAACAATATCTAATTGCTCAGGCAATTCATTTTCCAGAAAATATAGGTAGTCAGCTCCATTTAAACGACGTAGAAAGAAAACAGGTCCAATTAGATGGTTATCAACAATACCTGCCCAAACATTAACAGAAAAATTACGCTGAAAATGCGTTTCTATCTTTGCATTGGGATTTTCTTCAGACCAAATGTGATAATGGGCTTTTCCCTTAATTTTTTTTTATTGTGTTATTGGAAAGAGCCTATCAAAATATTGCTAAAAATGAATTTTTATTTTTTTTCTGAGCGCATAAAATACCACAAAAAAAATACAAATGTTCCGTAAATGAACAGCAGTTTGAAACGATAGCTTTCGGGCGCCAATGTGACGTCATCATAAACTGCACCAATCAGTATGAGATTAAACGGCCGTCAGAATTAGCTATGAAGGTGCATTCAAAAAGAACCTCACTTCTCTGCCTTGCTTTCCACAACCTACAATTCTATTGGTGCCTGAAGTACATTTCTGAGGAACTACCAATAGAATCTCATATTGCAAAGTGGTAACGCTTAATTGAGAACGTGCGTTTATGACGCCCATTGACAGTGCCAAGAAGTATCTGTCATAAATCACGAGAGTGCAGCCCAGCGTGTTTACTTCTTGTTTGGTGTTATAGTATTAATTTCTTTTAAAAATATGAGTAAATGTGAAGACAGATTTGTAAAAGGTCCACTAAAAGAAAGAACAATATATACATACGTTAAAATGATCTTCGCAACAGAAAAATCCAGGAGCAGTATAAACAATACCTGGGAACTTTTGCAACTTTCCACCATAATTTTCGAATTTCCAAATTTGTTGGAACTCGCAAAAATAACTTCGTACTATTTTCACTATTATTTGGACACACTGGTACAAAACAAACCTTTTTAAGCGGCATTTTATAATTAGAAGAGAGCAAAATTAATTTTCGTATCGAACGTAAACAATAGAAAGTGAGGTTATCGAATAAAGTTTGAACATTTCAGTACAGCGTTGCCAAATGAAACTGGCATTATACCATATGTGAACCAAATGAACAAAAATAGAGAATATAAATCTGATATATAGATTTTAGAAACTCATACAGTCAAAAGTGGATACAATTTTTGCTTTTATTTAGTGTCAGAGAAACGAAGAATACGTTGTAACGAAAAAATGCGCTATTCAAAGTAGACAATTGATAACGGAAATGCGATGTTCATGTAAAAAGACATACATCTGGCAATAGAGGATCCTCATTAAGAATACGACTTTTATTGGTCTAATCAGTGTGACGTCACGCATGGCGCCTTAAAACTTACGTTTCAAATTACCTGAAATAAAACTGATTTTGTAATGTAAATATTTGGTAGAACGTAAAAAATTGGAAGAAACTAAATTAAAATAAAATTATATTGCAGTTTATTATATGGCTTGATTATAGTGAAGTAGTAAAATTCAGTCATGCGGGAAAGGCCCATTATGATGATTTGTAATACCATTTCTATGAAGTGAGGCCTCATCAGTTGACAAAATGGTGTTTACAAAACTTACATTTCTTCCATTTTTTCTGAGAAGCCAGTTACAAAATTCCATTCGAGAACCGTAATCTTGAGGTTCCAATGCCTGAACAGTCTGTATATGAAATGGAACTAGTAATTGTTCTTTTAATGTTCTCCATACTGAATAATACGATACTCCTACCTGAGAAGCTATTTTACGCACACTGCTTTCAGGCCGTTCTGATACAATATCTAAAATTTCCTCTTCAACCTCTGGAACTAGCACAGTCCTAGGTCTGCCACACTTCCCAGCACGATCATTTGATAGACTTCCAGTTTCCCTTGCACGACGATCGCTGCAAAAAATGTACGTCTATCAGGATGCCGACGGTTTGGAAACTTTTCCACATAACGCCTAGCTGCACTTGAACCATTTCCATTATATTCGCCTAATATTCTAATCATATCCACCATTTCGGTATTAGAATAACTCATATTAAATGCCATTGTTAACAATTAATAACTGATATCTATTAAAGCAGTTTGACAAAAATGACAGGTGTCAACTACCTATTAAATTTTCACAGGTGCCTTTGATCATCATCTACATTAATTTTAAACATTATTTGTGTTATTCTACAAAATGGTTTTAATATTTCCAGATTAATTTGAAAATGGTTATCTAAACGAAAAAAAAACAAGATAAAAAAAAGTTTTATAATTAAATTTTATATAAAATGCGATATATCAAAAAAGTCATAGGCGTACCACTGAAAGAGGGGGTAGGAGGGAAGGGTAGTTTACCCCCAAATCGGCCTTTTAGAAAATTTGATTTTAAACAGTTTTTACTTTAAACTATTACCCTTTGACATACATTTCAGTGTTCCGAAATTGAAAAAGATATCTACAGCCATTTGCACAATATTAAAAAAATAAATATTTTTAATCCCAACTTTAGAGGGCTGTATATTCATAGGGGTGCGATTTTGGATAGAGGTAAATTAGGCTGAATCAACTTCTTTTGACATGCTGAGTCCGTGGTTAAGTGATTGACATACTTTTTAAAAACACCCTGTATATTATTCAATTGTTTAAAAAAAACCGCTGCCTAAGGAATCACTACTTCCGCATCCAGATTTTTCATCCCAGTCACTTTAAAGAAAACATTTTGACTATATTTGCAATCTAGTATGTGAAAATTACTGGTCATAGAATTTTAATAAATATTTGATACCACAGAAAAATATTAAAAAGAAATCTGAGAACTTATAGTTTCTAATACATACACCAAATCCCAAGTTTCTGTACTCTTACAGCATGCTTTACTTCTTATCTTTTCCTCTACTTCCCCCCAACCCTTCAACGAAATCGTGTCAAAGTATAGTCTAGTTTCAGATGTCGTTATAATATATACGCACACCAAATTTCAAGTGAATATCTCAATTTCATTTTATCAACCGCATTTAGTAATGGAGTAGGGGTAGTGGGGGTTATAAAATATTTAAAAATCTAAGGATTTGTCTTCTAGTACATACGTTGAATTTCAAGTTTCTGTACTGTTACCAGCTTGCTTTACTTATTTTCCCCTATTTAACCCCCAACCCTTCAACGGAATAATCCCAAAATATAATATAGTTCCTGATTTCATTATAATATATACGTATACCAAATTTCAAGTGAATATCTCAATTTTATTTTATCAACCCCTTTAATAATGGAGTGGCGGGAGGTGGGTGGATGGAAAATATTTCAAAAAAATTTTGAGGCCTTGGCTTCTAGTACATACATCAAATTTCAAGTTGATGTAGTGATACCAGCTTGCTTTACTTATTTTCCCTTACTTACCCCTATTTAACCCCCAACCTTTCAACGGAATCATCCCAAAATATGATCTAGTTCCAGATGTCGTTATAATACATATGTGTACCAAATTTCAAGTGAGTATCTCAATTTTATTTTATCAACCCCTTTAATAATGAAGTAGGGTTTGAAAAATATTATAAAAAAATCGGTAGCCTTAGCTTCTAGTACATACACTGAATTTCAAGTTTCTGTACTCTTACCTACTTGCTTTACTTATTTCCCCGTATTCCCCCTATTTACCCCCCAACCCTTCACCGAATATGTTCAAAAAAAAATCCAGTTCCAGATCTCGTTATAATATAAACGTGTACAAAGTCAATATCTTAAACCGTTCCGGAGAAAACGTGCTTACAAAAAAGTTACAGACAGGCCGACAGAAATTTTTTTCTCGCTCAAACTTAAAATCTCAACATTTTAAACCTATTTCTAGAAGAAGAAAAAATTTGAAATTTTTTTTACGATTACTATTACTGCCAATTCACTACGTGGATGTGGAAGTAACAAGTGAAATCCTTTTACTATCGGTAATTGGCTTTTTACTCAGTTGAAGAGTACTTGCAGACTGATCTTTCATAATAACCTTAAAGACTTAAATATATTGCCTTAATATGTTTTGACCTATCCTGATATCTCACCACATTTTATTGGGTATTTTAATTTGTTTTTTATATATAACTTGCTTATATGTGTGTTAATCTTTTTATCTTCTTTTATATTAGTGTAGTCGTAGTTTAAATACTGCATTTGATTGTATTACAATACTTTCTTTGAAAGTCCAGTGACAAAGAATATTATTATTATTATTATTATTATTAACATTGAATCCTATATAGTTCAACATCGAACGATGGCAATGTTTAATACGCGGCAAGCGTAGAGTAGATACAGCAAACAAGACAACTTTCGATTTAATTTGTTTCTGTTATTTTACTTCCACATCCACGTAGTGGATTGGAAGTATAGTAATCGTAAAATAATTTCAAATTTTTTTTTTAGAAATGCCTAGGTTTAGAATATCATAAAACGTCGAGATTTTAAATTCGAGCGAAAGAAAAAACTTCTGTCTGTCGGTCTGTCTGTCGGTCTGTAACGTTTTTGTCCGCACGTTTTCTCCGAAACGGATTAAAATGTTGACTTGAAATTTGGTACACGTATATATTATAACGAGATCAGGAACTGGATTGTTTTTTGAACAAGTCTGGTGAAGGATTGGGGGGTAAATAGGGGGAAATAAGTAAAGCAAGCTGGTAAGAGTAGAGAAAGTTGAAATTTGGTGTATATACTAGAAAGTCAAGGCCTCAAAATTGTTTATAATATTTTCCATTCCCCAGCACCCTCCCACTCCATTACTAAAGGGGTTGATAAAATAAAAATTAAGATATTCACTTGAAATTTGGTACACGTATGTATTATAAGGACGTCTGGAACTAGATTATATTCTGACAGGATACCATTGAAGGGTTCGGGGGTTAAGTAGAGGTAAAAAGGGGAAATGAGTAAAGCAAGCTGGTAAGAGTACAGAAAATTGAAATTCGTGTATATACTAGAAGCCAAGGTCTCAGATTTTTTACAATATTTCTCTTCTTTGTGAGCAGTATTAGGAAGTTGGCTCTGTTAACGTCTTCGTTCGCAAAGCATCGTTGGTTTATTTTAATTTAGTATTATAATTAAACAATCAAGGGCGCTATTATAAATTAAACCGATTTAATTAATACGATTATAGCAAATGGAAATCAGTAAAAAATGGTTTTTGTTTTTTTTTTAGGTTGATTTAATTTTTTAGGCATTTCAGAAGCTTTTAAAGTGGCCGTTTCCTAGAAAGAGACATCAGATGGGGAAATATTATTTTTGGCCATAAATAATTCCAGTCGTTTCCAAAACAGTTAGATTTAAAACTACGAAAAAGGAAGGTTAGGATAATCGTTAAATTTAAATCTAACCATTTTGCAATGCAATAAAATTATTGAGTGAAAATTCATAGTAGTAGTCTTGTTATGGTTCCACTTAGGTAGTCTTATAGTTTTTGTTTAATATTGGTACAAAGAAGAAAGTTATGGGCAAAAGTAAGAAGCATTTCCCTGTCGGATGTCTTTTTCTAGGAAACAGCCACCTTAAAACCAAAATTTTAATCTGAATGTATTAATGGAACAAAATTTTAGAAAATACAAATATCACAAAATTTAATGTTGTCAAAGATATGACGCCACAAGGAGGTCGAATGTGATAACCTAGGGAGAGGGGGGGCAAGAAGCAATGAAATTTATGTGACGTAATTAATGTATGGCCTCTTACTATATTGATATAGAGCTCGACATAAAAATATACAAATATCAAAATCAAACGTATTTTTAACCTGCTTCAACATCGGCATTAATTTGTTTCTGAATACTTAATTGTGTATTTTCTTAGAATTATCAGATTTATCAAAACCAGTAAATGGGATGAGAGGGAGGGATGTTGGGGATGTAGGGAAGATGATGGGATAGTGATGACATAACCTTTCGTATCAGTCAATATTAGATAATATTAACAATTTTTCTACAGCACATCTGGACTAAGCTACAACAAAATTCAAATACCTATGCTTTCTCTGCTTTTTGTTTGTTTCATTATTTCCTTTCAAAATTCAGTTCATGAATAAACCTTGAAAATCCACGACGTGACGTCCACTTAAAACATTTAAAAATGTACACAGTGTGACCCGGTCAGTGGTCACTCAAACTAAATTTGACGAAACTTCCTACTAAACTTTAAATTAAAGTCAAATATTTTGTTTAATTTTAGGTTAAAAATGCCAGTTTAGCGTTATCTTATTTTAAGTCACTATAAATCAGTTATTCATGGCAACTGGTCATTCTTTCTGTTTTGAAAATCGCTGCCCCTCCCAATCCGCCAACAGCCTATACGCTCTGTCGAATTGATTCCGAAAAAGACAATGAGTGAGGAAAATATCAGTTGTTAATTACTGTTAAAAGTAACATTTTGAATTCATATGAATTTGGATAAATTTGCACCCCACATTAGAAAGTTTATGGGAGCCTATGTGTGTAATTTATATCAAGCGTTATAACGATTTAATCTCTAATGGAGAACCAAATTTGGTTCAATAGCAAACTGATTAATAAATAGAATAAATATATTTATACATATACATTCAACACGCCTGGTAATATGAGTAATTACATTAATAACTGTGAGAATGTTGTTATACAAATAAACACTAGTCTGGGTTAGTATATAATAAATAAATGATATGTTAGAAAAATGCATACTTTTTACATATATTGTTGTATCGTGGAAGCAGAAATATTTGTTATGTTTTAACGCATCAACCTAACGGTAACAAATACAAATATCATTTGCCTTTTTACGGTTTAGTTGCAATTCAACAAATTTATAATTCTTGTCAAAAGGAATTTAATATAATTTTGTGTGAGAACCATGGATTCATTCATTTGGATATTTTCATTAAAAAGACTATTTTAACAGGAATTTCATTGTGGTTTAGTAAAATATTAAACGTTTCACCAATCAATTTTTCATCTATTTTCAATTAAAAATTACATTTGATTGGATTCGATGTAAAAATATATTTTTTCTCAACGTTTAAAAACGGATTTAGTGATATCAGAACTATTAATAACTTAAATCAAATTAGGACTATTCCGTTCAAGGGATGGGGGGTAAGTAGAGGTAAATAAAATAAAATGAGTACAGCAAGCTGAAAGTTGGAATTAGGTGTATAGTAGAAGCCAAGACCTCACATAGCTTTATAATATTTCTCAAGACCTCCCCCCCCACCAGCTCCACTATATTTATATAGGGGTTGATAAAATGAAATTGAAATATTCACTTGAAATTTGGTGCACGTATGTATTGTCTACAATACATACGTGAACCAAAATTCAGGTAATGACATCCTATTGAGATGATTCCGTTAAAGAGAGGGGGCTGTAAATTGGGTAAAGTAGGTAGAGTCCAGAAACTTCATTTTTTGGCGTAGGTACATGCCAGAAACAAACACCTCATATTTTTTTATGACATCTGCCTAAAATAGTATTAAAATTCTATGACCAATAATTTCCACATACTACAGTGCAATAGAGCACTAGCAGTGACGTCACAGTATTGCCAGCTGTCAGTTGCCTGGGTGGTAAATTCAGAAATTTGACATTTGAGTTGGGGTCAATTTTCGTTCAATATAAATTAAAGTGGAGGATTTCTTAACATCAGATAGATGTAGTGATGTTTATAAATATATATTTTTTAAATCTACTGTGAGAGAAAATTTTATATATACTTTATTAGTGTTGTTTTTACCAGTGTAAAGTTTGGTGTCAAGAACGTTGACATCTTTGTGAACCCATAAATTAGTGAAAATAAAGGCTATATTGGATTTTTTACATTTTTTGTACATATATAATATCAAGACATATTTTAGTAAATGTTTAATTATTATACGCTCAGTTACAGGTAGGCAGTGACATAGGTTAGGTAGTATTATTACACTAGGTTAAAAGTTATCAAAATACTCATTGATTTATGCCAATATATCAATCATATATTAATGGTTTTATAAACCTATTGTAAAATCTAGGTTTTTTGACGATTTAAAATATTTCCCTTCATCTTTTTATTGTTTTATATCTTACTTTTGTTAGGCTCAAAAGTTTGTAACGAGTTTAAGTGTTTATCACATTAATAACAACAATCAGAGGTTTGTATTATGAAATGCAGGAGTAATAATAAATCTAATAAAAAGATAGGGCTGTGAGATCATTTCAGTTTCCATTTAATTTAAATTGCGAGCAAATATGCAACATAATACGCTCCGAATACTTTATATAGCTATATACCTAGTTTGGTATCTGTTCTGATTCTTACAATTATAATTACAGAGGTTCAAAATATTGATAATGTACACAAATAAAATACCAGTGAAGGTAAGTGAGCTAAAACACAACAGAATTTAAAAAATAACACACTTTTAATAGCATCGTCTACCATCATTGAATGTTTCAAATTGTACATATTATACACAATTATAAGGGTAAGTATGAATAATACTAGTCTTATAGTTTAGATATGAATTTTATTTACAAGAAGGGTCACAATGGTTCATTAATTCAATGCTATATTATATTTTTGAAAAATCATCCAACGATATAGTTTCAATCTCTCACTTTTAAATCATATAGGTTGGCTCCATTAATACATTTCAGCTTAGAAATGTAATAAGGGGACTCCTAAAATGTAGAATATAAATAAAATTATAATAAATTCACTGAAATTCACTTACCATATCGAAAATTAATAACTTTTGACAGGTACGCAAGATAACACGCCGGTTGAAAAACGCAAATAAAACACTAAATTAAAGTCAGATCAATAAATCACGAAATGCATAATAGACGAAAAACACCCAAAATTGATGTGACACGAATAAAACGTTTAAAAAAGCATTACAAATTCTTTAAAAACTCGAATTAATCAGAAAGCACACAAATGCAAAACTAGGTTATTACCACCCAGGCAACTTTGGCGGCCATGTTGTGACGTCAGCTGCTACTGCTCTATTACAGTCAAGATGTTTTCCTTTCAAGAAACTTGAATTGGAAATCTGGATGTGGAAGTAGTGATTCCTTAGGTAGCTGTTTTTTTATGAGATCTGCCTCAAATACCAAATTATTAAAATTCAACAATGATGGAGGGTGACACTATTGGAGATTGAAGTTATTGTAAAATTTAATAAAAATAAGTATCCATTCAACAAATTAATTTAATATTAATATATCATATAAATTATGTATAATAAATTTGCACATATATGATCTGCTATTACACAACCGTGTGAAACAAATTTAAATATTGATGAGTGATTATTTGAAAAAACTGGGTTCTGGTGGAGCATTTGAGACATTTCTTGAAATTTCAAACGATTGAGGATATATCGATCGTCCACGCAGTTATGACTATGACTCACCCTGTATAATATATTTTATTATAATTTAGGTGAAAGGAAATAACAATGTTTCAAAAAAGCACTAGACCTCATACGATCTGCACCAAATTGAGGTTATGTACGGTACCAATATTACCCTTATACCAAATTTCATCAAATTCGGTTCTCTAGTATCGTTCTCTTCATATACTCAATGTACATAAAAAATGTCGGCGCCTTTGACTGTGCGATAAAGATCAAATTCCCGACATTTTTTATTTGCTTTAAATATATGAAGAGAACTATATCAGTGTCACTGTGTCCACACAAGTACGTACAATACGTAGGTACATAGAGTTGTTTTAAAACCTCATGAGCTGTGACCTTCATATGCGCTGGGACATAATCCGTCCTGTTGACTCAGTTACACTTCTTAAAAATATTATATTTATTGTTTACAATTTATCCCGAGCTCTTGTTTATGTATACAGCAAGGCAGCCTCCAGTGTCTTCAAAAACATACTTATAACTCAGATTAAACTTTGCCTTTTGCGCATTTCGCGGCTCATGAGATTCTGAAACACCTCTACAGATATTTTCTACAAACTAGATTTTGTGTTTTGGACTTCAAAATGTAAAAATATTGTTGAATTTGCATTGCACTTTGTAAATATGAATCTGACTGTTAAATTTAGATATACCTGTAAGTAGGTACTTAAAATATTTTACTTACCATTACAGCTTTAGTGTTTAGTTTATCAGTTCCTATTGCCACAATGAACGACGATATCAAAACCAGGACCGAAATAATTTAAATAAGTTTTTGATGATATGTCCGCCATGATCCGCAACATTTGCTGACACTAGACACTTTCTTGTAAACGAAATAAAACATTCTCCAAGCACGGATCGCGTCGTAAATAGTTTAACTTCTTTTATTTAAAGTTACACATAGATTTTTGTTTTATGCACGGACTGCTGTTAGAATTATTGTTTGTCGAAACTACAATGTTGTGAACATCATGTCAATCACCTCGTAGCGAGGAGGATTTTCACAAAATACGCGCACTTGATGTTTAATAGGTTATGCAGTGACATCACTGGTAACAACACCCTGACCTATTTCTCTCACTGTTTCCAAGAACTACAAATGAAGCTAGTCTATGAGTTTTCTATATCTTAAATAGATAATTAATAGCCCTAAACATAAGGAACGACTGGAAAAACTACCAACTATTAACCAATTTGACATGTTGATAAATATAAATGTCTAACTAGGGTTTAATAAACATCGTCTGCATAATTAGGTTTATTAATTAATGACAACCAACGATATTTAGTCTTTTAACATGATATTTACACTTCACAACGTTATTTTTTGTTAACTAAACCGAAACCCCGCACCGGCAACAATAAGTTCAGTAGCAGACACTGAAGGTAAACAATCAAGTTGGCCACGAGAGACGTTTCGCAGACAGGGCGATTGTTGAAATTCGCGGAAAAATGATAATCTGGTGGCGTCAAACGGAACTATCCACGCTTGTATCACCGTTTCGCGGCTTACTAGAAGGCACTGGATTATTGTTTTTCAACCGGGCTAACAATTGCGGGGATATATTTGATTAATTAAATGAAGTGATATAAATAAGTAGACTGTGGTGTGTTTATTATGTGTAATAAAGTATATAGCGTATCTTGCTTACTATACAATAAGTACACTATAAAAAATAAGCAATAACATGGCAAGTTGTGATTCGATTTTATTTGTGATGGTTTTTAATCTGAACTGGTCTTTGATCAACATAGAAGTAGGTACTTATAGGAAACATTAAAGTGTCGATGCAGGGGTAAGTAATGAATTATAAATATCTAGTTATAGCACAATCAATAAGTCATGAAATTACCATAATTAGCAGAAAACTGCATTTTTGATAGTAGGTAAGTTTTAGTGTCAGTAAATAACACCCTCTAAAATGAGTCATTAGTAACCCGAGAAGGGTAGGAAAAAACAGAACTTCCCTAAACACAGTTTTCAGATATACGGCGAAAACAAAGTATTTTATCCACAAAAGCTTTAAACAAAAACGGTAGAACAAAATTTACATTTAAAAGTGTTAATAATTTATATCTAGGTATCTCTAAGAATAGGAAAGGTGCAAAATGCGTTCAAGAACTAGGTACCGTACGTTATTTAATTTGTAATTTTTCAACCTCAAGAAATACAAGGACCTGTAGTCTATTTCGTATTTATACAAGTATTAATTTATCTAAGTAGGTATATAGTAGAATTGCATAGGACCAAAAGCGAGGGGATATTAATTATAAAAATATTGCATCTGTTACTACCACATCCACGTAGTGGAGAGGGAGTAGGTATAGTAACCGTAAAAAAAATTCAATTTTTTTTTGTTAAAATATGCTTAGAATGTCATAAAACGTCGAGATTTTAAATATGAGCGAAAAACATTTTCTCTGTCAGTCTATCTGTAACTTCTTTTTGTGCACACATTTTCTCAGGAACGATTTAAGATATTGACTTGAAATTTGGTACACATATGTATCACAACGAGAACTGGAACCAGATTATATTGTGTGATGATTTTATTGAAGGGTGGGGGGTAAGTAGGGGTAAATAGGGAAAAATAAGTAAAGCAAACAGGTAAGAGCACAGAAACTTGAAATTTGGTGTATCTATATATACTAAAATCCAAGGAATCAGATTTTATATAACGTTTTTCAATCCCTCCACCACCCCCACTCCATTTCTAGAAGGTTCAATAAAATAATATTGAGATATTCACTTGAAATCTGGTACACCTATGTATTGTAATGACATCTGATTGAGATGATTCCGTTAAATGAGTGGGGAAGTAAATGAGGGAAAATACGTAAAGCATGCTAATAAGAGTCCAGAGAGTCCACGTAGTGGACTGGAAGTATAGTGGGTAAGCTTAAAAAAAAATTTCAAAAACTTTTTTTCTTGAAATAGGTTTAGAATGTCATGGAACGTCGGGATTTTAAATTTGAGCGAAAAAAAAAATTATGTCTGTCTGTCGGTCTGTCTGTCTGTCGGTCGCTTGGTCGGTCGGTCGGTTGGTCGGTCGGTCTGCCTGTCTGTCTGTCGGTCTGTCTGTCTGTAATTTTTTTTTGTCCGCACGTTTTCTGCGAAACGGTTTAAGATATTGACTTGAAATTTTGTTCACATATGTATTATAACGAGATCTGGAACTAGATTGGGTTTTGAACATACCCGGTGAAGGGTTGGGGGGTAAATATGGGTAAATAGGAGGAAATAAGTAAAGCAAGCTGGTAAGAGTACAGAAACTTGAAATTTGGTGTATGTACTAGAAGCCAAGGCCCCAACATTTTTTTATAATATTTTCCATCCCCCCACCGCCACCACTCCCACTTCATTATTAAATGGGTTGATTAAAAAATGGGGATATTCACTTGAAATTTGGTACACGTATATATTATATTGGCATCAGGAACTAGATTATATTTTGGGATTATTCCGTTGAAGGGTTGGGGGTTAAATTAGGGGTAAATAGGGGAAAATATATAAAACAAGCTGATAAGAGTACAGAAACTTGAAAATCGGTGTATGTACTAGAAGTCAATGCATCAGATTTTTTTATAATATTTGTCAACCCCCACCACCCTTACTCCATTATTAAAGGGGTTGATAAAATAAAATTAAGATATTGAAATTTGTTACACGTATGTATTATAACGACATCTGGCACTAGATTATATTTTGAGATGATTCCGTTGAAGGGTTGGGGGTTAAATAGGGGTAAATAGGGGAAAATAAGTAAAGCAAGCTGGTAAGAGTGCAGAAATATGGGTTTTACTAGAAGCGAGGGCCTCAAATTTTTAAATAATATTAGTATAGTAATCGTGAAGAAAATTTCAAAAATTTTTTTCTTGAAATAGGCTTAGAATGCCATGAAACGTCGAGATTTTAAATTTGAGCGAAAAAGAATTTATTGTCTGTCTGTAATTTTTTTTTGTCCGCACGTTTTCTCCGGAATAGTTTAAGGCTCGGTTTAAGGTATTGACTTGAAATATTGTACACGTATATATTATAACGAGATCTGGAACTGGATTGTCTCTTGAACATATCCGCTGAAGGTTTGGGGGTTAAATAGGGGGAAATAAGCAAATCAAGCTGGTAAGAGTACGTAAACTTGATATTTTGTATTTGTACTAGAGGCCGAGGCGTCAAATTATTTTATAATATTTTCCATCCCCCCACCACCTCACACTCCCTTATTAAAGTGGTTGATAAAATAAAATTGAGACATTCACTTGAAACTTGGTATACGTATATATTAGAATTACATCTGGAACCAGATTGCATTTTGGGATTATTCCGTTGAAGGGTTGGAGGTTAAATAGGGGTAAATAGGGGAAAATAAGTAAAGCAAGCTGGTATGAGTAAAGAAACTTGTAATTCTTTGTATGTACTAGAAGCAAAGACCTGAGAGTTCTTTATAATATTCTTCAACCCCCCACCACCCCTACTCCATTATTAAGGGGGTTGATAAAATAAAATTGAGACATTGACTTGAAATTTAGTACACGTATATATTATAACGACGTCTGGAACTAGATTATATTTTGAAATAGTTCCGTTAAAGGGTTGGGGGTTAAATAGGGATAAATAGGGGAAAATAAGTAAAGCAAACTGGTAAGAGTACAGAAATTTGAGATTTGGTGTATATACTAGAAGCGAAGGCCTCAGTTTTTTTTATAATATTTTCCATCCCCCTACCACCCCCGCCTTCTTATTAAAAGAGTTGATAAAATTAAATTGAGATTTTCACTTGACATTTGGTACTGATATGTACTATAACGACATCGAAAACTAGATTATATTTTGATATCATTCCGTTGAAGGAAGTGGGGGGAAAGTTGAGGTAAATAGGGAAAAATAAGTAAAGCAAGATGGTAATAGTACAGAAACTTGAGGTTTGGTGTATATACTGGAAACGAAGGTCTCAGATTTCTTTCTAATAATTTTCAACCATGTTTTCCATTATTAAAGGAATTGATAACATAAAATTGAGATGATTCCGTTGAAGGGGTGGGAGGTGGTAGGTGGTAGGTGGTAGGTTGTAAGTAGCTCAAAATAAGTAGACCAAGCTAGAAACTTCATTTTTAACGTACATGGTGGAAACCAACCCCTCAAATTTTTCTATGACATCTGGCCCAAATATTATTAAAATTCTATGGCCAATAGTTTTCACATACTAGAGTGCAAATATAGTCATGTTTCCTTTAAAGTGACTTGAACGAGAAATCTGGATGTGGAAGTAGTGATTCCTTAGGCAGCGATTTTTGGTGTATATGATAGAAGCTAACACCTTAAATTTTTCTATGACATCTGCCAAGTATTAAATTAAAATTCTACGACTAGTTATCAATTTAGGGACGTAGATGGGTAATCTGGTGATTCCTTAGGCAACAATTTTTGCATCTAGCTCCATTGTTTTTTAATTAATATATGTATTATAGAAATTTATTTAATTTGTAATAGCTGAATTTCAAGTACCTCATAAACTTTATAATGACTTCCGTTTATTAAATGATACAAAACATACACCATTACGTAATTTTGAGTACGAACATAAATAATATTAATGACGGTAATAAAATTTATAGATTTTCTTACTAGAACTACAAGTGTACAAGAAAATAAGCCCAATGTAATAATTTCGATATTCCAATAACTATACACTTTGTACTTCCGCGATTGCGATTGTGGTTTTTGCTTTCTAAGTTAGAAGTTAAAGTAAACATGATTTTTTGACTACAAAATTTAACATCTCTCTTTGCCTATAGTAACAATTTTCTTAATGAGGTCTGTATGTATGAGAATATGAATGCCAGGTCATCCATGTTCCTATCCGTCCGTCTATTTGCCGATCCAAATGTTTGTCTGTACGTCTGTCGAGTATTCACTAATAATCTAGAACCAAGACAAAAATAACAGCATAAGCTGGGGTAGAATAAATAGTATTTATGTGAAATTTTATATAGAAGTAGGTTTCTGGCAGTAGAAAAAGTATAACAATTGCAACATACAACAAAATTGAATCAAACTCTCAAGAATGGTAATTTTTAACACTAAAATACCAAATATACACACACAAAAATTGTACTTAATAATTGAAGAGCACAAAATTTGGTACAAAAATTTTACACGTGCAATAATTTTAGCGAATCAATACGACAACGCAAAAAATGTCAAAATTAAAGTATACGACGTGTACGTCGCGAGCGCAGACACGCACAAAAACACACAAAAATAACAAAAGCACACAGATATGCTGTACGCGCAGTGTCAGGCGACCCGGAGAAGCTGTTCTGAGCTCGAATTGTTTACAAATTTTCATAAAAACTTTATACCCACTCCTCTTATGTGTCATGTCTTCATGATATCGAAAAGTGAGAAATAAAGATCCCAAAGCCTAATGAATTTGTTATGTTAACTAATATGTTTCAGGATACAGAGAATTTGACTGGAGTATTATTTAAGCAAGGAAACATCTGAAACATGATAGTTGAAAAATGACGATCTTTAAATCAAACATTTCAGAACAAGAAAGCAATTCACACATACACTAAATAATTTTTAGAACAAAACTGTGTATTTCAATTTTTGGGGAATATTGAAGGGTGAAAGGTTGAATAAAGGGGTGAGCTACAGTTAATCAATCAGATGATTTGAAAGACAGGCAGCGAAAACAAGGAGAAAGCGTTGTAGAGTGAAGAGTAATTAATGAATATTATTGGGTTTATACGTTGATAAAATTTTCTTAAGTAGAAGCGACTTTAAAATTTGTTTAAAGAGTGTATAAGAAATAATGTAATGGTTAAAATCACTAACTAAAACATGAGTCATTTTTTTCAAGAGTGTCTTATTTCATCCTTTTAAAAAGACTTTAAAAACATTTAAATGAGGAAGTCTCGCAATTCACCAATGTGAAGTTGGCAGATAAAGACAGCAGCTAAAATTTCCGAACATTCCCGATGTGGCATAGGCGGCGGTTACAGGAAGGGTATCAATTTTATAAAAATATGAAAAGAGAATATTGGAAAGATATGGATATTGTCGGCAATAACTATATAGTCATTTTGACATTAAACTTTGTACTGGGTACCTACCTACAATTCACTATGCTCCATAGAGTTATTGTGAACGGTAAATAATAAACGCAATAATAAAAATAATACAAGCTGTATTAATTAATAATAATCTCAAAATAACCATTCCTTCATTTTAGTGCCACCTACTTGTAAACCTCGGATGACACGAACTTTCAAAACTATCCCATATATTAAATAATTATTTTTGACGAAACTACTCATCCTGTCAGGATCAAATTATAACATAATGTTGCGTATATTCCACCTTTTAGGAAACACCCTGTATGAATCCGTGGGTTCTAAAAAATTTCAACAAGAGATAAACACCACTAACACTTTATTTAACAGTTTACTGACTATACAATACTTCAAACATTCAAAATAACTTTACTTATTTACTTCTTATTTAATCTCACTTTTTACCGAACGTGTCACTTCTAAAATAATCTACTTCCTCTGCGCCGGTAATCGCGCCTTATATACTCTTAAATTGCTTCTAGATTCATCCAGAAACCATCAAGAATCTTCTCTTACCACATTCCAGAACAGTCCATTTCTTTCTGATAGCTTCCAGTCACAATTAGTAGGCATAGGCGTATCATCTCCAGTTCCATGGGGGTGTAATTCATAACAATAACATAACTCGATAATAACCCTTCCAAGTCATTTGAGTCGTATCTACTTACAACCATCAGTTGGGGCGAATTCATGAAATCTTCCCCTTGAATTAAATAATTATTTTTAACGAAACTGCCCATTCTGTCTGGCTGAAATTTTAATATAATATTACTCAATAATATCCCATCCAAGTAATTTAAGTCGCATCGACTTACAAGCTTCCGATGGTGCGAATTTTTTAAAACTTCCCCTTCGATTAAATAATTATTTTCAGCGAAACTACCCATCCTATCAGGTTGAAATCACAACACAATATTACCCAATAATAACACTTCCAAGTCATTTAAGTCGTATCGACTTACAAGTCTCCGATAGGGCGAAATTTTTAAATTTTCCCTTAAATTAAATATTTATTTTTGTCGAAACTACTCATCCTGTCAGGTTGGAATTTTAATACAATATTACTCGATACTAACCCTTCCAAGTCATTTTAGTCGCATGGACTTACAAGATTCCGATGGGGCGAATTTTTTTAAACTTCCCCATAAATTAAATAATAATTTTGGATGAAATTGCTCATCCTGTCAGGCTGGAATTTTAACAATATATTACGCGATAATAACCCTTCCAAGTAATTTAAGGTGTATCGACATACAAGCCTCCGATGGGGCGAATTTTATAAGACTTTCCCTTAAATTAAATAGCTGTTTTCGACGAAAACACCCATCCTGACAGGCTGGAATTATAGCACAATTATCGATTTCATAATTTCTACAATTATTGCACATTTAGTTTTTTATAAAAGGATGGTCATTTACTTTGAAGCATTAGTGGTGGACAAATCTGAAACAAAATATGCACTGACTTTTTTTATTTGAAACAGACGTTTCCCTGGTGCAGAATAAACATATTTGTCTCATGTTTGTGGATTCTTTAAGAATTACATGTTTGATCTCTTTCCTGTAACAACCCATGTTATAGATATCAGAAAGGTTTTCATTCTTAATAAGTCTTTTAAAAAAATATATAATTAAGGGACCACAATTATATCCATCATTCTCAATCAAATGTTTCATATCGATGGGTTGAAAGTTTTCACTATTTATTTTACCATCACGATGGTACTAATTATAAACATGTATGAAATTGACAAATTGTGTTATAATTTCAGCTTGCTAGGATGAGTAGTTTCGTCAAAAATAATTATTCAATTTAAGGGGAAGATTTCAAAAATTCGCCCCAACTAATGCTTGTAAGTCGATACGACTCAAATGACTTGGAAGGGTTATTATCGAGTTATATTATGTTCTAATTTGATCCTGACAGGATGAGTAGTTTCGTCGAAAATAATTATTTAATATATGGGGTAGTTTTGAAAGTTGTCAAACTGACTACTAAATTGCCGACAACATTCATATCTTTCCAATATTCTCTTTTCATATTTTTATAAAATTGATACCCTTCCTGTAACCGCCGCCGATGCCATATCGGGAATATTCGGAATTTTTAGCTGCTATCTTTGGCTGCCAACTTCACATTGGTTCGCAATTCGAACCGTTTATATATATTTTTTCATATTGGTTCAAACATTTCTCCGAAATGGCGTAATCAATTTCTATAATAAGTGATCCCATATTAGTTTCATGGAGATAGGTCTACTGCAAGGTGAGCAAAAAGCGAAAAATAAATTTTTCTATTCCGAAATGTTCGAGTTTTGGCTTTTGGAGTCACCGGTAGAGGAATATTAGTAATTAGCAGAATTTGGATGACAGAGTTACGGAGTGTTACCGATCCATCTCGGTACTGCCGGCGCTCACCTGTAATAATTCTAATTAAAATAGTTTGGGTTAATAAAATTGCTCCAAAAGTTAAAGGATGATTTAAAAATAAAAATAAAATAGATATAATTAATAATAATATTTTAATACAGAGAATAGTTTAATAAAATTTTAATTTTGGAGATTAAAGATAAGGAGTTTCCTTTTCTCTGAAGTTTTAAAAGAAAATCTTATTTTTGATTTTTATTTAAATTATTAAAACTAATGTTAATTTATTTATATTTAGCTATTTTTATATTTTTTTCAGGGTTATTAGTATTTTCTTCTAAACGAAAACATTTACTTTTAATATTATTAAGATTAGAGTTTATTGTTTTATCTTTATATTTAAGTATTTTGTTATATTTATCAGTCTAACTGCCGTTCAGGTTATTTCAATATCAACGACGAATCTCAGTTCGATTTCAGAAAGGGCAGAGGTACAGTGCAGCAAGTCGATAGGGTAGTTAACAATATTGAACTGCAAAGAGGTTTTAATAGACTTTTCTTTTATTAAATCTATGTTGAACTGCAATACAACCTCGGGAAACACACAGCCATGGTGCTTCTAGATATTGAGAAAGCGTTCGATACCGTTTGGATTCCGAGCCTAGTTTACAAGATGAACAACTACGGATTTCCGACTCACATCATAAAACTGATTCACTCATTCTTGACTAACAGGTTATTAAAAGTGCGATTAAAGACACCTTGTTAACGGAGCGGAACATTCGCGCGGAAGTTCCGCAAGGGTCAAGCCTGTCGCCTTTCGTATACAACCTCTACGTCTACGAGTTCCCAGAGTTCCCGAATACCAAATTGGCCAAGTACGCTGACGACACGACCATATATGAGCATTCCCACAACGCACAAGCAGCAAATATGCTGCTGAAGGCGCATATGGCTCATGCTGTTGCGTACTACGGCAAAGAGAAGATTCGGATTAACGCTGAGAAATCGGAGTCGATAGTAATTACACGCAAGATCACAGAGAACCGGATTTTGATACCCTGGGGGGCCGCCAAATTTCCATTCAAAGTTGCGTTAAATACTTGGGGGTATGACCAAAAAACACTGACGTTGATAAGATACAATAACGAGACTATTCGGATAGTCTATGCAATGGACTGTATTCACTTCTGGTGACGAATAATAGACTGACTAAGGCGAACAAGCGATTAATTTGCACAGCCGTCATTAGGTCTGCTATAACATGCGGCGTCAAATACATGCGCCTCATATCTAATTCAGATAGGTACACCTCCTTAAAAGAACTATACGCACGTTGTGCCGACATAACACCACTAGTGATCTACGTCCAGAACACCTCCCGAAAGTTCTATGAATGCAAACTGGACGGAAGCCCGCTAACTAACAACATAATTCAAATCAGAGAGCATAACGAACTTTTCGAAATCCACCGCAACCTACCATCCCAGGCGATGCCCATTTTTCAAGCAGCCGGCGTAATCAAACTGTATTGTGACGTAGCCGCAGCTTCTGCTACTTTTTGTTTTCTAACCATTGCTTCCTTCCTTTTGTTTTTGTACTTTTTGTATTTTTTTCCTTAATTTTTCCTCATATTTTCATATTATATATTCCGTTCGCTGCAAAGAATGACAGGTGCGGACTTTTTACTTGCTCTTTATCTGTAGGTGCAGGGGAGGGGTGGTGAACAAGGCTTACTGCGTCCAGGTGGTGGATGCAGTTATGTGAGCTAATAAATTGAAATTGAAATTTCACATCGATGTTTTGTTGAAACTTTTTGCTTGCAATGTGATATATGTTTCCAGACGTCGAGAACAATCCAAAAATACCCCTGCCCTAGGTCCAAGTTTTGGAAATCCCAGGAAAACGGCTGTCAGCCAAATGGTGCAATGCTGAGACTTTTCAACGAATTTGGGATATATCTTAAACGTGGTTTTTCTAAAGCTAAGGTGCTATTGCCAACATTTTTTGTGGCACCAAAAGGATTAATATGCAAAAGAATGTTTTGCATCTTGGTGGTATTTTTGCATATTAACCCTTTCATAGGGTGATTTGGACCGACGAAGTAATATTCGCCGGCTCTGATGTCTTTAATCAGCATGACGCTCATATTTTGGAGCACGGAAATCCTCATGCCATACGAGATAGCCATTTGTAGTATCAATTACCATCTAACGTTCGGATAGAATTGTGCAACAACTCGCTCGTCGGTCAAATTTTTCTGCCTCCATGCCTAAATGGTCCAGGTTTTCTCCATTTTTTTGGAAAATGATTTTCAAATAATTGTAGCCAAGTAAACAGATGATTCTAATTAAGTGGATATCCAGCCTATTACACTGACTGTTTTTTGTGAAGATGGAGCGGTCGCGGTCGAGACTGCTCCCGCTCTTGGCCTGCACGCTCTCCGGACATGACTCCTATGGATTTTTTTATATGGGGTATGATAAAGGGCAAGGTTTATGCGAAGCCCGTTAACGACGAAGCTACCCTCCAGGAAGGATTGTGCAAGCAGCCCTGGAGATCACACCAGTAGCGTGCCGTGTAGCTGCTCAGTATGTCGTCCGTAGGTGTGAGCTCTGCATTGAAAACAGTGGCAGTCATTTCGAGCAGTAGTTATGAAACTTTACCGTTTTGTAAAAAATGCCATGAAACGAGACGCATTTTTCTCTCTATTTTTCATTTTTGTAAAAACTTTATAAATCAAAATAGTCTTATTTTAACTTAAGAATTCGATCCTGAACGTTTCTATTAAAACCAACGAAATGCATAATTAATTTTTTCATAACTGATGGTGTTAAACATCAATTTGTCGTCATTGACTTTTTGTATCGGTTTACCATGATTTATTTTTAATTGAACTAAAAAAGTGATAAAGATATAAGTTGCTATACGTCTGACACATAATAACGTACAATAATAAATCCGGCTCATTGGACTGTACGAGATCGTATCTTACTAATTATGTCTTGTAATTTATTATTTTCTTTTGCTTGCAGTTCTTAAGTTTCCTTATAGCGCATGTAGGTACAACCTCAGATGAAATTAATGAAGAATTATATTGAAACAAAAGTTACAATAAGAAACAATTATTTGCAAGGAAATTTCATGTAAATTGAAAACAGTAGTATTTAAAAATGTGTAATTGTGGATTAGAGTCCTTGTACTTATTTATTTATTTCGTACATTATTCAACATACTGAAGTAATACTATCGAACATGTTTGAAACTAACATACAGAAATGAAGAAATGATTTTTTCAACCTATTCTTGACTTTATAGGATTTTGCAAACAGCGGAAATAATAACTATCTACTAAACAACTAAAAGAAAAACTATGTGTAAAAATATTAATGAAATCTTTGCATTCTTTCGATAATCTGGATTCTGGTTATGTTAGCAAATTAAAATCCTAAAATGAATTTGCCTAATTTCTTATTTGACAATTCTCATTCTAACACTAGCATCCACACAGTCCCCTACGGCCATGCAGATTAAACTAGTATCTACATAACCCCCTACGATCATGAAGATTCAGTTAAAAATGAGAACAAATACCTAAAATGAATTTATTTATCTACGTTGTCTTAAAAAATTTTCATTCTGATGAATTATATTTTCATGAAATCTATTATTCTGTTTCTTGGATATGCTTAGCCGTTTTTCGCCTTTATTTCGCCCATTAGAATGAAACATTTTTAAGACAAGGTAGATAAATAAATTCATTTCAGGCCTTTGTTCTCACTTTTAACTGAATCTCATGATCGTAGGGGGTTATGTAGATATTGGTTTAATCTGCATGGCCGTAGGGGACTGTGTGGATGCTAGTGTTAGAATGAGAATTGTCAAATAAGATTTCAGACAAATTCGTTTTAGGATTTTAATTTGCTAACATAACCAGAATTCAGGTTATCGAGAGAATGCAAAGATTTCATTAATATTTTTACAGAGAGTTTTTTTTTGGTTATAGATACTTATTTTTTCTGCTGTTTGCAAAATCCTATAGAGAATATGTTTCAATACAAATATAAGCAAACAAATAATAATTCATTTTCAAACTATTTTTGACATCATAGGGGATAAACGATATTTGTTACATTGGCTGATCTCCAGAAGCCAGTTTATATTTGATTTTTTTGGTAAAAACGTCTATTTGATGGTTTCTCCAGTACATCTTAGTAAATATTTTTAATTCTACTGGTCGGATTGCAAAAGCTCGTCGGCATGAAATAAAATTTTAAAAAGAACTACATCCAACATATTTGTGTCCCGAACTCTTAGATTCTGAATCTAAAGCATTAAGTATTAAAAGCTTCTTTATTATCTTTCAGTTTTGCATAATAATATTTAAATGCATTTATTCAATTTGTTTCATTACACATTCTTTATCTCAAAGGGTAACGCCCTGTGGGGGTGTGGCGTAAGGGAGGTTTTTGCTTGTATTACTCTAGAAAATCGTATTTATCAACGAGTGTAAAGAGTAATCACTAGACTCTCATTCATTATTGTAATGCGTGTTAATGTCTATAATATAATTTATTAAGTCCAAAATCATGATGGCTGAATATTTTGTTGTTGTTGTTTTGTTCTTTTGTTTATTATTGTGAAATGCATATTATAAACTAGTTAGGGAAATAGCGTGCAAGTTCGAAAAGTTACCATCTGCCAGGTGTTTATATTTTTATTTTTTTTATTTATAACAAGTTGACTTTTCTTTATCAATTAATAACCATTCAGTAATTACGAAAATACGATTGCTATACATGTCGGTTGGTGAGTTTCCAATGAACCTGCAAGATTTACAATAGGCATGACAAATTCGTAATATTATGCCATTTGCTTAAAAATGTATGCCGCAGTTGTATTAGTAATGTAATTGTATTGGCAGACAAAAATAGTGGTAAACTCAAATCCAAAATATAAGCAGCATTTGCGGCTTCCTTTATTCTTTTTTTACTATTGTCTGGAGGTGTGACAAAAAATGACCACAAATTAAATTAAGTAGTTTTTTGTATAAACTGCCGCTGAGGGAAGTAAATAAGTTACGCCCACTAAATCTGATTGATGGCAAATTCTGCTACAGATCTACTGATTGGTCGAATTTTATTATGCGTATTACTCTAGTATGTAGAGTCCACGTTGACTTGCAGAGCCGGAGTTAGAATTTCAGAGTTTGGCAAGTAATGAAACAATGAAAGTAAAATATTCCCTGCTTTCATAAATGTTGGATTTCACAGTTCTACCTATTATTAAATAAAAATACAACAACCCTACATTCGTTTTATTTAGGATTTAATTCTAGCATTATATTGAACCTACCTAACAATGGTTGTATAATTCTAATATATACATGTGTATTGCCAAAGCACGTGTAGCTAAAATACATTGTTGTTTCTTTTTTTGGTATATGTGACAAAAAAATCTTTCTCTTTGTATATTGTATAAGACAACATTATTATTGGTATCTACATTAAACCTACTTACTGCAATGCATGCGCCAATAATTAAATTATTCTTCTTCCCCGGAAGATGACGATGATGAGGAATCATTGGGATTTATTATAATTGGTTGTTGTTGAGGAACTGTGGCAAAATATTGATTTTCAATTTTGTTTAATATGGTTCACGCATCCCGTCCAATGCTTTTCTATGAGCTTCCCACTGTCTAATAAGTTGTATCACATTATGACTAAGTCGGGGGCTTGTGTTTCTAACGTAATTTTTTAATGCACTCCAAATTTTTTCAATAGGATTTAACTCGCAGTCTTAAAACTGTATGACCATATTGTTCTGCAAATTCGTCTATTACAAATGTTTTTTTAATGTTTGCATTTTTCGCTTTTTTTTTAAATTCAATTAATTCAAACTTTCGCGTCGAAGTAGTTGGTATTTTCTCAGCTTGTCGCGAATGGTAAGAGGCATTATCGAACACTATGACCGAATTTGGCTTTATGTTACGCAACAGTTTTTCTGCAAACCGTTTTTCAAAGTGGCGTTCATATCTTGGTGGTAATCGGCCGATGACTTTGCTATGTTTTTTGCGGAAAGCATTAAACACCCTTTTACAAATCCATCTTCATTACCCGTGTGTACTATTATTATACGTTTACCTCTCGACGAAGGTACATTTGGAGAACATTTTAAAGTGTCATCCGACCAAAAAAAGTTTTGAATTTTTTTTTTCTGAAATAGGTTTAAAATGCCATGAAACGTGGAAATTTTAAATTTGAGTAAGAAAAAAAATTCCCATTATTTACTCCATTTAGACGGTCCACCCTGTATATTTTCAAGTGAAAGTGTAACCATTTCATCGCTGACAGCAGCGTCAGCTATCTACCAAATTTGGCTGCTCTATGTCAAGTAGTTTTTTTAGATAATACACCAACAGACAGGCAGACAGACTGACGGAATTGAAAAACCTGTTTTCGTAATCTACGTGATCTGAAACGTGAAAATCCGAAAAAACCTCGGAGGGTGATTTTTTCTCGAATACAATACTTCCCTTTGGTATGCGAGGGAAGTAAAACATTTAAAAACAAACATATTTGACAGTAATAAAAGAAATGCTAAAAAGCTGAGTTCATATTTATAAAGCACATACGATGACTCCTTTGACGGCAATTTTTTATTCGCTGAATAAATATGAACCTAATGTTCTGTTATTTTTGTGGTGCGTGCTCTTTCTGTTGAAACTGCAGATAATAAGAAAAAAAAAACTGTAGTGTAGTGCTAGTATTTTAATGAGATTAAGTTGGAAAATTTGCCAGTAGCGTTTTTTGTGATAATAAATATTTAAATGGAGAGTTGTCATACGACAAGTAAAATACGAATGTAGTCATAAAAATCTTGAATCCGGTCCTGAACGCATTAAGCAGGTGTTCGTTTGCAAGCGTGCGGCTCTCTGCGATGTAATTCTTAAGGGATGCCGCTTTGAATGTTATATTTTGGACACAACTTTACCTAAGCGAAGGAAGAAAAAAACATGTTTTTAGATTTGATTTAAGTTCACCATTTGGGGTTTCCAGGTAATAAACTTTGTGCAATTCTGTTTTATCGAATGTTAGCTCATTCTGAGATCTAACACATTTGCTTCTAAAATAATTTGAATGTTTACTATTTATTTAATTTATTTTCTCTTCATTTTTTCAATTTAAGAAATATTCGTACATAAATAATTTTCTCGATTTTTCGGGCAACAAGTATAATGATGCGATTTTTGCAGCTTGACTTACCTCTGGTGGTGTCAAAGAAATCTCTTTTCACTGTCAATATCCATTTATTTAATTATATTACTCATTTATTTCGTTTAAGGTGGCCATTACCTAGAAAGAGACATCCGATAGGGAAATATTTACTATTTTTGGCCATAACTTTTTTCTTAGTACGTACATTTAAAAAATATATAAGACTACCTAATAATTTCAATGGTTTGCAAAACATTTTAATTTAAAACTACGAAATAGGAAGATTAGCATAGTTTTTAAATTTAAATCTAACTGTTTTGCAAACCACTGAAATTATTTAGTGAAAATTCATAGCAATAGTCTTATTATGGTTCTACTTAGGAAGTCATATAGTTTTTTTAATATAGGTACGTATTAAGAAAAAAAAGTTATGGCCACCTTAAGTTTAATTTGAGAGGCCGTTCGTTTGACACATATCATCCTACTCAATAAAATTTAAAAAGGAAATAGAAAATTGTATGATAAAAAATGGTCTATTTCTGAAATGTTACATAAAGTTATCTATTCATTTCCATAATAATAGTAATAGCTTAAGAGCCAGTGTGCAAAATCGACTTATTTTGAATACCTGCTAACAATTGTGGCATGCTGAGGAAAATATTATACTAATCACCATAGACCGGGTCACAAGTCCCCAGATTGGTTTAATTTTGGGCCCGGGGCCATGGAATAATAAATATTTTTGAACCGAATGAATACCTGCTAACAACTGCGGTATACGATAGTCTGTACAATTCTCTCGTCTGAGATGATAAAAGAAAAGTTACAAGTTTTTGCTGGTACAGGAAAAAGCGCGGCATATTTAAAAATTGGTCATGATTCAGCCGAATGAATATCACTTCTACGTTGCGGTATAACATTTATTTGTTATAAGTATTTGACACCATGTATAAAGTTACAATTTTCCCATGCTCCAAAAAAAAAAAATACTATAGGCCCCTGTACCTATCTACCTAAATATATTCCTAGAACTATCTTCCCAGCATTCCTTATTCAACATAATTTATTAATAAAGGCAACACTTTAAAAATGTGATGCGTCCAGAGTTCAGTCTCTTCAACATGAATAGGTCTAAACATAGCACATTGAGTATAGTTATCTTAAATGCGTCGTAATCTATCAAGTAATTTTATGGAACATGAAGCAGAAACGATGCCAAGAGTTATATTCTTAAATGCAAAAAACAAGCCTGTTTAAACACGGGCAGAACAAATAGTACATGAACCATTTATATATGTAAATGAAGTCGAATTTAAAAATAATGTGCACAACTTCAAAACATAACTTTCAATCAGAGTCATCGCAATTTTTTTTTTGATCGGGTGGGCCAGTATTGGGCACACAAGTTAAAAGAGAGAATTGTCCAGAATTATTGCTTTATTATCAAATGACAAAGAATAGTACACCGAGTTAAAATTTAAAAAAAGCAAAACAGAGTTGTTGAAATAAAAAAAATCAAATAATTACACCAAAATATTGTAAAGAAAAACTTTGGTAGAAAAATTAATGAAATAGATTTTACTAATAATAACATTATTATGTCAGACAGCAGCGAAGTAGTTAATGCATTTGTAATTTCTTTTTCCTCAGTTACTAATGACGTTATAAGAAACACATTTCAGTGTCTATTCCGTGTACTGTCTCAGATTCGAATGGCCAAGTCCTGATCTTAACTGTAGTAACAAAGGAAGAGGTTTATAAAAGTCAAAAATAACAAATCTGCTGGTCCTGACAGCTTAATAATGAGAGTAATAAAATCTATAATTTGTGAAATAATTGATTCAATAGCATATCTTATTGTACTTTTCGAAAATACAAAACGATAAGAGTATATTGCATTCGATCAGCTCATTTCCGAAAACCGGTAAAGTCGCTCATAGGAAAAAAAACTTCACATAACTGTGTTGGTGATCGATTTCTTGATTTTCAAAATGTCCTTCCGTCCATCTGTTTGTCTGTCTGTCTGTTCCTCCGTCACGTTTCTTGTAAGCACAATAACTTATGAACGAAAAATCGAATGGTAGTGAAATTTGGAGGAAGTTAGTGTTGGCTAGAGGTAGATCCCCATTGTATTTGGACAAAATCGATCAATAAATAAAAAAGTTATTAATTATTTAAAATTTTAAATTTATATACACTGACAGACATAAAAAGTGGCGCACTCGAAATTTTACTCAAGTTTAATATGTCATAATTTCTAAACTACTTGATTAATTACCACGAACCTTTTTTTATTTTGAAGAATGATTCTTTAAGATCATCATGCTGGCCCAACATTTTTATTGATTAAACTTTTATAAGCGATACAGGGATAAATAATAGTGGCTGTTTCATTCAGGAACTTTAAAACACCCTGTAGATTTATTAGACACTTGGAATAAGCTCAAAGTACCGTCGGCGTTTTAAGCGCAATTCAAATTAAATTTTTGTTTTTGAATCACACCTTTATCTTGCTTTATTTCGAAAATGCACAGGTTTAAGCAAAGTAATGTCAAATGCGTATTAACAAATTGATATTTTGTTTTGTTTAAGAGAGCCCTGAACAGATTACACATTGTTCTAAAACATGACAGGTGTCAAAATGTTTTTAACATCACTAACATTACGATTTTTAATTCGTTTTTTGTAGAAAGCATTGAAAACGTTTTTCTCCACGTCGCGATTCGGATCGAAAGTCATGTTTGTCATTTTTAAGTAATGCAAATAACATCGAAGCAAGCAGCCCGAATTATGGCTTTAGTAGGAGACGGAAGAAGTAAAAAAAATGCTGCCCGGGTTGCTGGTGTTCCCGAATCGGCTGCACGTCGGGCAATTGGAAGATACGAAGAGACTAGTTATTTCGTAGAAGAGCTGGATCAGGTCGTTCTAGATGTACAACCGTTATTGATGATCGGTTTATTCGGCTTCACTCTACGAAATCGCTTTCTTATAGTAGTTCAAACAAATATTCCTTTAAGGTAAGTAAAATGAAGAGTTGTAAGTGATCGTACAGTAATTTGGAGATTGAAGGAAGTCAATTTAAAGTCTAGAAGACCAGCCACTGCACTAAAATTACTTGCAAGACATCAAAGAGCGCGCCGCAACTTTGCTAGAGAACACTCAGATTGGAATGAACAAAACTGGCCCCGGATCATGTTCCCTGATGAATCTAGATTCTGTTTGTTTTCATCCGATGGCCGTCAAAAGGTATGGAGAAGAGTTGGAGAAAGATATGAGCAGAGCCTTTTCAGCATTAAAGAAAGCTTTGACGGAGGTTCCGTTGTGGTCTGGAGAGGAATTTCATTAGAAGCTCGCACAGAACTTTACGTGCTCCTAGGGAATTCCCTCACGACCAACATGTATATCGAGAACATTTTACAAGACTATGTAATTCCATTTGCACCCTTTATATGGAACGATTCTATACTGGTCCATGACAATGCGCGCCCTCACACTGCTCACATCGTAAATTAATATCTTGATGAAGTTGGCATAGACCGTATAATATAGCCAGCAAAAAGTCCCGATATGAACCCCATAGAACACGTTTGGGATGAAATGGGGCGAAGAATTAGGTCTAGCAATAGGGTTGCTGACACTCTGGATACTTTAGGAGAAGCGCTTATAGAGGAGTGGAATAATATTCTACAGATCAATATTTCAAATTTAATCAGAAGCATACCAAGAAGAATCTTTACTTTACTCAGGGCCCGAAGACGTAACACACGCTACTGATCTTTTCTCCGTTTTTTCCACCTTTATTTGATTTCGTGTTGGTAAATTGTTAAATGAAATCTTATAAAATAATGTAATCTTATCCAATGTAGGTACCTGTCTCAGCTACAATCGTGTATTTTCTAAACAAAGCAAGATAGAGAGGTGATTCAAAAACAAAAATTTAATTTGAATTGCGCTTAAAACGCCGAAGGTATTTTGAGCTCATTCCAAGTGCCGAATAAATCTACAGGGTGTTTTAAAGTTCCTGAATAAATCAGTCACTTTTATTTTTCCCTGTATCACTTATAAATGTTTAATCAATAAAAATGTTTGGGACTGTATGATGATCTAAAAGAATCATTCTTCAAAATAAAAAAATTTCGTGGCAATCAATCAAGTAGTTTAAAAATTATGACAGATTAAACTTGAGTAAAATTTCGAGTGCGCCACTTTTTATGTTTGTCAGTGTATTTATGTTATATAATATCGTTACATTGAAGGGCCCGCTAATTAGGCAATGGTCCCTAATGCTTATTAACTGAACAGCAATAAATCCGTCACAGATGCGATAAGATTATGGATTATTATTATTATACTCTCCGCAAGCATTTTTTTACGAGGAAATTTTATCATAATTTTTTACTCTAAAATTTTGCCGTTATTTTCAAAAACGTGACCTCATGATTCTTCGGTTATCTATCAATGTATTTTAAAAAAATTTGATGAAATTGTTAATTATATAAAATGTAATCATTTTCAGAAAAAAGAATTGGCGTTATACATAATATGAATTTAGTTGTCAAGAACAATAGACAGTTTTATTGCAAGCTTGCAATAACATTGCTACATAATACGTTACTTGTTGTTCTGTATTTAGAGCACCGAAAGAAAATATGATCCAAATCACTTTTAATAATACACAACTCTCTGAAGGTAGAACATTCATTTACAGAGATGCGCTGGAATACAGACATGCCCAAAATTCAAAATTGAGACGTGAATATTTATATCCAAATTTGGATTTTAAAATGTTGAAAAAGTTAGATAGACTTATTTCTTATTTCATTTTCCAGTTTATATGGCACGAAATCGGAGCATAGGCGACTTAATGAAACAAAGAAAAACCTTACAGAAAGAAACACCTTATATGAATATAACAAATGATACGCATTTTAATACACTAATCTATTATCCAGGACTTAAAAATGCTAAGAGCGATTGCTAGCTCAATATGGCATTTATCAAGCCAGGGATTTCCTTGTGGTTGCGCTTAAAAATATGTGGGCTGTTTGTCATACTATTTTGTTATTTGATGCTATCAGTCTGCAAATCCTAGAGATTAAGATGAATCCTTGAAAAACCACTTTTTGTGATTATGCGACCACTCCTCTGCATGTATGATTTTTAATGCGTGTACTTGTCAACTGCTGATTCTGATCAATGCACTATGGTGTGTAAGCTATACGTTAAATACATATCAGAAATATATAGATATAGAGTTAGTATGATTTTTATGCTCATTTAATAAAACATCACTATTTTAAAACCGCTGCCTAACGAATCACCACTTCCACATCCAGATTTTCCATCCAAGTCTCTTTAAAGAAAAACATCTTGACTGTATTTGCACTCTAGTATGTAGAAATGATTGATCAGAGAATTTTAATAGTACTTGAGGCAGATGTCATAAAAAATATAATCTTGTTCCAGATATCGTTATAGTATATACGTGTACCAAATTTGAAGAGAATATTTCAATTTAATTTTATCAACCACTTTAATAATTGGTGGTTGGGGATGGCAAATATTATAAAAAATGTGAGGCCTTGGCTTCTAGTATATACACCATATCTCAAATTTCTGTACTCTAGCCAGCTTGCTTTACTCACTTTCCCATATTTACCTTTACGTACCACCCAATCCTTCAACGGAATCGTCTCAAAATATAATCTAGTTCCATATGTCCTTATAATATATACGTGTACTAAATTTCAAGTTATCTTTATTTTATTTTATCAACCCCTTTATTAATGGAGTGGGGGAGTCGAAAAATATTATAAAAAAATTTGAGGCATATACACTAATTTCCAAGTTTCTGCACTTTTACCAGTTTGCTTTACTTATTTCCCAATATTTATCTATATTTAACCCCCAACCCTTCAACGGAATCATCTCAAAATATAATCTAGTTCCAGGTGTCGTCGTTGTAGTATATAAGTGTACCAAATTTCAATTGAATATCTCAATTTTGTTTTATCAACCCCTTTAATAATGGTGGGGATACGGAAATATTATCACAAAATGTTGTACTCTTACCAGCTTGCTTTACTTGTTTTCTTCTATTTGCCCCTATTTACCACCAACCCTTCACTGGATAAAATAAAAAAACAATCCAGTTCCAGATCTCGTTACTTCTCGATGCCGACCGACACCCGGCGTCGATTTTGTAAAACTAGTGTATTTGATAATTTTGATACCTAGATTCACATTGTATTTTTCCGTCTCGACTCCGTCCCATGCCTTGCGCCGTTACAGCAAAATTTGTGTATTTGATACATTTTAATATCTAAACTCACGTTCTTGCATTTTTACGTCTCGACGCGGACCGACAGCCAGAGTCGATTTTGTAAAACTTGTATATTTCATAAATTTTGATACTTAGATTCACATTGTATCTTTCCGTCTCGACGCCGACCCACGCGTTGCGTCGTTTCTGTAAAACTTTTGTATTTGGTAAATTTTAATATCTAAATTCATGTTCTTGCATTTTTACGTCTCGACGCTGACCAACGCCTAGCGTCGTTTCTGTAAAACTTGTGTATTTGATAAATTTTGATACGTAGATTCATATTTTTGAACTTTTACGTCTCGACGCAGACCGACGCCTAGTCTCTGGTAGATTTGTGTATTTGATAAAGGGTCTAGCCGGGTAAGCATATGGAAACTGCACTCGCGTCTGATGAAGGGTTCTTACCTTGTTTTTATTGTTCTTCTAAAATAGCCATACAATTAATCTCATATCCCTAACCCCTATAGTAAGAGAATAATGGGGGTGACAATCCTTAACATAATTTTTTTTTCCAGTACCTATTGAAGATATTTTTATGAAATTTAAACCGTATATGACTCTCCATAAATTAATTATAACATATTTTTTTAAGAATTTTTGCGATATTAGAAACTGTACAAAACGAGAAGTATACTCTTTGGGGGTGGTTTTTTATACTAACCCTCAAAGTGACACCTACCAAAAAAATATATGTTATTTGTTCAAGTTAGCTATTACATGTTAAAATTACAAAAGGGTCGAATTGGTGGAACATAGCTTTAAACAATAAAAACCAATTAAGAGACGTGGATGAAATAATGTATTATAATAAATTCAATCATACGAAATATAGACATAATTAGGAATAAAGTTATTATACTGAACATTTAATTACCGTCACTATTTTCTTCAACAGTAGTAATTATATTAGTCGCATCAAACATGGAGGTCAATATTTCAGCTGGTTTTATAATTTTTGCTGTATAACGAGCGAGAGTTCAATCTTTTACCAAAAGTGTTGTTTAAAAATTCAGCTGAGCAATGATTGTGACACAGGTAAAAGCTTGTTGTCCAAAACATTATGTAATAAATGGTGTTTTTGCCAATAGTGCCATGTACAGCTTCAACAGTCCAACGTAACTTAGGTACAAATCATGATGCATTTGCTTCTTCTACTGTTAATTATGCTCTTTTCCCCTTCAAATCTGGCATAAGTACATGGTTACCTTGATCTTTTAAATAATCGACCACGTCCCGGAAACCGCGATCAATAATGCAGATGTCACCTGGTTGTAGAAGCGTTCTTAATCGGTTCTTCTAATATACTTTTGATTATAGATGCGTCGTTCATCGTTCCAATTTAGGGACCTGCTATGTAAACTATATAACCATTTGTTGTGCAAATGGTAAAGGGTTTACACAGTGGTGTTTTCTTCTGTCAACTGTAAGGTTTTCTTTGGTAAACATTGTTCCTACTTCTTTCATGCCTGTATATAAGTACCGTCAAAAATTAAACCAAAAGAAGATTCTCCAAATCCGAGTAGATGTTTTGCGAGATAAGATGATTTATTCTTAATAAGACCTTCTCTACGTTTCGCATTTATTCCAAAATGAGGTGGTAAAATAACTCATTTAAAACTTTCGATTACCTGAAGGAAATAATGTGAGACTTGTTGAGAATATTTCAATCCAAATATTTTCTGAATTATCTCGTCTGAATTACCAGTTCTGAATTTAAATAGAAACACTAACAATGCTTGTATTACTGACCCTTCTCCACTATCTCTCATGCTAGTAAGCATTTTTGCTAATCTAATAATATTTTGCCATTCAAGACCTGTGTATGTAAATATTCCTTCTTCAGAAACACAAAATTCTCCAACTTTATTGTGTAGGTTGCATCAGCATTATTAGCTAAAACATTTAAAAACTGAGAGACTTCGCTTTTTTTCTAGAAACTATGATTAGAATAAACTCGTAGTGGCTGTAATTTATCGTCAAAGAATCGATTTTTTATCAGATGGCTTGGGCAACATCTATTTCCTTTTGGAATAAAAATTCTTCGTTTAATAAATGCTTGAAGGCGAGCTTCTAAAGGTACAATAGTAAGATTTTTTTTTTAGATTAACAAATGTGCAGTAAATATGTGTTGTTTTAACTCTTTTGATTTGAAACTCTACATATTCTTTTCTGGCATGTCAGCCCCGGGAGCGTCTTTCGTCTATCGTGAGAGGGAACGGCTGTTGCCGCACCCTCTCGGAGTTTAGAAGGGTTTGGGGGTGTGTGACTAGTCGGAGCCCAGGGTGCCAATTGGCATCATGTGCTCCGATTTCGTCGGAAGGAAGTTTAAGGCTGTGTAGGTCAAGGATTGTGCTGACAAAATACAGACCCAATGTGTGAAGTATTTCTACAATAAGGTTGATATCTATTTAAATCTTCATTTGTAATGATTTATTTTACAATTAACACATTTACCATCTTTATGACGTTCAATTGTTTCCTCCATTATTTCCTATCGTAAATGTTATTTATAATGAAATATAGAACCGCACTTAATACACAATTGATATTCGAAACTCCCGCAAAATACTTAATAAGACAATTTAACTTTCATTAACACAATTTTATTTTCCCTAAATCTACGTATACGTGGCCTGCCAACTATGTTTTGACTCGCTACTGAACTTCTTATGACTTGAAAAAACTTGCATGAAAATTGAGTCATCGGCGGAACAGGTCACTACATGCTCATTTTAGCGCATTATAGGATAACATTGTACCGAGTCTACATCACGAGTTTGAAATTCGTGCGCTCGAATGCCGTCAAATTCGTCAAAGTCGAGTATAGTATAGAGTAGTCATCATCGTATCCGATGAGTTACGAAATATTAATTGTTTATAGTTTACTTGTAGATCTATATATTTTGTTGACATTTATGAGTTATAAGAACGTATTTATGACGATAGATATAGAGATGGTTCATCGGTGTTAATATAGTTTTTGATAAAAAATTGATGCATATTTACGTATCCATAATTGGTTTTTTTATGTTCCACCAATTCGACCCTTTTGTAATTTTCACATGTAATAGCTAACTAATGAACAAATAAGATATTTTTTTGGCAGGTGTCACTTTGAGGGTTAGTATAAAAAACCACCCCCAAAAAGTATACTTCTCGTTTTTTACAGTTTCTAATATCGTAAAAATTCCTATTATTATAATTAGTTTATGGAGACTCATATACAGTTTAAATTTCATAAAAATATCTTCAATAGATACTGAAAAAAAATTTTTCTTTGATAAGGGTTGTCACCCCCATTATTCTCTTACTATAGGGGTTAAGGATATGAGATTAATTTTATGGCTATTTTGGATGAAGAACAATAAAAACAAGGTAAGAACCCTTCATCAGACGCTAGTGCAGTTTTCATATGCTTACCCGGCTAGATCCTTTTGGCACCTAGATTCTTATTCTTGCATTTTTTGTGGAATATTAATGTAAGGACTATTACAATTACGTCGAAACTTTTTAAATTTTTTGTCCGCAGCTTAATAAAAGTTGCTTAAAAAATTTGCTAAAGTTTTTCTTTATTTCTATCCCCTGTACATTTTTCAGATTTTGTAAATATCGTGTCAGACTTGAAAGTTAGCCAAGTTAATTTTCAATGTCTTAACGAAGCTTGCTAAATGGCACTGTTTGTAAACTTTTTTGACATCTACCCCAAATATTATTAAAATACTATGACCAATTATTTCTGCATACTAAAGTGAAAATAAGGTCAAGAAGTTTACCTTTAACTCTTTTAAAGGTCATCACTTGGAAGGAAAATCTGGATGTGAAAGTAGTGATTCCTTAGGCAGCGGTTTTTTTTTGTTTACATTAAACAATCTTATTTCTATGATCGCATGAGTCGCTCACTATTCTCGAGAAATCTTTGCTATGATCAAAAATTTAAATATATTTTAGGGACCTTTAACAAAAAAATGTTGTTTGTAACACATACCTAAAATCAGTTTGTGGGACTCATTGGCTATGCCGGACTGAGCTTTGCTTCGCCCGTAAACAGCTACTATTCGTCTCAAAAAACATGATTTTAGGTACTTGTTACAAAAATAAGTATTTTTACATACATTGCACAAGTATGGGTAAGTTGTATACATTGATTTATTTACTAAATTTTCTCAAGAAACAAAGTACCCTACACATTAAACTGTGTGCACTAAATATTATCTATCATATATTATGTTGACAAATGTAACAAAGCGTTCAATAAGCAGGGGAAGTTACCTGAGTCAACAAAATCTACTATATGTATTTTTTTAGTAAGGGGATAAAAATAATGAGCTCAAGCTTTTAGCTTTTAACGAAATAAAAGCATGATTCATATTATTTTTTTCCAGGCCTCCCAGGAATATTGAATAAATCAAGGAACTAAGTTGCTGAAAACATTATAAATAACACGAAATATTCATAATATTTATGCTTGAGTTGAAACAGTTGAGTTAATTTTAAATTGATGTACTTAATATAAGTAACAATTAGTAGTCGAGTACAATTAGACACAAAAAGTAAAAAATGATAGAACCCAGTTATAATGAATGGATTTTCATGATTTTTTTTGCATTGACTATAATACCAAGTAGAAAAAAGTTTACCCTTTAAAAATTACCACTTTTTACTTGGGGGTTAGAAGAATGGGCAAAAAAAGTGAAATAGTACCCACCGAATCTGATATAGAATCATAATGTAAGAGAAAAAGGTGGTTTACAATTTTTCATGAAAATTTATATTTTCCAAGTTACGATTTGAAAATTATGATTTTAGCTTTAAAAAGTTGGTACCTTGAGACTGCTTTTAGTAAATAACTCAAAAGTATGGTACATTGGTACAAAATATAATATTATTAAATTACAAGTATTTTATTTTTTGTTTATTTCTATAAGATGAATAGTTATAAAAATATGAATTTTTTTCAGCATGATATTAAAAATGCATGTAATAGAAATCAAACGGCTTGGAGTACTCTTTGATATGATTTTTTTCTATCCGTACAGCTTGAAAAACACCGATGTTATGTGCAATGAGTGTTTTGTAATTTTTTAAATAAAAAAATCAGGATTTTCCTGCTGTCACTGGCCATAGAACAGAAATTCCACAAATCTGTACCAGTTTTTATTAATATATAGTATTACCAACATGCTCTAATTTTCAGAGCTCCAATGTATCAAATGTTTTGAAGAAATATGAGATTTAAATGTATTTCTTTGCCAATAAAACTTCCAGCCCCACATTTGTAGTGTCATTTTTCCGAAACTTAATTCCACAAATAGTTTAAAAAACAAATTAGTATATCGCCTCTTAAGCTTTATTTCTCTACACTGTCATAATTACCTTTAATGCGATTATTTTGGAGTTGATTGATTGATTGGTTGATTTGCTAGCGTAAGGTGGGCATTGCTGCCCATTCCGGGCATCTATGAAGGTTCGTTAAAACACGCAGCTTGGTCGTCGGTCGAACACGCCCAACGGACGGCCAAACCGCGTGCCGGATCCAAATCTCGGATGTTTTATATACCGCCAGTCCGGCGGCATACGCCGGGTTGGACATTTGACATGCTTGTTGTCAGCAGTAAGAGCCGCATGACGCATGGGGTGGGAATATAGGATGGAAATTGTAGGTGTTTGTGAGATGCTTCTTTTAAGTTTCCATGCTTCTCTTAAGTTTCCATCTGTCATCATCGGTTGGGTGTGCCGGTGTTTGCGAGATGCTTCCTTTCAGTTTCCATGCTTCTTTCAAGTTTCCATATATCGTCATTTCATTATTTGTCTTCTTGTAAGTTTTCTGTTTCTTCTGCTTCTGAATCTGGCAGTTTTCATTTTTTCGTTTTGTTTTTATTTATTAACCATTCCACAGGTAAACATCCATTTACAGTTGAGTTGCTGGGTAGGGCCCTATCTTGCGGTAACAATATTTTCGTTGCGCGTTATGATAAAAAAGAAGTCCGAAGGGATAGTTTACTCACTTTGTATGTCGCTTCTTTGAGATAATCGGTTTCAATTTCCGCCTTCCAAGTTAATAATGAAATATTATGTTTTGAATCAATAAATCGAGCTGATAAAAATTAAGATGGTAAAGATCAGATAGAAAGATAGAATAGAATAATATCAATTAAATGAAATAAAATAAAATAAATTAATTTATAGATTATGTCTTTCTACAGCGTCTTGTGATTGCTGTTTTTTATTTTCTTTCCTTCTCTTTCTTGGGTTGAGTTGATTTTATCCATTTAAAAAATTTTCACTGTATACAATTACTTTAGGTCACAACACAGCTATATTGCTTTGTAAACATATGTGCCTCATTTTGACACTGACTATGTTATTATTTATTGCCCATGAACCACTTAAAAAGTATTATCTTGTTGGGTCGTCTAGGGTGTACGTAGGGACACTGCACTTCACTTGAGCTTATTTGCTTTATTTGATTTAATATTATGAGAAAATATTGTAATTATTAATTCCATATGAACTCTGTTTATCTATTGAGACGCTTCATTTCACGCAGAATTTCTTAATCTACCGGTGGCTGAAATGTTTTCGAGTTCAACGGGGTTTTTGCCGCTTTTTAGAGAGTATCTTAAAAACACGTCTACTCACGGCGACACTTAACTCACTTCATCCATTAATGGAATTATTTTGGAGTTATTTACAAAAGAAGGAGTTTTTTCAGCAAAATCGTAAAATGTTTCTTAATTTAAAGTAGGTGTATTTTTAAACGACTGCTTTGAAAATGTAAAAAAATAGAGAAAGTTGGTAATGCTATATTAACAAAAACTGGTACATATTTTTTGAATTTCCATTATATAGCCAATGGCAGCTGGAAAATCTTGAATTATTTCATAAAAAAATTCAGCACTCATTGTGTTGCACATAATATTGTTATCTTTCAAGCTGTACAGATAGAAAAAAAAATCCATTAAAAGATTACTTCAAGCCCTTTAATTTTTATTATATGTATTTTTAACATCATGCCGATTGTTTCTGACATGTTTGAGATTTAAACATTATATCTCGACTGACAAACGTTCGAGCGTCATTTTCAAACTATCATATTTCTAGAACTATTTATCGTATAGAAACAAACAAAAAATAAAATACTTGCCATTTCATAATACTGTTTTTTGTACCATACCACTTTTTCCAAAAATGTAAGACTTTTGAGTTATTTACGAAAAACAGTCACAGGGTAGGTAATTTATTAAAGCTAAAATCGTAATCTTCCAATCGTTGGAAAATATAAATTTTCATGAAAAATTGCAAACCACCATTTTCTCTTACATTATCATTCTATGTCAGATTTGGTGGTTACTGTTTTACTTTTTTGCCCATCCCTCTAAGGGGGGTGGACCCCCAAGTAAAAAGTGGTAAACTGTTTTGTACTCAGTAGTAGAAACTCAATATAAAAAATCATGAAAATCCATTCATTATAACTAGGCTCCGAGGTAAGGCTCATATTGTCACTTACTGCAACTAAGGCAAACCTCAAGTTAATAACCTTAGTTGCGCCTATGCTTACACAGAAATTAATATACATAAAAACTATTTTTCTATAAATGCCGTTTGGTTTATACAGTCCATCACAACAATTCAATTTTCTACAGGACAAAATAACTTCTAAATGGCGTAATGATGTTCGTACCCATTTGCAAAAAATGAGATAAATGACAAAAACCTTCTATCACCACACTTATCTCCGCATCATTGCCGTAAAATGCCAGTTTATTGTTTTTTCCCAGTGCGGTCTGTTAATTTAGATCAAGATAATATGATAGCGGACCTGTTTTCATCGGATGCTGTGCGGTTGATAGCTAATATGTAAAGTACCTCTTGTTTTATTATGTCTTGTCGGTACATGTAATTGTATCATTCCTTTTATGGATGTTTTATGTTAGGTAAGTTTATGTAGTTTGAAACTCACGACCGGTCCATGTGTGAAATACACCATCATACTTAGAGGAGCATATTTATTATCAGAAATATAAGTTTTACGTTTAAAAATCTGCGAAGTAAGGACATTGCTGGATTATGACACTTTTCGCGCATAGGCAACTATATTATAGCGCCCCCCTCTCATTACCAAAATTATAAAATGTTATTGAAGTATTTATTTATAATATATAAAATAATATAATATAAGAAACAATATACAATCAGCACAAACAAGCGAAAAAAAAAACATTAAATGGAAAAAGTTGAAAAATTAGGTATAATAGTTAGTTATATATGACTAAGTATTAGAAATGACGTTTTATCTTGTGAATGGGGACAAAACTATGAAAACAAATATGTTGTAAAGAAAACATCATTTTTACCACTTGTAACATAAATAACTATTATATACGTTCTTGGATTTCTTACTGGCGAAACTATTTATGATATAAGTAAAATTAAGCGCACTAGTTAAGTCATGATTTATTGATACACAGATAAATTATTAAGTCCTCTCTACTAATGGCATTTCGTAAATATATTTTTGTTCTTTTTAAAGTATAAAATGATCGTTCTCCTAACGCATTTGTTATTGCTAGAGTAAGAAAAATTTTTAATGCAATATCCACGTTAGGAAACATGTTTAAAACATGCTTTTTCCTGATAAATACTAACAAGTCCCTAACATTAACGATATTTTTATGCTTTGAATTCAATACATTCCTCAGCAAAACATTCATCCAAATCGTTTGAATATTCAGCTTTTTTCTATTTCTACGTAAGCCAGTAATCGTTTCTTTAATTCTCGATCTAGCCTATCCATGCGTGCAATATAACTTGCTGTGTCCCCTGAGCACTCGGAGCCTAGGGAAATCTTGAAAAATCATCGAAAAATATTTCGGAAAAAAAAAATCAAAATAAGAAATTAAAAATATGAGCATATGGCCCTCATTGTGACGCATAATGTTGCCATTAGAAATTTTTTAATCCAAGTATTTGGTTTCGAGATAAAAAATAAAAACCAAAAAAATGTCACTTTCGAAATAATTGAAAGTCAATCGTTTTTGTTTACATAAATTGCCATTATTCGGCAGGATGTAAAAAAATAGCCGAATAATTTCGGTGCTTCTCAGGAAACAAATATCGAGGTAGTTTCAAGTTTCGACAAATGTCGATCTACAGAATTGTTTTGTTGTGTTCAAGGATCATTTCTACAAAGTTTCACACCGATTAATAAAAAACTGTGATAGAGCGAGTTGAAAAAAAGTCTCACGGCACCGATTGAGACAAACGCCGGGCTACGCTTCTATTTAAGGTGGTCCGGTATTCGACCCACATCTGTGACCAAATCTACCAGAAGAAAAGACAATAGCTTTTAAGCATGGAAATTTGTTGTTTTTTTTTGTTCGTCGCCGTCGCCCCCCAAGCCGTCGGTGCCCCTAAGCACCTGCCTACATTGCCTTAGCCTAGTAGCATCGATATTGCACCAATATATAATCCATAATTAATATATAATCCATATAGGACCAACATTCATATATTGGTCCTATATGGATTATATATTGGTCCAATATGTTGTGCTACTAGGGTATGGATAATCCGGCTCTGAGTAAGGAGGTATCACGTGCAGGCTACTACGTATAATGCGAAAATATTTAGAGCTTCTAGGATTTTGCCTTAGTGATTTGTGACTAGTGTTACATACATTATTTCGAATAATACTTGGCATTTGGTATCTTATATTTGGTTTCGTAAAAGTTGTTGGCAATATCGGAAATGCAAGAAAGAAGGAGCAGCGATAAAGCAAATCTGTTCGGCAAGAAATATTTCTACTGAATTCAATGGTTTCTCACTAACTTTTAGTTTATTATTGTGCAAGAATTATTCATGTCAATTCACACAATTCATACGAATAACAAATCATTTTGTATACATTTCTGAAAAAATTATCCATTGTCTTTTTGCAATAATGTAATAATCTGACTGTGCTAATGTGACAAAATACGTGACCAAATTGTCTCGAAATAACCTCAGTTCTCTAAAATTAAATAAAAATTATAATTTGTGTTTTTTTTTCTAATTTTCACTTTAGCAGTTGATCTTACCTTTGACCACTGTATTTGATACAGAATACATGCAGTTCACCACGTAATCATGAGCAGGAGACTGAGAATAAAATATAAAAATAAATTTATGCTTATTATACCCACTTATTTCAATCAGATAAGTATATTATAACAGGACAGAGTTTTCGCTCCATGCTCCATCTTCTAACGGCTTGTATATCAACGCCTGCGTAGAAGGCATGTAAATTTAGGCGGGGGTTGCATAGCAGATATACCATCTTTCAGAGTGGATATAGAGCAGTTAACTCCTTGTCTATTAAATGTTGGTCAGGTAAGAAATCGCTACTCTTCGTCGGTGATAGGCCTTAGTAGCGGAAATAGACCGACGTTAAATAAGTGATAAATAAAAATAATAACAAAAATATTTAATAGTCATCGTGGAAAAAAATTGCAGGTTAGTATCCTCACAGCTGATGCCAAATATTGTTGTCTTCTGACACATTTTTTCGTTAGTTATTTTATAGCACGTCCAAGACTGTATATTTTTCACTAAAACTATAGCACATTGGAATTATCCAGCAGCGACGAACTCGATGATTCTGATTAAAAAACTTGTATTGATTTATTATTATTATTATTACTCTTTGTACATTTTACAATTCATGCAAATTTAAAATAAATTAATTTCTTTTTGTAATAATTTTCTGGTGTCATTTCAAAAATTTATTTTAAAACAGTACGAAATGTTGACAAGTGTTTTATTAGATTTTTGCATTATGTTAAGAAATTAGTACAGAAAACTAAAAACAAAAACAACTAAATATGTATATACCTACATATAAGAACCATGTGTTCTATAGGAAAAATGTGAAAATTTGCTTTCGAATGGAATATATGTTTTGTCCACGATTTCTTGGAAATTCGCCTGTGTGGCAACGGACATGAAATACCTTGATTTTCGTCAATTTCGAATGATTTTTTCACGATTATATCAATACTTACCTTCGCTAAGCGAGAAATGAAAAATGTGGATGTGGAGCACAAAGTGAACCTCTCATATAAAATCTGCCTGAAAAGGTTATATATACTCTTCAGTCAAGATAAATCCTATTTCTGTTATTCGAGCTGTTCAAAGTATTCATAAAATTGTACAAAACTTTCCGATATAACCGATATAACGATCAGTATAACCGGAGGAGATCCCAATGTTGAGAGTCTTATCTGGGACATACTATACATAAAACCTTCTTGGACGCCAAGCACTTAGACGCTTCCAACTGATTAACAAATATAATATCATTTTCAGTCGAAAATGTACGCAGTTACTGTAACATGATCACTTTATTTGTTTTATAAAGATGGATATAATTTCTCAATTTCATTAAAAGGCTATAATAAGTAGAATACAAATAAAAGTTAATAATAGAATTGTATGTGCTGGAAACTCGATATTATTGTTTAATTCGAGGTTTTCCGCATTATTAACGAATAAAATGTCTATTAGCTAAAAATAAAAATGTGGCGTTGCTATGACTGAAGTTATGAACGTGATCAAGAATATCTTCATATTTCAGCCACACTTTAACAAGTTTATTAACTCAATATCGTACTTTGTGCCTCACAGAGAAGCTGTTAGAAGGATATGAAAGTTTTGAACATTCATTCCTCGGTTCCATAACTCAGATAAAGTCATAATGTTTCAGAAGTAAATTTAGAGAACCAATAATATCAACAGCAAGAAGCTAAACTACGTTTTTAGGCGTAGTAAACAACGGTTTTATAATCGTAATTTCATGGATGACGCGGTGAATGCATTGTAAATCCGTGAAGACATTTTCTCAAGAATTAAATATGAGTTAAAAATATCTGTCAAATAAACTATTTCTCTTCCGTTACTAAATAAACAAGCTAATCGTCTTAGAAGTCATAGGGGTGAAATTGGGGGGTGTCTAGCTCGCCAATCAACCGAAAACTAAAAAAAAGGTGGCATTTGTATCTGCCCTTGAGGTCCACATGGCGAGCTTCCCAGCTTTTTATGAATATCAGTAATAATAACACAAGAAATCCTAAAATCCACTTTTTTGCAGTTTTTTGTTCAAACAGAAAATAAACGGCTGGTCCAAATTTGATGAAATCTCTATTCAGTTATATTGAGGTTAATACGCTTTGATTGGGACCTTAGCAATGTCTATATCATTCTTTATTCACGAGATATCGTGCTGGAAAAAATGTATATACCCGCGTGGCGCGTATGTTCACACACATACACAGACACACACATATCTATTTTTAAAAATAGTCATCGAGGTTGAAACTACCCCCTCCCCTAATACTAAAATCTTCCCAAAAATTCTAACATTGTGAAAACTGTTTATCCCCATTTTCGAGAGTACTCAACACGGTGGCAACATAATTTCCTACCCCACCTTTCACTGAACCACCCTCAAATCCCCAAAATCATCACCTCGTAACATTTCTCACCACTGGGCATGTTGGGACTCATTAGATCGGAGTTTTATGAATGATAAATATATTATTATAGCAAGAAGTGTAAAAAGGAGGTGGTTTTGGGGATTTAGGGGTGGCTAGTGGATAGTAGGGGAGAAATATATGTTGCTACTATATTGAGCACCCTTGCAAACGACAAGAAATAATTTTTTATCAATTTGTAAATTTTTGGGGAGATTTTAGTACCAGGGAAGTGGTAGTTTCAACCTCGGGGGTTCATAATATACCTAGAATGAAAAAAGCGTGAAAAGAGGTTGATTTTTCGAAATATCACCATCGTATTCAGCACCCTCGAAAACGGGGGTATCCAGGTCTTGTCGGTCACAGCACATTTGATGTTTTTGCAACTTTTTCATGAACATTAGCATCTACTTTGCTTCTGAAAACTAGACACCTTGCGGTTATATTTCCAAACGGAGAAACATAAGTAATTTATTTTCCTTATTTTTCATAATATAAGTGAATTATAGAACATTCTTAATAATGGTTTACATAAAGTGCACGCTTAAAAATCTATAATAATGTATAAAAATTCATAAGTTGATTTTCAATGTCAATTTATTGCAATTCATACTGGTGTGATGGACACACATTAATCTTAAATGGGTATTATGCAAAGCAGCAAAAGAACGAGTTAGAAATTTTTTATACTTAATGCAAATTAAAAATCTTGTTATGTGTCTGAGTTCTACTGCTAAATATACTATTGGACAAAAATCATGAATAACAATATATCATAAACATTTTTGAGGTGTAAATTATAATCAATTTAGATTGCATGGTGTCACCATTTTTAATCGCTAATTTGGCAATATATGTGTAATACCTGCATGTTCTTTTATCTATGTTATTCGGGGGCTTTCGCCTTGCTGTATTAATTAATTGTAATTTTACTTCCACATCCATATAGTGGATTGGAAGTATATAAGAAATATTTTTTTTGATTGAAATATGTTTAGATTGCCATGAAATGTCGAGATTTTAAATTTGAGCGAACAATTTGTTTCTGTTGATCTGTCTGTGAGTCTGTAACTTTTTTGGTCGCCCGTTTTCTCAGGAATGGTTGGTTTAAGACATTGACTTGAAATTTTATACACGTATGCACTATAACGAGATCTGGAACTGAATTGTCTTTTGAACTTATCCGATCAAGGGTTGGGAGCAAATAGGGGTAAATAGGGGAAAATAAGTAAAGCAAGCTAGTAAGAGTACAAAAATTTGGAATTAGGTGTATATACTAGAAGCCAAGGCCTCAGATTCCATAAATAATATTTCCAACTCCCTCGTACCACTCCCGCTCCATTATTAAAGGGGCTGATAAAAAAATTGAGATATTCACTAGAAATTTGGTACCCGTATGTATTATAACGACATCTGGAACTAGATTATATTTTGAGATGATTCCGTTGAAGGGGTGGGGGTGTAAGAAAAGGTAAATAGGGGGAAGTGGGTAAAGCAAGCTGGTAGGAGTACACAAACTTGAGATTTGGTGTATATACTAGCAGCCAGGGCTTCAGATTTTTTTACAATAGTTCTCAACTCCCCCACCAGTTTCATTTAATTATTAAAGGGGTTGACAAAATAAAAATGAGGTAGGTATACTTGAAATTTGGCACACGTAGGTAATGTAGGGACATCTGATTGAGATGACTCGGTTGGAGGCGTGGAGGTGGGGGGTTGTAAATTGGGGAAAATAAGTAGAGCAGTCTAATAAAAGTCTGAAAAAATCTGAATGTGGAAGTAGTGATTCCTTAGGCAGCGGTTTTTAAAAACATGATTATGTAACTTGTAGCAAACTTTAGATTTCTAAAATTGTCTCATTTACTTGGTATGACGAAATCTGTTGTACTTTCTTAGTGTATGTTTTAGAGCTGTCTTAATAGTATACTATTAGATATTTCTGTAGCAAATTATTCCATGGAGTCACGATTATTCTAAAGTTAAACTTTACAAGCGTGTTCGATAGGATTAAGATCTGGCGATAACACAGGTTACGGTATCTAGAAAACAAGGAAAACAAGAAATAATGCATCTGCATTATTTGTTCTTTTCCAATGGCATTAAGTACATTTCTGATCTGATGTGGAGGTACATTGTCATAAAGAATAAGAAAATTTTCATAAGTTCATGCACTAAGGACACAGTTATCATGGAAATGTTGTCATTCTTATACCATTTATGTCCATTCACAGTTAGTTTGCAAATATACAGTAGCCAGAAACAGTAGTTCACTGTTTCAATTATTATTATTTTTTAAACTTGTGGTTAATTTTTTGTTATAAACAATTTACCAGGAGTGGAAATATTGGATATTATTATATAGTACATTGCAATCAACGTCACGTTTCGACGTGAAAGCGAGTACAAGTTTACGTTTAATGTTTACATACTGTACACCATTTCCTGTCTTGTTTCATTCTCAAGGCATTCCGTATATTTTCTTTTGCACTATTTTCGGAAACTGCTAATTTTAGAAAAAAAGTTTCAAATAAGAGGATCACCACCGTCCTTTTTGTTATTTTTTTCTCGATATGCTTGGTATCTATATCGAAAGGTAAAAATGTTTTCAATTTGTTGTACTTACATCTGCAATTTCTTACATGTTATTAATATAGCTTTGGGAAAAATCATATTTTCTAAAATTTGATCTTTATATGAACATGTGTTAACCAATACGTAGTGATAAAATAAAATTTGGGTATAATCCATTGTCCTGTTTTACAGGTCCTTTCCTTCAGCGACGAAAAGAGTCATTTTGGGGTCACTAAATCCGAATTTAATGTTAAGAAATTTTCAAAACATTTATTTATTCATTTTTTTCTTACTTTTTATTGGGTATTTTGCCACTGAAAAATATTTAAAAATTTTGATGAAAAAACCTCTGCGCCAAACGGATCAGACAGAGGTTGGTTCTTGAGTACTTGACTATTTCAAAAAGTCTCACACCTAAAAATATATAAACTAGAACAATGTTATAAACTAAAAACTCAAAATCAAAGCTATAGGAAGTTAACGTTTCGGAAGAGAATCTACTTCCGTTCTCAAAACTTTTTTGGCCGTCAACCATGAGAAACAAAGAACTGTCATGGTTGACGGCCAAAAAAGTTTTGAGAACGGAAGTAGATTCTCTTCCGAAACGTTAACTTCCTATAGCTTTGATTTTGAGTTTTTAGTTTATAACATTGTTCTAGTTTATATATTTTTAGGTGTGAGACTTTTTGAAATAGTCAAGTACTCAAGAACCAACCTCTGTCTGATCCGTTTGGCGCAGAGGTTTTTTCATCAAAATTTTTAAATATTTTTCAGTGGCAAAATACCCAATAAAAAGTAAGAAAATCTGAATATGCCACAAATAAACAATTACAGACAATATTTATTTATTCATGTTCTATTTTTTACAAAAAATTAAAATATACCGCTGTACTCTTTTTTTTTTCTATAAATTTGGGTATGTTTTTTCCCTTATCATGAGCCAACAATAGTTCCCTAACATATGCTCATCTCAAAATCTCTGGTATCACCATTCAAACTGCTTTATGTCCTGATGGAAACGTTCACATTGTTCATCATTCGTGCTTCCTAGACTCTTAGGAAAATAAACAAGATTTGAATCTAGGAAGTGGATGTTTATAGATACATTAACATCCATTTTGTGGTAATTAACCAAAAGTCGGGAAACAATTTGTCTACAGTTCTTACATTTTTTATTTCTCACTATTTAAAAAAATGTCCATACACTCTTTTTAACTTCAAATAAACAGTGTTCAAAGTTATCCTTTAAACATTTTCTAATTTGTGAGCTAACGAATATATCGTTTAATGAAACATATTCTTTATAGGATTTTGCAAACAGCAGAAAAACTATCTATGTGAACTAAAAGAAAAACTATTTGTAAAATTATTGATTTACATGTGCATTCTTTCGATAACCTGAATTCTGGTTACACTAGCAATTAAAATCCTAAAATAAATTTGTTTCTCTTATTGAACAATTCTCATTGTAGCACTAGTTTCCACTCTCCTATGCAAAGTAAACCAATATCCACATAACCCTCCACGGCTATGAAGATTCAGTTAAAATGAGAACAGAGGCCTAAAATGAATTTATTTAGCCTTTGAAACGTTTTTCGCCCTTATTCTGGAGCTAATCAGAAAGGCACAAAGCCACTCACACGATGCTTCATACAAGAACCAAGACAATTACCAAGTTTTTGATATTAATATTTGACATTGACTGAATGGAAAAACAGATTTTCACCTATGTATAAATTAAAATAATTCACTTTTGAATATGCCGCTTGGCTTCAGATAAACTTAGAAAAACATTTCGCAATAAGTACGTTTGCAACTCATTCGTTGGTCATTTGACAAAAAACAAGACGTTTTAAAAATTTTATTCCTATATTTTTTATCAGTAAATGACCCAAAAAATATAACAAACTTTTTGGAAGAAGACAAAAGTTGTAATTTGTAAACTAGTGTAATTGTTTAGTTAAATTTGTTTAAGCAATATAAAAATTAAATTTGTATACAAGAGAATATAGATTTCAATTGCTTAATCAAATTGCCACGTTTGTAACTAACAAACTGCACTCTCACAATCTGTGCTTCATCCTGAGAAATGTGCATGTAAGAGGTTAATAAGTTTTCGGAGAGGCCGCTCCACTACTACAGCTGTCACTAACTTCTTGGCAGAGTTATATGACGACTTAGATAATAAAAACAAATAGGGATATTTTTAGATCTCAGTAAATCCTTTGATCTAGTTGATCACAATTCACTTTTGCAGAAATTAGAGTATTGTGGCATTCGAGATGTATCATTAGAATGGTTTAGAGTTACTTGCATGGCAGACATTATGTACAAGTAGAGAACATCAAATCTAATCAAATGGAACTTACAGTTGGTGTGCCACTAGAGTCTGTCCTGGGACCAGTACTGTACACAATTTTTGTTAACAACTTTTGTAGCACAAATTCCATTCCATTTGCTGATGATACTTCTTTACTTATCACAGCCCAGGGAATTGCTGATTTAATCTCAAAAGCATACGAACAATTATGCAGTTTTCAGGAATGGATTACCGAAAACAACCTCATAGTAAATATTAATAAATCCATATTTATTCGCTTTATTATTAGAACAAGTAATGTTAATCAGGGCCTCTTAATAAAGTCTAATGAAGGATCCATTCGATAAGTTTCATACATGAAATATTTAGAGTTGCACATTAGTGAGAACTGTACATTTACAAACAATATGAAATACTTACGCTACCCTGATTATTCCTCCTTAGTCTTTTGATATTTGCCAGATCATAATCAAATAATGATACTTTTAATGCAAATCATTGATATACCATTCGAAATATTTCCACCCTAGAAGTTCCGTATCACAAAGATTATATGAACATAGCCCAAAATATTTATAGCTCGAGAGGCAGCGACAATTTTCGTGAAATAATTTTTACAAAGCTAGTTTTTTTTCCAAAAAGAGTTTAGATGGTATCTATAATGAAGGTGCAATTCTACCAAACTCTTAGTGGTGCATAAATGAGTAAAAATTAAACAACATGTTGCAAAAAAACAGATGGACGAAATTTTCGTTTTTCGAATTGTCACGAATTGACAAAAAATGACCATACGCCTTCGCTCCTGCTGGCCCCAATTCTTGATTTTCACCTCGCCTTTCACGTTGTACGGTCATTACCGACCTTCTCCTCGCCATCGAGACTCAGAACGGGTCTCTAATTGCTGTAGTTATTCCCGAGTTCGAATCCCGCCCAGGGATACTTTCTTTTTTCGTTTTCTATTTTTCACATGCAGAAAGTAAATGCATGAGCGACTCCGGCGTCTGATGCCAGGTCCTACAGTTTATATCAGGAACCTCTACACCCATTACGCGGCTTCGATAGACCAACGTGTTAATTGCACCATCTTGGTAGGCCGTAATGAATCCCTCGGTCTCCGACTTTAGCCCGGCTGACCTTAAAAAGGCAAATGTCAACCTAGTCGGTAAACCCAGTGTTTCTACGTTCTTATAGTATACACCGTGCATGAGTTTCTCGACATGCTGTCTAAACAGACGTTCCTGCTCGGCAGCTTTTATTTGGGCCTTCAGACGAGTCGGTGGTAGTTCAGTGACTGACTCTGGATCAGCACCGCGCCGGCTTCCTCGCCTGTCATGATGGAATACGAGACCAAGTTCATCTGCGGCTCTTTTTGCCGCCTTAACGAATTATGCACCCACTTCGACATTTTCGTGATCTCTCACTAATTGCAGGAGGGGGTCTGAGCTCCGAAGGACATTACATGCCATGCTCAGTGCTACTCTGCCATGCATCATACACTCCAACCCCAAGAGTCCTCTGCCCCCCCCCGATTTCGTGGGAGCTACACACCACGGACGGACGATCTTGTTATTATTATTATTATCATTTCATTTCTCAGTCTGAGCTGGTAGCGGTTATATCGCGAAATGGAAAAGCAGTTCAGCTCCTCCCATTTAGCTTAGAACCTTACGAACAATGTGACAGGTTTGCAGTAGCACTGCACGCTGTCCCACTATGGTAATGGTTTTTGAGAGTCCAAGGTTACTTAGGTTCCTCGTGAAGTTTTTACTCATAAGGCCTTCAGCAGATATCACAAATGGTACAATTTCGATATTTTGGAGATTCCACTGGTTTTTCAGATCGTAGGCCAAATTTTCATATTTGGTGCCTTTTTCTATCTCGGTCTTTCTGATGTTGTGTGAGAGAGGCACCGAAATGTCTATAATGACTGCCTCTTTCTCTTTTTTCTTTATAAGGATAATATCAGGCATGTTATTATTATTATTATTATCATTATTATTATTAGTATTATTATTATTAACACAATTTCATAAAATAATTGAATAAGGAATGTTTTCCATACTCATGGGTCGATACGACCTGGTCTATAAATGCATACCCTGGTTTAGCTATAAAATGCCATTAGGGTGGCAATCCTAGATATCCATATCGCTAAATATTGCTGCTAGTTTCCCCGAAGAGTAATAAAACGAAGCATTAAATACAGTTTAACGGAGTTTAAAGCAGTGTAAAATGTTGAAACTCTGAACAAAGTTACTTTTTAATAGCTTAAACATATATTTATGAATGCACGCCCAGAAAAGTTTTAAGTGATATTTATATTATTACGTAGACGAATTCTGAACAGTTTTAAACGGATTCTATGATAAATATTACAGAATCACTATATTTTTCAACAGATTACTGGCAAGATGTTTAATATATCTAATGCTATAAAATTCATTAGCATTAAGTCAATGGCTCAGTAGTTACGTTCTAAGATTGAAACCGGAACCTCTTGGTTTCAAACCTAACATACATGTTAATTTACGTTAGGCTTGAGACCAAGAGGTCCTGGGTTCGAATCCTTGCTAGGGTACGGATATTTATTGAAGTTTTAACTTTGGTACCGAGGCGGTAGCAATGAGCTAGATTTCGGTTGAATAAGAGAAAAGCGTGGTCGAAATTTTATCTGCAATGCCATCTGAAAAATGGAGAAAATTTTTCATATTTAAATTATATTTTTCCTATCACCATAATCTTGAATTCCGTTTATTTAACAGCCTGTATGTTAAAGAAAGTTCCCTGGATTTTAAACCTATTGTTAATTTAACCCTTTTTTATTTTGTTTTCGGACGTGAACTTTGTGTTTATGAATATTTAGTATATATAGCTAGAAAAAAATAATATACTAGAAATTTTGTATTCGTATTGAATCCTGTGTATAATACATCTCTGCTGCCATGTTTTCTTTAATAGTAGGTCTCATCACCTTTAAAATGGACATTTATTAAAAGCTGTTGTGTGTTACCTTGTAATTACGTACCGAAATGTGTCAAGTAGATATCACATTTAGGGTTATTCTAACAAAGCGTGAATGACTAAATTCAAAATAATCCCAGTACTTAAACTGTCCAGATGCCATGATATATAGTCAATCTTACCTTCTAGTTACATAGTTAATTCAGTTTACACGCCTTAGTATCTCCCAATTATTCAAAACGAGAACTGAATATTATGCCTTTTGCCCATTATATATTTTTGTTTTTTTAACATTGAAAATATTAATGTTCACGTATAGCGTATACGAAAAAAGTTACGAGTTTTTTCCAAGGCCGTCGACATGAAAGTATCAAGGTCAGATGATGTAATACTGAGCGAGAGCCTCTTACTATGTGGGAAGCGATGATGCGGTGTAGTCGGTCAGCTTCGATCGACATGCGGCTACAACACTGGCCTAGCTAGTGGAAGTGCGCCGTGGTCCTGCCGATCCCAAATCCGAATAAAAAGTCTTAGCTCGTCGGCAGTTCGACCAATTTATTTATTGTCGACGATCTCCAAGTTGGTGGGGAAGGTCATCCTGGTCAGACTAAACACTGACCAGGATGAGCTTCACATCGACGGTGAGTGCCAGTTCGGCTTCAGGAAAGGCAGGAGCACGACGCATCAGGTTAGCAGGATCGTGAATGACGTCAACGTGCAATGCAACCTCGGGAATGGTGCTCTTAGATGTTGAGGAAGCCTTCGATGCTGTCTGGATACCGGGACTTATACACAAACTGAGCGCACTGGACTTCTCCTTGCACATAACCATACCGATTCACTTTTTCCTGACAGACAGGTCGCTGCAGGTCACAATGAACAATAAACTCTCAACACGGCGGGATATTCGCGCGGGTGTCCCCCAGGATTCGTGCTTGTCACCAAAGTTGTACAATTTGTACGTATCGGACTTTCCGGAGTTCTCGAATACTAAGCTTGCCAAGTACGCCAGCGACATCATTAGCGGACTTCGTCTGGGACACATCACAAAAATTCTACGCATTTCGACTAGGCGACAGTCCGCTTACGCGCAACATTACCCAAATAAGAATGCATAATGCCCATTTCCAAATCAATACCCATTACCATACCAGGTGTTGCCTATCTTTCGACAGTCTCTCTAGCCACACTTTTTTCTACCAAAACTTTCTCTTTTTACCACCATATCTTTTATTCTTTACTCTTTCCTTCTTATTGTTTGTCACATGTCTGTATATTTGTAATTCTATTATTTTGTCCTTTTTGTTGTAAAATTCAATATTGACCGATAAAGTTAATAAAAATTCTAATTATTCTAAACTCAATTTTCCTTTCAAAGAACCAAAAATTCCTAACGGCGAGTAGACTGTTGGGGCAAACTGTTTCTAACGTTTCTTTCCCATTGAGTTCATCCCCGTCTCAGCAACAAAATTAAAAACAGTGTTTTTATCCAATTATTTTTAAGTTTTAACCGGTCGCCATTCGCCCAGCCGTACCAACACCACGGCACTGCGCGATGTGGTTGGGCGGTTGGTTCCGGATCTCGATCCGGGGAGGCAATATTTTATATTTTAAAAATTGAATAAATTTGTTTATAAGAAGTGCGAAAGGTCCCGGGTTGAAACTCCTATGACTGCTGCATTTTTTTTCTTTAATTTTGTGACAATTAATATTTTTCACAAATTATTTTCTATGATTTCTTTAGGTTAGGTTAGTAGGTTTTTCTGATATCTAACTGTTAATAATTATTAGCGCCGCAGGCAGTATTAGCGTCGCAAACAAAGAAAAGGGGGGTGCGGGAGATATCCCACCTCTTTTTAACATTGGAAATGTTAATGTTCATATACGGGGCCAAAGTTACTAGTTTTATCTAAGGCCTCCGAGATGAAAGAGTCGAGATCAGATGACGCAATACTGAGCAAGTGTGCACAGTATGAGTATATTGTCTAAATGTTATTTGTGGCATTATCTTAATTTTCTTTTTTCTTCTTCAATTCTTTGGGACTTCCTGCCACATGTATGTTTTCTTTTTAAGCGGTGCTAGGGGAATCTACAAAATATGTCACAATTAACCAGTATGATACTGGTAAATAACCCTACGCCTCTGACGTTTACGTCAAAGGATCAGTTAGAGGCTGTTTTTTTTTTTAATAAACAACACAAATAAGTATAAAATCTTGAAATTAAATATTTCGCCGACGTTTCGGAAATCTAATCTGTTTCCTTTTTCAAGGCTTTTTAAAAAAAAAATTTTTGCTGTGTATGACAAATACACACAATACTCTAAGAATGTTTGTTATATTCAATATCCATAGATACTTACTATTTACATAGAACTGTTGATATAGTTAACAATTTTTTTTAGTTTTTATACAATGTTAAGTTTGTGAAGTTCTTCTTTTAATATTGGCAGCCAAGTTGTACAGACATCTACGGAACAATTCGACACGCAACTATCCTCATTCAATAATATTATCGCGGATTCTTTAATTTTTCTTTTTTTGCTATCTGCCTCTTTTGTTAAAATTTTTGTCGAGTCCCAGTTTATTCTATGTCCGTTCTCCCACGCGTGTTCGCAGATCTTGGACCTCTGAATTTCATTTTTTCTGATATAATTTTGATGTTCGCCCAATCTTACACTAACAGGTCTGGATGACTCACCCACGTATTGTTTGTCGCACTCACACGGAATACTATAAATGCAATTTTTTGAATGTTGCTCGTGGTTCTCAAATCAGTCGATGCCCGTTAAGAGGGGTGTTGTAAAATGTTTGTATGATAGGGCCAAAATCATTTCTTCTAATGATGAAATACTGAACAATGAGAAGCGGTTTATAAAGGAAGTTCTTATTAATAACCAATACCCTGGGGGTTTTGTCGATAAAACCTTCATAAATATTGAAAATAACAATCAGGTACGACAAAAACCTGAAAAACGTTACACAGCGTTAATTCCTTATGTATGCGGATTGTCCAAAAAGTTGCGCCGCATCGGTGATAGATTTGATATTAGGACGGTATTTCAAACAAACAACACTTTAAGATCTATTCTGACAAAGACGAAGAACTATGAGGCAGATAGCAAAAAAAGATAAATTAAAGAATCCGCGATAATATTATTGAATGAGGATAGTTGCGTCTAACTGATCCTTTGACGTAAACTTCACAAGCGTAGAGGTTATTTCCCAGTATCATACTGGTTAATTGTGATATATTTTGTAGATTCCCGTAGCACCGCTTAAAAAGAAAACATACATGTGGCAGGAAGTTCCAAAGAATTGAAGAAGGAAAAAGAAAAGTATGAGTATGTGTGGAGAACATGAAGTTAAAATGCGGTTGTGGTTAGCAAGTACCTAAAATCATATTTTTGGGGGCGAATAGTAGCAGTTTCTAGACGAGACGAAACCGAGTCCGGAATAAGTTTGTTTTATGTACGGTGTTATCATTTCCAATGTCCCGATGGTTGCAAGTATTGCGAAATCTGTGAATATTTATCATGTTTTTTTTGTTGTCGGCACTTCTCCACTTTCTCGACCGATCCATCTGCATGGGAAAGTCTCATCAAGATAATTCCTGACTTCACTGGAGAAATGAGGGGAAGGTCCATCTTGCACAAACCACATTCTGTTCCGTATGTCTAGTATGAAAGCAGGTAATATTTCAGCAAAAGCATTTTGAAGAAAAAACACATAAGATTGTCCATTTAAATTTGGAGGAAGTACAAATGATCCCGGTAAATGATAATACCACACCAAACGTTAATCTTAAATTCGTGCTGAAAATGCCTTTCTTTAACGGCATGAGGATTTCCTACTTCCTAGCAATGGGTATTTCTTCAGTTAAAAACGCATCGGCGAGTAAAAGTTGCTTCGTCGGTAAATAAAATGTTCTTAACAAAATTTCGATCCCTGTTGTGTTTATTTAGAACAAAGTGACAAAGTTGTAGCCTTTGTGGAAGATCCCTTCGAAATAAGTTTTGTACAGGAGTAAAGTGATATGGGTAGAAGCGTTCTTTACGTAAGACTCTTAGAACAGATTGTTTACTCACCCCTGTTGCCGCTGATAAACGACTTGAGCTGACTTGAGGATCTTCATCCACACGAACTAAAATTTCTAGTTCTTCATCTGGAGTAATTTGTTTCGGTCGTCCTACATCATTTTTATGGAGAAATAAACACATTTCTTCCAAACGACGGCACAGATATTTGAACATCTTATGGTCTGACTGTATTCTATTTGGATATTGAAATGAGTATCTCCTCGCTGCAGCACGTCCGCTAAAATTTTTTTGTACGTAAACACATATCATATCCCTCATTTCCCTATTTAAAAAATTATTATGTCGAGGCATTTTAAATAAAGAAGTTAAATAAATTAGCTCGAGGAACACAAGAACAAAATAAAATGATTAAATGACGTACATGAAGAAGTAAAACGTAACCAAAGCACACTTTTCAATAAATTTGAATTTGCCTTTCAAAAAATTATTCAAATGTTTAACGGCAATTTCCTCGAAAACGGTTGGAGTTATCTAGTTCTACCAAGTGTATCTTTTATACGTGGAAATAACGTCCTCATCAGATTTTCTGGTCAGAAGTACCACGTTTCGTCAAAAAAAGATATGAAAAAAATGCATCATCAGATGCAGGTCCTGCGGTGTCCTCTATGATTTAACGTTATGTAATACATAAATTATTGTTTCTCAGAAAAAAAAGTTCCTCTAGCAAATTTGACGAAGATTAGTCAAGTTGTTGTTGAGTTATTGCAAAAAAAAACGAAAAAATAATTTAAATTTTGACACCCTGGATCTTTTTCCACAGCAACATTTTACTAAAGCATATTAGATTATATCCTCATATTTTGGCCCAAAGAATCTACCCCTGCACTATGGCCTATTATTAATGGCCCACCCTGTATAGTACGCCACTTGATATCATTACTGGCCGCGTACCGCAGCGTAACGCTTCATAGATTAATATAAAACGGGTCACTTATTAAATTACAACAAAACCCAGATGTCAGCTCTGTTTTCATTCAATTAAACAAAAATTAAACAAATTGTTTGACACAGCAATCCATTTTATGGTCGGTTGAATGCATTCAGGGCATCTTCCGCTGTTTGATTTTAAAAATTTTAATGTAACAACATGCATGTTGCATGTTGTTATTATATATAGATTAGTAGAGCCGCATCTGCATGACACTATTTAAAATTACACTGGCTGCTCTACTTTAGGGCTTCCTGCATCTAAATGGATAGATTTACGTTGGTAAACCTGTACGCTCAAATATGCTAATTGTAGAACTAGTCCAACTAAATAGCACTTACGTCCCATACCCGAGGGTTCAGATGCTCGAATGCATGTTGCATGCAGAATCGTTTTTAATGCGGGAAATGTATGAAGTAGTAGTAGTTGATAATTACCGTACACACTTATACAGTGTTCATGTTTTAAAACTGGCCACCTATAAACATAGATATTCGTTTGATTAACCGCGTTATGTACAGCAAATCAGTTTGCAAAAATAATTTTCGTATCTAAGCAGAGCAGTAATAATATCTCCCAAGAAACATTGCTTTAAAAGTGTAACCGTCTTTTCCTTCCGATCATGCCAATAATAACAAACAGAAATGATATCATCAGACATTACTGAATAAATAATCCACTGATTTAATCATTATGTTTTGCTTACTTAAGAGTGGGTATGCCGTCTAAAAATCAGAAATAAATTACTCTCAAACGCCGCCCCGTCCGCGACAAATTATAATTAGACCATTGCAGTTACGAAATTTGTACAGGCGAAAAATAGAGGAAAACATATCAATCTAGGTTTGTATCTTTTTAATATTTTGAGAAAAAATGGTATTAATTAATAAGATTTGTTTTAATTAGCAGCAAATTGCTGATTTTTTTAAAAATATTTAGAATCAAAATATGAGAAAAAGAACTTGATACAAACCTTCATTCATGTTTTCTGTGTATCGTACTATTTTTATTTTTCCAAAAAACATAATACTTTTTGCAAAAACATGTATAGCACGGAACCGTGCAAAGGCACATTTTGCAACAAATGTTTCACTGATACGAGCTCCCTCTGGATTTATTATTGTTTAAGCTCCGCCCTTCACCCAGAATTATTTTATGAATGAGAAAATATAACGAGGGAACGAAATAAGAAATTAAACCAAAACCCAATAAAATACCAAATTCCATTAATTTACTATTATACTTAACAGGTACTCTACTCTTTGATTATACTACAAGTACGGAATTATAACAATATAGTAACTAGTTATATGTAGCCACCCATGCACTAGCAATAATGTGTAATTGTGTTTCAATTCTTCTTTATAAAATGGTGGTATGCTGGTATATTTGAAAACATTTATTGGACAATACAATTGATACTAAATTTTAAAAATGTGTTCTTGTCGTAAACACATGAATATAGAATTATAAGGGGCGATGCGATTTGCAATGAAAGGAGTTAGAAACACAAAAGTAAAGCGCACATTTTCCCATTTTCTCATCAAGTCACACGCATCAGTTTGTTGCATTAGACCAACAGGATTTTTTTCATAATAACTTTTATTTCTGGGAAAAATAGAAAGAAATGTTTGGGATAAAAACTGTCGGCAGTAAAGTTATCTATCGATCTGTCACAATAATGAAATCTAGGCTCAAAATGTAAAAAGAAACAGAGAAACCAACTTACTCCTTTAAACCCGAAAATATTTTCCAGAAAAAAGCAACTTCGTGAAAATTTAACAAATCAGAGCTAAAAGGTGATGTGGACCGATGTTGAAAATATTTTCTTGTTGAGATCGCGCACCAATGTAGACGTTCTAAGACTCAAGTTGCAGGTTTTTATCTCTGCTTTAAAAATTTGTAGAGAAAACATTTTTGAATACAAATTTTAGCCATCTTTTTCACTTTCAAAATTTTGCAAATTTTTAGAATCGCTCTGACATTCGCATTTTTAAAAAATGCACTATTAAATTTCATTGATACAAATAATTGATGCTTTGGATTTTTAAAATCTAACCAGTAAAACCAGAGATATCCATATTTTTGAGAAATAACCTACTATATCTAAAGTTATTAATGATATTTTGATGCGGGGTTTAGTTTAAAACATCTATCATTAAACTTTTGTCTACTATAAAAGCAAATTTGTAAGTTCTCCCCATCCATATATTTTTTAAGAAAATATGAATAATAATTCGTAAAACTAAGTGTACACCAGGCAAGTTATTTTATATAATATGTGCTAATATGTGATATGTGCTAAGTATATAACACTAGTTCCTTGGTCAAATCGAGACTACTACTCTTAGAAAGTAAAATTTCAAATAAAAGGTTGCCTCTATCCTTAATCTTTATTTATTCTCGATATATTTGCTTGCTACATTACGTCTGCAAATTTCAGGTTAGGGTTGTAAAGAAATTCTTATTTTATACTATGTACTATCAAAACAGTACCTGAGAGGTCAACCACTTGTAGAAATTACACGAACTGCCGAGACTGCCTTGCCTGCGGCGCCTGCGTAACTCCAACCAGCCGCACTTGCGGGGCTTTCAATTATATGACCGCCACTGCCATGGCTGCCGACAGCCTGCCTAAAATTCGGAGAACGAGTGCCGACGGTGGTTTACCTCTCAATAGACAACTAGTAAATTTCATAATGATCCGTTGAATAGTTTAATGCTTATAAATAATTACTTATCACAGGATTTTTTTCATAATAACTTTTATTTCTGGGAAAAATAGAAAGAAATGTTTGGGATAAAAACTGTCGGCAGTAAAGTTATCTATCGATCTGTCACAATAATGAAATCTAGGCTCAAAATGTAAAAAGAAACAGAGAAACCAACTTACTCCTTTAAACCCGAAAATATTTTCCAGAAAAAAGCAACTTCGTGAAAATTTAACAAATCAGAGCTAAAAGGTGATGTGGACCGATGTTGAAAATATTTTCTTGTTGAGATCGCGCACCAATGTAGACGTTCTAAGACTCAAGTTGCAGGTTTTTATCTCTGCTTTAAAAATTTGTAGAGAAAACATTTTTGAATACAAATTTTAGCCATCTTTTTCACTTTCAAAATTTTGCAAATTTTTAGAATCGCTCTGACATTCGCATTTTTAAAAAATGCACTATTAAATTTCATTGATACAAATAATTGATGCTTTGGATTTTTAAAATCTAACCAGTAAAACCAGAGATATCCATATTTTTGAGAAATAACCTACTATATCTAAAGTTATTAATGATATTTTGATGCGGGGTTTAGTTTAAAACATCTATCATTAAACTTTTGTCTACTATAAAAGCAAATTTGTAAGTTCTCCCCATCCATATATTTTTTAAGAAAATATGAATAATAATTCGTAAAACTAAGTGTACACCAGGCAAGTTATTTTATATAATATGTGCTAATATGTGATATGTGCTAAGTATATAACACTAGTTCCTTGGTCAAATCGAGACTACTACTCTTAGAAAGTAAAATTTCAAATAAAAGGTTGCCTCTATCCTTAATCTTTATTTATTCTCGATATATTTGCTTGCTACATTACGTCTGCAAATTTCAGGTTAGGGTTGTAAAGAAATTCTTATTTTATACTATGTACTATCAAAACAGTACCTGAGAGGTCAACCACTTGTAGAAATTACACGAACTGCCGAGACTGCCTTGCCTGCGGCGCCTGCGTAACTCCAACCAGCCGCACTTGCGGGGCTTTCAATTATATGACCGCCACTGCCATGGCTGCCGACAGCCTGCCTAAAATTCGGAGAACGAGTGCCGACGGTGGTTTACCTCTCAATAGACAACTAGTAAATTTCATAATGATCCGTTGAATAGTTTAATGCTTATAAATAATTACTTATCACTGATTTTCTGCGAATCATTTCTCTTATTCTCGGCGTCTATTGGATGTATAACAATAATAATTAAAATTATTTTTTCGTTTAACTTGCCATAATTCAAAAAACGATCCATTAATGGATCTCAATTGTACTATGTCATCACTACATATTTATTAATGAACTGTGGTAATATGAAGGTCAAATTTTAATAATTGTAAAAAATACGTTTTTTTTTTTTCAAAAACCATGTCGACAAAATGTGAGTATTTGCAAGGATCAGTTAACGAACGGAAAACCCTTTAAGTCTATGCTGAGAAGAAATAAAGATGGAGACACCTTTTTTATTTGAAACTTTTTTTCTGTTTAACAGTTTCTAAGAATATCGCGTATAGACAAATTAGACCAATAAATAACTAATACTATACGCATAACACTTATTGGATCAAACAACTTGCGTGGTGTATATTTTTGATTTTAACAATGGTTGCTAATTTTTGTTTATTGGTAAACTACCATTATTTGAGGGAGACTACAAAATAAAAATTCAAAAAGTCCTGAGGAATCCCCTGAGGATCCAAGAGTTTAAATTTTGATTTGTTGAATGATGTGGCAGCTAAAGCTTTACACATACGAAAATTAAGCAACATTAAAATGTTAAATTTTCCATTTAGTTATAAACAAGAATTAGTACTATAATAACAAACAAGACTGCAGCTACGGACGCGTATTTCGGAGTTATTGCTCTTCATATATGGCACATGAGGTACGAAGGTACAAAATAGAGTACCTACAATATACTGTGCTTTCCTATCTTTGTTGGTCTTGCTTTTAACAATATAACAATATTATTTATGCCATGCTACGCTGATGAGGAGCAATAACTCTGAAACGTGTGTCCGTAGCTGCAATATTGCATACCACTAATTTTTGTTTATAATTTTTATCGGACCTCATCAACTCTTATTCTTTTTATTTAATATTATTAAATTTAACAAATCAGAGCTAAAAGGTGATGTGGACCGATGTTGAAAATATTTTCTTGTTGAGATCGCGCACCAATGTAGACGTTCTAAGACTCAAGTTGCAGGTTTTTATCTCTGCTTTAAAAATTTGTAGAGAAAACATTTTTGAATACAAATTTTAGCCATCTTTTTCACTTTCAAAATTTTGCAAATTTTTAGAATCGCTCTGACATTCGCATTTTTAAAAAATGCACTATTAAATTTCATTGATACAAATAATTGATGCTTTGGATTTTTAAAATCTAACCAGTAAAACCAGAGATATCCATATTTTTGAGAAATAACCTACTATATCTAAAGTTATTAATGATATTTTGATGCGGGGTTTAGTTTAAAACATCTATCATTAAACTTTTGTCTACTATAAAAGCAAATTTGTAAGTTCTCCCCATCCATATATTTTTTAAGAAAATATGAATAATAATTCGTAAAACTAAGTGTACACCAGGCAAGTTATTTTATATAATATGTGCTAATATGTGATATGTGCTAAGTATATAACACTAGTTCCTTGGTCAAATCGAGACTACTACTCCTAGAAAGTAAAATTTCAAATAAAAGGTTGCCTCTATCCTTAATCTTTATTTATTCTCGATATATTTACTTGTTACTGACTTCGAAAAATTGGCATTTGCTTGCTACATTACGTCTGCAAATTACAGGTTAGGGTTGTAAAGAAATTCTTATTTTATACTATGTACTATCAAAACAGTACCTGAGAGGTCAACCACTTGTAGAAATTACACGAACTGCCGAGACTGCCTTGCCTGCGGCGCCTGCGTAACTCCAACCAGCCGCACTTGCGGGGCTTTCAATTATATGACCGCCACTGCCATGGCTGCCGACAGCCTGCCTAAAATTCGGAGAACGAGTGCCGACGGTGGTTTACCTCTCAATAGACAACTAGTAAATTTCATAATGATCCGTTGAATAGTTTAATGCTTATAAATAATTACTTATCACTGATTTTCTGCGAATCATTTCTCTTATTCTCGGCGTCTATTGGATGTATACCAATAATAATTAAAATTATTTTTTCGTTTAACTTGCCATAATTCAAAAAACGATCCATTAATGGATCTCAATTTTACTATGTCATCACTACATATTTATTAATGAACTGTGGTAATATGAAGGTCAAATTTTAATAATTGTAAAAAATACGTTTTTTTTTTTCAAAAACCATGTCGACAAAATGTGAGTATTTGCAAGGATCAGTTAACGAACGGAAAACCCTTTAAGTCTATGCTGAGAAGAAAGAAAGATGGAGACACCTTTTTTATTTGAAACTTTTTTTCTGTCTAACAGTTTCTAAGAATATCGCGTATAGACAAATTAGACCAATAAATAACTAATACTATACGCATAACACTTATTGGATCAAACAACTTGCGTGGTGTATATTTTTGATTTTAACAATGGTTGCTAATTTTTGTTTATTGGTAAACTACCATTATTTGAGGGAGACTACAAAATAAAAATTCAAAAAGTCCTGAGGAATCCCCTGAGGATCCAAGAGTTTAAATTTTGATTTGTTGAATGATGTGGCAGCTAAAGCTTTACACATACGAAAATTAAGCAACATTAAAATGTTAAATTTTCCATTTAGCTATAAACAAGAATTAGTACTATAATAACAAACAAGACTGCAGCTACGGACGCGTATTTCGGAGTTATTATATGGCACATGAGGTACGAAGGTACAAAATAGAGTACCTACAATATACTGTGCTTTCCTATCTTTGTTGGTCTTGCTTTTAACAATATAACAATATTATTTATGCCATGCTACGCTGATGAGGAGCAATAACTCTGAAACGTGTGTCCGTAGCTGCAATATTGCATACCACTAATTTTTGTTTATAATTTTTATCGGACCTCATCAACTCTTATTCTTTTTATTTAATATTATTATTTCCTTATTGACGATTATTATTAATTAATGCAGATTACTAATTATTGAATATCTTTTCCATTATGCAAAAATATAGATATACTCGTATACTTCATATTACAAATTAAAATTCTAGGGAAGCATAATACCTAGCCGTCTAAATTATAAATACTGTATTTATTGAAGGAATAATATGTTAAAAACGCATTTAGGTTAGAATGATAGGATAGATGTGTCGGGTGTCGGCATAACCTTTGAGCTTTGGCAGGTAGAATCTATATACAATCATGAACTAATTTCGAGCTTATACGTAAGTGGAATCGCGGTCATTCATTTCTATTTACTACTACATAGTACTATAAACACATAAAATAATATTTTATCGTTTTTAAAGCACCGCCCACTGGAGTTTCCCTTTCACCTCCCCTGTTGCAAATTTTAGCAGCTTGTCGAGGCATACCTACTCTTAACCAAACATTTTAATAATAATAATCTTTATTAACCACTTTAGATACATAGTTTGTACATGTGGCAAGTCAACAGAAATGGTAAAAAACGGTATACAAAATGTGGATATGAAAATAACAAATAAATATACAAGAATGAATACAACAAGCAGTATATGCAAATGGACAGTATAGTGCAAACAGATAATAAATAAAAGGAGCATAAAATCGTACCTTATATTCACTTAACTAGAGCAAAAATGTATGAATTCTTGATTACAAAATGTATCAGTCAATAACAGAGCCTTCATCTTTTTCTTAAAAAACTTCACAAGACTTCGACATTTGTATTTCCAATGGCAGCTTATTGTACAAAGTTGTGCCAGCATAGTTAGGAAATTTTTTGAAAATTTCATGATCGTGCTTGATTGTGCACATTCTGTTCCGCCCTCTAGTGCCGTAAGCATGAAAATCACCGTTGATTCGAAGTTTACTTTTATTATTATGAACAAAGGTCATCAATTTCATGAGGTAAATCGATGTCACAGTAAATTGTGCGTTTTTAAATGCCTCCCTGCACGATTCGTAGTAGGATAAGTCAAACATGAGTCTAATTACCATTTTTTGAATAACGAAGACCTTATTGATATCGCTTGATTGCCCCCATACATTAATGCTGTAAGGTATTTGTTAATTCATCGCACAGTGCGTTAAGTTCGATCTAAAATAGAAGAATAAAGAAATATATATCCGTTAAGACTTACAAATTGTAGAGCCTCTCCGACCTCCCAGACGTCATCGCAGGAGCCCCATTCAATAGCAATATTGATTTGCTGCCGATTCCGGGCATCCATGGAGGTCCGTTCCAACACGCAGCTTGGTCGTCCATCGAACACGCCCAACGGTCGGCCAGGAACCAAATCTCGGTTTTTAGGATGGGAAGTGTAGGTATTTGTCATATGCTTCTTTTAAGTTTCCATGCTTCTATTAAGTTTCCATTTGTCATCATCGGCTGAGGTGTGCAGGTGTTTGCGAGATGCTTCTTTTCAGTTTCCACGCTTCTTTTAAGTTTCCATCTATATCGTCATTCCCTTATTTTCCTCCTACTAAGTTTTTTGTTTTTTTCTGTTTCTGAATCTGGCAGCTTTTATTTTTATTTTTTTTTTTGTTTTTATTTATTAATCGCTCCACAGGTAAATATCCATTTACAGTAGAGTTGCTGGGAAGGGCCCTATCTCGCGGTTACATTTTTTTCGCGTTATGAGAAGAGAGGTCCGAAGGTATAGTTTGCTCACCCTGTATGTCGTTTCCTTGAAACAATCGGTTTCAATTTCATCACCTATATATTATGTTTAACACCTTTTCAATTTTGATCTCCATTGCTTGTTTAAAATTTAATAAAGGCATAAATAAACAAACCAATGCTAATGCTACATAAACAAAAACTTATCTGTTTCATTCACATATCTGGCTGGCTGTTGCTTATTTTATAACACCAACTTAAATAAGGGACGGATCCAGGTATAGATTCCCTTTGCTTTTAAATATCCCCAAAGATAATAATGAACAGGATTTAAATTCGGTGACCTTGAAAGCCAATGATGAGGTCCATTTCGACCTATCCACATATTTGGAAAATTGTCATAGAATTCTCACAATATTCCTAAAATGGGGTGGAGCGCCATCATGCTGGTAATACATTCCAGCAATATTTTCACTTTAAAATAACACGGTTAAAATTTTCTGCAAAAGTCTAAATAAAGTTCACCTGATAATCTATCAGAGAGGAATATATGGCACAATCAAATGATTGTTGAAAACACCGCACCAAATATTAACGGCAAATCGACGTTGGGATTTATTTTGTCTTACAGCATGTGAATTCTCTTCGGTCCAAAAATGTAAATTTCTTAAATTATAAACACCATCTCTTACAAATTGTGCCTCATCTATAAACAGATGTGAACATGAGATGGATAGAGATTATTTTTTTGTAGTGTTCTCCAAGCACTGACATATGGAACATCTAAAGCATGACCCACTCTTCTTGTGCTAATTTTTGGATTATTTGCAATAATATTTAGTATATTGTCTTCTACAACTAAAGGTTGCCTTACTTGATGCTCATTTAAGGTGGCCGATGGATACCGACCACGATTTTTAGAATAACTGACAACTCTAGCAAAAGTTTTATGATCAGGAATTCGGCGTTCAGGAAATCTTCTTTGATATTCTCTCACAGCAGCCCGTCCATTGCATCACAAAATCCATACACATAGATTATATTCGCATATTCACCATTTGAAAATTGATAAGGCATATTATGTACTGTAATGTGGGTAATAATATTAATACAAATAACAAATATTTCAGAATAATAAAACGCTAGTATGTCGAACCAGTAAATATGAACTGTCAAATACTAAAATTTTCAGCATTGCCTACTTGACCACAAAGCAGCTGGTATAAAGTCATCTCTTAAATTTTAAGAAATGGATTATTCGGAATCGAAGTATTCTTAGCCCTGTCTGTTTACAGAGAGGCACAATTTACAAGAGATTGTGTTTATAATTTAAGAAATTCACATGTTTGGGCAGAAGAGAATCCACATGCTATAAGACAGAATAAATCCCAACATCGATTTATTGTTAATATGTATGTATTTGGTGCGGTGTTTTCAACAATCATTTGATTAGGCCACATATCCTCCTTGATATATTATCAGGTGAACTACATTGCTCTTAAAATTATTTTACAATAGTTCACTTATCTAGTCTAGAAGTGTAAGAATTGTCACAGCTGCATTTTTTTTAAATTAAATAAAAATTCAAGTTCCAACTGTCTCGACCATTTTAATGAAATTGGATTTACGGCAAGAAATCAAGGTTGATGAATGAAATGCGCAAACAAATTAAGTGAGCTACTCTATTCAATTGTTTCCGCTCTTTTAGAATATCAAGACAGATCTACAAAATTTTGACATACAACATAATATCAATTTTTTATCTATCAAGAAAAATAAATGAAACATGTGTTCTAAATATGAACCGATTATACAGGGTGGTTTAATAGTTATGATTAAAGATAGATTTGGCCAAAATCAATAAAACATCTTGTATCTCAGTAAGGAAGGGCGATGTATGCATTGTGCAAGTGCCCTCTATCCACAAGTAACGTATGTACCTTTAACTTTGGAAAATCATGTATATTGAAAGTAATAGCGACCCCAATATACTTCCTTGCGGAACACTGTGTTGCACTGGCAGCGCGTTGCTAAGTTGAACCTTACTGAACAGATACTGGTACCTACTAGATAAGTAGGAATTCATAGTTAATAATAATACTATTCAGAGTATTTGCATAGTTATCTCACCTTTCACCCGCGCATTTGCATATGCCTATTTACCAGATCACATGCCTATTAATATAAAATCACGATTTATATTAAGTGTAGGATTAATATTGATAACGTATCATTACAGTTTGAGCATTTAATTAAAATCTTTCACGCATTTAGTTTGTAACGAGCATGTGCGAGGTGCACAATAATCACAGTTAAAAAATTATATGTTTCACATATATGCAATTATTGTTATATGTTGCCGCCGAAAGGTCATCTTGCTGAGCCTCATCTTTTTAGTGTAACACTCTATACTTAAAAAAATTATAAGACGTATTACAAAATGAGAGTATTATAACAGTACAGATTATTAACCATTCACTGACGCTAGCAAGATCCGTATTCTTGGCTTAAGAATATAAGTATTGAGTAAAAAATGTCGGTATGTCTTTAGAAGTAACCGATACTACGAAAACTAGATATGGAGATAAATTAAAGAATTTCCCTACTGTAGTTTCCCCCGTGACGTCACTTGTTGGTAGCAACTAGTGAAGCGTTCAGACAGCATAGAAAAATTGAGGCATAAAGTGTTTATGGGCTCATTCCTCGGTAGAATACAAAAATACCTCTTTTGTTGATCTAGATAAAAAAAATAGAGGCAAACATGTAAAGGAAACTGTAATAGTAATTTACGTTATAAGTCCGGTAGGTGACTTATTTAGTACGAGTTGTTTTACGGAATATAAACCAGTACTGTACTGACACCTACCGGACGTGTATCGTATAATATTTTATTTCATACTGTCTTTAAAATTAATTTTAAAATTAATAAAAAGTTATAATTATTGAGATTTAAAAAATATTAGTTCGTAATCTAGTAATCGCATCACCTTAACAATGTTATAGCTATTGTTTTTCATAGTTAATAATGATTGTCTTTAGCTTGTCACTGTCAAATAAATAAAACTATAATTTTTGCATTGTTTTGTATTATGGAGATTTCGGAGAGAAAAATGAACTTTATGTATTAAATAATTGCTAAAACTGTGTGATTAATTATTTTAGGTCTTATATTTTTAAGTGAAAAGTTAAAAGTCAAAACTAAAAATTAGTGGCCTACGAATAACAGTAATATATGAGTGTTGCTAGGTAACACATTACAGTATCTGATACCGTAATATGTGACATTACGGTATCAGATACTGTAATGTTCGATTTACCGGCCGCAAATGAGTCTGGGAAATAGTCATCTACCGGACAATATGAAATAAAATAATTTAAATAGTTATTTTTCTCTTTCAACTAGCTCTAACTCAAAAAGGGGTTAATTAATAGGTGTTAAACTTTTACTAGATTCTGCTTTATAACAAAATATGTTGACATGGAAATCGAATTTTGATAAGTGTAGAGAATATGGAGTTTTCTCTAAGACCATGTCGACAAAATGTGAGAACAGCAATCGAAATATTTAGAAACTATTCAAAGTAGGTGTATATTGAGTAGAAATAAAGACAATCCACTCATTATACTCTTCGCTTATTTACAGCACTTTTTATATAATTGTTGCACATTCTGTAGGATAAACTTCCCAGTTCTTTTGTAAATAATATAAGTTTTACAATTTTCTTGTTTAATTACACAGCACGTTATTTTCATTTAAATAATAGCTTTTTATTTATTGATCCATATTGTTAAAAAACAATAGGGTTCTTCCTCTAGCCAATTTACTGTCCAGATTTCAGTATAATTAGGTTTTCATTCCTAAGCTATCGTGCTTACAAGAAACTTGACGGACGGACGGACAGACAGACAGACGAATGGTCGCTTTCAAAGTTGTTCAGAATTCGATCACTAAACACAGTGATATGAAAATGTTTTCTCTACGAGCGATATCACCCGTTTTCGAGGTGTACCAATTAAATGCAATATAGCCTTCGTGTTGTATTTGCGAAGAGTATAATCCAGATCACAGAATTGGATACATTTGATAAAACAAATTAGTTTACAAATGAGACGAAATCGAAAGTTGGCATCATCTACAAAGTAGATGACCATATAGATTTTGATAAATCGTTAATATAAACTGTTCCTTACGAGACTTCAAAACAACGTTTATAGTATATCATTTTTAACCATTTACTTCAACAGCATCCTGCCTTCAAGGTAACTTTTAAATTTATTATCGTTAGTTGTTACAATTAGTAAAATAGTTTTGTTAAAAGTATTTCTTGGCTAAATGTCCCTTCAATATTCTTATTGAAAATATCACACGTGTTTAAAAGCGAATTATTATTTGTTTGCTTATAATTATATTGAAACATATTCTTTATAGGATTTTGCAAACAGCAGAAAAAATAACTATCAATGACAACTAAAAGAAAAACTATGTGTAAAAATATTAATGAAATCTTTGCATTCTTTCGATAACCTGAATTCTGGTTACGCTAGCAAATTAAAATCCTAAAATGAATTTGTCTAATTTCTTATTTGAAAAATTCTCATTCTAACACTAGCATCCACACAGTCCCCTACGGCCATGCAGATTAAACTAGGATCTACATAACCACCGTACGGTAAAAATTTTTCATTCTGATGGATTACATTTTCATGAAATCTATCATTCTGTTTCTTGGAAATGCTTAGCATTTGAAAAGCTTTTCGCCCTAATTCTGGAGCTCATCAGAAAGACATAAAGCCACCCATAAAGATGTTTCATGCTTTTATCAGTTAGTGTCAAATATAATTATTTCATACTTATTCATACAAATTGTCTTGAGTTTGCATGAAACATCTTTATAAGTGGCTTTATGTCTTTCTGATAAGCTCCAGAACAAGGGCGAAAAACGTTTCAAAGGCATTTCGAAGAAACAGAGTAATAGATTTCAAGAAAATGTAATCCATTAGAATGGAAAATTCTTAAGACGAGGAAGGTAAATAGATTCATTTTAGGCCTTTGTTCCCATTTTTAACTGAATCTTCATGACCGTAGGGGGTTATGTAGATACTAGTTTAATCTGCATGGCCGTAGGGGACTGTGTGAATGCTAGTGTTAGGATGATAATTTTTCAAATAAGAAATTAGACAGATTCATTTTAGGATTTTAATTTGCTAGCATAACCAGCAGCAATTGGTTTCTTTTTTTACATTTTTGTTTTTGAGTATAAACAGAGGATACAAAAATAAACAACCAGAAACGATTGGAGAAGGACCGCAATGACATATATGTAAAGTGGTAAATTTCAACGAAAAATCAAAGTTACGAGGAGAGAAGCTGTAGTAGAGAGAAGTTTGGCTAGAGAGGCTGCCTGGTAATGGGCGACGCCTGGATCGGCTGGGTGTTTTTGCAACACGTTTTTTAATTTTTTACTCATTTTTGCAGTTTGGTAGAATTGCAGCTTCATTATAGATACTATCTAAACTTTCTTGGGAAAAAATCTAGCTTTATAGAAATGATCTCACTCAGGAAAACTGACGCTGCCTCCCGGGACTACAAGATATGTGTTATTGACTGTAGGGACACTAACGTGTAATTACTATTATGCCATTACAAACTCCAATTAGCCCCTGAAATATGCATGAGAACAGGCAGAAAATACAACATTCGTTTTATTCTAGTTCTTTACATTTAGAACTGCAACTTCTAAACTTTAAACGCTAATAGTTGAAGCGCCTCTTTAAATCTACGTTTTCTAATTATTTTATAAACTAAACTATATTTTATTTCTTAAAGTTGTCTAGTAGTTTGTGATGTTTGTTAATTCGATATATAAAATTAATTTAGAATGAAGCGGTGATGATGATGATGTATCCAAACTATATTTTACATTTTAATTATAAACATAAAAGGCATGAATGAAGTAAGTTTGATAATTCATAAATTCAAAGTAAGCGATGTGAATATTTTGAAGTCAAGTGGTGATAATCTGTCCAAATTTAAATTCTCGTCGTATTATTTGTAGTGACAGTAAACTGCGTATTTAAAAATGAGTCATTTATATACGAAAACATTACTTTCGGTAATATTTCATACTCGTTTGTTACCATTATAATTCCGACTGTAAAATATATAGCGTTGATTCTCTTTGCAAGATTTTCCGTCAGTCGTGTGTAGTGTGTATTAAATTATAAATAGACGATAAAACATGTCGGCCAGTAATATTTCATCTTTACTATTAAAATCTCTAACCGATATAAACTTAATATCAATTCTACAGCTTCAAGAAACAGAGCTGATGATGAAATCCGCAAGTGATTGACTGACTTTTAATTAAATGTGAGTCAGTTCTCTCTAAATATAGATCAGACATATGGATTTTCGCTGTATAAACAGCGAAAATCCATATGTCTGATCTCGATGTTGTTTCCATCTAATGTCTTTATAATTATGAAGACGCAATATAAGTGGTCTAAATGAAAGTTTCTGTGTTACAATATTGACTTTCATACAACATTGTTGATTACATTACGGTTACTGCTAGATATTCATTGCACTGTCTGCGGGATTACATATTATTTCCTCGTCGTTGATGATGATATTATTGAAATTTTGTGGTCTTCTCAGCGTAAATATTTTTGCTTCACATTTTGTCGGGTTGAACTTCAGTTGCCATTTCATAAACCAGTCCTGCAGAAAATTAAGTGAATTTTGCAGTTTGTTTGCAGTGATAGGAATATCATTATCTTGAGTTATTATTGCGGTGTCATCTGCATACATGGCTATCGTGGATGTCGGTGGTACAGGTATGTCATGAACTAATACATTAAAGAGTATGGGGCCCAAAATAGAACCTTGCGGTATTCCTGCATTGATTTGTCCTTTATCCGATAAGAAATTTCTGTTTGTTACAGTATATAGGTGAGATATGCTGGTGAAATTATACTGACTAACTTGTATAAGAGTCCTTTTAATCATACTTTATCAAATGCTTAGGTCACGTCCAAGAATGCCACCGTCGTATGATTTTTATTTTCGAATCCATAGGTAATAATATTGTAATGTGTAAAATTTGATGTGGTGTTGAATGGTTCGGGCGGAATCCAAGTCGGCAGCCTGGTAAAATGTTGCTTTCTTGTAAAAAATCGCTTAGTCTAGACTATTTTATTCTTTCGAAGAGTTTACATAGGTTGTCAACAGGCTAATTGGTCTATAACTCTCGGGTTTAGTTTTATTTTTGCCGGGTTTATTAAAAAGATTGTTTCTTGCATGTTTTCATTCATGAGGGAAGGATCTTATTGTTAGGCAACGATTAAATAAATCAGTAAGAAATGCCAGGGATTTCATTGTAAGATTTTTTAGAACAATATTTGAAATGAGATCATGTCCAGGAGTTTTCTTTAGATAAAGCGAATTTATCTAGTTTTGTATTTCTCTGAGGTTCTGTGACGTTTTATTCACCCGACACTTTGATATTCGAGCTTTGTGCGGTCGGTTGACAGTAAGTTCGGGCGCCACTTTTACAATTTTTTACGTGGTGCAAAGGTTCCACACTAGCCTTTTATCACAGCCTGTTGCAGTAGGGCTGGGATAGCTACAGTAAAGAAACGGTACGCTCAAAGAGTTTAGGTATAGTTAGACTTCACACACACTCCAGTAAAAAGCACGGTTCAGAGTATTTAGAAAAATATTTATTAACTTGAGACCTACTATTTACAAGGATATTTACTAATATACAACTTAAAGCTACCCTACCATAGGAGCAACCAAGAGTTAAAGCGGGGTGACGGTGAACGACGGTTAGATGGTGTAAGAGGGGAGGTTATTAACGGTTCTATTCTATGGTTAAGAATGAGTGCAGTAAGGAGGTGTAGAAAAGTTTATGAGAAACGGTACAGAATTTGTCTCTGGCGGTAACGGTATCTGGTGACAGAGTATTCGGAAATACATCTAGCTGGGTGTACGATCAGTATTCAACTGAATGAATGAATTCTCCGCTGGCTTGTCCAAGTAATCTCTTCCTATGTATTAACTCTGGTCGGTGGTGGGGAACTAGCTCTACCTAGCGGATTGCACTTATACTTATCATTTCGATATCCCTACTTAAATAATCAAAGTAAAACAACTATTTGCTCTTTGTTTGCTATATAATAAAATTTTAATATCCTATATCCTTTTTTACGGAAATAACTGGAAAGGAGTGCAGTTTCCATGCCAAAAAATGCTTCATTACAGTTCGTACATTTTATATCATTTTGGTTGAGGTTTATGGACGCATTCTCTAATTCTTTTCATAATATAGCCCAAGAGCTGGCTACGGAAATTAAAAATAATGATAAAGTGCAGTGAAAATTGTTTTGTAAAAACCCTCGTTACTAGCTGAAAAGTACATAGCTTTGCAGCCAGAAGCCCATTTTGGGGAGGGAAGCGTGGCGTGCGGTCAAACGCGTTAATTTTTAATCAAAATGAAAGCTATGAGTGCAGCTCTGAAATTTTGTGCGGTTATAGTTTTTAACTCTATAAATTGAGTAAAATTATTGTCAGAAGTTTAGGTAAGGGATCAAACGTTGCCAAAAGTCGGCAGAGTTGTAAGAAAATTGTTAAAATTATTAAAGTTTGACATTGGTCTAGGTGCAGTTCTGGCGATTTTGTTTTTATATTTAGAATCTCCATATTCTTCCGAGTTTTCCGATTAGTAACGTACCAGTGACATTAATGGAACAAAAAACAAATCAAATTAGCGAAATGTCAAAAAATTCTATTTTTCGTTCACTTCTATCGGCTCGAATTTTCGATTTCGCCCATGCAATTAACGATGCCGTGAAAATGCCAATTTCGATCGCTCGATATCGACATTAGGAAGCCTACCTGCTGATATATTTATTTAGTAATGAACATTTAAAAATTTCATGTTTCGCTATTTCCGACGAGACTAATTGAAATTTCAAGTCCACCCCGACCGTAGCACATCGCGTTAAGCGACGACATTCACAGCGGAGTTCTCGGTTCGAATCCTGTACGGGTGTACTTTTTTAAATTTGTTTTGAACTTTGTGGCTGATATTTCTTATCCTAAAATTACATCGCATTTATTTATTTATTGCTACAGTTAAAAACTATAACTACAGAACATTTCAGAGCTGCACTCAAAGATTTTATTTTAATTTAAAATTAACGCGTTTGACCGCCCGCCCACGCTTTCCTTTCCGGGATGGACTTCCGGCTGCAGAGCTATGTACTTTTCAGCTAGTAAAGAGGGTTTTTATATAAAAAATTTTGCTGCACCGTATCTTTTTTAATTTCCATAACCAGATCTTTGTCTAATAGAACTTCTTATATTAAAACACACATCTTGCTATTCTGTAATAAAATTGGTTGTTGGTTGTATTTGGAATTATCAAGTTTTGTCAAGTGTCACTTTTTACGTAGAAATACCTCCTGCATGAGATTTTCTATTCAAAAGTGCAACAACTTTTAGTGAAAGAAAAGAGAAAAATATTTCATCATCAGGTATAGCTCATGAGACGCTCTCCGCGCGCTTGCGTGATATGATATATAAATTATAGTTTCTTAGCTTAAAAAACGTTTCCTTACCAAATTTGAAGAATATCGTTCAAGAAAGATAGTTGAGATATTGTAAACAAAGGAAAGAAACAACTTTGGCGTCTCGTACCTTTTTTCACAACAACAATTTACTAAAGCATGTTTTGTTATATCTTCATATTTTGGTCCAAATAATGTAGCCTTAATTTATGGCCTATTATTATTGATTCACCCTGTATACGCTCTCATAATATTATTAAATAAATTTATAACCCTATTCACTCTGGAAACGTTATTTTAATTTAATAAAGAAGCTATTTGCCGCAATGGCGTTGACTTTTAGAAGTCGATTCATCGAATGAAATGTGTGCCAAATAATTAGTATCGTGTTGCTTTCTACTGTTGAAGGCTATAAATACTCCCCGAGATACCAGGCTATAAAATGGAATAGGTTTATTTAGTAATAATTCAATAAATAAAATAATATATGCAATACGCTATGGTTTATTTATAAAGATCCCATGCTGCGGCATAGTTCAATGCCTCGATCAAGGTACGTTTTTAAATTGAGTTGGGAAAGGACATTTTAAACCCGGAATATAAGTTCAAAATTCAGTGTTTCTACAAGGTTTTATTTTTAACTCCACATGATTGTTAGCCAGGCATCAGTTACTCCTCATCAGTCAGTTTACTTCAAGTCTTGCAAGTCAATTTTGAAACACTCTCAGTTGATCGAATACCTTCAAATTTTTCACACATATATAGTATCGATGACAATGCAATATTTTAAGATAAAATTCATAGAAAATTGACTATATGTCAAAAGATGGAGAGGGGAGGCTGGGTTTGTATCACTGGCGTTTTCGGCAAAAATTGAACGGAGGAGTTGGATAAAATTTCTTTGGCTTTAGGCTAAGCCCATTAAGCTATTATTAGTTCATTATTTTACTTAAGCTAACACAAGACCAAAAAAACCAGACCGTGCTTAAAACAACAATGGAGAATAAACTGGGATACACACTTCACGCCAAGGTGCCGTTCAAGGCGACTTATTTTCTCACAACAAGGTAGGCAATGGAAGACAGGTTAACCCACAAAGGATTTATAACATGAGGAAACTGCGGCTAAACTAAGTGAAATATACGAATTAAATTTTATGTTTAGTTAGTTTTAAAAATTCATAGAAGATCGTTCTTAGGTGATCATTCCTGGCGATGAGATATCTAAGAGATGTGTTGCATTGTGGCAGTGGAATATGATTAAATACTAGTTTTTGCATTAATAACCTGGTGGTACGCGCGTTGTGGAGGCACTGAAAAATCCTATGGTTTATATCATCCAGCTTTCATTGCAATTACAAAAGGGTGTATCTGATATTCATTTTATATGGGTGAGAGGTGACAGCTCCATATCCAAACATGCATCTCACATATTTAATATTAATGTTTCTATTAGGATGACCAAAGGTGAACTAGGTAGCTTGTTGTTGATTTTGCAGTATGTATAGTCGTTGCTGTTATATACTTTGGTGCACCATAGTTTTTTCATATTTTCTTTTACCACTGGAACTACATCAGAATTAGGAAAACTACTGATTAAATTCCCATCAATACTTGCAGTCTTCGCTAGTTTGTCCACTGCGATATTTCCTCTAATATCAGAGTGTCCTTTGACCCATATAAATGTAACATTTTTATTAAGATGTTTTAACTTGACTTGCTTTTCCATAATTTCTACTATAATTGAATTTGAATATACATGGATTAGAAATGGCGGTCAAAATTGTGATCGAATCAGTCATAATTAAAAAGTTGATAAAATTATCGCTGTTACACAAAGCTTAATCTAAAGGTTTGCTTATTCCAATAGATACCGCGGTATATTTGAATGTACACAGCACAACGAACACCACTATAGGATATGGAACCATCAGTTAAAATTTTACAAGGGGTGTGGTATCTAGATATAATTTCCTGCAAAAGTTGGTTGTTTCTAGTTGCATCACTATATTTGGGTATAATTACCATCGATTGGAAAAAGTAAATATTATACAAAGAATTAAAGAAGTACAAATTAGGCATTTTACTGCTAGAATCATATTCAGTCACCTAAACAAAGGCATCTGCCAAGGTGGGAGATGATTTATGTTGCCAATACGGATTTGTCAAATCTTGCGTTGCTAATTGGGCAAGTCTTGGAGGAATTTCTGTGCCAGAAAGTGACGCCTAAAATGTAATGGTGGTTCATTGCATTCTGCCAATAGAGCGGAGGTAGGAGTAGATTTCAGGACGCCAAGAACTAATCTCGGTGCTTTGTACTGAAGTCTGTCTACTTTGATTACCCGTGATTTTACATCAGACCAATAGAATACACAACCGTAGCCTAGCATAGACCTAGTATATGCCCTGTAGAATAAAAGATTTATATTAGGATCAGAGCCCCATGAATATCGGTTAATTTTTTAAATTTCAAGTCAATATGATATATGAAAGTGGGTGAAAATTTCTTACATACAAAGTTAATAAAAGCGTGTTCAAAAGAAACCGAAGACATTATTAATCACTCACGAAACATCAGGAGTGCTTGCTAATTTAAAAAGTATAGTCTTCATTTTCCAAAGCTTTTAAATTCTGATCAATTTCTAGGAAGCATTATACTATATGCATATTATGTACAAATAGGAGTACTATAAATTATATTAGATATAAACAATAAATTACATATATTACCTATATATCTGCATTAAGATATTTATTCAGAACCACATGGCGAGAGAATAGCTATACTCATATTTCAAATCGAATAATAAGTACTTCTTTGGTAAGATTTCCTCGCTGAAACATTCCAGAGACCCTCAAGACATTTAGATATATTAAACCATGATTGTATCCTTATTAGTATCGTTGCATTATTTAAAATTATGCAACTCTACAATGAGCACTGCGTTTATAATTATTTATTGCATTACATTATTGCTAACAAATCGCCTGTATTTATTTACGAAGATTTCAAGAAACACTTCTCAATGAGGATTTCAATAGAATATGTAAATAAGAAATGTAAATATAACGCCAGGGCCGGCGAAAAAGCCTGACGACAATGCTGATCTAGCTGGACAGAACTCTTATTAACAAATAATAATATCCATTATCCACATCAATGATTACTATATCAATGATTACTTATACTAGTGTAGTGAAGTAAGCAAAGAGTGAAAACAGTAGAGTTATTGAAAAAATGCGAAGATTTACAACTATCGCTAACAGATGGTAATCATCTAGATGTTGATGGACTACAGCTTGACCAGGAGCTTACGGCATTATCTTCACTAGTCGCCCCTGGCCCCAAAAGTTCACTAACTGATGTACTAAATTTTATATGTAAGAACTATTTAATCGCACATGTCTCTACACATTTGTGAAAGAAGTTTCCCTAAATTAAAATTGATAAGAAATTGTTCGTGGTCTGCAATGTCAGTTGCGCTGGCGATAACGTCGACCGAGTACGACATATTAAACGAAATTGATTATGAATCTATCATTAAAGACTTTTCCAACGCGAAAGCTCGAAAGGCAGTTTTTTCTTAAATATGTTATAATTATGAAGATGTATTTATATAGTGTACTTTATGAAGTCAAAGTAAACAGCTCATAATCTGAGCGTATTTTTACCTAATTAGTAACTAGGGATGCCAGAAAAGGTACTTGCCTAGTCCAAATATTTCTCTTCCGCCGGCCCTGTATAAATACGCCCCCCACCCCCTCGTAATCAAAATTTACATGTGCATCTACAAATTTTCCCGGATTTCATAAAATAAATATGTGCATATTTTAGAGCTAAAATCATATTTTTAAATTTAAAAAAATTACTATCAAATCCATATTCATAAAATTTTTAAAACATGAATCCTTAAATAAATTTATTGTAATTCATCTCTTTTTTTTTATACACTACACCTTGATCTGATTTATTTTATTAAAAAATCTTGAATATTTAAATTCTTTTAAAATATTCAAACTACGATATATAAATTAATAAAAAAGTCATTTAAATCGTGGATCATCGATTATAGGTCAGATTCCTCTGAATAGACTAAAATATCAGGTATGCATATCAGGTAAAGGTAGAAAATTTGAAAAAATATCATTGGTATCGACCATCTGGCAGAATTTCTCAGATTGTTACCCATTATTGGCCCATTGAGGTTATAGACAGAGAACTGGCTATATAAAAAAAAGTTTAATCAGGTACACGATTGATTCCTATTGGAAAAGGATCCTTTGGTCTAACAAATCGTCTTGTCTGCCAGCGAGATCCCGTGGCTTAAACCAGGGGCGGGGATCAAAAATGTCAAATTTCGGTATCAAAAATTTCACAAGTTACGGATTACAATTAAGAGAACAGCTTTTACTTGTCCTTACGAAACGCTGAAAATGATTGGCTGACAGTTTGCTAATGGGGAAAGTGCCCACAGAGGACGGCAAAGTGTCGTAAAATTTTGAAAAAAAAAATTCGTCAGATACATGCATACCGATTCATTGTATGTTATATTTATATATTTAAAAAGCTATAATAATACCTTTATTTTCATACATGCATAGAATAATGTCAACATGAGAATAACAATATATTAAACGTATATAAAATAACGTATTAGTGCTATAAACAGTAACGAATACATATTTGTAAGAGTAAAATACTACAATGCCAATAATATAAAACAGATACTATAAACTACGCCAATAAATAAACATTTAGGTACAACAGGTTAGAACAGACGATATGACAAAACAAAAATTATGCAATTAATGTAATAAGCTTAACTTCTAATATTTCTACATCTAAGATACTCACAGAATAGAAAGTGTTTTCCAGAAGATAATTCTTTAAAACTTTTTAGAATTTAATTAAATTGCTTATTTGTCTGATGTTGTCAGGCAAGTGATTATAAAATTTTATAGGCATTATTGTCGGCCCATTTGCTGTGAGTGACAAGTGATGATTTGGCAATAGCAAATTATTTCTTTGTTTAAATACGTAGAGATTCAATTATGTTTTCGGAGGAAAACTCAGTTTTGCGACAGCGAGGATCATATGATGCATCAGATACAAATACCGAAGCCGAATTATGTATGTTATCAAATACAATTTTCTTTAAATAAAAATACTAATAGCTTTAATTAAATATAATATCATATTTATTTATAATTTGATCAGTCACCTTCGACGCGGGTGCTTCTTACACGCAACTGCCATCTGCTACTCTATAAACCTATAAAAATTAAATTACCTTAGTTTAAAGTAATAAAAGGATAAAAAAGAGATTTGTAATCATTTTTCTATACTTAAATGTAAGGCGCGGAAAGCATTCGCTGAAAGCGATCGAACGACCGCGCGCTTTTTATAACCGTCTGCCGCGGTTTTAACCCTTATTTTTTTGTCTGCTATTTTGCATATATCTTTTTAGGTATATAAATATAACATACAATGAATCCGCATTAATGTAACTCATGAATTTATTTTCAAAATTTTACGAAATTTTGCCGCCCTCTGGCGGCAATTTCGCCACTAGCAAACTGTCTGCCAACAATTTTCCGCGTTTCCTAAGGACAAGTAAAAGTTGTTTTCGTAATTAAAATTCATTTACCTTCTAAAATTTTTAGTACCAAAATTTGACCCTCCGCCCCTGGCTTAAGCCACGGAATCTCGCTGGCAGATAAGACGATTTGTATTTGGTTACACTAAAGGATCCTTTTCCAATAGGAATCAATAGTGTACCTGATGCAAACTTTTTTATGTAGCTAGCTCTTAGACCATTAAGTGCATATGTCAGTGCCAATGGTCCTATTTTTGATTAATTCACTTGTAAAGTATATTCCCAGAACGCTGATACTGCGTCAAAACAAATACATGCACTGTTCACGTGCGCTTAGTTCACCAGAGCCCTTCGTGCATAAAATTATTAAGAATACGAAATGAATTTCCTGATCGATGAACTTGATAATACACTACCATAAACTTCAAATGGATTCACTAAATCGTTTGAGTTATAATAATTCAAATGTTCGAATAAATGTAAATACACTTTACGCAAATTACATACAACTGAAGTCGAGAAAACCGCTGGCATTCTCCTGGAAAATGCAACCAATGGGGATGGAACACGTCACGATCACGAGGCAATCACCCATATTTGTTGGTCTCAGCCGTCCGTGAATATACTTTAGTCTATGTAATGCAGGCAGAAAGAGTGTAAATATCTGGTACAAAGACGAGATTACCTATCCTCCATGTTTTTGAGGGTGCTGAACACGATGCAAGTAGTGGGAGAAGTTTTTGACCGCCGCAACCCCCTGAAACGGCGAGAAAATGGATGATCCCTGTATGTATTCATATATAAAGGCATTTGGGGAGTGATTTATCGACGGGTTATACTTAAAATATTATAGTAGGGAGTTAGAGAGTAAGTAGAATTCAGGCAGCAGGCCTAGGGGGTTGATTAAACCCTCCCGAGAGGTGGAAAATAATTTTCTTTCAAATGATTCGGTTTAAACGCGTACCCCCCCGTTTTCGTGGTAGCTGATCACGGAAAAAATATAAATTTTTAGCTCCCAGTCACAGTTTTAAGAAGATACAGAGCAACATAGAATTGAGGTAAAGTTTATACCCTGTTAATAAATATTTCAGCACCATAGGGATGTGAAGTGGCCGTTTTTGACCGGTGTGGTGAGGAAACAGCGATTTTTAACAGTTTTTCGTAAAAGTATTAAAAAAATATGCGAAAAACCAAATTACATACAAGGTGTTTCAGGTATACGGTCATTAATTTCTAGAAAAATATGAAAAAAAGTTCATAGAAACATGGGTCCGGAAATCCCTCTTAAGGGCGTTGCGAGCCTCTGAAGGGGGCACCCAAAATTTACATTTTATTTAATATCTCAGGAACCCTTTGAGCTACAGTGACTAGTTTTTACACATGATTCGATATCAATAAAGGCCATTCTCTAAGGGTAAATTCAATCATGGGCGTACAAAATTGTAATTGGGGAACTTAGTGCTCTTCCCTCCCCAAATTTTTTAATGTGAATTTTCTAAGATTGTCTCATCAGAATATGATTCCTTGGCTATAAATACACAAAAAAGGTTCTTTTGTTGTAACGCTGCACGGTGTGGCAGAATGAACAAGATTCGCTCTTTGCAGGAAAGAGCATTGTGGAGTTCTCAAGTGCATCAAAAGGGACATTGGACAATTCCGACAAAAAATTGAGAATATTCCCGGGAGGATTCCAAACTCCTTTTGCTTCTTGAAATTTTTCTCCAAAATTCTTCCTTTTCGAGTAAAAAAATCGCAAAGTTCTAAAATTTTGATCTTTCCAAGCCGGATAAAAAAACGTTACAAACAAAAGTAGTCTATTTTTACTCAGACAATTCGAATTTGCAATAAAAAAATAGGGGTTCCCTTTTAAAAATACGAATCTGACCTTAGATGACCGCAAACAAAACATTTAAAAAAATCCGCAGTGACTTCCTATTCCAGACTCTTTTCTGAGCATTTAAAAAAAATCAAGTGGATATCTCAAAAATTTTGCCTGAGAGCGAGTTTTGTCCATTCTGCCACCAATGTTTCGAGATATTTGAACCCAAAGGAATCTTGCCAGTCACCTTGCACCCATTTTGAACATTCAATTTAATTTGTCAACCTTTAAAACCTGTTGAGACCTTTAACTTAGTAATAATTTGTTACCTTTCCTTAGTTTATTCAAGAGAGAAATAAATGCATTTTCTCTAAATTTGGGTGTACGCTTCAGTGGCCCGCAGTGCCCTTAGGAGGGATTTCTGTACCCATGTTTATATGAACATTTTTTTCATATTTTTTTATGTAGAATCATCCCTAGAAATTAATGACCGCATACCCGAGAAACTGTATATTTGAATTGGTGCTTTAACAAGTTTTTATTTGACACGATGTTTATGCAAAATATTTTGTTTTACTTCCCATTTTACCTCTGAAAATATGATTCAAAACTGTACTTTTTGTACATCACGTGTGTAATTGGGCCACAACTTCCTACAACGTTGCCAAATTTCAACTTTCTACCTCAAACGGATCGCGCTATTCCAAAAGGAACCAGGCGCCATATTGCAGTTTTTAAGTAAAAGGCACCAAGCTGTTGCCTGTAAATTAGATCTTATGAACGGATCCAAGTAGTTAAATTAGCTTGAAAATATTTTGTTATCAATAGTATATTGGCATACAAATAACTAATTATACATATTTTATTACCTATTTGAATGATAATTACTAATAACTTTCAAATGGCACTTGGTTCCTTTTGGAATAGTGCCATCCAAATGGTCTTTGAGAAAAATCCTGGTGACAGACAGACGAATGGACGGACAGTCACCGAGGTGATTCCAAAAGTATTCCGTATTGCCAATTTTGGGACGAAACACCCTTTAAATAGAAGGTTAACTGTCACGGTAACAAGACTATTGTAAATATAAAATTACTTTCGACAAGGGCTCCAGGGTATACCACCTTGTTTATTACCTGACAATCATATATCCCGACCACGGCAAGGAGTTTTAATTCGTTCGATATACAATCATAATTTTCGACTTGTTGCAATTCACACTTAAACTGTAATTGGAACTTATTGTTTGAAGCTTGCCTCAGCTAATTAATTATTTAGCAATAGGAACTGGACAATGGACATCTTACTGGAGAGAAAACCCCACTCTCCCGCGCTGAGAACTGAAAAATAATCAATATCTTACGTGACTGTGTCCGTCGAAATCTCACCGTTAGAACTTCGAGGATTTTCAATATCCGTTGCCTATCCTTGTGCATACGCGTGTAAGTTGCATTGTTCAAATGGACCGTGTGATAACGTGCGGATCATATTTTTGCGACTGGCAGATGCAGTAGCTCTGAGCTTTATTTATGTTGCATTTCTTAGATGCAATCTTGGCTTTTCTTGGAACGAACGTGCTTTGTACCGACGAAGTTCAGATATCAATACCGGAATGAGAGGTAGTAAATTTCAGTTTTACTTCCACATCCACGTAGTGGCACTGGCCTACACAATATAATAAAATATAAGGGTAGTATGCTCCCTGTAACAAATACAATTATTAAAAATGTATTCTAAAAAAATTACAGAAGCCGTTACTTGTCTATATAGGTGGTAATGGGCGTCGCGCGTCGGGGTACTGCAGCTTCCTCCACGACAATGACTATAGGCGGGAGCGGTGGTTACAACTGGTGAAGAAAAGAACACACGTACTATCTCTGGCGGCTTAATGACGCCTCGCAATATTCCCCGATTAAGTCCTCCAATTGACTGAGAGGGTGGCAGATTAATCTGGGGGTTCTTATTTAATCATAAAACCCGGAACAATAAAACATGTAGCCTGAACGTGTAGTAAGGAATAGGTGGCTAGAGAATAGATGCCCAAAAATATGTGTTAAAAAGAAGGAGGAAGGAAGAAAGAGAAGGTCCCTGTAAGTAGACAAAGAAAATATCTATAAAACGTGTCAGAAAAATAGATAATTACAAACGCAGAAACTGCACTTCTTCTTTTTATTTAAAAAATTCAGCCCTCGGCATTATCCCGGTTCCAGGAAGTGACGTAGACTAGAGGGAAAACTTATGTAAGACACGAAAGGAAATTGGAAAACACATGGACTTACGTGCAGCTCGAGTTTAAGCCACAAATCCGACAACACGGTCGACAAGGTAATCCGCATAAACAGCACAAGATGGACACAACTTAAAACACCCCGAGGTACAGATCCCAAAGAAAATATTTGGACGTTATATACACAACAACGTTTACCCTCGGAGGTGGCTAGGCTTAAACTGACCTCCCAAAATGGCGCACGGGCCTTCCAGAGCTCAAATCGAAGTTCTAGAACTAATAAAAAAACAGGAAATAGAACCAGCAGGGATAAGCAACTGATGCGTAGAAGAGACATTAGAATTTCGACAAGGAATGCATCCTGGGACAACCAACGTGACAAACAACATTGATCTACCATATCCTACATGCAAATTATGTAAACTAAGAGTTTCATTGAATTATAATTTAGCAGTTGTGCATAGCCCTTTCTCTCTCTAGGTAGGTACCGGAGCAGTCATTCATAACTTATTACAGTGACGTTGTGTGACATTCTACTCGCAAGACGGATTGTAAGTAGTCTAATTATATACTTAGCCTACAAACAACAAAATAATATTGTCAATATTACTTAATAGTTTGTCTATTACCATTGCATCATAAATTTATAACTACCTAGAACGGGCACGTAAGAAGTCGATTTATATGCCGTCCTGGTGTTAACAGACACGATTCAATATCGCTTGGGAGAAAGAGTGCATATTGTTCGATTAGTCGATACTCTTGTTGGTTAATTATCGCGTTTCAAGCTACTGTACCCAAATTTTAAGGTTGTTTAATTCAGTATTTTGACCCGTATAGTAAAGCAATCTGGTAAGAGTACAGATACTTGGGATTTGGTGTACATACTAGAAACCCAGGCCACAGATTTCTTAATTATATTTTTCAACACCCCACCACCTCCATTTCATTGTCAAAGAGGTTGATAAAATAAAATTGAGATATTCACTTGAAATTTGGCGATCATTTCGTTGAAAGGGAGGGGGGTTAAATAGGAGAAAATAAGTAAATCAGCTAATAAGAGTTCAGAAACTTCATTTCTGGTGTATATGCTAGAAGCCAATTACTCGTTTTTTTCTACGACATCAACCTCAAATATTATATTATTAAAATTCTAAGACCAACTATTTTCACATACTAGACTACAAATTTAGTGAAGATGATTTTGTTTAAAGAGACTTTGATGGGAAATCTGGATGTGGAAGTAATTATTCCTTAGGTAGCGGTCTTTAGAACTATAGTGCCGGAATTGCTTTCTAGGGTAACTTCTTCGTAGATAACAGGGCAGGAATTGCAACCATTAATTTTAAATTACTGGCGCTTAATATCTGTCTATTTATAAAGCAACATTATTTAATTAATAACTGATTTGTGGCATCATATACAGGGTGCCAGCGGAACTGAAAAATTCAAAAACACAAAAACCCAGTAAGCAATTTAATTTTAAGAAGTTGGTTTACTTACTTATCCCCATCTTATACGGGGTATCTCGAGATCCGCATCCTCTTTAATATGTCTGTAAAACGTTTCTTAAAGGAACTACGGTCCTCTGAATATGGCGTCTACTGATTATGTGGAAAATGCCTAGAAACTTCAAGCGACTTGGGTAATGATTTTGTACTATTAAGGCATATTCTTGTACAGTACGAACTGAAACTTATTTTATCGGACGAAGAAACGAGGGATATGTCTACATTTTAACTAAAATTCTGGTATCGCCACTATGTCTTACACATAGTGGCAACATTTGAAACTATCACTCGTATCAACCTTACTGATAGCTGCCTCGAACAAGATGGATATTTGGACAACTTTTAAATTTTTGTTAAATTTGTTTTTTCGTTGAGGGTTGTTTTTTTTTTCTTGAAACAACAATGGCTTTTTTATTGTAATACAACAGCTTCATTGATAGTCATTCCGTTAGAAACCAACCGCAAATATGAGTTTCATGTCACAGATAATTTTAATTTCTCAATACGATGTTCCCAACAAAATATCCATCCATCCAACATTTTTCTTCGCAACTACTGTTAGATTCAAAATCTGAAAACATATCAAGTATGCCTTGACATACTAAACTGAAACAAATAAATATACCGCATACCGAAGGGAAGTATTTAAGATCATGTGGACTGCGAATATTTAGGTTTGTCAATTCCGTCAGTCTGTCTGTCGGTTTGCCTGTTGCTGCATTAACTAAAAAACTGCTTGACACAGAACAGTTAAATGGTAGGTAGCTGACGCTGCCACCGAACAAATGTAGCCCTTCACTGGAAAATATACAGGTTCGACCGTCTACAGGGAAAGATAAATAAAAAAAATATTTTACGCACAAATTTAAAATTTCCGCGTTTCGTGACATTCTCAATCTATTTAAAAATATATATGTATATATAATTTTTTTTGCCACCACTATAGAATAGATCAAAATACATTTTTTTGCTCAAATTTAAAATTTCCAAGTTTCATGACATTTGGCACCTTTTATTTAATATTGAATTTTTGATCTCGGCTGACTACTCTCTATATTTTTGTTACCAAAACTTAACATATTTTCTTTGTAATAATAATGATAACTACATTCTGGAAGCACTGTAAATACAATTACCGATTATTATATAATTATTGCAGATTGTATGGGACACTGTTCGCAGTTTTCTTGTAAATAATGTTAGTTTCAGACATTTTTAATTTTATGTTTTGTTCAGTTACGTAAGAGAAACAAAAAGAATTATTTATTTATGTAATTAATCTCTTCTTTATTTGCTGATCATTATAGATAAAATACAATAGAATTCTTACTATAGATAATAATAATTTATTGTCCGAATTTCAATACAATCGGGCTCTTCTTTCTTAAGCATGTGGCGATAAAAGAAAGGTTTTAATCGGTGTTAAAAGGAAATTTGTTATTTTATAGAAAAACCTAAACCAATACTTCTAGATGGTATTCAACGATAAATAATTATTTAAAACTATTACCTTATACGTATATAAGGTTTCTCCATCTTAATATCCCCCTTAGAGGTTTAACAAAATTCCAAATACGTCATCTCGATTGATGGCTCGAGTGAAAGAGAAAAAGTTTAACCTAACGTGGTGTATCGTTACATATTTCTCGGAACGGTAGTTACGGTGCCCCGCCCAAAAAGTAGTTCTCATAATTATTGATGGGATATTAAATTAAATAAAGTATCTATGTTTGTGTTGATAATTCTTTTCATGTGGCTAAGAGAATTTATTATAATCATAATTTAATCTATCTCGTTTTAAAGTTAGTTTGATTTATTTATTTAATTTGAATATTATAGGGCGTGCGCCATCTATTATCCGGAGGCGTAAGCATAAGCTACTGACAATTTCTCATCTGTCTAGGAATAGTTCGTAATAGCACCAAAGCATAGGAGAATCAAATTTTCGATAATTAATGACAATGTTTCTAATAAATGTTAGAAAATGTAACGAATGATGCTTTTGCGCATTCCGCAGGTTACAAGTATTCATGCTTATAAGAAACGTGACAGATGGATGGACAGACAGATGGATGGACAGATTGACAGTCGGGTAGGCACACAGACGCTCAGGCAAACGAACAGGCAGACGGATATTTGGAAGTTTTTTAATCAACACCATAACGATATTTATGGCTTTAAAAATGGTCCGATCAAATGCAATATATTCTTCGTTTCCATATTTGTAAAGCGGAATAATGGGAGTCATAGACACTCGATGTGCTGTTTCTTTACGAACTAGTAAAAAATATGAAAATGGCGGCCGGAAATTGATCTTGCTGACAACCGGTATATTTGTCAAACAGAACAAATATTTCAATGTCAATATCAGAAAACCTCACATTAAGAATATTAATCAATATGTGATACGATACATAATTATATTATAAAATTTAGAGAAAAATGTATAGATTCTTTGTTGAACATAAATATTCCACTTTCTCATGATGCATAAAATATTCCTCATGGGCGTAATAAAAAAATATCCATTAAATTACCATTTTATTGAGTCAACATCAGCAAAAAATCCTAAAAAATATTCGCGATCACGAACTCGACTGAAATGTCTATCACTTTAACGACATTTCAGAAGAGCAATCGAATTGAATGTGGGAAACGAGCTTATACAGTCAATATATCCAAAGGACGGGATTATGTCGTCAAGAAATTATATTAAACTGGGGATGTATTAATGATCAGCCAATAATATATCTATCAAGTGGCAGGAATTAAACTATCGGCTACGGAGAGAGAGAATACCGGTAGAAGCTGTTTATTTATCTGCATGGGGGAGCGATGACAAGCAAGCAGAATATTGCAATAAAATTTCTAGAACTTCTCTAGTACTAAGCAAATAAAGGCAAATGAGTCTTTGTTGACAGTGGCGCCGCTGTGAAACTAGCAGCCAAAGATAGCAGCTTAAATCTACGAAAACACCCGAAGACGCATAGACGTTCGTCACAATCATAACTAGGGACATTAGTAAATAAAACATTTAATCGCCGTACAACCAGTTAAGACTTCATAATTAGGTTGTACTAAGCAATGTCTGTAAAATGGCGCCAACTCACTTGGATCCATAGGGTTTAACATATAAAAATTAACAACTTCACAACCTGTGGGATGTACAAAATTTCCATTTAGGACAGGCTGTATAAAGTCATTTCAAATGCGTCTGTAATGTGGCGTCAATTTGTCCTGAGTCTACGGGGTTGCAACAACCCTATAAATAAATACAAATTAGTTCGCAACCAGTCCGATGTACACAATTTTCATTTAGGGCACGCTGTATAACGACATTTCAAATGCATCTGTAAAGTGGGGTCAATTTGCCTTGGGTCCGCGGGGTTGAAACAACCCTATAAATAAATAAAAATTAATAAGTTCGCAACCAGTCCGATGTACATAATTTTCATTTAAGACAGGTTGTATAAAGTCATTTCAAATGCGTCTGTAAAGTGGCGACAATTTGTCTTGGGTCCACGGGGTTGAAACAACCCTTTAAATAAATAAAAATTAATAACTTCGCAACCACTCCGATGTACATAATTTCCGTTTAGGACAGAATGTATAAAGACATTTCAAATACGTCTGTATCGTGGCGTCAATTTGTCTTGGGTCCACGGGGTTGAAACAACCCTTTAAATAAATAAAAATTAATAAATTCGCAGCCAGTCCGATGTACATAATTTTCGTTTAAGACGGGTTGTATAAAGTCATTTCAAATGCGTCTGTAAAGTGGCGTCAATTTGTCTTGGGTCCACGGGGTTGAAACAACCCTTTAAATAAATAAAAATTAATAACTTCGCAACCACTCCGATGTACATAATTTCCGTTTAGGACAGAATGTATAAAGACATTTCAAATACGTCTGTATCGTGGCGTCAATTTGTCTTGGGTCCACGGGGTTGAAACAACCCTTTAAATAAATAAAAATTAATAACTTCGCAACCAGTCCGATGTACATAATTTCCGTTTAGGACAGGGTGCATAAAATCATTTCAAATGCGTCTGTAAAGTGGCGTCAATTTGTCTTGGGTCCACGGGGTTGAAACAACCCTTTAAATAAATAAAAATTAATAACTTCGCAACCACTCCGATGTACATAATTTCCGTTTAGGACAGGGTGCGTTTAAGTGCTCTTGTGTGACTGGCTGTATGGTCTATGACCCAAAGCCATTAAAAAAAAAAAAAGTATTACCTAACGACAAATATTTACATACAAATAAATAATAATAATAATAATCTTCATCTGAATCCTGCTCCTTTCAACTTTTGACAATACATTAGAATTGATATTTTCATTAGGTTCGCTGAAGATTTGACAGCGCCAAAAGCATAAATATAATATACTTCAAATTAATTTGTTGTCAATTATCTCCTAAATCCATAGGAAATGATCAATTTGGCACTTTAATTTTGAAAATACTTATACATATAAATATTTTGACAGATCATTTGCTTCTTTGTAAAATGAAAACTTTAAGTTAAAAATCGAAAATGTTTATAAATTTGTGACCGTGGCACTGATTTTCATTGGAAAAACCCATGTTTTCCAGTAAAAATACAATTTTAGACAATATTAAAAATTCAGAGATTTCGCAATCCTTGCAATCATCGGGACATTGGAAATAATAACATTATACATCAAACATAACCTTTTTCAAACGAAAACTGGTAACTTGACCCCCTGTGATATATACAACTCATATTACATTTGCGTATATCAGCCGTTGCATATGATAAACTCAGTCGACCGCGACACCGTTGTCTTTTGACTTTGAACAAAAACTGGTAACTCTTCCCCATATACGAAAACATAAACATTTCCAATGTTAAAAATTGGGAACAATAATCGAGAATCCGGCTGGAGGGATTCATAGAGAATGTCATAACGAACACTCTGAAAAAAAAGGGTCTTAGAATCTGCAATTTTACGATCTAAAAGTTGATTTGGGTGGAACACGCAACCTAAGAGACGACTCCATTTAATTTTCTACAACCGTACAACGCGGAAAATGTCCGTTTAGACTTTTCTTAGGATGTATAGACCCGGGTCAAGCATCTAAAAAAGAATTTAGCCATGCCGCTGTAACTAGGTCGTCATTTTTTTAACAACTAATTGAATACTATACCTTGTTTCTTAAACCGAATGTTCTTATTCCAGCTTATCCTAAAGACGACAAAATATATGTCTATAATACTTACTGTGAAAATCTTGCAAAAATCCCTAGTAATGCTATTAAAATTTATACTGATTGCTCGAAAACAAGTGATAAGCTAAGTGGAGCATTGTATGTCCCGTCCAAACAATATGAGTACGCTTTCAATTTAAATCCTATACCGAGCATTTTTTCGACAGAGGCCGCAGCCATTTTACATTCTGTAGAATGGGCAATTTCTAAACAATTCACCCAAGTGGTTATATGCCCAGATTCGCAATCAGTTTTAAAAAAATTATCTAATTTTCCTGGGCTTAGCTGTTTTTATCTTAACTTCTTCATAGTAAAAATCATGGAACAATCATCTATTGCTTCCCTAGGAAATATAAGCTTCCATTTCATTTGGGTAAAAACTCATGCTAATATATCAGGAAATAATAAAGTTGACACGATCGCAAAGAACACTAATATCGGTACTGCTGAAGTGCACTTTATTAAAATAAGAGCCGATTTTTACCCGGTTAACAAAAAATACCTCTGGCATAAATGGAATCAATATTGGTAAGAATATGGTGTACAGACTAATACTTATTATTATAAGATTCATCCAAATATGCCAACGTCACGATGGTATCATAACTGTGACCTTAGTAGAAAGACCATATTTAGCATAAGTAGAATTAAACTTAATCACGGTATATTTCCCGCCCACCTTTACAAAATTTTAGTACGTGAAGATCCATACTGCCCCTGTGTCACAATCGGCGAAGGGAATCATATTGTTGCGTATTTTCCACCTTTTAGGAAACACCCTGTATGAATCCGTGGGTTCTTAATAATTTCAACAAGAGATAAACACTACTAACACTTTATTTAACAATTTACTGACTGTACAATACTTGTTTACTTAATATTTAACCTCACTTTTCACTTTTCAACTTTTATAAACTGCCTTCTTAATAAAACTTTCCCTTCCGTGCTGGTAATCACGCCTTATATACTCCAAATTTGACTCTCTAGATCCATCTAGAAGCAATCAAGAATCTTCCAACCACATTCCAGAAAAGTCCATTTCTTTCTGCTAGCTTCCAGTCACAATTAGTATGCATAGGCGTATCAGCTCCAGTTCCAAGGGGGTGTAATTCATAACAATATTATATTTAATTGTTCATTAACCGAACCTAAATCAAACATTTTCTTATTTTCTTGCATGATAACAGTTTTATTTCACCCGTATGGTTACCATATTTTTTAAGTCTAAAAAATCCTAATTTAATGAAAAAAACTTGTCCCTTTCTTCTTTGATGCCAAGATTGACATTTAGGATTATCCAAAACCTTTGTTTTATTCCCTTTGTTCGTGAAGTCCTACCAACCGTGGTCCACCTGTGTTTTTCTTATTAAATGTCCTGAAAGGCCCCTGGGCGAGAAGTGAGTCCACCTTGTTTGAATTCCTTATTAACCTCCCTTTCATATAAATGAGTAACGCAAGAGAGTTTCTATTTTTTGTTCTTTTTTTAACTTACAAATTTTGCTAGGTCTGCTTTGAATAATTACTACAGGTCGACCATCCTAGAATGGCCAACGAGATTAGGATGCGCAGTAGTTGAAAACACCCCACCTTTACGGAGCTCACTTGTTTATGTTCCTTCATCGTGTAAACATCGGTACAGTCTTGAGAAAAGTGCTCGAAGTGTATAACTTATATTTAACACATGGTACCTATTAGAAGTATCTACTTATAAACATTAATGTTACGTGTACAAAGAACTGTTGTTCAAACGAAAACATCAATTGGCCTGTGACATACCCGGATTGTTGGTAAATAAGAGAGCACCTTTTACTTGAACTTCTTCCCCCGACTGTACTACGTTCTAGTTACGAAACTTGTCTCTATTCAACAGCGACGATATTTCTTCTCTCTCTGCGCGGCTGCCACGGCTGGTGGCCATCCTACAATGGTTTACTTGTATTTTTACTAAAGTTACAATACATAATTAGGTATGTGCAACGGGTACCTTGTTTTTTCTATATTTACTTACACATTTTATAATTTTTTATATCTGCATATTCGGGTTATTTTTGCCTTTCATAGGTAGTTATATGTCCGTGGCCAAAACACTTTGTAAGGCCAATAATCTGAGGAAGTAACATAAAATAAATAAAAAGTCAACAAACATTTGTTTCTCATTGAACTAGCTCTCAAATGACATCATGTACATAATTCATTTTTAACAAAGTTACAAATCTATAAGTGATTCTACACTTGAAAGTAATTCATCTTAATCATCGGAATGTCTTTGATATACCTACTCCGATGCATTTATCATTTGCTTATGTGTTAGTCAAAGACGAGTGTTTATGTTTTGGTCCATATGTTTTAATTAGGATTTATTACTCATAAAATATAAGATTTATATTATTTATTATTTGGTCAAATTAAAAAGGAGAAAGTGAATCTACATATTCAACAAGAGCAGCGTATTTTTATAAAGTCCAGACCACACAACACGGCCCAGCAGTCTTCATTAAATTTTAATAATTGACCACTGCTCCATTTTTGTATTTAAAAATTCAACTTTTGCCTAACTTATTTTTTTTTGTTAGCCAGTATTTCTTCGCTACCTTTACCAAATTACATATAAATCTAAAGAACCGATTCTCTGTTCAACTAGTATTATTCGATTACTTTTGATTAATAAAACAATCAGACCAAGCACATTCAAGTATTTCGTCCTGTAGACTAGAAAATTAATTTTTTTCAATACTTAATACTTGATAATTATGTCAGTCTCGGTATGAATATTTTTTAGACAATAAACATGATTTCACATTTTAAACTCAAAACGTGGTAAATTAAAGATCAATTGATACTTTAAGAACTGAACTGAATTTTTTGTAAATAATATCAGTTTTAGACATTTTTTGTTTAATTACTTACCTACCTACAAAACATAAAAAAATATTGAAAAATTAATAACTCTTTTATTTATTTTGTTCAAAGAGGGTTCTTCCTCTAGCTAAAATTAACTTCCTGTTCAGACGGATGGACGGACATTTTGAAAGTTGTTCAGAATTCGATCTCCAACACAGTGAAACGAAATTTTATCTTTACGAGCAATGTTGCCGGTTTTGGAAACGAATGTAATATACTCCTCGCTTTGTATTTGCGAAGAGTAAAATAATATTGTGTTTGTATGAAGTATTTTAATATTGTCTGTGTTTGTTTGGCATATAAGGAACATCTCATCAATTTCAAATTTAAAGGCTCTTTAAACTATATTCCTTCATTTTACTCTCCTCTTAAATGAATTTACAAAAACGTAATACTAACACCTAAGCAAAGTCTGCAACTTTCTAGCTACTAGCCTGAATATCAACATTGTAACTAGAATGATTTGGGACAAGCAATTAATTCTCTAACTACCCCCTTAGAGCGTTTTTATCTTCTTAGCTCAGTTGGAGATTATAGAATATAAAGTAGATCCTATTTTCTAAAAATGTCTCTTTCAGTTCAAGATGTGCGTTGATATATCAGTAATGGCACTAAAGTTTATAGAAATATAATATAGATTTATTCTATAATTTCTCTCTGCTACTCATTTGTTACTGATACTTCACATGGGTCACTTATATTAACACGTGAAAGTAACCTATTTGTCTTAAATAAAAGTATTTATCTACTTACAAAACTGATAAATCGTCTGCTCCATTTTAGAATATTATTAAACCAATCTAAAATTTATAGTCTGCAAACATCGTAGTGTTTATGTGGCTTATTCATCCAATAAACAACTCAAATGGCATAGCATATTTATAGATTTAGAGGAGCGAAATCGACCCAGGAATGTGTCGTTTATTTTTTTTGGCGTAGAACCAGATGAAAGTCTGTAGATTTTGTAGAGTAGGTTATTTGGGACCTGTAATGGGCAATTACGATATTTTTCTGTGGTACAGATATTTTTTATTTCGAAAAAACTTCAGAAATTGATTGTTTAGAAGATCCGTGTTTTTTAAAATTAACATCTTCATATCTTCAAATCTAATTGACCTATCGATCTGATTTTTTTTTTAAATTCTAGTACACGCCCAAGCGCTTCCAACGGTGTTTTTGTTTATATCGATTATTGTTTATTATTTTCTTTAAATAACAATGAACTTATTACTTTGCAAAGAATGCACTCATATTTTCACTAAGCGACAAACTTTTTTATTTTTGCAAATTTTCATATACATGCAGCGGAGCAATTGAAGCCAAGATATGGGAGAAGTTTTTGAAAAAAAAAATTTTCATCTAGGACTGATAGTTTTTTATTTATGAATATTTTTGTGACGCAGTAACATATGACATACACTCGGAAGGCGCGTGATTGTCACTACAATATGAAATATTACGAGTAATATAGACAAACATTTGGAAACAAGTAGAAAGTAATTATTTTTTATTTACTGTAATCATTAGAAAATATTATTTAGGTATTAAGCAAATTTCAACTTATAAACTTTTCTGTTTAATATGAAATTACCTATTTTCTGTATAATATTGGTGCCTAAACTGGTCTCGGTAATATACTAATTAGTTAGGTATAAATACTTTATCGTTATTGGAGAACCAGTCCAAACAACTACTCTTCTAGTTATTACTGATGAAATATTGAAGAATTTTAAAGAAAAAAGTATGTCGAAAATAATTTGTTTAAATTCACACTTTTATTTAATATAAAATGATCTGTTTTGTGTATATTGGAGCCTAAATATGGTCACGCAAATATATTAATCAGGTAAACACTTTAAAATACTCATTATTGGAGAACCAATCAAAAGAACTACCCTTCTAGCTTAATACATAAATATAATATTGTCTAAGTAGAAAGTATAAATTTTAATCACAAGTCATTTTAACATACATATTTATTGTTTTATAATTTTTATAATTTTAGCGATAGTTAAAAAAAATCCTCATCATCCTCAAATTCAACCATACATTCTGCACAATTATTGCATATACCACACATTTACACTGCTTACAACATTTTAGACCCTCTTTCACACAGTTACATTTTTTGTTATTGCAATTTTTATCGGAACAATAAAGGCTTAAACATTGTCGTACAATATCTGGAATAGGTTTTTTTGATTTGAAAAAACAGGATTCCAACAATCATTTATTAAAGTCCACCCACAACCTTCGGTAGCTTCAAGCAGCGGATTTGGATCATTACTGGAGTACCATATTTTTAACTGATGCATACATCTGCAATTTCAGTACATATTGTTAAAGTTTTTTTTAGAATTTAAATCACAATACACAAAAAAAGTAAAACTCAGTATAACTTTGAATAGAATACTGCTTACCTCCGCAAATAATTTACCATCTATTAACCAAGATATGAAAAGAAGTAACATATTTGGAACCTGATTTTCAAACTCTGCTTTATTAATATCACCCGGTGCGGGAAATCCCTGCCTTTTTAAATCAAATGTATGCATTGAATTGCGTCGATGCTACTCTGAGGAGAATCAGTATTTCCGAAGAGCCGTTGAGTTTGAAATTTTCTTTAAAATCGCTACTACTTGATGACGAGTTAAACTTGTCAAAGTCATCGGGTAAGTGTGTAGTTTCCGGATTATTTTTAGCTCTTATTATATTTTGCATCATATGCAAATATATCTTCATAGCCACTTAATTTGGCAATCATATCTATATCGTCTCGTTGTTCTGCAGCGTACATAATTTTTGAGAGGTTCGACCACTAGTCGACTGGGCAGTCATATTTTGTTGACTTGTATAACTTTGGCGACAATCTACGTGATATTTCACTTTAATTTCCCCACTCAAAATACCAGCGCTTTGAAGTAGAATTTGTTTTCCACAGTCATCTTGTCTTTTCTCGGCACTAGATATTAATGATAACATAATACACTCCATTATGAATAAATAATAACTCTTTTAAAAGTAACTTCAGAAAATTGTATTACACCCAACAACATCCACGATGTATACGAATTCACATTATTTTATTACGACAGCACAATCATGTTTAGCGCTCCGTTCGTGCGGACGCAGTACTGGATACCGGTAGTCGTACGCCTGCCGGTGTACATAGCTACTGCGTTACAAAAATATTCATAAATAAAAAACTATAAGTCCTAGATGAAAAATTTTTTTTTCAAAAACTTGTCCCATATCTTGGCTTCAATTGCACCGCTGCATGTATATGATAATTTGCAAAAATAAAAAAGTTTGTCGCTTAGTGAAAATATGAGTGCATTCTTTGCGAAGTAATAAGTTCATTGTTATTTAAAGAAAATAATAAACAATAATTGATATAAACAAAAACACCGTTGGAAGCGCTTGGGTGTGTACTTGAATTTAAAAAAAAAATCAGATCGATAGCCCAATTAGATTTGAAGATATGAGGATGTTAATTTTAAAAAACACGAATCTTCTAAACAACCAATTTCTGAAGTTTTTTCGAAATAAAAAATGTCAGTACCACAAAAAAATATCGTAAATAGCTATTTCTTATGTAAAATTGTTCACTTTATAAAACCTATAAGGTCTGAACTGGTTCTACGCTAATTTTTTTTTTCTCGAGAACGGAGAGACTTTTATGTTCAATTTCGCTCCACTAATTGTGTACTCTAGGAATATATTTCATATCTTTTGCTAAGAAACATGTTTGTTCAAAGAAAGGGATTTTTATTTGCACAAGAGAAAGCTTTAATAGGAATGTTCGATTATAAATTGTATGGTTGCCAATGTAGAAATTTTAGATTTTTTGGCTACTTATGTACTCATATTTAGTTGTATATTTCAAGTATTGTTAACATAATTGCGAAACAATTTAAATAATGAATAAATATTGAAGAATTCTACTGCGCACTTGGTTTAATAACCAAGTTTAATCCACCATTTGATAGTAATTATTATCTGAATAATGCTAATATTCACAATATGAACTGTAATATAACAAAATCCTACATACATGCATTCGTGAAAATATTTATTCCAGTATTATTAGTATGTGGTTGATTATTATGGGGTTAAAGCCGTAAGACCAAAGCAACCCAACGGCGAAACTGTAATTCATAACAAACAAGAAAAATGAAATGAAGCATTAACCTTATCATTACTTGAAATACTATTATTCGGGTGTTTGCTGCTACATATAGTGGGATGTAGTTATATTTGTGTCGACGCTGTTTTGGTAATTACATGGTACAGAATTTCTTGGTATTTCAAACACATTTTTTCAAACGGTTCGCATTGATTAATTATCAGCTGTTAGTCATAAAGATCCAGAATGCTTATGGTATTTTAAATTGTAAGCTAATAAGTATATCAGTTGGTCTGTGTACAATGGCAACAGAATCATTCTTGTTTTGCAGTTATTTCATATATCTTTTGGGGACCAATCAAATACAAATGTTTTATTTCTTTTAATAGAATAAAGGGAATGAAGATAAAACAAGAAAACCGCTGCCTAAGGAATCACTACTTCCACATCCAGATTTCTTGTCCAAGTCACTTTAAAAGAAACATCTTGACTATATTTGCACTCTAGTATGTGGATATTATTGGTCATAGAATTTTAATAATATTTGGGGCAGATATCATAGAAAAATTTGAGGCGTTGGTTTCTACCATATACGTTAAAAATGAAGTTTCTAGCTATCTCAATCAGATGTCATTACTATACATACGTGTACTAACTTTCAAGTGAATATCTCAATTTTATGTTATCAATCCCTTTGATAATGGAGTGGAGTTGGTGGGGGTGGGGGGTTGAAAAATATTAGCAAGAAATCTGAGGCCTTGGTTTCTAGTATACCGGGTGAGTCACGAATTGCGCTCGCCCCGATATTTCCTAAAATATTTGGAATAGAAAATTGAAATTTGGAGGCCTTATTACACGACTAAAATGCCATCTTTTCAATAAAAGATCAAGTTTGGTGCACATCCGGTTTGACCGGAAATGCCCACAACTTTCGATTTTTAAATGGAACACCCTATATATTTTTAAATTTTTGGAATCTAGAGGAAATTTTGAATACAATACATCCATTTTGGTCACTTTTTGATAAACATTAAAAATTTTATTAAAAAATCTATTTCTGAATCCAGAGTGCTGTGGTGCCCAAAATATATTTTAGTTTGTGTGCTACGTTACTATAAAAATAAAAAGAGCAATATGATTGCATTACTTAATTCTCTAGAGGCGTTTAAAATTTTTAAATGTGATTTTTACCCACTAACTCGGTTTTTTTAAATGGGAATTTAATCGTTCACCAACATTTTTAAATACCTCATTTTCATACGAATCTAATGATACCAAAATTTTGAAAATCCGCTCAGAAATATTTGAGATTTCAGCCAAAATACAATGCAACCAAGCTTTTAGAAACATGCGGCTAATAGATAATAGATTAGTGGGCTTTGGAAACTAAAATGACACATTTCTGTGTAAATCTGGTAACCTAATAACATTGGAAAAATCATAGTAGCCATTGAATGTAATAAAACAATATCAGCCGTCAGACAGATACAAAATAAAGCGTTGCGGAAATCTCTGAGTAAAAATTAAAGAAAATGAATAATTTTAGTAGAAATGAAAAGGTCGATATGTTACTGATGTACGGAGAGTGTATCAAAAATTCAACTGCAGCTGCAGAACTGTATCAGCAACGATATCCCAACAGACGTCATCCAAGCAGACACTTGTTTGCCAGAGTGGAACAAGAATTAAGAAACGAACCCAATCAACAAGATGATCATCAAACATTTATTGTAAATGAGGACAAAGAAATTGATGTATTAGGATTTGTGATGGTACACCCAACAACATCAACAAGGGAATTGTCAATGGAATGCGACATTAGCCAGTCTTCGGTTTGCAGAATTTTAAAGAAACACAAGTTTCGGTCTTATAAATACCAAATACACCAACATCTTTATGGAGATGATAACGACAGGAGGCTAGTATATTGCAACTGGTTCTTAAATGCAGTACAACAAAACCCAGGTTTTCCTTTTCCTATTTTATATTCAGATGAAAGTAGATTTACGAACCAAGGTATGTTTAACAGAAATAATACTAGGTACTGGGCTCAAGAAAATCCGAGGTTGGTAGGGCGGGGGAATATTCAGGAAAGATTTGGATTTAACTGTTGGCTTGGAGTACTTGGAGATCGAATAATTGGACCCATATTTTTTTATGGAACACTTACTGGCGAACGATATTTATTCTTTTTACAATACCAGACAGCAGAATTTCTTGACTTACTTCCTCTTGCCTATTTACAAAATCTGTTTTTCCAACAAGATGGTGCTACCCCACATAATTCCAGAAGAGTGACGGAATATTTAAACAACTTGCATGGTGAACGCCTTATCGCAAATCAAGGTCATATCAGGTGGCCTCCTAAGTCACCTGACTTAACACCCCTCGACTATTATGTATGGGGCACTCTCAAAAATAAAATGTATAAAACTTCTTCAAATACCCGTGAAGAGCTGCAAAATAAAGTTGTACGGGCCCTTAATGAAATAACGCCGGCTGAATTGCGTAGAGCCATTCAAGCAACAATTATATTAATTATTTTAAAGATACCTACTGTTACCTAATTTAAGTTTAATTGTTCAAACGGAATTGATTTTTATTTATTTATAGGCCCGATATTTATGTTCATTTAAATAAAACTCTGAAAACCGAACTGATGTCGCATTCTATTGCAAATGTCCTTGTGGATGTAATTGTGTTTACCTCTACATACCTATGCTAAACTTAATTGTAACGTTCTTTGCGCTCACAATTATTAAATGTTTGATAGCTCAAGATTGTCTATAACTACACGAGTCTGTCTGACAGCTGATATTGTTTTATTACATTCAATGGCTACTATGATTTTTCCAATGTTATTAGGTTACCAGATTTACACAGAAATGTGCCATTTTAGTTTCCAAAGCCCACTAATCTATTATCTATTAGCCGCATGTTTCTAAAAGCTTGGTTGCATTGTATTTTGGCTGAAATCTCAAATACTTCTGAGCGGATTTTCAAAATTTTGGTATCATTAGATTCGTATGAAAATGAGGTATTTAAAAATGTTGGTGAACGATTAAATTCCCATTTAAAAAAACCGAGTTAGTGGGTAAAAATCACATTTAAAAATTTTAAACGCCTCCAGAGAATTAAGTAATGCAATCATATTGCTCGTTTTATTTTTATAGTAACGTAGCACACCAACTAAAATATATTTTGGGCACCACAGCACTCTGGATTCAGAAATAGACTTTTTAATAAAATTTTTAATGTTTATCAAAAAGTGACCAAAATGGATGTATTGTATTCAAAATTTCCTCTGGAACCCAAAAATGTAAAAATATATAGGGTGTTCCATTCAAAAATCGAAAGTTGTGGGCATTTCCGGTCAAACCGGATGTGCACCAAACTTGATTTTTTATTGAGAAGATGGCATTTTAGTCGTGTAATAAGGCCTCCAAATTTCAATTTTCTATTCCAAATATTTTAGGAATTATCGGGGCGAGCGCAATTCGTGACTCACCCGGTATACACCAAGTTCCTGTACTCTTACCAACTTGCTTTACTTATTTTCCCCTATTTACCCCTATTTAACCCCCAACCCTTCAACGGAATAATCCCAAAATACAATCTGGTTCCAGATGTCATTCTAATATACAGGGTGTTTCAGTTAGAAGTCCCCAGGCCATTATCTCTAAAATTAATAAAGATATTTTATTTTTGTAAATGGCAGATGATTGATACCAAAGAAAAGTTTAAATAACGGTGATTAGAATTTTCCTCAACAGCATACAGAGATGGCGCTGCGATGCAAAACTATTTTTTGATGGCTGGAACCTTGAAACATAAGTCATGTGATTAAACAATAATTTGTGAATAATTTTGATGGTATAGAGAATTTACAAAAAACAAGCCGTTTTGGAGTTACATGAGTTTCTTTCATTAATGCCAGTACACGTGAATTTTGATAAATCCCTATAATTTATTTATTATGTAATATAGAATATTGGTATTCGTGTTATATATGTTTTTTTAATCTTTTCTCGTACGTAGATTACATTGTTATTTGTTAGGTCTGCTTATTATTTATAGAGTATTATTTATTATACATTCAGTAATATCAACTACATTAGATAATTATCACGCCATTCAAGCAATTTTATGAATTCATTTTTGATGTATTGCGACGCGCTACGCTAGACGTGATCACGACCGACTCGGCGCAGTGGCGAAATTTGTTCTCCACTTTATTGTTCATTCCTTTAAAAAAAAAAGCAATTATTGTGCCCTCTTGGCGAAAGTTTTTAGCGTATGTATTTATAGTTGTGAATTACGAAATTTTAGAACAATTGGTAATATATTGCTCTATTATATTTTGTCTTGTATCTCGTTATTTGTTTTCCACCCAATACCTCAAAATCCCCACCAAAAAGCGAAATACGACCCCCGCAAGAAACAGCTAGCAAATGTGCCCCTCCCCACTCGAAATCTAATTTCTCCAGAGCTCCGGAGGGCGCACTATAATAAATTTGTGGTCGGCGACTAACAGGGATAATCACCTAAACCCTTTGCACCGAGATCTAAGCGCAATTTTTTTCCCTTAATTTGCCGAGCCCATATTGGCCGGTAACAACTTAAATTAAATATTTCATGAGATATTGTTTGATCCGCACATACAACCAAATTCATCACATTATTATGAGAAACGTTACATGTTATTAAGAATTTTCGCAAAGCTTGCCAAGACGGCACCCATCTTCTATATTTTAATTGTTTGAAGAGTTGTACAATACATCAAAATTTGAAATCGATTACGAACTAAATAAGGAAGATACTGGAATATGAAGGTGAGAAGGAACACACACTGTCTAATTTAACTGTCTCTTTCGTGTGCATCTAATAAATTTAAATTATCATAATGTTACGAATAGAACTAAAATAAGTTTGTCGGTACTCAAATTTGTTGAAATTTAAGAGGAAATTACGTAATCTGCAGCAAGTGCAAACTTCCTTAAGGCAGTATATCCTGTCGCAAATTACATTAACTAGAACAGAAGTAAGGGATCACTAGATTAAATTGCATTGCAGATTGCACAATTTACTTTGCCTAAACGCGTCTCTTGATATCTTACAAATCTTATAAAAATTAAATTAATTTTGTATCCTGTATTAAACGTAGAGATTTTGAGATTTCAGTAATTGAATTAATTAGAAGGCATAATTTGCAACTTATCAATGGTGGTAACTATTGAGAGCATAATTTTGTATAAAGGCGTTATTCGTGGTGCTCTTTTATTATATTCTAACCATTTCGTAACCTGATGCGACCATCTCTCTGCAACAATCTGCAATTAAGCTAATTAGACAATCACTAATGTTGATTAATGGTTACAGTTTATGACAATCTATTCAAAGTTAATATGATTAGGTAACATTGTTACAAAGCTACCTGATGTGATTGCGTAATAAATTTAAAAATAAATATGCGTATTTATTTTGATTACAGTTATTAACGTCAGTTTGAAAAAAATTCGTTAATTCGTTAACATTAGTTCACAAGTTACAATCTCTTTTCGCCGTAATCGTTGATGTTTCGCGATGAAATTGAAGTTTATTATATTAGTTTATACTGGAGTCAGTGAGGGTTTTTACCTCGGAATTGACCTGCAGTGAATGGATTTTCAAGATTCCTTTTGTAATATCAGTTTAAGACTATGTAAATTAATGATGAAAAAGCATAGCATAAAATAAAAACTATATAATAACACAATCACAGATAACAGTATTTAGAATTTGACATTACCAACAATGTCAAAATTCAATTGTTTCCATGGCTAACTATGTTGATTCCGAAACAAAACTTTTGACCAAAGTTTTATAATATTTTATTAATTTTCTCGAAATGTTTCTTATGGAAGTGTATACTTTTTCATACAGATGAATGCAGAAAAAGAAATTCTACAACAATCGGAAAAGAAAGTATAGCATGCCATTTGAAAAAATAAGTTGACTCGTTACTTTGGCATATAAACAGTTTGTAGAGGATTTGACTTAAATCAGGCACAATTCATTGGTGATATCGAGCAAACTGGAACCATAAAATTGGAAATGTCTGAAACTAATATTAACAAAAAAATTAGATTAGATTAATTATATGAAAGTACAAGAAGAATTATTATTTATACCTATTAGTTTGTTTTCATTTGATTCTTCATTCAACCAAGTTATGGCACATAAAAAAACATGTATTGTTTCCTCTTGCAATGTATTACCTATAAAATATTTACATTTCACGCTATTATGCCACGAGTATCCTGACTTCTGACTTGCATATCTTCCATCAGCCCATAGGTGGCCTGATACCATCTTTTGTTATGACGAAACATCATCGATTAAGACTGAATACATGGCTCTTCATATCCATCAGTTGTTAACCTCTTTACAAACACAATTCGAATCTTACGAATTCTTTACAAATAATATATAAATTCATTGTTGCTCAAAAGCACTCTGTCAAATGGGTATGGTTCCACCTTTCTCGCTTGTCTTGTAATTGATATTTTCTTTAGGACACATCCGAGATTCATTCTGTTAGATGAAATAATTTGTGTAAAATTTTAATTTGTTTGGATAACTAACAAAAACGAAAACATTGTTTTAAGAACATTGCAACAAACATTACAAATTTATGTTTTAATCGGAAAGTTTTTGTTAGAGCCAATAATGGCATGTTGTTAGGGCCCCGAATGGTGGATACTGGACTACCCCAGGGATCTGTTCTTAGTCCTCTGCTATTTAACATATATACTCAAGATTTTCATAGAATTATGGATAACCGAATCAGTGTTTTACAATATGCGGACGATTTTTGTATGTATGCAACAAATAAAAGTTATGCCCAAGGTATCGTTGATCTAAATTATGCAATGTTTTGTTCCAAGAATTTCCTTTCTGACCTAGGTTTTGACATATCTCCTAACAAATCGGCTGTCGTAATATACACTAGACACAGACTACCCAATGTATTTAAGCTATGCTTGGCAAATGTTAAAATACCGGTCTTGCAACATTACAAATATTTGGGGGTTAGTTTAGACACCAAACTAAATTGGAATGCACATATATGCGAATGCTTAAACAAGGCAGAAAAAAGTCTCAATATCTTAAAAATAACTTGTAAACGAACTTGGGGTGCTGATCAAAAAATCGCTCTCCTTTTCTACAGATCCTATGTCAGATCCATACTAGACTATGGTAGTATTTTTTATGATTCTGCTACACATTCTAGGCTCGTTAAACTGGACAGATTACAATATAAAGCATTAAGACTGGTATTGGGAGCCTTTAAATCTACCCCAACATGTGCTCTATTGGCGGAATGTAATGAGCCCCCACTTCATCTTAGAAGGAAATATTTGGCCCACAAATTTGTACTGAAAAACTTAAACATTTCCAACAACAATATCTGCATAAAACTAGCTACCCTTACTTCTTACAGTTTAACAATGTCGTACTGGCAAAATAAAAAAACACCTATCCTGGCCGAAGTATTTTCAAGCATCCTAAACCATAGTTCTATATATGAAGAGGAGACCCTGCCATTCTTTCAGGCGGCCTATAACATTTCACACCTCAAAGTAAAAGTTATTTTTCCCAAATATGAGCACACCACAAATAATACGCAAATAATACGAGAAATCACATCCAAATTCCCTAACCCTAATCAATTGTATACTGATGAATCCAAGTCCAAAAATTACGTGGGTTGTGGTTTTTTTATTAAGACCAGTGGAATATCCTTTGTATATCGGCTAAATGAAAATTGTTCAATATTTACGGCAGAGTGTATGGCTATCAGTAATGGTCTCGACTGGGCAATCGACAATCACAACTACTTTATAACTATCCTCATCATGTCCGACTCACAATCCGTCTTAGGTGCAATTTCAAACCCAAACAAGCACATTATGAAATATAAAATAATAACAGATATTTTGGAAAAAGTTGTAAAGTTGAAAACTCTAAACAAGGAAGTTGTCTTCATTTGGGTAAAAGGACACTCTGGTATAGTTGCTAACGAAACAGCAGATTTAATAGCTAGAACTACCAAAAGTCCCAAAATCGAGTATTTACCATATTATGACTTGATATCCAGTGCCAAAATGGATATGAGAAAAAAATGGGAGGAAGAATGGATCCACACAAGGCAAAACACCCACTATTGTCGCATATATAGCCGCCTACCTTCTAAACCATCTTTCATCTCATTCCCGTACAACAGGCAAATGTTTATAACATACATTCGTTGCCTATTTGGGCACGGAGCTTTCAAATCCATGCTGTTCAAGATGAAAATCCTTGATAGTCCTATCTGCGACTGCAACGGAAATATTGGCGACATCAATCACTGGCTATTTGATTGCAATTTTAACGCAATTGGTGTGAACTTCTTGAAAAGAAAAATGTTGGAGAACTGTATTCCGCTACCATTGGATAGTACCTCGCTGCTATATATAGTAACCACAAATGAAAATTTTAAATATATATTTTGGGAGTTTATTAGGTTATGTCGTGTCAAAATATAGGTTTAGATGAGTTCCTCTGTTCTTATCCACTGTTTTCTTTCTTATATCACCCTTACCGTTGCCCCGTGTGTGTTACGTGTTAAACAAAGGCGTCATGAAGGGCACCTTGACGTGAAGTGTGTGTCCCTGTCCAATAATCCTTGAGTCTTGTAACACTAGCTGGTCCTCTCGTGTTAGGTTATAGGTCGATTAGTTTATGGAATTGTAGATTTTAAATATATATTAGTTTTGACATATCTAGTATAGCGTAAAATAAAAACATCGTGGCTAAATGGAGACATCCAAAGCTAGTGAAGGAAAAAAAAAAAAAAAGGAAATTGTGCCGTATCACAGTGTGCTTTTTTAAAATCTCGAGATAAACATGGAATTGAAACAAGATAACTAATGTCATTTATTTTTAATTATCTAGTTTAATAAGTGTTCTATGCTTAGAACATATAATTTAAACATTACTGTGACATGAAGCATAATAAGCTTTATTTCTGCATTTAGTCCTTTTAAATAAGTAAAAATTTTGTGGAAAAATTTCATGTACATAGTTTTTCCTCAAAACAGAAAAAAAAAAGCGAAAAAGCGCTAAAATTCATATACAGGTTGGACGATTAATAATAGGCCATAGTGCAGGAGCAGATTCTTTGTGCCAAAATATGAGGATATAACCGAATATGCTTTTGTAAAATATTGCTGTGGAAAAAGATACCACAGATTGTCAAATTTCAAATTATTTTTTTGTTTTTTTTTCTTGCAAAAACTCAACAGCCTCTTGACCGATCTTCGCCAAATTTGCTAGAGGAACTTTTTTTATTCTAAGAAACAATAATTTATGTATTACATCACGGTAGATCATAGAGAGCGTCGCAGGACCTGTATCTGATAATTTGATTTTTTTTAACGAAACGTTGTGGTACTTCTGACCAGAAAATCTGATGAGGGCATCATTTCCACGTATAAAAGGTACACTTGGTAGAACTTGATAACTCTAACCATATTGCATTTGATCGATACATTTCTAAAAGCGGTAATATCGCTCGTAAAGAAAAAACTTTTCATATCACTGTGTTAGCAATTGAATTCTGAACAGCTGTCAAAATGTCCGTCCGTCTGCCTGTCTGTCGGTCCGTCACGTTCTTTGTAAGCACGATAACTTGAGAATGAAAAGTCCGATTGTATTAAAATTTGGACAGTAGATAGCGTTAATTAGAGGAAGACCAAAAACAAAAAAATATTGTCAATAAACAAGAAAGTTATTAATTATTTAAATTTAAAAAAGTTAATTTGTTTATATTTTGTAATTAAACAGAAACTGTCTAAAACTAATATTATTTACAGAAAACTGCGAGAAGTATTCTATAGAATGTGCAAAAATTATATAAAATGGACAGTAAATCGGCGAAGAGTATAATGAGTAGCTTGTTTCATCTACGTAGACTACCATACAAAAACACTCACCCACCCAACATATTAGTTTGTAGTATATACACCAAATTCCAAGTTTCTGTAGCCTTACCAGCTTGCTTTAGTTATTTTTCCCCTATTTAATAGGGGTATATTTAACCCAGTGGCGGCTCGTGATATTGTCTGCAGAGGAGGCTTGATATTCTGAAAGACAACTGATGTGCAATATGACTACAATTTGTACATTTCCCCACCACCCCTGAGGTATTACAACGGCGCGTTACATTTTTTTGCCGTGGGTTGTTCGCCAGGATACCGATTCACGTATTGAGGGAATAGAACTAATAAAAGAATAGAATGAAAAGGAAATAGAAAATATGACGAGATGAAAAAATCATTCTCATGAAATTCTCGTTCCTACGACTCGAGTATCGGTATCCAAAGGAGTCCTGCTATCCCACTTGTAATTATATTATATAACTTTTAATAAAAATAAAAATAGTTTTGGTAAAAAAATTAAAGTGTTTTTCTACAAACAAAAAATTGTATTCATTATCACTGCCAGGCGTGTAAAATTATAAGTTTTAATAGAAATTAAAATAGTTTTGAGAAATAAGTTATATAAAAAAAATATAACCGCGGAACTCTATATTATGGAGAATTATAAAAAATATTTCCTAAAAAATAAATAACACAAATAAATATTTTTTTTAAAATAACAACTACCTATATTAATCTCTGCTTTAAAGCCTGAATATTTTTATAAATGAGTGGTAACCTGCGATTTTTGGAACTAGCAAAATGGTTAATTATTTCATCATAAAATGAATCGCGTTTCCTCAATTCTGACAACAAACGTTTTTCTATTGAAATAAGCGATACATTTGAAAGGCGGTCTTGACTCATTTTGTTTCTAGTAAAAATGTTTTTATGCGTTTAAGTGCTGAAAATGATCATTCTACAGAAGTTTACCGGAATTGTCTCAAAAAATAGTGGCGTTATTCAAAAAGTTCTCTAATTTTGGGTCATAAGTTTTAAAAAAATCTACCAGCTCTTTGAAATTTCCTTTATTGCACGATTCTCGTTTTTCGTCATGTCCTCGGAAAGAATTTTCTTGTGAAGATAACTATATAACGGCATCTATTAAACTCTTTAATATTTCCCTATTCTCACGGACCTTTTCGTTAACATTTTCTATTTCTCTCTTATGTGCAGAATCCAAGAAATTTACAATATTTTGTTTACCAAACAATTCGAATTTAATGCAAGATGAAATGTGCTCCTGGGATTTTTCGTGACTTTCTAAACCTCGCGACAAATTTTGCAAATTATTAAACCCGGCCCTGCCCTAAATTGAGGATTGATCATTAGTAAATAATAAACATCTCCAACAATATAATTCGTTTCTAACTGTTGATGCCGTTAACCACTCGACTTTTTTATAATTGTTATCACAAAACCCTCTGTTTTGTTTACCACTTTTAAAAACTAACGAAAGCATTGCTGGTGTAGGCATTTCTTTTAATTCTTACCTTTTCGTCATAAATAAGAGTAGTAAATCCATTTAATAACAAATAATCCACCACGTCTGGACAACAAGACATGTTGTTGGGAATATTTTCACCTAGAGCACTTATTTCTAGCCCGCCTATCAAATGTTTTATATATTTATACGTCAAGTTGTTCTTATAACCGGCTAAACGCAACTGTCAGAGGTCAGTTCGTTTTCTTTGTGAATCACCTGACTCTTGAATGACCTGTGCACATGCGCTATAAAGAACTGAGATCTGGAGGCTAGCCTCATACTTGGCTATTCCAAGTGTTGCTATTTTCTAGGTCATTCATGTTATGCGGTAAAGTTGGAAGCTATTTCGTATTAGCCTCCAGCGAACCACAGTGTTCACTCAGTAAAAGACCGGCCGACCGGGAAATATGCATACAAAGACTATCCGGACTGTAACGTTATAGGTATGTTTGTGGAAAGGAAATGCAAAAATGTTATATATAAACTGAAAATTAATTAATGAATAATAAACAATAAAAAATATTGAAAATTAAGATATACCTAATAGAAATTTCTTAAGATATTACTTTTGAAGATATGGTGGTTCTTCCAAGGGGAGGCTCAGCCTCCCCTGCTTCCCCTGACGAGCCGCCACTGATTTAACCCCCAACCCTTCACCGGAATTAGCGCAAAATATAATCTACTTCCAGATCTCGTCATGATACATATATGTACCATATTTCAAGTCAACTTCCTCTAGCTAACACTAACTTCTTGGCCAAATTTCAATACAATCGAACTTTTCGTTCTTAATTTATCGTGCTTACAAGAAAAGTGATGGATGGACACACGGACGGACAGACAGACGGGCAGATGGACGGACCGACATTTTGAAAGTAAATATGATCTAGTTTCAGATCTCGTCATGATACATAGGTGTACCAAATTTCAAATTAACATCTTAAACCGACAGACAGACCGACAGATAGAAAATTATTTTTTGCTCAAATTTAAAATGTCCACGTTTTATGACATTCTGGGCCTATTTCAAGAAGAAAAAAATTGAGTTTTTTTTTCTACGATTACTATAAGTACTCTCAATTCACTAGTGGATGTGAAAGTAATCTTAAAATCTATTTCGGTATAGTAGACGTAATAGATATTACGCATTTCCTCTTAGTAAATATCAAAAACGCCAGGTATGCCCATAAAGGAATTAGCCGGCGCGTACAAAGTATTTTGCGTCTTGCGTCTCAGCCGTCGGGGCATAATTTCATTTTCGTGTACTATGCATTAATGATTATTGAAGCTGAAGCCAAAGCTCCAAAAGAACTGCCTTTGATAGAAAAGTTTGGAACCATAAACTAGTGGCAAATATTTTATATCAATTAGTAGTCTGACAGTAATATTTTACTTACGAGTTCCAGGAGATAATAATTAGTACGAGCTTTATTATGAACTTACTTTTTTAATTTCGGACAGGATTCTCTCAGTATAATACACGTCGATTTACCGCACTTTTTATATACCTAATTGTTGCACATTCTATAGGAAACTCTTCGCAGTTCTTTTGTAAATATTATCGGTTTTAGACATTTTTAGTTTAATTACAAAACATAAAAAGAAATTATGTAAAAAAAAAATATTTAAAAAGAATTTATTGTTGTTTTATTTATTAATCGATTTTGTTCAAATACAATAGGGTTCTTCCTCTACCTAACACTAACTTATTGGCCAAATTTCAATACAATCGGACTTTTCGTTCTTAAGTTATCGTGTTCTCAAGAAACGTGACGGACAGACAGACAGACGGACGAACACACGGACGAACGGACAGACGGACGGGCGGACATTTTGAAATTTGTTCAGAATTCGATCAGCAACACAGTGATATGAAAATATTTTCTCTATGAGCAATATTACCGGTTTTAGAAATGTGCCGATCGAATGCAATATACTAAAGCTGATACTGTGAAAATTCGTTTCTGTATTAAATTCTGCATTAAAGTTATAAATAATTTACGCCAAAATACAAAATTCCTCGAGGTTTGATCACGATGACCTCAATGACCACCCTTAACACGGCCTAATAAACACTGAATACAAGATCTTCATCATTTGTTGTAACTTCCACCATCCTGTTTTGGGAACTTTACGCTTACTGTTAATGTAATTTATGTAATAATTGGCATTATTTTGAATATTACCTGGCTTTTGATACGCCCTCAAGGATGGGAAGTGTACAATAGAGACATGGTTAATGCAATTAGCAAATGCTGGACCTCTCTAGACAAATGCTTCATTCACTTCCGAACCTGGTAATTTTGATCAAGTAGTACTTATTGTCTGTTTTATGTTTATCTTAAGCAGTTGACATTAGATTGTGTATTTATTTCATATTTTAATTTTTGTTTCAGGTAAGTTGTAATGAAGCATTTTTATAGTGTGGAAATTGCACCCGACACCGCCGTCTATTTTTCAATTTAGAATATAAATATTTTCTAATACAGGTATTGGGCGTAATTTCTGGTGTGGAAATTACACCTAAAGCCACCGTCTATTTTTATTAATATTTTATACTGTCCACACCGAGCATAAATAAGTATTATACTTTCATTAATAAAATTATCAAGTAGGAATACACTCCGCCAGATGGAGCACTGTCTCCACCGCTGACACGATCGGCTTCACCGTTAACGAATACTTGGCCCAGCCAGCCAAATGATTGTCCATTAGCCTGGGTCCATTAATTTGGATCATTACCGGCTGACTGCAAACGAGATTATACAGGAGAGAGAGAGTAAGTAAATCCGACCGTAAATAAGTAGCTTGGCTGGGACTAAGTGCCATCTGTGTACTAATCCCGGTTTGCTCCGCCGTGTGTCTGGGAAGATACATTGGTTGGCAACAGGTCTCGTGTTTGCCCTCTGGCCCAGTACCGTCGTCTGGAGGACAAGCGAGCACTTGGGAAGCTTGGGGCTTTCTGGTCTAGTTGCGTCGGCCGGAAAGTCACAAAGTCTTCTAGCACACCGAGATATCATCCCCGACCAAATACCGCCTACAGGAGTGAGCCAGTGTGCAAGTTGGGAGAGTGTGTGACTGGGAAACTTTCCGCTGGTAACCGGACTCGCGTTTGCCCTCTGGCCTAGTACCGTCGTCTGGAGGACAAGCGAGTACTGGGGAAGCTTTGAGCTTTCTGGTCTAGTTGCGTCGACCGGAAAGCTACAAGGACATCCACCAGCGCAAAGTAGCGCCCGTGAACCTCGTTGGTTTAATCTCTCCTTTGGGCCTTTGGGGTGATTACACCAACAAGGAACCGTGACCGAAAGTGTGTACTAACATTAGGCTCTGCGCCTTAGCCAAGTTGCCTGAGTATTTGTGTAGTAATCTCATTGTTTATTGTGCTTTTGCTTTCCTCCGCCTGGTATCTGCTCTGTCCGCTTTTATACCGATAGTAGTTACTCCGACTTACCGTTCCGTTTCTCTAAGCTCGTATCCTGCTTATAACCGCCCTCTTGCTTCGCCACCGTCACCATAGTTAACCGTAGTAGTTATAGGTTAGGTTTAGAATTATATATATTAGGAATAATAAATATGTATATATAGGATCTGAACTGTGCCTTTTATTTTGGTGTGTGTGAAGTCTACTACCCCTAGACCCCTGGACTTACCATGTCTCATCTGACGCTATCCCAGCCCTACTGCAACAGGCTGTGTCAAGAGGCTAGCGTGGGTCCTTTACACCAGGAGAAAAACTGTAAAGGTGGCGCCCGAGCTTACCGTAACCGCACCGAGCTCGAGTGCCAAAGTGACGCCCCTTCACTCAACCGACGAGTGAACGAAACGTCACAAAGTTTCCTGTGCTACAATCTTCTAGTTAGAGTAAGTAGAACTTTACAGTTATTTGTAGCATGCAGAGCAAACTGAGATTAACTTTAGTTAGTTCGGCGCAGCCGAATAAGAATGGGTAATCTGTCTCCGCTCGGACAGGTGGCCACTTTTCTGGAAAATCGGGAAGTGTCAGGGGATTTCATGTTGGTCAGGGAAATCAGAGAATTTGTACCAATCTTAACGTAAAATCAGGGAGTATTAAGAATTTTAGAAATAGTCAGGGATTTATATTCTTGCTTGCAGTCAGAAATTATCTATTCATTTTAATAAAGACAAATAAATAAACCAATGCTAATACCACATAAACAAAAACTTATCTGTTTCATTCACACATCTGGCTGACTGTTGCTTATTTTATATCATCCACTTTAAGAAGGGACGAATCCAGGTATAGATTTTACGGTCAAGCACTCAAGCAGTACACTTTTTCGGGTTGTTTATATACAATATTTTGTGTTGCTTTATTCAACCAACATAATTTAATCAAATATCAGCTATATGAAATAGCCATACTCGCGCCAATTTATATCAATTAATGTAGAATTGTTTACGCTTCAATCCAATACAATTTCGGCGCTTTGTTGTCGCTTTATCCGGATTTATCTCGATATCCCGTAGAAGCCCCGAAACATGCGTCTTTCACGACACACTTGGAACTCACGGCTAATTTGATAAATTGTCAGTTTATAATAAATTAGACAAAAAAAAATTAAGATAAATATTATGTTTTATATATCATTAAAAAGAATGTGTTTCATTAAAATTACAAGCAAACAAATAATAATTCACTTTTAAACATGCGTAGTTTTTTTTGACTCATAGCAACAAATGAATACTTAGCAATATGAGCAAGTTGGGTATTAATAAAGCAATACATTTTAAAACGTGGAATTATTACAGAAATTGCCCACAAAAGTAACATCTAACTTGCCCACGTTAAGTTACTGTAATGTTGTTTAACTCCATACCACAATAAAACCATGGTCAACTATGAGGGGTCGAAATAGAATACTCCATAGATTGAATCATCAGATAGGCACACTAAAACATGCCTTTTTATAATATCAAACCGTCTGCGTCTGTCTCACTTACAATGCGTTAATACTTATTTAACAAACATAAGATTTTCTTTGAACCGTATATTAATAATCAAAACCATAAATATGTAACATCAAACACTGTAACTTGATCAACTTGACACTAATCTGGTTTCTTACTCGGGCGATTAACATAATAGTCCGGGAACTGATGACTGTATTTGGGTAGGTATTTGAGGCGCGCCCAAACTTCGTATAAGACCATTTAAATAATACACGAACAGCAAATCGGAAACCTAAAAATTTTAATGTTGTGTATTAGGGTGGCCCATCTTTATAGGGGGTGAATTTCTTTGCGAATTTTTTACGTCTCACCCCGCGAAAATATTCCATTATACTACGAATGATTTATATAAAAATTTCGGATAATTCAAAGAACGGTAACCCGTGCCGCAACCGGGTAGAAAGGACCCAGCAGTAACCTAATGGAAAATGACCCCCGATGAAATTCACTGGCATCGGTATGTTATTTCTTTCAAGCTCTTGATCAAAATTTCACATGGGCACAGGGTCGGAAAATGGACAGTTTTCCAGATATCGGGGATGCAAAGGGGGTGCCCATTTCTTATGGGAAGTAGCCCGCGGTGAAATTCGCTGGAATCGATATAAGGTATTTCTCTCGTGCTCCTGATCGAAAGTTCTCATGTGCAAGAGATCTGAAAGGACAGTTTTCCAGATATCGTGGGTGCAAAGTCGATTTTCCAGGATTTTGTAGATAACAGTGTATCGCCATATTTTTGATAAAATGTCTTTGAAAATATATACCGCGGGGGTTTTTATGGTCGGTAATTCCAATTCCGATGTCAAAAGTGACATTTGACAGTTGGCAGCTGCCAGGTAAAACGAGAGTTTTATTTTAATAACTTTTTTCATAGACCGAATTTTTTTACATTATGATGAAATCTTTGATATTTATATGATTTGATTAGTCATTTTAAAGGTAAATATTGCTGGTTTAATAAAACTATGTATCAATAAAAGTATATAAATAATTCCATTTACTTTTATTGCATAATAATGCTTCCTGTGGCTTTCTTGCCTTAATTTTGCCTCAATAATATTTTAAGGGGGTTATTTTTCCTTCAAATGGAATCATTTGCAGGGGCGAGAAATAAAAAATTTCGATTTCGAAAAAGATGGACCACCCTATTGTATATTAAGTTAATAAAAAATTGCCAAGCGACTTAATTGGTTCTAAATTTCCGACCAGCCATCTGAAGTTACACTATGAGAAGCTATCTAGTAGGTATTTGAGGAAAGCTGAAATTTATACAACATATAAATTACACCCTAATAATGAGATAAAAAGCCAGTCTGATGTAATGGTTCAAAATACCTGAAATTAACATAAAATTTTTCAAGGAATCAATACAATGAGATTTTTTCAGTTTCCAGAACTGAAATACTCTTAAAGTATTATGAGTATATTCCACGTCGACATAGTGGATTGGAAGTATAATAATCGTAAAAAAAAAAGATTTTTTTTTTCTTGAAATATGTTTAGAATGTTATGAAACGTCGAGATTTTAAATTTGAGCGAAAAAAAATATGTTCTGTCTGTCTGTCGGTCGGTCTGCCTGTAACTTTTTTGTTCGCACGGTTTCTACGGAACGCTTTAAGATATTGACTTAAAATTTTGTACACGTATAAATTATAATGAGATCTGGAACTGGATTGTCTTTTGAAGATATCCGGTGAAGGGTTGGGGAATAAATAGGGGAAAATGAGTAAGGCAAGCTGGTAAGAGTACAGAAACTTGAAATTCGGTGTGTGTACTAGAAGCCAAGGCCTCAGATTTTTTAATAATATTTTTCAACCCCCCACCACCCATACTCCATTATTAAAGGGGTTGATAAAGTAAAATTGAGATATTCACTTGAAATTTGACATACGTATATATTATAGTGATATCAGGAACTAAATTATATTTTGGGATTATTCCGTTGAAGGGTTGGGGCTTAAATAGGGGTGAACAGGGGGAAATAAGTTAAGCAAGCTGGTAAGACTACAGATATTTGAGATTTGGTGTATAAACTAGAAGCGAAAGCCTCAGGTTTCTTTTATAATATTTTTCATCTACCCCACCTCTCCCACTCCTTTATTAAAATAGTTGATCAAATTAAATTGAGATTTTCACTTGGTAAATGTTTCACACACTAGAGTGCAAATATAGTCGAGATGTTTCCTTTAAAGTGACTTGGATGAAAAATCTGGATGTGGAAGTAATGATTTCTTAGGCAGCGTTTTTTTTTTACAGTGATTACTCAGTAAATCACAAAACTTTAAACTGATTAAATAGTATTAACTCATTATTGGAAGAAAATTATTCTAAAATGGTGGATATAGAGAAATGTTGTTTTGTTATGAGAAAAACACTGTTATGGAAAATGAAAAATTTCGCAGCTCTTTTTCACGATTTTTTCAAGAATAAAAAATTAAGACACTCTGCACTGGGAAACGTAATAACAATGTCAGTTTGAAATTTTTGATAATTCGCTTATTTACGGAGTAGTTGCCTATTGATGCTTATCTGTTTTTCCTAAAATCACTTGGGGACGTTTTTATTTATTTATTCGTCACGCGAAACGTCTTTCCAGCATGCCAGGGCAGGGGTTCGAGGTGGCGACAAAGAAAATGATGATTTGAAATCGTTGTGGTACTGGGAGTATAAAGTCAACAGGGATAGTTAATACTATAGACAGTAGACGGATCAAACTAACAAACTAATAACTGAGATATCATTTTATTTGTATCGACAAACTTTAACGTTAAGTACCATAAAATCAGAGACTGACTGTAAGATTATGAAGTTATGGACCATTTAGTTCGTAAGAAACTTCAAAAATTTGCGAATTTTACAAGAATGTCAAAATATATGGCAAATAAGAGGCTAAGTAGTAGAAGCGAATCTGGCAGGAAAAACGAACGAAAAGAAACAATGAAATTTGAAATTCTTTTGACATTCTATATGTTTGTATCATACAATTATTCTCTGAAAATCACAATTCTCATACTTGAGAGGTGTGGGAGATACTTCCACACAAAGTCTGCAAAAACTACTTTTTCGGCGATAACTCGGAAAATAATGCCTGTATGAACATAAAGTCTAATTCAACGTTAAAGATAATTTGAAAATACGTGATCTGAGCCAAGACTTGCTCAAAAATATTAATTAGATCTTGAGTTATGGGCAACTGAAAAATTCTAGTAAGTTTTTGTAGTGGCGAGTTATATAAGGTGTTCCTTAGGTCATCATATGAAGAAAAGTTCATATGAACATATGTCCGCAACGGCTTCAGTTTTTTGCTACAGGGTGTTGACAGTAGGTAGCCGCGCAAAGAGAATCCGCCGCACGTAAATGGGCGAGCGTTGATGACAGAGCTGTATCGAGCTGTTCGAGTGGAATACCAAGTTCTGTGCCACTGCAAATCGCTACAGTATTCATCCATTACCTCACACCACCAAAGACCACTTGCGACTACCCCTACTTTTGAAAATATCTCAAAAATGGTGGAGACTTCGACTACTGAGTTCTAAACATTTTATGTAGAGTGAAAATAAATTGTTTAAATGACCCCAAAGACCTATGGAGGAAAAATGGATGACTTTTAGAAATTTTATCTCTTGAAAAATATTACATCACGTCACGTATGTACAACAATTAGGCTTCACTTTTTATTTATCTCATTTTAAGAAAGTAATTCAGATCTTGTATGAATTGCCGCTTGCTTCAAAATACCTACTATGTAACCCCTCATAGTGCGATTTTAAGATGACCTGTTGGTAATTAAGAACCGAGTTTAGAACCGACCAAGCCATATGAAAATTTATTCATTTATTTAAAAGGGTATCAAAAATAACATATTACAATTTCAAGGTGTCATAAAACTTTTCTACAAATTAATTTTTGCAATTTAAAACATTTTCAAGCGCGCTAAAAATTCCTAAAGAATATATAGAAAATAGAAAAGTTTGAGTGTCTCTTAAATACCTACCCGAAAATGCTCAACAGCACTCGGGCTATAGCGTTAGTTTGGAACGAATATATTGATACGAAAAGAAACCTAGTCGTCTTCTAAATTAAACCCCGCCATCGCCCACCGGATCAAAATAACCATAAAGGATATTTGTTAATTGGGCTTATAAAATAATTAAATAACTATTCCCATTACGACTTACGAAACTTCGTTATGTAAATCTGGAATATATCCCACAATTGTCAACGAAAGATAAATGGTTTGACTTTATCCACTAGCTAGTTTTCATCCCATTTTCCCATTTTCATCCCCCATTCTTCTAGCTAGGTTGAATAAGTTACAAACGAAGTTTTGAATGTCGTTAGTAAATGCTCTGAGTTGCCATTTTCATAACAGAAATTTCCTCAACATTGCATACAGCAAAATTGCTCAGAATTCGATAATGTTTTTCTAGCAACATGAGGACGTTATAATGGGAAACTCCTCGTCAACGTTCATTGCCAATATATTCGTGGGCTGGTTCCGATTAGAGAGTTCCCCTAGAATATGGTTAAGATGTATGGATGGTATATTCGCAGTATTCGGTACAAAAACTGCAGATGGAAACAAGTTAGTTTCAAAATTCATATATGAAATACAAAACAAATGAACTACTATCTTTTTTAGATATACATTAGTGGCTGCGAATGGTGAAAATAAGTTGGAATTTGATAATATACAGAAAATACACCAACACTCTAGATAATAGTCGAGTCAACAAGTGCCATTTTGGTGAATACCTCGTAGATTTGTACCGAAAATTATAATTTAGTTCTCATTCGATTTTGCAAATATCTCGGAAATAATTAAAGTTATCCGAAATCAAAGAAAAGATCTTTAAAAAGCAGACAATTTACTACCACCCATATTTATAATTTTGATTTAGAGGTGAAAATAGGGCTAAAAACGGGTGATCTGACTTCCGCGCGCGACGGCCGATTCGGACACTTTAACAATAAAAATTTTTAAACCCATTAAAAATAATAAGTAAAAAAATCTTTTTTATTAGATATGTTTTGCTAATTAACTTACTTTTACAAGTTTTAAATTAATATAAAAGCCCTGTTATAAACAAATTAATTTTCGCGTTATAATTTTTTTTAATGCTACAAAAAATAATAAAAACAACCATGTGTCGTATGTTATGTGATTTTTTTTCTATTTTTTATATAATTTTAAGCATTTACTTTTAACCGAAGCTCTAACTCAATTATTTATTAATTTTTTAAAATTATTTATAAAAATGTATCGAAAACCCGTTTTTTTTATTGTGTAATATTTTTAACACGAATGCTAAAAATTGACAGACAAAACATAATTTTTAAAGTCAGTTGTAAAAAAATACAGGATATAATAAATTATAGCAACTTTTTTTACTGATGCTTGGCAAATATTGTAAAGTTTACAAGTTCCAATTACATGAAGTAATTAACGCTGTAGTAAGACAATTCCGTTTACGGTGATTTAGGTCCTTAGTTTTGTTCTACTATGTATATTATTTTGGAAGCTACATTCCACACAAATAGCGCACATTTAGATAATATGAAAATCAAATTGTGATTGCATTAATTTTTCATATGGCATAATTTTTAAAGTTAATTTTGTTATAATTGTTACCGCCTTAACACGTTGAAATATGAAAGTAGTTGGGGCCGACATAATTTACATTTATAACACTTTAATAGACATTTTATTTACTGAAGCACTCTAGATTAACGGTAAAAATATTTTTATGAATAGGCCAAAGTTTTTAAAGACTTCAAACGCACTTAATTAATAATACCATTTAAATACCACACCGAAACAAGTCCTTCTCTCGTAATACAAGTATTGTATTACACTCATCCATTTTAAATAACATGAATTAAAAACGATATAATTATTTATATTTCACATTATTAAAGGAAGCGATGCGTTCAAATGACAATCGTAAGTCAAATTGAGATTATCGTAAATAGTAAAACTTGTGAGCTTTGTTCAGTTCCCGCGTATAAGTTATATATATAGAATTAAATTATTAATTGAGTTTACTTCTTCTGATTGATTGATTTTATAGGAATATAATAGGAAAATAAATCTTTTCTTTTTAAAGTATCAATTATTAGAGTAATAACATTATTTTCGGTTGTAATTAAAAATTAATTAAGCTCGAGGAAGACAGCTTTTACATTTAGAATTAATCACGTGACGTCAGCCAGTTTACTTAACAGTCAAAACCAAACAGTAATTGACTTGGAAATAAAAAAAAGTTCAATTCAAAACAAATTTAATTTACTAACAATTCAATAAATATTAAAATTTATATATAAGTAAGTCACAGTTTGCTCATATCACATGGTTACTTCTAAATGGAAAATAAAGTTATAACTAAGAATTAGTATTTTAAAAAAGAAAACTTTATTTTCTGATCTTGTTGAAATTCGGTGTTAGTATGTTTCTGATAACAACGAATAAGATTATGAGATCGATTTACAGTTAAAACGTTGCCTAATATCTTTTTTTGGAAAAGCTCAACTACGTGAATGTGGAAATAATTGCTATTAAAGAACAATACACTATAAATTCAGGCTTTACTCCACTACAAGTAGTGTATTCTTCATATTATTATCAAAAAGATTGAAAATTGAACCTAAAGAAACGCACAAAATTCATGTCTACAGTATATGTCATTTGTCAAAAAAATCCTCGAACAGGTCGATTTAAGTTTTGTAAATGCTATATTTTGTCACTATTTCAAGATTTATGACGTCATTGGTTTTTGTGTTATGACGCCATCATAAATTTTTTTTAATGGAAACAGACATTTTTGTTTTTTTTACATTTTATATAAAAATAGCTTACCTTTCGCAAATTCACGAGTAATGCTTTCTAATGGACTGATAAATCTTGTTGCCTACATTTTTGTATTATTATATATTATTAACTAGATTGAAAACATTTGACATAAAAAATAAATAAATAAATAAACAATCACCTTCACAACAGAGAGATACAGGCCTTTTTGGGTAAAGTATGGATAACTTTTTTATTCTTGGCACGTGTGGAACCTCAGTTTTGTGACACTTTAAATATTCTTCTAGAAAGTGAGGAAACCACCATCTTTCGACAAGACAGCTGGTTTTAAATCATAACGTGAGTCAAACTTATATAGTACATCTATTGAAAAAAGAAAAATACCATCCATACAAAGTGCAATTAATCTACGAATTGAATGAGGACGATCCAGATCGGCGCTTACAGTTTTATGAACAGTTGATGACCTTGTGCAATGAATACCTAACTTTTTTAAAGAACATTGTTTCTTCTGATGAAGCTACATTTTCTTTAAAGGGGACCGTACATCGGCATAACTGTAGGTATTGGTCACGCGAAAATCCTCATTGGACTCAAGAAACCCATACACAGCGACGAGGCAAAGTAAACGTGTGGGCAGGTATGATTGGTGATCGTTTATTGGGACCTTTTTTTTAAGAATATCTTACGGCCGCTAGATATTTACAGCTTTGCGAGTTGAGTTAGTGCCAGCCTTAACAGTTATATTTCCGAACAATGAAGATGAAGATATTCCTGCTGAAAACGTCTACTTTCAGCAAGACGGGGCCCCACCTCATTTTAGGATAGCAATGCGTCAGTTTTTAGGTGACACTTTTACTGGTGGGTGGATAGGTCGTTGAGGTCAGATTGAGTGGTCCCCGCGTTCACCGGATTTAACCCCCTTAGACTTTTTTTGGGGTTTACTTAAAGTCTAGGTTGTATTTTAATAGACCGGATACCATAGAAGAATTGAAAGACAGAATTGGCTTGGAGATGAGACGAATCTCCCATGCGATGAGCATTGTAGCATTTACAAAACTAAAATCGACCCGTTCGAGGATTTTTTTGACAAATGACACATACCAAAGATATGAATTTTGTGCGTTTCTTTATGTTCACACTGTATAAAATATACGTATTTGTACATGACAATATAGTAACTACAATCTTGAAAGATGCTTCTAAACTGATTTTAATCGCTACAAACTTATTAATTATATTCGATGTACTGAAATTGAGCTCAATTAAATTCCTTGTTAGTTCCATACTACATGCTATGACGTGGTATTTCAACACAACAAAACAAACACAACTGCTCTTATTAAAGAGGAATATACCCTTAGTGAACTAGTTTGACATACCACATAGGGTTCTTTGTAGGAACTCATTTAGCCAGTAATATATCAGCACAGCAGGTTAAAACTGTTTTCCGGTCAATCAAAAAGACCTTTGTAGCGTTCCACCGCATAATAGCTCTGATAATCACTAAAGGCCGTATCATCAAGAGTGTAATTATTACGAACAACTTAACAACCCTTTTTTGTGCTTAGTGTTCGAAACGGATTGTTTTGTTGTTTCATTTATGATCCCTTTCGTGATATGAATAGTTTACGTGTGTAACATACTTTAAATCTAGTGTGCCTTTTAGTCCAGGTCATATCTTGGCATCCATTGGGGAAAATGTTCGTAAACAGTTTTTTTGCATAATCTTTTGCAAAATGGTCTCCTGAATACAAATCTGCATGTTACCAGGTCTAAAAATGGGTCGAAAATTGTTTAAGCAATATTTTTTAAACAAATCACAAAAATCGTTTATTTTGCTCCGGATTTTTTTTTTTTAGGTTTCTTGGGCGATTTTAATATTTCCAAAGTCCTTAAATATTCTTTAAACATCCCTTAGCAAAGTCCCAAAGAGTTTTATGTTATTATATTATTGCAGCCCCTTGTTTTTTAATTGTAAATTAAGAGCATTAAACGTTTACATGCCATTTTTGATAAGTACGATGAACTTAGTATAAAGTACTCCGAACATTTACTGAGAACTAAAGACGTAGAAGCATTAGAAATAAAAATTCAAAATGCAGACATTAAAATATCATCAAATGAAACATATTCTTTATAGGATTTTGCAAACAGCAGGAGAAAAACTATCTATGAGAACTAAAAGAAAAACTATGTGTACAAATATTAATGAAATCTTTAAATATCAATAGCTCAACATGGGTTCTTCAAGTGCCGTTCAACAGTTACCAATTTAATTAATATTACAGAATTTATTTCTGATTCTATTGACAGGAGTGTACAAACAGACGTTATATATACTGATTTTTTCAAAGATTTCGATAGACTGAATCACTGTATCCTCTTAGAAAAATTTTAATGTTATGACTTCTCGGACAACCTTATTGAGCTTTTTAAGTCCTATCTAACTGATAGAAAGCAATATGTTGTATACCATGATGATAGATCTATTGAGGTTTTAGCCACATCAGGAGTCCCCCAAGGTTCAAACTTAGGTCCACTTTTCTTTAGCTTGTTTGTAAATAATATAGTAGATAATCTAACTGTTAACTGCCTTCTATATACGGATGATTTAAAACTCTCTTGTAATATTGCAAGTGAAAAAGATTGCTATGAACTTCAAAACAATATTGATCGTATTAATACATGGTGTGTGATAAACAAATTACCCTTGAATGAAACAAAATGTAACGTTATGGCATTTACAACAAAGCAAAATATTATCCTGTACGATTACAAATTAAACAATCATATACTTTTCCGGCCAGACACTTTTTGCGACTTGGGTGTGACGTTTGATAAAAAACTAACGTTTGTAAACCACATCGAACTTGCTGTCACTAAAAGTTATAGAATGCTGGGTTTTGTTATTAGAAACTCCGCACATTTTGAAAATGTACGCACATTAAAGCAACTCTACACTACTTTTGTTAGATCTCATCTTGAATATGCTTCAATAATATGGTGTCCGACCTATAATGTACACATACAAAATTTGGAAAGAATTCAACGCCGTTTCCTAAAACATGCTACTTTCAAGGCTGACGGGAGCTATTGGTTATCCACATGAAGAATTGCTCTCTAGGTTTTGCCTAGATAGTGTAAAGATCCGTAGATATAGATCGCAATTAACTTTCTTATATAATATTTTACACGATAACATCGACTGTGGAGATATTTTAAGTATGCTTAATTTTTAAATTCCTCGACCGGCATCTAGACACAACAATTTATTTCACTTGCCTTTCTCAAGGACAAACGTGAACAAATTTTCTTGTATCCAGCAGATGTGCAGTATGTACAATAATTTGAATAATCGATTAGATATATTCCCTTGTAGTCTTACAGACATAAAGAATCTGTCTCTAACTTAAATTTTGTATTTTGTTCCTTTTTGTTGACACATGTAGCCTCACCGTATACTACACTTCTTGCATAAGCTGTATATTTTTTATGTATGTATATTGTATATGTATATTTATACCAAAATGTATTAAGTAAGTTTAGTTTACTTAGTTGTCTTTTGGATTAATTCACATGTATTCATGTATATATGTGTGCATCTGTACATCTTTTTGTATTTTTCAGAAGTTACTATTTTTAATTTTAGTTTTTATCTCCTATTCTGTAATTGGATTTTTTAACCTGTTGAATAGTGTATCAAATAAATAAAATAAATATATAAATAAACAGTAGCAATGAAATAGATACATGGCTTAACTTCCTTAATTTTTAAAACATCTAATCGCTCCTAAAACCATGTTGCAGGAAAATCAAGGAATACGAGACCTGTAAAGTTGAACTTCTTTGAACCCTTTGTTTTTGAGATTTATGAATTTAAAGGGCTGGGTGAAGGTAGTCCATGCACTCAAATGTGAACCTAAAACGATGATATCTCAATTAATTTTCATCCTAGAAAAATGAAAACTAAGCAAAATTTTTTGCAAAAAGTACCCTAAATTTAAGTATTCTAGCGATTTTTACGTATCGTCTTTAGTTGTTGAGTTATTGTGAAAGAAAGAAAAATTTTTCAAAAATTTCAAAAATCATTTCAAAATTGAATCAAACTCTTTTTCAAATCTAGGCAAACCCTTCAAACTTCAAGAACGTATCGTTAGTACCTAAATAAAGTAAATTGTAAATTAATTAATAAATCTCATTTTAAAGGTCATTTTATGTAAGTACTTTAAAAAAGGTTTAACAAGATTTCTTCGAAATATTCGTCGGTCTTCCGTTATTTGACGAATAGCGTTTATTTCATGAAAATTGATCTTTCCTAACCGGAGTCCGAGGTAAAATGCTTCAATGACTGCTCTATGACTAGATTATATTTATTGGATTTCAGGGGTAAATAAACAAAAAGCTAGTAAGAGTCAGGTACTTGAGATTTGGTGTATATGGTAGAAGCCAATGCCCCAATTTTTTTTATAACATGTGACATTGTGTGTGTTTATTTTTAGTTTTAGTTATAATATGGTCATTTTTTTATAAACTTGGCAACGCTGTAAAAGTGTATAATTTAGACAAAGATTAGAGAATTGACAAGATAGGACAGCCGGCGAAAAACCTTTTATCTTTTAGCAATGGCGCTATTGACTTCGACATTTAAATTGGAGGTATCGCACAGTTGCCACAATGTGACAATCATACGTAGAAGGTGACATTAGAGAGAGAGGCCAATAGTGAAAAATTGACAACACTGTCCTAAATAGAACGACCGAACTCAGCTAACAGCCAGAACCCAAGGTCACTAAAGAAATAAGTTGCTTCGTAACATATGTCACATGAAATATTCCTATGTTCATGATAGATATCTATTTAGTTTGGATAGAATTGTTCATAGATAGAATAATTTTGAAACTTCTTTTTCCTACAAAATGAAGAAAAACAGCTACATGTGGCTGCCATTAAGGTCTACACGTGACGTAGCACTTGCTGATTCTAATGAGCCAACCTATCTTTTAGTAAGCTTGGTCAAATTCATTTAGTGCGTACCCGACAAATCCCGAAACCATTTCCGCTGCATGTCGTGTCTCTTTAATTTGGAGTTCACAATTGTCTTCGTCTAATTCCTCTTCTCCGTCTGACTGTCCTATCTTGTTAATTCTCTAATCTTCGATGTAGGTACGTTGTGGGTGTCGAGATTTGAGAGATAAATGGGAGCCTAGTTTGTATCTCTCAATTTTTAAATTTAAAATATTCTTCATATTACATAGTGGCTCACAAATTAAAACACCCTGTATTCTTTACTTCCGATAACAGAACTGAGTTTTCTTAGACACCGAGTTTCTTTTACTTGAAATATTTCAATATTTCTTGTAAGATTCTCTATTGAACCAATTCATTTTATTATTTTTCTATATGCTCCTGATTCGCTTATAAAAGCATGAGCAAAGTCTCCTCAGCTTTAAATATTTGATATTTCCTTGTTGATTCTGATACCGAATGTCAACATCCTTGCAGAAACTTTCATTTCGGAAGTATCTGTGATTTATTGACATTTATTTAGCTTTCAGAAGTTGCTTGAGTAACCTTTTTCTACTTCAACAATTTTGACAAGTCTTTGATTCTTCGGAACTTTCCGAAACATCAATAAGAAACTTTTCAACTTTTATGTTTACTTGCGATGGTATAGTACGTTATATATGGTTTAAATGTCCTTACAGAAAATTGGAAAAGCAGTCTATTTATAGAACTTTTAATAGTGTCTTCCCGATTTAATTTTGATTCATTACAATGTGTATTTGATACATAGTTTTGTTTGAGAGATAACAAATTATGTTGTAAGCCGTTATGAAATATATTCTTTGCAAAATTAAACAAGCTAACCATTACACCCATCGCCGATTTACTGCACTTTTTATATAATTGTTGCACATTCTATGGGATACTCTTCGTAAAAAATGAACAACTTGTTTATTTGTTGATCGGTTTTGTTAAAAAACAATAGGGTTCTTTCTCTAGCTAACACTAACTTATTGTCCAAATTTCAATACAATCGGACTTTTTGCTCTTAGATTACCGTGCTTACAAGAAACGTAAATGATTACAGTGATATGAAATTTTTTTTCTCTACGAGCAGTATGACCGGTTTTAGATATGTGGCGATCAAATGCAATATACTCTTCGTTTTGTATTTGCAAAGAGTATAACAACGTTGGTATAACTGTTTCTGCTGCTTTCATTTGCTGAAGGAAAGGACTGTAATTGTAAAAAATCACTCTCCCAGAGTTTTTGGAATTTTCAAGTTTCAGATTTTGTACATGGTTTGTTCGTCCTTTGGCGCTATATATAAGGGGAACTATATACCAGAGAAAAATAATATTTGACAGATAGTAGAAGCTATGGCTAAGGTATAAACCGCATATATTTTTAGTACAAAATAAAAAGCAGTACTGACATCCTAAAAACAATTTTAATAATTGTATGAAGTAGACAGACATGATAATTTATATCATCTAATGTAGAATTGTCCATGCTTTAATTCAACACAATATCGCACGATTTCTCACAGTTTTACCCTATTCTAGATTTATTCTAGATTTCGTAACAACCACTAAAGCGCATCTGCCGTCGTTGCCGACCGAGTAACCAATCTATATATTTTTTCGTAATGTTTCTAATATTCTTTCCCTTCATTTCTTAATTAAGTATCTTTTGGGACAATAACTCTTTTATACGTAAGCTAGTTTGTTCCTTGGTAATTATATTAACTAGATGCCAAATATGAATTCGTCATATTTCTTTATTAATTATTTTGTTTTGCATAAGTTAAGCACTGAGAACGATTAAGTAGCATTAGTATCAAACAGATTTTTCATTTTCTTTGTGTACAACAGTATCCTTGTCAGTTATAAAACATATGTCCGGATAAATATGACATGACCGGTGTTGACAATCTTTTTAGTGGTATATTCATAATGCTTGTGCGGTACTAGCATATCGTATTATTTACAGATGACCCAGTGGAGCTAACCGGCCACTTTTTTATATTGGTGAGCGTACTGCGATGGTGACAAGGTAGTACTTTCCGCCATCACGTGGCTAACAAGGTTCTCTGTAAGGCCGCACATCGTGTACTTGCTGTTTCAGGATCATCATCTGGTGGTATCTGGTATTTAGTTCTTGGTCTTGCGCTGCTTTTAATAAACTTTCCGTTTTTCTTGCAAGTTATTCAAACATTTTGTAGACGCCTCCGTCTCCACTGCGGGTCTGTCGAAGCCCAAGTCGGATTATTACTAATAGGCAATCCAACGAACTGTCAAATGTAATTCAAAATGGCCGACCTGGGCAACTACGGGGTTTATTTCTTATTAACTTACGGAAACGTAACCAAGGCAACAGAAAAACAAACTATTTTAAAGAACGAAAATAAATTTGTGCCGGTTGCTTGCCCACAGTGGCCATCTTGGGTCACGATGTTTGAATTGCCTAATTATTTGCATTCTTTTGTGACGTGCTTTCTTCCAGTTGCCTAGCACATAGGCAAGTGGAAGCGTCACTTTGGCGCTGAGCTGTATTTGGGTTAAATTCGGTAATCTCGAGCGCCACCTTTTCAATTTTTACGTGGGGCAAAGGTCCCACATTAGCCTCCTAAACGCAGCCTGTTGCAGTAGGGCTGGGATAGCTACAGTGGAGACACGGTATGTCCAGGGGTCTGGACGGCAGATTAGACTTTCACTCACATTCAACAGTAAAAATCGATAAATAACAAAGTTTATTAACATACAATGAAATTTTTACAAAACAATAACAAACGGTTAGGTACCAAAATACGGAGTTTCTGATAAATACAATGACTGAAACTTAAGATATGTCATTTTAATTTAATTTGAATTAGGTAGGGTGCCATTTTGTGACGTACGGGTAACCAGGCGGTGAGAAGCTAGTTAGCTACTCATTAATGCGGAAGCAAGCGGTGGTAAGCAAGCAAACGGTGAGAGCGGTGAAAAAAAAGACAGTAGTAAAGCGGTATAAAAAAACAGTAAACGGAAAAAAAAACTACACCAGTAAGTAATTAAAAAAAAAACGGACAACGTGCAAATACCAGGCAAAAGCAAGCGGTTATCTACAGCAATAATCATGCCTACATGGACGGTCAGGGTGTAAGTGTGAAGAACTTGGCAAAATTAAATAAAACTGATACCAAATGAATAAAACGGTTTTCGGATTCGGTGCGGTGTGTAACTTAAGTCACACTCGGATCGGAAAATAAAACGGTTATCGGATTCGGAGCGGTGTGTAACCTTGGTTACACTCGGTTTGGAAAATAAAACTGTTATCGGATTTGGTATCAGCTTACGGCGGAGATTATTCTGCCTAGACGGACAGACAGTAATAATCAGAACGGTGGTATTTCGGTTCGGTTCGGAAATGTTGAAATTACATCAACACTTGATGCGGTGTTTGCCAAGCGCCTCAAACCCCACAGCTGGGTGCCTTCATTAAATGCATTTCGGTTCGGCCACGTGGTATCTTGTCGGATTTTATGCGGAAAATGTCTATGTATCAGAATATAATGTTGGTTAATTTACGGTAGCTTAGATTTTATTCTCAATTCCCGGAATATAATAAATTTCTATAAATTATTTCAAAGTAAGGAATTTTGTTCCATTTCGTATCAATACGAAATATTGGGAACAAAATGAACAGTAAATTAACAATAACACTACAATAAATTTCACAAAAATAATTTTTGCAAATTTTATTTTGCTACGACCTAGCTAAAATAAAATATACGGTAATTAAAACTTCTACCCATTTGGTAGAACAGCCCATTATTTTATCGCAGTACCATCACAAATGGTCTGGATTAAAATAATATAAACGGTAAACGGTACACAGTTTTCTCTCGAAATATCATCTATGTTCTTTTTCCCATTTGGAAATTCTTGCGAACATAGCTATTTGGATAAAATCGGACTCTCTTACTATATTGTAATAATTTAACTTTAAATTTATTTAATTTCGGCAAAGTCGGGAAATAATTATATTCTGATACATTTACACGGAATCGGTTTCAAATTATTGCTTTAAAACACACATTTCAGTGAATTACTCTTATCGGTGTTAATATAAAAAAGTCGAGAAGAAACCAGCGGCGATGATAAAACGTTGTACTTACATGTTGTGAATATACGGAATAGTACCCGACTGGGCTGTTTGACGGATCGGACAAAAGTGATCTTCAAATATGGTCTAATGAAACTAATTTACGCAGCTGACTTACCAACGCCCTCAGTATCAAATCTTGTAATTAATGTTAATATTATGGACAGCCCTCTCACTGCCAGGTTTATCAAATTACCTATTTAAAGTAGAAATCTATTTCGCGGTTTAGCTAGCTAAATTAGGAGAAATCTATAATAACAATTTACAATGCATATGTTCGAATGTAAGCGGAGCATAACGAAGTATATTGGTAATTTAAACTGCATTTTTGGCAACGGAAAATTCACCTTGTTACACTTTTCGTCCAGCGTTTTAAACTGGAATTGGGGAGAATTAGTCTGAGCCAAAACTACTTGCCTTCTTATTCACGTGTTCATAAACGCCTTGTGATTCTTGCAATGTTCTAGTTGGTCTCCCTTTGCTGTGTAGCATACCCGACAGCCTCACGCCATCTATCACGGCTGCTTGTTAGGCGCGCGGCCTCAACACAACCTTTTAGTGGTTTTCCTCTTCGTCTTTTTCCATTTGGTTTCCCTGGACAATCAAATGTCTCTGTCTTGTCCTCTCTTCGGTAAATGTAGTCAAGACATGAGAAGATTCGAGAAAATATGATACTGGAGAGTCATTTTGTAGGACGCATTTCTTGGAGAATCGAGGTCTTGGCGTGATTGGGGCTACCCAGGGAACCCGCAGCAAAACGTCTTCAAAGCCACATTTCAAACACATCAATACGCCGTTTATCTACCCCCTAGCAGTCTATGTTTCAGTCGCGTAAAGAAAGAAAGAGAAAACTAGAGCATTAAGGCGCAGTTACATCGCCAAGCCACAAGCCCGGCTTGCGACTCGCGTTGGTGGGTCTTTTAGCGAGCCAGAGGTGTCAATACGGCGCATGACCAATGAAGATTTCGTGTGGTGTTGTGGGGTTCTGGGTTGTAGGCTCGTTAAAACTGCGTGGAAGATCAGTCGATCGCAATGGATTCAGGTATCATAATTTGACTCAAGATAAAAATTTTAGAAGTCATCGAGTCGATTTACCGAAAAAACATGATATTTTCAATATTTCGTGAAAAGTTTATATACTTATATTCCAAAAATTATTTTTACATCAGATTTACTTATTTTGAGATTCTACTATAAACAGATGCTGTAAAAGTATGGCAAATAATTCTTTTATAAAAGTTACTTATTTTCCCACTAATTTCACAAATTTTGGAGCCAATATATATTTTTTCCGTAAAATAGTGTTAATTTAATTTTTAAGGTAATTCCCCTTGAAAGGTCTTAAAGTACACATTTCAAGCTTTAAAAATCGTACTAAAAAAAAATCTAATAATGCGATTTAAACCAGAGTAATACGTGGTTAAAGTTAATTATACGTATCAAATTTTACCACTTTCTCAAAATTTTGAAATTTTGGAGGTGTACATTTTCAAAAATAAATTTCTGATATTTTTTCCACTTATCGGATCCTTTTATACCTTACTTCAAGAGTGCTATGAAAAAGTTCCAGGTTTCTATTTTAAATATTCTAAGAATGGTCTAGCTTTTACCGATTTCATCGGAAATCTCTTTATGTTCCGACTTCGTACGTATACTATTCCTACATACATGCATTGATGTATTTGAAAATATAATAATTCAATAGCTACATGCTGCTTCTTTCATTTACACTTTGTTGAGCACAATTTAATTAATTTTGATTTCATTAATTAGTTCAAAAGTTACCACACATTTTGGTGTACAAAGAAATCTGGAGTCTACATTATCGATCGTACACAAAAACTTTATATACATTTTCGATGTGAAATTTCCCGTACTATCGAATAGCTTGTTTAAAAATGAATTATAATTTGTTTGCTTATAACTGTATCGAAACATATCCTTTATAGGATTTTGCAAACAGCAGAAAACATAACTGTCTATAACTAAAAGAAAAACTTTGTGTAAAATATTAATGAAATTTCTTCCTCTTTCGATAACCTGAATTCTGGTTATGCTAGCAAATTAAAATCCTAAAATGAATTTGTCTAATTTCTTATTTGACAATTCTCATTCTAACACTAGCATCCACACAGTCCCCTACGGCCATACAACTGAATCTTCGTAATCGTAGGGGGTTATGTAGATACTAGTTTAATCTGCATGGCCGTAGGAGGCTGTGTGGTTGCTAGTGTTAGAATGAGAATTTCAAATAAGAAATTAGACAAATTCATTATAGGATTTGAATTTGCTAACATAACCAGAATTCAGTTTATCGAAAGAATGCAAAGATTTCATTAATATTTTTACACAAAATTTTTCTTTTAGTTGTAGATAGTTATTTTTTCTGCTGTTTGCAAAATCCTATAAGAATATGTTTCAATATCGAATAGCGTAATTAGTTTTATTTAAAAAAAATTCACAGATTTCGCAATCCTTGCAATCATCGGGACATTGGAAATGATAACACCATACATAAAACATAAAGATTTTCAACTTTTTCATCTTTCTCCGGACTCGGCTTCGCCTCGTCCGGAAACAGCACGATCCACTACACCGCTCCATTTCCACCTTAAATGAAAACTGGTAACTTAACCCCCTGTGATATATGCAACCCATGTTACATTTGCGTATATCAGCCGTTGCATATACGCAGTCTCACTCGACTGCGACACCGCTGTATTTCCACCTTAAATGAAAACTGGTAACTTGACCCCCTGTGATATATGCAACCCATATTACATTTACGTATATTAGCCGTTGGATATGATAGTCGACCGCGACACACTACTTTGAAATAAAGAGATATTATTATTGTCACTCAATTTGTACAACAGACAACCTATATCAGTTAGTTGCAATTCTAACACATCGTTTTTTGCAAGCAGGTACCTTCTTGTAGCTAGCTGTACACTTTTGTGTTCTGCCGTCAGCATCGCTGTACAACTTTCAGGTAATCTCCCGACACGGTAGGTAATGTAATTGGCAAGTGCAGCAGCCTAATCGATAGTAGCGCGGCTTTTTCGGCAGTCGTGTACAAATTTTTGTTTGAATAATATAAAGTCATACATTTTCAGTCTGTGACGTCAGACGCAGATGTTATGTAATAAATTCAAGTAAAGGCAGGTCAAATTTTAATTCGCTAATTATTGATTAATCAGTAAACATTAAATTTAATCGCAAAATAAATCATCTGCCAAGGATACCTTCGAACAAAAATAATTTAGTGTCATTGCAAGTGTTGGCCAGTTTATTAGCATTTTCTAGCTCGAGCAGTGTATATGTAGATGAGCGTACAAATATCGGATGCGCAGTGGATTCATAAAAACTAAAATCGATTACAACAAATCTCAAGAGTAAGTGAGCCTATTGGTTCTTCTCTCTACTGTGCCGCGACACTGCTGTCTTTTGACTTTGAACAAAAACTGGTAGAGTAGTATTATTATGAGAAGATGCTCGCAAAAAATAATGCGCAGAAACGAGTTTATGTGCTTCCATTGTTCTAGGCCAATGAGAGCGAATTGCGTCATATTTGACGTCGAAGCCAGGGGCACCGTCAATCTGCTGTCACAGGATCTGTGCTGCGATATACTTGTTGTGTTCGCCGTTTCTGATTGAATTAAGTGATATAACCTTACTTTCAGTGAAGAATGTCTTCATCGTAAACACCAGAGTGTGACAAGCCTTAATATTTTACATTACACAGCTCTTCGACCTCGAAAATTTGATTACAATTATTATATATCCTTCTACCCCAGATGATGTGTCACTGGTAAAAATATTCGCGCACGTTAGCTCCGCCCCGAGCATCTTCTCATAATAATACTACTCTAACTCTACCTCATATACGAAAACATAAACATTTCCAATGTTAAAATTGTTTTAAGAGATATTTGACAGAAACTGATATTTTGCAACTAATTTGTTTAATAAAAAATGACGCTCAAGGAGTATTGTTGGTAACTTTTGGTGGTAGTGGAGACGTGTTCTCAAAAGTTACCGCTTCCCGGAACTACCCTATTAACCTCTATTATCTGCACTAATTATTTAATATGAAATTCTTATCGGCACCAATGCGTTCTGCGACAATATCCTGCGAGCCGCCACTGGAGCCTTAATAACTTTTAAGATTTATCAGTAAACAAGCCTTCTCTTTAATATGTATCTTCAGCAAGTAATCTTACGTCAATTAAAATATACACTTTCACGAGGTTTGTGTGGCTTGTTAACTTCAAAATAAAAAGCTCTGTAATCAGTTATAATAAGGATGTAAGGATGAGAACGCTTTAGTCTTTTATTTCTGTGTCAAGCTTCTTATTTCTTAAAACGGTTTATTTACTCAACTGTAATGCCAATGTCTTTCAAAAGCCAATGAATGCAATGCGAAAATAAAGGATTGAATTCAGTCGCCTAGAAAAACGAACACAGAAATAAACCAACGAGGAAAGCACTTGGGTGGTTATTAACTGCTTATGAAGTTTTATCTCGAGCAAGTTTTAATCGAAATAGAGGATTATAAAAATTTATTTTTATGTTTTTAGATATGATGCAATTAAATTACACATAGACGACGATGTTTTATCATCTTAACACATTAAGAATAGATTTTGGAGTCGGACAAAAACCCGATTATTGTCTGATGTAACCAGACTAGTTCTCCCCACCGTTTTCGAGGATTCTGAACACCGTGGTGATGGTGGAATTCCTCCCCGGGGTGGCCTACCCCAATAACAACCGTCCAAAAGGGTGAGAGTGCGCTCTCAGCATATGCCCGGGCAAGACTCCCGCCCCCACCCCCCGACATTAAGATGTCACTTCGATCTCGTCAACAAAGTAGTCATCTTTATTTACTACGGACCTGAAAAGAGACGAATGTAAAGTCTGTCTCAGCGTTTATGGCGTGTGCGTCACGAGAAGCGTACGGTCTAAGCTGATTTGAAGCGCGGAACGAACAGTGCCGCACAGTGTGGCAGAATGGACAAAATTCGCTCTGCGGTTCAATTCTTGAGATAAGGAGAAAATAAGGAGTTTGAAATATGGAGTCACTGCGGCTTTTTTGAAATATTTTGTTTGCATGGAAGGGTTAAGGTCATTCAAGGTCTGATTCGTATTTTTAAAAGGGAGCTCCTATTTCTTGTTGCAAATTCGAATTGTCTGACTAAGAATAGACTACTTTTGTTCGAAACATTTTTTCTGAAATTGTCATTTTTTCAGTTATCCGGCGAGGAAAAATAAAAAATTTTCAATTTTGCAATTTTCTTACCCGAAAGAGAAGAAGTTCGGAAAAAAATTGCAATGAACGATCTGACTTTTTTTCTATATGGCTTTTGCTGTGCCAGCCGATGGAAAATTAAGAAAGGAAAATATCAAAACGTCATAATTTTATCGGTTTTTACAAGTACGAAATTGTTTCTGATCATTTGTTTTCAGTAATAATATCTACATTATTATTTATGGATTATAAAAAATTTTGCCTAAATATTTCATTCTTAGAAAATAGGTTTGAGTTGACAGATAAAGGGGGTTTCATTATTTGCCCTCCGGTTATGGACTGACACGAATATAATTTAACTATTTAGGTGAATAATGCGATATTTTCGTCCTTGGAGAAGGAGTATCCAGTATATTATAGGGTTGACCTCACTGTGCAGTTTTGCTTGTCAGTGTCATCTAGTCTTTTTGTTAGTTGCACGTTCCCTTTACCATTACATTTTATTGTATTGAAAGATCTTGTCATACAAAGAAATTGATTTCCTAAAAACATTTATAGTTGACAATGCTATTTGATGATCGTCCTATAATTCGATCATTGGTATATACACTGTTCTTAAAAGCAAGATCAATCAAGAAAAATGAGATAAGATCCTTTCTTATTCCTGAATTTTGAAATCTCCGGTTATATTGACCACATTACATAGCAACCGGTCGACGTAACTGGCTCACGTTGACATTTCAAATAAAATACATAAATCACCTTAACAGAAGCACCACCGCTCCAAATCTTTTCTCGTTTTCCATATCACACACAGACGGTTGAATGAACAGTAAAATTAGTTACAGGAGCAGCAGTTGCAGTGTGTGGAGAGGAGTCCAGAAACGGTTTTATTTGCCAAACTCTTAAGTCTTGCCAACCATTAATACAAAATTAGAGTATAGAACGCAATAACAAATGTTCTTTTGTTTAGTTAAGTTTTTATCCACAGGGATGTGTTTTATGTTTAAAAATTAAAATATTATTCCAAAAAAATTTTTATAAAATATTCTTCACTGACAGGAGTGCCAACTACATGTCTTAATTAAATAATTACTCTTTGAGAGTGATTTCTTGCACTATTTTTTGTCAAAAGTGTGTCACATTTCTTTCCGAACATAATGTGAACTACATATCAAATATGTTCCATTATCATTTCATAATGAATTGGTTTATAAGGACGACCACTCGGTATCATTTTCACTACAAATATAGCAGATCTCAACCTTGACATTTGTGTTATCTAGGTACTAAACTTTCCTAATTATTTTATTAGGATGTCCACTATCTTTTTTCAACAAAAGTGTATGTCGGATTTATTCCTTGATAATAATGTCAACTACCCGTAGTTTTCTCTTCCAGATACAGTGCCAATAGCATTTGCTGCAAGTAAGGTGGTAATCATTTGCAAATTTCAAGTTAGAAATCTGAGTTCTCTCTATAGCACCATCTTGTCTATCAGCACACAAATTAATAGAAATATTTTAAGACAATTAAGCGACTCTTAAAGCCCTTGGATCCTACCGTTCTAACTCTAAAGGATGGAAAGTTATGGAATTATCAGGAAGCTCTTACCCGACTGGGCAGAAACAACAAACTGACTTCTATCTGGATACCTGGCCACTCTGGCATGAAAGGCGATTTTTTGGCCAAGGCTGCTATCCTAGCCTGGGCTGAATTGAAAACAATTCAGCACTAGCAGGAACCATCAGGATTAGTTGACGCAAAGGAGTTAAGAATTAAATAGGCTACACCTAAGAGCTCTAATGGGCCTATACACTGGGCACTGCAGACTAAATCCTAACCTACACAGAATTGGACTGGTGGAAAACGCCGAACGCCGTCTGTGTCTGGAAGATGATGAAATGGCAGAACACGTTCTGTGTACCTGTCCGGCTGGATAGACCACGATAGACCTAGATGGTCGCAGTGAAGGGTCCGGTAAGCCCACGCAGACATTAACCTAACCTAATCTAACCTAAATCTAATATGGCGAAAGTTCCAAAATAGCGGATTATTATTTCTTCCCAGCCCCCTTAATATGCGTATCAAATGAATGGGTTTGACGAGTAAAATACGATAAACTATGTAACGTCATTTTAAATCCTGTATGGCGGACACCTCAATAGCGGATTACCTTTTTCTTCACAATCTGTGACGTGCTTTCTTCCAGTTGCCTAGCGCATAGGCAAGTGGAAGCGTCACTTTGGCGCTGAGCTATATTTCGGTTAAATTCGGTAATCTCGAGCGCCACCTTTGCAATTTTTACGTGGGGCAAAGGTCCCACATTAGCCTCCTAAACGCAGCCTGTTGCAGTAGGGCTGGGATAGCTACAGTGGAGACACGGTATGTCCAGGGGTCCGGACGGCAGATTAGACTTTCACTCACATTCAACAGTAAAAGGCAGAGGTCGGTAAATAACAAAGTTTATTAACATACAATGAAATGTTTACAAAGCAATAAAAAACGGTTTAGTATCAAAATACGGAGTTTCTCATAAATAAAATAGAAAAACTTAAGATATGTTATTTTAGTCTAATTTGAATTATTTAGGGCGCCATTTTGTGACATACGGGTAACCAGGCGGTGAGAAGCTAGTTAGCTACTAGTTACTCATTAATACGGAAGCAAGCGGTGGTAAGCAAGCAAACGGTGAAAGCGGTGAAAAACAACAGTAGTAAAGCGGTATATGAAAAAAACGGTAAACGGAAAAAACTACACAAGTAAGCAATTTAAAAAACGGACAGCGTGCAAATACCAGGCAAAAGCAAGCGGTTATCTACAGCAATAAATCATGCCTACATATTGCATTAGAGTGTGGGTGTGAAGAACTTGGCAAAATGAAATAAAACTGATACCAAATAAATAAAACGGTTTTCGGATTCGGTGCGGTGTGTAACTTAAGTCACACTCGGATCGGAAAGTAAAACGGTTATCGGATTCGGAGCGGTGTGTAACCTTGGTTACACTCGGTTCGGAAAATAAAACGGTTATCGGATTTGGTATCAGCTTACGGCGGAGATTATTCTGCCTAGACGGACAGACAGCAATAATCAGAACGGTGGTATTTCGGTTCGGTTCGGAAATGTTGAAATTACATCAACACTTGATGCGGTGTTTGCCAAGCGCCTCAAACCCCACAGCTGGGTGCCTTCATTAAATGCATTTCGGTTCGGCCACGTGGTATCTTGTCGGATTGTATGCGTAAAATGTATATGTATCAGAATATAATGTTAGTTAATTTATTGACGGTAGCCTAGATTTTATTCTCAGTTCCCGGACTATAATAAATTTCTATAAATTATTTCAAAGTAATGAATTTTGTCCCATTTCGTATTAATACGAAATATTGGGAACAAAATGAACGGTAAATTAACACTAACACTACAAAAAATTTCACAAAAATCATTTTTGCAAATACAGATTTTATTTTGCTACGACCTAGCTAAAATAAAATTACGGTAATTAAAACTTCTACCCATTTGGTAGAATCACATATTATTTTATCGCAGTACCATCACAAATGGTCTGGATCAAAATAATATAAACGGTAAACGGTACACATTTTCTCTCGAAATATCATCCATGTTCTTTTTCCCATTTGGAAATTCTTGCGAACATGGCTATTTGGATAAAATCGGAGAAGTTGACATGTCCTAACTCGGACTCTCTTACTATATTGTAATAATTTAATAAATTTATTTAATTTCGGCAAAGTCGGGAAATAATAATTATATTCTGATACATTTAAACGGAATCGGTTTGAAATTATTGCTTTAAAACACACATTTTAGTGAATTATTCTTATCGGTGTTAATATAAAAAGGTCGACAAGAAACCAGCGGCGGTGATAAAACGGTGTACTTACATATTGTGAAGATACGGAACAGTACCCGACTGGGCTGTTTGACGGATCGGACAGAAGTGATTTCAAAATGTGGTCTAATGGAACTGATTTACGCACCTGTCTTACTAACGCCCTCAATATCAAATCTTGTAATTAATATTAATATTATAGACAGCCCTCTCACTGCCAGGTTTATCAAATTACCCATTTAAAGTAGAAATCTGTTTTGCGGTTTCAGCTAGCTAAATTAGGAGAAAACTATAATAACAATTTACAATACCTATGATTCGAATGTAAGCGGAGCAAATAACGAGGTATATTAGTAATGTAAACTGCATTTTTGGCAACGGAAAATTTACCTCGTTACACCCCCCTCTTACTTCGAAAAAAAAAAAAATAATAAACGCAGTTATTATTTTTTTTCCTATCCTACTCCTAGCGGTACGGATCCCTATATCGTACAAACAATATAAAAAAAATAAGAAAACGGTAAGTGACGGCGGTTCTTCTCCCCAAACAAAAGAAATGAATTACATGGATAGCTTCCGGGGCGACTCCGTCACCGGAGTATCATCAACAGCAAAAAACAAAAGAGAATGGCCTCCATCCGAACATCTGAAACACAATTTGTTAATGACCCTAACAAAAATCTTACTCTTCCAGTGTATGCCGGTACTGGGGTTCGCTCCATCGTCAACCTATCAGGTTATACTGAGTCATTCTGGAAGTAGTGTCTACTCGTTGACGGGCAGATGAATGGGCACTTCGGGTGGCGGAGTGATCCCTGGGTCGGTCGTGTCGGTGAGGACGGACGGTACGGACGGACGGTGGGCAGACTTTCCATGTCTGTCGAAACGGTGGGTAACGGTGCGGGCAGACTGGACGGACGGTCGGTGGGCAGACTTTAATTGTCTGTCGGAACGGTGGAGAAGAATACGGATAATGAAAGAGAAAAACTGAGGAAAGAAACATAGAAAATTGTTAACGGTCGGTAGCATAGCGACATGCCTTGTAGCAGGACATCGCTAGACGGAGGATCGGTCGGTGTGATGAATGTCAGTCGTGCTGACTTAGACGGACGGTCGGGACAAACGTAGTCTCGGGCTTCGGCGGTATTGCACAACGGGGCTCGCTACTGGACGAATATTCGTTGGATTCCTGTCAGTTGTTGGCGGAGCAGTACGTCGTTGCGAGTACGGTAGATCGGTAGAACGGCGGCTTTCCTGGGCGGTATCCCGGGAAGTCTGGCGGTTGCGGTCGGTAGTTTTCGGAGCATCATCAGAGATATACGGTTAGCTTAGCTACGGTAATTACTCCCAATAGACTAGTAGGAGACGGTCCTGAGTTCGGACGGTGATTTAAATCGACGGTACCAGTGATCAGATTTATAGCAAAATCTAGACCTGGTTGACGGTTACAAGATTCCCATCAGCTAGTTAAGTAGACGGAGCGGATATACTGAGAGTATCCTTTGTTCGGATGAGAAACCTCATACTTGGTTTCTCAGGTAAAAACGGACGGAGTCGGTGCCAATCAGAGCTGAAAACGGTAATTGTTCCTACATGTATATGTAGACGGTTGTCCCTAGGGACACTGTGACGAATGATTCTGATGTGTCTGTGGACGGTCATGACATCGGAACGGTGGTAACGGACTGGTCGTGGCTGCGATTTCGTTGGTAGCTGGTATATCCAACTTAGACGGATATCGCTAGCTCCAGCAACTTCTTGTTATTGCTGATTATGAATGTTGTCCGCTTGTTTCAGGTCTTCCTGTTCGTTGTCCAGCATTGTCGGTGTTAACCCTAAAATTGGCTAAGGTGGGCGGTATATCAGTTGAAAAGGATGCTGGCGGACGGTAAAAAAAAAGTGTTCGGCAAAACGGTGATATACGGTGACGGTCGGAAATGTAACTGTGTACAGTATATTGGTTGAAGAGATACTGACAGACGGTAAGCAAAATGTTTGTAAAACGGTGTTTATTCAGTGACGGTTAGTAATGTAACGGTATACGGTAGCGGTCGGAAATGTAACGGTATACGGCAGATCGGTTGAAAAGGTGCTGCCAGACGGTAAGCAAAATATTTGCAAAATGGTATTAAACCTTGACAGTTGGTAAATGTAACTGTATTGAATGATGTTGATGCTGGATAATCGGTACAAGTGCGGATCGGTATTCAGTAATTATTAAAAATGATATATGTAACGGTGTATCAGTTAAAAGATACTGGTAGATGTTAAACAAAATATTTGCAAAAGTAAACGTCGACAGTTGATAAATGTAACGGTATTAATATAATTTAAAATATTAATATAAATATATAAATATAAATTAAATAAATACAACGGTTTCTAATGTACGTGTGTATTGGATAGGAATCCAAAGAACACACAAGTTCGGAGCGGGTCTCTTTTTGTATGAAAAGAAATTAAATAAAAACGGTAAACGATGAGAAAGAAAAAAACGAATTCGTATCAGATAAATTCTTTAGCTTCTCAACTATAGTAGTTAAAATCCAAATATTCTTATTTCGGATCAACTGTGAAATATATTGATACTAATAGAATTGATATCTATTAGTCAGTATTCAATAACGGTTAGAAATATAACGGTATACTGCAATGATTGTTATTGATCGGTACTGTAAGTATTCGGAGAGTTCTTTACAGCTTGCGGTCTCAAGCTCGAGTCATTTCCTATGATTAGGATCGGTTTCATATATACGGAGCAGCTAGGAATAGCTGCGTCTGCACAGTGGGACTCCTGTCGCGCCTGCGCTATTCGGTAAGGTTTCAATAAAACAACAACAAAAAATTAAAAAAAATTTGCAAACGGTAAAAATCGGTAAATGCAACCTATCAGGTTGCTACGGTACACGTGCTCGCTGTATGGATGTTCGGATCGGACTCCAACATACGGCAATCGCTTCTGCGTCCCTAAGTTACTATTAAACGAGTGGTCACACTCCTAGTAACTCCATATTCCGGGGTCGTCGGTCAGTAAAACTGAAATGTGAACGGTCCTTATTGATGCTATCAACCAAATATTCTGGGAACGGACTCCTAACTTGGTTACATCGTAGTTCTATTCCTCGAGAAAATGACAAAGTCCCTTAATCCCAAACTATCTAAAATTATTCGACGCGGTCTCGCCGAAAAATTTCCAAGTTTATTTTTAATCAAGAAAATGCCAAAGTATTAACATCTCTCGGAACAGCCGGTCGGATCGCGTTCGCAGTAATACTATTCGTTTTCTGAGGTTTGGTTACCCTGAAAACGATACCCCACACGCCTATTTGTGACGTCGGGTCTCTTTGTACGCCTTCGGAAGTATTCGGACGGAAATCGGTAGCTCACCAGAGCAGCTTCTCGCTACGCAGGCAGCACAGGAACTGATTAAAATTGGCAGGCGGTCAGGAAACGGTTAATAACGTACTCGGAAGTACTCGGATCGGTTCGGTAGTAATCGGAAACGGCTCGGTCGGGTGACAGATGGCGGTGAATGGTCAGAGCGGTATCTCAGAGTAGCCCATTCTCAAGATGTACTGTCACAGCTGGTTAGGAATGGTGTTGAACGGTACTGAGCGGTATCTCAGTGATCGGTAATCGGTAAAACTCGGTGTGGACGGCGTCCAGTGATGCGGACTACGGATTCCCATCGCATTTAACGGATTTGAACTTACCCCTTCATCAGGGTAGATTTTTTTTTTTCGGAACGGATGGTCGGATCATGATGAAACCTACGGCAATCGATTCAGGGTCCTTGAGTTACTATTAAACGAGGGGTCACTTGCCTAGTAACTCCGGACACCGGAGTCGGTAAGTATTCCGGGCAAAATCCGGGCGGTCGGTAAAAGGCGGTGCAGATGGTGTATCGGGGTGCTATTTATCACCTAGTATGGGTCTTACTCAATTCGGACCCATAACTTGGCTGTAGCACGGTTTTTCCCCGAACGGTTGGTCGGATCGTTTTTCCAGTATTGCCAATCGCTTCCTTGGGTTCGATTACCCTGAAAACGACTCCCTACTCGGTATTTTGTGTATTCGGGTAATTTCGGGAGACTTCGGAAGTGTTCGGTCGGAATTCGGATTTTCGGTTAAAAGTGCAGCCTCTTCAGACGGCAACATCACGGAAACAGCCCTTCGGGAAAAGAAATTCTTATGGGGTTATTAAATGATTAATAACGCCTTCGGGTGCGGTCGGATCGGATCGGCAGTAGTCGGAATCGGTTCCCCATGTTCGGTTTAGTCAAAAATGACACCCCACACGACTCTGTGAGTCTATTGGTACTTTTCTGGTTGTACTCGGTGCCTGCTGAATGTGAAGAAAATCTAATATTTGTTTATCAAGTCTAATTTAATTTAATTAAGTCTACTTCGGTAAATCAGGTCTACTTTCATTTAATTAGGCCCCTGCTCGGGCGCCATTTTGTGACGTGCTTTCTTCCAGTTGCCTAGCGCATAGGCAAGTGGAAGCGTCACTTTGGCGCTGAGCTATATTTCGGTTAAATTCGGTAATCTCGAGCGCCACCTTTGCAATTTTTACGTGGGGCAAAGGTCCCACATTAGCCTCCTAAACGCAGCCTGTTGCAGTAGGGCTGGGATAGCTACAGTGGAGACACGGTATGTCCAGGGGTCCGGACGGCAGATTAGACTTTCACTCACATTCAACAGTAAAAGGCAGAGGTCGGTAAATAACAAAGTTTATTAACATACAATGAAATGTTTACAAAGCAATAAAAAACGGTTTAGTATCAAAATACGGAGTTTCTCATAAATAAAATAGAAAAACTTAAGATATGTTATTTTAGTCTAATTTGAATTATTTAGGGCGCCATTTTGTGACATACGGGTAACCAGGCGGTGAGAAGCTAGTTAGCTACTAGTTACTCATTAATACGGAAGCAAGCGGTGGTAAGCAAGCAAACGGTGAAAGCGGTGAAAAACAACAGTAGTAAAGCGGTATATGAAAAAAACGGTAAACGGAAAAAACTACACAAGTAAGCAATTTAAAAAACGGACAGCGTGCAAATACCAGGCAAAAGCAAGCGGTTATCTACAGCAATAAATCATGCCTACATATTGCATTAGAGTGTGGGTGTGAAGAACTTGGCAAAATGAAATAAAACTGATACCAAATAAATAAAACGGTTTTCGGATTCGGTGCGGTGTGTAACTTAAGTCACACTCGGATCGGAAAGTAAAACGGTTATCGGATTCGGAGCGGTGTGTAACCTTGGTTACACTCGGTTCGGAAAATAAAACGGTTATCGGATTTGGTATCAGCTTACGGCGGAGATTATTCTGCCTAGACGGACAGACAGCAATAATCAGAACGGTGGTATTTCGGTTCGGTTCGGAAATGTTGAAATTACATCAACACTTGATGCGGTGTTTGCCAAGCGCCTCAAACCCCACAGCTGGGTGCCTTCATTAAATGCATTTCGGTTCGGCCACGTGGTATCTTGTCGGATTGTATGCGTAAAATGTATATGTATCAGAATATAATGTTAGTTAATTTATTGACGGTAGCCTAGATTTTATTCTCAGTTCCCGGACTATAATAAATTTCTATAAATTATTTCAAAGTAATGAATTTTGTCCCATTTCGTATTAATACGAAATATTGGGAACAAAATGAACGGTAAATTAACACTAACACTACAAAAAATTTCACAAAAATCATTTTTGCAAATACAGATTTTATTTTGCTACGACCTAGCTAAAATAAAATTACGGTAATTAAAACTTCTACCCATTTGGTAGAATCACATATTATTTTATCGCAGTACCATCACAAATGGTCTGGATCAAAATAATATAAACGGTAAACGGTACACATTTTCTCTCGAAATATCATCCATGTTCTTTTTCCCATTTGGAAATTCTTGCGAACATGGCTATTTGGATAAAATCGGAGAAGTTGACATGTCCTAACTCGGACTCTCTTACTATATTGTAATAATTTAATAAATTTATTTAATTTCGGCAAAGTCGGGAAATAATAATTATATTCTGATACATTTAAACGGAATCGGTTTGAAATTATTGCTTTAAAACACACATTTTAGTGAATTATTCTTATCGGTGTTAATATAAAAAGGTCGACAAGAAACCAGCGGCGGTGATAAAACGGTGTACTTACATATTGTGAAGATACGGAACAGTACCCGACTGGGCTGTTTGACGGATCGGACAGAAGTGATTTCAAAATGTGGTCTAATGGAACTGATTTACGCACCTGTCTTACTAACGCCCTCAATATCAAATCTTGTAATTAATATTAATATTATAGACAGCCCTCTCACTGCCAGGTTTATCAAATTACCCATTTAAAGTAGAAATCTGTTTTGCGGTTTCAGCTAGCTAAATTAGGAGAAAACTATAATAACAATTTACAATACCTATGATTCGAATGTAAGCGGAGCAAATAACGAGGTATATTAGTAATGTAAACTGCATTTTTGGCAACGGAAAATTTACCTCGTTACAAATCAACTTGACATGGATATCAACTGAAAGGGTTTTGTCCATCTGTAAAATATTTAAAAACTAAAAAGTAAAAAATAAAATTACAATTAAAACATTATTTTTGAAGCAAAGTTTCTATTTAAAAAAAATGTAAGTACCTACTTACTAAAAAGTAAAACATAATTTTTAAATTCGTACATTTATAAACTAATAGCTTTGAGGGCGATCAATTGAGCAAAGTAACTGCGCAATAGTGTTATATGACCGCCCCCAAAGCTTTTGGTTTCCAGATGTATGAATTTTTAAAATAATTTTTAATTTTTTAGTACATTTTGTTAAGAAGCTTTGTTTAAAGAATATTTTCTATGTACCCATATAATTTCATATGTATCATTTAAGCACAGGAATTTAGAAACACTATACATTTTCGACTCAGTATTTTACATTTCATTGCTGGGTAATATCTCCATTGAAATATTAATATTTGAGGTTGTTTAAACACTTTTAAACTTTTATTTTCGAGAAACTGACGTTTTCATTTCCCAATAAAATCGTTGTAATTATAAAGTTGTAAGCAATCTACATAGTGAGTGGCGTAGGAGTAGAAAATTTTAGTTATAGAATTTAGATTTGATTAAAAAAGTTTCCTGAACGAACTACTGAGTTGAAAGCAATAACTGTATTTTCATGGATTCTCTCATTTCATATCTGCCTTTTTTATATATTAATCAATATGGGAGCGATATACGGAATTTCTGTAAATTCCGAGCATTGTTTCGTCAATTCAATATCTGCCATATTTGAGGTGTTTGGAGATTCTCAAAAAATACCAATATCTAACTCAGTGAGACTACTTTTTAAACAATTCAACTTCATAATATGAAAAGTTAATGTCAAAACCTACCTAATTAAAACGATTGCTATTATATCATTATGTAACTGCCTTTATCCGACAAAGTTTTCAGGATGTAAATATAAAGGTTACAACAGAAGCTCTTACATTGGAGGTGGAATATTTTTGTATATACAATTCATTTTAATATTTGGAATATTTTTGTACGTACAATTCATTGTAACTTATTGAGGTTACTGCTTAACCCAGTCATTTAACATTTAGCTAATACATTAACTTCTTAAGAAAAAAGAGAGTAGAGTAAAGTTGCGGATATTCTACACTGAGAAAATCGCTCCTACTAAAAATGTTTGTTGGGATTTTCTTAGTTACTATAAATAAATTACTATGTAATTTGTGTTGCAGTAAGACGGCCTTGCAATTTACCACGACTAAAAAATCTATTTTTCCACCTCTAGTGGTAGTAAATCCGAATATCTGTAACCACAATTAAGTAAGTGTGTTATCTCTTTATTTAATAGTCCAAACTTGTTACTGTTAATATATTTCTATTTGGAACAACTAACAGTAAATATTTAATTTACTTTGATTTGTGACAACTAGTTGGTCATTTGTGGTAACTAAATGACAACTGCATTTTTATTAGTTGTAGCAAAATAAATAATTATAGCAATAAGTAAATGTTTGTTATTTTGTATTTGTTAGCACTCGGTTGCTTCCGATCTTGTACGATCTCGATCTGTATGTAGTTGGACATTCTCCATCTCCATTCTCGGCCATTATCTGCTTACTTAGATATTGAAAGTGATTAAGTGATTAAGACTTTGTTAATTGAATGGGGATTAACCCATTTTGTGGAAAGATTCGAAGGTAAGTAAAAGAAGTTTTTAAATAGATATTTGGCAAAAATATTAAAAAATAATGAGATAAAGTCTTTACTGGGCCGGCTTCGTCGGGTGAACTATATAAGTTTTGTCGACATAAGTACGTGAACGATGTTTTTAGGCTATTGCTTTAACTTCGTGTACAAGAGAAAAGAAATCGTACTCGAACTTATTAACTCATACACAAGACAAGTAAAAGTTTACTCGACTGTTATATAAGGATGGCTCAATGCCCTATACATTTCTCTGTTCGAAATTCTGACCTTGAAGTAAATTGTGTTGTCAAAGACTAATGTAATAATATAATTTGCCGTGTCGGATTTTCCATTTTAATTTATTTTATTTATAGACAAATGAGAAATATTTGATGCATTAACAATGCAGATGACGTCACACAATCGGCAGAAAAATTCATATCATTTAGCCATCCTATTCTATAAGATATAGGTAACCAAATTCTTTTCAGCTGCCCACCTTTACCAAGTCCAGTTGTTTGGGGCAGGACAGGGTGGAGGTGACAAAATTTTGACGTAAAAGGTTTAATTTATTGAGGTTATGTTATTTGTTAATGATTGTAACGGAAAGGTTAAAGTAGCAGCTAGTCAATCAGGGATACGAGTATGATTTTGAGAGAGAGAGGAAAATATGCGTTATTGTTCGCTTTATTATAAATATTTAAAGAATCAAAAATGACATAGTCTTTAAAATAGTTTTAGTTACATAAATTTTGTATAAAGTTAAATGCCATACTCTAATCATGAAATTAGGAGGTGTTTTCACGAACAAACTACAATATTCAAGAACAGAAATTTACAATTAAAAAATATCCTACCTAGTTGTACTCATTAGAAGAATAGCAAGTACCTACCTACCTAAAACAGTTTTAAAGATTATACTACGTTTGGTTTATTAAATATTTATAGGTATATTATTATGTATTTGTTATATGTTTTATGAGAATTATTTTATTTTCTTACCAAAGTTTTATTTATGTTGATGACTTTCCACAAAACCTTTTAAATATATATAATATTATTCACTAATTTGTTTTTTTTATACCGAAGACATTCTTATACCTTTTATTTTTTTCCTATTTGAATTAAATTTTACTGTAGTATAGAACAACTGTAACATTTTACATTTTTACTTTTCAGTGGCGACTGGTGAAATTTGAGATGTCCATACTTTGGTAACAAAACATGGGACCTATAGCATATTTTAGGTGGTGACTGGCCCTTATAGTCTCTTAATTTAAAAAAAAAATCTGGAATATATTGCATTCACCATTCTGAGGAAATAGGCGTGTGTCGGCGACCCTATTTTTGTACCATTTTTTCGCAAAATTAATTTAAAAAAAAGTCAGTACTTAGAATATAAGGGTTCCTTATTTTGTATTCAAGATATGACTACCTCAAAGGACCCCGCACCATTAGCAGTGGAAAAATCATTTCAGTGGAATTTTCTTCAAACTTTGGAAATACATAGTTCAAGGGTTTCCGAACAAAAAATGTCATATAAAAAAATGGACTTAATGCCCTGCATAATTACACAGACTGGAAGTTAAAACATTTTTCAGTTGAATTTTTTTCAAACTATGAATGGGTAATTCAAGAGCTTCCAGACAAAAAGTGCCATGAAAAAATTGATTTAATGCTGAATTACAGTGATTGGAAGTTAAAAACCTTTGAATTTTCAAAGATTTTTAACTTCCAGTCACTGTAATCATACAGAGAAGGCATTAAATCAATTTTCTCATATGACTTTTTTGTTCGGTAGTCCTTGAACTACTTATTCGCAATGTTTGAAAAAAAAATCCACCGAAAAATTTGTTCAAACATTTTTAACTTCCAGTCACCGTAATTCTGCAGGGAAGTCATTAAATCGATTTTTTAATGACATATATATGTAATTTAGTAAACTGTTTTACTATTTCTTACTAATAGTAGCAACTAACTGAGTTAGTTAGCATAATTAAATTAATTGATTAAAAAAGAGATGGCCTTCCATATTTTTTATTAGCCACAACTAAAAAAATGTAGTTGTTGCAAGCTTTTGTACGTCTTGTGACTACTAAAGTCATTTAGTACTGTAACTAAAAGTGTTTAATCACAACTAAAAAAATATAATTGTTATAACACTTTACATTTGATGTGACTACAAAAGTATTTTGTAAGAGTAACTAAAAAATGTAGTTGTCATAATATATTTGATAGTTGTGAGTACTAGAAACATTTGTTAGAGTAACTAACAATATTTAGATACTTCTTGATCACAACTAAAAAGTGTAATTGTCGTAACATTTTTCATTTGTTACAGTAACTAACAATATTTGATACGTGCAACTAGTTGATTTTAACTAAAATTATTTTAGTTATGCCTACTAATAACTTCTAGCAAATTGAATTTAATTACGGGTACAAATCGACCGTCCTGTCCTCTATTTTATTAGGAAAATTTGCTGTGGTTATGAGTTTTTTAGTTGTGGTTACAAATTTTTTTCCTCAGTGTAGGGTCAAATAATATAGTAGGTTTGTTGATGCCCAAAGTACGGGATTATTGCGAATAACAAAAAAAAACGCTAAAAATACGCAGTTTAAAAATAATATATGCATAAGAGGAACAGATTTTACTATTATTTAAGAGAACGCCAGCAAATTCTGACGTTTTTATTTTGTTATAGTTCCTCAACAGAGTGAGGCACTCCACAGCCTACGAATATTCATAAAAAATCGATAAATGCATTTACACAGAACTTCTCTCTTCCTTTATACAGGGCGGTTATTCTAAATTATTAATTACCAAACGACATATGAGAATAATAACACAGCCACGCACAAAAAAAATAATTCTGGCCTGAGGCTCTGACCATATTTTTTGAATGTTTTTGGGGTCGCTGAATCCGAATCCAAGGTCTATTTAACCCGATCAAATCAGGATTTCGCCATAACCTCAAAGAAAACATAATTTAAGCGATTTTGACATCGCTTCACTTAAATCGCTGTAACTGTTTCTAGACTAAAATTACCCTCCCCCCCATATTTTACACTGGATCAACTGCAAATTAAGTTTCCAATCCAATGATGTAGGGCACGATATATTTTAGGAGCTTTTTAAATGAGATATCTGTCGCCAAAGTGAGAAGTCGGAGGATCTGGCTTCTCGAACGACACGGCCCAGCTGCGAGGGCCATTTCTGTTAAACGAAAGCTTACCAAAATCTAGAAAAAATCAGGTGTACTGAGAAATCTATTGGCGCAAATTGGAGGTCGATGCGTACCTTGGTTTTCGAAATATTGCCGCTCGAATTCACCGGAAGGTGAAAATCGAATTTTTTTACCGCTTCCCGAGGTCATATCTCGAAAACAAAACGAGACACAGAGCTATGGTTTGCGTCATTCGATTTCTCTCACCTTCTTACATACCACTGAATTTTCTAGATGCTTTCCCTTAGAAATTTTGTAAGAAAATGAAAGTATTGGCAGAAATCAGAAAAAATTCAAGGGTATGTAGGAAGTGGAGAGAAATCGAATGGCGTAAACCGCAGCTCTATATCTCGTTTCGTATTGAAACGTGGACATTTTAAATTTGAGCAAAAAAAAAACGTTTTTCTGTCATCTATTCTATAGTAGTGGTAAAAGAATATTCAAACATTTTTTTTAAATAGGTTTAGAATGTTCATGACATTGGAAATTTTAAATTTGAGCGAAAAAAAAATGTTTACATTATCTATTTCCTTTAGACGATCCACCCTGTATATTTTCCAGTGAAAGTCTAACCATTTCTTCGGTGGCAGTAGCGTCAGCCACCTACCAAATTTGACTGTTCTCCTTCAAGTATTTTTTTAGTCAATGCACCAACAGATAGATTGTTTCTCGCATATAATACTTCTCTTCGATATGCGAGGGAAGTAAAAATTATCAAAGTAATTACACATTCTTAATGTGCTTTCGATCTCTGGGGTAGTATACAGGGTGTTTTTCAAATACGTTCATATATTTTAACCTGTGAATTTCTTTAACTTGTGAATTTCTTGTAATGACATTATTTAAATTTAAAAGTGAAGAAAAATAGGCTCACTTTTATTTTTTTAATCTCGACGCCCCCAGTGTGGGTATACATTTTTATTGCAGCGTTGCTAAGCCTGTGCAAACTGATCAAGTTATAAATAAAACTGAAAATAAACACACATGCAAAGTTGGTTTTTGCATAAAGACCATATACAGCCAAACACACAAAGTTGATATTTTATTTCCTCTAAGTAAGTTGTTGAAAATGTCCACATGAAAATATTATACAACTGACACACAGGTTTGTTCATTAAGAATAAGCACATGAAGAAACCTTCCACGGAAAATTATTTTGACATGCACTTTCCCCAATCGTACCATTACAAAGCACAATAAGTGTTTGTCCACTCATTGTTTGTACATGTCGTCATTGTTATAAACGTGGAAACGCAATACGTACAGCAGTAGACACACTGCACTATTGGCACTTGCTGCTAGTTTTTACCTGTTCTAATCCTTATTGCGCTTGGCACCAGTGCAGTAAGGGTGTAGAATAGCGTCAGTTGCAGAAATACCCCACATAGGAGTAGTACATAGACGTATGTCTATCTGTCAGACGATTGACAGAATACATACAGGCGGCATGTGGCAGACAGGTAACGTACAGGCAACTGACAGACGACATATAGACTATAGAATGCAGACAGGTGACAGACAGGCGATGGACAGACGACAGGAAGATGGCGGAGAGATGACTAAAAAATGACTGGTAATGATAGATAGACGGATATAGACGGACGACGAACAGATGACAGGCAGACAGACGACAAACGGATGACATACATACAAACAGGAAGACGATGGAGAGATGGCGGACATATGACAAACACATGCATTTTTAAAAAACCACTTTTTGTAAAGTCACCACATTGTTACACCCCACATATGGGAAAGTAAAAAAATACAATAAGTTTATCTTTGTAGTATGTAACCCAATCAACGGGGAACTAAAAAGGGGTTTGTTTACCTTGAAATAAATAGTAGAGTTTTGAAAATTGGCAGTTTTCTACAAGTTCACACCTTGAATAACGTATTAAGTTTGTGACTTCGTAACGATATCAACAGCGCCGACACAAAGGTAATATGGCCTCAAATCTGACACCCAGTGCCAGCGTCTGCAGGTGACGCAAAATAAATTACTTCGACTGTTAACTAACACGGACCGCTACATGCCGATACTTTAATTATAGAGAGCTAGGGAGATATTAGGAATTTCCTCGACAAAACAGCGCAAACATTTCTGGTCACGGAAATTCAACTATGGGCTCTGACCAATAACTTGACAAATGTACGAATCAACGACCCAAGGTGAACATATAAACTCCTCCATCAGAGGCTCCCAATTTTTAGGGAACTACGGTGACCTAACTGACATACGTACAACTCACGAGACAGACAAAATCCCCTACCTCCGCTAACATCTCTAACATCGTTGAAATGCTAATTGATAATCTTCCGATTCTGTCAATAATTTGAAAGGCCGGCGATATTTAGACATGAACGATGTAAAAAAAAGTGCTGTAACTTTGTCTATGGTATCCATCAGTAATATTCACACAGTCCGGTAACTTAACATTTTTATATTTTAGGTTAAAGTGGATACGAGCATATAAAATTTCCGCACACTTATTTAATTTCTCTTCATGAAATAATATTATTTTACCACTTTTATCTGAGCAAAGAATACATTTTTTTTTTCGTCACCAATCACGACAAAATTGAGCTTTCATTTTATAAAACGCAATATAACAAAATACAAGGAACATGTGTGAAACACTCATGTGGACGACGCCATTTTAAGTCATAACAGCTGTGACAACTAATCTCTCTTATGACACTCTCTGTCGTAGCTATCTCTGTTATGCAACCAACGAATAAGTTGCCGCCAACGAAGTGAAGCTTCCACTTCGTTGGTTGCCGCACTTTTCCAAGTACCAACTCACCTATTCTCCCCTAGAGTGAAATTGGTCTGGCTCCTAATTACACAATGGAATTTCTGTCTGGCAAATTTATATTATATTTTTTAATTATAGGACTATATCATATTAACATTTCAGCTACACTAGAAAGGTGTGAAAATTATTATTTTTTGATACGACAAAACTATCTGGCAACCAGAAATTTATATTGCTAAAAAGACAGAAAATTATGAAAAAAAATGTCTTAAAATAACTTCAAAATGCACAATTTTTACCTATACAGAAGGGATGCGCACAGGTAAACGCAACTGCTCCCAGGTGCCAGATGTACCGCATCCCTACCTAACTTCAATAAGAAAGGAAAATATCAAAGAACTAGTCTCTCTAAAATAATTCACTTTTATACGACATTGCCTAGCTCTTATTAATTTAGATACTCAAAACATTTCAAACACAGCAAACCATTGTTAATTATGTGCTAAATAAGGCCCCGATATTAATGATTGTATTTTTTTTAACGTAGTTAAACGTATATTAGAGTAAGTAAGACCTGCTTCTAAATTGTTTCACCACATAATATAGTAACTAAGTTTATGTAAATGTATGCCATAATACATAAGCATTAAACATCCACATAAAAGAGAAATATTTCAGAAAAGAATTAACCTCTATGTTATTATTATAAATCAATTTTTTTATCTTGCCAATAAATCTACCGCTGTCGTCAAATGTGAGACCCCTATTGTGGCGGTTAACGATGACAATAGTTTCGATTACCCTTATAATAGCCAATTTAAAAACGTAAGGATGTCCTTCTACCCTTTGAAATGATAATTATGTAGTGCATATAGCTGACATTTCAAGAGCTATTAGTCTCAACGGCTGTCTGGTTTGTATTTCCAGGAATGTGTCCTGTGGGTAATTATTGTTATTGTTATTTCAGATATGAATTTATTTCTAGTGTATTACTTGGTATAATAGAGAAAAATATAACTTGTGAAGTTGGTGGCCTTGAACTTGCGTTAAAATGTAAAATATATTTGTTACAGTTTGCTTACACATATGAATTGTTTCTGTTATTGATTAATTGGAGTATGAAAATATTTTTAAAATCTTCAAAATTTACTATCTTTTCCTCAACCATTTGATACCATTGTGCGGCTTCCCCACGTAATCTTTCTTGTATAAATTCTTTTACAGGTGTGTGGTGTAGCGATGTCAGCATGATTTGTCTCAGTCACGTAATAAATATTTTCGAATGCATTCGCATATCCCCGAAAAAATAAATATCAGATTCCTTTTCAATTATTGTATGTGTATTAATATTATTGCTCCTAGCCGGCAATTATCACGTTATTCGTGCATTTCCTTCTATTTTTCTTCTGTGTTCTTTTAGTGGTTTGGCAAATATTGATGCCTTCTTGGTCATTTATTGACACTTCAGTCTCCGTTGTTTCCAGGCCAGCAGGCTCAGGGAGAATATTTTCCTGGGAAGAACCAGCAAATGATCCGGTTCTATCCTTATTATCAGACATAATTAATAGGTGTAAATAGTAAGTATATTCGTAGGTGTAACAGAAAAGTTAACAAGACAAATTTTAGGGCTCCAGCGTATTCAAAAAGAGATATTCTACCAAACAAAAAACATATACTTAACTGATATTTCTGTAACTTGTTTGGGAGGAAACAATAAAACACAAATTTAAAACAAGTCCTATTAGGTGAAATTTATATCAACTAAAATAAAAGGAAATAGACACTTATCATTCTTACATTACATTTATCCTAAACATATTTTATTTAATTAATTTAAATGAAGACAAGAACTCTTTGCCATTTATAGAGTAGCGGCAGAATGACTACTAGCGCTTCAGTGGAACATTTCCGAACTACTTCCTGTGGCTTTTATATTTATGTGTATGCGTCGATTTGTTTTTTTCCTGATTTTACAAAAATTTAATAATTGTTTGTTGCCGCGACTGTCATATACAGTAAGTACAAATAATTCCGTAGTGAGTAAATGTAATGTTCAAGTGAATATTATTTTTTTGTTATGTTAAAACATTTTTTTGCGTAGGTGAGATGACATTTCATTTTTTGTAATATATTGTATATGTGACTAAACAATTAATTATTAATACTCAATGAAAATTTACCGTTGTTTAGAGTTTAACATTGACTTTTCTCTCTTCTTTGAGTAACAAGATGGAAAAATTGATTTCGCGAAACTAGGGCTTAATGGATGGTCCGATTTTGTATTACCTATAAAATGTGCAAATCTTTGAGCACTTATTCGGTTGCCATAAGGATCCCCCTGAGCTATAAAATTAATTAACAGAATTAGTATTTTCTCAGAATATTTTGAATTGTTGACTACATACATATCTTGTATTTCATGCTTTGATTCACTTTCCCACTGCTCCAGTTTACACAGACTTGTTAAAGGAGGTTTTCATTTCGGAAAAATTGCCCAATCGATGATTTTTGTTGAAACGTGTTCAGAAAGGTGTGGAGAACAAAATATCAAAATACCACCGCGGGAAATTATACAGCATTTCCAGCGTGAACGGACGGCCGACGTAGCGCTAGTTGGAGCGTTAATTAACAAATTACAGCACATATTATATATGTCTCTTTAATAAAATTTTGTGTTCTTTCCAATGGTTTTGTTAGTTCTTTCATGCAAATTTAATTCAAGAAGTTATTCATGAAGTATCGTATTGCACCTAAATTGTTTAATAAAGAATTTTCCACACAATTTCTCACGGTGGCATTTTGCTTTTTTGTTCTCCACATCTTTGTGAACACATTCCAACAAAAATCATCGATCGGGGAATTTTGCCGAAGTTTTGGTCCTTTTTGTCTAATTTGACTCCCCTATGTGGGAAATGAATAAAACTTTACATTTTTAGTATTATTCGATCTATTTCCACAGTTAACCACGCAACAAACATCTCCGCATGATTTTTTCATGATATTAGCCGGAGATTATGTTACACAATAACAAACACTAAACTGCTGATTTTGACAATGTCAATTGTGGATGCGGCGTTCCCAACACTTCCCACTTTGGTGGCATTAAAGTAAAGCCAGAGATTTGCGCGTTGTTAAAAAGCTTGTAATACAATATTTATTAAAAACCAGGATTCTCCTATTCACGTACGTGTAAACGACACAGGAATTAACTTTCTACTTGGCCACTGCGAGCGCTATGTGTCACGTACAGACAAGCTCCGCCTTTCTGTCAGTAGTCTATAGTAAAATGTATATTTGTAAATATGACTATTTTTTATTTCTCAAGTTTCTTCGTAACTACAACCATCTTCAGCAAGTAAGTAGTTATTTTGCTCCCGTGTTATCCCGTATATATAATTCAAGATCAAAATAACGATGGTCGAAATGTTGAAAATAGTAATGTTATTGCCCGTGGGAATATAAACAAATATTGAGCTTTTAGCTACTATTCATTTATATAGAAAGTATATTTCTAGTTAAAGAGAAAAGGAATATTTACAAGAGTAATATTTTCGTCTAAAACCTCTATAATTTCCTTATTTGCATAAGAACAAAACCAGACTGTAATCAACAGCTATTCTCCGTGCTGTGTCTCTCGACGAGTGCTGGATTACGAGTTACAAATCTGCCGCGCTAAGTATAATACTTACATATTATCACAATATGCTAGTTTTGATTGTAACAAACATGATTTTTTTCAAAAGGGGTGCGGCTTGTATAATTGTATATTAAGAATATATGATGTGAACAATTCGCGTTGAAACAATTTTGTTCACTATTAGAAATATATAGTAGCTACTTAGTAGTATGCGAAAATATGTTAGAAGAAAGAAGTATTACTTCGTTCTAGATGACGCGGTGACGGCCTCTATCGAGCTTCTCAAACGGTACTTATAACTAGTAATTAATTATGTTTTCAACAACTTAATTCGCCATCTCAAGAGTAGACGCCTGTATTATAAATGATAATAGAATAACTATCCACCGCTAGATGACGCAAGGCGTCGTGGCACGTCTACAGCCCGAGATATATTTTGTCACTGATCAAACCACTAATATTACCAAATAGAGAAAGACGATGTGTATTGAATAGTATTGAAATCTCAACATGCTCTCACTACAACAATTAACAACACGTGAAATTGTTTATACTCCACATAATGGCTTAAAGGTATCTATATATTCTTTACATGATTTATATTTCATAAATAAAACTACAGTATGTTATATAACAGCCAAGATGTTCTAAGTACTGTTTAATTTATCTACTGTCTACAAGGTGTCACGTCAGCACCTACATACACGCAAAAGATGATCCGAAGGCTTTGAAGTATACAAGCACAAAGGGCGTACAAATTTCTCAACTTAAATTCCGTCGGGGTTACGTGATGTGCAAATCAGGTGGAGGGTTATTCATTATATTATATATTATCACATTCTTCCCTATCCTCTATTTTTATAAATAAACAAATTGCCTTTACCTTGTTTTATATTTACTCAGTGGCGTAGCTGAAAATCTCGGGGCCCCCCCGCAAAATGTATGGTCGGGGCCCCCACAAAATAAAAAAACTCACTTAAATTATAAAGTTTGTCGGCAGCGGCGTACATTCCCTTTAGCAAAGTCTTCGATGATGTGATGAGTATCTAACTTCCTTGCTCTCACTTTCTCAATACTTAATACACATAATGCTGAAGTCTTTCTTGTGTCATTGAATTTCGTACAAACGTCTTAATAAGCTTTAATTTTGAAAATGACCTTTCAGCTGTAGCAACAGTAACTGGTAGTGTTAAGAATAATTTTATGGCAATGAAAACATTTGGAACACTTAACAGTAAAGTTTTATGATTTTTTATAGGGAATATAGCAAAATAAAAGACTGAAGAGTCCGCAATTTCTATTATTTGTGTGCTCAAAAAATTTCTTAGTAACAGAAGTTCGCGGGGAAAATCTGCCGATAAATCTTCAGAATAATTTTCAGCAAGATTGCTATCTTCCAAATAAAGCTGATCGTCATTCAACTTTGATAATGTTTTGGGATTCAAACAGGAAAATCTCTTTACCACTTCGCTCATCCGAGAAAATTGGCCAACAATCTGTTGAATGACAATATCAAGGTTGGCATAAAATACCTCTACTTTAAAAGATGTTTCGGAATCTGTAAGTCGTTCATCTTCTGCTAATTCATCAAGAAACTTTTTAACACGCCTTTTTCTCTTTTTTTAATTATTGTTCTATATCCCATTTATTTGACAAATCCGAGGCCTCTACTAAAATTAATTATGTGCGAAATAACTTTCTTGTCAACCATTATTGTATTAAAATATTTATATATAATATTGACTAGTGAATATTGATGTTTAAGATGAATGTAATTTTTAATTTCGATGATATTTTCGCGTCATAAATTTTAGACTCGGGGGCCCCCAAGAGCTGGGGGCCCCCCCGCACCGCGGGCTCTGCGGGTCCGTCCGCTACGCCACTGTATTTACTCAGCTATTAGGAATGGGCGTAATACTGCTATGTTTTGTAAATTTAGCCTCTTATTTTTACATTGGTTATCTCAGTCGGGCTCGCATCTTAGGTTTGTTGGAGGTTGCTTGTTTAGTAAAACTGTAATATTTTTTTTATATTCAATATTTAATGAGTCTTTTATTGCTTTTTTAGAAATGAAAAACTTTTATTTTGTTATGGATCTGAATTGCCACTTTTGGTAATTCAACGTTGCTTTTCTACTTGCCTAATCTATTCTGTGCTTGTGAATGAAATGAATTTTATTATTATAATAAGTGTTATTTCGAAATATTTCATAAAATATCATTCGAATTGTTAACAACTTCTTTCTATGTCCCTAATTCTCTATTTTCATCTACTTAATTAATTAAATCTAATTGCAATAATATCGAATTTAAAGGTACTTACGTAGAGGAAATCTTACTTACTACCTAAATAGACATTCAAAATTATTATTGTTTTTAGGTTTCTTACTTTTGTAAGTTTTACTGTTTAATTTATTAAAAACTCTGTTCCTATTAATTGTTTTAAATTTCTTACTTTTCATTTCGGTTGAATATCAGTGTCGTCCTTGGATGTTTTGCAAAAAACTGTCTACTTTGCTAAATATTACCAGGTAAATTATACTTTTTCTAAATAATTTAATTGTTAACTTCTCCTTCCTTCTTGGATTACTTTCATTTATTTTTCCTATTAAATTTGCCTTCTTTCAGTATTTTTCTGAAAACCACCGTCTCCAACTCGTTGATTTTTTTATTGTCTTTCCAAGTCTATTCTTAGGATCAAGATAATATACTTGCACTTGGATATAACTGTTCACCGTTATCATGTTGTTATCTTTCTTGGATTTATTAATATTTCACAATGAAGCATTTGAAAAAATTACTTGCCCCCCACTCTCTCTCTCTCTTTCGCTTCTAAGGCCTAAATTTTTTAAAATGAGTTCACATACAAAGTTACCAGCGATATTCATTAGTTAATGCGTATCATGTGACTGGTTCGTTTTTTTATATTTAATTCTTATTTTGCACTAAATATTTACATACATTAAAAAAATATCTAACAAACCTGAGGAGAAAAAGAGCCGAGGTGAAACCTTACGTCAATAAAATGTAATTCGAAAAACATGTTGAGCGGTTAATTAGTGGATACAATGTACTTAAGCGTAAACACAACTGTCCTGTCTCGCTATAGTGTTTTGTTTAAGGTTTTTGCCTGTCACTTCCAAATATTTACACAATACCTATCGCTTTGCACATTTTTCACAGAGAAAACTGGAAAATTTTGTCACATTATTGATGCATGGGAATAGAAAAATAAGTGAAAGACAAAATTAGAAAGATACATTACAAAGCGACGCACATAAGATAAAAAGAAAGACGAAGAAAATGATTCAGCCGAGTCATCTTCTAACAAAGAAGACGAGGAAGAAATAGAAAAATATATGATATAGGTTAAGATCAAGGTTGATAAAGAAAGCGACAAAATATCATAAATTATTTCTAAAGAATTATAAATTTTAGTTGGGGTGCACATTTTTATAGGTGGTTGCGCTTTCACGCACACTTATTTTAATATGTATCCGATAACTATATTTATACTTCATATAAGACCTGTAATATATACTTTGGGTTAAAATAATATCCCTTCTCACTTTTAATATTAATTTATTATGTATAAATGATACCCAAGCAATACACAAAGAATTAATAAGTAATATAATAATAATATGGCAAATAGGTTTTTTATTTATAACTTCACTAAAACAAGTTGATCTTATTGCACCTACCTCTAACTAAACATGGACAATAAAAACTTAACATATAAATCCTAATGTAAAAATTAGGAACATTATACAAAATAATAAAATTACAGATATAACGATAAAAATCTCAAAAATAAAAATCTTCACAATTTTAAGTACATAAATAAAAAGAAATGCAAATAATGTTCAACATAGAGTGTGGGGTATTTTTATTTTTAGGTATACCTACCAGTTTATATACTTTTACACATACACCTATTTTTATATAATAATATAGTGTATATACTTTTCTGCCGTTTAATAGCAAAACTATATTTCGGTGTAATTAACGGTTTCCTATACTATATAAAAGTTACACGTTTATTTTTAAATGTACTTTCCACCTCTCTCGAGGGGAATTTTGTTTTAGGAACTCTGGTCAGCTTTATAGTTAGTAGATGGCTTCTACCAACAAGCTGTTAAATAAATTCATGAAGGCACCCAGCCCCTCAACAATAAATATAAGTTTTACATATATCAGACTCTACACTGTCATTTCTGTAATAAATAAATTATTTACAATTTTATCCTGAACCTTCGGATAATCCTTTTATTAAGAAAATATATTGTTGAGGAACCGTATATTGTTAGGAACCATTATTTCGGTTTATTTGCATTTCTTATGACTTGTAGAGTCCTCTAATATAAAACACAACGTTTTACAATTCTTCTTATGTACAACAAAAATTGTAAAACATTTTCTCTATGGCACTGCACACGTATTTTTTAAGCTCGCCATTAAAGTCCCCTATACAGGATTTTTGCAATGTCTATAAAACAACTGTACAATCTAGCCTATTTTTTTTTTGATATTTTGTTTTTTAGTACAAAAAATACCAGTATTATTGAAGAGAGATCTGTCTGTTACTTGTCTTTAAAATATTTGTCATGAAGTAAGTCTTAACCAGTATAAAATTCTTAAAATGAGGTAGGTAATATGGAAAAAACAACAATATCAAAATACTACATCACAAAGGCATATTAAATCAAGATATCTGACTTATATCAAATGTAATTTGCCCACTCTTTCAAAGAAAATTAAAACATTAACAAAGAAACCTGTACACGAACTAAACGTAGGTATGTAAATATTTCGATATAGATCAGATATAACATTTTCTATAGGTAATATTGCAGTTGGTTTAAAACGCATATTAAACTGCCTTGTTTCCAAAAAACAAAAGTAAAAAGTTTAACGTCAACTTAATCTCCAAAATTGTATTTTAAATTCTAGGATGTTCTATTAGTCCAAGACTTGTCAAGAATGGTTCATATTTGGGTACCAGCTTAAGATATTGCAGAAACCTTCTCTACCATGACTTTGCCTGTAAACCTTTGAGGCACAACTGGCATCACATCGAGATGACAATAGTAATTGCAAAATGGGTGGTCTTATTACGAAGACTACACGATTCATAGAGAAATTGTTAAGTAAAATTAGCTAAAATAAAGGTTACCATCATTTTTCTGATATAGCTGTCAGTCCAGAAAATTGAATTTAACTGCATTCTCTTACATTTCAGCTGACATTCGAATGTCTTTACCATTTTCCAATGCATTGATGGAATGTTATACTTTGTCAACATTCTATGGAAATGGAAACACCAAGGTGTGGATTATGTAGAAGAAAATTTTTTAAAACAACCCAGTTTTCTACTGCTTGTCGAATAATACAGAAAAGAACACAAAATTGTTTGCATGATCAGAAGGTTTAACATTTGTATATGATACCACAGCCACCACACAAAATGAAATAAATAGCACAAAATGCTTCTGGAATATCCCACTAACACAAGGTGCTCTAGACTTTATATCAATAAAAAATTAAAATACCTAGTAATTATTCTATTAATCCAAAAATATTATTGTCGGTTTATTTGGTGGGAACTGGGTTTATTAAGTAAAAAAATCAGTTTCTAGATAATCGACGTTTCGATAATTTCTAACTATCTTGAGAACAAATTAGTTTCGATACCGACATCTACAACTTGGAAATTTTGGGATAATCCGAAATAAAACTTCAACAACAATGAATTCAAGAACAGAATCCACGCATCTGTTTGTACTAAAAAATCATAGCCAACTATTATCGTTAACTTTATATGCTTTCTTGGATACTTTTTGATCTAGGAATGTCCTAAAACTTCACAATTATAGACGTAAAAATCAAAATTAATTTGTCCTAAAAATGTATCCAGGCAAAAAACCAAACGTTGACAATTTAAAAAATTATTATTCTTTTTAACAAACCAATTCTAGTACTGACCAATTAGAAAAAATAGTAAAAAATAAATGAAAGAGAAAAACGATTGCCATATACCCCAATAAGATGGATACGTGTTTCGGAATTGTTGCTCAACATAGTTTAGTTGAGAGAAGGTTATTATAATTAGGAGCAAAACCAACAGATGTAGGAAAGTACAGTACACAGTATCCTATTTTGAATTTTCGAACCTTGCATGCTACATATAAGGCCTCAAATGAGAGTAGTAATTACGTTGAGCCCTATGTGTACTGCCGTATTTAGATATTACCAGAAGCCAGTATCCTTAACAATTCATTGATAATTTATTGCAATTTTTTCACTTCTTGGCAGTTTGTTTTGATTTTCATAATCTATTAAAATGCGATTTTTTGGCCTAGTGGCTTATCAAAACTAGAAATTGAAAATGTTTGACTTAAATTTTTTTACGTGTCATTTTTTAAATAGAGCAGAAAATTCTCGTGATTATTTTTACCATCACCTCCTCCTCCTGGAGGTAATATAAGTTATGCCTTGGTGGTTTATAAATAAAGTGATGATAGAGAAAATTAATGCGAAATTTCATGCTGGTATCCAAATATGAACTGACAAACGACTAACACTATACCCAGTACCTGCGACATTAATATCACACATCAGAAACGTTTACATGTAAAAATATTTAAATAACTGCAATATTATATAAATATATTTCTGTGTAGTCCTTATTCTATAATTATTTGCGTTTGATTGATTCCTTAAAGAAAATATGTACAATATTAAAAAAATGTCACAAAAATGTAATATGTTAACAACAAATATGAACTATATACAACAACATACCTCAAAATCAATATTGGTTATCTCACAAAAAGAAAAAGCACCATGGGTAAAAGACTTTCCTTTTACTTCAGAAGGAAATTAAGCTCTATGAGATTTTGATCTTAAATTATGAAATATCAATCATAAAACTACGGGTATATACCAATAAATTAAAGCAAACATTTTCACTGGATTGGACATAGTTATAATTTAAGAACAAAACGTTTTCTTTTGGGTGCTTCGTTCTAATGGCATACTTTAATTTAACAATATTCTATGCTAACCTTATTCAATAATTAACAATTACCTCTATTCAAGTGCTATCGCTATACTATTTTCTGTCTATTTCTAACTTTTCTCCGAATGAAAGCGATTGTTTAACTTTTAACAATACGGTGAGCTACTGTGGACCAGCTCTTTATCCAATACTTTATAGCGAGAAGCATAGAATTGATGAGGTATAAAAATATGTATCCGGAATATTCACAGTCAAAAATTCACTAGTAATTCATCTTCAACAATTCACCCTCATAATTTATCGCCGACACAATTCTTCGCAACAATTCACAGCTATAAGGTGAATGAAAAGAATTATTATTACTTATTACATATTTTGTTTTATAATTATAAATAGATAATTTAAAGAGAAATGCCGATAGGTCTAGAAAATGCATATATTATTTATCTGCAATATAATAATTCAACTTTTTACAAAATTAAGAGTCGAGCTTCAATAAGTACCATGATGAAATCATCAGATTTTTTTCACATGTTTAACATAGTCCTGATAGATTATCTTTTGCTTTTCAATTGCTTTCAAATGTCCTTTAGTTTTTTTTTATAGAAGAGATGACCACCAATGCCCAACACTCGCTTTCCTCTTTCTGAATGTAAACATTCAACAGGTATTATATAGGCAATGCACGAACAATGCAAAATAGAACACAAGCACTCTAATCGAATGCAACAAGAAGTCTAACTGATTTCATATTTGATACATGCAAAGGCATATTATTTATTTCACTGTTGCTTGACATGGTACTTGGTTACAAATCAAAACATTTTTATATCTTACACTTGATGTTGTGAAATATGTATTTTGTGTATTCTGGAAGATAAAAATAAAAGTTTGTGTGTAACTAATATTTCTACAGTCCATACAATCCGAACAATTTGGCTATTAAGGCGATAAATTACCTCGACGGTGAACTATCGAAGATGAGTTACTGGCGATGAATTGTTGGCTGCGAATATTCCTCGATTCATAAAAATAAGTACATTTCTTGTGAAAAACGGTATAAGTAAGCACTTATTTAACTATTGCAACAATATATTTATAAAAAGTAAAATGGAAGAACATTGTGAACAGATTTATGTGGAAAATAATATAAACCAAACTGACGTTACAGAACCATTCACGAATCGTATTAAAAAATACATGCCTGGTTTTGTATAACAATTTACTGAAAAAATTAGAATGGTAATTGTAGGAACTGTTCAATTATTTCTCTAACATCAATTCAATGTTGCGTTATAGGCCAATTTACTGAACTGATTTTTTCATAGCATGAATATTAAATACCTTCTGAATAAGTGCTGGATATAAAACTAACACAAATAAACAACATTTCCTATGAAAAGAGATTTGTAGTTTTGGCAAAGGGCACTATAAAGGCTGGGAAATGCAAGAGATACGTAGAGAAGTGTAGAGAATTAAACCATATACCAGACATTTACAACAATGTTGAAATCTGACACCGTCAAAATGACTTTTACATATGTGTTTCTATTTCGAATTATACAATGCTTTTCAAGATATCAAAGAAAAAATCGATCAATATCAAATACATTCTTTAAATTAAATCTACTAAAAAGGTCATTGTTAGTATTGACTTTAATAACCAGAATCACTCAGACACATTGTCAGTTTTCCCGTACATAAATTGTAGAAGATATAGAAAGATTACACAAAATTTAATTGCCTAGATATCTCTTTTCTCAGCGTGTGACCAAATTACGGTGCAATATTATTCATAAAATTAATTTGTTTACTGAAGATTGGTTCCATAAAAGTGGTAGTGTTGATTTTCAGACATTTCCTTTAGACTTTTGAACTCTTTTTTGATAATAGTAAATCACTGTTAACCGAAGATCAGATGAAATAGCGAATATAATAAAATATTGGGGGTCTAATATCAGAAAGCTGGATGGAACCGAATTTAAAGATACTGTAGCTAAACAGTTGAAGCAAGTAGACATATTACTAAGTTAATGAAATTAACTTGTATGTATATTCAAGGATGTAAAATTTCTACATGTGAAACAAAATGTGTGATACTAAAAGAAGATAGTTACAGGGCAGTTAAGAAAAACGAAAACGAAGTTTAGTATTACTAACTGAATGTAAATATCGCAAAATTAAGAACGTACACAACAGCACAACAATTAAAATCATTCTTAGCAATTTACAGCAGTACCTATTTGAGTTATCTAAGAAGGGGTAGATAAAAATCGGCTGATAAAAATAAGTGAACGTTCCAATATTAGTAATATTCGGAGGAGAACCAGAAGAAAAATTATGGTGGTGGTGCTGGTGGGTATGATAGAACAACTAAGAAATTAGATGGGAAATAAATAACAATATTATAAGAATAAATATTATAAAATTACTATATCATCCAGTCTAAAATCATAACATTTAAGCACCTTTATATCTGAAGATCTATTTCTGGCTATTAGCCTTCATCAGCATGGAGCAGAACAGGCAATGCATACCCTGATCCAAACTGACACAATTTTCTGATACACATTGAGTAGGAGTTATGTTTGCATAGCTTTTCTCTTACGTCACACCTTTGCCATTGTACTTCCTGTGAAGCAAGGTTTACTGTGATGTCACGCTGTTTAAGGAATTTCAAGAAAGCAAAGGTAAAAAGTATGCTTGTCAACCCACCACGATGCCTAGTGCCTTAAGTCAATTTGGAGCAGATGTCAATCAGCGACTTGTAAGATTGATTATTATCAGCTCTGTCTGCCGGAAGCTTATGGCAATCAAATTAGGATATCAAACTAAGGAATTATTTTATCAATTACAATGTCAGAATCGAGAAAATAAAATAATATCATATATAAAATCATAATTTTACTGTTGCAAGACTGTGCTTATCAATGCCCTTTTTTTACTCCACTATATACAATAATTGTGTTTTTCGTTGTACTCATGAGTTTGATTTTCTTTCACTTTACTATACTAGCTTGTAATTTCTAGAAATCACGCACTATAGTTGTTTCCAGAAATCATCACGGTCACATGGTCGATATTATCAAGTTATTGTATTGCTGGATAAGTCAAAAATGCTCAAAGAAGATTAGTCTAAATATACAAATTGTAATTTTCATCGGAAATTATTTACATCAGTTTTACACTCAATCTGCACTTATTTAATTCGCTTATTTTGTTCGAATTTCATGCTAGGAAGTTCTGTTGATTGGCCTATAACTGACTGTTATGGGAAGTGTGACCTTTTGTCAGCATAATATAATTTAAAAGGGAAATATAATACAAATTTTAAGTACATGTGTCTCACAGTATTTGGAAGTTTTAATGGAAGTCTAGTCTACGTAAGAAGCCCTATTTAATTAACCTAATGACTGATGAATGAATCTATGATATTTCTAAATGACTTTATATGGATTATTTCCTATGTATTTACCTGATCATTTATCACTGCGTGTATGACTAACAAAAAATATAAAAATAAAAATTTGATACTGATATTTATTGGCAAAATCTGAGGAAGTCCCTGAAGTGTAACGATTCTTAAAAATAAAGTGATACGGGAATTTGTACTTCAGTAATGATGATATCCTTGTATAACCTGAGAGATGAGTATGAAGTATTACATATTACTATATATATGTACAAAACACACAATTTACTAATTATTGTTTTTATAAATTTGATTGTTATATGCCTACAAATTGCTTATAACAGGAAGCATCTTGAAAAAATCTGGAAGCATTCTATAAAAAAATTACTTAAATCTCAAAAAGTTTGTAACATTTCAGTATTAAAGATACGTACAAAAATATTGTTGTAAAGGCAAAAACGCTTTTGTACCATTTTCACCTGGATTAGAATTGTTTGTATACATATTGTTTTAAACATATTTAATAATAAAATTGTATACTTATCACCTGTAATTGTTTTCAAATATATTCTTATTAAATATGTTTAGGATTGTGGACTGAATCAGAAACTTTATCATTTGCTTTTCTTGTATATGTCTTATTACACGAGATGAACCTAAGAAAAATGAAAATACTCCTGCTCATTTTCAGATAATGGTAATGAGGACACACAACATTGATTGTACATATTAACAAGATTTATTCTAACCAGTCAACCAGTCATGTGCAGTCATATTTTTTATGTATTTGGAAAACACTACTATGGAACTTTCAGGATTATAGACTTAGTTAAGTACAGATTTTAAAACCTGTCACATCATTTTTCAGTTTTGTTGTAGCAGCAGTGCTAGCTATAAAAAATTGCAGTAAGTGCTCACTTTTGTAAAGTAAAAAACATTTTATAGTATTATTTTTATCTACTTTTACTTTATTTTGTCACTGGGATATATTTTAAAAACAATATGATATGGTTTGCTATTATTTTAACAAAATAATTTTTAGACAACATCTATTACTTAAATATTGAACTTCATTAATTAGTGACATGGTTTATAATTTAAAGTATGTCGAACTTAAACTACAAGAAACCTTTATGTCACGATTTTTTTATAATAGCCAGACTTCATATCTCAAAGAGCAACTCCACAAACTTAATTCATTTCGAACGATTCATTGCCACTTTCAGAGCGCAGAGACGATTATTGTCACTTTATGCATTGAATAGGCATTCATTCACTCACCTTTCAGTATTGCGAGCGGTTATCCTCAATTACGAACAATCATGCAAAAATATTACGTAATTAGTAATATAAAAAATATTACAATCACTTCCCAACCCATGGCAAAGATTAATGGAGTAAATCTCTATCTGTAGGTATAACGACAATCTCCGAAATATCACTGAAAATATCCGAATTCTGTATATCAATATGGAAGTCATATTTAACACGTAAGAACAGCAAGAAAATCGACAAATTTGTACATTCATGATGTTCATCCATACCTAAATCAATTTGTAAATAAATTTGGAACTCTCTGTTAAAAAAATCACGTTAGAAAACAAGTTGTCTGAGGCGTACTTAAAGTGAACTGGAACAACATTTAACTTGGATTTAGTGAAATGTTAAACGGGTATAATATTTCGTGAAATAAATTTAACAATTCTCTGTTTAGAGAATTTTTGCAAAATTGTGTTGGTGGAAAATATGAAAATATTAACGTTTCAGCGGAATCGATGATATAGAAAAATTATCTGCCGTAGATGCATGCACTGTTGTATTCTACTTTGAAAGTTTTATACGGGAACCCAGAGTTTATTACTTTCTCTCGTAGTTCCACCGAGTTTTACTATCTTCACACTGAGAGAGTATATTTTATCATTTCTGCATATGAAATATGCACAAAGTAAAAACGTTCTTGCAAATCCATCTAAGTCCGCTCCTTATAATTGTGAAATTGCTCGCTGAGATACAGACTTTTGATAATAACAGATAAATTTGAATTACAGACATACTCTGTCTATAGCTTCGACTTACTAACAAAATCAAAATTTTGTTTAAACTTCTATGCACTAACATTCTTGTTGCCAACTCTTCGAGTTGATCAACGTTTCAGTTATTAAATTTTTTAAAGGGCCAAGCTCAATACGCGTATTTCAAAGTATGTTCATTTTTTTGTGGTTCAATACAAACTGATTCGATATTCAATATGAAGTTAATAGAAACTGTCAAATAGCAGAAGTCTTCTATCTTGATAAAATTTCTGGTATAAAAAAGAACGTACCGGACCCGTTGCGAAACACATAAACCTGCAAATCTAAAATCACTGGCATCTGAAGAAACACTCAACCTGGCACAATATGAAATCTCTAAAGGCAGTACAAACCTACACAACAGCTTACTGGAAACATCAATTTTTTTAAGTTATTTTATAACTGCAACGTAGTCCAATATAATTTTTCTAATTATTACTAATTACCGTATACACTTTTAAACCCTTATTATCTTGCACTCGTTAACTATATACTATATAAGTTTGAGGTAGACGGATGGAATATTTTAGTTATTTAGTTCAGACTAAAATGATGTAGTCTTAACTATACATACGAGAAGAATAGGAAATGTTTTAATAAATATACTATGATGAGATACAAACTGAGGTAGTTGGATGGAATTAAATGAGTACATGACATGATTTATGGCAAGAAAAACGGCGACTGATTCACTTAACCTAGCTTTCCATCCTATTTACACTATTCACCGCCTGCTTTAACTGTTTCTGGTTCTATTTCGTCTTCACTGTAGTCTTGTTCCTCATCGGCGGATGATTCGGCGTCCTCATGATCTTTGTCGGGATTGTGACGATCATGGTTAACCATTTCTGCCTCGCCTCGTCTTATTTCGTCGTTTCGTTTCATCATGAGGTCGTTTGCGCTCTGTATTTGCTGCTGCATCTTTTCGAGGAAGTGTTGCTGAGACCCTTTATCCAGTCCCATCGCGTTTAACTGAGCTATTTTGGCCGCTTGCATAGCGGCGGCAGCTTGCTCGGAGGTCATCATGCTCATCCCTAAACTATTTTCTGTTATGAACTGCAGGTATGTGTCCAGAAGGGCTGAACCTGTGGCGCTAGCTCCAGACACGGGCGGCGCTAGCGGAGCGGGATAAGGCTCCTTGGACAGATTCTGCAGGGAATCTATGCTTTTCGCCGCCACCGCCTGACCAGACGAATTGAACCTGTTCATTTTAAAATTATTTTGGTGATTTATTGGCGGGGACATACCAAAATCTAAACCACCATACCTGGGATGCGAGACCGTGAGGTCTTCTGGGTCGTTGTCGCCACATATCGAGCTTCCAGCTTCTGACGCCGCGCCTGAGTAAGCGCTCTTTGCATCCAGTTTTACGTCGGACCTTCTAGGGCCTGTCGGAGAAGCCCGGGCACGGAGTTCTGCGGGACTTATTTTCACTCCAGCTTTGGCCAGTAACCTGGAAAGAGTAGACGCAATGAAGAAAATTGTTTCTATAAGTGGATTTGTTACTTTATCAGTGAAATGAAATAGGTCCAGAGGCGACCGTAAAACATTATGTTTATTTCTAACACGTTAAAACTTTACCAAAAGTAGTATTTATCAGAAGGGCTAGGGGCCTTTAGAGACCGTGATGAAATGGCGAGGCGCGGTGGGGGGAACTTACATCAGGTGCAAAATTCACATGCTTAATTGGCACGACATGACACAGTATTTTTAGAGTTCCAAGGGCTGTCTGTATTCAATCAAATATATAGGATTGCCAAATGAAGTTTTCATTAAATACACTGACAATCCATTAACTATAATTTTGTTTAGACACTTATTTAGCTAATTTCTGACAATATTAAAACCAGCGCCAAATTACAGTTTATAATTTCCTCTAACTGTAAAAAGAATATTTCCTCCATTTAAATTGATGACAATGTTGTCAGTCCACTTTCAACATATGCTGCACCGCCAAATATGTTCTACAGCAAAAAAAATTTTCCAAAGACTAAACCTATCATTCCTTAACTATTCTTGGGTGCTGAAACCGAATTTTCAATATAAAAAATTTCCTACATCATAGAAATCTAGCGAGTATATTTTTGATCGTACAAAAAACTTCAATTTGCGACTAATATGATTAATAACAAATTGCGCTCAAGAACTATTGTTGGTAACTTTTGGTATGTTCCTGGCATGTTCAAAGCTGTATTCTCCGCTTCCCGGAATTATTCCGAAGTAATGCATGTTTTCAGCCTCTATTGACTTCATTATAAGCATAAGCTATAATAGAACATTCTCTGCGGTGTAGTATATGCTAAAAGTGGGCTGCCAATATTGCCGTGAATTTAAATTGAGGCAACCCATTATTCATAGTTAGAGGAGGTATTACGCTGTAATTTGGTGTCGGTTTAATATTTTTAAGAGTGAACCAAGAGGCTTAAAAAATATATATAATAAATGGGTTGCAAATGTATTTAATAAAAATTTCTTTTGACAACAATATGTATTTGAACAAAGCTCTTCGAACTTTAAAATTTGGCGTTAATTGGATGCTGTCTTGTGTAAGCTAGTTAAGTATGTGAATTACGCGCTTTCTTCCGCCGCTTCATTAGAGTCTCTTCCATCGGGGCAACCTAACCTTAAGGTGCGTATAAGCTTGGCGAACCGAACATGTAATGTAACATGCAATGCAACAGATTCGTCAAATTGGGACGGTCTTGCGAACACGATACGAATGGCTATTTCGGAGCGCGCTGCGATCCACCGCTTGTCGGTTTTTGCGACGAACACAAAGGGATTTGCAGTGCGTAGTGGGACGGCATTCGTGATGTTTTAATGTTTTAACGAACATGGACTAGTCGGAGGAGGCGGCTTTGCTGTTAATACAAATTTACAAGCAACATAGTGTTCTTTGGGACCCAACGGACCCGAATTATTTTAATAAAAACAAAAAGAAAGATGCGTCGATGGAAATTGCTGCTTCCATGTGGCAACCAGAGGAAGCATGTAAAAAAAAAGTTCATTATTATAATTTTATTATATAAGTTGATTATCATCAAATTTTTATATTGGCCGTTACTGTGCTGGAACTTCAAAACTCCCAGTAGATCGTAGAAGCTTTCGTTTTTTTTAAATATTTGCGATAATTAATAAGGCACTACTGCCTAAAACCAAAGCTTCAGCTTTACCGTCGGACATGTTTTTGGTCTGTTACCATCGGATAGACTAAACAGTTCACCTCGCTTGCTCGCGGCGTGTTCGTCAAATCTCACGGTTCGTAAGATGTTCGTGGCGTGATCGCGGGAGACAAATTTCAACGCGCATTGCATTGAATCATTGCATGTTACATTACATGTTCGGTTCGCCAAGCTTATACGCACCTTTAGCGCTTCCACTTTACCACGAAAAATACTACTATTGGTGCGTTTCACCCTGTTAGAAATGAGCCACGGTCGCCTCTTCGCTTAAAAGATTTATTTATAATTTTTGAAAACAAAGTTGTCATTTATAAAGTTACTTAAGTGTTACTTACATATTATAAGGTGGCTGGTTTATTGTTCTATATTCAACAAGTTTTAATCTATAAGCAACAGAAAGAAGAAACTTTATAAGAAGACATTGTAATATTTTTTCAAGCACTTGACGTTTTAACAAAAATTGAGAATCATTAAAACTGCTAGAGGTTACACTGATTCACTTGAAAAACTATTTTATGTGATCATCGGAATTTATGTTGTAAAGATAAGCAGAAAAGTCATATTGAGGTTTATTGATATAAATGTACATTATGTTTTCTGTTTTCTACTTATTTATCCAACAGTCGATGATAACATAACTTAAATTATAAGCAAAGGAATACAACTTTTCAGAAAATATGTCGTATTGATTTTCTTTCTTTATAATTTAAGAGTAATTGAGTGTAGAAGGACTAAAGTGCAACCCTGTTACAGATATTACACAATGTACAGAAAATAAATTCGCCAGTGTTACCTATAGGTCCTTATTTAAAATTGTTTTAGCTTTGTCTGCACAATTTGAGTTATTTTCAAAATGCGATGCTTAAATGTAAATATCTTGTTAATATTTTTACACTCAAAACACTCGGGCCATTTTCTCGATAACTGAAAACAATATTTTAATTCTGCAAGAGGTATTCACCGGAATGTATTCCGTTTATATACAAACGACTTCAGTTTTGAGTAAAAACAATCTTTCTACAGATGAAGGTATCTATGGCGTTGCGATGCAAAGACAATTATCGATCCCAGCACCTTTGAGAAGGTGAAGGGATATTACATATAGAGCAACTTTTATCATCTGAGCAATTTTCGAAAAATCACTGTTAAAAACAAGTGATTTTTTGAAAATTTTCGATATTTGAGCATCAATATATATTTTTTAAGTAACAAAATGCCATAACTTTTTTAAAATAGACAAGTCATTTGGTAGGTACATTTCTCATAGTAAAAATAACGAATTTACATAGTAATGAAATACATTTATTTCATCTTCTAATTTTATTGAATATTACATTGTTAGTTATTTTTGAATGAGATACACTGTAGATTTTTCATTAAAAATTAAAGAAAATAAAATTTTCAGCATTTTTCCAAAATGTCAACAATTGATAATAAAACACTAATGTAGATAATTTAGGTTCACTTAAAAAAAAGTTGGCGATTTTTGTCACTTAATGGTCCAGTCGGTAAAGTAAAAAATACACCAGAAGCTCGCAAAAAATGTTATCTGAGATTTTCCTTCCGTAACGGTTAGTACGAGGATTAAACATCACAAAACCATGAAAATAAGTTCTGGGGTGCCGCGCAACCCCCCCCCCCCCAAAAAAAACACATTTTCGGTGAGAAAAGACCTATTTTACTGATAACTCGTTAACCGTTGAAGACAAAAAAATTGCTCATCATAAAAAAGAAAGCTTGACTGATAGCCTAAAAAAAAGTCCTCTTGTAATTTTCTTGTATATGCTATGGTTTTCGACAAATTGAATTGCTTGAAAACCAAACAAGCTAAGAAGAAAATCAAAATGGGTTTTAAAGGAGATATAAAATACTCTCTTGTGTTGCAATTTTTGAGGGCCATTGATATTTATTAGTATATAAAAATAACAATATAATATAGTTATCTCTTGATTTTTTATGCATCTAACTATTCACAGGCCCATAAAAAATAACTGACTATAATATAAATTATAAATGCATTATCTTTGAGTTCAAGGTAGTACTTCAATGCAGAAAAAGTTAGGAATACAAATATTCACATTTACAAATTTAGCAGCATGTTAAAGTTAGCCAAAAAAAATCCAAAAAAGGTTGCATGTTCAATTTTTTTATGATATTTTTTTGATACAATTTTTTAACTATTAAATGATTAGAAACAATAGTTGTATGACACATAAACTGAAGAAAAAATGTTTTGAGCTAATTTTACAAGAAGTTTGAGAATTTTTTTATTTTTAGGAAACAATAAAAAAAAGGCCAAAATTTGGCTAACTTCAACATGCTGGTAAATTTGTAAATGTGAACATTCTTATTCCTAACCTTTTCTGCATTGAAGTACTACCTTGACCTAAAAGATAATGCATTTATAACTTACATTAAAGTGAGTTATTTTTTATCGGCCTGTGTTAGTTAATAGTTTTATCGGCCTGTGAATAGTAAAAAACCAAGAGGTAACTATATTATACTATTATTTTCATATACTAATAGATATCAATAGCCATCAAAAATGGAAACACAAAAGAGTATTTTATATCCCCTTTAAAACCCATTTTGATTCTACTTTCTAGAATGTTTGGTTTTCGAGCAATTCAATCTTTTCTATAGGCCGCGCGCAAAAAATTTAATATAAATAAATGGGTGAATAGGATGTTTTAAATTTGGGGTAGTGACAATAAGTGATAAAATTTCCAATTATGTGATGTAAAGAGCCGAAATCCAGTTTCGATGCAATTTACGCAAATATTTTTGTTTAATGAGACTCTAGATCTTTGCATATATGGATATTGCTAATTAAGAAACATATGATTCAACCCTCAGATATTATTTTGATTTTCGAAAGGTACATTAAAAAATACATATTTCAATTTTAAAAGACTGTGACTTGGTCAAAATAAAAAATCGGTCTGCAAGCAACTGTAGAATATTATCTTTTCAAATGCTAATATTAAGCACGATTTACTATCCATTAACTAAAGATTAAAATTAAAAATTGATTCTGACATAACTGTTTTTTTATCATTACTTTGAAAATAATCTGTGCGTTCAAAATTTAGAAGAGTTCCCCTTCCGCTGGGCCACCCAGTATATCTTTAAAAAAATCGAAGTTTACTAGATGCTTTTAGCTTCAACCAAACAATGAAAAAAATCACAACAAAAAAATTCAACAATAAAAACAAAATTATGTGTTTACCTGCTGGCCAGCTCTGGATCAAACGGTGCGGGCATTGGTAGGACGGGTAAATCTTTCGTGCTTATTCCTCTGTGTTGTCTCGACATATGCGAGTGAAGAGAATTTCTCGACTTTGCTACCGTACCACATAAAACACATCTATAACCCGGACATATCGTATGCTTATCTTCTAAATGTGTCCTCAGTGTATGAGCTGATCTATAGATTTTTCCACATTTGGGACACGGTCTTGGATCTGTTGCTCTCACCCTCATCATATCTAAGGACCTCCTCGAAACTAAAAGAAAAGCACAGACATACATTTTTAAGTATTTTACGTGAAATTAAAGCAGATCCCAGCAAACATTTAAGTCCGACCTTTTACATCTTTCATGCCTTACAGCCATTAAATGAGGCACAGTATATTGCGATATTAATATAAAATATAACTGACAGGTAAACAGTATGCTTGCCAGTATCGGGTAAGCAATTGTCAATCAGCATGCAATAAACCATTACAGTGCCAGTAATCGCGATGAACAACTAATATGTGAAGATATTCTACTAATGCTTACTCATTAAAGGCCTTATTGCCATGAGCTAATAGTAAGTCGAGCGGGAAAGGTATACAGACAATATTAGTACCGTCCTACAAGTGGTATAGTTGCTTTCATATTTCCAAGGCACATAAAAAATTCCCGTCAAAGGAGTTCGCGCGGCGGTATCATTGAATAGGTAAAGATACCGCCTGCCTGCTTTGTAGTTACCGCATTTTTCACATGCCTTAAAATTATGAAGACGACTGTAATCATATGTACTGTTCTGTCTGAAAGTTTGCCATTTTCGATTCGTTAAATAAAAATGTTTTTTTCGAAACAAACAAGTAATTCTACAAACATAAAATTCATTGTCAAGATTTTACGAAAGAAAAATAAAAATAAAATTTAAATAGAAACTACTAGTACAAATGCTTAAAAATAATTTCTTTTTTTGAAAAAGACAGCATCCCTACCCTTAGTAAAAGCTTATCCTGACATTTAATGGTAGCACAAACCCATATTTATAGCATGTCACTGTTACTGTCAATGACAGGCCGCTTTTAATGTCGGAACATGGAAACACATCCGTATTGAACAACATTTTGAATCACTGTGCACTGTAGACAGAAAAGAAATTGGCACATACTTACGAATGTCGTTGCAAATAATTCTGTTATTTAATTATTTGCTTTCCTCTAAAGTATAACCTTCCATTTTGCTTGGAAACAAATTTGAAATGTATATAGCTCACCTACACTATTTCTCAGAGTAAAATGAGTAGCGCTGCAATGCAAGGTGGTATTATAGCGATATAAACACAAGTTGGTATTCGCTGCCTATCGGAAATCGTCGTACTTTAAATCATTGCATCCGTGTTCGTATTCGGCTGGCCCAATTTGTATATTTATATGTTAAATACTACTGCAAATAATGCCCTTTACCGGCATTTTGTTGTAACATCCGGTACCGATACCAGCACGTACAGCACTGGCCCGAACCTTAGCCGTACTTACAATGTTTGCTGGGATGACTTACTTTGCTTAGTAATTTAACAAATCAATTAAAAAATAATAAATTCTAATGTATTTAAAATCTTTATTATATTATGTGTTACATAATACTGCAAACTAATATTTAAACCTAAAAAGTCAAACATTTTAATAATTTAATTTCGCTCACTCAGAGTTTCTGCCATTTTCGAATTTGAGAACACAAATATCGCGAATTTTACTTTAGACACACAATACTATGTTATCACAAATGCACAGGATAATATTTGGTTGCCTATCCAAAAATATTTAATACCACATTCTTTACAAGTCGATTAACACCCCTTTCATTATAAGCTCCATTTGACTTGTTTCATGATTTCCCACTGTTTAGAATGTTTAGTTCTCATGTGATTTCGAACCGAATTCGGATGGGAAAACCTTTTCCCGCACTCGTATACTGGACAAACCGGGCTATCTCTTGGGTAATGTTGATCAATGTGGCTTCTTAAAGCGTTGATAGAGGGGAGGATATGATCACATAGCGGGCATTCGTATTTCACGTTTCCGGCACCCATCTGTTGGTAGTTGTTGGTTTTCTGGAAGTTAAGATGGTCGCTTCCCCCGCTGGTACTGGCATCTGCAATGCCAAAGACTTCGCTGCACTTTTAGGTGTATTTATTAGTCATAAAATTAATAATAATAAAACTAATGTTTATATAAATACCATCTAAATGTTATTTGAATGTCCTTATTGTTTATTTAGGATTTCTTGGCCGTTGATGCCATTAATGTATACTGGAATTCGTCGCTCAGTTTGAAAGAATATTATTAGATACTTTTACGTTTTGATTTATTAACCATGTTTAGGGTAAATTACATTTATTATTACACAAATTCTATACACTGTTTTAATACTTTATGTCCATTTCAGTTAAATGTTTAGATGAAATAGATCTAAAACGTTAAAACAGTATAGAAACATATTATAATAATAATTTAGCCTGACAGTAATGGTTTATAGTCCAGTCAACGTAGTCCAAAAATGGCCGAATAGAGGAAATAATTCATGTAGAGGCCAATTTCTGTATAGTTGTCGGAGGACTGCCCTGAACAACATACTAAAAGACCTGCCCTCTAGCGAAAAGTGTCTATATACAATATTAAACTACATGAAATTTCCTACAAAAAAATTTCTATTCATTTTTCTCTAGGATCAATACTTTTTCCACATTTTTTCCATTATCTTTTTTTTAGTATATGGTAAAAATATATGTATATATTTTTTGAAATAGGTTAAGACTGTCATGAAACGTGAAAATTTTAAATTTGAGTGGAAACATTTTTTCATTATCTATTCCCTTTAGACGGTCCACCCTGTATACTTTCCAGTGAAAGTGTAACCTTTTTTTCGGTGGTAATAGCGTCAGCTACCTAGTAAATTTGACTGTTCTCCGTTTCAGTTTTTTAATTAATGCACCAACAGACATACATACATACATACATACATACATACATACACACACACATACATACATAGGTACATACAGACAGAGAGACAGACAGACAGACATGATCTGAAACATGAAAATCGTAAAAAATCTGATCCTATAAAAAAAAAATAAATATAAACTTATTTATAGGAAATTTAAACTAGTTTAATATTGTCTATAGATACTTCTTTGCTAGAGTGCGTGGTTTTCGAGTACAAAAATTGACCACTGCGTGAGTTATCTCCCTTATTTTTCCTTCGTTGCTTGGACTATTATATCCAATCATAAGAAAATATAATTTTCATTTAAACTGACTGAAAAATTCCATTTCAAGTTTTATAAATGCATTTGTGATGTCACTTATCATAGAAAAATAGAGAACATTTGAATTCAATTCATTCTAACGTTTTTTTAGATCTCTAGATTTATAAATTTTGTTTTTGAGTGTGCTATAAAAACTAGCTTATTTAAAAAACATCGCTAACGTTATTTGTTTTATCAGCAATAAAGCACAATATTTGATTGAACAGAAATTTGTAATTCTAAATAAAAATTGAACTACTACTGAAACTGAATAATCAACATATCGTTAAACTAGATTCGAAAGATTGATATTTTATTTCTCTACAACAATTTTATTGATGATTATGTTTCAAACTAAATAGACGAAAATCAAAAAAATCTATGCATAAATTATAGTAAATTAATATAAATATACAAGGTGTTTCTAAAATACATCTCTACATTCGGACCTTTACAAATACATATTCGCAAAAATATATATTTATCAAGACGCTCAACTATAATCGAAAAATAAATTTTGAATATTGCAAACAAATATCAAGGGCACTTATGGTAATGTTTTCATGCGGTGGTCTTCCTGCATATAATCCTGACCTTGTTCTGCAAGACTCTGCCGGTGCCAAAAAAAATAGAAATAAAACATTCAAAAATTGGCAGCATGTTAACGATATAGTGTTTATTGAATCCAATGTACCATTGAGAGAACAGAAATGATCTTCTGTTATGGCGCAGCTGGGGAAACTGAACGTCAGGCTCACTTATTTTATCATGAACGATTTCCTAATATGCATGTTTCTAATGGACTAGCCTTTGTGTCGGGTGTGCAACATTTAAGAGATTATGGACATTTTCAGCATACGTTAATGAATTAACTTTGTGTATGTTCATTATATGTAGTATTGGCGATGCTGTAATAAAACGAAAATTGGTATTGGTCTTCACATTATATGAGGACTTGCAGATTAAAATATATAGATATATTTCAAAAACATCCTGTAGAGTATAATCTGTATTTCTTAAATAAGTTAATTTTCAAGATACAAACGCCCCAATTGTCATTTTTATCATCTTATAACGATGTCACCTTGATTCACGAAACGCTCGTCGGTATATTATGTAACATTTTCATATATTTAGAATATTACCAAAGGTGTTCTACAGTTATGTGGTTATACATATATACATTTTCCTCGATTTCGCCAGGTTCGAAGTTGCGGATCGAACCCAGTGCACGACAGACAGTGTGATCAAGTGTGTTCGCTACTTACTTTAGCCAGTTGCACCATTTATAACTACTTCATAACTAATTATATTTATTTATCTAAAATGGTAGTACGGTTCTTTCTCTAAATAATACTAATTTACTATCAGGATTTCAATACAAACTGACTTCATTTGGTTATGTTATTCTGCATACCATTTGTTATTATTACAGGTGTTAATATTTATAATATAATGTGTCTATGTTGAAATTATATTTCGACGGTTGAATATTCTATTATTAAGAAATATATATTACTAAAATATGTAAGTAAACAGATTCCGCAATATTTCTATTTAATTACAAAACAAAAATTAAGACAATTTTTTAAAAGTTAAATGATTAATAATTTTCTATTTACTGATGAATTAAAAGAAAATGGATTATTACTTTGGCTAGCACTAATTTATTGTCCAAATTGCAGTGTAATCGCACTTCTCTTTCTTATTTTATCATGATTACGTGCTTACAAGTCAGACATTTTGGAAATTGTTCCCTAACAATATGAAATTTTTTTTTCCACTGACGACATTTACGGTTTTAGATACCGGGTGTTAGAAAAGTATGGGAACGGTAAAGAATCTCAACCAGTTTGCATCAAATGGAAAAATAAAAAAATACGCGTCAAAAAGTTTTCAAAAAACTATCTACTGATACCAAAAATGACCTCCCCACCCACCCCCAGTGGGTGGAGCGAGGGGCAACTTTAAAATTTCAAATGGAAACCCCTATTTTTTATTACGGAATCGGATTCTACGGCAAAAAATACGTAAGTTTTATTCAGGACATTCTTTTCGATTCTTGCACGGTGTCACTGTAATCGCAAAAAATGAAAAGAATGCATGACCAAAGACATTGGATTCGACTCTCCCACCCCCAACCCAGTGGGTGGGGCGGGGGACAACTTTGAAATTTGTAATGAAAATCCCTATAGCGAAATTGAATTATTTATTTATCTGCCTGTACTTATAATTTCTGTTAAAAATATAATAGAGAACCGAGAAAGGAGTAGGCAGGTGAAATGCCAAAGGAACTAAGTAAATCATGCAATTATCGTTACACAAGGAATAAGAAACATGTTCATTTATTTCTTCGACTTTAAACTCAAGTGTTAAATTTTTAACAACATCACTAAATTAATAAAAATATTCTATGGTATCTGATTTATGCTGCAAATGAATCAATAATACTTTTGATTACACATCTGTATTATTTTTTTTTGTTATGCGACTGACAATAAATTCTCAAGTTGATTGTGTAACATTAAGCGTGGGAAAACTAATGAGTAATGAGGCATTATCTACTAGCAATTCGGTTTTTTACAGGTCCTGAACAAGAAGCGATGGTACATAAATTATCAATTGTTCGAAGGCGGTATAAATTTAAATCTTGCAAGTCAATGGACCTCAACATGTGTAAATGTTTTTTTTTTCTTGGTACAGCCAAGTACTATTTCGACAGAAGTGCTACTGAGATCATTATAGTTTTTAACTATGGTGCAGATACGTGGAAAAATTCAATTTTGTAGAACAGGGTGTTTGGAAACAGGTGTGTTTTCGTTGTGTTCTAAATTAAATATCATCAATAATATTCTGAAGTATACCATATCCCGAAATTTTAAAATATGGTCTGTCAAAACTTCATTTCAAAATTTCGAGATATACCTACTTCAGAATTTTGATGTAAAATTTCCAGATATAACTTAAAATTTTAATATTCCTACTTATAGCTAGGAATTTTAAAATTCTAAGTTGTAAGTCAGAATTTTTAAATTTCGAGTTACAACTGGGAATTTTACATTGCAATTCTGAATTGTATCTTGAAATTTTAAAATTTCAAGTTAAAAGTAGGAATTTTAAAATTGCGAGATGCGATTCCGAGTTTGACGTAAGACAGAAATTATTTTATTTTATTTGTCCCTTTCAGAGCTTTGCATCATTGCAATTTTGTCAGATCTAAGGTTCCTTTTCGCTTCTGATAAGTTTAAAATTTAAATACAAGTTACTTCGTTCTATGAATTGATGACGTACTAGAATTTTAATATTTGTACCTTGCAAGTAAAACCCGGTATTTTAGAAACCTTAATTCATGAAGCCGATATAATTATTCAACCAGCATGAGTACTAGATGTTTATTGACATATGTCACGTCGGATACCAGAGTTATAGTAATTTCAACATAGTTAATAATGTATATATTATCCTTTGCTATCAGCTGTGATTACTTAATTCCATATCTAAATTAGCGTTGTGCGAAATGAGAGTTATCGCATGTGGTGATTAGTGATATAACCTCCGCTAACCAAACTTGATCACCAAAAAGGCAAATTAATTATTAACGTGCGTCCATTGCGAGGTTGCTTCGCGAGGCAACCTCCACCGAAGCCCGCGCTCTTATTTAAAATGACATTAAAGTCACTTGTATTGATTTCCCGATAGTCGAAAAAAAACATTTTTTTGGTGTCATTTGATTCGGTTCGATAGGTAGTAGATGTAAAGCCTCCTAGTTTGTTAAACCAGGTCTCGTAGCGACGCAGCCTCGAAAAGTCTGTACCCACTTCTACATGTGTAGATATAAATTATACAATGCTACATAGACACACTTACGCTGAGAAGATGTAGACTAAAAAGGTACCTGCTTACGGTAATCCATCAAAAAGTAACAACATATTAATAATTCGGACATCAAAATTATATGTTCATTATAATTATTCGCGGTAGAACTTATTCATTCCTGCAGAAATGCAGTAATCTTCTCGTTGCCTATAGGTCAGTATAGTATCGTACAATATCTGTGATTTCAACATACTATTTTGTTTCTATATTGTCAATTATTATATTGCGTTTAAAACGTGGCGAACTCCGCGGACTTTTAAGCTTCTGCAGCTTCACTTGTTAAATAGTATTATCTACTTTATTTTTAAAAGATGAGTCGCTTTGGAAATATATCTTTATGTGACATACTTATCTAAATGAAATTGAAAAAAAGATGGAAATTGTACATCAGATCTGTTCTAGTTGCAGCAATAGCAATAAGCCATACACGGTGGCCTCTAGTGGGAAGTCTAGTCTCTCTGCATTTAGAAAATTCTATGGAAAACTACTTAATAAATTCGTTAAAATATTGTTGCTATGATTTTTTATACCGGTGAATTTAACAACTTTATCTAAAATCACATTATTTCAAGAGACCTATTATTGTGCTTCACATTAGTATAATTATTTATCAAACTAATCGTTCTCTTTACGTATTGTATTCAGAGAGAAATATAGATCTATGCCACTATTATTCAATATATCTGCAATTCCAAATAGAGACATCCCTGAAGCACAATGAATCACACTCGCAATCTAGTTACCGTATTATTCGCTAATAGAGGTAGATTATTCGACGCTGAGTAGTCTATAAACATAAACTAACGTTCCAGAGGGATAATATTTTAATTATTTTTAATATTCCAGCTGTAGAAACCAATCTAGAAAGTTATACGTTATCATGTTTTCTTTATTTCATATTGGATTATTGAGTAAGCTATTTATCTATTTGGCATGTGGTCGTTTGTAAAAGGTGACTCGTGTAATTTTTAATGCAAATATAGGAAAATCATCTTTTTTAGAAAGCGCAGGTTTTAAAAATTCCACGTCGCGAAGGCGGCATCTTGATTGTTGTTGCTGGCAGATATCCCCTTCGCGGCACGTGACTCGGAAAGTTGGGATGGAGAAGCTATTAATTTATGCATTCGTTGATGATTTAGATTCACCGAGGGTTTCTATTTAATTTCTTAGTCCGATTTTAAGATATAAGAGCAGCAAAATACTGTCCATACTTTATTTGCTGCACTTGAGACACTTCTGTAAATTCTGCTTTATTACAATTGGCCTCCCTTTGTTGTCCAACACGTCCGACAGTACAACGCGGTACCCTAATAGGCGCACGGCCTCGCCAAAGTCAACTCAGCGTTTTGGAGGATGTCCACCGCGTATCTTTCCATTTGGATTTTCCTGAACTATCACTCATTCTTACCCTCCCTCCCGATTATTGTGGTCAAAAAATGAAAGGGTTACGGAGAATACGATGCCGCGGAGTCGCTTTTGTCGTATTGCTTGAAGAGTCGAGCTGTTTTTGAGATGAACGGTTTACTGGATTCGGAACAAACGCATCCACAACTTAAAAGCATCGATACGCCATTTATATGCCTTGCTAACGGGTGTTTAGTCTCTGAGGTATAAAGAAAAATGTAGAAAGCTAGAGCATTAGCAAGTCTAATCTTTGTGATTTTGGTGACAGTTCTGCTACGCTAAATTTTACTCAATTGATTAGTTGAGTAGTAAGATCGGCAACTTGTCAGTTGATGATCATAATTAATGAAAATATCAATACTCAAGCAGCAGCACGAATCTTGGGATTTGTTTACTGATTACCAAAGATGTTATAAGTATGTTGTCTAATAGTGCGGTATTTCGTATTTTTTTTTGTATCTATCTTGATTCCTTTCTTTGCGTATTTTCATCTTGCACCCTAGTTCATTTCTCCTTTAGCACCAAGTTACTTTACTTCTCGCTATTTGTACTTTCTCGGTTAATAGCTATATATTGGGACGAACAACAATTCATTAATATTGCAAATTATATGTTCGTTTTCTCAAATTTAAAATCCCGTTCTTTGTAAAACCACTTCAGGACAACATATTTTCGAACCCCATGTTTTCCAGTAGCTCAACATCTACTTCTGCTGTAGTCCTAAAGATTCGAGTCATCACAGTCTTTTTTAAAATTTTTTTAATTAATTTGTACCAAAGCAAATGAATCATCCAGTAGAAAAAAAAAGCCTTTTATCTGCGACCGGATATTGATCAACTGTTCTTAGATTAATTTAAACCTAAAATCAAGCACGAATGCGTTACCTACTTATAAAATTGTTTTCAAATAATAATCGCAATTATTTTTTATTATTTATACAACACAGTTTCAAAGTAATTACTTTAATGAGCTCAATTCGAATCAATTATTAAAGGAACATTATTTTAATAACTTGAATTGAAACTAAGTACAGTGTTGGAAGTTACAAATGGGCGACTATTTGTTTTTAGTATGTGCTGTTATGTTTTGCTTACAATTGGTTGATGCACTATCCCTGAAAAAATTGTTTTACGTGTTATAACGCAGGGCAGCGATAGAATCCAGTTTTGCATCGTATTTTGAGAAACATGTTTTCTAATTTCTGTTTATAGCATATTTGGATAGTGATTAAAATTCAACAACTGGATAAGTAATCGAGCTAATATACGATTCAAATGTATTGACGTCTCAATTTAACCGCGAATATCTCAGAAACCGAGGAGCAGAAAAAATTGAAAAAAATATGTGTTCATTATGAGTCTATTCTAAATCAATCACTGTAATTTGAATAATGTACATTGAACACTTTTGAAGTTCTGCTAAGTTATATTGAAAAATGTCCTACTTTTTAAGGAAATTTTGACCATACCAGTTTTAAATCCATTATATCTTGAAAAATATGCCTCCAATCTAAATAATATTTTCGGCACCGATAGAGCACGGCATTTTCTGTAAGAGGAAATTTTTTCATAATTTTTATTCTAAAATTTTGCAGTTATTCTCAAAAACGTGACGTCATGTTTATTCGGTTATTTATCAATGTATTTAAAAATGTTTGTTAAAATAGTTAATTATGTAAAATGTAAACATTTTTGGAAAAAATAATTGGTATATATCAAACATTAATTTAATTATCAAACGTAATAGGTAATATTAGTGCAAACTTGGAATGATGTTATCCTTTACGCTGGATAACTAAAGTAATATTTGATATACATTAACTCTTTTCTGAAAATGCTTACATTTAATATAATTAACTATTTTAACAAAGAATGTTCATTGATAAATAACCGAATAAACTTTACGTCACGTTTTTGAGAATAACTGCAAAATTTTAAAATAAAAAATTCAGAAAAAATTTCCCCCTACAAAAAGTGCCGTGCTTTATCGATGTCTAAAGTATTATTTACATAGTATGCATATTTTTCAAGATATAATGAATTAAAAACTGGTATGGTCAAAATTTCTTTAAAAAGTAGGACATTTTTAAATATAACTTAGCAGAACGTCAAAAGTATCTAATGTACATTATTTAAATTTCAGCAATTGATTTAGAATAGACTCGTAATAAATTCATAATTTTTTCAGACTTTTCTGCTCATTCGTTTCTGAGATACTCGCGGTTAAAGTGAGGGGTCAATACATTTGAATCGTATATATTAGGTACATGTATTTCAATTCCCTAACACAGGTAAACAAAAAGAAATATTCCATAAAAAAAAAAAACCCATCAAGCCTTAAGTATTTTTGGGTGCTGAAATCGAATTTTCAATTTAGAAAATTTTCTACCGCGTAGATTTCTAGTAAATCCCGATTTTTATTGACAAAATACGGTCTTTGACAAAATAAAAACGGGATTTACTCGAAAAATATGAGGCAGAAAATTCTTTAAATCGACTATTCGGTTTCAGCACACAAAAATACATAAGGCATGATAGTTTAGTCGAGAAATTATCAAATACACAGTATTTCATTTTAATTTGCTCAGTAAAACTAATAAATGTTCAGTAAAAACGACCTTTAGGTTCATAATGTCATGGTACAGCCACTAGCCACTATTTAATTGGCGCAGTCGTGTTGATGTAATTGCACGTGTTGGTGTAACATAAACACACACGAAACAAAGTAGACAAATCCAAGAGAAAAAAATTTCATACTGTTCTGTTAGTAATCGAATTCTGAACAATTTTCAAAATGTCTGTCCGTTCCTTGTAAGCACGATAACCAAGGAACGAATAGTCTGATTATGTTGAAATTTGGACAGTAAATTAGTGCTGTTTAGAAGATGACAAAATGGATTGGTAGAGAAAAAAGTTATTAATCATTTGAATTAAAAATATCTAAAAGTAACATTATTTACAAAAAAAGTGCGAAGAGTATCCCACAAAATGTGCTATAATTATAAAAAAAATTCAATAAATAAGGGAAGAGTATGTTTACTCTAGTTTTTACATGAAATATATAATCTTGCTGAACCTTTATCGCTTTTACTGGCCATTTATTATTTTTACTTAACACAACCTACTTCGCCTTTAAATAGAATATTGTATTACTATTTGATAACTTTTTATATGTGGAAAATCTAAAAATATGAACTTTTATTTTAAAATAATTATTTTAAGTAGATTATAATAATTTTACTGAGTATTTATGAATGATATCGGTCAATAACGTTTCATACAATTACATTGTAAGTGACATTGAGATGGGAATGGCTGAAGTAACATCACGGTACGTGAAGGAGGTGCATCTTGTAATAATACGTTATAGTTTTTAGATCAGCTAACAGGAAATTATTTCTTCAAATCTTACAAGCAATCAAAATTGCTAAACTGTATTTTTTCATTGACCCATGACTGCATATTGTTTGAGACACACAACCAAGCAAAGTTCAATGGAAAAATGTACGTCCACAGAAAGAAAATTATTCCCTGCAATTACATTAATGTAACGACTGCTGTTACTGTGGGTTTGGGCCTATAGAATAACTACTTTACATTTGCGTGGGGAGCAATAAAAATGTAAGGAAGCAGATACGCAGTTATTAAAAAGGATTTATGGGTAATAAACAGGGGAACAAAAAAGTAGCGGAAACAAAATACTGAAAGAATAAATGAACCAATTTCGTAATTAAAATTTGCAATAACCAAAAAACATGCGAGAAAATAATGTACGGTTGGAAATGGTAATTTTACTAATGAATCTTTTTCGGAATTTGCCGTAAATGGATCGATATGTGTAAAGGATAGTTAGTTATACCGATAAATTTGAAAACATAAGAAAACTAATTACTTTTCTCAAAACAAATAAATATCTAAAATAAATCACAACTTTATACTAAATTTCATTACCACGTTACTAAAAATTCCTTTATATACCTAATTAGTGTCCCATAGGTACGTGCATCTTTTTAACTGAGCATAAAAAACGAACCTGTCTTTTTTTTAAATGCTTCACCAGAATATGAAAATATGTGTGTGAAACTTGAATCCCTCTTAACTTATTTAGTAGTTTTATTTATAAAATGACGAAAATTCGAATTAAAAAAAATGCTGGCCTACTTTTTTTTACAAATTATGTATGGAAAATGATTATTAGAAATATAAGCAATGTTGATGATATTTTTCGAGTTAAAGCAATGAAATTAAGTATCTTTTTCTTAAATTACGTCAAATTAAAACTTATGCCATTTTACTTATATATTATCTGTGCATTTTTCAGATTTTTGCATATAAACTTAGTGCACTTCTATCTATTATGTTAGTTTACACAACTCTGGCGATCGTCCTGTATGATGAATAAGAGCCAGATCCAATGAGTATTCATTCTAGCATGCTTTTTACATACATACCAAATTTCAAACAATAATTTTAAGTCTTAATGTGTTTACAAGAAATGGTCTACACATATATACAGACCCACAAACATTCCTAATTAGATATTTGAGTTTTAGCCCAGTCGTCACGGGTTTTAAGGCGTCACTAAATGTTATATGGCTGAAATTTTCAGGGTAAGTATTCTTTTTGGTGTAGAATACGATAAAAAAATGTTTACAGCTGTAAGGTGCCGGCTACCCCTAAAAAATTGAAATTAATGGCCGAAATTCGGTTGTTGGCCAATAACTCGAAAAATAAAAAATATGTATCAAAAAGCTAATAGCACATAGCGCGAAGCGTGCCTTACCTTACCTTAAAAATTAAATTAACCCCTTTATTTTACGAAAATAAAAGAAATTTTTTTTTTGCTCCAAAATTCGTGTAATTAGGGGTAAAACAAACGTTAATAGCTTTTATTAAAAAAATTATTTCGCATAACTATCCATCGGATCTTTTTATACATTACTTTAAGAGTAATATGTGACAGTTTCAGATTTGTATCTTAAAAATTGTAAAAATGGTAGAGCTTTTATCGATTTCATCGGAAATCTCTTTATGTTCCTAATTCATATATGTACTATTCCTACATACAATAATTTTATATTTGAAAATATGATAATCCGATAATCCATTTAAGCTTTGTTGAGCTCAATTTCATTAATTAAATGAAGTCGAAACATAAGGAGATTTCCGATGAAATCGATAAGAGCTCTACCATTTCTACAATTTTTAAGACGTAAACCAGGAACTTTCATATATTACCCTTGAAGCAATGTATAAAAAAATCCGATGAGTGAAAAAAATCTCAAAAATTTATTTTTGAAGATGTACACTTCCAAAATTTCAAAATCTTGAAAAAGTGATAAAATTGTATATGTATAACTAACTTTAGCCACTTATTACTCTGGTTTAAATCGCGTTATTAGATTTCTGTAGGTGTGATTTTTAAAGCTTGAAATGTGTACTTTAAGATGGGAATTTACCTTAAAAATTAAATTAACCCTCTTTATTTTACGAACATAAAGAAATTTTTTTTTGCTCCAAAATTCGTGTAATTAGGGGTAAAATAAACGTTAATAGCTTTTATTAAAAAAATTATTTCGCATAACTATCCATGGGATCTTTTTATACATTACTTCAAGAGTAATATGTGACAGTTTCAGATTTGTATCTTAAAAATTGTAAAAATGGTAGAGCTTTTATCGATTTCATCGGAAATCTCTTTATGTTCCTAATTCATATATGTACTATTCCTACATAGAATAATTTTATATTTGAAAAATGATAATCCGATAATCCATTTAAGCTTTGTTGAGCTCAATTTCATTAATTAGTTCAAAAGTTATAACAAATTTAGTGATACGTGTCCGAGACCGCGCACACCTCGCGAGCCGTACTTATGTGTCGCCACGTTCCATTCTCGTGCGTTAAACAAAAAAAAACTGGAGCTTACATTTTTGATCGTACAAAAAAACGTCATATAGGTACATTTTTTATATGAAATTTCCCCCTCTATCCCCTTAGTGCTCTTAGTTTTTTAAATTTTTTTGGGGGACGCCGGCACCTTACAGCTGTAAACTGTTTTTTATCGTTTTTATCAATTTCTGTCTCTGACAACTGGGCTGTTTAGTCTATTACAAAACGTATTTTTTTATACTATATGTTGGCTATAATATACAGGGTGTTCCTTAATGGCGTGCTAATACTTTCGGATGCGATTCATTAGGTCATTATATGAACAAAAGGTCATATGAACATATGTCCGCAACATATTAAATTTTTTACTGCTGGTAGCCCGAGAGGTCATAACACCGAGGGTGAAAGAGCTTTCTAAAATCTAATATTAATTTATTAGTTTGTTTATTTATTAGTTTATTCAAAAATATTGGTCAGCCTGCACGCTAATAGAACAGCCGAGCAGTCAGCTCTCATTTTCGAAGCGGAGAAGCGAAATCTTCGGACCTCTTACTTTGGAGGCCCCTATCTCACTTAAAAATTACCGGAACATATCGTTCTCCACATCCTCGGATTGAAAATTTAATTTCCAATCGATCAAGTACAAAAAAGGAATAGGTCAATTTTGTCAGGAAAAAGTTAGACTTGTTTTTGCGAAGACATGTCGAAATCGCATACAATTTTTAATACTTATGAATGAAAGTGCCCGCATGAATTTGAAAAAAATCAGGGGTACGTAGGAAGGCGATAGAAATTGAATGGAGCAAACCGTACTCTGTATCTCATTTCGTTTTCGAGATTGAGCCATCGGAAGTAGGTAAAAATACCAATTTTTACCTATTTCCGACGGCTCAATCTTGAAAACGAAACGAGATACAAAGCTGCGGTTTACGCCATTCGATTTCTCTCGCCTTCCTACGTACCCCTCCCTGATTTCCTACAGATTCTTGCAGGCACTTTAATTTTTTTGGAAAACCATACAATAGAATTAAAGAAATTATGCGATTTCGACATCTCTTCGCATAAACCGCAATACAAAATTTTCGTCTTCAGAAGAAAGCAGTTAGAATAATTGTCAGTGCTGGCTGGAGAGATCACTGTTCTCCAAGACTTGGTATAATGCCCGTTCCTTCCTCCATATTTACAATACTCTATTAGAAATTCACAAGAACACAAACTCATTCTCTACAAATTCAGATTTTTATTCCTACGGCACCAGGTCTGCCAATCAACTTAGGCAGCCTCGCCTAGGGATAAGTAAATCAAAAAAATTCTCTAAACTTTCAGTTGTACAATCATATTGCTAATGACATTAAATCACTTAATCTTAACAGTTTCGAATCGAAAATAAAAAAACACATTTTAAAGTATTGCTTCTATTCAAGTGAAGAATTCTTGAACACACAAATTGGTAATTAATAGGCATTTTATTATTTACTATTTTTACTTCCCTCGCATACCGAAGGGAAGTTTGTATTCGAGAAAAAATCACCCTCCGAGATTTTTACGGATTCTGACGTTTTAGATCACGGAGATTATGAAAATATAGGTTTTTCAATTCCGTTAGTCTGTCTGTCTGTCGGTCTGTCTGTCTGTTGGTGCATTTACTAAAAAACTACTTGACGGAAAGCAGTCAAATTTGGTAGGTAGTTGGCGCTACTGTCAGCGCAGAAATGGTAGAAATTTCACTGGAAAATATACAGGACGGTCCGTCTAAACGGAATAAATAGTGAAAAAAATTTTTTTTCGCTCAAATTTAAAATTTCCACGTTTCATGACGCGCTAGTCCTATTTCGGAAAAAAAATGTTGAACATTTTTGTCACCATTTTTGAAAAAAATTTTACCAAGATGAAAAAAAAATTGTTTTGCTCAAATTTAAAATTTCCACGTTTCATGACACGCTAAATCTATTTCTGAAAAAAAAAATTTTGAAAATTTTTTTCACCATTTTTGAAAAAATTTTTACCACTAAAAAAAAATTCTGTCTTTCTTCAAATTTGAAATTTTCACGTTTCATGGCATTCTAAACCTATTTAAATGAAAAAAAATTTTGAAAATTTTTTACCAACATTTTTGAAAAAATGTTTACCACTAAAATAGATGGAATATTTTTTCTTAAAATTTTAAATTTCCACGTTTCATAGCGCTCTAAATCTATTTAAAAAAAAATTGAAAATTTTTTAAAAATTTCGAAAAGTAATTTACCACTAAAATAGATGGAATTTTTTTTCTTTGTTCAGATTTAAAATTTCCACGTTTCCATGGCATTCTAAAATTATTCAAGCAAATTTAAAAATGTTTCTGAAAAATTAAAAAAAAAAATTGAAAACATGTTTAGGTAATCTATTTATCACTATTATAGAATAGACGAAATATTTTTTTTTTCAAATTTAAAATTTCCACGTTTCATGACATTTAAAACCTATTTCGGAAAAAAAATTGCCACATCCTTTCACCATTTTGGAAAAAAATTTAACACTGGAATAGTGCGAAACATTTATTTTTTGCTCAAATTTAAAGTTTTTGCGTTTCGTGACATTCTAAACCTATTCAAAAAAAAAGTTTTGAAAATTTTTTATATTTTTTAACCACCACTATACTTCCACTCCATTACGTGAATGTGGAATTGAAAATGTAACAGATGGCAATAATATTTGACATATGCACCTATTATATACTTTTATTGAATAATGGCATCCCAAGAAATAATTCAGTCATGGTGGACATTTGTAAAGGTATTTGCGCAAGCCTTCCATATGTGGCACCTGCTATTTAGTATTGAACTTTTGCTGTTGGATGAGCACTCTGTATATTTTTTTGACCAAAAGTTATCAGGTTTTTTTGTAATAATAGCAATAACTATATTCCGATCTGTATTCTCAATGTTATTTCGTAATTAATATTTTTTTAGAGTGACCGACATGCACAAATAACGAGGGAAGTTCTGTGTAAATAACTTTACCGATTTTTTTACAACTCGTTTGATACGCCGTGGTTATTCTATTCACTTTGGAATTAACCCTAACTTACCCGTCCTTTCATTCTATGGTCTAAAGGAAAAATTTTATTGTTAGCAACATACATATTTATGTATTTTATATTATATATATATTTTTTCTTTTTTATTGTTGGTTAATTTTTATCTCATGTCTGTTTTATGTTTTATATTAACTTGTATTACTTTTCTATTGTGTTTTGACTTTCCAAAAACGTTTTTTGTAACTTGGTCAAATAAAAGTCTATTCTATTCTACTCTATTCTATGGGTGTTGAGTTTTTTTTATCGATCTGTTTTAATAACTCAGAAAGTATTTTAGATATTATTTTCAATTTTGGTATGTGTTAATAAGATATAAAATCACATATTTTAGTTAGAAAAGTTATTTTATAGCTCCATTAGTGGCGTCTCTGTAAACATGTCCTCTGATATTGTTTACCAAAAAAGTGGTGTCAGTGACATTTTTCCATGTGGATACATTTTCTGAATAGCTTGGTCAGTTCTACATGAAAACGGCCTCTCGTGTTATTCTCGTCAGGCGCACAGTTCTTGATTGAATAAATTAAATTCAAATTGCTTCATTTAGCTAAACTAATAATTTTTGAACACATAAATCAACAATTCCATAATACAAAACTTATCATTATTAGTGTTAACAATAGTTAGTTTCAATATGAAATTAATTGTTTTAATCAAAAACTGGGCATCCGACGAGAAAAACGCAAGATACCATTTTCATGTAGACTTTACAAGGCTAATCAGAAAAAATATCCACACGTCATTAAGGAACACCTATTTAAATGAAGTAGGTATAATAATACGCCATCTTCGCTGTTCTTTTACTTTTATTAAACGCAATACCACGAACCGTGCGAAACTGCTCTCGGAAAAATCGACCATCAGCGATTCACCAACCCATGAAAAGGAGTTATTGCCATTCCGTCAAAACATCCATGCAAGTAATTTCATTTCGTTGGGAAATGCCTGTAGTGCGTAAACAATCTTAACGAGGAGCTTCTGCAATTGATCGAAAACTGTTAGGGACAAACTTAGAGGGGGTGGAAAGAGGGGGTAGGCTTCGAATAGAAGATAGGATAGTAAAGGAGGCTCAAACATCGAGATTGCTCTGTATAAATCCCCTTCGTATCCGACATTGGTCTATTGATTTATACTGCTTGTCCGTTCTCTATATATCTGCTTTTGTCCAGAAGGACCGGTCGAGCTCGATTTGCTAATACAGGTGATGGGATCGAAAGATTGAGATGATCTAATTTATACGGTGTAGCCTGACAGTTTACTATTGAAATTGGCGAAGGAATTTGTTTCAATTCTTGCTTGTACAGGTCATTTTTATATAATATATAATATAATATAATAAAACCCACATATGTTGCGAAAACGCACATATACGTAAGGTGAACTATAACAATAGTAGGTTTGTAAATTCTCATTTAATAATAATTTAATATGCTAATTACTCATTATATTCAGAATGCATTTACAAGCATCTTGTACTTCATTCAATTTTTACTTAGTCTTCATTGTATAACAGGTCTTACAGCCTCACGCTATTTATAGCAGCTGCTAATTAGGCGCAGGGCCTCACCAAATCTCTTTCCCATCAATTCTTTCATGACATCAGCACAACGTTTTGGAAATCATCCGTTTCGCCTTTTTTTAATTTTTCTTTTAATCGTTTTATTTATATTAACGTCCTGGCGGGGTATAGCTATTGCCATTCTAACACTCAACCAGGATACGTACACATAGACATCAACACAACAACCATTCTCTGCGACATTACTATCTACCGCAGCTTGAAACTCGTACTCAGGACAGATTATTTCACATCTCTCTCCTCAATGCAACATTCTGTAACACTTTGACCATCCCCTCACCTCTTAACGTTATATCCATTGTATGACCGCCTCTTTCCAAAATAGTAAAACAAAAATAGGAAGCTATTTTAACGCTAATTTGGAATTTCTTACGGTATGTATAGCGAATCTTTTAAACGGCAAGAAAGAGACTTTTCCACACCAAGTATGTGTGTCTGCGGATGGACTTCATTATAGGGTACTTATAAAAAAATATATTTTCAGTTTTTCGAAAAAAAGTCATTATTCATAATTTCTTTTACTTGTTATATGAATACAACTCACGTTAAAACACTTGGATTTTGTTACACAGGGCACACGAAAAATATGAAAATGTAGATTATTTATTAAAATAAAAAATTATCAAATCAAACTTTTTAAGCCATCAAAATATATAAGACTCAATTTTTTTGTGAAATTCAAATAAATATTGGAAATATAGTTGAGGAAAAGGACGATCTACTTACTATTCTATAGTGCACAATTCAAGACACATATGTATCCCGTTTATGCTACTACGACACAAATTGCTTTTCGTATTATTATACGACTAATAGTCATTCTTGCAATTACTAGCTACTAGCGATAATGACACTGCGGTAGAATTGCGCACATGATTTTATATACGATCAATTTAAAATATCAAAATAATTAAGTTGAATTGTTGGTTGGAAACCAGGATTCGTCAACATATTATGAGTGTGCCATGTATTAGACCAAAATAAACAAACGAACAAGACACAAACGCTGTCAATTTATTTATTTAAACCTTGTTGCTACTTAAACACAAGCTGCAAATAGTGTAATTTTATCAAATCTATAGGATACTCTTCACAGTTTTTTAAAAAAAATGTTATTTTTCTTTATTTTTAATTTTATAATACAACTTCGTTGGCCAAATAACAGTATCAAATAAAATAAAAAAAGAGACAGATCTACATCAACCTATTTCAAATATAGATACGCTTATTGTTTGTATGTGTTCTCCGTATATTTTACATAAGAAAATTATATTCTAAAAATTGAAGTTTTATATTTTATTAATTGTATTATTGTTAGTAATAGTGTTCGTCATCTGTATTTCCACACGATCTGTCACACATGTTCTATTGTATAACAAACGTCAATAAAGAAGATGTGTTAAATCTGAATTTATAACACATAGCAGGCACACAAAAAAAAAGTCGATTCCACAGACTATACCAGTCATTTCCGTTGTATATTGGCTTGTTGAATCAGAATCCTAAAAAAACAGTTAGAAACACGTTTTAAAGAATGTCCAGAATTCGATCACCAACACAGTGATGTGAAATTGTTTTCTCTACGAACGATATTACCGATTTTAGAAATGTGCCGATTGTGCCAATATACTCTTCATTTTGTGTTTGGAAATAAGTTATTTAAATATACTACGAACAGAACTGGATCCAGAACAGTACCCTGAGGATCCCTACAATTAGTTGTTCTAATTTCACTCTGCTTTACTACAATATGAACAGTTTGTTCCCTTAAATAGCTCTTACACCTACATCTTCAAAACATTCATGGGGGTGTGTATGACTAACTGTGTTAAAGGCCTTCGTTAGATCTTGCCATTTTGAGAACACTGTTTATTTAGGGTGGCCATGCCCTAGAAAGAGACATCCGATAGGGAATTATTTATTATTTTTAGCCATAACTTTTTTTTCTTAGTACGTATATTTAAAAAACTATAAAAGAGTGCCTAAGTAGAACCATAACAAGACTATTACTATGAATTTTCACTCAATAATTTCAGTGGTTTGCAAAATAGCTAGATTTAAATTTAAAAATTATGTTAATCTTCCTATTTCGTAGTTTTGAATCTAGCGATTTTGCAAACCACTGAAAGTATTGACTGAAAGTTCATAGTAATAGTCTTGTTATGGTTCTACTTAGGTCCTCTTATAGTTTTTTTAAATATACGGACTAAGCGAAAAAAGTTATGGGCAAAAATAATGAATATTTCCCTATCGGATGTCTCTTTCTAGGGAGTGGCCACCTTAAGAAGACACATAGTAAAGATTTATTCGCATCCAATGAGTGATAACTTTTTTACTTAGTTCAGCAATATCATTCTGTCACTATTTATTTTCTACAAATCCAAATTGTCAGTCAGATAAGATTTCTTAATAAAATTACATAATCTTGTCCTTGTTAGCATTTCAAACACCTTAGTCAAATTTTTAATTCAAGAGTTCAGTACTCTCTCTCTAACATTTGATTAATCATAATATATGCAAATATTTCAGAAATCTCGTCATAATTTGCACTAATCGAAATTCTCAGTAGGACTAAAACTTTATCGAAAATTATCATCTTGCTTATTTTATTCAATACACTAAAAATAAACAAGTCAGCTTGATTCTGATTTTCAGCCGTATCACCGGAGCTAATAAAGGTGATGCAGGAAGTTCATACCAAAGGAAGTGCTCATATCTTATTTATATTTTCAGATTTATCAACTACTGAGAACTGTTTAAATTTATTCTAATTGAGATAATTTGCCGCAAACGTTATTGGTAATTGTTATTGCAGACCCAACAAATACTGATTACTGCCGTCGCGTCGGTTTCGGGAGCGGGGAATAACAGTGCGTAGAATTTGAATTGCTATTCCGCAGATATATCTGGATCGATCTTAAGATATTGTATTGCAGTCATGTTATAACGGTTATAGTTCTGAAGTAAAACCCGGGAAAATGAGGATTTAGTCTTTGTATTTTTCCCAGGAAATAAAAAATGTCTCGTCCATGATATTTCTATGGATAACGTATTCGTTTTATATATATATTACCTATTGTTATTTTTTCTTGGTATTCTATACTTTTCTTACTGTTCAGTTAGTTCAGTGTTTGACGGTAAAAATAGGTTATTACCTCGTGAAAAAATCACTCACCGAGATTCCTTCGTACTTTCACGTTTCAGACTAAGTATGTGGTTTATGAAACTTAAAGTGATTTAGTCTGTCTGTTTATTGTCGCTACATATACATTATTTGTGGGAGGTAAACCATATTCGGTGGTAGTTAACCTAATGCCGATGAAGAAATGTGATATGGGATGCTTTTCGTGAAAAATATACAGGGTGGTAACCCTAGAAATAATAGGGTGTTTTCACATTTTTTAAAATGTCGAAATATAGAAAGTAGTTAAGGCATATAATATGCTGATATAATTTTTTTTGTAAAATAAAGTCTCTAAATAATTTTAAAACGAATGTAAATTCAAATCAAATATGTTCCCGCCAAAAACGCCGAACCGCGTATCGTCGGTTGCCTATTCCAATTATGACGTAGCACCTCATATCAATAAAACGTCTTGTTTTTGTTTTGCTCACAGTTTTCAGCCTTATTTTATTATTTCTGTTATTGTAATTATCTTTATTTTATTGATTATTATTATCTCGCATAATAGAACACGCTGTGACATGTATAGATCACAAAATAAGAGGTGTTTTGTGCCAGGATGCAAGAATACCTCAATTAGTGCTCCAAACAAGCTCTTTTTAACTGCTCCCTAGGATTATTCACGTAAAGTTTTATGGTTCAAAGCTGCTAGACGTGATGTTCCCAAAACAAAATCAATGTTCTTTTGTTGCGAGGATCATTTTAATGTAAGTACGTACGAACAAAAAACAATATAAAGTGTAGGTTATAACTTCAAAACTTAAATGCAGATTCTTATTTACAAATATAATTTACAAATGTAATTGACTTTTAAGAAATTAATTATAGGTACCTACTTACATTATGGTAGTTGGGTGTTTAAAGACTGAATTAAAGTATAGAAAATAAAAACATTTCTGTAGTTACTTGTACATTATTATATATTTTAAACATTAGGTTAGGTTAGGTTGGATAAGTGAAATGCTAGGTATTTATCTAATTTAAATCAATACAGACAGATCTATATTATTAAAGAGAGAGTGATCAATAATGAATTTAGTTATTTTCACTTACGCTGCTGTTTTGACATCTTTGAATTCGGCCGAATTAAAGCGTTCGTCGTTTTTTATAAATTCGGTAACCATAAAGATATATACACATGGTAAATTGTTTGTTGACGCCTTAAGGAATCCTTCTGAAGCCATTTTTAAGTATAAAACGCAGTATCAATTATATAAATCCACAAAATCACTGATAAAACACAACTGCACAACTAAACAGTATGTACAAAATGTAATCAATCCGCCATTGATATGAGGACCTACGTCACAACAAATGAACCAATAGGATGGCGTTTTAGAGATTCATAATTAATTTGAATTTTCACTGAATTTGTTTATTAAATATTTAACCAAATAGCAATATATAGATAGTATAAACTGATTTAAGCTTTCATATATATATATTGGCACACATTAATGTGCAGTTTGTAGGAAATTTCTATACACTGAAAACACCTTATTAATGAAGAAACGATGTTATGAGTAAGAACGTTTGCAGATTCCTTGCAAATGTCTCGAAAAATAAGCGTTTTTGTGACGTATGTTTATTAACGAACGTATATAAACATATCTTATGCAACTGTAACTATTTATTTTGTTCTTGTTTTCTGCTGAATATACTGAAAATATTTGTTTCCATAAATACCACATTTCATGTGAATTAGATTATAAATAGAAATACTACTGGCAAGAATGCTGGACTCGAAGCTTTTATCTAACATAATAAAAATTTTTGAAAAACGTTTAAATATCGATTATATTTTAAAACAGTTTTGAAAAACTGACATTTGTGCGTTATCACAATTTCAATCTTAATAAACGATCCAAACGGTTTTCTTCTATTATTTATATCTGTACCTAAACTTTAACATTACAGTGATTTTTAGCTCTATTATTCAATCAGGTAGAATCATAATAAAAGCTGCTGAATTCTGTATATAAAATAGCAATAAATATTTTGAATAATTCGAAAGAAATACTTTTCTAATTATGTAAAGCGATCAAACCAAAAGATAATTGGCACTTTTTTTATCATAATGTTTGCTGGAAATTACATGGTTTGGATAGTACACCTATTCTTATTAAAAAAAAATTTCTTCAATAAATTAACATTATTTATTTATGAAAAATAAAATTTGAAAATAACAAAAATTGCAATAACTTTTTAAATTATGCAAATTATAATGAGATTCAAGCGGCATTAGATTCGCTGGAGAAGAATACGTTGATTTCACCTTTTGTGGACCCTTTTTAGACTCTTTTAAGTATAAGCCGAGATATCAACGATTATAGTTTTGGCACTGTTGAGACTTTTGTAATTAACATTTTCGAAAAATTCGAAATGGTGGCTATATGTCAGAAATTTTTTATATTTTTTCGCACGCATTGCACTGAAAAAAATTATTATCAACTACTACTGCTCGTACGCTTTGGTGAACATGAGTACTGTTGTGCGAGCGGTCGTAGTTCGTAATAATTTTTTTTTTTCAGTGTAATACGTACGAAAAATTATAACTTCAGATAGTTAAGAGTCTGACACATAGTCTCCATTTCGAATTTCTCGAAAATGTTAGTTACAAAAGTCTCAACAGTGCCAAAACTAAAATCGTTAATATCTTGGCTTAAAATGGTCCAAAAGGGTCCACAGAAGATGAAATCAACGTATTCTTTTTCGACAAATATAAATGCCGTTTGAATCTCATTAAAATTTGCATAATTAAAAAGATATTGCAATTTTTGTTACTTGCAAATTTTATTTTTCATAAATAAACAATATTAATTTATTGAAGATTTTTTTTTCCAATGAGAATACCTATTAGTAGAGTAGTATTATTATGAGAAGATGCTTGGGGCGGAGCCAACGTGAGCGAGTATTTCTACCAGTGACGGCATCATCTGGGGTAGAAGGATATATAATAATTGTAATAAAAATTTCGTGGTCGAGGAGTTGTGTAATGCAGTAGATTAAAACCTCGTCACACTCTGGTGTTTATGATGAAGACATTTTCCATTGAAAATAAGGTTATATCACTTAATTCAATCAGAAACGGCAGACACAAGTATACTGCAGCACAGACCCTATGACAGCAGGATGACGGTGCCACTGGATTCGAGGTCAAATATGACGTAAATCTCTCTCATTGGCTTATATCAATGGAGGCACACAAACTCGTTTCTACGCATTATTTTTTGCAAGCATCTTCTCATAATAATACTAGTCTACTAACCTATTTTGCACAACGACATACTTTGCAAAGTTTTGCACTTATGATAAAGCGGACACGGAAGTCTATTTGGCAACCATTGAAGTTACATTAAAAAAATTTTGAGAAATCAAACTGAAGAATTCGTATAATTATGCAACTCTGATACGGAACTCAAAATATGTAAAAATAGTATTTATTATTCAAGCATATTGAAACCATCCTTTAAAAGTATATGTATTTACGAGTTAAATGAGGTTTAGAAAGACCAAATCAGACGATTAGAATGGAAGTTATAACGAAAGAGGCTTATAAACAATTATGAATTTTGAGGTAATTTTGCAATAACAAATTTAGCGGCCGGTGAATTACATCAAGAGTATTTTTCCCGTAATTTGGCTAATTTCTTACTATTTTTACGAAAAAAATTGCGTGCTAAGAGCAACAACACTTTTATAAATTAAAGGCACTGTTCTAATAATGTTCTTTCTTAGCTGCCTTAATTATTATTCTCATCTTTAAAATGATGATTGTAATTTTTGGAGGGTAACGATTTTCAACAACGAATCTGTATTGTAGTTATATCAACTGTAAGAGACTAACAGCATATCCGTCGCATCCTAAACAAATAAACAGAAATTAGAGAGACACTAAATACGATCACGTAAACAATAGGTTTACCACGCTTAAAGGCAGCACTTGGTATTTTTTTGGTGGTCATTTTCGTGCCTCATTCTCGCAGCGATATGTAGAACTAGATATCCGAATATTTATTAGCATTATACTTCTGCCGACGTTTCTGATAAATTACATTTGCAAATTACCATCCTCAGGAGTTTATATTTAATTCTCTTAACTCACTTAATATGAAGACACCCTTATACCTCGGTTATCTGATATCTGAAGATTTTGAAATTTGGGTGGTGAATATACCTATAAAGTGAGTCTTTAGACGTAACCACATTTGATTTTAGTCAGAACCGTCCGATTCTAGGATGGAAAAAGGAGGTTGATTTTTCAAAAAAAAAGTATTAGCGTTTTTTTTTAAACGAGTAAGATATTCTTAATCAACACCTTAAGAAACCTCGGTATGCAAGATTACATCGTAGTTGGTTCAAAGGTGCTTGGGATAGGGGTCGCCAAAAAAACAATTTCTTCCAAGGTAAATATACAATACACCATGGTAAAATACTGTCTATTGAAGTTAGGTCATATCCGTAATATAGGATGACTACCAGAGGCATGTAAGCTCTCGTGTTTTACGTAAATTATATTTTATTATAATTACTTCCACATCCACCTAGTGGATTGGAAGTATAGTAATGGTAAAAAAAAATTCAAAAATTGCTTTTCTTGAAATAGGTTTAGAATGTCATGAAACGTCGAGATTTTAAATTTAAGCGAAAAAAAAAATGTTCTGTCTGTCTGTCTGCAACTTTTTTTGTCCGCACGTTTTCTCCGGAACGGATATCCGGTGAAGGGTTGGGGGTAAATAGGGGAAAATATGTAAAGGCAGCTAGTAAGAGTACAGAAACTTGAAATTTGATGTATATACAAGTCGAGGCCTCAAAATTTTAATAATATTTTTCATCCCCCCACCACCCCCATTCCATTATTAGGGGATGATAAAATAAAACTGAGATATTCACTTGAAATTTGGTACACGCATATATTATAATGAAATCAGGAACTAGATTATATTTTGGGATTATTCTGATGAAGGGTTGTGGGTTAAATAGGGGTAAATAGGGGAATATAAGTAAATCAAGTTGGTGAGAGTGCAGAAACTTGAGTTGATAAAATAAAATTGGAATATTTACTTGAAATTTGGTGCACGCATGTATTATAACGACATCTGGAACTAGACTATATTTTAAGATTATTCCGTTGAAGGGTTGGGGGTTAAATAGGGGTAAATAGGGGAAACTAAGTAAATCAAGCTGGTAAGAGTACAGAAATTTCAAATTCGGTGTATGTACTAGAAGCCAAGGCTTGAGATTCTTGTATAATATTTGTCACCCCTCCAATACCCCTACTCCATTATTAAAAGGGTTGATAAAATAAAATTGAGATATTTACTTGAAATTAGGTATATGTATTATACCGACATCTGGAACAATATTATATTTTGAGATGATTCCGTTGAAGGGTTGGGGGTTAAATAGAAGTAAACAGGGGAAAATAAGTAAAGCGAGTTGGTAAGAGTACAGAAATTTGGGTTTTGGTGTATATACTAGAAACCAAGGCCTCGGATTTATTTCTAATATTTTTCAAACCCCGCTACCTCCGTTCCATTATTAATGAGATTAATAACGTAAAATTGAGAGATTCACTTGAAAGTTAGTTAGTACACGTATGTATTGTAATGACATCTGCTTGAGATGATTCCATTGAAGAGGTGGGAGGTGGTAGTTTGTGAAGAGGGGAAACAAGTAAAGTAAACTAGAAACTTCATGTTTTACGTATATGGTAAAAACCCACGCCTAAAACTTTTCTATGACATCTGTCCCACATATTAAAATTCTAGAACCAACAATTTCCACATACTAGAGTACAAATCTAATCAATACGTTTCCTTTAAAGTGAAGTTAAAGAATGCAAACTACCGTCATTCAAGATGCAACGAAAAAAGGTACGAGTTTTAAACTAAGTGTACAACACGATTTTTGCGAATCATAGCATCCATAAAAATGTAAATCCGGTTAGTTTCCCTCTATTTTTCCAGCATTCTGCGGATATGGGGGTGGCATCTCGCAACCCCATGGGGGTGGTTTTCAAGCACAGCGTCGAACATAGTCTAGTATCTTCTCACTTCCACACTATCGCCCCTACGGGTTTTTGGGGAATGGTATTACCAGTGCAATAAATACTACTTTATTCTGATATACTGTGAAAAATTCAGAGTGGTACACTTTGTACTTCTCGAGTAAAAAATTATATTCCGAGAGCAGCCGTGTACCAAGTATTGATGTCTTTGGCTTATTGCATCGCCCCTACGGGTTTTTGGGAAATTGTATTATCAGTGCAATAAGGATCACTTTATTCTAGATATACCGTGAAAAATTCAGAGTGGCACACTTTGTAGTTCTCGAGTAAAAAAATATATTCCAAGAGCAGCCGTGTGCCAAGTATTGATGTCTTTGGCTTTTTGCATCGCCCCTACAGGTTTTTGGGGAATGGTATTACAGTGCAATAAAGATCCCTTTATTCTAGATATACTGTGAAAAATTCAGAGTGGCACACTTTGTAGTTCTCGAGTAAAAAAATATATTCCGAGAGCAGCAGTGTACCAAATATTGATATCTTTGGCTTATTGCATCGCCCCTACGGGTTTTTGGGAAATTGTATTATCAGTGCAATAAGGATCACTTTATTCTAGATATACCGTGAAAAATTCAGAGTGGCACACTTTGTAGTTCTCGAGTAAAAAAATATATTCCAAGAGCAGCCGTGTGCCAAGTATTGATATCTTTGGCATATTGCATCGCCCCTACGGGTTTTTGGGGAATGGTGTTACCAGTGCAATAAAGATCGCTTTATTTTAGATATATTATGAAAAATTCAGAGTAGTACACTTTGTAGTTCTCTTCGAGCTCTTTCAGCAGTCATTGCTGTTTGGGATCGATTTTTTATATATGGGGGGGGCTGTTTTCGCCCCTCCCTGGAGGTGAAAAGTGTATCTATTCATATCTATTACATGCTCGCTGCGGTTTCACCTCAATTTGTATAATTCGATTGATTAAGGTGTAACAATTAACGTAAATTAATTTTCTTTTTATCCCATTCCAGGGGTGTTTTTTGGCTCTAGCTAATGATTTTGGGGGTGTAGGATTTTTTTTACCTCGGATTCGGATTCAGCGACCAAAAATACATAGGGATACATGGGTATGGTTCGCTGGTGTGAACATTTTTTCTTGTGGGGCTGTGTAATCAATTCGACATTCCTACATTATGTATAGCGCACTATTTAAATTGTATCACACCTCTTCCTCTCCCTCTGTTTTGAATATGATGATCTTAATACGCCTATTCTTGTTGTAAATAAATTAATCATTCTCAAAAAATTATATTTTAATTTTTACAGTCCACTTCATGAAGAACAAACAGTTCATGGCAACTATGGTCAGCAATAGTGATTAATAATAACCATTAAATTAAAAAAGACCTAAAAGGTAATTAGGTCACAAGCCTCTTTACTTAAAATCGTGAGGTATATAAAATAAAACGTTACGGATCAAGTGTGGTGGTCCTAAAAATAACAGGAACCCAAGAACAGTTCCTAATATGATTTCATTGTATTCCATTATCCTTTTTAGGACATGCAATAGCAGGCAATGTTTCGGGAAATAAAAAAGTCCATGACTTGGACTTTCCTCGAGACGCAATAAAATTAATGTCGAAAAAGGACGTAATGCGACAGAGTATATGTAAAAAGTGGAAAGGCAGCTAGTAATTTCTTAAAATATACCAAAGCAATGGAGCTTTTATCGAACATAAAGTAATAAATGTGCGTTATGGGGTCCAAGCACGAAAGTCGATAACGAGGCCTGTATTACCGACTGATACGGTCCGGTAATGTAATACGAGGAAATCTCAATCTTCGTTCACAATAAGATGACGCCCAATTTATATAATGTAAAGATTTCGTTCACCACAAAACTGGGTCATTTAGTAAAGTTTTTTCATCAAATATCTGTTAAATTACTAGTATAATCTATCTAAATGTCTTTTAATCTATTTCTAAGTATACATTTCGGTAAAATGTGTTGACTGTCTCACCTATGACAATCTCAGTTAAAATGGTAAACGCTATTTATCGTTGATATTTATTATTAAATTGGCGTTAGTCACATTATTTGAAAGGCATTAAAACCACTAATACACGATTCAAATGTATTGACCCTTCACTTTAATCGCGAATAAATTGAAAAAATTATGTGTTCATTATGTCTATTCTAAATCAGTCACTGAAATTTCAAATATATACAGGGTGAGCCATTAATAATAGGCCATAGTGCAGGTGTAGATTCTTTTTCATATTTTTTTTTGATAAAACGTTGTGGTACTTCTCATCAGAAAATCTGATGAGGGCATCATTTCCACGTATAAAAAGTACACTTAGTAGAACTTGATAACTCCAACCGTTTTCGAGGAAATTAGAGTTAAACATTTGAATAATTTTTTGAAAGGCAAATTTAAATTTAATGAAACAAAGTGTATTTATTGAAAAAATCGGTAAAGGTATTTACACAGAACTTCCCTCTTTATTTGTGCATGGCAGTCACTGTAAAAAATTAATAGTTATTAAATGACATTGAAAATAATAATCGAAATACAGTTATCATTATTTTTGCAAAGAAAACCTGATAAGTTCTGGTCAAAAAAATATAAGACTGCTCATCCAAAAGCAAAAATTCAATACTAAATGACGGTGCCAAATATGGAAGACTTGCGCAAATACCTTTACAAATGTCCACCATGGTTGAATTATTTCTTGGGATGACCACCCTGTTCAGTTTTCAATAAAAGTATAATAGAGGCATATGCCAAATATTATTGCCATCTGTCAGATTTCAATTCCATATTCACGTAATGGAGTGGAAGTATAGTGGTGGTTAAAAAATTTCATTTTTTCAAAAATGTAGGCGAAAAAATTTTCATTTTTTTTTCTTCTGAAATAGGTTTAGAATATTATGAAACGTGGAAATTTTAAATTCGAGCAAAAAGGCAAGTTTCCTGCTATTCTATAGTAGTGGGAAAAAATATTGCAAATTATTATTTTAAATAGGTTTAGAATGCCATGAAACGTAAAAATTTTAAATTTGAGCAAAGAAAAAAAAATTCCATATGTTTTAGTGATACAAATTTTTTCAAAAATGTTGGTCAAAAAAATGTTCCAATTTTTTTTTCTGAAATAGGTTTAGAATGCGTTGAAACGTGAAAATTTTAAATTTTACCAAAAAAATGTATTTATCTATTCTATGGTAGGTAGTGATAAATAAAAATTTATCAAAAACATTTTTAAATTTGTTTGAATAGGTTTATAATGCCAGGGAAACGTGGTAATTTTAATGAACAAAGAAAAAAAGATTCCATCTATTTTAGTGGTAAATTTTTTTCAAAAATGGTAAAAAAAATTTCAAAATTTTTTTTTTTTTATAGGTTTAGAACGCTATGAAACGTGGAAATTTTTAATTCGAACAAAGAAAAGAAAAATTTTCCATCTATTTTAATGGTAAAATTTTTTCAAAAATGTTGGTAAAAAAAAGTTTTTTTTTTTTGAAATAGATTTAGAATGCCATGAAACGTAGAAATTTTAAATTTGAACAAAAATAATTTTTTTTGATCTATTTTAGTAGTAAAAATTTTTTCAAAAATGGTGAAAAAAATTTTCAAATTTTTTTTTTCTGAAATTTGTTTAGCGTGTCATGAAACGTGGAATGTGAGGGAAGTAAAAAGTACAAATCGTAAGGGAAAACAAGATCGTAATAACAGCATAAATTCTTTCTCACTTTTTCAACTAATGGAGTATTTTCATGGTATCAAAATAAATGCATACATGAAAAGATTGTGTAAAATTAGGATCTAATCTTATTAGAAGACCAAAAAATAACACAAAAGTTGACTTAATGACATTAGCATTTATTGTATAAACTTTCCTCCCATGCAAAGAACCCCATTGCTGCAACTTAGAGTAAATTTTCGATATGGTCTCCACCTACTTCTACCCCTTTTCTAATTCTTTTCATACAAGATTTTCTTACATTGAAAAATACATTTTCCTGTCCTCTGATATAATTGGCTGCGTTTTGTATTCTGTCCCACAGTTCGTTTTCTGAATTGATAGTATTTGCATAGACCAAGGACTTCATATGTCCCCACACGTAATATTGATGACCAAGCAAACTCACTTCCTCGACCGATCCATCTGCCTGGAAGTCTGATCAAGATAATTCCTGACTTCAATGGAGAAATGATGGGGAGCTCCATCTTGCATAAACCAGATTGTGTTCTGTATGTCTAACATGAAATCATGTAATATATCAGCAAGAGTATTTTGAAGAAAAAACAAATAAGACTGTCCATTTAAATTTGGAGGAAGGAAAAATGGTCCCAATAACTGATCGCCGATAATATCACACCAAACGTTAATCTTAAATTCGTGCTGAAAATGCTTTTTTTTAACGGCATGAAGATTTTCTACTTCCCAGTAATGGGTATTTCTCCAGTTAAAAACGCCTCGGCGGGTAAAAGTTGCTTCGTCGGTAAATAAAATCTTCTTAACAAAATTTCGATGCCTGTTGGGTTTATTTAGAACCAATTAACAAAATTGTAGCCTTTGTGGAAAATCCCTTCGAAGTAAGTTTTGTAGATGAGTAAAGTTATGTGGGTAGAAGCGTTCTTTGCGTAAGACTCTTAGAACAATTTGTTTATTCACCCCTGTTGCCTCTGATAAATGACTTGAGCTGACTTGAGGATCTTAATCCACACGAACTAAAATTTCTAGTTCTTAATCTGGAGTAATTCGTTTCGGCCGTCCTACATCATTTTTATGGCGAAATGGACACGTTTCTTAAAAACGACGAAACAGATCTTTGAAAATCTTAAGGTTTGGCTGTATTCTACTTGGATATAGAAATGAGTAGGTCGGAGTAGAGTCTCCTCGCTGCAGCACGTCCGCTAAATTTTTTTTGTACGTAAACACATGTCATATCCCTCATTTCTCTATTTGAAAAATTATTATGTCGAGGCATTTTAAATAAAAAAGTTAAATAAAATAGCTCGAGGAACACAAGAAAAAAATAAAAATGATTAAATGACGTACATGACAGAACTAAAACATAACAAAAGCACACTTTTCAATAAATACATTTGTTTCATTAAATTTGAATGTATTTAACACAAATATTCAAATGCTTAACGGCAAGTTCCTCGAAAACGGTTGGAGTTATAAGTTCTACCAAGTGTATCTCTTATACGTGGAAATGATGTCATCAGATTTTCTGGTCAGAAGTACCACAACGTATCGTCCAAAAAAAATATGAAAAAAACTCATCACCAGATACATGTCGGGTGGCGCCCTCTATGATATAACGTGGTGTAATATATAAATGATTGTTTCTTAGTATAAAAAAAGTTCCTCTAGCAAATTTGGCGAAGATCAGTCAAGAAGATGTTGTGTTATTGCAAAAAAACGAAAAAATAATTTGAATTTTGACGCTCTGTATCTTTTCCCACAGCAACATTTTGTTAAAGCATATTCGGTTATATCCTCATATTTTGGCCCAAAGAATCTACCCCTGCACTATGGCCTATTATTAATGGTCCACCCCGTACATTGGACAGTTTTGATGTTTTGCTAAGTTATATATTGAAAAATGTCCTACTTTTTAAGGAAATTATAATCATACCAGTTTTAGATCCATCATATCTAGGAAAATATGCCTACTATGTAAATAATATTTTACAAACCGATAAGGTACGGCATTTTTTGTACGTGGAAATTTTTTCATAATTTATTATTCTAAAACTTTGCAGTTTTACAAAAAAAACGTGACCTCGTGTTTATTAGGTTATTTATCAATGTATTTAAAAAAGAAAATGATAAAATAGTTCATTATATAAAATGTAAGCATTCTCAGAAGAAAGAATTGGTATATATCAAGTATTAATTTTTTAGTTTAGATAATATTTTGGCAACAGAACTTCAAAACTGTCCAATGTACATTATTCAAATTTAAGTGAGTGTTTTAGAATAGACATAATGAACACAAATTTTTTTTAATTTTTGCCGCTCCTCTGTTTCTGAGATATTCGCGGTTGAAGTGGGGGGCCAATACGTTTGAATCATACATTAGTATTATAGTCAAATTACAATAACAGGTACTCGAAAATAACGGAACTAAATCATAATGAGTTAAACTTTGAATACGCTTCTCTACAAACAATATACCAAAATTTCCCATCATTTTTCCTTGAGCTCTGCTCACCAGTTTGGAAAAATGGTGGCCGTTTGATGTTTTTCGCCAATGGCGTCGTTAGTATGCATTTGAACAGAACAAATGTTGAAATAACAATCGCAAAGGATAAAATTATCCTCAAAGTATATTTTCTACGTTTTTTTTCTTATTTTCAATGATATCGGTAATTCTTCCAAGGAGGAATGATGGGCGAACTTTGTGATATGGTGATATTATTAGGTGATATTGATAAAGAATATCGTGTCCAAAATTCAGCTCACTATGAAACAATTCCATTATTCCTTTGTTATTTTACTGCATTATAGTACATTCATATATTTTCAATCAACTGTCAAATTAAAAAAAAAATAGTAATGAGGTTTCCGAGATAAATATGAATAATATAACATACCTGTTTAAATTAAATAGGGACAGGAATTACAAAATTAACATAATCTAATGAAAAGAAATGAGCTATGAGAAGCAATTTCAAAAATCCATGGAAGATCTTAACTAAAATAGAAAATCAATTGCAAGTATATCGAATAACAGCCATTATGCCTCAGTGAAGATATGCTATCTTGCGAGGAAAGAAGACAATAATATACATACATGGTGTTCATTAAAGAACGGGCCATACCTCAACCAAAGGCTACCCGGGAAAGGACCCCGCACGGAACATATGGAAATTCGCCCCCGGTTAAAGTGTTTGATACTCGGGGATATTATCCAAATATCGATGTTGATCAAAAGTCTCTATGGGCTCAAGGTCGGAAATTGGACGGTTTTCCAGATATCGGAGGTGTAAAGGGGGCTGCTCATTTCTTGTGGGAAGTGGCCCCCGCTCCAGTAAAATTCGTTGGAAACGACAAGTGTTATTCCTCTTGACCTGATAAAAATTCTCAGGGGCACAAGTTTGAAAAATGGACACTTTTCTAGATATGGGGGGTGCAAAGCGGGGCGCTCATTTCCTTTATAGGAAGTAACCCCCAGTGAAATTCATTGGAATCGACATAAGTTGTTCCTCTCGACCTCCTGATCAAAATTTCTCATGGGCAGATATCGGGGGTTGCAAAGTCGACTTTGAACCCCCGATATCGAAAAAATTGTGCATTTACCGACCTTGTGTCTATGAGAACTTTTGATCAGGAGGTCGAGAGGAACAACATATGTCGATTCCAGTGAAATTCACTGACGGTCACTTCCTATAGAAAATGAGCACCCCCTTTGCACCTCCCATATCTAGAAAACTGTTTATTTTCCATACTTGTGCCCCTGAGAATTTTTTATCAGGAGGTCGAGAGGAATGACATATCGATTCCAGCGAATTTTACTGGAGCGGGGGCTACTTCCCACAAGAAATGAGCATCCCCTTTACACCCCCGATATCTGGAAATCCGTCCAATTTCCGACCTTGAGCCCATAGAGACTTTTGATCAACATCGATATTTGGATAATATCCCCAAGTATCAAACACTTTAACCGGGGGCGAATTTCCATATGTTCCGTGCGGGGTCCTTTTGGTAAGTTATAACTTACTAATGGAGCATGGGACCCATGCCAAACTTTAATGGATCACTACCAAGGCCAAACGGAGACGTTTTGTGGAAAAAAATATTTGATTGGAAATTGCGATATTTTTTTTTCAAAAAGTGCCCACCCTGGAATCTGGAAAAGTAGTTGTACAATATCTGTAGTGTATTTATTTTTTCGAACAAGGAAGAAGATAGAAATATGTTTCGAATTTTATCAAAAATCTTCATTCCTTATAAAGTTACATCATTCTGAAATTTCATTTTACACTGATAATTAATTTATAAAATTTCAAAATGATGTAACTTTACAAAGAATAAAGATTTCTTGATAACATTAAAAACCCATCCTTATATTTTCTTTCTTGTTCGAAAAAAATACAGTATAGATATTTTACAAGTACTTTTCCACATTACAGGGTAGGCACTTTTTGAAAAAAAAATTTGCAGATTCCAATCAAATATTTTTTTCCACAAAACGTCTCCGTTTAGCCTTGGTAGGGATCTATTAGGGCCAGATGTACAAACGTAGTTCAGCTAGAATTCAGTTGAACTTGGTTTGAACCAAGCTAAAATCCAAGGTTACGATGATTGCAATAAATAAGTTGTGTTTTAGCTAAACGTACATTAGTGCCATGTTGCTTCTTGACAACATTATAAGGCAATTTATTTAAATTTACTTTTTGTTATATCTTCTTCACTAATTACGTGATTTGATCCAAATTTGGCATATAGTAGTTTTTTGGAATCCTAGAAACAGTCGTGTTATTAGTTTAGACGAATAACGTAGAGGGCGTTGGGAACGTCAAATTTTTATTTTGTTTCGGTAATTATTTTTTTGAGGATAAACTTTTTAATAATGTAATATATTTTTTAAATGTGGCAGTCAATTCTACGTAAAAAAGGTACACTTGTTTGATATCTGTAAATGCAACGCTTTCAAGAAACTTGCATTTCAATTTCTTGAGGCAACATGGATTTAATTATGTTAAATTCAAATTATTTTTAGAATTAAATACTGCATTAAAAATATATGACTTTATTAGAAAGTGTATCCTCAAAAAACTAATGACCAATACAAAACTAAAATTACACGTTCCCAACGTCCTCTAGATTAATCGTCTAAATTATTAACACAGTTGTTCCTAGTATGCCAAAAAACCCTTATATACCAAATTTGGATCAAACGCGTAACAAGTGGAAGATATAACAAAAAATAAATTTAAAAAAATTACCTTTGAGAGTATCCCAAGAATGGACAACTGTATAAAAAGTTCAATAAACTGGCAGAGTATAATTTTTACTCGTAATTACGTTAGCCATATTAGGAACATTCAAAATTGTCAGAAATATTCAAAAATTTTAAAAACCGCTAATGTTGCAACTCTTTCAATGACGAACCTCACCGGTTATGATTTTACATTTCACATTTTGAGTCGGAGTTAATGGGGGTGAAAATGTGACCACTTACAGACTAAATTATATTCTGGTGCATCGTGTGAACCGTTCTCATTTAAAATCAATACATTCAATGGTAGTTGATAACTTAGGTAGAAATTTCCAGTGAATCACATCGTATAAATTGCATGTATATAGTTTTCTTTAGATGCTGTTAACGCCAGCAATTCTTAAGAAAATAAAGTATGTTAATAGTGATAATGGTTCTAAGAATAAAATGCAATGAGCAAAGAGCATGGAACACAGAATCCTGCCGCCCATATTCAAATAATTGTTTATTTTAAGTACATGATATATTGCGGTATTAAAAGTATCTGTATATCTATAACCGCAAGTTTATGAAATGCTTGGTGCTAGTATACGATTGGCTTAGATAGTTTACTACGACTAAAACTGTAATATTCTGATATAAGACTTTATAAAGAAAAATAATTAATAATTACCACAGGCATACAAACAAAAATCCAGAGATCAGAATACCATATTTTGATCAGCTGAATACGAATTTGAGGTCCAAATTGCGAAAAACATCATATTTAAAGCCTAAATACGATGTCTTTCGCGAAAAAAGCAGAAAAATGGCAGAAACCAAATGAAATGAAATACCAAGGATATCTACTAAATTAAATTTCCAAAAAAGATATCAAAATTTTTCTTACAATTACAAAAGAACACCACTTAAAAACAAGACCATTGTGGAACAATTTGAAAATCTATGAGACAGCAAAAAATGATAAAATTTAGATCAATAGTTAAGTTGATCGAGTCGACCTTTACGTGATGAAAATCCATAGTAACACTGAATTTTAATAAAACTTAATATTTTACGATTTTCACAATGTTTTATTTATATATTTTAACAAAAATATATACTACATGACAATTGTTTCGTCAACACACTGGCTTCTTCGGATGTGAGTATTAAACTAACTTGTACAATGCTAAACTGAATGTTAAAATAGAGGTAGGTAGCTGAGGCAATAAACAAACCCAACAAATTTATCTTTTACGTATCATAAATGGGAAAATCAGGGTCTTGTAATTCAGAAATAATATGGATCTATAATTAAGGTGAACTGTTGTTAAAATACATAGAACAATATAAATTAAAAAAGGTTAAGTAATGTTGAAGGGTCTGTTTCCAGTTGATCATTTAAAATTATATCAGAATTTTTTAATTTATTGATTTCCAAAGATTCTAAAAGTGTTAATTTTAATTATTTATTTTCTACATATAATATATCATAATTGGCGTTAAAATTATGGTTTTCTTCCACTAAGTGGCCGGCACAAGTAGAGTCTAGTTTTTCATTCTGGAAGCTTCATTTGTGTTCGGAGATTCTTTTTTAAAATTTTCTACCAGTTTGTCCTATATATACTTTAGCGCGCGAACCACAGGTTAACTTATAGACACCGGATTTATTGTCATTTTCAGTCTTGTCTTTATTGTTTTTAATTAATTTACCTAGTGAATTAGAGGTTTTATATGCAATCCTTAAATTTCCTTTCCTTAAGTTTTTGGCAATGTCTTCACTGGGTTTGCCAATATATGTAAGGGTTTTATAACTTAGATTCTCTACACTAGTTCTATGGCTTTTTTGTAAGTTTTAGTAGCGAGGATATTATCGATCATTAGTGGGTTATAACCATTATTGAAGGCAATTTGTTTTATTATGTTTAATTCTTTACTAAAGTTTTCTTTGGACATGGGAATGTTAATAAGTCTATGTATCATACTGTAGTAGGTGGCTTGTTTGTGTCTGATGGGGGTGAGTAGAAGTATTATGAATTGTTGTGTCTGTATGAGAATTTTTATGATATATTGAGAAGTTATGAAGATAGTTAGATTTGGAAATGATCAAATCTAAAAAATTTATGGATTTTTCTTTTCCTAATTCTTCAGTGAAGTTTATGTTAGGACGTAAATTGTTAATGAAATCTAAGAACATTTTTAGTTGTCTATTGGTTCCGGCAAAACATGTTATTATGTCGTCCACATATCTATACCAGTAAATAAAGTTTTTAATTAAAACGTTATTATGTATTTGTTGTTTTAAGGAATCCATAAATATTTCAGCTAAAATGGGGCTTAAAAGGTTCCCCATAATTGGGCCGTCATTCCCAATATAAATATCATTATTTAATTGGAAGTAGTTTTGATTCAGGAATAGAGATAATAAGTTTAAAATTTCTGCTTTTATTACTGGATTAACATTATTCTTATGTAGCAAATTTTCAATAATTACTATTGTGTCATTCAGGGGTATACTAGGAAATAAATTCTGTACATCAAACGAAACGAATTTAGAGTTATTTGGTAATTTTATTTTTAATACTATAGGTAGCGTTAAATATACAATTGTCTTTAATTAATTTTATTAATGCTGTAGATAGTTAAGTTGATGGTGATGTTACAAATGAAACGACTGGTCGGATTGGAAAATTATTTTTGTGTATTCTCTTATTTAATTACACAAAAATAATTTCATAACATTTCTTACAATTTCTTTTTGCAGTATAAAAATTCTGTTAAAATACCTCGAAAAATCCCAGAAAATTATTCCATGCCTCACTCTTGACATAAATTCAACATGATAAAATGACAACATCACATTCAGGTTTGCAATATAATAAAATGCAAAAGAGAGCAAACATAACATTTTCGACAAGTTTTCAATATGATCTCCACAACTTAGTCAATATATATCCCTAAAAATTTTGTGACATTTATATGTACAATTGATCTATGGTCTACTTTTAAGACACAACTTTCGTCGATTGTGCAGCTTCTGGGAGTGAATTTGATAAACAGACGCATTTAAATACAGATTATTGCTTCTAAACCATGTCATAAAAGTATTAAACATACTTTGCACTTCTTGTACATCTTTCTTTGTCAAACTAGTACAGAGACGTGTGTCGTATCCATTTACAAATATTAGGAATAATGACGGCCCCAATATAGAGCCCTGTGTTACAACTATTTTGATATTTAATTTCTCAGCACTTGATTTCGATCAGATAAATATGAAGATTACCATTCACTTATCTTGCCCGTAAAACCTTACACCATAAGCTTTTTCATGAGCAAATCATGGCCAACTAAGTTGAAAACTTTGCTCAAATCAATGATGCACGGCCCGATCGAGATTTTTGTCATGGTTGCTAAGTCTAATATAGCAATTTGATTATTTGTTTCTTTTATAAAATCATATTGAGCTGGTCTTAGTATGTTATGAATAAAGTGTGATATTTTTTTAGTGGTATTTTGCTGTTTTAAATACTTATGGTAGAAAAAATTCCAGATTCCAGGGAAAAATTTATTAAAAACGTAAGCGGATAGACATTGACAGATTTAAAAAAAATACTTGTTAAGATACCATCAGTTGCATCTGAATTTTTCATTTCGATAATTGCATTAGAAACTGCATTCTTTGTGACTGGGTCTAAAAACACAGTCGGAAAATTCTTACTGCATTTAAAATTGTTGTCAACTTTATAGTTTTTTATTTTTTCATGTACTTGCTCAGGCATATTTATAAAAAAATTATTTAAAATTATTTACAATTTTGACCGGCTCTGTTATCATTTTATCATGTCTTACAATTTTACTAACAATATTTTTGTTACTTTTTTGGTTTTTTTTTCTGTATTACAATTAATAATATTCCATATGGTCTTAGTTTTTTAGCAGCTGCTAAAACTTTTTTGTATATTTTCTTATACTATTTGTAATGTTAAATATCAGCAATATTTTTTGTTCTAATTTTTATTTCATATGTAATTTTTAGTTGTTTCGAGGAAATTCATATACCAGTATTTTTTATTATAATTAGTTTTAACTTTAGTGACAGGATAAGACAACTCAAAGTAATATTTAATTGTGTCACAAAATATTGTAAAACCCCAATAAACTGTGCTACATTGATATATTTCAGCCCACGTTTCTGTATTTAAGTAATTTATAAATATACTGTAGTTCTTTCCAAAATGCTTTATTTAAAACATAAGTTCTGATGTCACTATGCAGCATGATTTTAATGCTGTTTAAGTTGTACAAAAAAACTAATTACTTATGGATGTTAGTATACTTAAAACATATTTAAACAAGAATTTACTATATAAGGGGTGTTACTAATTACAAAGTGAAATGATGAATTATAACATTTAATATTCTTAAAAGGGAGTGTTACAAAAAAAATTAACAAACTCAAAAAAGTTGTACAGTTGTCAGAATTTTTTTTTTTATTCAAATAAATATTTTACTTATAAATGCATGAAATGGACATCCGACTGTCTAAAACAAAGGGGTAGAAATAGTGACATAGGTATATCCTTTTTCTTTCTCTTTATACAAGTTCGAGGACGACTTTCCTTTTTTCCGGCCCACCGAACGACTCTTGCGTTCTAAGGAGTACAGTCGGTGATAAACAGCTTTTCTGTATTTCTCAGCTTTCTCGGGATTTTCTCACACCCACTGAAATATCCGCTGAAATGTGTTCATTTCCTTTTATATTCGCGAAATCGAAATGTTCATATAAATGTTATTTTCAGTATTCACTAACTCAATCGCTCTTTAACGCAGGAAAACGGAGCAAGGAGTGCATAAAGTATGAGGAAAATTTATTATTTTTTGTCAACCTACAAAATTGGCTCCGAATAAAATATATTTGATGATCTAGGATCAACGTGAGAATTTACATGCCTTATGTACATTTATTTCTCATTTCTCGAATTGACTACTTACACTATTGGAAAAATCCGTTTTCATTTTGTTTTAGGTTACCATATCCCAAAATTCAGAAAGAATGTACTACTTGAGCTAGAGTAATAACATGGGTAGATATTGAAACGTGCTCCCTGCTAATAGTAGTGTCATTTCTTTAAGTTAAAAAGTGTACATGCAACGCACTCAACTGTTGTAGTCGGAGGGCTCTTTTCAGGGAACTGCTTGATATTTAATTTATACGGGTAAACGATAAGATAGTCTGTTTTTATCTAACCGACGACACTTTTCGTATAGGCTGAAGTATAATTGAGAATATTTTTGTTAGATCAGGATGTGTAAAATTCATACTAGTCCAGTATGAATATATCTAATAGTATTTTATTACAGAACAGAGATCAATTAAAATTATTATAGTGTTACACGAATATAGGAAATCAGCAAGCAATACGTCGCGAAAAAATTATTTTTTTCCATCTAATAAAGAAGACACAAACATGTTTTGATCAACTGGAACAATACTAAAGGGCATTAAAACGCTAGAGATTTGGTCTGGTTAGGAAATTATTACCTTATCTCTAAAATAAATATTCAATCTACAGTAAATTATATTAATTGAAACTTTTACAAAGGTAATAAGATAATATTTATTTAGACATAAACGGGCTTTTTAGTTTTAAACCTACTGAAGAGCACAATGTAGCTAAGGGGCTATTCAACAAACACATTCGCAAAATCGGCTATTCTTAACCCCCTTTCCGCCTTACGTAACATTTTAGTATTTATGAGACCCTCCTTACACGTTCGTTTGCAAACTACCCCTCCCCCTCTAATTTTTTGACCGTGTACACTGTTTGTGCCTCCACACACAAAAAGTCCATAGGACTCGTGTCCGGAGAGCACACAGGCCAGGGACTGCCGACGAAGCTGCCTTCCAGGAAAGGAAAGAGTTCCATGCAGCTACTCAGTTTTTAGTTCATAGGTGTGAGCTTTGCACTGAAAATGGTGGCAGCCATTTTGAGCAGATTTTGTGAATTTTCAAAATTTCACCGTCTGGTAATAAAAGCTATGAAACAAAATGAATTTTTCTCTCTTTTTCCTTTTTCCTCTAGCTCGGAGGGGGTGCATTTTTGGGAAAAACCTTCTAGATGAAAAAAGTCCTAAGAATTAATCCTAAACGCTTGCTGGTTTAACCCCGGCTTACTCTGTATAGTAACTTCTAAAATATATACAAGGCGTCTCAGATATGCCATCATTAATATCTAGGAGTGGCTTTACATAAAAAAATGTGAAAAATAGTTCATATATAAACGAATCCTGAAATCATTCCTAAGGGTGCTGTGGGCCTCTGAAGGGGCGCCCAAAATTGACAATTTATTTAATATCTCAGAAACCCTACAGTGACTAGTTTTTGCAAGTGATTCGATATCAATAAAGGTCATTATCTGATGTTATCCTTTAAGGGTAAATTAAATCAGGGGTACACAAAATTGGAAAGGGTAGACTTACTTCTCTTCCCAATTTTCTAATGTGAATTTTCTGGGATTGCCTCATTGGAGTATGATTCCTCGGCTATAAATACACAGAATAGGTTAATTTGTTGCACCGCCGTAGAACCATCCAGTTTCGAGAAATTTGAATCTAAAAGAATTTTTCCAGGCTTCTTGCTTAAACAGAATTTTATCAAAAATGAATGGCGCCCATTATGAACACTTTATTTAATTTGTTAATCTTTAAAACCTATTGAATCTTTTAATTTATCAACAATTTGTTAGTGTTCCTTAGTTTATTCAAGACAATAATAAATGCAATTTCGCTAATTTTGGGTGCTTCCTTCAGAGGCCCGCAGCGCTTTTGGAAGGGGTTTCCGGACCCGTGTTTATATGAAGTTTTTTCCATATTTTTTTTATGTAAAACCACCCCTAGAAATTAATGACCTGAAACACCCTGTATATATTTGAATATGTAGTTGTAACTTCGAGATACTGGTGGATTGACAGAACTTACCCGTAAGTGGTGTTATTTCCAACAAATAAATACATTTATTTTTCTAAAGATTTTCTTCTCCATACGACGCCGAAGCCTCCTTAACTCTCCTCCCGTACTTACAGTTTATCCAAATAGTGTAACAATGTAAAGCATTCCTTTCAATAGCTCAAAGTACTCGAAAATATAGATATTTAAATATTTGAACACATAATTTTGCTAGCGTAAAATATTAATGTAGTTGAGTTAATTTTTTTTAAATATAAGAAACTTGTTTTGTATAATTAAATTATTATATTAAGGTATTGTCTCGAACTGTTGTTGATAAAATTTTAAAAATTAATACACCCTCGTCACCTTGTGTCGTTAGCTGATTGAATTTCATAAAATAATAAGCTCCCCCTTTTAATTAGTTTAATTCGCACGTAAAAGACTTTTTTCCGATAAAATGGTAAATGGTTTAGGGATTAAAAGAAAATACGCTTCGATAAGCAGCTTAACTCAAAGCCTTTTTCTAGGGCGTATGCTACCACAAAATTCCCTTGTTCTCGGCATAAAAAACTGTTTCATCGCTTTTTCTAATTCTGATAATGGTCGTTTTGCCGTTATACTCTCTGTGTTCGTTCTTTTTTTAATACATCTATTGATACCTGATGCGAGGAAAAAGTTGAAATTAACGGGAAAACGTGCGTGATTTGTAACATAAATATCGACAGGTTTGTTTTAGACTGCGCCTTGAAACTTAGGGATTAAATTTATTATAATGTGTGGGGTAGTTCAAATGGACTCCTGACTTAATTTATTGTTCAGAGCGACTTCCAGCAAGAATTGCGAAAGCGGCAGTCGCCAACGAAGCCTTGTATACAGTTCAAATTATAACGAAGATGAAAGGATCATAGCAATGTTGGGAATTCCAGTGCAATTTATTATTTTTTAATTACATCCAAAACCGTCCTCATCTTTTACCTATATGATTAAAATACACCAACGACAATGACGCATCTAACTGATAGCCGATAGAACGTTGATTTCACAACAATTTTCCGCCTCCAATACTTTTACCTTAGAAAACAAAAAAATCTTAAAGAATATCGCTGTTCGACAACTTTTATTTTGAATTATTTTATTCGTTTGGGTGATCACTCTGGGTATTTTTTTCACTTCAACAATAGCAAGTTTCTTTTTTCTTCTTTGGTAGTTGGTATTAACTACATACTAAATAATATTGTTCTCTATAACGTTATTTTCACTATTTTTTTGTAATATACATAATTTGAAATTATGGAAAGTAACCTAGGAAAATGTTTTATTTCCTCACGATTACAATACGTTCCGTCGGTAAACGGTTGATGTAGAAAATGTATAAAATTATTCGTAACCTCTCTCTCTATTGTGTTTAGGAAGTTTTCTTTTTTTTTTTTTGGTTAACCAACTTTATTTATAATAAAATACATTCTCCATACGATTTTGCAAATAACAGAATACGTGAAAAATAAAATCTATGTATGAAAGTATTAATTTCAAATCTTTGTATTCTTTTGATAACCAACATTCTGGTTATAGGTCAGGGAGTTCAGGATACGTAAATATCTTTTTAAAACGGGAAAAAGATTTTACTGTTGGAATCAGTTCATTATGGGCCTCTTTTGGATCTAATTTTTTCCCCTTATCACGACCCCTCCCCCCCCCTCCCCAATGCTGGGTCAATATCGCTCGAAAATAATTTTCTTTGCAATATCTCTACAATGAGTAAACTTCGCTTGTGAATATTTTGAAAAATGGCACTTACAAAAAATACGGATTAAATTATATCAATTATGAAATCTTGACCAACTCGAAAATTATTTTTCTGTTCTTTTTTTTTCAGTTTCTGAATTCTTTATCTTGAAACAGTCTAAACTGTTATTATTGGAAGGTAAATCTTTTGATATTCCATCAGTAAAAACAGTCAAATTTTCCTGTGATTCTATTACAGGGAATATCCTCTCTCAAGCCAACATTTAACAATATACACTACGTTCTTTATAGGATTTTGCAAACAGTCGAAAAAACTATCTATGAGAACTAAAAGAAAAACTATTTGTAAAACTATTGATGTCCATTCGTTGCATTCTTTCCATAACCCTAATTCTGGTTATGCTAGCAATTAAAATCGTAAAATGAATTTGTCTTTCTTATTGGACAATTCTCATTGTAACACTAGTTTCCGCACGGTCCCCTACGGCTATGCAGAGTTGTATCCATTTGAATGAAAAATTTTCCAAAACACGACGTATATAAATAAATTCATTTTAGGCCTTTGTTCTCATTTTAACTGAATCTTCATAGCCGTAGGGGGTTATGTGGATACTGGTTTAGTCTGCATAGCTGTAGGGGACTGTGTGGAAATTAGTGTTACAATGAGAATTGTCCAATAAGAAAAACAAATTCATTTTAGAATTTTAATTGCTAGCATAACCAGAATTCAGGTTATCAAAAGAAGGCAAAGATTGTGTATCAATAATTTTACAAACAGTTTATCTTTTAGTTCTCATAGACAGGTTTTTCTGCTGTTTGCAAAATCCTATAAAGAATATATTTCATTACAAGTATAAGCAAACAAAAAATAATTCACTTATAAATACACACTACTTAGTTCTTTCTTAGCATTTTTAGGGGAATATTTTGCTACGTCAAATATAATGCCATGGCACTGAAATAATACATATTGGTGATATATCCTAGATTAAGGTTAAGAACTGTTAGCAAAATGCGTATAACTTTAGGAAAATAGTGCCACTTTCGGTCTTTTCATACAACGCAGAGGATTTATATAGAATGACTTATCTTCGTAACCTCTCCGTCTTTCGAACTCAATCCATGGACACATTGTAGATAGCTTGATAATTGTTAGTGACATTTTGAAAATTCAACAAACAAATAATTTAAGAAAACTAGAACTATTTGCATCGTACTACGAAAAACATATATTGCTAGATAAACAAATTCAAACAAATGGCATCACGTCATAAAAGAATGGTTCCCGTGAAATAAAATATTTGATACTTCAAAGACGAAAGTATCACCGCTTAAATAATAGAAGTTCTCGTTTCAGGCTCTCCGTTTGTAAAAACCTTCGCGTACACAATTGTGCTGTCACTTTCATATTTCATATAATAATGCCGTCCTTTGGGACCCTCGCTCGCTGGTCAGTCATGTGACATATTGCATGAGGTATTGTCAAAATTGCACTGACATCTTTGGATGGAAATGAAATATTTAATATAAAACTTTTCGCAACTACAGTATTGTTAGCCTGGACTGGCAGATGTCATCTTGTTTTTTATATTCGCCCTTTGAGTGATTATTATTTGTTTTGAAATGAAACGGCTAAACATGTCAATAAAAGTTTACTGGGAACATATTAATGGAGTTTCATGGAGTTTCGAGTATACGCATTAAAATGTTTGACTTTTTTATTTGCAAAAGGGTGTATACAAAAGGAACTTACCGAAATTGTCACTATTATGCATGCCTGAAGGTCCCGGCATTAGTCCACCTAATCCTGAAAAATAAACAAACTTATTCATTCCCACAAAATAATATTTTGCTTTAGTTTACATAGAGAAAGAAAAAAGAAAGACCGGGGACGTTTTCCACTATGAAGACAGAAACCAACTGTCGCGTTAAATTGTTATAATCATTGCAGCCAAAGTAAGTAGCTTAAGTTTCGTGTGTAGTATAAGTTAAAGTGACGTCATGGACACGGGCACGGTTGAAATGCGTTCTATAAACTTTTTTTTAAAACTTAATAAATCAAAATACGTTGTAATTTTTAAAATCTAAACCTATGTGGTCGTAATAGTAGTAGTAAGGTGTTTGACGGTAAAAATAAGTTCTTACCTCAGAACTTTTTCGGATAACACCGATTTCGGTAGAAATTTGTAATTAAGCTTATCTTACCCCCGTCTTCAAAAGTTAAATGTTTCTGATGTCTGCTTTTCGTTTTAGGGGGTGAAAAACGACCTCTTAAAGAAAATTTAAAAACCATAGATTTAAGCTTTACTTAGATTGAAGTAATGTTTAAATATGTAAAATAAATTGTTTCATGTTCTGGAATATAACTTAAGACTTATTGCAATGTTTCAACCCTTAAAAATCATCCCTTATGACGAAATTTTCAAATAAAAATAGTTTTTAACAGAACATTTTTAATGGTGCATTTATAATGAATTTAAATCCCATCACTGTTTATAACATTTCTGATTTATTGCAATTTTTCATCCCTTACAAATCGACCTTGTGATTAAAATTAACTACAATTTTTACTTAAAATTAAAAACTGAAATTATTAAATCAGTAAATGGAAAATAAAAATTTTATAAACATTATAATATCGAAAGACTATATATATATATTGAAGAACTATCATCATATGTATTTAGATGTGCTTATAAATGCTCCAAAATTGTCGAGAATAGAACAATTTACATGCTCCGAAAAACGAGATTGGTTTGGTAACGATAATTTCCTTAATTTTTAAGATATATAATTGCTACAAAAACCATTTTGCAAGGAATTTCAATGCCTGTAAAGTTGGACTTCCTTGAACCCTTCATTCTTGAGATTCTTGGGCTTAAAGGGGTCGGTGAAGGTGGTCCTCGCACTCAAATACGAACTTAAAATGGTGATATTTCAATTAATTTTCCTCCTAGAGAAATATAAAAGAATGTTTGCCAAAAATATCCTAAATTTTTGTGCACTTGCATTTTTTACGCATCTTCTTTAGTTTTTTAGTTATTGTGGAAAAAAGAAAATATTTAAAAAAATATCAAAAATCATTTCAAAACTGAATCAAACTTTTCCTCAACTCTAAGCATTCTGAACCGTTCAAACTTCTAGAACATTGTTAGCACCTAAATAAAGTGAATTGTAAATGGAACACGTTTAATTTTAATTCTTGCGGTAAAGCCGTTGGTTTCATTGCTGATTTTTTTCTCTCAAAAAAAACAAGACAACCATTTTATTTTCATCGTAACTCCGTAAGTTTTTACGCTAACGATGCTTACTAAAGCTCACTTCAAAGGTCTTTTCAAGTACTTCAAAAGAGGTCCAACAAGTTTTCCCCCCAAAATTCGTTGTTTTTCCGTTATTTAACGTTGAGAAACGTCATATTCAACGAGCCATAACTCAGTTCGTATTGCATCTACAGAAATAAAATTAAACCGATCGATTTTTTATTTTATAAGCTTTATTTTTGCTTCTGACAATTTTTTTGATTCAACCTAAGGTTTTCAAGTTATTCGTGAAAAATCGCTCCAAAACATCCAATTTCAAAAAAGTATGCGATACATTTTTATTTACCTTCGGTGTTTATGATAACCTCCTGAGACTCAGATATAGTGATTTGAGAGCCCTTCTGCTCTGAATACCAAACGGTTAAAATTTTTAAAATTTATTAGTAGTTTAGTATTCAGGGCAGAAAGAGCTTTTAAATCACTGTGTCTGAGTCTCCGGAGGTCTTTATAAACACCGAAGATAAATAAAAATGTACTGCATACCTTAAAAAAAATTAAATTAATAAGTATAATATCAGTTGTTTAAAACAATACATGAGCAAACCTAAAAACAATCATGCACTCGCATAGAGAATCAAAAGATTTTTAAAATGAGGGATCACTCGACCACCTTACCGTTGAGGGTTGTTCGGGGTAAGGGGTTGACCTGACAAAACCAAATTTGACATCAAAGTGTGCCGTTCAAAAGATGTGTCGCGTTTCAAGATTTTTGCCAAACTACGCCCCCACCTTAATTAAACTAGAGAATGGTTTTCATGGGAATGAAAACAAAATTGAAAAAACCTAATTTTGACCATGCCGTCGCATAGAGAATTGAAAGACGCTGCAAATGACGGATCGCTCGACCCCCTTTCCCTCTTTAAATTCCTGAGTTAAGGGTTGCTGGGGCTAGAGGGTTGATGTGTCATTGTCAAGTTTGAGATCAACAGTTGTCCTTCAAAAATCAAGAATCGACCTATTCGAGCGTTTTTTCAAGAAACTAGTCTGTGTCCCAAAACAGGTGTGTTTCATTTTCAATGGTCCACCCTATATTCTATGTATGCGTGATAGTGTTGTCTAGCTATTCTGTAAAAATCAGCCGCCTCCGAACTGTTAAGAGGTAAATATCTCTAAGGGTTGCCCTAAGATACCGCAACGTATTCTACGAATAAAATATTTTAATATGAGCTCCTACCTCACAATCGTTAATCCTTAGAGTATTTGGATGGTTTTAATTTGCCTGTTCTACAATCATAATTTATTTAAAACTGGGTAGAACTGACCAATGATCAAATAAACATGCTCATCACAGTTGAGCTAACAATTTTCTTCTCGTTTTTAAATTTCAAATGAAAGATATGTCTTTATATTAGTGTTTTGGTTTTATTAACGTGGTGTAATTAAATACAAACAAAGAGGGTTATGGGCCATAAATTTCACCAACTTTAACACATTTACATAAATTTCCTTTTGGTACAATTTATTTAGATTTGATAAAATCTCGATGATAATGCCTCGAGGTCAAGCAATAATATTTACGTACTTAAAATTTCACGTGAAAATCGGGTAAAATACCTGATAAAAGTTTATTTAATGCAGAACACAACAGCTTGAAAATAATTGCACACGATATTCGTTTACAAGTTCACCAGGAAGTTTGCGGTAACAAATATATTTAGTATGTTAGCAAAAATTAATATGCAAGTAATACTTCCAGGTACTGAAAATATCTAGGAACATAAAACTATCAGACCACTAACATTAAAATGCAATAATTTATAATTAACATTTCAATATTAGCTGAAAGGTCTCGGTCGGTAGCCCTTTGGAGACTTCTAGTTGGAAATGGAACATTTTTCTATGATAATGGCTTATAAACGAGATTCTAGACACTTCTAATTACCTCTAAAGGCGTTATAAATTTTTTGTCGTAAGTATTCGCATCATGAGTAGGTCTTAAGTGACCAGCAAGTTCGCCTGATTTAAATACATTGATTTTGTTGAATTCGTATTCAAACACTACACAGAACTTTGAGGAACTACGGATTTACGTATACAATCAATGATTAAAAGTAATATCGAAAAACTGCCTCATACATCATAATTTCAAAGCCAATTTTAACTCGTTTAACTCGAAACAATTTTTATACATAATAGGCTGTTTAGTGTTTATATATAAGAATCAATTTTTCCAATGTCCATTACAAAATCATTATTAATATACTCTTACAAATATAAGTATAAGTCAACTTGAGAGGAATTTTGTGCCTGCATTCTGATATACACTGCAGTAAAGCAAAGATAGAGATACAACCACGTATCTACCTCATGACGACTGGATGTGCCTTACCAGTTCGTGGAGCGTACACATATATCTTTGAGAACGGTCCACGTATAAAACGAAATTTATACATCTAGATACAAGTGACTCACTGTGTAGGGGTACTGTGAGTACTGAGTATAGACGTAAAGATAGGCCCGATGTAAATGTATACGGAAGAGCTGAAGAGTCAAAGCTCCGCTATTATTTCTGTCTCAATCTTGACATTTATCTCAAGATCTTGTCTTAATATCTCAAGATCATGACTTATTATCTCAAGATGATGACTTAGTATCCCAAGATATTGACTTATTATCTCAAGATCTTGACTTTTATCTCAAGATCTTGAGTTTTAATCTCAAGATCTTGAGTTTTAATCTCAAGATCAGGACGTCTAATGTGATGATTTTATTAATATCTTGCAGTCGTTGGTTATTTTATAGGCCAAGGATAGTGCGGAACACTATCAATTTTTACTAGTGTTTCGAAAGTCGAGAAATTGAAATACTTTGTTATCTGCGACGCTAATACTGTCTGCGGCGCTGATAATTATTAACAATTAGAGAGCAAAATAAAAATCAACCTAACCTAACCTAAACAAATCACATGAAAGAGTGAAATTATTATAGGAAAAAGAAATATTATTCCTGCCATTAAATCAAACCTGAATTTGTGAAAAAGTCAAGATATTGAGATAATAAGTCAAAATCTTGAGATAATAAGTCAAGATCTTGAGATAATAAGTCAAGATTTTGAGATAATAACTCAAGATATTGAGATAATAAGTCAAGATTTTGAGATAATAACTCAAGATCTCGAGATAATAAGTCAAGATCTTGAGATAAATGGCAAGATTGAGACATATAAAAAATAAAAGCGGCGCTTTGACCCATCAGCTCTTCCGTAGATGTATGAGTATTCCTTGGTAATCGCACATAGTGTAAATTGGTCTCACTATGAAAGAGGTAAATTAATTTTCGCGAATATAATCAATAAAATTAATAGCCCACAAAGTAAGGTAAACAGAGTAAAGGGGGCATGATTCTAATTTATTCTTGACTATTGTAAATATTTTACAGGCTGTGCTTAATAGTGTATGCTCCTATAATTTTCGCTCACTATTATCCGTCCCTTTCTGTGAATGAGGCAGATACCGGTATACGTGTTCCATAATATTAATGTTAGGTTGTTACAGTTATGAAAATTTTCATTCTTTCATTTTCATTTGACTACTAAAATCAGAATTTTTCAGCAATTAATTGGTCAGTGACAGTTTAATTTTTGAAGTTAGACTAATGGCTCATTATATATAATAACTTCTAGATTATTTCTGTAGGGTTGGCGTTGGCATGACTTTCTGTTGTTTATGACACTTAGTAATTATTTTATAAATATAAAATACGGCATACTTCAATTACTAATGCTTCTATACACTTACCACTGTACTAATGTTGCATTTATTGGAATTAGCCAAATTAATTTTATTAAAATGTAAATAACATTCTAAATTGTTTCACTCAATAATATAATGTAATAATAAACGTAAACATTTAATGCTTTTGAACATGTTACAAGAAGAACCGAACAACCAAAAAACATCTTTAAATACTACTATCATAAACATTATTAAATTACAATGATTATACTTGTGGGGCATGATATTGTTTACCAAAGACCTTAATTATTCGACAAGGAGCCAATAAAAAAAACCTGAATTTTTCATCATCAACTTCAACTTAAAACAGGATCATTGACAATATCGATGCTTTTTACCAGATAAACATATAATGTTTATTTGGTAAAAAAAACAATGATACTGCCTAATAACAATTGTGAGGTCAGTGCAAAAATTAAACAAGTAACAAAATCAAACGAATGTTTCACCCGATCTCAAAATCGATATTTGGTTAATTTTTCCTTAATTTTGATTTTATCGTTGCAAGGGATCGTTCTGAAGAGGCGATGAAAAGTTATTGTTTCTAAAACACCTGCTTTTGATGAAAAGTACGAAAATGATGGGATACTAATATTGGAAATTTATATATAGAGCGCTAAATATGCGAAAAACTACAAAAAGGAAGTAAGTACCTTTATTTGTGAACATTTTGAAAAAAGGTATTAAATAGAATTACTATAGACTAAAACTTATAGTAAATTATATCTTGACCTCCTACCGCTACTTTCCTCCTACTGTTATTTTTTGTTACGCAGACTAAAAAATAGCACCTGAAGAAATTGTTATTTCTCTTTATTCCTTTCTCGTGTTTGTTACACAATTCTTCTGTGGGGTGGCTCTTCTCATGAAGAAAACATTTTCCGCTTACTAAAGAGATCCGTTAGGTTAATTCATCATGCTGGCTGGAGAGACCACTGTCAACCAGTTTTCAAAAAGCTAGGCATAATGCCAGTTTCCTGTTTGAATATGTATACTAGAATACTTGAAATCCACAAAAATAATAAAAATTTCTCGACCAATTCTGAATTTCATAATTATGGCACCAGGGCTGTCTCGCAACTCAGACAGCCTCGACTTAGATTAACTAAATCAATTAAAAACAAGCTAAATCTCCAACTATATAACCATATTCCCAATGACTTAAACTGTCTCAATTTTAATTTTTTTAAGTTTAAGATTAAGCGACATTTTCTAAAGTACTGTTTTTATTTCGTCGAAAATTTTTTTGGCACGCCATTTTAGTCTAAATTAATCATTAGTCAACACCTTTCATAACACTTTAACTATAGTCTCTTTTCAATCCATTACTTGAGATGCACCGACTCTCGTTTCTTGTTAATTTTGATTTTAAATTAGGTTCTTAGTTTATTATTGTCTTATTTAGTTCTTCTGATTAATTAAGTATTTATACATAATTATATACTATGAAATGCTTACCGTCACCGCGATTTTACAAATTGATAATTGTTTGAGTTTTTACAAATTGGTTGTTAATAATTATTGTTTTGAAACATATTCTTTAGAGGATTTTGGAAACAGCAGAAAAAAGAACTATCTATAACTAAAAGCAAAAGCATGTGTAAATTATTAATTAAATCTTTGTATTCCTTCGATAACCTGAAATCTGGTTATGCTAGCAAATTAAAATCCTAAAATGAATCTGTCTAATTTCTTATTTGACAATTCTCATTCTAACACTAGCATCCACACAGTCCCCTACGGCCATGCAGATTACACTATTATCTAAATAACCCCCTACTATCATGAAGATTCAGTTAAAAATGATAACAAAGGCCTAAAATGAATTTATTTATCTACATTGTCTTAAAAATGTTTCGTTCTAATCGATTACATTTTCATGAAATCTATCATTCTGTTTCTTGGAAATGCTTAGCCTTTGAAACCTTTTCGCCCTTGTTCTGCTGTTTCCAAAATCCTAAAAAGAATATGCTCCAATACAATTATAAGCAAACAAATAATAATTATTGTTCTTGTAATTACTTACTTTTTGTACATGTCTTTCTTTTTATTTTAATGTATTTACAATTGTATGCCTTCGACAACTCTATAGAGAGTTATATTACCTACATTGTTTTTCTGTTGACTTGCGAAACATACTGCACTGTGCAGTTTGGTTAAATAAAATATCTTATCTTATGCAAAATTGTTTTTCTGTGTCGTCCTCAATCATTGAAATGGTTTTAAATACCTTTTTCCAAATATTCACAAATAAAGGTACTTCACTCTGTGGTTTTCACATTTTTGTAAATATTTAACGTATATAAATTTTGGAAAATAATATTATTTTAGAAATTTTCATAAAAGTAGGCGTATTTATAGCAATTTGACACACTTGACAAATATATAAAGGGTTAATAACAACATTAGTTTTTAGTAATGAAAATACTACTGGGCACATGATATAGGACCCATCTTACGAAAAACGTATCGAGAGCGACAGATCTGTCTAGGCCACTGCGCCGGCCTTGTAGTAGAGTAACAAGCTACCTCTATTGTGTCATTCCGTTTTCAATGTGTTGCTAAAAGCTACGACCTATTTTAAACGATGCCCCATCAAAAGAGAAGAAGATTTGACTTGGTCGTGGAAAAATCGCCCTGTACAGGGGGTTGTAGGGGCGAAAATTGTTGGTGTATATTTGAAATTTACAGCACGTCAGCTTTGTTTTCACGTAATATTACGTACATGTCTTAATACTTAATATTTTTTTCTAATAATTCAATATTGTCTGCTCTATGCTTTCCTATGGAGCGCCTTAATGAATTAACGCTTGCCCTGAAACGTATCAATGCACAAATCCTTTAACTCATAATAACTCGAAGCGTGTTCATTTTTCGAAAAATACCCCTGAAGTAAAGGTTGTACGCTTGTTATCGAGGATTTAGTTGATTTTTTCAAATTTATAATAGGTTTACCGTTTGATTTGTGCGAATTTTTTTGTGGACCGTTGTCGAATCTCGCCGACCCGACCACGGACATGCGAGGAAGGTTCATAATTACCGAACGCGCCCCTGCTATACTCATCTTTATGCTATTGAGCAAGTCGATTTTCGTCCGATAACAACTGTTTAATCGTTGCCTTTTGAGACCGTTTTCTTTCTAATTCTGTCTCTCAACGATTGTACCTATATTATAGAGATATATTATCGAAGGTATTTAATATATAATTATTCAGTTTTTCGTAGTATGATTACCTAATAAAAATAACATTTATAAAAAATGAAATACAGAAAATAATTTGGTGTAATTTAGCAGGCATATCAATAGGACGATCCTACAGGACTTCGACCTAGAGCAGTATAGTTGCATCTGGTATTTTCAATACGCTTAAGGTACTTGCGAAAGATGCAAGATCTGTGAATTTTTATTTATTTTCTCTCTATTACGACTTTGTATTGATTCGGAGAGACCAAAGACCGACGGCAGTATTGGCCCCCAACGCCCGGCCTGCATATATTTATTTATTTGTGTAATCTTACCTTGCAGTCCTAACAGTGCTCCGGGAAATCCCCCAGGCGTTCGCGAAGGATCCATAATTCCGCCGTTGGTACTAAATGGGTGATGATCGTCTAACATGGGATACTCCGAGGGTTCAGTCTTTGGGGTTACGGGTTCATCGACGTGTTCGCTTATCGCTGTGTCGCTACTATTGCTATCTTCTCCCGTTGATTGGGCTTGTATTGATGAGTCTGAATGACCTTTCTATCAGAAAAATAATACTTTATTCAATATGTAAGTTTAGCAAATAGAGGGTTTGTAATGTTTGTCGCGAGTAAGCTTTACATCGTTCATTTTCGTCGAATTTTCGTTTTTGCAAAATTGTAGGTCAACTGTTTCGGTTTTTTCCCCTTGGCTCCCCTGCAACAAGGATTGCTCTGTCTATTGACGGACGTCGAGATGACGTCTTGAGAAGTATCCCCACCAATTTTCAAGGTTAACTGATAGTCATAAGGTATTTGTCAAAGGGCTGTCGTACCAATATAATATATTTCTTCCAAAAAAATGAGGTTGGACAAATGGCATTTTAGAGCCGATTCAAACTTTGTTACCACCTGCTCCGAATATTCTATTAAACAGTTTTTTTTTCAATCATGCTAAAGGCTGCGGATCAAAGTATGGCTTGTACTGCTCTAGTTTTTGTGGTAATTGTCATGGCTAATCGATTCTGTATCTGATATAGAGAAGCAAAACAACATGATAAAATACGCAAATCTTACGAATCTATTAGAAGCCATAGACATAGAAGAAATTAACCCAGAACAATGACGATAATTTTTTCGAAGATAGTCATGAATAATTTTTTTATCAGCTATTTTCCTTGTAACTTATCATATTTACGAAAAGAAGTTATAGGTACAGTTGTGGCCAGTAAATTTGAGGCAGCTCTTTCAAACGCCGACATGTAAATATTAATTATATTTAACTACCTTTAAAGGCTGGTAGTCTGTTAATGTTTGAATTAAAATAAAGTTTTATAAGAATCTAAATTAAATTATTTACGACCTTCCATGGCTCTGGGGGTCAGCTAAATAAAAGCCCACTCCAAATTGTACCAATTTTGGTGCCTAATATTCACTGTCCAAAACTGTACGAATTGTCTTTATTAAAAATTTCGTAAGATACAATTTTGATAATAAACTATTTTGTCATGAACCTAATAGATTCAGAGACATTTGCAATAAACTCTTGTTTGACCTTTGACCTCTTGAACATTTAAAACTCCAGCGGTATCTATTTGGGTAGAGAGCTGACTGTACAGATTTCCTATGAATAAGATCAGTGGCGGACTGACAACGGTGGTGTGATGGCGATCGCCACAACGCCCCTCAGCCCAAAACGCACATTGAGATTTTCCGTGGACACGTGCCCTCGCCGCCATACAGTGTTGCCTATTGGCGGACGTTTTTAACGCTGCGGACATTTTTCGGACTTTGAATGAATTCGGACGATCTGCCCTCCAGCCCTTCAAAAATTTTGAGCGTGGGGAAAAATGGTGTAGAGAAATCGCACCTCGCTCTTCAAAATTTGTAAAAACAACACCTTCAACGAAATCTACCTGCCTTATTTATTTATTTAGCGTATGGCATATGTATACACAACATAGTTATTTAAAACATATATTCTTTATAGGATTTTGCAAACAGTGGAAAGAAAAGCTATCTATGAGAACTAAAGGAAAAACTATATATATAAATATTAATGAAATCTTTGCATTTTTTCGATAACCTGACTTCTGGTTATGTTACCAAGTGAAAATTCTTATCAGCCATTCTCATTTTAACACTAGCATCCAACCTAGTCCCCTACGGCTAAGCAGGCTAAACTAGTATCCACATGATCCCCTACGATATGTAAATTCAGTTAAAAATGAGAACAAAGGCCTGAAATTAATTTATTTACGTACCTTGTCCTTTAGTTCTCATAGATAGCTTTTCTTTCCACTGTTTGCAAAATCCTATAAAGAATATATGTTTCATTACTATAAGCAAACAAATAATAAATAATTCACTTTTAAATAGTTATTTAAAGTTTAATGTCCAGTTTATTTATGTATTCGATTGACGCTGGCGTCACACAGGCGAAGTCGCTCATGCTTCCTTTGTACTTCCTAAGTGGGCACTCGGTGATAATGTGTTGTCTTAATATCTACCGAAATCGCCGGAAGGGCTGCGGCAACACTGAATCGGACATTCTCGAACATGTTCATGTCAGTCGGCGGATAATTACGGTTAATATTATTGGCTACACTGCGCTACAGCCACCAACAAGTGTCACTCCGCCACTGAATAAGATACATGGAAAACTTTGTATGGGTGAGTAAGTACTACCACAGACCTACAGGGAGCCACTTTACATATACTTACGGAAATTTTGCCCGAGTCATGGAATTTTACCGGAAGTGACGTCAAAATGGGAGGATGCGGGCAAATAAGAAGAGGCAGCCTATTTTCTTTAATAAATAAAACAGTCCATTGAAATGTTACATTGATCTTGCATTTTGGGTAGGACAAGATTTTTTTCTTTTGGTATTTAGTGGGAGTCAGTGTGAGTATAAAACTCGATTTTAGGGGTTTAAAGTCCCCCCATTTGGCTGCCATTTTGAAAAAGGGGGCGTAAACAGTTATTCCGCGATATCTTGAGAACCGTAAGTCTCACCAAAAAAATGTTACGACTTTTTTTGTAGAGAATTGAATTCTCTAAAATCTTGGTCTAGATACTTTTTAACGTAAAATTGAAAATGAAAAAGTTATAATTCAAAATATACTAAAATTTTCAAGAAAAATATAACTTTTTTTCTATTGATTTTATCGAAAATACACATCAGATGTTTCTTGTACATAATTTTATTGCGAACAATTTCCTATACTCATTTTTTAAATTTCTCTTCTTTGGAGAGGTGTTAGGACGCTGCAAATAAATCAAGTGCATCAAAAAGGGCATTGGCTAATTCTGAAAAAAATTGAGAATATTCTTGGGATGATTCCAAGCTCTTTTTGTTTCTTGCAATTTTTGTCCAAACCTCTTCTTTTTTGAGTAAAAAAATCGAAAAGTTCTAAAATTTTGATCTTTCCTCGCCAGATAATTTAAAAAATGACAATTTCTGAAAAAATATTTGGATCAAAATTAGTCTATTCTTGGTAAGACAATCTGAATTTGGAATATAGGGGCTCCCAATTAAAAACCGAATTTGACTTTGAATGACCTTAACCCTTCCACCCATAGTAAAAGTGGCATATACCGCCGAACTGCCCCCAACCAATTCTACAACTTTTGTTTAAAACATTTTTTTCGTGGAGTGCTTATTACTTGAGATACTTGAAAGTTTCAAATTAAAGAAATCAGCCTAGCGATTAAACTTTTAAATATCTCGAGTAATAAGCACTCTGCGAAAACATATTTCAAACAAAAGTTGTAGAATTGGATGGGGGTAGTATGGCGGTATATGTCACTTTGACTTTTGGAGGAAAGGTTAAGATCATTTAAGGTCAAATTCGGTTTTTTAATTGGTAACCCCTACATTTTATTGCAAATTCGGATTGTTTGGCTAAAAATGGACTACTTTTGTTCGAAACATTTTTTATGAAATTGTCGTTTTTTTTAAGTTATCTGACGAGAAAGATTAGAAATTTTAGAACCATGCAATGTTTTACTCGAAAAAGAAGAGGTTTGGATAAAAAATGCAGGAGACAAATAGAGTTTGGAACCATCTCGGGAATTTTTTTCAGAACTGTACAACGCCCTTTTTGAAAAATGAGGAGAAAAAATTATTCACAATAAAATGATGTACAAGAAACATCTGATGTGTATTTTCAATCAAATGAATACAAAAAAAGTTATAACCTTTAAATGATATATTTCTTGAAAATTTTTGTTTATTTTGAACTATAACTTTTTCATTTTCAATTTTACGGTAAGAAGTGTGTAGATCAAGATTGTAGAGAATTCAATTCTCTACAAAAACAGTCTCAAAAAATGTTTCGTGAGACTTACGATTCTCAAGATATCGCGGAAAAACTGTTTACGCACCCTTTCCAAGATGGCTGGGGGGGCTTTCAACCCCGAAACTCGAGTTCTATACTCCCACTGACCTCTCGTAAACATCAAAAGAAAAAAATTTTGTCCCACGCAAAATGCAAGGTACGGTCTAAATTTTGTAACATTTAATGAACTAGAAGGCTTGTATTTTAACTTAAAAAAAAAGAAAATCATGTATTCGATGACTTAAGAAAACATAAAAAAAACTTTAATAAAGGGTGTCTCAGGGTTGCGGGCAAATTAAGCTTGGCACCCCACTACAATCTCATTGTATACTTCAAAACCTACATTTTGACGTAAGTTTTATTCATGTATTCGATGACACAAAAAAATCGTGACCGGAAGTGACGTCAAAATTCCATGACGTGGGCAAAATTTTCTTACATATAAAGTGGCTCCCTGTATGTCTGTGGTAGTACTTACTCTCTAACATAAAGTTTTTCATGTATCTTATTCATAGGAAATCTGTACAGCCGGCTCTCCACCTAATAAAAACATTTCATTTTGTTTAAAATATAGAAAATATCCTTATACAGAAATCTAGCTGGGTGAACTTTTTTTCTCAAACAAAATCTAATTCGAATAGACATTAGCTGTTCACCTTGTACCTTACTTAACTAATCGAAACGGTTCCAATCAAACTTTTCATTCATACCTCTTTCGTAAGTATTGTCGGGCCGCCTTCTAAGGCTTGTCCTAGAAGCGACTCCTGCACGTCTCCATTCCCCCTGGAGGGACTTCTCCCCCTGTCGGGGGTGTAACTGCCTCTCTCCGAACTCCTGGCCCGCTTGGCCGGGGGCGACGATAAGCCATCCTCCCGAGTTTCCGGACGGTCCGTCGCCCAAGGTAAAGATGATGAATTCTGGAATAATATTATTCACATTACATACTCTAGATCAACATGAGGATAAGCTTGAATATTGGCAAGAACTGCAATATTACATTTTACTTGAGGGGTGAATATTTATATTTGAAGGGCAGTGTTGCGGAAATCAAAATATGTTTCGCTACAAGAATTCGGATTTTGAGTAATAACGGAAATAAATAAGAATCGAAACAAATCTACGAAATAAATATCTGGTAGGAGAAGATTGTCCTGATTCTGTTTTAATTGAGAGTGATTAAAAATAAAACATAAATACCAATCTATACCCTGTTTGGAAAAAACAGAGAGTAATAAATCACTCATGGCAAACCCAGCCATGATCTAATGCCATTGACATTTGTGGAAATTATACTGAAAAATTGATTATACATACTAATGCTATAAAAATACTGAATATATGTTATCTAGGTTTAATCATGGATGATGCGCTTACTTGTCAATCGCATATTTCTGATAAAGAAAAGGCGTTTAGTCGTTTATAAGGTTTATACCCATATAAAACCTGTATGTCACCTATTGCTAAATATCGCTTATGCAACAGTCTTGTACTTTCAATCCATCCTTGATTATGGTGATATAGTATAATAACTTTATTAGTGCCGCTACATGTCGTCTGATACAAACAGTTCAAAATGCTTGCATGCGCTTTGCGTATAATATTCCCTTTAGAAATCACATTACTCGCTACTTGAATCACAATTCTATCCTAAATATGAAAAACAGAGGTATATCACACATGTACGGTCTTATTTATAAAGTGTTGAGGACTGGTGAGCCCCACTACCTACGAAACAAGTTCTTAGTCCGGAACCATGAACAAAATACAAGGCACATACCAAAAGTTATTCACATATAATGCAATCCATATGTGGAGCAGGCTGGATCCAAACATTAAAAAGTTATCTACAAAAACATTTAATTATAAAATAAAAAGTTTGCTGCTTGCTGCCCAAAATGTTGCCACCTAAATCAGCGGTACCCTTCCCTGCATGCACCATCTTAAAAATATCTCTACCGTAAATTGTTCTGATTGATCCCCCTCCCCTGCACCGGCGGCGTGACATCGTAGCACACTTTCAAAGTTTCATATTTTTATTCACTTGTTCTCTTTCTTACTCTCATTGTACTTAGTTTAAGGTTTAAATTACTTCCTCTTTCTGTCAGGGCCATTGGAAGAGCACCATCTAGGTGAAATGATACCTATTTGCCGTGTATGTTTTATTTGTATGGTGAATAAAGATATTATTATTATTTTTTTTTTTTACGCGTTAGCGATGCTGGACAGTTCTCCCGTGTCTCCGATATTCTCACGGGGGAAGCGCCAGCGAATTATCTACAACCACTCCCCACATCCCGAGGGTTATTATTATTATTATTATAGTAGGCATATTTTCCAAGATGTAATGGATTTAAAACTGCTATGGTCAAAATTTCCTTAAAAAGTAGGACATTTTTCAATATAACTTAGCAGAACTTCAAAACTGTCCAATGTACATTATTCAAATTTTAAAGAATAATTTACAATAGACACATAATGAACACGTGATTTTTTTGATTTTTTCAATTTTTCCGCTTCTACAGTTTTGAGACGATCGCAGTTAAAGCGAGGGGTCAATACATTTGAATCGTATATTTGTTGGGCGATCACGAATGTCACTTGTTACTACATTTTGAAAAGAAAAATGAAGTACTTGTAGGTTTTGAATTTTTCCGGTGGACCATCGAAACCCGAAAATAACGGATCGAAGCATATTGCTGGCGGCCCGAATCCGTTGACCGCAAGTATTTTTTCCAGGGTCGAGTATGATTTTCCAAAGAAATTAATAACTCTCGAACCGAAGATCCGATTTTGATATTAAAAAATGGCGATTGTAGGGCATGATTAGGTCTATTAAGTGACGTTTGTGAGAAATTTGACAAAACAAAGGCAAATCTACAAATCCTGAAAAACTTGATTTTTTTGATAGCTGGTCCGGCGGTATATAAAAGCACCGGGGGTTTGTTCCGGCACACGGTGGAATGATCGGTGGGCGATCGGGCTGCGTGGTGGAACAAATCTCCATGCACCCGAATCGGCAGCAATGCCCACCTTACGCTGGCAAATCAATCAATCAATCAATCAAATTCAACAAATACCGAACAGTTTCCTAATACAAATCGAAAATTAAGTATTCGGTCTATCAATCTCTATAACTAGTATAAGGCACGGACCTTTTTGAACAAAAAAATCTAAAATAGAGTTTTTTCGAAAAATTAAAAATAAACAAGTTATTTACGAAGATGCATTCCATAGAATTATTTTAAAAAATATTACAAATTGATAAACTTTCCGTTCGATATAGATGCAAAAAAATAATGTAATGTATTTAAAATATAATCATTAATTTCCTTATTTGGTTAAGTAATGGTGTTAAATTTTTGGGGAGGCGCGAAGTAGGCTTTAAGCTTCAATTATTGTAGCTAAAATAATTCCAACTTTATAAAGTAGACAAACTGATTACGATAAATTTGTATCTTTTGTAAAATTTTGATATTTTAAATAAGTTTAATAAAAAAAAATAAATTTCAATTCCTCCATTGCACCTATTGTAAAAGAAACATACGAATGCAAAATAAAACAGGTTTTACTATGAAACAGATTTTGATATCGTGACTTCTCGAAAAAGTCCCTATTTCAGTTATACACGAAATTATTTATAGGTGTTCAAACCAATGAAAATGAAGATCATACCGGAGAGAATTCTATCTCTATAAATATTTGACCGATTTTCATTTACTAGATAAAAATAGAACCAAACCTTTGTGTGTTTCAAAATGTAGTTAGCCTTTACTGTAGTCAATGCAAAAAGAAAAAAGAACATGTCAAAATGTAGTGAGTGATCTTACGACCCTCTGCTGAAAATGTACTGAATCATCCCAACAGGGATAAAAAGCATATCAAAATATAGTTTTTTTAGCTTGTTCTTATTAATTTATCATGCAGATATAGAGCTACGGTCTAAAATTCATGTGCATGCGTTTTTTACTTTCATTATCGGAGTCAGCCAAGATGCCAAAATACTAGTGTTAGTGATTCTGACAAACGACGAAAACTTTCGAAATAAACAAGGTATAATTAAAGTAAGTGATATTTCTGTAAGTTTTTAACATATGCAGCATGCACAGGGAACTTCTATTAGAATAATGATATACATTACATTTTAGGAGTTTCGATTTCTTGTCAGAATGTAGAATTATAAATAATAAGAGATTCTTAAATAAATTCTTATATGAACCTGTGATAAGCTTACCACACACCCACAAAACGTTATTATTTTGCCATACATGAAAACATATGTTTTATTTAAATACGTACTATTCTGTATTAATAATATGTTATAGAATACGCAAGAAAGAGTCACATGTGGTCTGAGAAGCACGTGTTTAAAATTGTATAATAATGTTTGTATCAAAAATATAGCCAAGTGACTGTTGGTAGTGAGAAAGAAAGTGTTGCGTGTCAATTGTCATTACCTATTACTGTCACTTTCAAAACTCATTCACATTTAATACGGTTCATATCTGGAGCAAGCCAAGTCCTATCATTAAAAAATTATTCACAAAAACCCGGTAATAAGTAATAGCTTATAGGTAAGGTGCTGCTCTCCCTGCTTCTACCTACCTAATATAGCCAGACGCCCAGTGTTGCCAACAGATGTTTACTAAATTACACCGCAATACACCCCAAGAAAACTTACTTCTTCAAATAAAGGTTTTGATTAGTTTAGTAGTATCGGTTTTCATTTATAAAAAAATCAACAGCAACAACAATTTAGGGACACGCTGGATACCCATGTATAGAAAAAAAAAACCAATTTAAGCAGAGGCACTGAACACATGGCAATTGCTGTCAAACAAAATGCATGGTAAAACTAATAACACTTGAAATAATGTAATATAAGGTTTGAATATTTTAATAATGAAATAATAACAAAAACTGAACGTTAAAATATCTTTGGTACCTATCCGTTAGGATCATATTACACAGAAAGCAAAATTAACAGTAATATATTTCAAATAACTATCTTACTATACCAGTGTCCATAACACTACAAATATTCGCTATCATAGTAGTGTAGTACTGTGCTATTTAAATTTTGAACTCCGCTACTAATTTACTTTTTGAGATTCCTTTATAATTACACCCAAATTACACCGTAATAAAAAAAAGCTACACCGCAGTCGGTAAAATGACACCCCAATGCTGTAATTACACCGCTATTGGCAACACTGCAGACGTTGCACGTATTAATTCTTTTTGGATGATCTGTAAACTCCAGTTACGTATCATTGTAGAAAACATGTTTTATTTAGGTCCACTTAATTGTTAAAACAAATACATTAATTTGCGTTTTTTAGTTACTTCAAGAGTTCCATATAGATGAATGAGAGAGGCAAGGGGAAATCCTTATCACCCTTGGTCAGTTTGAACTGACTTCAAAAAATTTAAATAAGGAAAAGGTTCTCAATTCCACTGGCACGTATATTTTTTTGTATCTTGAAACTACAGAGTATGACTCGGCAGTGGTCTCACATTTTCATCAAGGTATCTAGTAGAAGGCGAGCATGTACAGAAAAAAATGTTTAACGAGAATTTGACAACTGCGCTAGAGATAACTGAAACAGGTTTTGTCGGAATTTCATTAAAATCGGTAGTTAGGTATGTTTTGAGTAGCTGATGTTGAATTTGAATCAAAGGTTAAAAATTCAAAATGCCAAGTCCAATAGGACTGAAGACCACATTCGAATAATAAATACTCAAACACCGTATACAATCAAGTGTAAACAAAAAATATGAATAAAGTTCATATAAACATGGGTCCGGAAATCACTCCTAAAAGCGCCGTGGGCCTCTGAAGGGGTACCCAAAATTGACATTTTATTTTATGTGACTAGTTTTTGCATATGATTCGATATCAATAGAAATCATTATCTGAAGTTATTCACCAAGGATAAAGTCAATCAGGGATGCACAAAATTGGAAAGGGGAGATTTACACCCTGTAGAATATTGTCATATTTCAAAACCGGCTAATTAGGCAATAGTCCCTGCCCAAATAGCAATTTGTAAAAGCTGAATGAATGTTTACAGAACATTTTTTATAAAACAAGATTGTTGATATCAACATTTTCAAAACATTTATATAACGCTTATAGGTGCAAAATGGGCACAGTTTATAAAATAATGTAGTTCTTCAATTTATTTTATTATAGATCTCACAGGAAGAGAAACTCGAAAGACGTTATGTACTGTTCTTTTTTATCATCTGTTGTTTGATATTACGAATAGCACAGGGAAATTAGCCAAAAAAAGGAGAAAACCTGGAAAAATTAGTAAAAATCTGAATTTTGCCTAGACGTTCTTTGAAGTGTCCCAAACCCAGGTACAGTCACAAAAACATGGCTACCCAAGATATTGAAAAGTCAAAGTTCTTTGCAAATATCTCACGTCTTATGCATCGGATGCCCATGAGGTCAATATCAAAGTTGTAGAGAATTAAGTTATCTACAAGTTATTTTTTAAATTTTTACCAACTTCCCTTTTCGAGATATTCAAGGCCAAAGATTAAAAAAAATGTTTTTTCGCGAATATATCACGTTAAAAAAATCAGACTGCAATACACTAACATGAATGTTATAGAGAATTCAATTATCAACAAGATTTGTATTTTTTTCCAAAACCTCGCCCTTTCCGAGATAATCAAGATCAAAATTCAAAAAACCAATCGTTTGCAAATATCTCGCTTCCTATGCGTCGGACGTACATGAAGCATTATTATTATTATCGGAAGATTCTCCGAAGCGAGGTGGCGGTGAATGGAATAACAGACAATAGATTGTTTTTTGCAACTTTGACCTTGAGTATCTCGAAAAGGGTGAGGTTTTGGGGAAAAATGCAAAATATCAATCTTGCAGATAATTGAATTCTCAGCATCTTTCACATTGACTTCATGGACGTCCGATACATAGGAGGCGAGATATTTGCGAAAACCCGCTTTCTTTGGAACATTGACCTTGAATACCTCGTCAAGGGCGAAGTTTTGAGGAAAAAAATGTAAGAGATCAATTTTGAAGATAATTCAATTCTCTATAACTTGTACATTGACCTCATGGGCATCCGATGCATTGGACACGAGATATTTGCAAAAAAAACTTTGACCTTCAATATCTTGGGTAACCATGTTGGGATTTTTGCGGATTTGGGTTTGGGACACCCGTAAAAATTCAGATTTTTACTAATTTTGTCCAAGTCAAATGCTTTCCCTGGACTGAAACTCATATTTTCTTTTTTCTCAAAATTAAAGTACTCAATATTTTATAACAGAGGACATCTCACACCTTTTAGGGGATTACGTACACCGACAGTGTTTCTGGAAATTTTAATATGCTGTTGAAGCTGTCAAAAATGAGCATTTTGATCAATTACACCAACCTAACAATACAGGGTGTTATAAAAAAATCAGTTCAAAGAATGAGGTCTCATATTCTAAATTCAATTAGCGTAAAAACTTGTGTGTATTATTTTAGAGTGTGGCGGTTTCTTAGCTGAGGAGGGGAGAGATCGCTTTCCCTACTGGTCCGCTGACAATGATAGAAATTCATAAAAATTCCGAAATAAATATATGATTTAATTATATTTCCTCATAAAAGTAAGCATTTTAAAATAATAAATAGCGAAGACTAACCTAGTATTTATAAGAAGAACATTAACTATCAATTAGTTCGAAACCGTTAAATCGAAATCAATTTATTCAGAGACAATATGTAAATAATTCCTCTAAAAGACTTTAGAACCAGTTCCTGAGCAATCTTCCTATTTTGTATGCTGATTTTACATATCTAAAGATGACGAAAAGTTCACATTTTAGAATTCATATTCCAGTCACAAGAAGTACACATTATTTTAGGCCTTATATAATAGTACCAGATGGGCACATTGTAAATGTACAGGGTCCCTATTTATCGGATGTACGAATTAATCATGCTGTGGCTATAACCTACGGAATGTAACAAAATTGACAAAATATACGAGACTGGGTTCAAAATGGTGATGTCTTTGTAGTAAATTGCGGTTATAGATATGCTGTTGATTTTTTGCAGTACTTATACTTAAATGTACAAATGCTACCTGTACTTGTGAGAAAGCAATGGCAATTCACTACAGAATAGACAAATCTTTCCAGAGAAGTAATCAAGACTCGTTGGGAGAGGCTTAACACGCAGCATTGTTTCCATTTGACAAACTGTTTAAAAATTGCTTGTGCACTTATAAGTGCATTTAGAGGTTTAATTCAAATGCAGGATGCCAATGAAGATATTACTGAAAGAATGGCAGCTGTAGCACGTAACTCTCAAAATCCAAAATCCACTGTAAATAAGAATTGAAATAGGAAACTTCAACATACGTCGGGGTGGATGGTTCTTGGATTAATATGGACAATATCGATGTTGCGTTTCCTATTTTATCTTTAAGACATGTAATTATTAAAATATTTGGCACGTACCAAGTAAAGCTAGCTCCGGCATACATTCAAGACACCACGCAAAGATAAGCAAATAACGAATTTTTTTTCCAACTGCAAAAGTTGGAACCTGGATTGTTGTGAGCGAAAATATTTTCTAGGTTTACTCAAGCTGCGAAAGCAGCTGCTGTATTATATCTGCTTCCTCCAATTGATGACGCCCACCTTGATGCTGGTACCGATAATATCTATAAAGTGGGTGTCTGTGCTCATCTTGCTACTGTATATGGTACTTACGTTATGCTAGAGACCAGCAAGCAGTGAAATACCCATCATATAGCTTATTATACTCTTTGCAAATACAAAACGAAGAGTATATTGCATTCGATTGGCACATTTCTAAAACCGGTAATATTGCTCGTAGAGAAAAAAATTTCATATCACTGTCTTGGTGATCGAATTCTGAACAGCTTTCAAAATGTCCGTACGTCTGTCCGTCTGTCTGTCTGTCCGTCCGTCACGTTTCTTGTAAGCACGATAACTTAAGAACGAAAAGTCGGGTTAGCTAGAGGAAGAACCCTATTGTTTTTGAGCAAAATCGATCGATAAATAAAAAGGTTATATTTTGTTTTAAATAAAAAGAAATTTTTATTGCATTATTTTTTTTTGTGTTTTGTAATTAAACTAAAAATGTCTAAAACTAATATTTTTTATCAAACAACTGCGAAGAGTATCCTATGGAATGTGCGACAATTATATAAAAAGTGCAGTAAATCGGCGAAGGGTATAACGGTTAGCTTGTTAATTCATGTATTAGATACTGCAAATAGGACTGAATGGCCTGAAATAATACCGTATAGATGTTTCGGACTTTTTACTAATTTTCGTCATTGTCCAGGGACCATCATGGAAAGTGATTTATTCCCCTCAACCAAGATCTCCACTGTCTAAAATAATATATACACATTTTATAAACACAATATAATAATAGATGTGTTTTTTATTCAAATTATTGCACCAATTGGATTCAGAACATGAGGTCTCACAACTGATAAATCGTTCATTGAATTGAATTTTCTATATCACCCTATATAGCTAGGTTGGTGCAATTGAATAAAATGCTCACCAAATAAACCAAATTGTTATTAATAATAAAAATACAAGTTTATTGATTTGCAATGACAAAAGCATAAAATAATCGCCTCTGAGGTAGTTTCGACAAACATCAAAACACTTGAACACAACACTCGAACACTCGACATGTATTTCGCTTACCACGTTGGCATTATTTGAGGATGACTAAAATCAGTTTTCATCGTCTCCCGATGATGGCAACGTGGTTGGCGAAACCTTATTATTCAAGTATTGTGTTCAAGTGTTTTGGTGTTTGTGGAAACTGTTTACGAGGCAACTTGACACCGAAGGTTTCAAGCCCCCTCCATGACATAAAATATCAAAATAAAAGAAAGTAGAACGCTTCACTGTAATTAATTCACTTCAGCTTCCTTACTATGTATCTATTTATAATTATTTATATCATACGTTGGAGTATCCGAGCGAGTACAGTAGGTATTTACCATAAAAAATTACCCATAATTATCAGCTTGCGTAAGATTAACTACACCAGGGAACACACGTGCGTGTGTGTTATAATCACAGCGGGTGAGCGTTTTCATGAATGAAATTTAAATACTAAAATATGCATACATATAGTAAGAATGTACGTACGCTGGAAAGCAAAAGTAATATGCCATAAAAAGAGAAAATAATTTCGATGCTAATATCTTACTTAATTTAAATATCCTGTCTGGCATTTTCAGTTGACATGATATAGTATAATACTGATGAGCTTTTAATCGGATTTTTTCTCACGGAATATAATCACATGTCTTGTTTTCTTCATTCATTTGTATGACTTATTTAGTTACAGACTATTTCTTTCAAATTTTTCCTTCGGTGTAAGCTGTGCCAGTCAGGGCCGTTTCTGGGTCTTTTTCCACCCCGTGCAAAAATAAATCTTGCCATCCCATAAATTATGGATTATATTTTTTCAGAATAAATTTTCTTGTGTAAACAGTACTGTATGTATACAGGATATAATTAGTTTCATGTCATTAAAAAACAAAAAACCTTATATAACATGGGGTCTAAAACTCATAGTTTTGGAGAAAAAAAATAAACAGAAATTTCCAATATAATTACAAGCATACTTTAGAACTGCTGACATACTCTGACATTCGTGCAAATAAGTATGGTGCGCCTAAGAGATCATCGAAAACATATACCTATTACCTATATACTGGTAATACACTATAAGAAACTATGTACTGAATTGAGGCTAGAGAACGAGATAGTTTTCTATCTCTGCGGAGAACTTGGGACCCAACGCGCTCGCTCTGACTACACGATCTGATGAAGGAAGTAAGGAGTAAGGAAGCGCGCTATATGTAACAGGCCAGTGGTCAATTTCTCCGATTAGATTGTGACCATTTACCTTCTATATTCAGTTGAACTGTCACAATCTCGCGTCACTAAGGCATGCGCACCATACCCTCTTAAAGGATAGAGAGACAGGCTTCCCTTGGCGTCAAGTTACGAACGAAACTCGTATATAGTTAATATGTATATGATTGAAAGGCATGCCGACGAAGTAGTTAAAAGCGACGACAGAGGATACCGCCATGTTTTTTGCTTCTTCACAGCCTAATTATTACGCGTGGTATACTCTCCCATGTAATATTCTCAAGTAATAATTTGAGTTTGTGTCCTTACTTGGTAAATAACGTACCACACGACGCGACCTACCCGTTCCTTGGTTTGGTCTGTTGCTTTTGTTATTTTTTAATTTTGTGCCACTTATGTTAAGATTTAGTTTATTGACTTATCGTTAGTACTTGGTTACGTAAGACACTACTTCTCGTTTGTGCCTTTTGTGTTACTTTTTGGATTTTGGACCAAGTCTTCCTTTTTGTCTTCTTTATTGTAACGTTAATCCACAGTTTAGTGTGGTGTTTTAAAACGCAGATTTTGGACCTTATGTAACATGCGGAATATTCAATAGCATCCTTTGTTACACTGTTAATAATTATTAGAAAAATTATAAGTTATCGTAAATCCCACAAACTTTAGTACTAATAGAGTGCCCTTACTCCTTATACTATGATGAACGTAAGTCATCTGTTAGAGTTAACGCTCGCGAATACTAGACGGCGCTCCAGGAATGATATTTCAACTAAATAACGCCGGGTGAAACTCTTTCTCGTTGAACCATTGCACTAAATAGACGTATTTATAATTTTGTTTGACCTGTAATGGGGATGTTAGAATTTGAAAAACCTCGTGATGATCACATGAGGTAAGGGTTTCATTATTATACCGGTAAATGCCATCTAACATTTGGAATATTGTTTTAGGTTTTTCTTATATTCTTATAAATTAAGAATTAATTTCTTAATAACAAAACTTATTCACATCTAATGATTTTAACGTAAGTATTTCAACGTTACATTATTTGCTTTAAGCAAGATTTGAGATTATCTACATTCGATTTGCGATACCTACTATGTTTTCCACTAAGCAAGCAATATTCGTATGAAGTCGACCTTTCTATACTACATTTTGAATTGGGGTATACGAAAACATTCTGAGCGATGAGATTTTTTTCATTTTGTCTGGGCGACAAATCTTGTACGAACGTTTCTACGATTTCATAAACTCAAAATGGGATTAAGGCAGCCACAGGTGAATTTAAATCCATAGTCATCGGAGAACAGGATCGTATGTAGGACTTTCCTTAATCAGATTAAAACAAAATAAAAGATAAGTACTTTTGATTGCTACATATAAAAGAGATTATTTTCACATGATTGTAGTTTTGGGTCATAAAAGCCAAGTGTCTAAATTTAACATATGAAATTCAAATTCAATCTATTATAATTTTTGTTAGATTATATTTTAAATACGCTGTTATAGTTAATCCGTTGTCGTACATTAATTCATAGTTACTTATATCTTAAATTCATTGTCGCACATATTTCACCGTAGTATTAATTTCGTGGTTAATTTTATCGTGTTTCCTTACTGTAAATATTTTATCGTAGTATTGTAATGCATTTCTGTTGGTAACATAGTAAGTCGTGGTTCATCTTGATGGTAACGAGAGTGTTTAAGGTTTATGAACTTTGAGATAAGGTTACGAGACATATTTTTTGTAATATAGTTATTTTGTCTCTCGTCAAGAATCTCAAGTTTACCCAAATTTGTTGTAATATATGATTTTTAATATTGAGATAAATGTACGAGACTTATCTTCTGTAATATAGTTATTTTGTCTCTCGTAGAAAATCTCAAGTTTATCTAATTTGTGTAATATATGATTTTAGTATTGAGGTGAAAGTTACGAGACGTATCTTTTTTAATATATTTTTGGTTCTTGTAAACACCTCAAATTTATTTTGCTGTTGAGCAAATTTGTAATATAGTGTAACTTGTAATATAGTATTTTATTATCTTGTAATATATACTTTTGTTTCATAATTGAGACAATTTACGAGTCATCTCTTTTGTAATATATTTTTTTTGGCTCTCGTAAAAGTCTCAAGCTTATCTTGAGCTTCGGTTATTGTAATATAGTATTTTGTATATATTTCTGTGTGATATTTTGCCATACAGTATCGCTGATGCTGTGATAGCTCGTTCACTTTTTGTAATATAATATTTTTGTAATATAGTACTATTGTATATATGTAACTTTTGTCTTTTGTTTATCTTTATCTTTAATTTTCTTCGATTACCCTAAGTAATCAATGGCGCCCAAGCCTTGAACTCCACGCCCTTTTGCTCTCCGTATCTTTACTGTGCTAGCCAGGTTACACCAGCGACGCTAACCACGTCGCTCGTAGGGTGGCCTACTTACAACACTTGGGCAAACTAATACCTTCATTTTCTTAGCCACAATTATAGAAGATTGCACTTATCCAGAGCTCGCGGATATGCACTTGGTGTATGGAGAAAATGGTGGAAATGCAGCTGGTGCGGAAGAGCTTTAGAACAATTGCAACGACGTATTTTAATGTGCATAGAAACCATAAAAAATGATCCTAATTTACCAAATGTGTTGAACGGAGTGCGTATATCCTTAGTTCAACGTGCCGAAATGTGTATACGTGGAGATGGAGGTCATTTCGAACAATTTTTGTGAACAATTCAAAAGAATTGTTCAGTTATTGGGTGGTACCTATTGGGCATTAAAGGTATGATTATAGTTATTAGTATTCGCTGTCTTGTTTTGATCTGTTTATTATTGTATACATTGATTTTCATAGAGACCAAAGATTCGATTTTTAGTTTTCGATACCTGATTGGGAAAAATTATGCGCTCAATTCGTTAAAAAAATCATATTTTTTCCTAACTTAAAATACACAACTATTTTCTGTTATCGTATCTCGGATGTCTAACCGTTCGCTTTCCAATTTCATAAAATAATTACTAATTTTTTAAGCGTTTAACACAATATTACAAATGTTAATAAACCATTTTTAAATTTTATAAATTCTTATAAACGACAATAAAAGCTACAATAACTTTGTTCCAAATTAAAAAACACATGTGAACAAATCCTATTTAAACCCCTGCGGCCATGCTATGCTTGCGTTGTCTCGAAAGAGAAGGAATTAGTTACATTTTCATAATTAGTGGTATAAAAAGTTCGGTACAAGTAATCCCATCAAAGTGCCGCACTTCTACCGGCAGGAACACATGTCGGATATTGCAGTTTTTTATTATTTTCAATATTCAGAACTATGACATCCATTGGCCCTGAAAAACAGTGGTTCTAAAATGTTTCCTACCTTAACATTAAAAATGTAAACCCAGGTCAATTTTTTTTCTCAAAGTGCCCCTATAGAGAAAAAGTCATATAGGTTTTTTGTTTGTCTAGTCGGTCCCTATTACCAGTTTTTTTTTAAATTTAAATAATAAAGATTCTTCTATTAATTATTTTAGAAAAGGAAACTAGAAATGAACTACCATTTCTAGATGTTTTAATTAAAAAAAGAGTAAATGGTAGGTATCTATAGCTGTACTAAATTTATTGTTGCTGATTTGGCATCCTTAGGTAGATTACTCGAAGTAAAATACGTCCCATTTAAAAATTCCAAAACATTAAAAAAAACTCTTTTTTATCGAATTCCGACGAACTTTTTGTACACCAACAGTAAATCGATCAATATCTATTATGACTATTTTGTAGATATTAAGTTTGATTAAGGTGACATATATAATTTTTCCTGAAAAACCAGTTCAAAATTGGTTATCACCTACGAAATATTAATTAAGAGGTACGAAATTATCGCAAATAACATATTACATGTTTTTACAGACAGAAAAAATACGGGTGTGGCGCATTAAACTCATATGCAAAACAATTTAATTTAATGAATTTTGCAATCTAACTTCAATACCTTACAGAATAATTAATTATTCACCTGTTTAATGATATTAATACAAAGTATTAAAAATAATATCTAATGAGGCCAGTCTACAAACTCGCTTAATTTATGTTGATCAGGCTTTTTTATGTAATTTTAACCTCTATAAAAATATTGTAAGTGACATGTCCAAGATTTTATTGAACACCATTTATATTTATGATTGTCGTTAATGTCGATTTCTCTAGTCCGTCTAATAGTCTCAATAATTTTGGTTTACTTACTTGACCTTTTATTTTCTATGCTATGGCCGGTTCAATTTCAAATTATGATCACCGGTTATCATTGAAATTATCGCATATGTTTGACAAAGACAATTATTTTAAATGTAAACTAATTGTAAATGAAATACGGAAGTTGTTATTATCGTAGTATTTAGAAATATAACTGCTACTTTCGGTAATTGATCGGTATCTGCTAAATGTTAATTAAAAAATGTCCCTTGTTCACGTGTGTGATTTATGATTAAGTTCAAGCATGATTGATAGATGCAAGTACAAGAATGGCAGCAGTTTCGTGCGTATATAAATTATGTGGTTATTTACGTTTGCATATTTTTTTCTTTTATTTTAAGAAAGTTAGCAACACACTGAAAGTTATCGATAAGATTTTTCAAATTTTTTCGCTGCAAAATGCACTGTATCCTTTGGCATGTTATGTATTATGCCATAATTCAAGGACCAAAATTCTTCAACCAAAACATGAAGATATAACCAAACATGCTATAGTAAATTTTTGCTGTGGAAAAAGGTACAGGATGTCAAAGTAGCATACAAGTAGATGGAGGCCACATCGAAAATTTACTCTAGTTGCAGCAAACAGTTCGTAAGAAAGATAGTGAGTTTGAGCAGTTGTCACTTTTTAGATTTTACTTACGTTGTTTAATTTTTTTAATAAGTAGCAACAATTTACTAAAATATTGTTGCGTGTTTCCACCCCTAGGAAACCGCCCTTAAAATCCGTGGGTTCAAAAATTATAATAGCAGATAAACACTAACATACTTCATTGAATAAGTTACTGAAAACTTCACAATACTTTTATTAACTAAAATACACTTTTACTGACTAAAACAACCTTTAACAATGTTCATTACTTAATATTTTCACTCTACTGTTCACTTTGTACCACTTTCGATTTTCTAACCTTTAATTCGTTTAAAGACTGTCTCTCCGGCCGTGAGTCTTGCATTGTATACTCTAAAAACGCCTCTAGAACCGTCTAGAGTAATGACCAGAACCTTCCGCGGCAATCTAGAATAATGTAGAAATCTCGATCTTCTTCTATAAGTTTGCAGAAAACATACTACTCGTGCCTCAATTATGGCGCACACTACTGGCTTTGATGTTACTGCAGCTTCTTATCACCATTGCTACATTGCTGACATCCTTCAGATAAACATGACATATAAAGGTTGCTCTAAGGCTTAAAACGTAGTACAAAAGAATGGTCACTGCGGAAAATAAAAATACAGAGAAATGTCGACAAAGCAGACAAATCAGTCCTTACATGTGTAGACATATGTAATAATTGACAAATATACATGTATAGACAAGATAAGCACCCCCACTCTGGAAATATATAAAGTAAAAATCTACTGACGGTAATTTCAAAGTACAAATTAGTAACACGCAAATAATTCGGGAAATCAATACTATGTACTGCACATTACAATTCGTAGCACTAGTCAACATTTTAGAGAGTACTTTCTACTTAACTAATCAACCCTAACTTAATTTTCAATCTTCTTAAACTAGCTGTGATAACGAGAAAATGAATTCATAATGTTTATGGGCGCAATATTGGCCAATATACTAGTATTCTTTCTGTCTTTTCTGGTTATGTGGTCGAAGTATATAAGAGTAAGTTTTTGTAACAAAAACTACGCGGTTTTGAGCTCAGCCAATATATTATTAAGTTTTATTATGATATTTATAATAACTCACGAGTGAATTACTATAACTCACGCTATTCGTTTATGGATGCCATCACTTGTTCAAAAGCAGTTCATTAATATGTAAATCTAATAAAAGTAGATAAACAGAATTTGGTCACCGTAAATATTAGAAAAAATATATATGGATTTAGACAAAATCATAATTTAAAAATATTTGGTAACTTGTCGATTTTATTTTGGCTCACGACTGGTACATAATTCTGAATTGAAAAGTGTTTAATTGATTACTTTTGGACAAAATAGCGTTAGATTAAGTAAAATATCCGTAAAGAAATCACACAATTATAGGAAATGAAAGCGAATTGCGTAAATTAGTACTAATTAGAGTTCAACAGATTTTGATATATTGAGTCCAGTCCAGCTTAGATGTATTATACGATTACAATTCTGAACTTCTTTCAACGGTTCACGTGTTAACTGGCTGAGATTTTAGAAGCAAAATTGGGTATACTGTTAACGCGCTGAGATTTTACGAGCAAAATAGGGTATAAAAATAGCATCATAAAAGTAAATTTAAGTTTAGAAGGATCTTTGGTGCAAAATGTTAAACCTTAAACCAGAAACTAAATGCAAAATATTTGGTGAATTAAGATTGTGGTTAAATTTCAATCAGAAAAATTATGCTGGAGATTTACTCTCACTAATAAAAGACACACGGGAACACTTTTGTACGTTCTTATACTAATTATTCTAAAGGCATTAATTATTCTTCTTTAAATGCTTTCAAATATATTTATGAAATGGTATGTGATGGCTATTTAATACCAACAAATGAAATACGATCCTTTCCCACCCTTTACATTTCAATTTGCCGAGGCAAAACTGCTTGTGCGGGCAAGTTGTATTTGTTGTGAATGGCATTCAAACACGATTTGTTTAATTAATAATTTATTAACCTAACACAAAGGTTAAATTTAAATAAAATAGGTGACTACCTAAACTAGGTACTGAGAAAAAAAATTCTCTCAAAATGTACAGGGTATCTGGTCTATATGTACAAATATTTTGCACAATGATATTAATGCCACATGATGTGAGTAGAAATTTTAGTGGCCTAGGTCAGTAAAAGACCTTGAGAACTTGGCTTAATTTGGTAAGCGTTACTGACCTAATCAATATTATAAGTATAATGGTGTTCTGAAATATCGTATTTTTAGAAAATATTTAATTTAGGAAAAACCATTGGAGTGAATACAAAATTTTATAATACATTTTACCTCATTTAGGCCGTTGTATCATCACGCAAAATTTTTGTACGTGTACGCCAGCCACCCTGTATAACCGATCATTTGAAATAGATAGAGCTAGATTAAAATAAATGCCAATAACTCACTTTTTCAGATATTTAATTTCAGAAAATGCTTTTTCGTAGAAAGATAATTACTTAAAGACAAACGTATACAATTTTTCATAAAACTAATGTGCAAGAAAATCAGATTTAAAAAGCTCCAAAATAAACTGGTAATATTTCTTTCTTTAAATAACTGCTTTATGTTTCCTATTAGAGAAGTTAATAGTAAAATAATTAATATTTTTTACAAAATCTACAAGTAAATGTTTTTTATAATTAAGTTCTATTTATTTTTCATCTCTTTGGGCAACTAGTCGGACCATATTCTAAGCTCATTATTTAAAAAAATAATACACGTAAAACCAAATTGCAGTTAAAACATTGACAAAGACATTTTGTTGAAGATATTTTTTATAAACGAAGGACACAAAATTTAAAGGCAAAATTTTTGAATGTAGTAGTTTACATGTAAGAATAATATCTCTTTTTTTCTGCTTTCATAATAATAATTGAAGAATATTATTTTGGATATGTAAGAGATATCCGTCATACACTCAATATCTATTATTAAAAAATAGGAAATTGACCTATTCTTCAGCTATACTGCTGATCCAATTCTGATCATGCTAGTATACTAATAAAGCTAATCAATGACACCATTGTGGTAAGATAATAACAAATTATCCTCTGAAAAATGTTATTAAGAGACTTCCTCTTACGAAAGTCATTATCGATCTCAAAAAAAGCCTCTCTCCCTACCTAGATTGTAGATTACTTAAGAGATCGCGTGGCCTTTTAGCCTTTATTCATGTGGATCAAAAAGATCTTCGGTGAATTACCCCACGATTAGTTGTTGCTTAGGATTGCCAATCTTTTTACAAAGCCTGTGATTTATCTGGAAGCTAGTTTTCCTATGTCTATAGGGGTAGTATATGTTCCTCAGACTCCGTTAAAGTAACTGCATTTATCATTTTCTGCCTTGTCCAATTTCTTCAGATACCTTGAAGAACAGTGGAATTTCTTTATGCATTCCTGGGTACCTATACAGATCTATAGCATAAATGTTTGTTTGGAAGATGGTTTAGGCCTAGATAACTTGCCCTTCAGCCATCTTAGATTTGTGTATCGAATGAGTGACCCTTTTTCAATTCTGCGTGTTTCACGGCTTTTAATCAGCAAACCAAAGGATACTCGAAGTCCTGCTTGATTGGCATTGAGTTAATAGGTTTGAATTAGCTCTAAAATACTTAAGTGATCATTCGAATCGCCTGGTTTGAATTTAAATGCCTGATGCCACCTTAAGGCACCAAGTACTGCCTCATATACAAATGAAGAGGAAGCAAATCTAACATTGCTCTCATAATTGAGGAAATGAGGAACACTACCTAGGGTACCTCATTTTATGGCGAAACAAATTATAAATACAATATTTCTTTCAGTTGTTATTATTCTAAACTAAAGATAAAAAGAATATAAAATCTCTGTAGTGGCTTCTGATTCTCCCACAGTAGAAGGAAACATTTTGTTTATTAGGACATGCGGTAAGCGGGTATTAAGCTTATAGGCATGCGTGTATTAGAATTTTATCCAGCGTTGATTTGGTGCCCAAGTTTTACTAAAAAATAACAATGTGGAGTTCTTCCTCAAATATTTCTCTTGGTGTGTTAACTAAACAAATTCTAGTTTATCTTGTCGTTACCGCAATTAAATAACTATTAGTAAACAAACATTAATATGTTAATTAAGTACAACAATTCTATTATATGCTTATACTAAGTAAACACTGGGTTTTATTCAAACACAGCTAGCTCATCATTCTAATTTCTTAGTCCTGTACTACCTAAGTGTGTTTTTCAGGGTTATATATTTTCGTCAAATTACTAATTTTATTGTAACAGTTTATCTCGAAATCTAAATTAGTCAGTGGGGTACCGCAAAGAAATCAAACACAATTAAACAATCATATAATTTTAAATAACCTTGTAATATTCATTAGTTAAGCCACTTAACGGAGACTTACACCAAATAAATTATATATAAGACATATAAACTACAACCTTTACACAAAGACGTATTTCAGTCATTTCCTGCCTAATTTAGTTTTGCAGGTAAGCCTCTTCCAAATTTTAATGATAATTGTTTCAATTGCTTGTAATATATTGAGGAAAACCCACTACAGTGCTTCGTTAATTGATATTTACACATAAAACGCAAGTATAGTGAATCAGGACAGTTCTAACTGATTAATTTGATTTTCTCATATATCGAACAGAATACAAAGAAAGTTAAACAAAGCTATTCAATGATTATGAAGTAATTTTCATGAGTATATTAGAAATATAAAGTATGACCTAGGATATGTAAAATTAAGTGTCAAAAGAAGATGAATCGGTGAGGTGTTTATGTTACGTTGATAAACATTAGGAACTATTGCCTGATTATTCGGTTTTGCAATATAGCAATTATTATACAGGGTGTTTGGTGCATCGTGTGCCAAATTGAAATGGCCGACAGAAAGGGTTATCTGCTATCCTTTCAGGCCCCTTAACACTTCCCATGCTCTGCGGGATTTTTCATATCGACCTTTTATCTTTTTAATGAAAAAAATCCCAAATTCTACATTTAAATTCAAATTGTAAAAAAAGTATTAGGCGTAGACTGCGAATTTCATTTTTATTTTGATGTGTATTGTTGAAGGGTTCTTTTAAATCCAAAATTGCTGGCATTAGTCATCTAGTTATTTTTTTATTCACTCGCAAACTTTCGGAATAGGTAAAATTTAAATTTAAACTTACACTTTACATGGCTATAAAAAAAAACTCAGAGCAACTGGGATCTTCCAACTCCCTCAAAAATTCTCTAGTCTATCCTCTTGCTAGTGATGTGCCACACGTCATAAAAATCTTTTAATAACTTCGTGAATTCGCTAAATTAATGAATCGGGTCACATAAGGCTAATATTCAAAATTCCGAATAAAAAATTATTTTTGCATAAGTTATGCATGGGAAACAGGTAAAAATCTGTTATCTCACTCTTGCGAAGTAAAATCTATCTTCTATCTCTTTCTGTTCATTGGTTTTCTTGAAATAAAGAAACAATTACATTTTTATCATTTATTAAAAAAATTTAAAAATCTTGCTCAAAGTGTTGGTCTCTGTTCGAATGCAGGCCCGACATCTGCTTCGTATTTCGACAGTTGTTGTATGAAGTCGTATTTCCTCCCTAATTATACCGAAAGCCATTTCTATGCGTTGGACAAGAGGACAAGTTCCTCCCTAGTCGCAACCTCTGTCGCGTACACGAGCTCTTTGGCACGACCTCGGACATAAAATTCAACGGAGTTAGGTCTGGGGAACGAGGAGGCCACTGAATAGGGCCGTCCCGCCCAATCTGCGCATACGCCTATAGTTTTTCAAAATGACGGCTTTCCCGCGCACTGGCGATTGATTGTAAGAGAATATCTAGACAATGTGTTCCCAAATGCGTGGATTGGGCGGGATGGCCCTATTCAATGGCCTCCACGTTCCCCAGACCTAACTCCGTTGGATTTTTATGTCTGGGGATGTGCCAAAGAGCTCGTGTACGCGACGGAGGTTGCGACTAGGGAGGAACTTGTCCACTCGGTACAATTAGGGAGGAAATACGACTTCATACAACAACTGTCGGGCCTGTATTCGCAACAGAGACCAACACTTTGAGCAAGATTTTTAAATTCTTTTAATAAATGATAAAAATGTAATTGTTTCTTTATTTCAAGAAAACCAATGAACAGAAAGAAATAGAAGATAGATTTTACTTCGCAAGAGATAACAGATTTTACCTGTTTCCCATGCATAATTTAAGCAAAAATAATTTTTTATTCGGAATTTTGAATATTAGCCTTATGTGACCCGATTCATTAATTTAGCGAATTCACGAAGTTATTAAAAGATTTTTATGACATGTGGCACATCACTAGCAAGAGGATAGACTAGAGAATTTTTGAGGGAGTTGGAAGATTCCGGTTGCTCTGAGGTTTTTTTTTTATAGCCATGTAAAGTCTAAGTTTAAATTAAAATTTTACCTATTCCGAAAGTTTGCGAGTGAATAAAAAAACAACTAGATGATTAATGCCAGTAATTTTGGATTTAAAAGAACCCTTCAACAATACACATCAAAATAAAAATGAAATTCGCAGTCTACGCCTAATACTTTTTTTACAATTTGAATTTAAATGTAGAATTTGGGATTTTTTCATTAAAAAGATAAAAGGTCGATATGAAAAATCCCGCAGGGCATGGGAAGTGTTAAGGGGCCTGAAAGGATAGCAGATAACCCTTTCTGTCGGCCATTTCAATTTGGCACACGATGCACCAAACACCCTGTATAATATAAATATATAAATTTAATAAATATGGATAATTAATAACTTCTTTATTTATTGATCGAATTTGTGAAAAAAACAATAGGGCTCCTCCTCTAGCAAACACTAACTTAACGTCCAAATTTCATTACAATTGAACTTTTCGTTCTTAAGTTAAAGTCTTAAGAAACACTACGGACGGACAGACAAACAAACAGGCAGACAAGCAGGGGGACACATGCGGACGGACACACGGACAGTCAGGCAGGCGGACGGACAGACTGACGCACGGAGGACGGACGGACATTTTGAAAGTGTTCAGAACTCTATCACCAACGCAGTGATATGAATTTTTTTTTCTCTACGAGCGATATTACCTGTTTTAGAAATGTGCCGATCGTATGCAATATACTCTTCGAATTTGCGAAGAGTATAATACAGAAAACTGAACTACCTTATTTGCATTGGTTACCTGACTTTATTTTTCTTAACGCTCGTTACTTTTAAAATATTAAACACGCAAATAGATACCCCATTTTAGAACAAGAGCTGCTATCACCATAGATATGGTAGTTATAGCCGAAATTACATAACAGAATTTGTTGAGTTTGCCAATAATGCATATTTGCATTTAGAAACGCTGAAATAGGATCAGCCATGAGAATATTAGAAAGCAATCGAGGATAAATTGTATATGAATTATGGACTACAAGATAAAGTACATCAGAGAGCTTAAAACTTAACTTATGTATACAAGGTGTTCCGTGGGTAACTGTACAAAGTTTGATGGAACTGGCTTAGTGTTCGGCATAGCCCAATTTTTCAAAATAGATTGTCCATAAAGTGGTCCAAAAATAATTCAGGCCCCTTTTTAGGTGATGGGAAAGTTTTGACTCTATTCACACCACCCATTCCATTCCCCAATTTTACGATAAGTGACTTTGAAATTCTACTAGTAGAGATAGGATGCGCTCATGTTTGTAGTATAGAGATATAAAAAATCATATAAATGTCGCAGGTAGTTTATTTTTTAGCTAGAGGTAATAAACGTTTGAAAACACGAATTCTTGAAATAATATTCTGCCACCTTTTTCTGTGGAGAAGTTGTGCAACCGCCAACAAAAGTCCATAACAAACTATTTCTGATGATTCTAAGGACCTTCTTTCTGAATTCGTTTTCAAAAATTATTTACTTTGTTGGAATGGGTCATTTCAATTTTTAAAGCTTTGTATCCGTTATAGCCTAGTTGTCAGAAACAGAAATTGCTAAAAACCTGTCACTAAATGTTATATGGTTGAATTTTTCAGAATAAGTATTTTTGTTGGTGTAGAATACGAGGCGATCTCTAAAAAAATCGAAAATATTGGCTGAAATTCAGTTTTTCTTCAATAACTCGAAAAATAAAGAAAATTTACCAAAACACTAATAACACTAGACGATAGAGGGGGAAATTTCAGATCAAAAACATATAGGAAGTTTTTTTGTACGATCAAAAATGTAGGCTCCACATGACTAGAATTCGGTTATTGGCCAATAATTCGAAAAATAAAAATATATCAAAAAACTAATAGCACAAGGTGAATAGAGGGGGAAATTTCACATCAATAACGTATATGAAGTTTTTTTTACGATCAAATATGTAGACGTTAGATTTTTTTGTTTAATGCACGCAAATGGAACGTGGCGATACATAAGCACGGCTCGCGAAGCGTGCGCGGTCTCGGACGCGCTACACTTTTGAACTAATTAATGACATTGAGCTCAACAAAGCTTAAATGAAAGAAGGAGCATGTGACTATTGGATTATTATATTTTCAAATATAAAAATGAATATATGTAGAAATAATATATATATGAAATCGAATCATAAAGAGGTTTCCAATGAAATCAGTAAAAGCTCTACCATTTCTACAATTATCAAGATAGAAATCTGAAACTTTGACATATTACTCTTGAAGAAGTAAGGTATAAAAATATCCAATGGAAAGTTATCCAACCAAATAATTTTTTAACTAAAAGTTATTAAAATTTATTTTACCCCTAGTTACACGAATTTTGGTGCAATGAAAATTTTTTATTTTATTTTCGTAAAATAAAGAGGGTTAATTTAATTTTTAAAGTAAATCTCCTTGAAGCATCTTAAAGTACACATTTCAAGCTTTAAAAATCGCACCTACAAAAATCTAATAACGCGATTTAAACCAGAGTAATAAGGTGGTTAAAATTTGTTATACATATCAAATTTTATCACTTTCTCAAGATTTTGCAATTTTGGATGCGTACATCTTCAAAAATAAATTTTTGAATTTTTTTTCACTCATCGAATCTATTTATACATTCCTTTAAAAGTAATATATGAAAGATCCATGTTTTTATCTTAAAAATTGTATAAATGGTAGAACTTTTTCCGATTTCATCGAAAATCTCTTTATGTTCAGATTTCATATATATACTATTTCTACACATATTCATTTTTATATTTGTAAATATGAAAATCAAATAGTCACATGTTTCTTGTTTCATTTAAACTTTATTGAGCTCAATTTCATTAATTAGTTCAAAAGTTACAACAATTTTAGTGTAGCGCGTCCGAGATTGTGCACGCTTCGCGAGCCGTACTTATGTCTCGCCACATTCCAATTCCCCCTCTATCGCCGTGTGCTATTAGTTTTTTGATATATTTTTTATTTTTCGAGTTGTTGGCCAATAATCGAATTTCGACAAATATTTTCGATTTTTTTAGGAGTCGCCGGCACCTTACAGATGTAAACTGTTTTTATCGCATCCTACACAAAAAAAATACTTATTCTAAAAAATTCATTCATACAACATTTAGTGATGCCTTGAAACCCCTGAAGACTGGGCTATTAGGACCATGTGTAATAAACAAACCAGATTTCAAAAGAAGCTTATCTGGTTTCTTCCGACGATATTTTATGTACGTAAAAATAATGAAAATAACAATAAAGTGACAGGATAAATATTGACAATTGCTTTTATTATATTATATGGGAAATGTCATTTGTCATTTCACCAGTGCCGTAGTCATGGGTAACACTCTAAATTTTTTTGTGTTGAAACAATAACCTGGCACTGCTTGAAGCATCAACACAATGTATCAGCGTAATTGTGTCATAAATGTGTAAAGTGGTATTAAGAATCGTAAGACATTGGCACTAGAGCATCCATCAGTATTAGTGTTGAAAAGGCAACACAGCAGCTCTGTTTCATGATACGATGCCGGATTCGCGAATTCCCAGAAAGCTACTAACAGGCAGAAGATATTTACCTGATCTCGAAGCATCCCCATATCTGCTTCCTGAAGTGATTCGAATATAAAGTAGAAAAGGGGTTAAATGTTAAATTAAATAGAACACTAGTCTATTGTTACGACCACCGGAATGGTCATAACAGGGACCACTTGGCTTCACTAGAGGTTGGGGTTGTCGGGAATTAACAAGACAAGTGTAAAAACAATACAACATTTATTCCTGGCACTGGGTTATAAAATGGTTTAGGGACACAGAACATAACAACAATTGTAACACTTTGAAAAGGGCCTTACCTATTGGTGCACGTTGGAAGGAGATGCGTCACTTCGCCTACACAAACTAAAAACTGACTGTCGACACTAAAACGTCGAAGCTGAATCAATGAAAAGAACCAAGAGAGCCCATTTGTTTTGATTATTCGTTTTATATATTTAGCAATTGGTTTGTTTTACAAAGTCAATGTCATGTTTATATATGTTTATGTTTTGTTACTAAATAATTCTAATATCGACATTGATTTTGATTTCTATAGTTTTCTAATTGATAACTAGACTAGGGTCGAACATGTTTTATTTATACAAGCATTTGCTACTTTCCCGGATTTGACTGTTTCCTGCGTGACAAATTTAACAAATGGGTGCAAACTAAATCTCTGGAATGGTGGAAAAGTTTCCCACGACAGAGACAAGCCAAAGAGTTCATTAAAGAACGATCGGCCAAATTCACAGAGGACCTATTGTGCTAGAACAGAAAGGCCATTAAAATAATAGTGTGTCCTCTAACCAGTCACTACAGACTTAATAGACATCTGAGTCTAATGGGTCTGGCAAAGGATGTATCTTGTAGATTCTGCCAAGAGGTAGAGAGAACCTCAGTCCATGTATTTTGCCACTGTGAAGGCCTTGCTTGACTGAGATTCCAACTACTTGGCGATGAAAAGCCCAGAGCTGTTAGCTATACTAAGCGGTCCTTATCAAGGCTGTGGAGTCTGATACAACGGATAAAGCTAGATAAGGAGTTCTAAGGAAAACAAACAAGAGTACCACAATAGATTCATGGGGTTGGCAGTGGTCAAGGCCAATCAGCAAGCTCCTCCTTCCTAAATCTAAAATCTAGGTATACTTATTATTACATATTTCAATTTTCCTTATAAAGTATGCCATTTGATTGATCCATGATTGGTTGGTACCATGATATGAGTGAATTTGTACCAAAATCATGTGCACTTTATGAGCTCACTGTAACGCATTTTGAGATGTGGTTTTTCCTAAAATTCTCAAAAAGCTTCTAGTTTACACTACTATTAACAAATTTAACGAAATCAATCATTATATACCGAGTGAGTCAAATCTCCGTTTCCTCCTTTTTTTTTCAAATAGTATGTATGCAATAGTACAAAAGCATAGCCATTTCAAGGAGTTTTCTACTGATGTAAGTGTTATGAACCTATCTCTCAAGGATGCCGATATATTTGCTGATAAATTGACAATATTATTATCGTTATTACTATTATTGTTTATTCGCGATCTATTTTCGTAAATTATTAATAATTACTCAAATTATAGTTTATGTTTTGCAGATTGTATAAGCAATTAAAATTTATTGAAGCAAATTATATTTGACATCAAATTTTTAAAACTTTCATCTTTTTGGTTTTGCAAGTAAGTTATGTAATCTTGTTGATTAGATACTTGTCAACGAAATCTAAAAATGATTTAAATAATTATCGATTATTTAAAAATGTTCTGTATTTTATGAATGCCATCGAAGAAAAGTTGGAACGTTTTAAAAAATTACATTATTCTGGAAAAAATATGATAAATGTAGTAAATTATATACAAAATTTGCAGGTTCCGTTAACAAATTCTGAATTAACAAAATTAAATAATTAACGTTAGAAATTAAAAGAGATGAAATTTTCCAAATGGCAAAATGTAGACAAATCTGAAGAGGGGACTTGCGCCCGATTTTTATTTAACCAAAGTTCACAATTCTATCGCAGAAAACATGTGTTTTCCCATAAGAAATCCAAAAGAAACTTCATTATCTAGGAGGAACGTGCTAATATTAATCGATTTCAATCAAATTTAGACACAGTTTTTTGGAATTTGGAATAAATCTGACGAAGCAAAAAAAAATTGAAACTTCTTTTCTGGCATAAATTTCACCTACCCTATTGTATACTACTCGTAATTTATCCATATTTTATAAATTGGAATGATCGTATGAACATACGTAGAGGAAGAAAATTAAAATTTGTAGAAATCAATTAAGCACTAGAAAAATACTATTTGAATTTCAAGGAATTAAGTAAATCATCACAGGAAAACCCACACAACTAAAACTGGAGTTTAATTTAACGTCATGAAACACAAAGGTGCTTGGTAAAAGTTTATTATATACCTACATATTAATTATGAAGTCGCTGTATAGTAATTACGTTATTTTGGCTGAAATAAATAGGTGGAAATTAATGCAACAAAAAATTTATTACATTATGGTCCTGATAATTTGTACGCTTTGGCTTTTATAGTTAAAAACAATAATTATCATTAAATATCCTAGAAATTTACATAAAATAGTTGAAAATCCAAGGTTGTATGATCAAGTTTGGCAAGGTAATAATAAATACGTAGTTACTTTGTCACAAAATTACCTAATGATAAAATATCAAACAATTAACATTTCTAGATTTTACAATATGTAATAAAATAATTCCAAAATTATTGATATGCCTTTCACCTTTACCAATGTACACCTACAGAGTGTTTTACAGTGAATTATTAAATTATGCCTTAGCGGAGTTTATGTAGCGGATTACCATGGTCGTAAAATGTTTATGAAATCATCGGTAAAATCACCAAAATCGGATAACTCAGATAGTGGATTAAGAAATAATTTTATATTCTTATAGAACTCTTAATAGTGACGTATTATCGGCTGCCACACAGTGGCGCCAAGTAGGTTAAGGGGTGGAAAGAATTACATCAACAAAAAATTACGAAATTTTCCATTTTTCTTAACCCAGTCAGATTAATAAGGGAGAGATATTCCATGTAAAACGAGGGGTTTGACGCTTGGAATGCGAGATAACTTGAATTTAATGTTATTTGGGTTGTTGATCACGAAAATCGGGGTCGCGCGGCTCTAAAAATAGTACGTCACCCCTAAAAATTCCAAAAACCACCACTTGGATATTTTTCACGGTAATATGAATAATACTGTAAAATAATGTTTTGAATGTGCCAATTTTAATGATAATTTGCCAGTTCGGTATGTTCATCTAATATAAGGACAAATTTTATGCTGAGGGTTAATTAAAGGGTAAAATTACCCCTAAATTGACGTAAAATGGAAAATGGAATTTTCACTTTTTGACTTGAGTTTAGATGATTGAGGATTGTACATTGAAAAAAAAAAGTTCCAATCCTTCAGGGGTGAATACGGGTAGTGTTCACATCGCCTTTAAATTTTAATTTTAATTCTTTTGACGGAAGTCATTACAAGCAAACTAATAAGTATACATATCTACTTATTTTCTAAGAGTTAGTTCAATTTAGGCGATATAGGGATAGTTTCACCTCTGAAGGATTGAAAAAAATGTTCTTCAATCCCCATTCATCTAAACTCAAATCAAATAGTGAAAAAAATCCATCATTTTTCCATTGTACGTCAATTTAGGGGTAGTTTACCCCCTTTGGTAAACCCTCAGCATAAAATTTGTCCTTATTTTAGATGATCATACTGAACAGGCAAATTATCATTACAATTAGCACATTCATAACATTATTTTACTGTATTATTCACATTACCGCGAAACACCCCCAAAAGGGGTGGTTCTTGGCATTTTTTGGGGTGACGGAAGTATCAGACATTACAAGCAAATTAAAAACTATACATCTCTACTTATTTTCTAAGCGTTAGTTCAATTTAGGCGATATAGGGATAGCTTCACCCCTGAAGGATTGAAAAAAAAATTCTTCAATCCTCATTCATCTAAACTCAAATCAAAAAGTGAAAAAATAATTTTCCCATTGTACGTCAATTTAGGTGTAGTTAGTAAATATGTCCTTATTTTAGATGATCATACTGAACTGGCAAATTATCATTACAATTAGCATATTCATAACATTATTTTACAGTATTATTGACATTACCGGGAAACACCCCCCCAAAAGGGGTGGTTCTTGGCAATTTTAGGCGTGACGCACTATTTCTAGACCGCAGGACCCGATTTTCGTGATCAGCGAAATAGAACGAGTATATTTATCGCCAAGAAATAAAGATAAGGAACGGAGGCAACTGTTCCATCTTTTTTCTAGGAAAAGCAGTTTTTGTAAAAAATTTGAAATAATGAATTAATTAATGCTACACGTTTGGGACAAAACAACTTGCGGGATATGCAGTGTTGGGTATTATCAAAGATTTGTTGGCAATGGGAGAATAAGAGAAATGTCAGTGGTTTGTGTAACGCCCAGATTGTTGCCTCTAAGTTAACTCCCCCCCTCGATTGCACAAAAGTACACTCAAGAGGTTGCAAAAATATGAATTTTCATAATCCGACCAATACCTCGTTTCGCTTATTTCAACTTTTGCCCAATAGTTTACATTGTACATATCTCAGAAACAAGTGCCTTGTGTTTGGGATATTTGGTGCAATGCCAGTTATTGTGACAGGATATATTCTACAGTTTGTCTCATATTTTTCTTTTATGGTCAACCAAAACCATGTAAACATATGTTTACATCCGTGAGTTGGGTAGATAAATAAAATTAAAATTACCGTCGAAATATTTTAATGATATGTATATGTATATTGCAGCTTAAAGGAAACATAAAATAAATATGTTTAAGAAGGGGCTATAAAAATTATTATTACTGATTTAATCCAACAGCAAGAATTCATGAATGCAATAAAGTCTGAGGACTCCGTCGGTCATATGGCTTTATCCAGATCCCGTTTTTCTTATTGTAGCGCCTAATATTAAGTTTATGACAGGATAGATGGCCGTAAGGCATTACGCGTTTGACGAAAACATGATGCGTAAAAATTTCATTACAAAAATTTTATTCTTTACTTCTCACGGTAAGCTACTCTAGAACATCGCCTATGTTTAATGTTCATACTCTATGTTCCCAACTATTGAGTATTTTCTGTGACAATCGACGTTCAAGCCTGGTCAAGCTAAATTTTACTGGATAAGTTTCTGATATAAGTGGTGATTAAAGTATTTTCATTAATATGAGACCTTTAAAATAAAGTTACCAATGAATATGTCCCTATTTCAGATCGCAATCCTTGAAACGTATTTCAATTTAGGAATTTCATCGTGCGAGTTAAGGCCACTTAGCGCAGAGACGATTATAGTGTGCTGTACGCGTCGAATTAGGAAGAGCAGCGTTCACCGTTCAGTATTGCAAGAGCGGCCGAGTAGGTAAACTGCAAATGGTTCGGTTATTCACTGAAGCCAACGTTTCGGTTTTGTTAATTAAATATTTTTTATTGAGTTCCTTTTTAATATACTGTAAACTGGGCTAAAGTTGGATGGGGCACAGCTTTATTATGAAAGTTGTCGAAAAGTTCCCATCTTGAGAAAAAGCAGTGTCACTAATGAAATAAAAAACACTAAACTGTTTTTCACGTTTTCACATGTATTACGTCAACATGACGATCGTTTCGCTAAAACATTAGCTTCATCAGATGAGTGCACTGTAACACTACTCACAAATTGAACTTATTGAACCTTAAATACATGAAATTGAATTACCTGAAAACTAATTTGCATAAAATTGTGATTATTTACTTATAATATAAAATGTACTACTAGGAAATGGAATTAAAATAGATTAACAAGTGGAGAATTATTTATGTCTAATTGATCGTTAAGTAAAATATTATCGTTTTTATACCTATTAATTTCTAAGCTCTCAAGTAACGACAACTTTGATCCCTTACTAGCTGTATGAAGGATATCAAAATCGTCGTTAAATAAGTGCTTTTCTTCCAAAAGGTGATTTGCAAAGGTAGAATTATTTTTATTATTCAGAAAAGATTTTTTATGTTCCATTATCTTTTATCTTTTATCTTTTTTGAATAATAAAAATAATTCTACCTTTGCAAATCACCTTTTGGAAGAAAAGCACTTATTTAACGACGATTTTGATATCCTTCATACAGCTAGTAAGGGATCAAAGTTGTCGTTACTTGAGAGCTTAGAAATTAATAGGTATAAAAACGATAATATTTTACTTAACGATCAATTAGACATAAATAATTCTCCACTTGTTAATCTATTTTAATTCCATTTCCTAGTAGTACATTTTATATTATAAGTAAATAATCACAATTTTATGCAAATTAGTTTTCAGGTAATTCAATTTCATGTATTTAAGGTTCAATAAGTTCAATTTGTGAGTAGTGTTACAGTGCACTCATCTGATGAAGCTAATGTTTTAGCGAAACGATCGTCATGTTGACGTAATACATGTGAAAACGTGAAAAACAGTTTAGTGTTTTTTATTTCATTAGTGATAATGGATTTTCACCAAGTAAAGGTCGAGTCTATCAACTATTCAAAAAGCAGTGTACTAAACCACGTAACGTGGAAATTTCATCGAAACTATAAGTAATTTTGAGATACTTTTAGTCTTAGATTTAGTTAAAATAATGGTTGGATGTAATATTCCGTGGATTAGATTGAACAATCCGCAGTTTCAGAACTTGCAATATTGCGTGAGCGGCAAATCTGAAAATGTTAGCGCTCCTGTGGAATCCACAATAAGGATTAACCGGTACCATCAGATGTGTACAAAAGATTTCTTCCAACGGATGAATTCTTCTGACTTTCTGATAAATTCCACTGACTTCCCGATGAATTCCCTGATTTCATGATAGGTTAGAAAAAACGCCGTTTTAACGGTTCTTGAGATTTTGAAGCAAAACTATGAACATTCTCACTATGGGAAGTCAGTTACATTTGCAGGTAGGTTCAATAAACTACAAAGTGAGACATTAATGAAATCAATCAGTCATTTAAGTAAATAGTTATTTGCAAAAAAGTGAAAAAGTGCCTATTTTAGCAAAATTCATAACTATCGTTTAAATAATGGAGGAACTCTCAAATTTTGCAAAAAGTTCGATATGATCGCAATAAATGGTAAAAATGAGATGAGAGAAATGAGATATTTTTTTATAATATCCCCCCCCTTATTAATTAAAGGGGTTAAGAAAGCTCGCACGAGTACAGAAACTTGAAATTTGGTGTATGTACTAGAGGCCAAGGCCTCAGACTTTTTAATAATATTTTTCAACCCCCCACCACCTCTACCCCGTTATTAAAGGGAGTGTTAAAATAAAATTGAGATATTCACTTGAAATTTGGTACACGTATGTATTATAACGACATCTGGAACTAGATTATATTTTGAGTAGATTCCGTTGAATAGTTGAGGGTTAAATAGGAGTAAATAGGGGAAAATAAGTAAAGCAAGCTGGTAAGAGTACAGAAATTTGGTATTTGATGTATATGCTAGAAGCAAAGGTCTCAGGTTTTTTTTATAATATCTTTCATCCCCATACCACCCCTACTCTCATATTAAAAGAGCTGTAAGAGTACAGAAATTTGGTATTTGGTGTATATACTAGAAACCAAGGCCTCAGATTTCTCTCTGATATTTTTTAACCTCTCCCCCCCCCCTCCCCACAACCTCCGCTTCATTATTAATGGGATTGATAACATAAAATTGAGATATTCGCTGGAAGTTTGTGCGTATGTATTGTAATCACATTTGATTGAGATGATTCCGTTGAAGGGGTGGGAGGTGGTAGGTTGTGAATAGGGGAAAATAAGTAAAGCAAGCTAGAAACTTCATTTTTAACATATATGGTAGAAACCAACACCTCAAATTTTCCTATGACATCTGCCCCAAATATTATTAAAATTCTGTGATCAATAGTTTCCACATACTAGAGTGCAAATTAATATAGTCAAGATGTTTTCTTTAAAGTGACTTAGATGAAAAATCTGGATGTGGAGGTAGTGATTCGTTAGGCAGCGGTTTTTTTATACATATTGCTTATTATAGGCAAATTGCACATAATTTTCAAATTGTCGAAAAAACAAGAAGTGTGACTTTTTCGATTCTTACCCTTTGATCAGAAAAGGTATACGATCTTTCAGCATTTTTTAGCATCAAAATTAAGTGGGTAGTAGATATAGTTCGTTATCTAGATGCCCTATTTCCACCATGTATTAAAAATGGCGAATAATGCAGATACATTATTAACTGGATACAAAGATGTGATAGAGGATGGAAAGTGCTTTCCATCGTGGTATAGAAATCTTAGTTAGCACTTTTCTTCATCTGCCTTACCTTACTGACAAATATAATTTTAAAACTTGCCAATTGTGGTCTATTTTATTCATATCTCTAAACTGTATGTTAATATTTTCCATTTTTTATAGACGAGAAACTTTATTTTGCATTTAATTAACTTATAAACCTTGATGTATTGATATCCACTTGGGATATTCCAAATTTAAAGCTTACAAAGTGTGTTTGCGACTTTTTGCTTTGTTGTCCACTTGTTTTTTCAGTACCGTTTATTTAAATGGCTGGAAAACAATAACTTGGAAATCAAAGGTAAAATAATAAATGGCTCAAACAAAACAAACATTTGGTGGAACTTTCGACCGTAATGATTTAAAAACAACATATCTTTTCGTCGAGTTATTATGTTTAGAACCACAAAAAGACTGAAAAGTAATAAATAAATATTTTTGTTTCTGTGTATGTTGATTAAACGATAAATATTTAACTGTTCGATAAGGTGTTTTATTCAACAATATTAAATACCTATACATAAAATATATAAATTTTACTTATTTTAAAATTACTCTAAAGTTTTAAAATAAAGGAATATGTAAAACTCCCATTATACATAAACTACTAATATTATATTTGCAACTAAATATGGACATGAAAAATTAAGTCTTAGTGTAAAAACTTCGTTCAAATCGCCACCACCTTGAAATTTTCATTTGCGTCGTGCTTGGATTAAAAAATCAAGGTTCGCTCCTTAAAAAAAAAAAATCTTTGTTTCTTCAAAAATTCTCAGACAACTAAGATCTGCATCACGAAAATCATCTACGATCTGAAAACTGTAAAGAACTATAGGCAGTACATTTTTGTTTTTATTTCTTTTCATTTCTATAGCAACAATATGAACAAAAAAAGATTTAAAATAATCTGTTGTGCTATGGAAAGTGTTTTTAGAGTTGCACATGACGTACGAGTTTTTCCAGATTCTTAAGTACATTTTAAATGACCGAGAAAAGTCGCAAGGTTACTATCAAACAATGACGAAAAACAAGCGCGTCGGAACCCCATTATGCGTCTTTGGCGGCCCGTACAAACTTAACTTAAATACATGGCGTTTTTTTTGTCATAACCATTATTACAGAGAATCTAGATTAAATTTTGAGCTTACTCCGGTGAAGGTTTAAACACTAGCAATGACATTACAGTTTGGTCAACTATCAGTTGATTGGGTGGCAAATTCAGAATTTGCTGACTTTTTTTTTTAGATGTATAATATCACTCTTATTTTAGTAAATGTTTAATTAATATACGCTTAGTTACAGATAAACAATAATATAGGTTAGGTAGTATCATTGCACTAGGTTAAAAGTTGTCACAATATTCATGCCAATATATCAATCATATATTAATGGTTTTATAAACCTATTGACAATTTAACATATTTTCCATCAGCAATTTATTGATTATACCTTACTTTCACTAGTCTAAAAAGTTTCTAATAAGTTAAGTGTTTCCAGTTTCCATTTAATTAAAATCATAAGCAAATATGCAACGTAGTATGCTGCGAATACTTTGTAGGTATATACCTAATTTGGTAACTGTTTTGATTCTCACAATTATAATTAGACATGTTCAAAATATTGATAATGTAGGTATACAAACAAAATATCAGCGAAGGTAAATCAGCTAAAACGCGATAGAGCTTAAAAAATAACATACATTTGAGAGGAGTAAAATAAAGTTCTTCAAAATGATGGATCGTCTATCATAATTAAATATTTTAAATTACACACATGCATAATTATATAGGTAAGTATGAATAAAAATAGTCTTATAGTTTAGATATTATCAATTTTATTTCCAAGAAGGATCACAACGGTTCATTAATTCAACACTGTTATATTTTTTTATTTTCAAATAAAAACTATGAATTTCTTCGTTGGAAGGAAGTAGAATAGTAGTGGCCACTTCATTAATTTACCACTATTTTATCACTCCAACAACAACTGTTGAAAATAGACTTCGTTACTTAAACCTTCTTACAAACTTTTTGTTAAATTTTCTGGTAACTATTGATTTTCTTCTTCTGTCATCCTCTTTTTTCACAGCCATCCCTCGTTTCATCATAATTTCGTTTAATGGATTGGGTGGGAAGTCTGGATGTGGAAGTCGTAATTCCTTAAGCAGTGTTTTTTTATGACGACTTGTGTAGACTAAATTCAAACTGAAATCTTTAATTTGATTGGCCTATATGTAATAAGGGCTGCACCCCTCTCCCTTCTTGATTTCAAAGTAGGCTATGTCCCTCAGTATTTGCTTTTGCTGATAATACTGGCTATATTCTCCTTTTCTCACTTTTCTACATATTCGCGAAATAATTTTGTGGTGCGATCTCGACTGAAACCAGCTGTAGACTCACTACCTGATGCTAGGCGTATCATTTAACGCCTCTTCCGGTAAATTCAAAGTCACTGCCAACCACAAACTGATATTCGATAAACAACTTGCCTCAATACTATGAGAAGCCAACCACTTTGTTTTTAATTGTGCATGTTTGCCACTAATTATTTCTATATTGTTATGTGTTTACTACAATCCGCCATGACATAATTGTTCATTGTATAGTCAAAGACACGACCTACCAGACACCAAACAATTCATTACGAGAGATCTGCCCTTTCGCGACTAAAATTATAAATCCTGGAGGGTGCTGAAACCTTCGATGTGGCATTGTTTCTCCACAAATGTCAAAACACTTAAACACCCAAAGCGCGTTCCGCCTACCATGTTAGCATCTTCAGGAGAGGGTTTAAACTAAGTTTTACAGCATTTAATAGAGTTCTAATCAGCTCCAGATGATGCCAACATGGTTCGTGAAGAGTGCGTCGAAAGAAGTATTCGAGTGCAATTTCGGAAACTACCCTAAAATGGCCGCATCAAAACACATACATATGTTTAATCTTCTAGCAAAGGGATAAAAATTGTAGTAAATATTTGTTTTATAGGTAGAGGAAACTATTGATATTTATTAGTAAAAACATATTTTTTTTACCATCTTTTATACGGACAAAATTTGTATTAAATATTTGTTTTACAGATTTAGGAAACTATATAAAATGATATTCATTAGTAAAGAAATATGTTTTACCATTTTTTATTACATAATTATTATTGTTATTTTCTTCCTGTCTTTAGCTCGAAGTACAATAGTTATATTACCGCCATTTCCAGCCCATTAAAAAAAATTAGAATTAGAAAAAGAGTAAATCTCAAAAGGCGGTTTTTAAAAAATTTAGAGACAACCTCGTTGAAATACTCTGTTTTGCAAAAAAATGTCGGCTTAGAAATTTCATCGTATTTCTTCAAATAACGGAGATATTTTGCTTACACATATTACTCACTTTCGATATTTTCCGCCATAATTCTTAAAGTAAGCCACGGATTTCAAATGTCTTTTAACTGTTCTGTAGCTTATAAAAATCGAACTAATTTTCGTAGAAACATATTTTTTTGTACAACCGATATTAAATGACATATTCTCGAACGCCCTTATAAAATGGAGAGGCTGTATGTTGTCTAGTTGTGTAATTTTTCAGAGAAAACAACTTCTATTGACTTGCATAAACTTCCCAATGAATACAAAATTTTTAGCTACAAGCAAGAATAAAAATATTTTAAAATAAATCCGTTTTTCCCTGACTGTTTCTTAAAATTCCATGACTTTTCCGTGATTTCCCTGACCAACATGAAATTCTCTGACTTTTCCCGGTTTTCCAGAAAAGTGGCCACCCTGAATATTTTTCACGATTTATTGGTACTTATGCACCTTATGTTTATGTAGGGGTGGTTTACATCCTATTAGGTGGGTCGTTTTGAGTCATTATTTAAGAGGTTGGTTTCCAAACACAAAACATGTACGTTTTTCGCAATTTATTCGCATTTATTCATTGTATCCTGATGTATCTGGAATTTTTCCCAATTTTGGGGGTTGTCTTTTGTGGTAGCGCAAAAGTTTCAGAGTATACGACTTTTTTAATATCAGATTTGTGTTCAGCGCATCGATTTGCATAAGATATAAAATTCAGACACTTCTTTTGTGGACCTGTGTTACCGTAACGCGATTCGGGCTTAATATCTGTTTACATTTTTACCCCCAAACAATTACAACAGTATCTTACATGGTATATGACTAAAGGTGTATGGAATAAAAGGTTAAAAAAAGTGGAACTTACAGGTGAGATCTTTTGTTCGGGAGCAGTCGTCAGTCTTTGTCCAGCGGCTCCTGCAGGTACATCTGCCAGTCCCCTCACTTGTAACATTTGTGCAGTCTTTAAAAAATCTGTTAAATGTTCTTGTCCTATGTGTACTTCTCCATTATACATAAACCTGAAATAAGTTAGAGAAACGAATGTTTACAAAAGCCAAGTAGCCCAACAAGAATTTGGATTGATATGTTATTTAAGCTGTCATGATTAACGGCAGCGTCTTTAGGAGTTTATAATGGCATTGTTTTAAGAGCACAAAATGCCAATATTTCATAGATGAATGTTTGGAATAGTGAATTTCTAATATTGCTTTTGATTACAATACATTTCGATATACTCTGGACTGTTACACTCTTTTCTGAGACAGGCAGTGTGAAAAGAAAAGAAGGTAACGGTGGACGAAATAAACGCACACCTGAGGTCACTGAAAATGTTAGAGAAATGATGAAAAATATCCTTAGAACTTCTGTGTGTGTTCTGGCTGGTAACAGAATGTCAGTTCGTATCTTCTGTTCTGTTTTGAAGAAAAACGTGTACCTATTTTCATATCGCCTTACCTGCGCTCAGGTATTCCATGAAGTCTCCTTCCTCCTTTTCTTATTCACAACTGTGATCCATACATTAATATAGTTTATCTCGTTGTGCTGTATAGCAAGTTTAACAACACCTCGACATCTGTTAGTTTCCTCTTAGGCGTAGGGTTTCGTAAAAGCTTCTCTTCATCGGCTCATTGGTGTTATCAACCCAATGTTCGGAGAACCTCACCTTCTCTTGTCATTTGCTGTTAACCGTGGTAAAATATGAGGTGATGGGTGAGAATACGATGCTCGAGCGCATCATAATGTACAGAAGCCAACTGTCCATGTTGAACGACATTCTATCAATGGCTTTTAAATGTTCTTAATGTGGCATTAATTAGTGAAGAATTATCGGTTCGACTTTTTTCTATTGGTGGAATTACTTGCAGATGGTAGACTGGTACCATCTGAAACCTTTAGCTTTTATCCCGCGTCGGATAAAATTGAATATCCGATATCTTATAATAGATCTTAGCACGGGACAATAACAAGTGCCAAATTTAAAAAATTGTTACGCAACTTGTGTACATAAAATGTACTAAAAACTTTAATATCAAGCATAAATGTTACTAATATATATCGTTATGGAATAAGAAATTTCGCATCCACGTGATAATTTGATATTTTCCTCCATACAATGAAAAAACAAGATTCCGATTAGGATATCGAATGTTGGATACATGAGAACTCTTTAATTATCTCCAGATAATGTCAAAATGCTACTAACTGTTCCACGGCAATAAATTCTTCATGCGATTTCAAGTTGTGACCTTCCTTTACAAATTCAATCTTCAATTCAATTCCTGGCATTGACGATCTTCAAGTCAAAATTGCAGTCACATCAACATTTCGTCGATACTGTGGGAAATATTGGCAACATCAATTTGACTCCTCTTCAAAATGGGTTTCGATTTTCTTAAAAAAAGGAATGAAAATAATTATTCTGTTTTAATATATTTTTATTCTGAAGTTCTCTTAACTAATTTTCAAGTCACCGAGGAGACTCTGAAAATTCAGGATTTTGTTTTGAGTAAAGAAAAATGAAGACCTACAGTTTATAGTGGTGGTCGAAGTTTTTGGGAATTATTTTATAATTGAAATTTCGTAGTAAGTAGAATTCGAATCCACTTTGCTAGGTATCCCATTTGAAAACTAAACGCGCCAACCACTGAGCTACCATCCTCCTTATGGGTTCTTATAAATTCATGCAAGAAAAATAATAAGCTCACATGATAGCATGTAAGACACATAATCACCTAATATGACAAATTAATAGAAACTAACCTAGGCCCTCAGTTTTCGTGAGTATATGCAGCTTGATTCGTTTTTGTTGAAACGCTCGTCACTTGAGCCATGTTGCTTTCAGAGTGTATTTTTTTGACAGTAACGGTTACATTCGGTTCAAAGTTAGTTAAAAGTGAAAATCGCTAACAAGATAGCAGAGCAAACCTTAGTAGATTTTTCTGAGCAAATAGCAGTTAAGTGAAACCTCGACTTTGGACTCATGAATAAATTAATACAAAAAGCATTATCAGTTCAAATTAAATTTCTTAATACTAAATCTAATAAGTCTTCAAACATCATTTACATTTTTAAAAGCAGTGCATTAAAAATGTATCTGGTTTTTTGGGCCGATATATACTCCGGAAATAAATTAAAGCTGTTTTTTGTACAAATCGACTCCGTGGATTAAACTATAAGAAGTTAAAATACTCAATTCTTGCCAAGTTCAATATCAGCTGTAAAAAAATTTGAAAAAAATCATAAACAAAAACAGTTAAAGATCTGATACTATAATTTCCATTTTAAATTTTCCAAATTTGAATAATTTTAAACCATAGCTCATTTCATGAATTGATGTTTTAGAACAGCTACTTAAAATGTTGATTTAAGAAGATCGACACACTCAAGATCGTATAGCTCTTATAACACTGCTACAATTAAGTGTTAACTACTTCATGTTTCCAACTTCTTGTGATTGAACGTTTTTTGAAGTTTTTAATCCGAATTTTGAATTTTAAAATCTTGTTTCATAATTTTATGCTACTTTGACCTAAAGTATCTTGTTTAAATTTAACACAAATTTACATTATTTTATATTCCGAAGATTATTTATACATCTGTTTACGGACTTACGTCAATATAATTTAGTATATTTCACATAAAAAATATTCGTTGGAATATATTATACATCAGACGTATACCCAACTTCTTTTTATTATATTAATTAATTTATCAAAGTGCAGACCACCGTTAACTTGTGAACCGTATGCTACATGATATCAATCAAGAACGAATATGAGATTTTCACTTCTGTATTTTAAATTAAAATGTAAGAAATCAAAACTTAATTCAAGATATGTAACGCTGTAGGTGTTATTTTTAGGATAATGTTCCTGGCGCTTTTGACAGATTTTAGACGTCTAATTTGTAAGTAAGTATAACAACACACCCAAAAATATATCAAAAGTAACGAAAAGTCTATAATTTTTATAATGTAATGTGAATTTTAAGAGAGTTGGTATATTTACATAACATACCAGATATATGAAATATTTGACTATCATTAATGAATATGTCGTAAGCCACAATCCCTTAAATATTCTAATATGTCGTAACTAAACAGATCTTAAATATTAAAGGCTATAATTATTTCTTTAAAATAATTCAAAATATGTTACAAATATTTAAAAAAATTAATAACAAGATAGTAATGAGTTCTCACGTGTAATTTCGTACAAATATTCACAGTAAGTACACTTAAATGAGTTAAATGTCCAAATATCCAGGGTTGTAACATAATCTGCCAAACTTTTTTGAAGCACATAGACAAACTGTGGGATACGTAAAATTAGAACTACAAAGAACAGATGTTTACGATTTATTAGTATACCCTAATACGTAGGATAGGATTGAAGTAATGGTTAACGTGCCCGTCGGGAAAAATTTTGCTGATACATACTCTTTCCAAACTTCGGGTATGGGTTCATTGGACCTAGTCTGACAGCATTTTCCTCTATCATTTTTTTTGTTTTTGGGGCGTTTTCCCGCTAGATTTTCCGAAACATGTTATTTTGACGGCATATAAAAAATGTATAGATACTGTTATTTTTCCAAGTAGAATAGCTTAAAAACGTGAACTGAAACGTGAAAAAATAATTGTCTGACAATAAATGTGGGTCATTGGGCGTGTCGGCTATCTCGAACATGTCGGAAAAACGACTATAAGAAAATGTATTAATAACCAGCTGATTTTCCCTGTATTAATTTATTAAAACATACAAAAACAAGTTTTCATATTGTCTGACGAAAATTATTTTCCGATTTCCCAGTCTGATGCGTCAAAGCTGTCGGTTTCATGACAGCAAAAAATTTATTCATAACATTTTTTTACAAATTTTTTTGATTTTTAAATAAAATTTATAATACGATTAAAAAATTGTCTGAAGGTAAAAGCCTTTTAGCTGGAAATGTTAAATAAAAGGTTTTTCTATGTGATCGTCAAGCTACGCTTGGATGTTACATTCATATGTATATATTGAGGCTATATTTATAAATAACAAGCTGATTTTTTCAATATAGGTTAATAAAAATAAATCAAATCCAATTTTTTAACTGTCTGACAAAAGGTGTTTTCCAATTTTTCAGTCTGACGCCTGGAAAATACAATTTTTTAATGTTGTAATTTCCTTCAAATTGTCATGATTATCTCATACTTATCATTGAAAAATCATTTTACAGTGTCAAAAATCATAAATAAATTGCATTAACTTCGCACTTGAAAATTTATCGTTTTATACAAGGTCACCTGTGTACATCTCTTTAGTACGCAGGCTCTATAATAGAACATAGGAGTGTGGAGCGTCTTTCTACACTCCGTATTGTATTCTATAGTAGCAGTATAGTACACGTAGGTAGTAGTAGAGAATTGTAACGGTTTATCTGATGCACGTGGTATATAAAATAACTTTGAAAAATGGAGTGTTTTTTTTGTGCAAATCAAAAAATAGTGAACTATTACACAAATTTACATTATTTTATATTTATTTATTTACACCTCACATTTTAGATTTAGATATTTTATACCTTTTTTAAAAGTTTTTTACAATAAAATAAATCGTATAATTTAATAAAGTGCGGACTGAACAAAATTTTTAGGGCGATGCCAGGAAAATCAGTTTTTCAATTTTGGAGATATGTGGTTTTTCTGCTGCGGAAATTCGTTTTCATGTAATTTAGCATCGCCCTAAACATTTTTTTGGTGCATAATGTTTTTTTTTATTCGCTGCATACTTCATATATTTTGATGCAAAATTGCACACTTAAATTGAATTCATATATTTACCGAAAATGGATTAATCATTTTTTCATTTATAAAAGGTACTTTGTTATAACTAATATCGTAAAGTGTTATCTTATAGCTTGTTTCAAGACCTTTAATTTGGGCCCTGGATGAAAATTTTCGGATTAGTAGTACCGGAGATATAGCGATTTTAAACGTACTATAAGACAATTTTTCGGTACTTTTTTCTACAAAAAGTTTTACGTATTTTTCAATATTATCGAATTTAAAACTTGGGTAAGTCGAATTCAGATAGTCTAAAAAAGTTCAAAAAATTCAAAATAAAGATTATAAAATAAGTAAGTTGAAATACCTTATCTTTTTAACCATCTTCTCGACTAAACGAAATTTCATTTTTTTATCGCCCTAACTTCGACGGCCGCCATTGGAAAATTATGTTTTTTTGTCAGACTCTCGTTATGCCCCACTGTATTTGTCAGACACTTATACCACAAATTAAATACCTATTTTCTGCATATAATTTTCCAATGTCTGAAGGTTATGAATACATTTTTTGCTGTCATGAAACCGACAACTTTGACGCGTCGGACTGGGAAATCGGAAAATAATTTTCGTCAGACAATATGAAAACTTGTTTTTGTATGTTTTAATGAATTAGTACAGCGAAAATCAGCTGGTTAGTAATAAATTTTCTTATAGTCGTTTTTCCGACATGTTCGAGATAGCGGACACCCCAATGACCCATATTTATTGTCAGACAATTATTTTTTCACGTTTCAATTGACGTTTTTAAGCTATTCTACTTGGAAAAATAACAGTATTTATATTTCGGAAAATCTAGCGGGAAAACGCCCCAAAAACGAAAAAAAAATGATATAGGAAAATGCTGTCAGACTAGGTCCAATGAAGCCATACACGAAGTTTGGAGAGAGTATGTATCAGCAAAGTTTTTCCCGACGGGCAAATTAACCATAAATGGCTTACTCCATATTATCAAATTCATCTGAAGAACCCATAGACATTAAAACTTAATTTTTAAAATTTTGTGGGATACGACCCATTAGCAATAAGGTATCGATAAAATAAAGTATATATATCTGACAGCGGGAGTCACCTCTAATAAATAAAAAAATAAACCTGAAACCCTCGAGAAACTGCTGTTAAAATTTTAGCACATTCACCGTTTAGAACGGCCGTGAGAGTGAAAAATGTGGAGAGACTACTGTCGACTTTTTAACATGGCGTCTTATGGCAACTAGAGGATGAGTATTTTTGAGATGGAGAGTGTTTTTCCCAATTTTTCTGCTTTTGATTGACCATTAGTTTTGCTTAGTAAAAAGGTTTAAAACTGTCCTTCGGCGTAATCGGAAGTGAAAAATGATTCGGTCACGCGCGAAATTCAAATCACACTGCCATAAACTAATCGTAGATTTTTTTCTTACTTCACGTAGCTGTAATTTATTCAGTAATTGTTTCTTTTTCATGAACATTCCTTTATATCTTACAACATTATACATTTTCTCCATGGTATAAGAATTTTTTTTACTGCGCTTGGGAGATTTAGTTTCTATGTTCCGAAATCTTTTTTCAACAGTAGACAATGCATGTTAAAGTTCATTCAAAATAATATCTTTATAGGTTTTTAAGCGCTTTATTTTCAGTAAAATTTGATTGCTCATTTTGTGCTCCCTAACATACATTACGTCTTTAGCTTTCGTTGTACATGATGCCATAACAAAATATCAAATAAAAAAGTAATAGCTCACCTTAATAAACTCTCCATATCCTTTTGTCGTACATCCCTAAGTATAACTATGGGGTGCTTGCAGGGGTTGGCTTTCAGTAACCTCCTGAAGTAGGGACTGCATGCCGAGAGCACCACTTTATGAGCTTTAAAAGAACAACCATCACATGCCAACGTTACATCCACGAAGTCTTCCTCGTCTCTCAAGTGCCGAAATGACGACAATATACTCGAGTGAAAATCGTTCCATCGCAGCGAATACTGCTGCTCTGGGGAGGTGTCGCCCCCCATTGGGCAAAGTGAAGGGGCAATCTCTACGCCAATGGTTATGCCGTTTGACTACACCACTGGAAGGTTGCCGCACAGTGTTACTGCGCGTTTTAACGCTAGTGCTATCTCTTTAGCATTTACGTATCGTTTTAGTGTTTTTGTTCCTGAGATGGTTTCGTCCTTGAGATCGATTGTGATGTGCTTTCTTATGAATTAATGATTTGTCATTTGTATTACTAGGTTAGTTTCTCGTTTTCATCTTTTTCATAAGGTTGTCGGGTTTCTGAAAATAAAATAACTGATATATTATTTATTTCTATAGTTTTTCTCATCTACTTAATGGATAGAAAAAACGTGGCAAAAAAATATTACAGATATCGGCATTTCGGAAAGTGTCGAGGAGGGACAGGGCTGGCTTTAGTTTTTCCAAAACATGATAATTAACTTTGAACTGAGAAGTGTTAAAAAAAATTATTGATTTAATACTGTAGACGTTTAGTTTTAATTTCAATCATATGAGACTAATTTAACAAGTTTAAACTTTTTAATTACTCCATTTACTATGTACGAAACGAAGCCGATTCTGTACTACGCTAGCATGTGCCTGTTTGTACACAAGGCCATATATCACAGTATGTGACATGGCAGATGGGGACGACCTGCGCAATACTATTGAAAATAAGTCATAGAATTCGTCGAGTATGTAAGCTATAAAGGTAACATACAATGTAGTTATTATTTTTTAAACAATAATATGGCCATTCTGTAATATTTCGCAGCGAAAGTGCTAACACATTTTTCATATTTCAAATTACATATGTGCATGAGTCCACTTGCCCCTCATTCAGAGCGAGAGGCATAGTATCGGCTTTCCTTGCAATTTATTCAGCCAACTATATAGATGAGAATAACTGTAACAAGTAATATCTAAGGCAAGAATTACTTACGAACAGGGTTCAGATATCATAGCGCCATTCACAATTTATGATGGGCGTACTCAGACGCGTTTGTAAGAATGTCTTTACTTTTAATAAGGGAGCCCTCAACCAGGATTTTAGCCTCATCGTGGCATGAAGATTTCGATTATTTTTCAATAGTTTATCACTCCCTGAAGAAAAAGTTCCATTATTACTGACATATCTGACGTTGGTAAAGGGGTGACTTCGTTTACCGAACATGTAAAAATAAATGATCCCTTTTCATATCGCGGCACGTGAGTTTCCTTATTTTTATATTTAAGGTAATGTTAGACAATGTAGGAAAAATAATAACTGACATTTCCCGCCTCGCCCGCGGGGTCTAATGGGGGAAAATTTGTAATTTTCCGATAATTGAAAAATCTTGGCATCACTGCACGTCAGTTTCCATAATAATAACATGCTTTTGGTGACAGAGAACCTAGGAAAAATAGTAACGAACAGTTTTCAGACGAATCGGACAATACATGATAAAATGAGTCTGGCTAACCGTGCCGCCGTTTTGAATTTCCGAATTTCGATTTCATATTCGTAAATACATACCGATTTTCAGCGGAGTCGGACCATAAATTATAGAAATCCTCCGCCATTTTGAATTCATCAATTCCGATGCCATATTCGTAATAAGCAATGTCGAAAACCTGCGCATGCCGAATTTCACCGGAATCGGACGACAAATAGAGAAATTATTTTAATGCAATTTTTGGTAATTTTTTAACATCATGTATAAGATGTAAACGTGAGAGTTTTTCAAGACCCTGCCTTACCCGGCCCGTAATTTAAAAATTTTAAAATATGGATTTTTCAAACGTACAGGGAATACGTGGAATGGAAGGTTGTCTTAGGTTTCTATAGAGAGAGTAAGTTTGGAGCTTTATTCTGCTACCAAATCGCAACGGTGAAACCAGCTCGACACGAACAAAAGAAAAATGTGTTTCTCGTAAAAATTGAAAAACATGGATTCTTAAGAAATTCATAACTAAATAAATACGTCGAGTATGAGAACGCGCGACGTCTCTATAGAAAGAGCAAGATTGGCGCTTTATCCTGACACCAAATTGTAAGTTAAGTTACTTTGTATTCGTAATTTTTTTTAAGGGTGTGGAACCGCTTTTCTCATCTCTACCGCTGACTAAACGTTACTCTAATTTGATGTGTACCTACAAGTAATCGTCTGTGCTGTGAATCAAGCAGTGGTCAGTGGCAAACGTTACCTTCACTCGCATGATATGACTCACAAGATGCAATTCGGCAAAGGAAACACGTTTATCAAAGCGCTCGCTAAGATAAGAGCTCTAGATATAACTTTGCGAAGATTCGGGGAAACATAAAAAATATCGACAGATTAGTAAATTTTAAACTATATTTGTGATGTTCATGCATACCTAGATTTTGTATGTGTTCGTCGATACATGCAATGGTGTGTAACATTTACAATAACTCTAACGTATGAATAGTTTTGGTGTCCTAAGTGGTGTATTGTGTATACTTCACCAAGTTTTAGCAACATAACACTTAAAACATTATTACAAGCTCGTCTGAGTACGTCCCTCATAATTTGCGAAATGACTTTCTGGCATCCAAATCCTACCGATGTATGACATACAGGAAAAAAGTAACAAATTCAAAATTTCTTAGCTAAATATCACCATGTTTTTACTTCCACATTCCCGTGGTGGAGTGGAAGTATAGTACTTAATGGTAAAAAAGTCAATTATGCTTGAATGTCATAAAAGGTCCAGATTTTAAATTTGAAGAAAATTTCTGGCCTGTCGGTCAATCTGTGACTTTTTTGTGCACACGTCCTCTCCTGAATGGTTTAAGATGTGGAGTTCAAAGAACAATAATTTAAAAAGGGCTTATTTGGGCCATCCGCGGTAATGTGTGGAATCCATCTTTTTTTACTAATTTTGGGGTGCTGAAATCGATATCAATTTCAATACCACCCCCAAATAATATAAGGAACATTAAAAAACACTAGATTTAATTTCTTGGCCTTCTTTCGTAAGGTTCTTAGGATGCCAATAGTTTAAGAAATGTATTGAACTTTAATTGTCTTGTTTAGGGCTTTGCAAGCTCTTAGTCTAAAGTTATTACTTATTATTTTTGAGACATTTCAGATTTAAGTGTCCCTTATCTAAGTCTAGTTAAAATAATTCCAGCTCCACCTTTAAACTGTCATATTTTGGATCTCGATGCTCAAATAGCATTCTTCAAATAGTCTGAACTAGGAAAACTTCAGTTTCCGCGAAATATTATGTATTACCTCTTTTCTACAAATTTAATTCTCCATTAGATTCAGTGGCTAGTTTTTATTTTTTGTTCGCTCCTACAGAACTTGTGGAAACCTCCAAATGTAAAGTATTTAACACTTACATAGTCCTAAATGGGCATTCGATTAGATTAGATTTAACAAGGAGGAGCTGGCTGATTGGCCTTGATCACTGCACCCCTATGGATCTATGGATAAAGATCCATGTCCTTTGTATCAGACTCTACAGCCTTGATAAGAGCGCCTTAGTATAGTTATAAGCTTTTATTCTTTCCTCGTCAAGTAGTTGTGATCTTAGTATAGAGTCGGGTAAAATTTAAACTGACGTGTGTCATGGCCGCTAAAACGTCTGAACTAAGATTTTATTTAAAGCATAAGAAATACCAGTAGTTCTCAAACAGTTCTCAGCAATGATACCGCTAAATAATTTTAAAAATATATAAAAGATATTATCATAAAATGTTAAGATTATTAATTTAGTAACTTCATAATTTTAGTGGAATTCTGATTATACAGTGTCCATAAAGTTGGCTACATGTGGGAAAAAATTGCATTTTGTACATTTCTAAAAAACTCTATTGGGGGTTTGTTTATGCATGTCCAACAACAAAAAATTACATTTTGACACATGTCATGTGATCACCGGTTTGGCAGGACTGTAAAAAATAGTTGACCGTGGTACCGAAAAATGGGTCAAATTGTTAAGATATCGAAAAATTTTATGAAGAAAAAGTGCATATAGAATACAACAAGGACTCAGTCGCGTCATTTTAGCACGAAAAATCTGAAAACCTCAAAAAAAAAGGTACAGGGTCAATTGACTTAATTCTTGTTGCAAAGAGTTGAGAAAGGCATTTAAAAAAAACAGTACCTTTTATTGTTTGGAGGAAATGTTTGGTTTCATTTCTTTTCCGATAATTGGCCAATTTAATTAAATTAATTGAAAAATTTGTTATCATACACAATATGCCATATAATTAAACAAAAATGGTTACTTGGGGGTTTCTGGGGTCGCTGATCACGAATGCGAGGCCTGATTTGGTAAATTCAAAATGGCGGACCGGAAGTAGAGTCAATTTATCAGGAAAAATTCATATTTTTTCGTTCTTGGGCTGAAAATGAGTACTCAGGGGTTTTTAAGGTCGCTGATTACGGATCAGAGGTCCAATTTACGAAATTCTAAATGGCGGACACGGGAGGAACAGTCAATCTCTTCGGAAAACCGGGCTGAAAGTATGAAAAATAAAAAAGTTTTTCCTGAAAAATATACTACTTCCGGTCCGCCATTTTGAATTCTCCCTAACTGGACATCAGATTCATTATCAGCGATAACGAGAATCTCCGAGTCTCCCCCACGTTCAGCCCAAAAAAGAAAATAATACGAGTTTTCAGGAGAAATAGAGTGTTATTCCGGTCCGACATTTTGTATTTCGTAAATTAGGCCTTTGATTCGTTATCAGAGACCTCAGAAACTCCCGAGTACTCATTTTCAGTCCAAAAACTAAAAAGATACGAGTTGTTCTTGATAAATGAACTCTACTTTCGGTCCGCCATTTTTAATTTACCAAATCAGACCTCAGATTCTTAATCAGCAACCTCGAAAACCTCCTAGCACAGATTTTCAAGGCCAAGATATCCATTGTCATTTCTTATGGAAAATGGCCCGATTTCCGGTCCGCCGTTTTGAATTCCCCAAATCGAACTTCAGATTGGTGATCAGCGACTTCAAAAACCCCAGAGTAACCATTTTCGTGTAATTCTATGGCATATCGTGTATGATAACAAATTTTTCAATTAATTAAATTAAATTGGCCATTAATATTGGCCAATTATTAGTCCAAAATTTAAACCAAACATTTCCGCTAAAAAATAAAAGGTACTGTTTTTTCTAAATGCCTTTCTGAACTCTGCCACAAAAATGAAGTCAATTGACCCTGTACCTTTTTTTGAGGTAAAATGCCAAAATGACGCGACTAATATATATACATATCGATTTTGAAGCAGATATGAGGAAAATAAAAAAGTGAAAATTTTACCCCTACCAATAATTACTATATGAAAAATAATAAACTCTTGTGTCTATTTCACAAATATTTGATTAGTTTCGACAAAAACTGTATGTATTTTAGGTGAATAAAGGTATTTGCATGTAAAAAAAGAAACGAACCCCCAATATAGCATTTTTTAGAAATCTCAATAATACAAATTTTTCCGATATGTGGCCAACTTTACGACGGACACTGTAGGTATATAGGTTCGGGCACAAATGAAACTGATAACAAAAAATGAATTGCCAATTCAGTCAATAACAATGAGTGATCAGAAAAAGAAATCAAAGACTAATATTGCTACAGTCCAGCAAGAGACACGGGAAGGTTTGGGCATTTCTTGCCAGGAAAGGATAGGATCGTAGTATTAGTAGGAGAAACGATGTCAGTAAAAATAAAATATTTCATATAACAAAAAAAAATCTGAAATCTCTACGAGAATAACGAAAATAAATTATTTTTCTTTTAGCGGTAATAAATAAAAATTCTAGTTGACAAAATAAAAAAAGACACATTTTTGGGGAAAATAAAGTTTTAACAAAACGCGAGGCGCAGTTTAATAAAATAAAAATTATAGAACGAAAATTATTAACTTTTAATAGAGCTTAATGAAAAAAAAAAAAAAAGTAGAAGTGCTGGGGATCGATCCCGCACCAACCCCATTTATATTTATTGCATCGAGCATTTTACCGATTGAGCTAGGCTAGCTACTTTGTTCTGCTCTAAGACGTGTGCTATGTACGTAATAGAAAATTGTAAAACTTAGTGGTTTAATATTGTTCGTTTAACGGATGAATATCCACTATTTATCACTAAAAATAACTGAAATATTTCATATAAAGACGTTTTTCATATTTAGAGTGGTGTTAGTTCACGGAAATAAATAATATTCGTCGTCAAATCACACAGTTTGAGAATCGCTGAGCTTATGACCATGTTTCTCACTCCTCAGTGTACATTTCATATTTCCGTCTCAAAAGAAGTGGGAAAGAATCTTGGTAGACATACATTGACAATGTCTTTAGGCTATGGCTTTAAGTTTGTGTGCAAGAGATAGTGAAAACGTATGTGCAATATTAATTCATACAACGGTCATTTTAAACTTTACCCGACTTTAGCAATGCCGTCACAATGGCAAAGTACAGGGATTGAGGTTTCCTCTGCCTCTTGGCAGAATCTACATGTTGCATCTGCCAGACCCATTAGACTCAAATGTCTTTTGAGCCGGCAATCATCGGTTAGAAGATCCACTATTATTCTAATGGTCTCTCTATTTTGGCATAACTGGTCTTCCATAAAGGCTGATCGTTCTTTAATGAACTCTGGCCTGTCTCTGTCGTGGAAAACTTTTCCAGAATTCGAGAAATTTACTTTGTACCCATTTATCGATGGGTGCTCCTATGAATGGCTTAGCTACACCGCAAAAGTATTTGGGGCCTATCAGGACCTAAGACGCGCTTTTTCTGGCCAACTCATCAGTCTTTTCATTTCCCTTGTGTCCCTTGTATCCTGGTATCTACGCCACGATCCCTTTATTTTGACTTCCTAGGTCAAAAAAGGCATTTATGCAGTTCCATACAACTCCCGATTTGACTTACATGGAACCGATTGTTTTAGCGCAACCTAAGTATGGGCAAAAAGGCAATCGACTGGTTAACAGTTTTTTGCCTTATTATTTTCTTGCATTCCACTGTATTACAGTTTCTTTGGCCTGGAATAATGTGGCATATTTTCTTAGACTTATTGGGATTTTTGTTTTTGATCTTGTCCCCTAAATCCCACCTCCGACTCCTTGTTTTGTCTGAAAGCCCTCTGTATGCCAAGCTGTTTGTGCTGGCATTGGAGGACCGTTTATCCAGTCTTCCTTATCTGCTAGTTTAATTTAAATTTGTTATATTTTGGGACGATAATATCCCTGGGTATTCCTAAAATGGGACCCACCTTCAGTTTTAAGTATAACTTCCGGTGCTCTGTTCCGTGCTGCTGGCTTGTTGGTGTAGAGCCTTGCATTAGCTTGTCCACCACTGAACGAGCTAAAACGGACCTTCACTAGAAGCCATACCTTAGACGAGAATTCTGTGGTATAAAGCTTCTTTGATTCTATTATTTGAAGAGTTACACAAGTTATTATTATAAAGAATATGTTCTGCGGATAATTACATGCATTTATTACAAAATAAATAAGTTACAAATTAGGTTAAATATAATAAATATTGTGACTTAACAATCTCAAAATCTAACACATTTCAGTTAGGGATTGGCAAGACTGACGAAGTGCAGAAATCACGCTGTCATTTTATTTACATAATGAAACGATCCCATCTCACGCAAAATTTATAATACCAAAATGCTCAGATGGAATATGAGAAAATACATAATTTGTGAAATTTTGTTTATACTATTCTCAGCCGAGTTAACTTTCCCCTTTCCTTAAAATTAAGTTTGGCGTACGCGCAGTTAATATAAGATCCAAAGATAAAATTACGCGTCTCTGCGTCATGCATCGACCATGATTAAGTGATGATTTATGTATTATGCTGATTGAACTGTACACCGTATTGTCTAAATAATTAAAACTGTATAATGCCAATAAACTGAAATATAAATTTAGAGTAAGTATATTTTTTAAACAAGTCATAACTGTGTATTCCTATTCAAGTTTTATCAACAACAAATACTAAGCGTTGCCTGAAACTATAACCTAATTATCTTGTAATAAAAATAAAGTTTGCCATAGTTAAAGATTTTATTACATCTGTAGTATATATAATAAAAGGTGTATGAGTTAGTCTATGAGTTGGTGCATGATTGGTTCCAAAGTATTTTATACTCTCTGAAATGTTGTAGAAGTATCGTTTCTTTTATTTCTGAAGAAGGTATCAACCATCTGTCTGGAGAACTCCGGACAGAACTACACCCCTAATTAAAAGAAAATAAAGGTGGTCGACATCTTCTTCCGGAATGAAAAACTAGCCTTCTACAAAATTTCAGATGGTATGAGCCATTGTGAACAAAACGTTCACCAGTTCTTAAACTAGAAGAGAGTTGCTGGATGTTTTATATCCGTTAAAATATTGGTGGAGATTTTTTGTTCCTCAAGAAGATATCGACCTAGCTTAGCAACGTCGGCCCGAATTGTACCCCTATTTTATTTGTGGTGCACTTCTTCCCCTGGTTTCCCAGCTAGGTGGTCCATATTTTTTTATGACTGAAAAAATACGCTTTTACAACATTTTAGTGGATATAAAATACTTTGAACAAATCGCTTACCAGCTCTCCAGCTATATATTTTTGTAGTATCAAATGTATTAGACAAACAATTTAAATGATGGACATAGAACAGAAATTGTTGCATGGAAATCTGTATCATAAGACCGTGAACTAAAACATTGAAACCGTCATATGTTTTGTTAGAGAAGATTGGCACTTAGTGTGCTTGACATGGTAACCTTTTTGTGCTGGTGCAAAAAAAATACATTTCACACTCTTAACCCATGAAAAAATGTTCAAATGGAACTTCCACTCAGAAAAATTAATATCGGAAGATAACATCTTTGTATTTAATGAAAAGTTTGGATTCTTTTTTTCTCATATAAGGTATGCTTTTTAGTGAAAAATAGTTGCTCTACACTGCACTAAGAAGCATTTTGAATTATTGCTTTTTATCTCAAATAAATCAGAATAGTTTTAAGATATCAGAAGCCATTGAATTTGATAGATGAATATGATAAAATAACGAGTATATGTGTCTTTTGGGACTCGACAAAAATTTTAACAAAATGGACAAATAGTAAAAAAGAAAAATTAGAGAAGAATCGGCAATAATATTATTGAATTGGAATAGTTGCGTGTCGAACTATTCTATAGATATTTGTAAAACCTGGTTACCAATGTTAAAAAAAGAAAGAACTTAACTTACATTGCATAAAATTAAACGGTTAATTATATCAATACTTCTGCATCAGTAATATATGTGGATGTTGAAATTGAATGTAGCAAACATATTCCTAGAGAAGTGTATTCTAACATACATAGTACAAAAGATTTTTAAGAAAACGCCTTGAAAAGGGAAACAGTAGGTTTCCGAAACGTCGGTCGGCGAAAATTTCAGTTTCATATGTTTGTAGTTATTTGTGTCATTTATCAAAAAAACCTTACCTCAAACTGAACCTTTCACGTATATTTTGTAGATTCCTAGGACGTCATTTATAAGTAAAAATACATGTGGAAGTTCCAAGAAGAAAAATAGAAAAAGTACCTAGCATTTTTTGGTTTAATAAATTTGTTACGATATACGAATATCAATTTCAAACTCTTGTGTTTCTTCCACATGTTTTCGCGCTACGGGCTTTCTCTTTTCTTTAAAGTACTAAAATTACCCGCCTTTGGAACGTTTATTTCGGGAAGAACAACTGATCAACAGATTCGGAATCAGCGACCTCATATTAACAAAATATCCTATTCCTATAAATCCTATAAATAGCTTATTATCGAAAAACTTACAGATTTGCTTTTATGCTTTATATTATTTAATGGTCCTTCCCACCCCACGCGATATATTGTAAATTATTGTTTGAAATATTCAAATCAAATTTATGTTCGCTGATAAGCTCAAAAAGTTCTAATATTAAGGCAGCTAAATTTCACATTATCTCCACCAGGAGTATAAATCCTATACATAAAGCATTAATTAATGATTAATTGTTTAAAATTTATGTAGCAACAGCAGATCCTAGATGGGGGTAAGTATAACTTAACCGTTTTTCTGTTTAAGCCCGTCCTTCAAGCCACGCCGTAAGGAGGCAATTACCAGAAACACCCAAATCACTCGATCCCGGGGGTAACAAGCAAACAACCTGACGCTAAATTAAACATCACTACAGACGAAATACGCTCCTAGGAGCCGGAATGCCAGCGAAGAATGAAGACCAAGACAGAGGAGCACCAGAAGAAACGACCCAGCTGGCAAGGTCCAACAGCCAGTACCAGGGGAGGTCTGCTAACATTGCCCACACCGTCCGCATTTGTAGGGGGCTGAGGAGGGGGTAGGTGAAAAAGCAGGCCCGCCCCACGAGGCCGGTCCAGGTCTACAGCGATGATTGGGGAAAAGAGCTCAAGCTCTATCCCTAATCGTCCAAGACCGTCATCTTTAGTCAAGAATATTGGCGTAGGCAGCATCAGACGGACGAACGGATAAAGGGACACATTTGCGGAATGTTGTGTTCAGAACGAGTTGTGGCAATAGTCCTTTAAGAAGAGGTCACTGGACGACTTTATTAGCAGTAATTTCATACTTAGAGATAACGAAAACAGCATCATGCTAGGAAACTGGAATTATTAATATCTTATTCGAAAAACATTTTACTACCACAGCCTAATATTGAACCCACAGTCGCCTACCTTGTCAGCAAGCAGTCTGATTCATTCATGTTAATTTTTCTGATGCCATTACCGATGAGAACCGTGTAATTTTACGGAAGTACTTATTCATCTGATTGCCATCTTTTATCAGTAACGCAAAAGGAGTACATTTGTTAATAAATATATTAGATTTTCATTGACTTCGTTGAATATCCCTGCATGGTGGTACAGTGAGCTAGAGCACATATGCTAGAGCGTGTTGGGTGGTGATTATGCTTGGTCACACTGTCTATATTGTATTGGGTTTGATCTATAGCTCCGACACTGACAATGGGTAATTGATGTTGTCTAATATATGTGTTTATGCGTATTCTAAATATAATAATCATCAACTGAAAATTGATTTTTTTTAATAAAAAGAGACATTGTCTTATTAAATTAAAACCCCGTTGTTAATTACCGCTCCATCATAAATGCAGATCAAGTTCCCCAAACTTGATCTGTATTTATAATCGAGCGGTAACACTTTAAAGAAACGTTCACATATAGGAAAAAAATGTCTTAATTAGACAAATAAAAGCAGTAACATAATTATATGGTAAAATTCACATGAGTGAATAAAAAGTCGCTAATTTAGCAAAAAAGACACTTTAATAATGAGGTATTTATTAACACAATGTTTTCAACTGTTTCTTCATTTCTTTGTTATATATTTATTATAATTTATTAATGTATACCTCACTGGGTCTGTGCTCTATTTTCTCTCAGCTCGCCAGATAAAAGTTGTTTTTAATTGATTAATTCTGCTAAGAATGGATTTTCATTATATCGTTGTGAAAAGTTTAGATTTTAGTGTTAGAAATGGTAACATTTTTTAAATGAATCTTGTATAGGCAGGGTAAACCCGTTTGACAACGTCACAAAATCTGAATCCATACAGCACAAGGACATCCGCAGAACATACTGGGGACAACTTTTCAGGACATATGGGATATCCTGGGAAGATCCCATTATCACCTTAGGATGTCCGTAGGATATCCAAATGGGACAGTTCTGGCCTTGCTGATGACGTCCTCAGGACATCAGTATGGGTGTGTACAGGACATCATCAGCTCTTATATGGGTTATATCTGGGCTTTACTATTAACAACCTGAGAACATTGATTGGACTTTATATAGGACATCCCCAGTTCTTTTAGGGTTTATTGGATATTTCTCAAGACAGTAAAAAATATACATTATTTTATAAGATCATTACTTTTAAACTGAGCCAATAAGCGAAGACAAAGGAATACAAGTTTATATAATGGCAGAGGTAAAATGACTAATAAAAATGTGATACGTATGTACAACTCCATACACATATTTGTATCTATCAATTGGATTATATCGCTTTAAAAGTAAATCTACCAAACTTATAGAGATTATATATAGTCCAATGAAATAGGTCGACAAATCAAAATTTTAAGGTAAATACTTGAATTTTTGATATGTTACTTTGAAGTATTTGAACACGATTAATGAAAGAATTTTTTTTTAAACCCCGAGAAGGGGTAAAAAAAAATAACAAGGAGTTTTTTCAAAATTACTCAAAATGTGTAAAAGATAGTAAAAAAAGTTTCAAATAAAAATTGTAAAAGCATGAAATATTACATAAAAATTATCTCTTGCCCCTTTTTTGGTATTATTAAAATCAACAGAGTTTAGAGTGGTTATAAGTTGTAAGGGATAATATATACAACTTTAAAAAATCATAGCGTGCTGAAAATTTATAATAAATTTAAAAAAAAATCTATTCACAATATAAAAGATTACCTACGTATCTGACAATAACATCTGTGGACAATAACCAATCACATTTTGCCCCTTTAGATAATATACAAAGATATAACATAGCACCATTATATTTATGAAATATTTAACGTAATCTCATTTGTCGAAAGAACTTTAAAATAAACGTGGAAAAGACGCCCGGCGTATTTCTTAGAACTTTCGACTTGCCACAAAAAGGCGGCTAATTCAAAACACAGTAAATGTATTAAAACCAAATTATAAATAACTGCTATTTAAATAAGATATACATTTTTAATGAATAGTTTGTACTGGAGGGGATTATCAAATAGAAGAAACAAATAAGTTTTTAGAAGCAAATTTTACAAACCAATAAAATACAATATAAATAAATAGCCTCAAAATAATGTATATACTTTTCATTATTTTTGTTGTTGAAATCCCCTAAATAACAATACCTATAATAGGATGATTCTAGGACATGCCCAGGATATTCCCTCAGTGGATATTTTGTTAGACTTTTAATATCTTTGCAGGATATTACTAGGACATCCTGCCAGGATTTGTCTAGGATATCCCCATTTGGGATATTCTCAGGTTGTATATATTTTATTGGGATATCCTAAGGATATCCTGAGGAATGTTGTCTTCGATTGGGATGTACGGGACCAAATGAGGATATCCTAGGGATCTCATGTGCTGTGTGGGAAATGTCTGGCGTGGGGAATATTTATTGTAAGTGTAGTGAGGGTACCGGTACCTTGCTTTGTTAGTTTGTATTATGCCAGCGTCATGAGTATACGTAGACTGGTATTTGCGTGTGTGTGCGTGAACATTATGCGAGAAGCGATTTAATTTTGTGTTTGAATACAAATTGTATCATTTTAAATATGATATTATTAATAAGAATAATAATAAATGGACTCTATTTTATAAAATAATTACATTAAATTTGCAATTTTCTACCACTTAATCCTAAAAAAGAGTTTAAATTAACCTAATCGCCGTTTAACTTATGAATTAAAATTACAAGAGAAACACACAGAAAATAAAAAAGGCCTACATATGCAATTAGAAATTTAGTATAGTACCCACACCCCATCATTTAATATTTATAATTTGATTGAAATAAATTTTCCTTTATCGATTGCATAATAAAATTTTTCTCATTTCATGCTTAAATTCCTCAGTTTTTGTAATACACTTTATGTTGGCAGGTATTTTATTATACAATTTACAGATAGTATATGAAAATAATCGTTCAAAAAAAGTAGATCTATAAAAAGGTGGAGTAATTAAAGATTTTCTACGTGCATTAATATTATGATGAATATCTGGGCGAAAACGAATTTTATTATATAGATAAGGCGGTGACTTGGTAGTCACAATCCAAAAGGAGACAAAGGCATGTAATAATCTTCTATTTGCCACATTTTGCCAAATAAATTCTTTAATTTTATGAGAAATGTGTTCGCTGCTGCTTAAATTCCAAATTAGACGAACGCAAGAGTTTTTAATTCTTCGAATTATATTTGATGTGGCAATACCCAAACACGGGCCATATACAACATCACAATAATTAAAATGTTGCAACACTAAGCTATTGCAAAGCAGTTTTAGGGTATTTTTTATCCAACAGATCTTTACTAGCATATACGTTCCTTAAATTATTAAAAGCTTTGCTAATATAGTTCCTTTTATGATCTTTAATTCTTAGATCCAAGTCGATAGTTAGTCCCAAGTTTTTGCGTCATTTACACAAGTTATAGAGATATCATTGACTTTTAATTTTAAATCCTCAAGGTATCTATTTTGCGAAGTTGTCATATCAAGCAACATTAACTTTGATTTACTAGGGTTTATACACAAATTATGATTAGCAGAAGCCGTTATTAATTCAGCATTATCATTATTGATTATATTGTTAGCGTTGTCAATACATTCTGGATTAAAGTATTAATATAATTGTGTATCAAGAGCGTAACAGTGCATCTTGCAAAATTTAAGTACTCTGTGCAGTATAAATATAAAATAGCAAAAGCCCCAAAATTGGTCCCTGTGGTACCCCCCCCCGATCCAAGTTACTCTCAAGAGATAAATTATTATTTAGTTTTACAACTTGCCTCCTGCACTACCTTATTTTCAAAACCCACAAAATACAATGTATTTAATAAAATTTCGTGATTAATACAAAGGCTTTGGGATAGTCTAAAAATAGTAAGGCCGATAATTAATTTTCATCTGCTGCGCTCAAATTACTGTAAATAATATGAGTTAGTGAAGTACAGCAGCTGTGATTAGATCCGAAACCACATTAAAATTGTGGCAAAATTTCGTAAATCTCTAAATGTTCATTCTGTCGGTTGATAGTTTTTGTGTTCACGAGCAAGTGTTTCATTATGTTTGAATTAAATATCAAGAGAAAAGTATCTGTAGATGGAAATGAATCATCTAATGAGACGATTCATATTCTAACACCCAATGCGCTTTGACTTTGAAGATATCGTGAAAAGAAGGCAAGGAAATCTCCAAAAATTCCTAATTATAGTAGTAATTTACATACCTTCCAATATTATACAAGAGTAATACAATTTCTACATAAAATATCGTTAGCATGTACATACAGTTGATGGTTCTATCCGTGCCAAGAAGATACTGATATGATTCCAAAACATTAAAATGCTGCCAAAAATTTATTTGAAATATAATAAATATTTTAGATCTGAGAGATTTTGAGTCATGTCGACTAGGATAAAAATAAAATTTTATTTCATAGTTGGTTAGATTAAAAATATGGAGACCAACTAATAATTTTGCAAAATTAGGGGCCAAATTCTTAATTTGCTTTAGATATATATCTAATACTAAAGAAGACATAGGGAGTGTAGAGATAAATAACAGTTTTTGAAAATTTAAATAAAACTGTGTTGCTCAAAGGCCTCACAAATATTAAACTGTGTAATCAACAATCAATAAAAGCGGAAAACTATAGCAAATGTAGATCAAAGAAATTATAGTTAACTACTTCATACTGTATCATAGTGTGCAACCAAAATGACAAATCGTTGGTAGATTCAAAAATTCACTCCTCTTCAGTTGTTTTATCCAATAAAAGAATTATGTATATCACATTAGCTCATTTCGGAAACTATTTTTATTATTATTATACTATTCCCAAATAGAAAATAAAGGGCATTTTACATGGATTGGCACATTTCGAAACAAATTTCATATCACTCTGTCTGTCTGTCAGCCCCTCCGTCTGTTTGTCCGTCCGTCCGTATGTGTGTTTGTCTGTCTACTGTTCGTCTGCCTGTGTGTCCGTCCGTCCACCCGTCTGTCCGTACGATCATTCGTCATGTTTTTTTGTAAGCCCGATATCTTAAGAAAGATTATATTGAAATTAGAACAGTAAATATGCATTCTCTAAAGGAAGAAGACTCTATTATTGTTTAACTAAATCGATAGGTAAGTCAAAAGCTTATTAATTATTTAAATAAAAAATTTATTTTTTTTATGTTTTGTTATAAAACATAGACATAATATTAGGAATGTCCAAAACTAACATTATTTACAAAACTGCGTAGAATATCCTATAGAATGTAAAAAGATTATATAAAAAAATTCAATAAATCAGCGGAGAGTATGATATTTACTCTGGTTTAACTTAGTGGTTAATTTTTTGCTATAAAAAATTTACTAACTGTGTGTGTATTTAGGGCTGATGACAAGGTAAAACGATGGAGGGGATATATGCAAAACTTGTTTATTGACGAGGAACGTGGAAATAAAATAGTAACTAATTGTAATACCAAATTACCAATCACCAAAGAGGAAATTATAAACTCAAAATTGAACAGATCATTATCTGCTGTTACCTTAACAAATGTGTAAAACAAATTCTAGGTACAGTGAATGATGTACTGATGCATTAAATCTTTATAGAGTTACAGTGTTGCTACTAATAAGTTGCCTTCAACGTTGGGCTTCTATATCAAAACGAGTACATGTTTATGTTTAATGTCTAGTAATTTTCATATAGCTTCTTTTGCGCTGCTTTATCTGCAAGGGCGTTCCGAATTTTGACATCCGATTTTCTCTTAAACTGATAATTTTAGAAAAGAAATTAAAATAATTTTATTTGTTGCCATCCTTTACTTTTATTTCTTTTAAATATACCTGATATTTAATTCGGAAAATAAAAAGTTTCTCGCTTGCCCTGCCAATTCATAGCCTTAGAAAAATATTCATATTCCTTCAAATTTGACCTCCATATTAACACCTATTGTTAACAAATACATAGTATTAATAAGATAAAAAGCCAATTTATTTTTCAGGCTTTAAGTTGATGGGAAAAAATGTTGTATTTTATTTTTAATTATTATTTATTTTGATGGAATAGGCGCCGAGAACGAGATAAATCGTCCGCGATATCTCGTACTGGTGTTAAATAATTATTTGTAATAACGAATCATTATGAAATTCAATAAACTCTGTTCTCAAAGAAGGCGAAGTATTTGAAAACAAAGTGAATTCAGTAAGTACTGGAATCTATAGAGTTTTGTCATACCTACATACAGATCAATTGACGAAGGTGTATGGCAATTTTACATAGTAATTTTAAAAAATTTAATGAAAGTTCAAATCAATATATCAGAAAAAAATTAGTACGTGAAAACTCATGCGATTGAAGTGAAACTTCTATGCAAAATTATATAATAGGTTATAAAAATTAATGAAACGAGAAGTTTGTGATATAGTACAGGCTTTGAAGGTAAAATTTTGTAAAAACCTCGCAGAAACTAATAAAAGGATCATCTCCGGGATTTAAGTAGGTAATAACCTGCAGAATGAACTGATACATTCTTTGCACTTCCAAGTTCCGGGAAAATTTAAAAAAAAATGGAAAACCTTTTTGATTTTCGGTTTGTTTGCTCTAGCGCCCAAAATAATGAAAATAAGGAAAAAGTTTTCAGCAGAAGTTGTAGCTCGTCTCTTTCTCTACTAAAAAGGTATTTACAAATTTTTGTCTTAGGAGGTTTAGGGGATAAATCAAGCTTTCCACTTATAGTTTTGAGCCGCTCCAAAATGCGCGAAAAATGAGAATTCATCGGCAGTTTCGTACGACCGGATGCATCGATCGATAACTCTTACTATTCAGAGCTGCTAAAAAAATGACGTAAAATGTAGAGAAAAGTCTCAGCTTAAATGTGGAACTAATTACAAAATTCATACACATTTTTATGATAGAGAAAAAAGTGTCCTTATCGAATTAGCCGTAATTTTGGTATATTATAGTTCACGTGATGCCGATTAAATGTCTCAATGGGCACAAATTTCTACTATGGCTAGTTTTGTCACTACAGTTACCCGAAGATTAAATTATTTTATTATAACTATACGAGATTTTAATAAAAATGGTTTCGGTGTTTGATTTTTACTTAAAAGTTCGTTAAACATGGAATATTAAGGTGTGACAAGAGTAAACTCGAAATAGTGAAAAGAAATAATAATAATAATCGAGTAATAATTATTATTAGGTAACACATACCAAAATTGAAAATAATATCTAAAGTACTTTGTGAGATATAAAAATTACGATTAAAAAAAATCCAACACCCTGTACCAAAATATTAGACCATCATATTAACTATAATTCATAGAATGACCTAAGGAATCACACCATGAAATAATAACACGTCATTAAGGAACACCCTGAATAATTATTACTCAATTATTATTTCTTTTCACTATTTCGGGCATGCTCTTATTACACCTTAATATTACATTTTTAAGGAACTTTTAAGTAAAACTCAAACACCGCAACCATTTTTATTAAAATCTCGCACAATAATTTAATCTTCGGGTGACTGTGACTATTTTGATGAATTCTACACATTGTAGAAGTTTATTTTAAAAACATCTTATATAAATAAAAACAAATATTTTATTAAAACTGTAAGTCAAATGGGATATTCAAAGACACTTATTGCTATTGAAGTTACTATCAACTACATAGTTTTGTCAAATAAATAGACAATAAAGAGAAAAGGTAGGTATTTTCAATATATATTTTGGATATTATTAAATATGCATAAATCACTAATTATTCTATTTCTTGACTGTTAAATATTACACATATGTTTTTGTAACATTGGCATATTTAAAGCTACTAAAGCCACTAACATAATTAATCATTCCCGGATCCTCCGCCATATTTCAAAATTACATAAAAAAAATCTGGTATGACTAGTAGGCTATTGAATATGTCTTTTAGTTAGGGTTTTTATTGTTTAATGTTAGTTTAACACCTAAAAACGATAAAATCACAAGTGCTACTAAATTCCGTCGTGCGATTTTGAGAGCTGAAAAACAATGCAAATTTGAAGAATTTTACAAGAATACTTTTTGTAGAAAAACAAATTTTCCATCCAAGGACGTTGTTGAAAATAGTTTTCCTATTTTGAGTATTAAAAATCATTAAAGAACAAAGTTAAAAATTTCCGAAAATTCACTTTTTTCCTCCTTTTGCAGTAATTATGAACAATAAACTCATTTCAAAAAATTACGTTTTCATTCATGAAAGTAAAAAAAATATTATGCGTTATTAATTTTAAGAAGTTGATTCTTCATATTCATACTTTCAATGTCAGTATCAACTTCATTGTCGATATCTCTATCGATATCTTATTGTGATATTTCTGGCACATTTGCAATTTCGGAATTAATTCCTGCACATTCCTTTCAAAATATGAAGCATTTGATGCCAAACCTTCTGCAACTACAATTTCCAAGACAGCCTTTTAAACACCCACTGCATCAATCCACTTTTTTTCCAACCCCACTGGAGGGGATTTAACATATCGCTGTCCTGGCAATCTAGCAGTATCAGCTGCAGGATTGCCGTTTTTCCAGTAATTACTGGCATTTGCCAGGAACAAAGAGTCCTGCCAGTAAACTTGCCAAAATTGACTTAACGGCAGGAATTTGCCAGGAATAACTTCTCAGAGAGGTTGATTTGTAACTAACTCCCAATATTTTTTTCTTTTTTATTAACAGAACATATGAATCACAACGATTACTTTGATGAATTTTAAGTATGTCGATATTTTCGATTCACGATACCACCACCAGATGACATTGTGTTATGTCTCTTTACAACGGCTTCGACCAAAGGCGCTTTCAGGCAGTTGCGGACTTCTTTTACTATTACTGTTAGGCAAAGAAACTGTTTGCGTGTTTGCCAACAGTGCCCGGCATTAAATCTAAATGTTGTATTATAGAGGACAAAAAGTAAAAACTCATGTTAAGACAAAGGTAATACACACCAAATTAATAAACTTAACTATTAAATTGGCAGGAATTGCAAGGAACACAATATTGAAATTTTTCCAGGAAATGCCAGGAATTCAATCAAGTTTCGCTAGTAATTTCGTTTTCACCTCGTGACAGCATTGATCAGCTGTTGGAGGTAACTGTGATAGTGTAAATGTCGCATTCTTCGATAATCGCTTAAATAGTTGTAAGCGACATTTAGCCAGGCACTTATCGTTCGTTTTTGAACCATATAGGAAAGCTGAAATGGATTCACTTGCAGCACCGACTTATTCATCTTTTGCATTATCTTTAAAAAAATTTCGCGTGTATGAGAGCAAATGCAGTAAAGTATGGCAAAGGACAGTCAAATTGGAATGGCGATATCTCGATCGCAGTTAGTCCTACGGAGCAGAAACGAAATGCAATCAATCTATTTTTGTTTCTTTAAGGAGTTTCTTTTCTCTGAACACTTATGTATACCTAGGATGCCGTAAAAAATTATGGACGAATTACTGGAAAAAGAAAAAAAGTGAATTTCCGTAAATGTCTAACTTTATCCTTTAATTATTTTTAATGCTAAAAATAGGAAAAAATATTTTTCAGTAACGTACCTGGATGGAAAATTTAATTTCCTACAAGAAAGTATTCTTGTAAAAATCTCCAGATTTGCATTGTTTTTGAGTTATTTTGAAAAAAGTAAAAAATGGGCTTCCTCGGATAGCTCTCGCAGAATTTAGTAGCACTTTGTGATTTTATCGTTTTTAGGTGTTAAACTAACATATTACCGCAACTGTTCCTTTCTACAGCTTAATTCTGGACATATTCAATAGCCTATAGTTTCTTGCATTCTTTCTTTCAAGGGAATTCACATAGGTTTTAAAAATAAATACAAACATACTAAAAAAATCAAGATATAACAATCTGGTTCTATTTATATACTCATACAATATGGATATAGAAGAGCGTACTCGAGAATATAGTAATATCAATAAAAGGCTACGTTATTGTGTAAACTTGAATGAGGGAAAGAGAGAGAGAAATTTGCGTTTGTATTTTTTTATAAAAGCACTTTAGCTATATGGGTCACATTTTTTTATAACTTTATTAAGAGAATTTATTTTGAAATGTTCCCTTGTAACGTCAGCATCTCATACGTATAAGACTTAAATAATTAACTTTAATCACAAATAAAACACGTTAACTACCGCTAATTAGTGATTAAGAAAGAAGTAATTAGAGATAATAGCAGAATTCCTTTTATTTCTGTATGGTAAAATATGAAAACATTCTTCAAAATTTAATGAGAAATACTTTTGAATTTATTTAATATTTGTTTATTGTAAATGCGCAGTTTAATAATTCCATGAAATTAAATTTAAAAACTTTATAACCTGGAAATAATAGATATATTATTACTGCCATTAAATGTTTACTCTAACAATTCTAATTAAGAGTAATTAACATATCTTATTAAATCATGTTACCGAAATATAATTGTACCCACGTCATCGTAAATCAAAATAAAACATAAAGAGATAAAATTTTCCCATATTAATCAGATTAGTGTATACGTTATCGTTACATAGAACAAAGGTTTTAGTTTCAAATTAAATAATTCATCAAGGCTTTTTTGGCACCTACGTCTGGAGCTGGCCCAGATATGTACGACATATAACGCCTAGTAGTGGGTCCAAATTACGTAAGGTCAACAAAATTCTGAAATTTGGCAAATGAGCCCCAAATAATCTCAAGCTTATGTAACAATTATTCTAAAAATCTGATCCTAAATGGGGGTAGGTTTTTAAAGGTGGAAAAGGTATACCAACAAAAAATTACGAAACTGCATTTTTATAACTAACGTACCTATCCTAATAATGGGAAAAATATGTTTTAAAATTCTACTTACAATGGGATCATTTTACAGGAGTAGAAAGAGTGGTGCCATCAGCAAACAATGTTGATTTAGTAAGAAACATAAATTGCGGAAAGTCATTAATATAAATTAAAAAACAGCAGCCCCGAGACAGAGTCCTGGGATACATCATGATTAATATCTAAAAATCTGACATGTCATTTCGTATGACTACGCATTGCTGACGCTTGTGCAAACAGGAATTTAAGAAAGTGAGTGGTAACTCTCAAACGCCATATAATTGCATTTTTTTGATTAGTTATTCTGTTTAAGCTTTCTTTACTACGACTTTTGGAAGTGTTGTATTTACTTTGTGTATATTATGTATGTATTCATGACTTGTTCTATCCGCTGTTTTCATGGAAAATATATTCAGTACATTATTTTAAAAACGATGGGGTTATAATGTGCACCCTGTTTGCCTTGCTTTTATGTCACATAACCTAAATATTCGAACGTCTATATCAACGTTGCATAGAAAATAATTTTCAAATTATCTGTAACAGTATTTCAAATGGTTCATTTGTTATTTATTATTCACATCCACATTTTAAAGTAGGACTATAATCGATAAAGTCGTGGGCTTAGAGATTATTTTTTAAATTCGAAAATAGGTTTTTAAAATATTAGACCCTTTCGAAATACATTTTAAAAAACGTTTTAAAAATCAACTGTTTTTTTAGCCACGGTAAAATTTTAATTCTAACGTATATTAATTAAGAACAAGAAACGCATTAGAAAAATGCATTGAAATCATTTGTCAGCCCGTCTAGCAGGGTAAAATAGGGGTTGAAATGATTTAAAAAATCATGCATTTCTTTAGCCACGGTAGAATTTTAATTTTAACGTGGTCTCATTAAGAACAAAGAAACACATCGGAAAAAGAATATAAAAATTATAAGAGTACCTAAGTAGAACCATAACAAGACTGTTACTATGAATTTTCACGCAATAATTTCAGCGGTTTGCAGAATAGCTAGATTTAAATTTAAGAATTATGTCAATCTCCCTATTTTGTAGTTTTAAATCTAGCTATTCTGCAAACCACTGAAATTCTTGAGAGAAAATTCATGGTAATAGTCTTGTTATGGTTCTACTTAGGTACTCTTATAGTTTTTTAAAATATATGTACTAAGATATAAAAGTTATGAGCAAAAATAATAGATATATCCCTATCGGATGTCTCTTTCTAGGGAATAGCCACCTTAACATTATAAGATTTTAGAAATCACGGTTTAATATTTAATTGTTGGCTATTGATTTTATAAACAGTGACAATGACATTTCCGGTGCATGTGATGATGTTCTTTTACTAGCAGTAATCGAGGAGAAATTACCGGTAATTCTACATTACATTTTAAGAGTGTTACAAATCGCCATATTACAAACTCACTATGGGTATTTGATAAAATTTCTGTTGTTTAAATTTGGTATTAGACACTAAACATTTGCAATGTACGTATTGAGATACTTGTTTTGAAAACACTTAAATTAAACTAGTCTTTTTAATAACCCCATCAAAACTTCAATTACGAACTATATTGGTAACAGTAAATTTGCTAAGCACTGGGTATTATAAAGTACTGACGACGTTGTTATTGATTCATTTAAGTTAAACTCGTATTTTAATAACCCTATCAAAACTTCAATTTCAAGTATATAAACATGTAAAACAACTACTGACGGTGTTCGTACATCACAGCTAAGGTTTCTTCGAGTTTCCTTGTTATATCTACTAATATTTTCGAGAGTATCAGTCATTTAAATGCAGTTAGTGAGTAGTATAGCTTTGTGTTAATTACCCATATTTTCCAAAAGTAATTGCACACACTTCCTATTTGGATCAACAATACGTTTTCTATGCTATACTATACTAGCGTCTATTTCATATTATTTAGAATTACTATAAACATATTTCCTATTTTCTCTTTGAATGGTAAGCTTGTCCGAATATGAAATATCAGAAAATGTTAATATGTTGCCAAAAATAGCACGGGTCTCGTTTCTGCACCAAAGTATAGATTTTTTTGGAAATTAGGATTATTACATGCAGTGGCGCTGTGCTAAGGTGTTTGGCTTGCGAACACGCAGTCAGAGCCGGATTATCCAAAAGGCAATATAGGCAGCTGCCTAGGGGAGCCGACGGCTTGCGGGGCGCCGGCGACGAACAAATGAAGACAACAAACTTGAAAATTATCAACAAAAAATAAATATTTTCTTAAAATCTATTATTATTTCTTTTCTGTCTGGTAGATTTGGTCACAGATGTGGGTCAAATGCCGGACCACCTTAAATAGAAGCGTACCAGGCGTTTGTTTCAATCCGCGTTGTTTGACTTTTTTTTTCAACTCGCTCTATCACAATTTTTCATCGGTCTGTGTGAAACTTTGTAGAAATGATCCTTAACCTTCATAGGGCCAAGGGGGGTGCAAATGCACCCCAGGCCTATATTTTTCTTTGTATTTTTTTGAAAAATTTTTTTTGGGTACCGACAATTTTAGTAGCTTCTTATTATTCTTCCTTACATAATCTGACAAAATATTAGAATTGGCAGAATTTCATCTGTCGATAAAAAAATTAATTATTTAATTAATTACTTTTCCCGATTTAGCAGTGGAAAATGAAGTGGGAGGAGCCGAAGAAGTTGTTGCGTCTCAAGGTCGTTGCTTCCTCTGTCCAAGATCTCGGGACCGAAAATCGAGAAAATATTGCCTAAGTTGCAAGAAATTTGTCTGTGCAGAGCACTCGAATCCAAGAAAAGTGCAGTGTGATAAGTGTGCTGGAGAAAATGTATCCTAAATCACTACTTGAGAATTAAAGTTTTTTTTGTGTTAAGGATCTAAAAATGAATTTATATTGTGTTAATTACATTCGAATTTTTCTTATCACACAATATTATAGGTGGGGTGCCAGTGCACCCCGGTCAGACCGATACGTTATATTTTGAGCTTGGCCCTATGAAGGTTAAACACAATATAACAATACTGTAGAGCGACATTTGTCGAAACTTGAAACTCTCTCGATAATTTTTCCTGAGAAACACAGAAAACGTGGAATATTTCAGCTATTTGTTTATTATTTGTTATTAAAATATCTGTAAACACTTAAACGTTTTTCTGCATTTCCTGCAATATGGCAGCGCTAGAGTCTAGGGAATCGTTTGGCAATTCATGTAAACAAAAACGATTAATCTTCGTTGATTTCGAGAATGAAATTTTAATTTCTATCTCGAAACCAAATAATTGACTACATGCTCATATTTTTTATTTCTTATTTTGATGAACATTTTCTTCCGAAATATTTTTCGGTGATTTTTCAAGATTTCCCTAGGCTCTGAGTGCTCTGCGAACAGCAAGTTATTGCACGAAAAAAGTCGTAATCCAGCTCTGCACGCAGTTCCGTGTTCGACTCCAGGTCAGGGCATGGATATTTAGCGGTGTGTCCCATGTGTTACCGAGACGGTAGTACTGAGCTAAACTGCTGTTGAGTCGCTGTTATATTTCCTGATATCGCAGGAAATAGTTGTTGTGTTGATGGAATGATGGAATAGCAAGAGATAACAATTCGCCAAGACGTTAATATAAATAAGGCCATTAAAAAAACTGGATAGATCAAATACCCATAAAGTATAGTATTTAATAGTTTCATGTTTGTGGAAATTAAATAACTGTCAGTCATGTCACAGTTTCGAATTGAATTGAATTTTTGGAACTTCACAATTATTGTGTACCTATAAATTTGAGGAGCTTAGTTTCCGATCAAGATTTGGCTCTTGACTTATAGATGGCGCTAAAATCTTCAAAACGTAGCAACTCAAATTCAAACACAGACACATATAACTCTTGGTAAATACAAAACGAACAGTAGGTATATTGCACTTAATCGGCACATTTCTAAAACCTGTAATATCCCTCGTAGAGAAAAAAATTTCATATCGCTGTGTTGCTGATCGAATTTTGAACAAGTTTCAAAATGTCCGTCTGTCCGTTCGTTCGTCCGTCCTTCACGTTTCTTGTAAGGACGATAACTTATGAAAGAAAAGTCCGATTGTACTGAAATATGAACAATAATTTAGTATCAGCTACAGAAAGAATCTTATCGTTTTTGAAGAAGATCGACCAGTAAATAAAGAAGTTATAAATTATTTAAATGTTAAAAATTCTATAACTAACATTTACAAAAAAAATGGGAAGAGTATCCCTCGGAGTATCCCATAGAACATGCAACAATTATATAAAATGTTCAATAAATTAGCGAAGAGTATATATAATGTTTTAGTTCCTATTTGGAATAATTGGCTTTTCTTCAGTTCTGTAGAACAAGGGCAAGTTTTTAGATAAGTTGGTTGATGAGACAGGTTGTTCTTGTAAGAGGTTTGTATTGAGTTTGAATTCTTAACGAATTGTGTAACTGAAGTGCAACTGAAGTGAAAGTGGGTGCAGGGGAGCAGAAGAGAACCATTTAGGCTTTTGATTCATATTGAGGACTGCAACATTGTAATATCACCAGGGTTCGATTCAGCCGAATATTTTTTACTTTTGACAAAGACAAAGTGTTTGATGTGATTTCTATGAGTAGTCTAGATTTCTTAGAGTCAAGTTAACAAAAACCGATTTTGAGTAAAAAAATATCCCGCCAAATATCGAATGTACTCGTGGTATTACACAATTCCACGGGTTAATAAATTTGATTGTCTTTCTCTAAATAGGTAGGTATTTAAGTAAATGTATTAAAGATATGTTTAGAAGGAAACAGAAAAAAATCATTAGAATCGATATTTGATACCACGAGATTTTTCAGTCGCAAAAAACAAAGAATGCATTGCTAGGGAAATAGGCAGTAAAAAATAATAGAATATAAACCCTTTGGTCAGTTATATTTACTATTCTTTCTTTCTAAGCTTAGCTATCAGTATTTCGTGTTTCTGACCGTCCTTAATGAGTAAAAGACAAAAAATCTATCCATTTATGCATAGATAGAATGGCAAGCTAAGGACCAAATGAAATTGGGTCAGCCTTCTCCTATTTTGTTAATAAAAAATGCTATTCTTGAAAACTATGAAATGCTTAGATTATTAAGCGATGGTGTTCCAAGCAAAAGAAAAATTTCTTATTACTGCAATTGTTACTGTTTGAAAAACTAGAAATCCAACCAAAACTTGATGAAAAACTTAAAAAAAACAGTGCAGTCAATACAAAAGAAAAATCCAGGACCATTTAATCCTCCTAAGAAATCGATAAGGAAAGGATTGAAAGGAAGTGAAGAAATCTACAGTGGCATAGGGAATTGCTAGCAAATCATACTATAGTAGAAGTAGAAGAGGACAAAATAGAAGAGGGATTAATGATTTGCCTTGGTTTATTTCTCTTTTGTACAATCCTGTTGAAGATCAGTATCCATAACTGGTGTGTGATGTGTCTCATTATAACACTCAGCGCGCTATGAATTTTGATGCTTTTTATATTACTTGCTAGTTGTCACTTAAAACACTACTAAGTTTTCATTATTTGATTTGATTCAAAATACAAAGGTCAGTTGCGTCGAATTGTCTTTCTATTCATTTTGAAATACTTAGGTGTAGATATTATAATTAAAGATTCTAATAAATATTCTAAATGGCAGAGAAAATAGTGTGTAGGTACTTAATACACGTGTGGGAATGGAGATACTCGTTATCGCTTGTGTTCCAATGTTCATACTTGTTTTGCAATGAAACCCTTTACATTTTTATAAAAAAGTACTGTTAATATGTAGCTAGAATTATATACGTGCCTAGAGTACAGCAATATTAATTTTTTAAATCTTCATCTTATTATTATAAGCGCTTATAATTTGGTAAAAAAATTTTTTGACCACTAAAAAATATTTCCCGAATTATTATTCTTGATAACAGCGGTTTGACTTGAGCTTTTTTTGTGAATTGCCATACATTGATATTATTTAGTAGAAAATCGGATTGGATTATCCCGGATGTTAAATTGCCGAAATTTTTGTATCTTGGTAATATTCCAATCTCAATAGAGCTGTGTTTTATGTTGCATTGTGTTTCTGAATAAGTACTTAATTGCACATTAAATAATAACTTCACAGTAAGGTCTATATAAAAATATACCCCTACAGATTAGTGTAAAATATTAAGTGCATTTATAACAAAAAATATATTACCGTGACTTGATAAACAATTTTACTTACATCTATTAATAGATAAGTTTGATATCTACCTTCATTGCCTTCCGTCCGCTTAATCAAGAATTTCGCTAGAGGTAACAGAGGGTTTTATTAATAAATAATTGTACGGGGTCTCTACAATTTTTAATGATCTTTAAAGTTATAACAAATTTGAAAAATTATAGTTATTATTTATCAAATTGAAACTAAAATTGTCACTATGTGACATCTTCCTCGCCTCTTCTTATACAATTGCTAATGTAAAGAACTTGAAACTGAGCACATTACAACAAGGCATTTGTGAAAACTAGACGTCATTTTATCAACGTAATTTTCTTTCAATAAACAATGTAACATAACTATTACAGTATAAGAAAAACTCATGATCCAAACAAATTGACATATTCTGAACTATTCTCTATCGGTCTCGCATATATATTGGTTTCATTTTACAAGTAGCTAACTCTATTGGGGCAAAATGTCAATTATATATACAGTTTCTTCGTTAAATATAATGCATTCAAATATAAATAATAATTATTTAAAGAGAGACAATTTCGCTTAAAAAAGTTATCATTGGTTAACTCTACAATGAATTGGCTTAAATTACATATATATCTTCTTAATCGAAACATTCTACGCCAAAAAATAGTTTCGCGAAGTGAAACAATTATTTTTTCGTTTATCTCTCTCCATGTCTGAAACGAAACAATACTGGTTTCAAATTTTTAGTGTATTATCACTAGGTAAGTATATATCTGTATAACAAAATATTAAGGTCAAAAATTAATAAGTGTAGAAAATATGAATGTGTCTATATTTTGTAAGAATCTGCAGGGGTAAATATAGTAAGCAGTACTTAACTTTTTATCTTTCGTAATAGATGCTAAGTATATTGGAAAGAAATAGAGATAACGGATGGAGATAACTTTTTTCTAGGATTAGCAATTTTGAAGAAAATCGCATGTGAAAAAATTCGATCATGGTTAGTGGATAAAACACTTGCGGCGTATAATTTTGGATTTTACTAACGATGTTAATTTCTACTTTATTATCAAGCTTGTTGGATTTTGACATCTGTAGCTCTGCTTATGTAATAATTGAAGTTTCATTTACCTGAATCTCGTAATTTTCTACTAAATATAGTGCCAGAAAACATTCTAAAGCTAGTTACTTATGCTCGGTGTATGCCATTGTTGTTTGACGGTTCTGTTCTAGCTTCTGCTATTGCTTTTTATGTTAAGCATAGCAGCTATTGTGCAACCTTCTTTTCTGAATATTGGCAAGACTATACCTATCTAACTTATTGATAGATGGAAAATATCTTCTTTGAACATATTGATTTATTAGACAAGCATTAGCAATTAATGATACATAGATATCTTCGAAGGGTACCATTGTAATAAGGAAACCAACGACATAACATGAGATTTACCTTAAATCACTAAATTAAGGGAAGCATCTAATTTATGCTTAATTGAAGAATCTAGATGAAAATAAAATATCAGTCTTGTTTCACCTAAAAAGCTTCTGCGAGTGAAGATGAAGTAAAAAGACACTATACAGATACTATTAAAATGCATTTCTTATATGTGTTTATCAGAATGACAAATTTGAAATTTGAAACAATATAATATGAGAATATAATGGAAACGTAGTTTTAATCAAAACTCCTGAACACGATACTCGTATATCAACAATCAACGCGTGTTTCGCTAACCACGTTACCATCATCGGAAGATGTTAAAACTGGTTCTAATCAATTTTTTTTTTAGTAACTAACTGGCCAAGTTTCATTGTATGTAGGACATACCACATGGAGAGGTTAAAATGGAGAAGTTGATATATCTAGAAAATTTACAAAAGATTTCGGTTGTATGCAAGAGAAACTAGGTTTTTCTCGATTTCTGCATACATTCATTAAAAAATAAATTTTCAACTTCAAACAATATGGCATCTACTTTAGGTTTGCTTTCGAACTATTTTAGGCTTCTTATTATTTCTAGTAAGTATTACTTAGATATGTTTTAAAATTCATATCTTTATAATCTAGGTCCAATTAATTATTTATTAAAAACACATGAAAAAGTAGAAAGGAGTTCATTAAGTACTAGGTTTCAAAAAATAATAAATGAAAGTTTATTCTTTGCAATCGACAGCGTCGTGATTTAAGGCCTAAGAAATATACGAAACAACCGGCAAAATATAAGGAATCTGTTTTAACACCGCAACTATAACTACTATTGCAAGTAACAACAGACGGGCGTAGATGGCGCTAGTAAATCCACATGCTTCACAAAAGTACGAATATTATGATTCCATAGAAATTGAATTTTATACAGGTTTGGGCAATTTATTTTGTTATTCCATAAACAGTCCAAATTTCTTCATATAAAATAGACTTATCATTAGATTAAGTGAGCCGAAGCAATAACAAGGCATACAATGACCAGAGAAAAATTTTGAAATTGCCCAAAGTCATCTAAAAAGTTACTTTAACAGTGTTATAGTGTACTGTCATTTATCATGCAAACGAATTCAATTATTACTTGCATTTTATTGCGGAATGCAGACAGTAAATGACTTTAGTGACCTTGACAGTATATTATTATTTATAGTGATCTAGTTTTAATGTTGAAAATGAGATTAAAAATAAATTTTAAAGCTGCCCATTTACCAATACATACAGTACTTGATTTCATTGATCTATTTTTGACTTGTCAGTTCAGCTGTAGACACTACAATCATTTCTAATATAGTTTCTTCATCTAAAGAACCAATAATAATTTTCCAATTAGGTACTTAATTCCAAAATTTTCATAACTCTCTTAACTTGAATTAGGTATATGAATTAGATTTCGAAGTGATCTGGTCTAAATCCAAATTTACAAGTGATGTCTTCTCCATTTTCTATGCCAATGTGACATTGTGCCGAAAGAAGATATTGATAGGACGTTTCCAAATAAGATTCACTTTTAATTCATTTGAAAGCATACTTCGTATCTTTCTACAAACAGTAGTTTGCACGTTAAAATTTTTAATGGTCATTCTCGAAGACAATCCAAAGCAATCCTGAATGTTAATTTCCAACATTGTCGAGTCTTAATCATAGGTAGGCGTACGAGTAATGAAATCATCTGTGATTTTCATATTAGATCAGGTGTAAAGTTGCATTAGCAAATTTTAAATGTTATTAATCGTCCGTATTCCGTATATGGAATGTGATAAATCATACACATACCGAAACAAATCCACAAACAATTATTAATTGTTATTATAAGTTGAGTACGTTATATTATTTATGAAATAACCTTTAAAAATAGAAAGCTTACACTTGTCTGTCATTAACTAACAATAATTACTTTGCCGGTTCCTTAAAAACAAAAAATTTACACATGAAACATATTGGAATACATTACTCGATTGTGTTTAATTAAAATCAGATTTGTTTCAACGACGCTTCCCAAATTAGTGAAATTTTTAAAATAATTAAAAATCAATTAGTTAATTGATCGCCGTTAATTGGAGGTGGTTAATTCATCGGAAATTTTAATGATTCATTTATAGCCGAAGATATTCGGCCATGTATTCGTGCAAGTCTTGCAGAAGGAGCCATAGATAGAGGGATATCGGAAGTGGCAGACCTTCTAGTTTGGCAAAGCTCTAAAATAAATAAAATCAATACAGCACTAAAAATTAGTAAGTGGACAATGGCAATGGCGCAATGGCAAAAAATTCGGGATATGCGCAAAAATAGAAAAACCCAGTTAAAAACTACGTTTGTGCGCACACAGAAGTACAAGAAAAAAGTCCATTTCTGATTGGTTCCCAATAATTGCAAAATCAATACGCAGTTTAATGCAATTTAATTGATCAAACATTGAGAATGACGAATTCCTTTTTGGAGCGGAACTGAACGCAATGCGCTGACAGCACACGGGGTTGTCTTTTTTAATAACATCTCCTCTCTCTTTCCTTCGTACCTTTACGCGTTTATTTTGATCTCAATGAGATATTTAATAACGGAAACGACAACTAACATTTCGCTTAATTCAAATACTCAGCTTGAGTTGAAGGAAAATAAACATATATACCCTGACGCTCTGTCGGAACAAATCGTACAAAAATAAAGACTGATAATTTGAATTATAAACACATGACTAGAAAAAAAATTCGCGCGCAAAACATCATAATTACGTACTCGACGTACGAAATTTAAACATTTGTACTTAAATAAATGATGGTTAAAAATAGATATTTTGCTACTTGGGAGAATGAAAATTGAGAAATATTTTCTATATTTATAGCATTGTGTGTCATCTAAAAAACAAAATTAACTTTATTGGAGGATGATCTAAATTTAAACAAATATTGTTCGGTCCAGAGTACAGCAACAAAAGTGCTACTACTCGAAAACCGTACATTTGTAAGGGATATTTTGCAAAATAGTTACAAATACTAAAAGGCGCAAAAGTAGGCACTCAATTAAAAAATATATTTTTACTCACGAATGCTGGTTGTAAATATTATAATAAAAATGCAAATATAAAAATCACTGCACAAAAATCAACATACCACAAAACAAAATATAAACAACAAAAAACAATAACACTACACTTTAAACAATTGCGACAACAATGCACAACAACAGCCAACAATAGAGTGCAGGCCAGCGGTTGCAATTGTTGAAACAATCGGCGAACGTCCACAGCCGCCTGCTTACATAGAGCGTGCAGAAAACACTTGCGCGTCGACCTGCCCGCGTTTACCGCCTACCACGATTTGAGTGAGCTCAGTACTTGCTCTTGCTCTCGGTGGCACTTACTTTAACCATCATGGCTGCTACACACTAGAAACCGATCAGAAAAAACAGGCCGTCCGTACGTCCGCCCAAATTACACTGCAACATGCATTCTTCTTTCTATTCTGATTCGCACCTACCATCTACCGGACCACTCGCACTTGTTTATGCGGAGCTTTTGAGCTTTATGCCCCTCTATTACGCTCACTGTCGCTCACCCACATTTTCGCTATTACGCTTCGAGCTCGTACGTGATTTTTTATTTTATGAATTGTTTTACATATCCACTTTTCACTCCATTAAATTTAATTTTTTCTGTATTGTTTACAATGACATGTTATTTTTAATGTTTACTTCTGGGGCTTTTAGCAAGCTGAGAAACTTTGTTTCTCTTTTAATTTGTTTGAATATTTATTTTGTTAACGTTTAAGAAAGTTTGGTTTGTGGTATTTCATTCTTCCTAAATCGCGTATTTTCCCAATTTATATGCAGCATTGTAAGGAACTTTGGAATACATTTATTACTGTCATTGCACATATGCATGATGAAAAAAATAACAAAGAACTTGAACATCTTAATACATGCAGTTTCAACAAACTGCGAGAAAATATATTTCTTTGTGCTTTGAATAGAGAAGAACTTTATAAAGATTTTTTTTTCTCCAATAAATTTCACAATTTTACTTCCACATCCACGTAGTGGATTGGAAGTATAGTAATCGTAAAAAAATAGGTTTAGAATGTCACGTATGTATTATAAGGAGGTCTAGAACAGGATTTTTTTTTAAATTTATCCGGTGAAAGGTTGGGGTAAATAGGGAAAAATAAGTAAAGCAAGCTGGTAAGAGTACAGAAACTTGAGATTTGGTGTACATACTAGAAGAGAAGACCGCAGATTTCTTTATAATATTTTTCAACACAAATACAAAACGAAAAGTATATTACATCTTTGATCGATACATTTCTAAAGCCAATAATGTCGCTCGTAGTAAAAAAAAAATCATATCACTGTGTTAATAATCGAATTCTGAACACCTTTCAAAATGAACTTAAGAACCAAAAGTCCGATTGTATTGAAATCTAGTCATTAAGTTCGTGTTAGCTTCAGCAAGAACTCTGTTGTTTTTTGACAAAATTGATTAATAAACAAAAGTGTTATTAATTATTTAAATAAAAAGAAAAACAGTTTTTTAATGTGTGTAATGAAACAAAAACTAATATTATTTACAAAAAAACTGCGAAGAGTATTCTATAGAATCTGTAACAATTTTATAAAAAGTGTAGTAAATCGGCGAAGAGTAAAATGGTCAGCTTGTTTAAATTTTTATTAAAGTAAATTTGTTTATGTTCTATAATTAAACAAATCCTGTCTAACACATTACTATTATTTACAAAAAACTACGAAGAGTATTCTACAGAATGTGCAACAATTATATAAAATGTGCAGTAAATCGGTGGAGAGTCTAATTGTTAGCTCCTCAATAAACATGGTATCTATTTCGAAAAATATACAAATTTCCCGCTGGCTATTACTCCCGCAAATGTTTACCTTTTATCGACATAGCCTTAGTATGAAAAACATATTCTCTACATTTATTAAAATTTGACCTTCACATTAACACATGCTGTTAACAAAAATATAGTGACAACAAAGTAAAAGTTCCGTCTTGAGTAACAACGAGTTAATTCATTGTTATCTTATTTCATTCATATTTATCCAATAGACACTGAGAACAAGAGAAGTGGTTCGCGAAAATGGTGTTAAAAAATTATTATTAGTAATTAAGCTACTCGTCGGGAATATTGGTTCGAATTTTAACGACAAAGTCTATTACTTATCTTGAACAATCTCGTGAGCTTCTCATCAACAAAACCAACGAATTTTTTATAGAAATCAGATTTGGTCATCTTAGATACTAGATAGATAATTTAATGTAATCCAAATATAACAAATTTTATGAATAGCGTCTTCTACTGAACTACATACATAGAATAATTCGGTTCCATGGAAAGGAATATTATTTGTGATCATTTCCTGTAACAATTATGCAAATATAAAGGCACTGGGTGGTATCCCCAATTCAATTGAAAATGTGTATGTACGCCAAGAAATTAACACTACTGCTTTGAATTATCTAGCGATTATCAAATTTAACTAACAAACTATAATCAGTTTTCCTTGTTGAAAATAACATTAAATATGTAGGGTAGTTAAGGCTAAACCTAGAGATGTACAATAATTATGGCTACTCTTAATAGTAGTATTGGCTTTATATCTCAATTCATCAGAACATTTGGAGTCAACAGCAACAGTAGTATCATCTGCAAAAGTGGTATAATTACATTTTCTAGATTACACCCAATATGATTTATGAATATAATGAATAGTAATGGTCCTAGGATACTACCCTGCGGCACCCCAGTAGACCCCAGAGACCGCAAGAGGATTAGGTGAGGAATGCTATTTATTGCAACAAACTGGTTTCTTCCGGTTAGATATGGCTTAATCCAACTAAAAGCTGTGCCACAGGCGCCACAGTGGTGAAGTGTGTCTAGTAATAAAGTGTGGTTTAACATGGCAAAAGCAGGGCTTAAATAAAAAACAAACAGTCAGTTTTCCTTACGAATTGGTTACTTCTGCAAATAATCGATTTTATTTAGAACTTTTTGATGAGGCAATATTCTTGAGTCTTTATTTATCTCTCAAATGGCTACTGAAAATTATCATACGTCTCCGATAGTTGGTCTCTGCATAATGAAATAATCTACAGGTCGCAATTCTTAGCTCAATCACACCGAAGTTTTTAATCGCTCAATCAGATTATAACATTTCATAACCATGCATCGTGTAGTTTAGTTATAAATAGTTTTAACACGGATAATTTCGATTTCAGCGTATGTTGGATAAATAATTTGAAATTTCTAAGGCTCCGTCGACAAATAATAATAATCTCTTTATTTGGCATATAAGCTGTTAAAAACATAACAATATCGAGTTTAAGATGCAATAAAGTAAATAGCAAATCGTGCCAATTTGTAGGAATGGGTATAATAAATGGTAGATTTCCTATCTATTGGATTACTTGGTCGTGGCAAGAAAGAATACTGGTGGACACTTGGTTCAATGTAAAAACGTTTTATTTTAACTAATGACAATTGATGACAATAGCAGATTGATGTACATTTATTTGTGTTATATATTTTATAGCAACGAAACAAATGACTGATTCCGAAACAATGACATTAGAAAATACTTCCATTGTTGAATGTTTTCAACATTATCTTTCGAAATTGAGACACAAGTATATTGAGAAGATAAAAAATGGGTCGGACAGAACCTGACCCTTAATCGCTTAGGCCCATTAGCCTGACATCATTTCTGTTGAATGGTCTGGAGAAGGTACTGGATGGACACATCAGAGGAAACATCCTGAGTTTACATCCTCTCAGTGTCCATCAATATGCCCATCAACCGGGCAAATCAACAGAACCTAGCACTAAATAACCTGGCTGGGAAAATCACCCAATCTCTACAGGCAAAGGAGATTGCGGTGGAAGCATTTCTCGACATTGAAGGAGCATTTAATAATGCACTACTGACTCCTTATACACAGCAGCAGCTGCCAGAGGAGTCGCGCCAACCACAAGTGACTGGATTCGAGCTATGCTAGAAAATAGAATTATTACGAAATCTCTAATGGGGGAAGCGGTGAGCATCAGGGCCGCAAGCGGATGCCCACAGGGCGGGGTTCTCTCCCCGCTCTTCTGGTCACTCCTTGAGGCGACCTGTTTGCCATTATCTGCCTGTGGGAAGTCGAGATTCAGGCATATGCTGACGATCTAGTCATTCTGTTTAGAAGAAAATCTGAAGAGGTACTTTCAAATGCCCTTCAAGAGGTACTAGAGGTTATTCATATCTGGTGTGAGAGGAAGCAGATGTCTGTCAACACCCACAAAATGGTAATTATACCCTTCAACAAAAAAAGGAAGCTGGACAACCTGAAACCACCTTCCATGTCAGGTGAAATTATTCTGTTTGAGGAAGAAGCGAAATTACCTACGTGTCACCCTAGATAAGTCACTCAACTGGAATGCCCAATTGGAAAAGGTAATCCACAAAGCGAGGACTGTCCCCGTGGACATGTCGAAGAATTTGCGGAAGAGCTTGGGGAATTAGTCCCCAACAAATGTATTGGATATACGTCATGGTCATCAGATCAATGATAGAGTATGCCTCTATAGTTTGGTGGTCGAAGGGGCTGCAACAAACGACCAAAGCCAAGCTCTTTGGATTGCAGAGACAAGCATGCTTGGTAATAACTGGTGCAATAAGCACCTCACCGTCAGCTACTCTGGAAGTCATCCTGGAACTAACTACTCTCCATAATTACCTGGAGAGAGATGCCAGGTGGGCAACATACAGAATCCATCAAGAGGTACCTAACTAATATGTCGCAGGCTAGTATCATGGAGAACAACAGGCTGTTGGACAACTTAATCTGTCACAACATCCTGGGAATGCCTTCAGATGCGATGACTACTTTGATCAACCATAAAGACCTGTTTCCTGGAAGAGACGAAGTGCATTTTCGATCCATTTTGAGTGCATCGTTACACTATTTCTTAAATATCTCCGGCTTTATTGATCGTAGACAAGTATTAAAAAAAACTGAAATATTCGCAAATGAATAGACTATCGATCTGTTAGGGTATAGTTACATTAAAAGGACATCCTAACCTCAACAAATCCAAACTTCTCGATTTTTTTTTTACTAATAATCCAATAAGTGGGGTAAAAATCATCAGATATTTACAAGAATTGGAGAAAATATGTGTTTTGGTGCTATAAATACGTGATTAAAGTTTTTTAAATTCATTTTTACGGCCACAATTGAACACTTTCGAAAAAAATTATAATGATTGCCATTTAATGAGAAATGGTCGTAGGATAATTTTCTTTTTTAGGTGCAGGCTTTTTTATGTACTTTCTTGTGAATATGAATGCCAGAATCTGTTGATCAAGTTAAAAATGTTTTTTTTTATTAAAAAAAATTGAATTTCACTTTTTTGACATGTTTGCATATACAGGGTGTTCCAGAATTGAGTTCCCGGACGAGAAGCTGTAATTCCTGAGGTCATTTTGGGCCCATTTTGGGCCCATGTAAGTTTACCTTAGTCCAAAAATGCATTTCTGAGGAAGTAGGTACATCCTCAGATAGAAAGAAAAATTTTCCTCCAATAATTTCCGTTATATTGAAGATGAATATAAATTAAACATATACTTGCTATTTTTTGACGTTACTGATGAGTTAATTTATGTATTGCCATGACAACGCGACAGGTTTTCTACTTCACAAGCACCTACGAATTGAAGGGAAGAAACGATAATTCTTGATTTTTGGTTGATATTATACAAAATTTTAAAAGTATTAATTTGTCTACTAAAACAGTTGGACAGTATGTGGAGCACTTGTTATGAATGTAATTTTTGTCAAATAAGCTACTTTTTTGTTATTATAAAATTTTGTTGTGGAATTGTAAATAAATGTTAAATACAAATAGAGGAAAAAACGATAATTTCTTGTATTATGATTAAAATTACAAACAATTTTAAGATTGCCTTTTTTGAGGCTCTTTCAATTCTCTGCAAACATGTTCAAGTAACAAGTAATTTTACAGGGTGATTAAAAAATATAGCCAGTGAGATATTAATTATTATGAAACAAAATGACAAACAAAAGATAATTTACATAGAGTACTTATAGAGATACAGCTTTCATCAAAGTTTCAAAATGTTATCTCATATATAACGGAAATTATTGGATTTTTTTTTCTTGTGACCCACTTTAAGAGGATGTATTTCCTCAGGGATGCATTTTTGGACTAAGGTAAGTTGGGCTATATTGGCTCAATATGAACTCAGAAATTGCAGGTCTCCGTCCGGGAACTCAATTCTGGGACACCCTGTATACGGGTATGTATCTTGTATGCCAAATTTTCATATAAGTTTTGTATAAAACAAAACTCAATTCAATTATGAAGATTATATGACAGTTAAAATAATTATTTGAAATGGATAATCGTTTAAGCGCAAGTTTGTTTGGCGCTATAGAAAGGACTTTATGAGAGCTTATCGCACGTATTGCATTATTAGTAAACAAAAAATAAATCGAGAAATTTGGAAATACACGTTTATGCGATTTTCCGCAAGTGCAGCCCGATTATGCAAATTTTTTCAGTTTTCGACTCATTTGCATGTATAAAAAAGAAAAACAAAAAAAAAATCAACTTCCCAGTTACATAACTCCTAAATTTTAATTTCCCTCCCTTATTAATTTCCATGCTACATAACTGTAAAGCTGTATTTAATGCACTAAATATAGGAAACAGTCAAAGTTCTTTACTCTTAGATGCAAATGGGAGGAATATAGACTTCTAAAAATGTGTATCGTTTAGATTAATCATCAAGTACACTTATATTACCTGCAAATTATTAACGGAAAGTTCACTTAAACTTTAAATATGCAACTTTTCCTTTATTAAAATAAAATCAATTTAAATTACTTTAGAAAATATTTCTCTAACACCTATTTAGAATTAATTTATTTTATATTAGTATTTTTCGGGATTATTTTTACAACAGTTTTTTTAGAACTGCTTAGATCTCTTTCAGAGTTAGCCTGTATCAATGCAATGTTTGTGATCGAGTAGTGCTGTCGGCGCAATCTGCTCGCATTGATAATGAAAATAATGCACATAGGTAAACGTTAAATTGCTGTTGAGCGGTATATTAACAATTAATCTAACGTTACATATGTTTAGGAGTTTAAATTCACTTCCATTCGCATCTAAAAGTAGGGTTTCGTCAATTAAACTTATAGCATAAGATACATTTAATTTTTTGTTACTATTCCTATGTTTGGTTCATTAAATATATAGCTATAAAGTTATGTAGCATGGAAACTAAGCACAGGATTGAGTTCCCACATCTCTGAGCATCAGCCACCGCCATTGGTGAGTGGAGTTGGTGGTGGGGGTGGCAGATGTCATAAAAAAATTTGAGGTTTTGGCTTATAGCACATACACAAAGTTCCAAGTTTCTGAGCTCTTACTATCTTGCTTTACTTATTGTCCACTATTTACCCCTATAAACAACCATCGCTTGAACGCAATCAAGTCGTACCAAATTTTATGTCACGATCTTAAACAGTTTCCAAGAAAACGTGCGCACATGAGTTACAGACAGACGAACAGATCGATAGAATTTTTTTTTGCTCAGATCCAAAGTCTAGACGCTTCATGACATTCTAAACCTACTTCAACAAAAATATCATTATTATTTTTACAATTACTATATTTTCCAATCCACTACGTGGATGTGGAACTAATAAAGTGTCTTTGTAAATATTATTATATCAGTTTAGTATTTTTACAGTCACATACTACTAAGCATTAAAATAATCTGCTTTAATTTTCCAAAATTAAAAAAGAAAACAAGAGGAGAGCTGTTTGCCTTTTTTACAAGTAAACTATTAGATTATTTACTACTTAATCAGCGTCAAAAATTAAATATAAAAGTGACTTTTTGTAATACTTTCCTATATATTATTTTTATTAGGTACCTACTTATTTTAAAAATTTATGTATTTGATCATTTGAAAAGTTAATTTTTCGTAAGTGTAAAATTTTGAAGAATGATTCATACTGCTTAAATCCTCATTAGATATTTTACCGCAAAATCACCGTATCTAAATGCTAATTTGATTTTTAAAATTCATAGATTCATAAAAAAATCATAAAGGCATCCTTCCCGATATCCCAAACGTACAAAATACCCGTTTTTATTTTACACTTTCAATTCCATCAAAATTCAAAAACCATCTAATATCGTACACAGCAGCCCGCACAACCTTTATTCAAATTGAAAAATTTATTTCCTGATCGTGTAAATGTGCGAATGGTCGTTCGCATATTTCCGTGTGCATCTTCACCCCCATCCCCACCATCGCCGCTGCCATGCACCCCACTACCCTCATTGCCAAACACTGCGTATGCAAATATTTCTCAGAATTTGTCAAGTGTGCTCTGCGAAACGCCATAATTAACTTCATCGTTTGTTTTTGTCTGGGATAGACCGGCACAGCAGTCTGGATCATTTTTTACTACTCGTACATGGTTTGTTTTTGTCATTTGTTTTTGTTTTTATTAAATCAACACATGCTGCCGCAAAGTGTAAGTGACACAATTAAACTAGCAAGAGGTCGGTGCAATTATAAATGTTATAAATCGGTGTTACTCACGTGCGAGATAAATTTCACTGAGACACATTTTTCGTATACACAAACATTGTTTTGGTAGCATTGACAAAACTGAAATACACTCGTTCTAGTAATGTTCATGTGTAAAATGTTTTTTGTGCGGTTCATTTCGTAACATGGCGTACCATACGCAGTTACCCCTCGCCCCCTGCCCCTCGTTACGCGTATTTCTCTTCCGCCCTTACGTACATCCCTTTTCCCCTCCGAAAACAAACCATATCGATTTTAGAAGCGAGTACCTAATATATACTTGCAGTATAGTTGCTAGGGTATACACGTCCTTTTACGCCTATTTCAGACCTACGTCATTGTCAAACGTCAGGGTGAAATAGAAATGAAAGTTCAAAGGTACGTCGGTGATAACTCAAGGAAATGGAATTGCTGATGTATGTCCCTTACATATTGCCTTTGCTCTCCTAAGGTGAAGGAAAAAGGAAACAGTGTAATAAAAATAAGATGGACGCCATTTTGAAATGACTTTTTATAGGGCCATAAAGTATAAAAATCTCATCTAGGTGCAATCAATACGCGGTACAATTTTATTGTAATGCACAGTTAAAAGTGTATTAGGACTTACGCGGATGCCGTTGCTAGCGCGGCCCCTACTTTATCGCCTCTCGCCGTAAAGTCGTTTTTGCAGCGAGAGGTAGCTCACCTAAATAATCTTTCTTGAGTTTTTTATATTAGGAAACTCACCGAGTGTTGTGAATGGGCTTTACGCCAACATCAAGACAATTTTTAAGGGAAGTAAAATAATGAAACTGTTTATTCCGAGGAAATTGAATTTTATTTTTAAACATACGTACAATGGTTTTTTAACCCCTTTGAAGAAGTTTTATACGCACATCTAAAGTGTGAAATTTCTCCGATATGCGTAATTGTTATTATATATTTATCAATTTCTCGAGTTTACTTTTGTTGTGTAAAGAAAAGAATCATCTTGCTAAGAATCTATTTGTTTACTATTATTATACACCATACTACGTAACCCAATTAATGATAATATTAATGGTCTTTTTTTTTCAAAACCCACAGACAGAATTTTTTTTCGCTCAAGTTTAAAATCTTCACCCATCGTGATATTCCAAACCTATTTTAACAATATAATTTTGCAACTTTTTTACGATTAAGTACTATACTTCCCCTCCACTTCATAGACTATTTCCAATAAATGATTCGGAGTACTATAAACTGTAATCATAATAATAATATTTATTAATTAATTTGCCATTAAAACAATGGATGATAGAACAAGTCATAAAACCTTAGTTTATTTATTTATTGTTATAGCACGCGCAGATCTGTGGAATGCGCAGCACTCAGGCCTGTCGGCACATTGTGCATTCGCGTCATGTGGGATCTTCTGGAAGAGACCAGTGCTCTCCACAAAGAAAAGCAGTCTATTCCATGGTTGATCCTGTAATTCCTCCGGCTGTAAAAATTGCCTTTGGAGATGCCTATACCTTAACGCACCTAAGGGTGCGCAACTGCATAGGATATGAGTGGTGGTTTCATCCTCCACTCCACACATCCTACAAATAGGGCTGTTTTTCAACCCCATTGTGTCAAGATGTTTGTTCAGAGGACAGCGTCCTGTTAACAAGCCTACTACCCGTCTCATTTTTTCTCTATCGAGCCCAAGCAGCCACTTAATGGTTGAGTCAGTCGAGGGCCCCTTTATATGGAGCCTCGACTGCCTCATTCCAGGGGCCTGAGTCCAATAGTTGCTGAACCTTGCAGTGGCCCACTCCCGTAACTCTGATTGAATCAGACTTCTTGGCAAACCGAAGGCTGGCTAAGGGCCAGGAAAACCTTAGTTAATATAAAGTAAATACACAAAGTCAATAAAATACGGATGAGCTGAGGGATCAAAGCGCTGCTATTATTCCTGTCTCAATCTTGACTTATTATCTCAAGATCTTGACTTATTATCTCAAGATTTTGACTTTTTATCTCAAGATCTTGAGTTTTTATCTCAAGATCAAGACGCCTCGTGTGATGATTTTTTAAATATTTTGCAGTCGTTGGTTATTTTATAGGCCAAGGATAGTGTTCCGCAATGCAGAATTCAATCAATGATGCTTTTTTAAATAAATACTATTTAGTAAAAATGTTCATTATTTCTATATAACACTTACAAGTTGCTGGCTTTTTAAAAACTAGGGTGCTTCAATATAAATTTCGAAGAGCGGGGGGGCTGGCAACTATATATCTCAATAAAAACTTCGAACAGCGGAGAGGTGATATTCCCTAAAATTGAATATTTACCTCGATCGAAATTTTGAAGAGCAGGGGGGTGATACTCCTTAGAACTACGGAATATTTACCTCGATCGCAATTTTTGAAGAGGGGAGGGGTGATACGATACTCCTTACAACTGAATATTTTCCCCAATCGAAATTTTGAAGAGCGGGAGGTGATATTCCTTAAAATTCAATATTTATCTCAGTCGAAATTCTACAGAGCCGAGGGGGCAATTTCGTATTTATCTCATTCGTATTTATCTCATTCTAAACAAAATATACCTACTCATTTCGCCTGATGATAGGGAAACACCCCCGTCCCCCTCTCGGCAGACCTGTGGGGTGCAAATAATCGAATTTGTCAATAATTTTGAAACAGTTTTATGTTTATGATTTTCTGTAATCGCAGGATAACGTAGGTAGATTTTGTACATTTTGCATGAGATCTAGATAATATTCTCATTTATAATTCTCAAAATAAAATTCAAGACAACGTGGTGGGGGCCCCATTTTGGTGGGGGCCCCGAGGCAATGCCTCACTGCCTCGGGGTTAATCCGGTTAATTTCTGGCGCTGCGGCAAATAAAACATTATAATAGAACTATCTGGCAAAAGTGTTAAAATATATTTTTTTGAATTAAATAAAAATTTGTGCAGATATTAACTACATATTAGCTACAAAACGTTAAATTTTAAATTATGTCGACAGTATCGTGACAAGTTAACGCAATTCAAAGATTTATTTCACTCACTGCTTTTACTGCTTCGAAAAGTTGGCAAGCAGCTAACTCTTCATGCTTTATTACAATAGATGTATATTCATCATTTTTATTTATTTTTACGTTCAACCTTTGTAATGGACTAGTGTAGTTGTTGAAAACCAAAAATAACAAAATTTTTACAGAACCGTCCTAAATGTTATTAAGTTTTGTTTGTCTTTATGTTCGATTTCAGTGGAAACTCCCATATGACATTTAACTGAAACAAATTAGGATGTTTTAATAGTGTACTAAATGATTTGACATTTATCGAACATAATATAGTGATATTACTAGTTAAGTGGGAGATTTTAAGCCACTTAAATTTGCCAATACGTTAAACGTAAAACATTATACTGGCAGTAACGTTTTTGAAACCATTATACTTTCTTCACGTTAAGTGACGTACCTAAAAAATGTAAACATATATAACCTCACTGTTGCATTATTTTAAAATATGTGGTTTAAAGCTTATGTTACTATGGCACGATTAGACAACATCGAAGAAATAATTCGAAGAAGAAACCCCGAGGAAGTAGTAGGCCATAATTTAATTAGGGACATAATTCTGGGGGAAATTTTTGACCCTATTATTGAAATGAATCCAAGGCCCATTTTCAACTTGGACTAAATTGACACTTTTTTGCCCAGAAGGAAGATATTGTAAGTGTGGTCCAAGCTTTACGTATACCATCGTAAATCATGTGATCTCCAAATCGCAACCGTTTTTTAACACTTTCATGATCACAAAATCAACAGAATCGAATGTTTCTTTTCAAGCGTATAATATGACAAACAAATATGAAAAAGTTAGATTATGTTCACACCGTAACAAAAATAGCAACGTTGCCAGGGATTGATTGATAAATTAAATGTATAAATAAATGTGAGTGTTCTCTACCGGGCAAACCTTACACCTTACTACCGTAAACATTAGACATTATTAAGCATACGTTATTCTAATGCAAATAACGTTTAACTTTATCGGTTAATAACGTATTCGGTTATTTTTGAACAGGGAGTTACCGTCACTTATCCCTAGAAATACCCAATTGGTTGATAATCACGTTAAAAACGGGTAGTGCATTTAAAGTTGGTTTCTATATCTCCGGTTATTGGTTATTTTATTGGTATCAGATTGAAGACATAAACGGTTCTACCAAGCATTTGTTACAAGACATAATCTTAAAGTTGAGTCACGTTCGTCGTGTGGAGACTGAAAAGTGATACTTTCCCTCCTAGATGGTATCTCATATGGGTTTTCGCCTAATACTTCTCTTAGCAAATATAAGTCATCCTCTATTGTGAAACGATACCTAATTTTTATTTGCTTTTCCATTTTCTCAATTTTACAGCTAGTTATATTAGTTGCACATTTCCTTTTGACGCATGTATAGTATGCACCTAACCTTAAATTTTACATATTGTCGGTTAAATCCGTCGGTTTGGTAGTATTTGAAATTATCTCCCAACGTAAGTTTCTATCAAGTAAAATTAATATGGTTTCTGATGAAGGAGAAATATTATGTAAATGACAAATTCATTCTATAAATGCGAGGAGATCATTGGCGGCATATGTCAAAGGATTGGCGGCATATGTCAAAGGGAAAACCCCTCCAGGGGTTAAGAGGTCATTGGGTCATTTGATCGTGGTTACGAAAAAGATCCCGGCGTATTCGTTTTCATCATTTTGGCAAGTTAAACGTGATGGTTATTTTAGCGTAATGAGTGGCGGTAACTCCCTAACGACTGCTCATGCGCAGTATAGTGGATAATGTATAACGTTGTTAAATTAAGTTGCCTAAAATCTCCCTAGTGCTTAGAATTTTATCGGTAAAATCTTTACCACAACGTAGATGCCTGGTAATATAAAGGGTGTATTTTGACGGTTTATTATCTGGCTAAATCCTGACGGCTGTAGTGTGAAGATTTACCCTTGATAATATACTGATTGTAGATTGTTTGAGGGGTCTCTCGGCTTTAATCAACTTTTCTTCATATCGACCTAAAAGACGTCTTGTGAATTACCCTACAATTAGTTATTGTCCAGGACTCCAAAGCTTTTTGCAAAGCTTGTGATTTTCCCTGGGGCTAATTTCTCTATATCTTCAGGTGTTAACTCCACCTTTCCTAGGTACTTTAGCCTAGTGCGGACCAGCATCTTGCATTCACAAAGAATATATTCCGCAGTTTCTATTGCTGTATCGCTGTATTTGTACGTATCAGCAGCTGCCTTGCCCAAATTCTTAAGATAATATCTTAAGGGGCAATGGTCTGTTAAAAGGCCTGCCATCAGCCTTAAGTTGGACTTTTCGAGTTCGAGAAACCTTGAGGCATTCCTTGTGGAATAAGTTATGAACTCTTTCACTTGTCTTTACCCTGGAGTATTCCTCCAGTAGGACTGTTTTTGTTCCTTTTCCCATTTTAGGACCTCCTCCATTATGTGCCCGTTAGATAAGCCACAAAAAGGTTCGGGCCCAAAAAATGAGGCTTTGGCACCTTTTTGGCAAGGGCAGCAGCTAATTCATTACCTCCTATTCCCTCATGATCCGGCACCCATATCAAAGTAACCTTGTTGTTATATGCCAGTTGCTTCAGGGTTCGTTTGCATTCCCAGGCAATTTTAGACTCAAATGTATAGAACCTGAGAGCTGTTAACGCTACCTGGCTATCTGAAAGTATATAGATCTTTGCTCTACGAATGCCTCTATTTACGCATTCCTGGGCACATAGATCTATATCATAGATTTCTGCTTGGAAGATGGTTGGGGTCTTGCCTAGGGCTCTGGATAGCCCGCAGTTAGGCCACGCTATGCCCACGCCGACCCCTTCAGCCATCTTTGATCCGTTCATGTATTGATACGAATTATTTTATTTGTGGAACACAGCATAGGAAAAAAATAGATAAAATTGAGGAGCACTCTTGGTACTTGCGGAGAATATTTCATGAATAAATAAATGCCTGCTCAGTTCTTACGTGTTAGGCTTGAGACCACGGAGTCCCAGATCTGGATTCTGGTTAGGGTATGGATACTTAGTGGCGTTTTAATGTGTTATTGAGATGGTAGCGGTGGGCTAGCCCGTGATTGAGTGGCACAACATGGCTAGCCGCTGTTATCTCTCAGCTACGGCGGATGGCAATGTCAAAGGGAATGATTGTTGTGCGTGATGAAATAGCGGTGGCTAAACTTCTCTAGGACGGTAATATAAATAAGACGAATAAAAACACATAAAACATTTCTCGATATTAAATTTTTTTTATAATAGACACAAACAATACTCAACATAAATTTCAAAATACACGAAATTCACTATATATTAAGTCTACAGTAGTAAGTGGTGTTTTCTACGACAAGAATTACTCTTATACACGTTGAACAAAAACATGACGCGTAAAAACAAGCACTAAATACACTTGCTCAATATCTGATCCTTAGATATATTATACAGGGCCATCGAAAAAGCTTACACCGGTTTCAAGAAATCATAACTCGCAAAAGACAAGAGTTAAAGAGATGTTTCCTTCAGAGGAATATTAGTGGCCAATTCGAGTTATTTTTAGTATGAATGCTCCAGCCGTGACTTTCACTCGCGGTGAGGAAAAGTGATGCCCGTACGTTGCTACTAAACCAGTGCAATAACGACTATGCAGCAGAAAGCACAGTGCAAGTTATAGTTAGCTGTGTTTAAATCTGTGGTTATTGTGCAAGGGACCACCTTTCATCGATTTGTGGTACAACAATTTAAAGAAACAGACAGTTTTGACATCAAGAAAACTCCTGGGCGGCCTAAAACATCTGACGAAATCTATGAACGCATACTTCAATTTTGCGTACAACCTTGTTGTTAGGTCCAAGAAATCTGCCGCTCAGTTCATATTGGAACTCTGGATCCCAAGGATAACAATTTAAAATGTGTCCTTCATGAATGTTTTCGCTTACATACTTAAAGATTCAATTAAACATGAAATTATACTTACTGGTTGCCCTAAATTGGCTAGTTTCTCAAATGAATTACTTAATAACTTTGACGTGTGTAGAGCCACTAATGAATCATACAGTGAGGCGAATTAACGGTATATAAAAATATAAGGTGTTGCGCACATTTTGAGGCACGAACAATTATTTTAATTTCATTTTTTTTAATACTGATTTTTTGAAATTGGTGCAGTCCTTTCAAGAAATCATAACTCGCTAAAGACAAGAGTTAAACAAATGTTTCTTTCAGAGGAATATTAGTGGCCAATTCGAGTTATTTTAGCATGAATATCCCAGCCGTGACTTTTACTCGCGGTGCGGAAAAATGATGCCCGTACGTTGCTACTAAACCAGTGCAATGACGACTGTGCAGCAGAAAGCACAGTACAAGTTATGGTTAGCTGTGTATAAATCTGTGGTTATTGTGCATTTCATCGATTTATGGTACAACAATTTAAAAAAACAGACAGTCTTCACATCAAGAAAGCTCCTGGGCGACCTAAAACATCTCAATATCTGCCGCTCGGCTCATATTGGAACTAGGGATCCCTTAACAACAATTTAAAATGTATACTTCATGAATGTTTCCGCTTACGTGCTTAAGGATTCAATTAAACATGAAATTATACTTGCTGGTTGCCCTAAATTGGCTACTTTCTCAAATGAATTTCTTAATAACATTGACGTGTGCAGAGCCACTAATGAAACACACAGTGAGGCGAATTAACGGTATATAAAAATATAAGGTGTTGCGCACATTTTGATTCACGAATAATTATTTCATTTTCAGTATTTTTTTAATACTGATTTTTTGACAGCCTTTTTCGAAAACCCTGTATATCCATACTTAATTCCTCCGAGAAAATTAATACTATGGGCAAATTTAAGTGAAAATCGTATTAGAGAGCGTTAGTTTCCATTCCCAGTTAGCATGTACGTCGAAAAATATCCCTAAAGGCTTATTTTCCAAAATTAATTTAAATTTAATTTTTGTTACTTTAAAGAATTATACTGAAGTTCAAATATCTCGAAAATCAGTGATTTCTCGAAAATTGTTCACATCGTAAAAGTTGCTTTGAACGCAATGCCTCATCATATGCATCTCTCTTCAAGACTGAGAGATCGTTTTCACTTAAAACTAGTCTCGAAAATTTTTTTATAGAGTTCAAATTTTCTTTTCAGTTATCAAAAAAATGGGCCGGGAATTTTAAGCGGAGCACCCTATATGTTCCCTGCGATTGAAATTTACTGTGATAGAAACTTCATTATTTTACCAAACTATCCGTTGGTGAATTTATAAACAACAAAAAAATAATAGGTATAAAATTACCATTTCACGCTAAATCCCATTTAACCACGTATACGTGCAGTAATTTAAGTTTGTTTAAAATGTTATACATTCTTGGCTGCTAATCAATTTCATTATTTTTGAAGGGAGCTTCGGTAGAGTGTGTCTGTGGTCTAACTCTAAGCTTTTATTAGCCATGAAACTCCCAGATTTGCGCCATTTGCGGTTGTGCACGATAGTAAAATTACAGCTCATGAAGCAATTTAAGTAACTATCAAGAGATCGATAAAGGGCCATAGAGAAGGAGAGAAACTCCCTTTGAATGCCAAGTGAACTACGTGAGTTATTGCCTAGTTACTTGATTTGAATTGGTAATAAAATTGGAAAAACAAAATTTACTTTGATTTATGTAGATATTATATGAAGCAAAAAATAATCCAACAAAGTTAAGAAAATTTATTGGTGTGTTTTGTCGATAAGTAAGTCTAAAATATTTCAACCAGCGCAGCGCTTGCTCCGCTTTTTATAACTTTCTCTTTCGAATTTTTATTCAATTACTTCTACTAAAATGTTCTTTAAGATATAAATTGGATTTTGAATATTTTATTATTTCCGCACTTGGTACGGCAGCCTTAACCAACAGGAAATTTTATTAGACTTAATTTAAATGGGCGGTATTTTTCTCAATCCAATAATAAAATGTTGTGGTATTTGTGTAGATCATCAAACTGAGGAGAAAGTTATGAAAACATTTTTTAATTGACGTGAAGATTGGTGCCAAATTTAGAAAAACGACGTTTTATTCAATAGGAATTTATAAATTATTTTATACAGGGTGTTGCATCATGAGAGGGACATAGCTTAATAGGAGGTAGAGAACATCAGTGGTAACCGGAACCTCCCATAGAAATGTCTCATTGGGCCTTCACTACGAAATTACAGGGTGTTAAATAATTTTTGGCCAAACCTGTTTTTTGTCATAACTTTGACAGGAAATGAAATAACGAATTCATATTTGGTACGGCTAATGTACAAACGAGCCCCAAGAGGTACATGTATAAAAAAAAATATATCCAGGTCCGGACTCACTATAATTTATGTTTCTTTTTGCATCAATAAAACATCACCCTGTATATATTTTTTTGAAATTTCGATACGATATTCGAAAAGAGCAAGAAAAAACAAACAAAATGGCCTATTTCATTTTTTTGTTACACCTCGTGGTTATTTAAATACGTTGTTAAATATGCAAGAAAATGGATTACAGAACCCTATTAAATGAGACGCACGTGAAATAAATAGTTTTATAACTAAAATTTGCAAAAATTCTATTGAGCCTAGGTGGTCTGGGTGAATCCTAATTCCGGCACGTTTTAAAGGTCCATTTTGGTAAAAAACTGTGGTCCTAATAAGTAATCGGGTATGAAATAACAAAATTTTTAATCAATCACAGTAGGCTTGTTCAAAGAATAAAAGTGACAGATAATATAAACCATTTAGGCCTAAGCAACCAGTTACTTTGATCAAAAAAATCATCAACATTTTATACTTAATAAAAATTGGAAGAGAACAAACTAAAATCTAAATAAATAAAATATTTTCCATTCAATTAACAATAAATAACAAAACAATAACTAAATGTGTTTAAAAATAAAACGTAATTGACACTAAAGTAAATTTTCAAAATGTCCTCCCCCAAATTCTGTGCATTTTCTTGCGCGTTTAGAAAGGTCACCAATTGCTCGACGTATCATTTCTGGATTATTCCGTATTTCGTCGCAGGTTGTAACGATGCGCTGGATTAAATGTTGTCTACTTTCAATTTCAATGCTATAAACCTCGTTTTTTAAGTGGCCCCATAAAAAGTAATCACAAGGGTTACAATTAGGAGATCTTGGTGGCCATTCATGTGGACCCCCGCGTCCAATCCATCTATTAGGATACACATTGTTTAAGTGTTCTCTTACTTGAAGGTTAAAATGTGGTGGGGCCCCATCATGCTGAAACAACATGCCTCTTATACCGATATTCTCTAACATATTCGGTAAAATGTTTTGAAGAAAATCAAAGTAAATTTCACCATTCAATCTTTCTTCAAAAAAATGTGGCCCTATCAAATGTCTATTCACAAGTCCGACCCAAACATTTACAGAAAACCTGTGTTGCGAACGGCGTTGGCGTACCGCATGTGGGTTTTCCTGTGCCCATTTATGATTATTTCGTGAATTGTTTACTCCATCCCTTGTAAATTGTGCCTCATCCGTAAATAAGGTTCTGTAAATGACTGGGCGGTTATTAGACAACCAACGACAAAATGCCAGGCGGGGGATATCGTCGCCTTGTTGAAGACGCTGTACCTGCTGGATATGATATGGATGGTAACGTTCTCTTTTTAGGGTTCTCCATACTCGCCAATGAGGAATACCAGTTGCCAAACTGATTCGTCTAGTGCTCATATTTGGGTTTTCTTGAACTACGTTTATAATATTGTTTTGTTCCTGCACACCTTGTTGTAAAACACGCTCCACAACTGCAGAAGTAGGAAACTTTCCGTGTTGTCTTGCATACTGGAACACCGTACTAAAGGTTTTATGATTAGGGCATCGACGACCAGGAAAACGCAGCCGTTTGTAAATTTTACTGGCATAGTTAAAATATTTTCACAAGTTTTCACTAACTAAATGCGGATTATTGACACATTAAATTACTAACAAACAATTATTCAACTGTTTAGGAGATTTCTTTTTATTATCTGTCACTTTGAACAAGCCTACTGTGATTGATTAAAAATTTTGTTATTTCATACCCGATTACTTATTAGGACCACAGTTTTTTACCAAAATGGACCTTTAAAACGTGCCGGAATTAGGATTCACCCAGACCACCTAGGCTCAATAGAATTTTTGCAAATTTTAGTTATAAAACTATTTATTTCACGTGCCTCTCATTTAATAGGGTTCTGTAATCCATTTTCTTGCATATTTAACAACGTATTTAAATAACCACGAGGTGTAACAAAAAAATGAAATAGGCCATTTTGTTTGTTTTTTCTTGCTCTTTTCGAATATCGTATCGAAATTTCAAAAAAATATATACAGGCTGATGTTTTATTGATGCAAAGAAGAAACATAAATTATAGTGAGTCCGGACCTGGATATATTTTTTTTATACATGTACCTCTTGGGGCTCGTTTGTACATTAGCCGTACCAAATATGAATCCGTTATTTCATTTCCTGTCAAAGTTATGACAAAAAACAGGTTTGGCCAAAAACTATTTAACACCCTGTAATTTCGTAGTGAAGGCCCAATGAGACATTTCTATGGGAGGTTCCGGTTACCACTGATGTTCTCTACCTCCTATTAAGCTATGTCCCTCTCATGATGCAACACCCTGTATACAAATTTGAGGATATAGGGATGAATAATATTTTAATCAATTGTTCCCATTTGATTTTAGACTCTCATACAAGGTGTCAGATATGACTCTCGTAACTCTAAAAGTTGGTAGTCTGCCTCATGCTAACTAACAATTTCCATGCAACTTAAATCCGAATGAGACTTATACTATTCGATACAATATACAGGGTGGCCCATTAGTGCGAGGAAGTCCAATATCTGGCTTATTCTAAGAAACATGAAAAAATGTTTTCAATAAAAGTTATAGGGCTTGCTCTGTTCTCTATTTCTAAATTATGGGAAATACACAGGGTGTTCCTTTAAAGCGGGACAGCTTAAAGGTTGAATTTTTTAAATGACGCACCCTGTGTATTTTTACACTATTGATTTAAGCATAAAATTTTACGTACAGCACTAATTTTTCTTTTTCAAAACGCTGCAGCGTTGCCAAGTTATTGTGAAATGTATTAAAATTTTCGCAAAAACAGTGCGTCACAAATATCATCAAAAAACTTTGTTAATGACAGTTAAAGGAAAACAGTTAATAAGTGCAAATGTAAGAGTTAGTTGAACTGTCTGAGAGGAGCTAAAGTTTATTTTTATATACAGGGATTTTATTATAGGAGCATCAACTTGCCAATCTTCAAACATCTAAAACTTAATTTTTTCAAATAGAACACCCAGTATATTATACCACCATTTTATAGAACTATTTTATTCCTTCAAATTTGCTATCATGATATTAGTCCTTAAAATTAATATTTTTTGAGATATTTTCAATTTAATTGATAACTTAGAAATAATAGCGTCTTTTCTCAAGTAAGCTATGACTTTGATATTTACTAATTTCAGATTTTAAAACTGAAAATAAAAATCAAAACTAAATGATTCAAAATTATATTTTTTATCAGAATGTTAAAGGTGGAGAATAATGTAAACAACTAAAATATTTAAAAATAAGAATAACGGCAACCAGAAGGAAAACGCATGAAACAACTACAACAACAAATGTTCAAAATGACCACCGGCTACTTCTAGACAACACCGCATGCGGTTTTCAAAAGCTCGACTAACATGACTTAATACATTGATGTTAATATTGTACCTCCCAATTCGAACTTTCATATCCTCCTTTGTAATTGGAGGTGTTTTGTATACTTGATCTTTGACGTAGCACCACATAAAAAAATCCATTTTTGTCAAGTCAGGTGAGCGAGGTGTCCACTTCAAAGGCCCTCCTCTACCTATCCATCTTCCGGAAATTCATTATTTAAATGTGTGGGAATAGTTACCGTATGGTGGACTGTCGCTCCGTCATGTAAATACCACATTCTCTGTCGAAGTGGAATAGGTAAATGATTTACTATCCATTCATCCATCCATCTTATTTGACTGGTACTCCGTATAAAATATGGATTTTCGGTTGCATAATAATGAAAATTATGTCTGTTGACAAACCCATTTTTATGGAATGTCGCTTCATTCACAAATAATCCATTATTAAAAAAATTTCTATCTTGAGGAAATTGTTGTTGAGCCCCTTCACAAAATTTCATCATTTTTTCGAACTATCATCTAATAACTCCTGCATTAGTTGTATATGGTACGGATAGAATTTGTCGTTATTTAAAATTCTTTGGACGATAGTCCGGCTTATATCAGTTTGTTTCGATATTTCTCTAGTCTAGATATGAAGATTTTCTGTAACTTTCAACAGAACACTCATTTGATTTTCTTCGGTTAATGCAGTCTTGGTTCTTTCTGTTTTTTCATATGCGACATTTTCCGTTCGAATAAACCGCTGCGGTAAATTTTCAAAAGCTTCTTTCCTGGGTTTCCTTCTACCTGGATATGTTTGCCCATAAGTCCTTGTCGCAAGTAAACAGTTTTTATCACTGGCCCTTAGTACAAAAACCATATCTGTCAATTGTTCTGTAGAGAAATTTATTATTTTATACACTAAAATTGCACAGGTATGAAATTATATGCGTCAGTAACTATTTTTCTTATCGACTATACTGTTATAAACAGAGAACAATGCAATGCAAGCCCTATAACTTTTATTCATAACATTTTTTCATGTTTCTTATAATAAGCCAGATATTGGACTCCCTCGCATTAATGGGCTGCCCTGTTATAGTTTATATTATTAGGTTCAATTTGTTCATTACCATTTTGCGACCGTTTTGAATTATTAACAGAACTCGTACCTAAAAGCGGGGGCTTTGAATTGTATCGTGCAAGTAAAAGTCGTCTACTATCACCAGTGTCTCTATCAGAACTATTATATAGTATTCAGTGTTGAGTACTGACAGAGCTGATAGGTGGATTATTCACTACTTTAGAGGTCTAGTGCATGCTTTATATAAGATCCCAGAGTTTAGCGCTCTCTCTAGCATTGTGAATCCTTTTGAAGAAACAGAAGTTGACTCTTCATTACCCAACATACACGTGCCAACTTTAAAGCATTATATGTACTTCAAGTATGCCCCTACTACATCTGTGAATGTTGTGAGATCGTTTTCTAAAAATTTTAAATCTGAAAATGAATAGTTTTGATGTCCTAAGTGTTATATTGTGTATGTTGAATAAGTTTTAGTATCATCACATCGTCACATCGTCAAACAATAATTGTGCTATTTAGTCCTTAACTCAAAACGTACTACTAAAACGAAGCTAGATGGAGAAACAACCCAACTTTCAATTTGATATTTTGTAGAAGCTGAAAGAATGTTTACAGAACATTTTTAATAAAATAAGATTGTTGATATAAACATTTTCAAAACGTTTATACAACGCTTATAGACGCAAAATGGGCACAGTTTATAAAATAAAGTAGTTCTTTAATTTATTTTATTATGGCTCTCGCAGGTGTTATAAAACAATTGTATAAACGTTTACATATGATTACAAAAATTAGTAGACGATCATTATAAAATTATTCGAGATACGACAAAACATTTTTGTAAGCACTGTGTTATTATTTCCATTGATACTTTTTTGTTATGTAAGTACAAGTTATTTATTTTTTAAATGTTTTGCAGACAATAATAATTTTGAATATAGTTTTAAAATATTACAAAGGTATATAGATTCTATGTGACATGGCGGCGTAACTAACAACATGTTAACTGATTCAGAAAAACTTCGTTTCTCCGACAGCAAAACGATTTTGGGCTCCGACGGAAATTTTTCTGTGAAATATGTCGTACATGTACAATTAAATTTTTGAGTGTTCTAAAAATATCGATTATTTATCAAAATTAAAAATATGAAGTGAAAATAATATGTTCGTATTCGATCTTCCCCGATCTGCGGAGTTCCCGTCAAAACACAACGGTCAGTATGAAGTCAAAAAAATGCAAGTAGTAATTAAATAGTATTTTCCTCTATACTTTCATATATGTTATTATTTTAAATGGATTTATTTATAGCTTCACTTGTAACAATGTATACAAATCTTACACTAAAAGTCTCGACTATTTCTAATTGAGCTAGAGCTTCTTGCTTATATTAGAAATATTGCACACCTGTAGGATGCGATAAATTAAGTGACGTCAATCTAAATTCAATATGGGGGACGTGTCAAGATGGCGGATTACCTATTTCTTGAGAACCCCCTTGATATGGGTATCAAATGAAAGGGTTTGACGAGTAGAATACGGTATGTGTAACACAATATTTGCACAATCTGGTTGGTACAAATTGTACAGAGCTAAAGACTAAAAAGTAACAAACAATTTTTTTTTAAAGTATAAAAAAAGTTTTTATTCAAAACATTTACTAAAAAAAAAATTGAAAATGTGTTAAAAAGAAAATAATTTTCTTTTAATTCACACATCTGGAAAATAAGAGCTTTCGGGACGGTCCAATGAAAGACTTTACTGTAAATGAGAAAGCAATATGGCGTAAAAACACCTACCCATGTTTTATAAAAATGGTACAAAACATATTAGTCTTTAAAGATAATTTTTAGCTTCTTAACTATTCTATAAGTGTTTTTTGAGAGCAATCAACGTCTGCTTCGTTTATATAACAATTGTTTAGGAGCTACGACCAAATACGATATGAAGAAGAATTCTAATAAAATTGTTTTATTAATTCTTAGCTAAACTCTTACATAACAGTTTTATAGATGTTTGCAATTTGACGAAAAGGTGCCGAAGGTCGTTACTATAAGTCTGTTATAAATCGATTTTGCTGAGCTGAAACGTCCTATAATATAATTACTGCATAGACGTTTATAAAACAGCGAAAACCGAATTCTACAAAATGTAGTATAATTTAGCTGTAAGAATATTCTTAGTTTATATGACGATATAGTTGTGAAGACTAGATAATCACTTAAAAAAAAAACAAATTTTTGCAGAGCAGTAATGCAACAGTAATAATCTATCATCTATCATTTTAAATTTATAGAGCAACTTTGTTAGTTGGGAATGCATACAATCTTCTTTGTAGTTAATTGAATTTCCTAGCATATACCCTAGATCAAGAAACCGCGTGTTGGTTAGCTGTATAGCACATAAGTGACAAAGACGTTTTAATTTCTTATTTTTAAAACGTAGTTTCAAGTATGTTATCTTGTTGGCACCATCTCTTCTTGTTCAACAAATTATGGACTGATAGTTATAATTTTATAGCAACATATTTGTCGACAAAATGTGTTACTATAAAGGTAATATTTTTATGTGTAGAAAATACGGAGTTTTTTCTAAGGCAATGTTGATAAAATGCGAGAATTGGCACGAGTCACTATAGCAAGCTGGAAACTTTTTTATCTTTTGATAGATATCCTAGAATATTAATAAGAAATAAAGATAAAGGATGCAACTTTATTATTTGATACAGTTTTTCTTATGATCAGCAGCAGTTTTTGAGAAAATTGCAACTGTAAATGTGGAACGCCCTCGTGAACAAAATGTCACGCAGATAATGGCGTAAAAGTTAGTACATGGACATTGAACGCAAACTTGTATCAGTACTTTACTCGCTTTGATTTCGAAACGCGACAAATTAGTAGCAACTTTCTTGTATATAATTACATATTTAGCAGTAACAGGTAGAAGTGTAAGGACACCGTCTTGACATCGGACAGAGGATCCCTGCTGATAATTAAATATATGTAGATTCGTTGCTTCAAGTGACTGCCGCTAACTCGATTTCCAAAATTCCCAGCGACCATCACATCCTTTCTAAGCTGGTATTCGTACAGGGCGTACTTTTCCAGAATTTTAACTATTTCAAACTAGATATTCGCTAACAAGTAACATAACACAAATAAGAGAGCATAATACGCCACTTCGAATTAACTATAAGTTATTTCACCAGACATTGCCGATTCTTCGGCGGAGCATTTATACTAAAACTACGTTCACATTATTTAATTTGTGAGGGTACTGTGACTTTCTTCTGTATTTTCGTACTTTCCTATCCATTTCCTCTTTTCTTTTTGTACCGCTTGTTCTTGAGCTTGGTTTTTTAAACTATTTTTCATAGTTAGACATTTTTATTAGAGTCGAATACTAAAAGTTCACCCGATTACTAGAGTTTTGGTTTGCCTCGGGTGAAAGGACCTGGTCATTGATTCATATTTATTATTGATCTTGATATTTATTAGTTGATTTAGCCCATGCCGTACAGTTCTTCAATTGGAACGGTGTTGTGTGTTGTGAATATCTCACTAGTTCCTTGCATGAGTGACAGAGAAACCGTCTTGTCGGGATTGACTATGAATGAACTGTTTTTGGATGAAGTGTATTTGGTCATTTTTAGCTTGGCTTCTCTCCTTAACTTATCTATCTACCAAAGGCAATAATCTACCGATAGGTAAGCTACCACCGACATACCTGTCACTCTACTAAAGCTCCCCACTGCAAGGTGCAGATTCATAGAAGTGGTTAGTGATGTAAACCATGAATAGTAAAATAAATCTCCAAAAGTGTCTTACCAGTAAAAATAAATTTTATGAGACAATTTATTTCAAGTTTAAATCTGCATCATTATTGAAGTCATCGTCTAATGATTCCTCATACCTGATTAAATCTCTATATTTTTCTGTGATATTTTCGTGCATTATTGGGCAGGTACACGAGATTCCACTTTTCTTATACACGGAATAAAGGGAACAAGGAGCAATAAATAACAAAATCAATAAGGAATACGGATGAAATACAACGCAGTAACGCACCAAATACTTAGATAAATAGAATCGTACCTTAACAATACGATTGTATTGTGCATTGTATTATTGTATGAATCTAAGAAGTAAACATCGATTCAATGGAAGCAGTGAACCTCGCGAAAGCTTAAATTTATCTACATAGTAAATTACAGGAAGGCACAGAAAATGCGTGTACACACCTACTAATTATTTATTGCTTATCTTTAGTTGGGCATATAAATTATACAGCTCGACTTAATTATATTGTTTTGTTTTCTCGTGAGCCGTCATTGTCGAATATTTTAACTGAATTTCAATATGATTGTTTCAATTATATTTCTAGTAATTATAGAGAATAAAATGGTTGAAGTATAGAGGGTTCAAAGCATTAATTTTTGGAAAGTTCTTCCAAGGGTTACATCACCGTCAATATTTCGAATTACTATCAACTTGAAATGAGATTCATTTATCAACTATTAAAGTATCAATTATCAGAAAATTCACTCTAATAGTAAAAGTAGGAGCTCTGACAAATGTAAAACTTGGTTGTTAGCTAGCTAACCGCCGATTTACTGCACTTTCTATATAATTGATGCACATTCTATAGGATATTCTTCACAGTTTTTTTGTAAATAATATTGGTTTTAGACATTTTTTGTTTAATCACAACTAATACAATTTTTGTTTAATTCAAGTAATTAATAACTTTTTTATCTATTGATCAATATTGTTCAAAAACAATAGGCTTATTCCTCTAGCTAACACTAACTTACTGCCCAAATTTCAATACAGTCAGACTTTTCGTTCTTAAGTTATCATGCTTATAAGAAACGGGGCGGACGAACAACAGACAGAGAGACAGACGGGTAGGCAGACGGGTATTCTGAAAGTTGTTCAGAGTTCGACCACCAGCACAATGATATGATTTTTTTCTCTACAAACAATATTACTGGTTTTAAAAATGTGCCATTCGATAGCAACACTCCAGTCCTCATATTTTGTTAGGTAATGTAGTCGGATACACAAGTTTTGACCATATCTGGCATTGTAATTATGATGAAAATCATAAGTTTTAAAGAAATCTTGGTTAGATTTAACCGAGAGGGCAACCGCTGGCGAAATTTTGTACACCTAATACCTATTCTAGAAAAATACCCTTTATTTCCTCTTTAATTCCTTGTAATTCCCCTAATTCCTCAAATACCTTTATATCCTTCTAATACCTTAATATTTTCAGTACAATTACGCCGGTTTTTTACTACCTAATTATCTACATACTAGCTTTGCCTTATGTGTTATACCTACCTATTATATGAATAAAAAAAATTAAAAGTCTGGCTTCACCAATTTTTTTTGTGTGTTAAAACGGGTGTTAAAAAGTGTTGTAAGATTTAGAACGGAAATTATTGTGCTATTCAATAAGTATGCAATTACCTATATTAAAGAAACAAATGAGGAAATAAAAAATGTTTATAAAGTAACAAATAACGTAAATAAAAACTTTAATACAAAATAAACATTTAAATTCTTACAAAACATATTAATGAAAGTTACAGCAAACTTTGTTTCTGTAATTTATACTGTTTCTCTATATTAATTTTGTCCGCTCTTTTTGATTGATATTATTTATCAGTGTCCATTAAATTTAGACGTCCGTAAAAGGTAAATTTTTCCTCCACCACTTCAGAGCCTTCAGTCTTTGGCCAAACAAATTAGTCTAGTTCCTGTTTCAGGAATTTAATTTTGTAACATCCTTTATTTTTTATCTCAATTACTGTTCCAATGTACCATCTTTAATCATAAAACACGGCATAATAATTTTCACAAACTATGTCAAATATTTTAGAGTCTTTTTCTATGCTCTCTTTTTCAGAATCTGATGGTTCACAGTGGTAATCATCGCTCTCGTCATCGCTTGAAACGTTCAACGGTTTTTTTATTTCTGAACTGCTTTCAACGAGGCTGTCAAATTTATTTTTTTTCTCTTTGTCTGGCTTGAGTTTACTGCATTTCATCTTCTTTCTATTCTTGTTTTTATTCGATACAAAAAAATTTCTCAATCCATCAGTGCTCACTTTGCCTTCACTTTGATCTAAAAGCCAGCAGTATAACGACTTTTTCACCACTCGAGATTCGTTGTTCCCGGAGGCGATTTTAACGTAAAGGCTTGTTTTTGTGACTTCTTTTACCTTATGCGAAAAATCTTTCAATTGGGAGCCTTTTTCGAAAGTTTCTTTAGGTATTGTCTCCATTAGTTTATCCGATTCTCCATTCAAATTATCCACCAAAAAGGTCTTTGTTCTTTTTCCATCAATCAGCGATGCATCAATCTCATCATCATCTTCCAACTAATCTCCTGTCTCGTCTCATATAATATCATCGCAGGTAGTTGTTTGTTAGCTAAACTGTGAATGTCCAGTGAGGGGCACTCGAGGGGGCACTGAAATTCTTCAATAGTCATTCCTAGTTTCTGAACTTCTTCAAACGCATCTTTCATTGCATCTTCAATCGTGGTTTCAATTTCCGTTAAGAAAATATCTAGAACTCCTTCTTCGATTATTACTTGTTGATATTTCTGTGAATGTTTCTCACAGACGGCATGCAGAAGTCCATTTCTTACTCTGAAATTCGTATTTGTTCACGACGCCAATACTTTATCCGAGACTTTGTCAATAGATGAGACACGTGATGAGAAAGCTCGTGAGAAAGTGATACCTTTTGTTAGTGCAAACAGCTTTGTGCATACCTGAGGTCAAACACCGAACCTGTCCCATGATAATCTTCAAGCACAAGACAACACAACGCACTTGTTTTTAACTAATGTAATATAAAGTTTTTAACACAACATAACCTCAATTCTGATATAGATGAGAGCATGCGCATATCTCATTTAGTACCTTTAATTCCCTTCTAATACCTCGCAATGATATTTATTTGCTTCAAATTCCCCTGTAATTCCCATAATACCTAATAATTCTTCCGAAATACCTTCAATTCCTTCCTAATTCCTTTCTAATTCCTCCGATGTGTACACTATTTCCCCTCAGCGGTTGCCCCCTCGGATTTAACAGTACATTAGGTCTAGCATGTAGATGCATGCTAAGGGCAAAACTCTTAATTCTTTAAATAAGTTTCGGCAAGACGTATTTCTTGTAGTCCATCATATTTCTAACAACCCTTTTCCGAGTTTTAAAGATTCTTTCAAAACTAGGAATGCCCCCCCCCCCCCCCCCCCAGAACATTATGCCATACTTAGCTGTAGACACAAAGTTCGTATGACAGTAAGACATTGCAGATGACATACAACACAAAACAGATCGATGACACCTTTCTTGATAACAAAATTACATATTCGTTCCAACTTAGCACATCATCGATGTGTATTCCAAGAAATTTGTTACTTCTGACTTGTTCAATTGACTTCACCATCTACTTTTATTAAATAAGAAATTTATAAATACAGTATTGGAGATGTTTAAGAATAATTTAGAATTTTGATGCCAATCGGTGCATCTGTTTGCCATATCTTGAGCCATTGCAATTAATTTTGGTACATTTCTTTCAGATACAATTAGAGAATTGTCATCAGCAAACATTGTTAATGTATTTTGATCAAAGATTTCAGGTAAGTCATTAATGTGTAGCAAAAAAACCGCTGCCTAAGGAATCACTACTTCCACATCCAGATTTTTCATCAAAGTCCCTTTAAAGGAAACATCTTGACTAGATTTACACTCTAGTATGTGAAAATTATTGGTCATAGAATTTTAATAATATTTGGAGCAGATGTCATAGAGGAGTTTGAGGCGTTGGTTTCTACCAAATACGTTAAAAATGAAGTTTTTGTTTACCCTACTTATTTTTTCCTATTCACAACCTACCACGACCCACCCCTTCAAGGGAATCATCTCAATCAGATGTCATTACAATACATCCGTGTACTAACTATCAAGTAAATATCTCAATTTTATGTTATCAAACCCATTAAAAATGGAGCGGAGATGGTGGTGTTTGAATAATATTAGTAAGAAATCTGGGGCCTTGGTTTCTAGTATATACACGAAATACCATATTTATGTACTCTTACCAGCATGATTTACTTATTTTCTCCTATTTACTCCTATTCAACCCTCAAACCTTCAACGGAATCACCTTAAAATATAATCTAGTTCCAGATGTCGTTATGATACATACGTGTCCCAAATTTCAAGTGAATATCTCGATTTCATTTTATCAACCCCTTTAATAATGGATTAAGGGTGGTAAATATTACTAAAAAATATGAGGCCTTGGTTTCTAGGACATACGCCGAATTTCAAGTTTCTGTACATTTACCAACTCGCTTTACCTATTTTTTCCCTATTTACCACCAATTACCCCCACTGGTTCAACGCAATCATGTCAAAATATAATCCAGTTTAAGATATCGTTGTACGTGTAACAAATTTCAAGTGAAAATCCAATTTAATTTTATCAACTCTTTTAATAAGGGAGTGGGGGTGATGGGGGGATGGAAAATATTATGGAAAAATCTGAGGCCATCGCCTCTAGTATATACACCAAATCACAAATTTCTATACTCTTGCCAACTTGCTTTACTCAGTTTCCCCTATCTACCACTATTTAACCCCCAACCCTTCAACGGAATTATCTCGAGATATAATCTAGTTCCAGATGTCGTTATAATATATTCGCCTACCAAATTTCAAGTGAATATATCAATTTTATTTTATCAACCTCTTTAATAATGGAGTAGGGGTGGTGTGGGTTGAAAAATAATATAAATAATCCGAGAACTTGGCTTCTAGTGTATTCATGGAATTTCAAGTTTTTGTGCTCTCACCAGCTTCCTTTACTTATTTTCCCCTATTTATCCCTATTTAACCCCCAACCCTTCAACGGAATCATCTCAAAATATAATCTAGCTCCAGATGTCGTTATAATACATACGTGTACCAAATTTCAAATGAACATATCAATTTTATTTTATCAACTCCTTTAATAATGGAGTAGGGGTGGTGAGGAGGGGGGGTTGAAAAATATTATAAAAATTTTGAGTCTTTAGCTTCTAGTACATACACTGAATTTCAAGTTTCTGTACTAATACCAGCTTGCTTTATTTATTTTCCCCTATTTAACCCCAACCCTTCGACGGAAGCTTCTCAAAATATAATCAAGTTCCAGATGTCGTTATGATACATACCTGTACCAAATTTCAAGTGAATATTTCAATTCCATTTTATCAACCCCTTTAATAATGAAGTAGGGGTGGGGTGGGGGGTTGAAAAATAATACAAATAATCTGAGACCTTGGCTTCTAGTACATACACCGAATTTCAAGCTTTTGTACTCTTATCAGCTTGCTTTACTTATTTTCCCCTATTTACCCCTATTTAACCCCCAACCCTTCAACGGAATCATCTCAAAGTATGTTCTAGTTCCTGATGTCGTTATAATACATACGTGTACAAAATTTCAAATGAATATCTCAATTTTACTTTATCAGCCCCTTTAATAGTGAAGTAGGGGTGGTGGGGGGGGGTGAAAAATATTTAAAAAAAATTGAGTCTTTAACTTCTAGTACATACACTGAATTTCAAGTTTCTGTACTTATACCAGCTTGCTCTGCTTATTTTCCCTTATTTTACAATATTTAACCCCCAACCCTTCAACGGTAGCTTCTCAAAATATAATCTAGTTCCAGATGTCATTATAATACATACGTGTACCAAATTTCAGGTGAATATTTTAATTTTATTTTATCAACCCCTTTAATAATGGAGTAGGGGTGGGGGGTGGGGGGTTGAAAAATAATATAACTTATCGGAGACCTTGGCTTTTAGCACATACACCGAATTTCAAGTTTCTGTACTCTTACCAGCTTGCTTTACTTATTTTCCCCTATTTACCCCTATTTAACCCCCAACCCTTCAACGGAATCATTTCAAAATATAATCTAGTTCCAGATGTCGTTATAATACATACGTGTACCAAATTTCAAATGAATATCTCAATTTTATTTTAGCAACCCCTTTAATAATGAATAAGTGGTGGTGGGGGGGTTGAAAAACTTTATAAAAAAATCTGAGGCCTTGGCCAGTAGTACATAAATCAAATTTCAAGTTTCTGTACTCTTACCAGCTTGCTTTACATATTTTCCCATATTTACCCCTATTTACCCCCCAACCCTTCACCGGATGTCTTAAAAAAACAATCCAGTTCCAGATCTCATTGTAATATATACGTGTACAAAATTTCAAGTCAGTATCTTAAACCGTTCCGGAGAAAGCGTGCGGACAAAAAAAGTTACAGACAGACCGACAGACTGACAGACCGACAGACCGACAGACCGAAATTTTTTTTCGCTCAAATTTAAAATCTCGACGTTTCATGACATTCTAAACCGATTTCAATAAAAAAAAAATTTTGAAATTTTTTTTACGATTACTATACTTCCAATCCACTACGTGGATGTGGAAGTAATAGTAAGGCACCCAAGACAGAGCCTTGAGGTGACCCAATTTCAACATCGAGTACTTCGGATCTGAAACTATTTATTCAACCAGTTGTTTTCTCTTAGATATGAAATAATCCAGTCATGTTTGAAATTAAAAAATATGGGCGTGATTTGTTTATATTTTAATAAAAAAATACGGAACCTAGTTATACCATTTTTAAAGATTCAGTATAATTTTTAAATTGAAAATGTAATACACTATTTATTGTGAAATTCTTCCTGTTACTCGGAATATTAGCAAGTTACAAAAAAATTCCAAGACACAAAAAATGTTTAGAAAGCCCCAATGCATACCTTTCAATTTTTTCAAACTTTTAAATTACGTGTTTTTAAAGCAATTTCAAAGAAATGGGTAGTTTTTCATGTTTTCCGGAGAAACTCGGTAAAAACTCACTTTACAGAAAAGTTGTAAATAAAGAAAAGTCTTTTATTTTGATGATACATTCACGTGAAATTTTTCAGGCTTTTTCTTCTATTTTTACATTTCTCTTCCACCACTATTAGGCCATATCTCGAAAAATAAGCATTTCTCGAAAAAAATCATCGGAGTAAAAACATCTTATTTTGGGCCAAAAAAGGCAAACGTAATGTTTTTTTCATTTTTGACCTAATTCAACAAGTTACAGACCCCGTGATAAAAGGGGTGTTTTCTACCCCTTCCGATCATTTTCTACTCTAATCTTTTATTATCATCATTACAAACACTAGTCTAGTAGCTGTAATTATTTTTAACCGGTTACTAAATTTTCCGGATTTTACGAATATTTTTTTTTAAATTAAATTTTCAGTTAACGACACTGTATTTGAAAATTTTTAAATATTTTTCATCGGCGACTATAACTGTTTATACGCGGTTACACTATTTTTAAAATGTTAGGAATATTCACACCTAAACTACCCCCATACGTTATTCAACCACCCCATAATCAACTACCAATTTACCTTTAAATAACTAGTAGGTAAATATTTTCTGTAAAATATTCTACAGCGTACGTTCATACTGATAAAATAAAATATTTAAGTTAATTTCTGGATAGTTAAAATTTCCAGCATCAGACGTTTCTTTTCACAGAGTTCGTACTAAATGTATTATGTATTTCTCCGCTGTATATAATAACTTGGATAACTTAACTGAAGATATTAATGTGCATGAAGGTGAGTGGCAAAACGTAATATCGTCCCTGTTCGACAAACAGCCACCTTACAGCTTTTGTAGGTTTTCGAGGTTATAAGGATAAGCGGGAAAGAAATTTATTTGGTCTTTGCCCCTCCGATAATAGGATCAGGGATTTTATTTATTAAGCAATCGATTATCTATAATCCATACGGGATTGTTCGAGCGTTAATTATTGACATTTGACCGTGTACAAGATTAATGTGTAATGCTATCTTTAAAGGAAAGGTATTAGGTTTATTGAAAATCCAATAAAGTAATACTTATATATAAGGTTGCTAAGGGAGGTGAGGTATAAATTTGGGAACATTTTATTTGTACAAACAGTAGATGTTTTTAAAGTAATCAATTTCTGAGAGGAATTAGTGTTTCTGTTGTCAATATACAGGGTCCGCCACTTAAAACGTTCCAGATTCGTAACTTCCTTATTTTTTAAGTTAGGACCATGTTCTGTACATCAAATTGTAGATATTTTTAAGGCCTTTAAATATGCATATTGCATACAGTTATTAAAAAAAAAATTGAAAAAATTATTACTAAATAAAATTTAATTTCCTTGAATATTGTTTTCCCTCATTCTGTAAAGGAACTGTGTTAATGTTTTCTTATAAAGGTTTTAATTAGCTTCAATTTATGTTATTAAGTCACATTCGATATTTCGTTTTAGAGAAAAAAATTAAAAACCGTCTTTTTGACACCAAACTGAATTCTCTTAAAATAAATTTGAAAAGAATGTCTAAAAGGCATATAATAAATAAAAAAAATGTTTTCTTAAAAATTTCTTATCAGGTAAAGAGAGAATTAAAAGTTTTTTACAAATATTGTTCAAAATTTTGCCTATTAACGTGAATGCTGTTGTTAAATCTTTTTACTAATTCACCATTCACTGTACGCAATAAAGTATTCTGTCGAATAGAATTATATCCATGTCTCATTCTATTTTTTAAATCCTCAATGTTCTGAGGTTGGGTGTTACACACGAATTACTTAAGGTAACCCCGCAAAAAGAAATCCAACGGATTTAAATCTGGAGATCTAGCTTGCTCTCGCACAGATCCGGTATTGCCTATCCACTGGTTTCCAAAAATCGTGTTTGAATAATTAGAAACAATACGGGCATTATGTGGATGAGCACCATCTTGTTGAAACCAGATACTTCTTCTAACTTGCAGGGGAATTTTTTCTAAATAATTAGGTAAGTCATTTCGTAGGTAAATTTGGCTATTTAAATTATTTTCAAAAAAATGTGGCCCTATTAATCTGCCACCGAGCATACCTATCCACACACTGGCTTTATATTTTACCTGAAAATTTCTTTCTCGCGTCCATCTAGGATTTCTATCGCTCCAATAGTGCATATTGTGCCTGTTTACACTACCGCTTTCATTCAATGTCGCCTCATCTCTCCAAAGAATTTTATGAAGGAAATTGTATATTTCATTCAGTACGAAAATTCGTGCTATACAATGAAGTTGCCTTTGATAATCTCCTTGGCGAAGTTGTTGTATTAAAATCATTTCATAAGCATGATAACTTTCGTCTTTGAGGATTCTTCTGACGAAGTCTAAGAAATATTTGTAATAGTACTGATTGCTGATATTGACGTTTGTGGATTCACATTCATTAACGGCAGCGATATCATTCCTCGCCGGTTTACTTCTGTTTCTCTTTGGTTCGGTAGAAGAAACATATCTTCTAAGATTAGCAACTAATAATTTTACGGTTCTATGATCAGGGCAGCGTCTACCAGGAAACCGTTGAGAGTAGACTGTGCAAGCTTTTCTAGCATTACGTTTATATTCTCAATAAATCAATAAAAACTTTTTTTTTCCAAAGTTGAAAATTGAACCATGTCGATTTGTTAGTAGATTGACGAGCGAATTAATGTTCAACAGAAAATAACTACTCTGATTTATTTCAATTTGACATATTAGAATTTTCACGGCTAACTTAAGAAACGTTTATTAAATCTGAACAACTTAAAAGTCGAAAGAATAAAATAAAATTAATAAAAGTAAGGAAGTTCATGAAACTGAATCATGATTATAAAGTTTTTATTTAAATATCTGTAGAGCCACTGGAAGATCAACCAAATTTTATTAGTAAGAAATAATGCACTTATTATATTAGCAATGGGTTCATCAAGTGATATCACAAAAAAAAAAAAAAATATTTCCTTTTATTTGCTGTTTTCTTACTTTAAATATTGTTTATTATATGCCTTTTACAAACAAAGTTTAAAATTATTATTTACATTCTTTTCAAATTTATTTTAAGAGAATTCAGTTTGGAGTCAAAAAGAGAGTTCCTATTTTTTTTTCTCTAAAACGAAAGAGAATATCCAATATGACGTAATAACATAGATTGAAGCTAATTAAAACTTTTATGAGATTAACATATTAACAGTTCATGTACAGGGTGAGGAAAAAATATTCAAGGGAATTAAGCTTCGTTTCGTAATAACTTTTTCAAAAATTTGTTTTTAAAATCGCTCTGTATGCATATTTAAAAGTCTTAAAACTGTCTACAAATTGATGTGCCGAAGGCGGTCGTAACTTAAAAAATAAGGAAGTTACAAGGCTGGGGAGTTTTAAGTGGCGAACTCTGTATACTGGGTGAGCCAAAATTCTTGATGTTACGAGAATTTCTAAAACTTCGTATTTTTTGTGCAGTTGTTTTTTCATATGAGGAAGCAATTCTTCCTGATTCGTTGGACTTATGTGTGGTGTTTCTGGTACATTGAAAACATTAGAAGTAACAAGAATTTTAGAACGTTACGAAATCATAAACAATTAACATAAAGAATCTTGTTAGTCATGAAAAAGAATCAGTTTAAACGTTGACAATTGTTGAAATGTGTATTTCAATTATTTCTAAAGAGAGGTCTCTGAGTTATCGACGTTTAATCAATTTATCCCAATTTTAAAAAATTACGCTCCAAATTAGTTTTAAAACACTGTCAGGAACAATTTATGTGAAATTTTGAAAAGATTCTGAATATGGAATTCCTAAATTGTATATTTTCTTTGCCGATTTTGCAAAATATTTAGGTACATTTATTTCAAGAAAGCCATGTATTGCACATTTACTGAGATTGGTTTTTCAGAACTTATTAATTTGAAATCTTTTTGAAAGTTCTTCAAATGTAATTATCAAGTTAACAATTATTTTCCTAAATTGTTATGCATGTACTGATTTATGGCAGAGATGGCGCTCTGCAGAATATCAAATAATCACATGAGACGCTTATAAGATATTTACGATGGATGTCGGGAGGACTTCAAATTAAATTAAGAAGCCCTGAGTCACATCAGTAAGTACGGTCAGACATTTTCTGACTCGAAGCCACAATGGCGACTTTTGTCAGGCCACTTTAGTTGACGGAAGCCAAGAAATTCGGCTTGGTTCTTTCTTTTCACCGTAAAGTAATCTGATGAAATGTGGCTTCAATTAGTGAACTTATTAAACTAGTCTAGTAGAGCGCCATCGTCTTCAGCACCCTTGAAAACTGGGTGGAAGATAATTTTGTAGCTATCCCCGATTTTTCCATAATTAATATTGTAGCTGCATAGTTTTCACTATGCAGTTACCTGCTTTTTCCAATTTGACTACGTTGCCCTTCCGATAGAGTTTTGTGAAAAATATGTGTTGTAGGTTATTATATGGTGGTGGTCTCTAACATGTAAGTACGTTTATTTAAAAAAAAATCAAAAGTATAAAATTTTATATTTTTTTCATTAAAAAATTCCCTGAAAATGTCATTAATGAATTGTCTTAAGTAGATTTATAATATATATGAAATACAAACAAATTGGTTCATTTGATTAAAAAAAACTTTTTTTTCAGATTTTACAAAGAAAAAAAATTCTAATATTATGAAGTTTTTGGGAACTTTTTGGTGGTAGTATCTTATGGAAAGACAGTACTGGAAGGAACCACTCGTAAAAAGGTAGCAAACACACGGACACTTATCTTAACCTGTCATGGTCTTTGTTAGGAGAAAAATGTGTAAAAAAATACGAGTTAACCTCCGTTCCTTTAGATTTCTCGATGCGTGTCTAACGATCTACATTTTTAAGTTAAAATCTTGTGCTTTTTTTCTCCCTGCCTTAATTTCCTCATCAGCGAGTAATTCGTTAAGAAATGATATATCACATGAACAGCGCCAGCGCCGGTGGTCGAATTTAATATTTGGAAAGCTAGTAGTATACAAAGAGACAAAAGGTACCGACGAAAATAATTGAAAATAAACATATTCGCTTCAACCTATATAATGCAGGGCCTAAGATTTTTATAAAATAAATCTCTTTACTTTATTCCACTCATGTGAATGCGCGCCCACTTAAATTTTTTACTCATTTAACCACAACATAAATTGCTAAATGCTTAACTCAACGATAATATGGTATCTGAAAATAATTGTAGACTTGAACAAGATCCAAGCGATATTTGCTAATTCATAAGATTCAGTATTCATGTATTCTATTTGGCACTAGACACTGTTCTCATTATATATTAAGATATGCTATACAATAACATTTATTACGAATAATAATAAGAAACGCGGTAATTTTAATAGCAGTTATTTGTAACTAATATGGGAACCTGCATCTGATTCTAGTCACTATAACGAGATGGTTGTGATGTAACGAATAGAAGTTGCACATTGCGCATGGCCGACGACGAATATCTGTTTAATATATTTCTTGTTTTTGTTGGTCACATAAGTATATACCGGGTGTAACAAGACCATGGTATACCCCCTTTTCTTCTTTAGTTTTGAAGATAATAGAGTGAAACTTAGGATATACTACATACATAATAAGCGGCACTTCTTGACATACAATGGATTTTTATTTCACATCCGGTTTCGCCGGAAGTGACACTAGCTTTCGATTTTTAAATGGAATACTCTATATATTATTGCATTTTTGAATTCTGCATAATTCTCTTAATCCAACGATGCCAAATAAGTGACATTTCAATCATCAATTGTTTTTATAATATAATTTTTAGTTTTCCATTTAAGTGTGCCATGATGGTTCCGATTTATTATAAATGATCCGTGTAATGCTACAAAAATCGAAATCCCGTTAAAAACACTAAATTGCGTGATTTATGAGCAAATAAAATTCACCAAAATTGTTTTTGGGGCAAAACTCAATTTTTTCAAATGGAACCATATCGGTACCGTGATACCATTTATTAGTACTATTAATAAGGAATTTATTCATATGTTGTAAAATATGCGATAAATACAAACAAAATTACAGCTAAAAGAAAATAAGAAAATACAGTTTTGTTCTATTTAAATGTTAGGAAGTAACTAAAGTGGCTTTGAAAACAATGAAATATTTAGCTTGTCAAACATTTGTTGGTTTAACGGTATTTTTATTGTGTCTTTAAAAATTGTTTAAAATGCTTGTTAATTGTGTTCAAAATGACGCAAATTTATACAAGAGATGAAAAATTCTCCTGATAGACAATGCCCAGCGAAAAATTATTTTAAACGTGTTGAAAACCAATTACGAAGAGATAGTGGCGTGTGTGAGTCGGAAAAAACGCGAAAATGGTAAATATTTTGAGCCGGAATGAAATTACCTCCCCCCCCCCGTTTTCGAGGATACTGAACACGATGGCGGTGTCAGAATTTCTCTTTGGGGTTGCACAACCCCTCAAACAGGCTAAAAACCACCCCCTAGAAGGGTTAAACGCGATTTAATAGGTTTCCCTTCAGAAAATAGTACTTTCCTCCCATTTTCAAGGATGCTGAGCACGGTGGTGGTGTTCCTCATCGCGTCCGACCCCTACCAACCCCTCCACCGGCCAATACTCGCCCCCGAAAGGGGTGAATTTTTTTTCTCGGATTATCAGCGGAAATATATATTCCCCCCCGTTTTCAAGGAAGGTTTAACATGTAGTGCCTTTTGTAAAAATGCCGGGGTGAAAATTGTACAAATACAACAGTAATTGATGAAAAAGACCTTCCTGAATCCGAATGTAACGAGAATGAAAATGATAATGAGGAAATATTGATAAATCTTGTACCGGAAATTCACATGAGTGAATCTGATACAGAAACTGCTGACGAGGTCTGTGATTTGGAAGATTGCGATGTTCATTTCGAAGAGTATCAACCTTGTAATTCTACTTGTAAGAGGCGTAAGTTAAATTAGTCGAGATGAGGTATAAACGAAAAATATATTTTATTGTAAGCGGACTTTAGCTTTAAGTAGTATAACGTTATATTTAGGTATCAATTATTGTAATTTAAGAAAAGATACTGTAGCAATTTGATTTCATGCATCGTAATAAATGTTCACAATTATTTATATGTAAAAATAAAAGTATGTAACAATTATTCAACAGGCCTGCTGGCGGTATTTGATGATATTTTTTCAGATGAACGGGAAACAAAGGACATTACAACCAAGAAAAGAAATAAGTTTATTCTTCCCGTAAACAGCAACCTCGAAAACGGGGAGGGGAGGGAAACATACATTCCAAAAAAAAAAATTTACCCCTTTCGGGGGCGAGTATTGGCCGGTGGAGGACTTGGTACGGGTCGATTACGAACACCACCACCGTGCTCAGCATCCTTGAAAACGGGGGGGAATGTATATTTGCCGCTGATAATTCGAGAAAATCGGGGGTGAGTATTGGCCGGTGGAGGGGTTGGTAGGGGTCGGACGCGATGGGGAACACCACCACCTTGCTCAGCATCCTTGAAAACGGGAGGGAATATATATTTGCCGCTGATAATCCGAAAAAAAAATAATTCACCCCTTTCGGGGGCGAGTATTGGCCGGTGGAGGGGTTGGTAGGGGTCGGACGTAATTACGAACACCACCAACGTGCTCAGCATCCTTGAAAACGGGAGGAAAGTACTATTTTCTGAAGGGAAACCCATTAAATCGCGTTTAACCCCTCTAGGGGGTGGTTTTTGGCCTGTTTGAGGGGTTGTGCAACCCCAAAGAGAAATTCTGACACCGCCATCGTGTTCAACATCCTCGAAAACGGAGGGGGAAGGTAATTTCATTCCGGCTCAAAATATTTACCATTCGTCCGACTCACACACGCCACTAAGAGCCCAACAATGATCCCGAAGAAAACTTCATCATTGAAGGAACGGAAATTAATGTTTTGGCTCGAATAGAAATTGATAAGACTGTTTCTTTAAGGCAAGTTGGGTTTGAATTGAACATCAATCACCAAACAGTAATCCGAATTTTGCACAAATACAACACTCTAAATCTTTTAAATACCAATTGCACCAGCATTTGTACGAAAGCGATTACGAACGTAGGATGAAATATTGCAATTAGATTTGGTATATTAACGTGTAGCCAAACAATGATTGTTTGGGACTGGTTTTATTTTCGGACGAGTCAAGGTTTACAAATTTGGGATTATTTAACCGACAAAATACAAATAATTTTTCACAAGAAAATAAAAATTTATTACGGGAGGGTAACTTTCAAGTGCGGTTCGGTTTCAATGTTTGGCTTGGAATAATCGGTAGTAGAATCATTGGTCCAATAATATTTGAAGGACCTTTAACTGATGTCAGATCCTTGAGATTCCTGGAAAATGAGATTGAGGACATTTAAGATGAGTTACCTTTAGATTTAGGACAGGGAATATATTTCCAACAAGATGGCGCTCCTCCCCATAATTCAAGGATGGTAATTGATTACCTTCAACTGGATTCGGAGAAAACGTAATTTCGACGAATGGTCCTGTGAGGTGGCCTCCAAGGTCTGATTTAACGCCCCTTGATTTCTTTGTTTGGGGTCATTTAAAAAATATTTTCTACGCAACCGCCGTTACAACCCGTGAGGACCTGGAGCTACGAGTAAGACGAGCAATTAATAGCCTTACGGCCCAGCAATTGTCGAACGTTCTTCGAGAAACAGCTATGCGAGTTCAGAAGTGCATTGACGTTAATGAACAGCATTTTGAACAACTTTTGTAATGTTTTATGTTAATTTTTTGTATTCCAAATCCACCTTATGTGTAACAAGGTAATTAGAATAAAACTGTATTTTCTTATTTTATTTTAGCTGTAATTTTGTTTGTATTTATCGCACATTTTAATACGACATATGAATAAATGCCTTATTAATAGTACAAATAAATGGTACCACGGTATCGATACGGTTCCATTTGAAAAAACCGCTGCCTAAGGAATCACTACTTCCACATCCAGATTATTCGTCCAAGTCACTTTAAAGGAAACATCTTGACTATATTTGCACTCTAGTATGTGGAAATCATTGGTCATAGAATTTTAATAATATTTGGAGTAGATGTCATAGAAAAGTTTGAGGAGTTGGTTTCTACCATATACGTTAAAAATGAAGTTTCTAGTTTACCGTACTTATTTTCCACTATTTACAACCTACCAATGGAGTCATCTCAATCAGATGTCACTACAATACATACGTGTACTAACTTTCAAGTGAATATCTCAATTTGATGTTATCAATCCCATTAATAATGAAGCGGAGGTGGTAGAGTTTGAAAATTATTAGAAAGAAATCTGAGGCCTTGGTTTCTAGTATATACACCGAATCCCAAATTTCTGTAGTCTTACCAGCTTGCTTTACTTATTTTCCCTTATTTGCCCCTATTTAACCCCCAACCCTTCAACGGCATCATCTCAAATTATGATCTTGTTTCAGACGTCGTTATAATACATACGTGTACCAAATTTCAAATGAATATCTCAATTTTATTTTATCAACCCTTTTCATATTGGAGTAAGGGTGGTTGGGTTGAAAAATATTATAAGAAAATCTGACGCTGTGGCTTCTAGTACATACACCGAATTTCAAGTTTCTGTAGTCTTACCAACGTTTTACTTATATTCCTCTATTTATCCCAAATTAACCCCCAACCCTTCACCTGATTTCCTCAAAAAACAATCCAGTTCCAGATCTCGTTATAATATATACGTGTACAAAATTTCAGGTCAATATCTTAAACCGTTCCGGAGAAAGCGTGCGGACAAAAAAAGTTACAGACAGACCGACAGACAGACAGACAGAAAATTTTTTTTCGCTCAAATTTAAAATCTCGACGTTTCATGACATTCTAAACCTATTTCACGAATAAAAATTTTTGAAAATTTTTTTGCGATTACTATACTTCCAATCCACTACATGGATGTGGAAGTAAAAATGAGTTTTGCCCTAAAAACAATTTTGGTGAATTTTATTTGCTCATAAATCACGTAATCGATAGATTTCGGACTACGTGTATGAAAATAGTGATTATAATGACTTTGACTTTGACTTTATCAGTGCTTGATAAAAAAACGGTGAGAAATTTTTGTGGACAGTTAATGAAAGTTAGTGAGCTGTTAACCATTTTGCAACAAAAAACAGAAAACAGATAATCGAAATAATTTCGTCCTAGAAATATAACATTGTCTGCTGCACCCCTTCAAAAACCATCCCTTAAGAGCTTAAATTTATTTCACTATATTTTTTCGCAGATTCACAAATCTTATTCAAAAAGTTATTCTAAACCCCCATAAAAACAATCCCCTTGGTCCTCAGACTGTTTGTACTATTTTGGGTGTATTCACGGGTACAATATTATCAATGCTACAAAGCTTCAGAATTTTAAAACTAAAAAATTTCAACCCCCTCAAAAACCACCCCTTTAGTATCTAAAATGTTTTCAATATTTTTACTCTTTTCTAAAGAATATTTTCTGTTCGTTTGCAAATTTGTAGAATTTTGTCCCCCTAGAACTTGAAGAATGACCACTGTGCGACGGTACGACTGGAACCTGTCTAATATAAATTTCCTGTCGTGTCCATCAGACACACAACAGATACTACGTTCATCTACACTACCAGGATAAATCACTACAAAGTCAGTCTACCATTACATGTTCGTTACACGCGCCTGGTTCATTCTTAATATTGCCGGTAGCATAGCCGTAGGTTAAATAATAATTATTTACTTTTATTGTATCATTTATGAAGTTGTTCGTTAAACTAACATTATTTATTATAAGTAAGTAATGTATTATACATAAATAATTTACAACATGCCTATCAATATAAAGTTGCAAAACAATATTTACAATAATTATAAAGTGAGTTTCAAAATTAAAAAATATTGAGAAATGGTTTTAAAAAATGTTCTGGATTAAAAGTTCTATAGCCCAGTCGTCAGGGGTTTTAAGGTGTCACTAAATGTTATATGGCTGAATAAGTTGATGTAGAATACGTTAAAAAATAATAACTAGAGACCATATAAAATTTGACCCGTACAAGTTTTAACAGAGGCTCATGAAAGGAAAAGGCTGGACTTTTGTCGCCAGACGGTTCAAAAGATGGATGAAGATCCCGATTATTTTACTAAAATTATGGACTGACGAATTATCCTTTTCTACGGTGGGAGTTCTTAATAGGAAATATCGAAGGTCGTGGGAGAACAAGAGAAAGATTGATAAAATAAATAGAAACATCAGGAAGAAAAACTGTTAGCATTTGGTGTGGAATTTTTAGAAACAAAATTGTTGGGCCTATATTTATGATTATACTTTAACTAGAGTTACCTATCTAGACATAATTATCCCAGAAGCAGAAAATATTATTTTGTAGAATTTTCCCGAAGCCGAACTTGATGATATGATTTCGATGCATGATGGGCAACTCCGCATAAATGCTACCCGTTCGAGATCATTTGAATAATGTATTCCCAATATGGATAGGGCATAATGGAACAATTAAATGGTCACCTAACAGTCTGGATTTGACCCCTATGGATTAATTTTTTGGGCATTTCTAATATAAAGGGTATTGTCAATAACAATAATAATAATAATAATAGTATTCAACTCATTAAAGACAGGATTCAACTTGAAATAAAGAATCTGAATGTAAATAATGGAGACATTTCCGCTGCAATTATAAATATAAGAATACGTTACAAATTATGCTTTGACAATAATGGTGGACACATCGCGCATCTTTTATGAGTAATCATTTATTATGGTCTTCGCAAATACTAAACGAAGAGTATATATTGCATTTGATAGGCACATTTCTAAAGCTGGTAATATCGCTCGTATAGAAAAGAAATTCATAATAATGTGTTGTGTTGGCGATCGAATTTTGAACAAATTTCAAAATGTCCGTCCGTCCGTCTGTCTGCCTGTTCGCCTGTCTGTCTGTCTGTCTGTCTGTCTGTCTGTCTGTCAGTCTGTCCGTACATCTACCTGTCCGTCACGTTTCTTGTAAGCACAGTAACTTGAGAATTGTGTTGTTTGAAGAGTAAATTAGTAAGTTAGTAGAGGAAGAATCCCATCGTTTTGGAACAAGATTGATCAATAAATAAAATAGCCGATTTAAATTTAAAAAAATACTATTCCTTATGTTTTGTAATTAAACAAAAATTTCTGAAACTTATATTATGTACAAGAAAACTGCGAGAAGTATCTTATAGAATGTGCAACAATTATAGAAATAGTGCAGTAGTAATTATTAATCGTAAAATACTTTCTGGAACGAAAAAAAATGCATCTTTTGATTCCTTAAAGTAATCTGAGTTTATTTATTGATACAGTCTTTGAGATTCATATCGGACATAATTTAATTTATATTTATTCTTCTTGAAGACTTCTTATTAATAAAATTGTTTGCGTTGCTAAAGGGTCAGCCCTGTTTACTGTTCCATATCTGTAAAATCCTTGCGATCCTTCAGATACAAATACTGCGGATGATATATCATAAAATTATCTAGGAAGTTAGTTTTGAAAAACAGCTCTAAATTATAAATACATTACAAAATTTCACATCATGAAAAAAATGCGCTCCCCAACTTCCAGATCGTGTGGCGCCTGTATACCACTATATCTCATTCCGGGCAAAAATAAACTGACTTATCTTAGAGATGTAGGTTGAAAAAACATAACCTTAAACAAGGTCAGCCACTGGCGTATCCAAAAGTGTTTCAGATGGTCAAAATTAAAAGTTTTTCAAAAATACTTGACGTACTTTACTCTAACGTAAATATTGATTTAAAAACTGTAAGAGGGTACCAATATTTTCAGGGTATCCGAATTTTCAGGGTATAGTTCATATTATAAATATTTTGATATGCAATATTGGATCATCGAGCGACCAATGAAGACTCCGCTAGTGATTTTAGATTTATCAGGATGCCATATGTGTAAATTTGTCTAATGATTAGCGATATATGCATCGGGCTGAGCATAAGGCGCTGGTGTCACACATAGGGCTCTAACTGTTTAAAGATTTCATTTCGTTTATGGAGAATTTATTTAAACATATTAAAACTGAAAATCTCAAGTTAATGATCAACTAATAAAAAATATGTTTAAATTCTAAATGAAAAAAATTCATACATAGAGTAGGGTAATAATAAATATAATTCTGGTTATGTAAAATACCGAAATCTATTTTCGTTTATTGATTTTTCAGTTGAATCGCCTCCTTATAGGGATTCCATAATTAAGTTACGTTTATTCTACTGGTCTTGATATAAGGTTGTAAACCATATTATGCTTATTGCACAGCATGAAATATGAACGATATGAGTTACTTTCAATAAAATTGCTTTGGAATCGTTTCTATTTTTTAGTACAGGCCGTGTGAGAAAACTATTATAGCAGTAAATTCAAAAACATGTGGTAGTATCATTTGTTAGATTAGACAAAATACTTTAAATCCATTATTAAATAGCCAGCTGATACTTAGGACCTTTAGCAAGTTTGAAATTTTACTAGTACAAGAGAGCTAGCTTTATGCTCAAACCCATATCCTTGGATGACCAGCATTTTCTGTCGGGGTTTGTTCCCTTGACCGTATGTGTAAACAAGGAATACCTGCATTCCCTTCTTTTTGAAGAAGACCAAGTAGTTGTTGAGTCAGGTGAGGATGACATCAACTACATGATGCAAAAATTGACGGAGACCTACGAAAAGTGGGGATTAAAAATGTTTGGTGATCGAGGAAGAAAGGAATGACATGGATGTAAATGGAAAGAAAATAAAAATCCGTAGTGAGTACACGTTCCTAGGAGTCATGATGTAAATGGAGAGGAATAGCTGAGGAGGTATAAACAACGGAATAATATATAGAAAACAGGCTATTCAGAAGCTTAACTTGAGATGGTGGTCAGAACAAGTAAAGAGGCCGACAAAAAAAAAAGAATTTATAATAGCGTTGTTCAAAGCATAGTGACATATGGATCAGAAACGTGGGAAATAACAATAAAAAAAGCGGTGGAGATGGACGCGATGAGAATAAGCTATACGGTGTCTAGGCTAGAACATATACGAAACACTGAAATAAGAGCAAGAATGAACAAGGAAGAAACAATTATAGATGACATAGAGAAGAAAAAAATGCTGTGGTATGGAATTTAAGGCACATGGACCCAGATACGTGGCCTCAACGAGTGTGGTAGTGGTATCCTTCAGAAAAAAGGAAAAAAGGTAGAGCTGCGATGGAATGGAGGAACCTGGATGAAAATGGATGGATGAGAGAAACGGCAAATTAGCTGTAAATTACTCGCTGGATATATTAAATAGCCTAATATGCATATACAGTTGCCTTCATATATTTACTGCACATAAAAAACCTCAAAGTTGTGCCGCTGACGTATACATTATAGAGCGGGGCATATTCAACCTTGGTAGAAAATGGTAAATAGTGTATTATTTAATACATAGAACAACACTGTTCTCATGTATAGCATGTTCTGGCAACATTCAAATAAGAAATAATCGGAAACAAGCCTGTTTTAATGAAAAAGTCCTGAAATACACGGATAAGCAGAGCCGTACTTTGAATTTATCTATCAAGATCGCGAAGGCCGGGCAATACGCCCACCATTGCGTAAGATATCCTATTTTGACGCAAAACAGAGTAAGACTTTTACGATTTTTAATTCTCTAGTGTTTATTTAATTTATTCTAATACCCAAAAATTGGTACGGCTCTGTAGGATCATCTCGGCAGGTAAAATTACCTTCTTTGATGTTTTAATTGCCTGTCTTTATAGTTTTTTTATTTGCATTAAATATGTGGAGGCAACTATATGATACTATAATTTGTAAGAGATAGGCAGTCCCGTAAGAGGAGGTTCAAGTATATTTTACGAACTCCGGAATGCCACTGATGTTTAATATATAAATAATTTTTTGTGAATATGTTTTTAAAAATCTTCACGTTACACGTTAACAATCAGAGTCCAGAGAACGTTTACTTTTCAGAAACCAAACTCAAGATGGCTACACTGTGAAGAAGAAGAAGTAGTCTAGGAACTAAAATTCGACTATGAAGTTAATGGTTAATTATAATATAAATGTAATCATCCCATTACTTACATACTTATCTCGACATGGTTTAAAGAAAATTTTTATTTTATCCCGGATAATATGGCGGTGAGTGGACGCCATATTGCGTTCCTTTTATAGTCTATGTCACTCCCGACATTGGGTGAATCCATCGACACCTCATTTATAAAAATCACTCCAGTAGTTTGGTCGCTATGATGGAATATCCATTCCATACCCACCCACATATACATACATACATAGATTGTCAAAATTATAACCGTCCCTTTTCGGCTTTGCCGCAGTAGAGTAAAATACATGTATTAAATATAGCATATAAATAGAAGAAGTAGCAATAAGATGATGAATGATCATATTACTTACATCTTCTCTTTTCTTGTATTGCCTAGCCAATCTTTCATATCATTCAGGTTACTTAATGCAGGAGTTGCTTTCGATTTATCAATAGAAATACTTACCTTCTACAAATAATAATATCAAATCAGATTTTGTCATAAATTTTTCATGGTTAAGTATCTTCTATTTCAGTACCATACTCCACCTAAATCTAAATTATTTTTCTTGGTCTCTGTTTGATTTCTTCACTTTTGGGTAGATTTCGAAGAAATCCTACCTATTATAGAACCCTGATGACGCAAATTTCCGAATATGGGATACAACAGACATGATTTCCTTAGTTCTTAACATATTTCGACTAAACTTTGTCGGTATGCACATTTATGGAGACAACATCTAGATTAACTTCATAAATGGAAGTGAATCGCCATCAATTCAGACTGTCTTGAATTTTTTTTAAATTGCGCTATTTTTGGCAGGGTGTTGCGAATAATAAGAAGTAATAGATCGCATTATTTTACGAAGAAATTATTTAAGAAAAGCAACCTTTGCATCCTCGAATATTCTTGGAAGCAGATGTTTCATTACTACCCAGTTCGTCTCCAAAAATTACTTGCTTAAAGATCAACGGATATTGCAAAATTTTAATCACTTAATTCAGTTTGATAGTGGCATATGATCCTCTTTAAAATATCATTATTAACTTATTTGCTGTGTGTTCATAACAACGGTCATATTCATCTTATCTGTTAGCAGAAGTTTTGTTTCTGTTTTCAAGCAAATTATAATTCTCAGTTCTCTGAATTTCCAAAATCAATTTGACAATTGTTCGACAAAAGCAAAGTTACGGAATTTATTATGTTTTTTTTTCTAGTCATTTTGTAAAATTAGTAAAAATAAGCATATGCCGAGTATATTGGCAAAAAAATAATTTTTACAACAAATTCATTTTCACAAAAGTTCAACTTTCGTTTAAAAAAAAATGCGACTATTGTGCCTCCCCTATTATGCGCCTATGAGATATCCTATTTCCTTCTTTATTGGAAACGCGTCGAATGTATATTTTTGTCCCTTTTTCATATGTAAAGGGAAACCGGGCAAGCTTGGTACAATCCTGAAAATCGATAAACAGACGCCTCTGACGTCAGCGTCGTTTCAACGACGCGGCATCCAGCGGAATGGTGCGAAATCACACGATTGTGCAGGTGGTGAACTGATTGACATTTCTTCATGCGGGGTATCGTGTATTTTAATGCCATAAATATCAAAATAAACCAAATTTACCGCGAATTTTCCCTTCAAGCCTGTGACTAAAGTGCTGTGCGTTTTTTGTGACTCCTGTGAGATTTTTATTTTCCATATCAACCTTGATTTTCCTGTTTTATTATCATATTTTTTTTTGATAAGTGATAAGATACGTAAAAATTGACACTTCTATTGTAAGTTAGTCTACAAACCACTAGATCAACCTGCAGTGCTAATATTAGTTCTTTAAATCAATTTGAAAACAAAAACTGATCCCTAACAAATATAGGTCAGTTGCCCCAGGTCTCGTTAAAAACTGTTACGTCTGTTGTTGAATGTGCAATAACAATTAACCTAATGAATCAAAATGATTATAGAACCATAAAGACGTTACATATAATATACATTTAGTGCGGTATAGCGTGAGCTGAAAACATTGCGGTTCGGGGTATATTGTTAACCTAACCTGAAAACGGTCATGTCGAGACCAATATGGAGCAACATGGTCTAGAAAGGCCATGACATCAAGGCAACCCCCTACTATTGTTGATGACCAGGGGACAGTCACCCCTCACCTTGTAGCTCAGGTGAGACACATAAATATTTAATTAATTATTATTATAAGAAAAAAATCCGATCACTGACATGTCACGTGAAATTTAAAAAAATGCATATTTTGTGTACATATTTTGTTTTTGTATTTGATGAAAAAATATTTTTAATTTTTCGTAATTACGTACTTAGAAATCAAGTTACTTACTGTAGATACGTTGGTGATTTTATTTTAATATGTGAAGGCAAATCTAATAGTTTTGAAAAATTCATCGTGAAACAATTGCATTCTAGGGTTGTCGACTACAAATATTTACTTGAATAGTAATTTGTGCAATATTGGTCTAGTTGTGCAATAGGCCGATAGGTCCTTAGTAATAAGGGGTTCACATTTCCAAATCGTAATATGATTATTAGTTTTCTATTGTTGCTAAGTATTACAGAACATACAACGGGTTAATCGATGAATACACAACAATTGTTTATATATTTACTTATCTGTTTCAACATAATAAAATTCGTTGCTGTTTTATCTTACTTCTTTATTACTATAAGAATGTAATAATTATAATGGTAGAAAATAAGCCAAGATTCCATTTATATTTTTACATATACAGGGTGTCCACTTTTTCAATGGGATTGTATTGGTAACTTCTAAACTGTAAGAGACAGAGGGTCGGTTAAATTAGAGAAAAGTTGCGCATTTTAAAGCTCGTTAAGATGTCTTTTTCAGATTTGAAAAATGTTCAGTAGTTTCAGAGATATCCTGAAAATAGTGAAAATGGCCATTTTTAATTTTTGCTAATAACTCGCAAATTATAGGATTTAGAAAAAAAATCTTTAGATAAAAGTTGAATGGTGTTCGGTTGTCTATTTAAAATTCTTAAATTTACGTTTCTATCGTTTCGACGCTAGGCGTCGCGACGCCCAACTTTTGTTTTTCTTATGGACGCCTATCATTTTTTTAAGGAAATTGAATTGGCGGCATCTTACTTAATATGAAACGGTAGAAATTTATTTAAAAATGGATCTGTACAGGTATTATCACACAACCTTTTTTAATATTCTTGTACATCCAAAGTATGCCATGATAAACAATTGACTGTTCTACAAATTATATAGAATTATAGAAAAAAATATTATTTAAATTATTATTACTATTATACAAATTTTTCAAATTAATTATGGTGAGGTATACACTAGAAGAAAGGAAGGATATGTTCGAGCTCTACATTAAATGCTCCAGAAATTCATTACGAGCAAAAGAACGATATGTAGAATTGTATCCTGATAGGAATCATCCGGATATTAAAATATTTCGTCGTTTATCTCAAACTCTAGCCGAATGCGGTACTTTCAATAGAAGTAGAGATCACTATGTAACAAGAAGAGAACCTGTAAGTGATATTAATGTTTTAGCGCAAATGCACATAACCCCCAGAAAATTCTTGTAGAAAAATAGCAACTGAATGTAATTTATCTAAAAGTGTTCAGCAAATAATCAGAAAATATGGGTACCATGACTACAAGTATCAACCGGTCCAAAACCTACACCCTAATGATCCACGTACAAAGAAGGCTGGAGTTTTGTAATTGGTTCAGGCGCAAGTTACGGAACGAAAATATTTTTTCCTGTAAGATTATATGGACAGATGAAACATCATTTACAAATAAAGGTATGTTTAACCGGGGAAATAAGCATTTCTATGCAACTAACAACCCTCACCTCATACAAGAAGTACGACCCAAGTTCGGTTTTCGTTAAATCTATGGTGTGGTCTCATAGACAATAAACTATTGGGTCCTTATTTCATTCAAGTCAACTTCAATGCCCAAAAATATGTTGACATCCTTGAAGACATGATTGACAATTTACCATTACAATTTCGACAAAACAGGGTCTGGTTCCATGGTTCCAACAGGATGGAGCTGGTCCTCACAATGCGGCCTATTTTAGAAATTATTTAAACGAAACATTTCCCGCTTCTTGGATGGGAACAAGAGGACCAGTGTCTTGGCCTGCTAGGTCTCCGGACCTTAATCCTCTGGATTATTATCTGTGGGGTTATCTTAAAAATAAAGTGTATGATAGGTCTTGTCAGATCATAGGAGAACTGCAAGAAAAAATAATGGAAGCATTTGAAACAATTGAACCTGAGGTAATTCAAGCCGCTATTCACCAAATGGACATCCGAACGTCAACATGTATTGAACAAAATGGTGTACATTTTGAACAATTAATGTAGCCGGTAATTATGTCTTTCGTCGTTTGTTACGTATTTAGTTATTGTTTTGTCTTTCAATAAAATGTCAATGTAAAGCTATCTTTTATTTGACTTAGTTACATTTTTCAATAAAAAATGCAAGATAGCCTGAAAACGTTTCAGTAAAGAATGTATTCTTACATTTTAGTGTATAATTAGAAATTATGTATCGACATAAATGGTATGTTGTCGAATTTCAAAGTTTTGGCGTTGCGACGCCCGGCACCAATGTGCTAAAAATGAAATTTCTACCGTTTCATATTAAGTAAGATGCCGCCAATTCAATTTCTTTTAAAACATGATAGGCGTCCATAAGAAAAACAAAAGTTGGGCGTCGCGACGCCTAGCGTCGAAATGATAGAAATGTAAATTTGAAAATTTTAAATAGGCAACCGAACACCATTCAACTTTTATCTAAAGATTTTTTTTCTAAATCCTATAATTTGCGAGTTATTAGCAAAATTAAAAACGGCGATTTTCACTATTTTCAGGATATCTCTGAAACTACTGAACATTTTTCAAATCTGAAAAAGACATCTTAACGAGCTTTAAAATGCACAACTTTTCTCTAATTTAACCGACCTTCTGTCTCTTACGGTTTAAAAGTTACCAATACAATCCCATTGAAAAAGTGGACACCCTGTATATTTTCTTTTAGTTCTCATAGATAGTATTTTCCGCTGTATACAAAATCCTATTAAGAATGTTTCATTATGATTATAATGGTATCTGATAATGAAACAATAATTGTCGAGAAATTTGCTGAAAGTAAAAACACAACACCCCAAGTGCCGCACACCCGGTGCCAGACGGTTGTGGACGGTGCAGGGGTGATGTGTCAATTGATGGACTGAAGAGAGTTAAATTATAAATTAGAATAAAAAACAAGCTAACCATTACACTCTTCGCCGATTTACTACACTTGTTATACCGGGTGTAACAGGAGCATTTTGAACAAATGTTGTAATGTTTTGTGTTAATTTTTTGTATTCTCTTATTTTCTTTTAGCTGTAATTTTGTTTCTATTTATCGCACATTCTAATACGACATATGAATTAATTCCTTATTAATAGTACTAATAAATGGTACTCCGGTACCGATATGGTTCCATTTGAAAAAATTGAGTTTTGCCCCAAAAACCATTTTGGTGAGTGGGTTTTATTTGTTCATAAATCACGTAATTTAGTGTTTTTAACCTGATTTCGATTTTTGTAGCATTACACGGGTCATTTAGAATAAATCGGATTCGTCATGGCGCACTTAAATGGAAAACTCAAAATTATATTAAAACAAAATTGATGTTTGAAATGTCACTTATTTGGCATCGTTGGATTCAGAAAATTATGCAGAATTCAAAAATGCAATAATATGTAGGGTGTTCCATTTAAAAACCGAAAGTTAGCGTCTCTTCCGGCGAAACCGGAAGTGAAAAAAAATCAGTTTTATGTCAAACAGTAGGTACCGCTTATGTATGTAGGATATCCTAAATTTCAATCAATTATCTTCAAAACTAAAGGAGATACTCTTCTCAACTTTTTTTAAATGATGCTAGTTTCAAACATTTTTTGTTTAATTACAAAACCTCAAAGCTGTGCCACTGACGCATACATGGGAGAGCGGGGCATGTTCAACCTTGGTAGAAAATGGTAAATAGTGTATTACTTAATACACAGAACAACATTGTTCTCATGTATAGTATGTTCTGGCAAAATTAAAATAAGAGATAATCGGACACAAGCCTATTTTAATGAAAAAGTCCTGAAATACATTTGCACAAATTACTCCTAACTAAAACGTCATACCCAGGGAACAGATAAGCAGAGCCGTACTTTGAATTTATCTATCAATATCGCGAAGGCCGGGCAATACGTCCACCATTGCATAAGATATCCTATCTTGACGCAAAACAGAGTAAGATTTTTACGATTTTTAATTCTTTAGTATTTATTTAATTTATTCTAATGTTCAACAATTTGTACGGCTCTGTAGGACCATCTCGGTAGGTAAAATTACCTTCTTTGGTATTTTAATTGCCTATCTTTATAGTTTTTTATTTGCATTAAATATGTGGAGACAAATACAAAACCAATTTTTTTTTCTTTTCAAAAATTAATAACTTTTTTATTTATTGATCGATTTTGTTAAAAAACAATAGGCTTCTTCCTCTAGCTATCACTAACTTATTGTCCGAATTTCAATGCAATCGGACTTTTCGTTCTTAAGTCATCGTGCTTACAAGGAATGTGACGGACGGATGGACATTTTGAAAGTTGTTCAGAATTCGATAACCAACATAGAGATATGAAATTTTTTTTTCTACGTGCAATATAACCGATTTTAGAAATGTGCCGATCGAATGCAATATACTCTTCGATTTGTATTTGAGAAGAGTATAAAAATGCTCTTTTCGCACCACATGCAAGTTAAAAAATTATTTAAATACTACATAATGATAAAAATGAATAAAATCTATAATGGTTTAGTACTATACCTATACATATTAATTTAACACCATTGAGGAAAATTTTAAAAGCAATGGTTCATAAAGTTCCTCAAGAAGCGGTGTATAAAATGGATTTTTTTTGTAGGTATCACAAATCAAATAAACTAAAGAATAACATTTTAATGTATGTACACTAATGTACAGGATGTTTATTAAACTAGTAAAATTGGAGTTGCAGAAAATCTATGATTACGGTATTAGGTTAGTAAACTTTGTGAGCAACAGTGAATCAAACTCGATATACATCATTGGAATCTCAGAAACGCTAAGAAATAGAGGTTTGATTTTCATAGAGAAAAGTAATAATACGTCCAATAAAAAATTCAGAGAATTTTCACTGGTGGGTAATTTTGAAAAAGACACGTACTAAGTTACGTTTTAAATCTTACTAACTTGGATACATATACAAATTAGAATCAGTTTTTGATTGCCTCACTTTGCAAAAAGGTATTTACACAGAACTTCCCTCTTTATTTGTAAATGGCGGTCACTCTAAAAAATTATTAATTACGAAATGACACTGAGAATAATAATCGGAATATAGTTATCACTATTATTACAAAGAAAACTTGAGAACTTTTGCTTAAAAAAATATACAGAGTGGTCATCCGACAGCAAAAATTCAATACTAAATAACAGGTGCCAAATATGGAAGGCTTGCGCAATTACCTTTACAAATGCCCACCATGGTTTAATTATTTCTTGGAATGACCACGCTGCACATTTTTCAATAAAACTGTAATAGGTGCATATGCCAAATATTATTGCCATCTGTCACATTTTCAGTTCCACATTCACGTACTTTTAGTGGAAGTATAGTAGTGGTTTAAAAATGTCATTTTTTTTAACAGGTTTAGAATGTTATGAAACGTGGAAATTTCAATTTTGAGCAAACAAATTTTTTTTCATGTATTCTAGTGGTAAACAAATGTTTCGTCACCTACTCTGTAGTAGTGGTAAGAATTATATTAGCAACTATTTTTTAATTAATTATCTATTTTCATTTTTTTAGTAGGTTTAGAATGCCATGAAACGTGGAAATTTTAAACTTGAGCAAAAACAAATTTTTCCGTCATCTATTTTGTATTTTGTTATGGGCAAAAATTTGCAAATTTTATTTTTTATTTTCAATAGTTTTTGGAATAGGCTTAGAATGTCATGAAACGTGGAAATTTTAAATTTGAGCAAAACATTTTTTTTTCATCTATTCTAGGTATAGTATGGGTAAGAAAAGATTACAGATTTTTTAAAAAGAATTTTCATTTTTTTTTTTAAATATATTTAGAATGCTACGCAACGTGGAAATTTTAAATTAGAGCAAAAAAAATATTTTTTTTCCATCTATTCTACTGGTAAAAATTTTTTCAAAAATTTTAATTTTTTTTCTGAAATAGGTTGAGAATGGCATGAAACGTGAAAATTTTAAATTTGAGCAAAAAAAATGTATCATTATTTATTCCCTGTAGACTCTCCACCCTGTATATTTCCCAGTGAAAGTTTAACCATTTCTTCGCCGACAGTAGCGTCGGCCAAATTTGACTGTTCTCCGTCAAGTAGTTTTTTTTAGTTAATGCACCAACAGACAGACGGACAGACAGACAGACTGACGCAATTGAAAAACCTATATTTTCGTAATCTACGTAATTTGAAACGTGAAAATCCCAAAAAATCTCGGAGGGTGATTTTTTCTCTAATGCAATACTTCCCTTCGGTATGCGAGGGAAGTAAAAACATTTAAAAATATTTACAATATTATAATCTCAGAAAAAAGAATTGATCATTTTGTTAGTAATAGAATGCTGAATAACTTTTTAAATGTCCGACTGCTGCCACTTTGTCTGTTCATTTGTCATGTTTCTTGTAAGTATGATAACTTAATAAGGATTGTTGGGACAGTAAATTATAGTCCACGCAAGTTGAAAATTTTTGAAAAAGAACAAACTGAAATGAACAATACTACCTATCAGATATATTCAATGATATGTGTGGATACATGGTGCAGAAATTGAAGCTCTCAAAACGGTTGTTGTAGTTCCCGTTCTTAAGCCACTAAAGATCCAAATTTGCCTGGATCATACCGTCCAATCTCTCTAATGTCATGCCGTTTCAAAACCTTTGAACAATTGATCAAAAATAGATTAGAATGGTGGTTTTATAGTAAGGAGTTTTGCATATATTCCTCAATTGAGTAAAAACAGTGCATAACCAAAGGCTTTTTGATTATCGCCTTAAATTTATCGGGATTGGACAAGGATTTTAGACAGTTAGGTAGATCATTGAACAATTTAAAATCAAAAGAATTTTCTGTTGCCTTCGAAAGTCGAAAGCGTGACGTTCGAAAATCATTTCTATTTCTAGTAGGTACCCTAGTTATTCAACATCAGCATTTGCTGTAAACTGAATCTTATTCTTTTAAATTTCTAATAACGTGACATAAATATATAAATATTGAAGAGGCATTATTTTGAGATTAAGAAAAAAAGGTTTGCAGTGGTCTCTGAATCCAGCACCGGTCTCTGACACGTCGTTTCTGTAGCTCAAAAATGTTGTCAGCAATGTACCATAACTAATATGTGAATGGAATAGCGCAAAATAGCTCATTCTCAGAGTCTCCATTGATCATGTTCTTGTTAGATTATGTAAAAAAATACCGATCTGGATAGTTTCTGACTTGGTTGAGCGACATGAGAAAACCAATTTGGTCTGTCGCCAATAATGATAAGTGAAGTAATGACAATCACGGTTAGATGGATGACGTCTAGTAAAATACAACGTCCTGGTACCTTCTTCTAGAGGTTTGTAATCAATTATTTGCAGAAGTTATGTAACACTAGTAGAATATTGCGTAGTGGATATAACATCCTTGGAAAGGGATGTTAAGCAGTCGAGTTATAAATCCTTAACTAGAGAAGAGATTTGGCAATATTTACAGGTTCGGAGTAGCTCCTCGTCTGGCGTTGGTAACTGGCCTTAGTCGCGGAAATAGGCCGAAGTTACCTAAATGATGGAAAAGAAATTACAAGAAGATCCTTGTTAGGCATATAAACCCTATTTCAACCACTTCAAGCGAATAAATACCCCCAACAGCACTTGACGCTGATTTTTTGCATATGTCTGGCGACTGAAAATTTAACATGTTCCGTTTTATTTTATCTAAAAGTATCATAATTGAATGTGATTTCATTTCTCGTGCAAATTGTTTATAATTTTATAATGCATTATTGTTTAAAAATGCAAATACATAATTTCTGCTCGAAACTTGTTTGACCTATTATTAGTGCCAAACCGCCAAACATTGTCCTCAAAATGCATTTACAGGCAAAAGTGAGCTTGCTTTCTAATTATGTTAAATAGGTGGTTTACTTTGAACAGCCAATTTCTAGGATTACTATTTTAATGAATTTTTAAATTATGTATATTGATACATATCTTATTATTTATATTATACTCACTTATGAATGAGGTCAAATAATAACAATAATTTTTAAATAAGCACGTATAATGCGCAATTTATTAGAAATGACCCCCTAGGAGAATTTAATCTAATTTCTCTGTAATGGATATAATATGTCATGTATGTAATTTGATAGCAAGTAAACAATTCCTGCCAAAATTATGCCGTCTAAAAAATTCACATTAAAATTTGCATACATGATAAACAATGCGATAAGGGAGTCTTACGTTTCCGGAATCATATCTGGGACCTTGAGTTACCGCACCAAATAATGAAATTCGATAAATTGCTTGTCCTTTTTCAATACACTCGGTGTATCGGCTACTAATAAACAAGGAAATACATTGTGTGGTGGGCCATCTGAATTGCGCCTCAAGTGCGATACCAGTAGAGGACGGATATTATGTAATGAAAATTAATAATTTTATATCGCCCTCGTCGTATCTACTTGCCATTTTATTCATTACAATGTTTTTGGTTCATAATCACCATGGTTCTCAAATTTGTAACCGATTCTAAACATTTTTAACCTTCGGAGTGCATTGTTGTGGTCAGGTTGACCCCGTACCTGCTTTTTTTTGGGAATAAATCTACTTCTAACTAGTCGAGGAAATGAAGCAGGAAAAAGGTCTAAACCCCAACATGAGAATCCGCCCCACCTGATTTTATGTGACGGTGCAGAATGTTCCTAAAGATGTATTGAACAAAGTCAGGGTCATGGAAACTGGTGCTTTTTCGATTTCCGGTCGTAAACTGGGATAGAAGTGCGCTATTTCAGAAATTTTTTCTAAGGATTTGATTTTATATATGAGACAATTTTAAGCATTTTTTGATTCATGACATTTTTTACCGAACCTCACTCTTAAGATATGAGCATTTACAAAAAATGAAAACGTGTATTTAGACAAAGAACTAGTATTTACGATTATTTTTAGGCGTTTATTATTAATTAAAATATGTGGACGTTATATTTTGGACAGTTCTAAATATTTTTTATTTTTCACCTGCATATTATTTGTTTATTATACGTTGGATACGGTTACCATAAAGACGCTCATAATGACCACGGGCATAATGAGCGGGCGTTATGGCCGTGTTATATGAGAGGCAAAGGAAGAGTAAATGTTTCATATTCCTTATCGTATAATGGCTTGGATTTGAACGGCATTACATTTTCTGTGGCTTCCCCCGCATTGTTTTGAATATTTTGTGGTATTTCCATATTAATTTTCCTTTTTCCTATAACATCATCAAACGTCAAAATAACAACAACTGTCAGATACCGTTAATAAATGTCAAAGCATCAGCATGTGTCATAGACTACTAAATGTATTTAAAAAATTAAAAGTCAATTTTTCATTAGAAAAATACGTTTTCGTGAAAAATAAAATACTGCATGCACTACGAGCGTTATTAGATTATAACGCCCATCAGGCTCTCGAGCTGCGTCATGTTACACTCTGGGTGTTATAATTTATATAACGAACTTATCTTATTTAACTCTTGACATTTTGACAAAAATAGCTTAAATACACGTTTTTCTTGTTTTAAACGCTTATATATCGAGAACAGTGAGGTTAGGTAAAAAATATCAAGAGTTAAAAAATGCTTAAAATTGTCCAAAATATAAAATCATGTTCAATTTAGGGGAAAATTGTTGGTGGCCGGAAATAGCGAACTTCCGTTCCAGTTTACGACCGGAAATCGAAAAAGCACCAGTTCCCATGACTCTGACTTTGTTCTATACATCTTTGTGAATATTTTGTACCCTCTCACATAAAAAGTAGTTGGGGAGGAGTCTCATGTTGGGATTAAATGTTTAATTTCCTCGACTAACTAGACATGTGTAATAAGTAGCCCAAATTACGGTTTTCTAGGTCTATATGAAAAAAAATACAGCGTTGTGGGGGGTCACTCTTACCCCACAATGCGATATTTGTTTGGCTTTAGCATAAAAATAAAACAATATGCCGGTGATAGGCCGAGGGGGGCCGTGGTGGGGGCGCTCTTATGCTTAAGGTGACAGACGATGTGATCAACTGAACTGATCAGTTGCTAATTCGATTCAATGGGTAATTGTTGTTCTCAGCTAGTCGATGCAATAACCCAAATTTCTGACGTGTTTTCATGAATTTATTGAAACGCCTGCAGGTTAAATTTTGCATTTTCTACTTTGTGTCAAACGACGCTTTATCTTATAATTTTTAGCTTGACATAATGAGCAGATGGTTGACGGATCCCGAGCTACTAGCGGTTTTAAAAGATGTCAATTTTTGGGAAGACCCTCCAGAGTTGAGGATAATTCAGCTACTGTTAGCCGAACTGCTAATTAGTGCGTTGGTAAGAACAAGAAAAATAGTTGGTCTGTTTCCAAAACCACAGGAACCAAGACTAAGAATATTCTGACGTTGACGTTATATGGTGGGAAAGAAGCTGAAGACAAAGCGAAAAATTTAGCACACTACGTGGTTATGCATCTCACAATATCAAAACACAGCACCTGACGACTGACAATTGGTATACTTGGTATCTCGTTAGGAGAAAGTCTACATCAGAAAAAAGTCACACTCGTGGGAACGCTAAAGAAGAATAGAGCAGAAATACCACTTGAATTCTTGTCAAACAAAACACGAGTCCCTTAAACGACTTTGGAGGGTTTCAGAGAAAACGACAAACCTGTCCCGTATGTCCCCAAAAAGGGAAAGGTTGTCGTATTGTTGAGCACATTTCATGATCGTGAAACAATCCTTGATACAGAAAACAAGAACAAACCTGAAGATGTATTATTTTACAATATGACGAAAGGCGGTATCGACACCTTGAACAAGCTTTGCGCTACATACAGCGTTCAAAGAGGGACTTGTAGATGGCCGATAGTAGTTTTCTACCTTATGACGAACATATTGGCAGTGGGCTTCGATTAGTTTTATCAAACTATCTAGTACAAGATGGGCAAAAATAGCAAAAAGTTTTTTCTATGCGAGATTATGGCGAATGCGCATGGATATTATTATGTTAAAATTGGTAGTAAATCATGTAACATATCTTAAGTTCTTCTTGCAATATTGGTAACCGGGTTATACAAACATCGAGGAAAAATTCGACTATGTACAATGTACAGGGTACTTTAACCAATACAGAACAAGGCCATTTCTTAGGCGATAGAAATGTTTATAACAAAGGCTAAAATAATCTTTTGATGTATTTTTTCCGCCGAATCCAAAAGTTATAAAAAAAAAACGAATATAAAATGAAATATGCTGTTATTGTATCACAACTTTTTTGTTTATAATTTATTTGTTTTTGTTCATGGCAATTTTTTTACTTTTGCAGGAGAAAATATATCGAATGACTTGTTTGGCTTTTCACATAAACATACGGATCAATGGAACAAAAGAAAAATAGGTTATGTACACTTGACAATATTATATCTATAAATCATAACAAATGCAACTTTCTTGAAATAAGTACAAGATTCTAAGTACAAAGTGAAGAAGATACCTAATTATTATTCTCAATCTCCTATTTTTTAATTTAGTTCAAGAATTAATCACATTTGTCAACTCTATGCTTTCGGTTATATCGCATTGCCATGGTGGTACGTAGCTCAGTTTTGACAAATTTTAAGGCGCTAAATTTACGCTTGTTTGTTGCAACTGAATACGCAGCGGTATAGATAAGTTGATAAAAAAGAAAACTTTCTTCTACTTCACTCTGTAAACTAGTAGAATCCGATTTATTGCAAGGATATAATAATATCGCATCCACAATATTTTTATTGTCTATGATGGGTGCTTGGGATAATAGGAGAGAAAATATTGTTACAAAAGGTTGTATAATTTTCAGTATCTCAGATAATTTTTTTTTCAAAAAACTGATGAAGATATCTAAAATTTGAAAAAACTCGTGGCGATAAAATTCGTTTATATCCATGTAGCTGGCATTTTTATTTTGCTGGTCAAATTCTTTTGGAATAACTCTCCGTCTATGGTGCCTTTTAACATCCTCTTCTGGATTGACATGTAATGGTATGGCAAACAATTTGGAGGCTTGAATTGAACTTCATCGGGACCAGAACTAATGGTTTGTAAGCTATTTTTTGCACTAGTTATAATGCAATAATGCATCAATAACATTTTAAGTTGTTGGATAGAGTTTTTAAAAACAGTAAGCAGCAAATAAAATCTAAATTTAAAATACATTTGAACACTCGCTTAATAATGTTTGTGTTTATATGATATTTGTGTGTGAGGGTTTGGAACCAACTGCACAAACTTTGGGGGGGAGACTCCTCCTACTCCGCCTTGGGCTCGACCCTGTCGTTAAGATCCTGATGAAACCTTTTACCTTGCTCCTCGCAATAGTATACTGAGTTATCCGGAAAACAGTTTACATGGGACTCAAGGAAGTGTAGTTTCAAATTCACAAGACAACTACACTTCTAACAAGCTATCAGAAGCTTGGGTGCTAGGGGGTGATTCAAATCAGTTTATGTCGTCATATTCCTAAAATTAGACGAACATTTCAAATTTTTAGAATAAGTGGAATTTCAGCTCTCCAGGAGGGTTATAAGGAGATGCTAGGGGAAAATTAAAACCTTTTTTTACTGTCGTACTCGGCTTCAGCGCGCAGCGTTCCAAAATGAATAGGGGTAGGGGCGCTACCCTCTGGGTTTCAACTTTTTTTTCTTAGTTGAAAAAATTGTTTTTTTGACGACCCCTATCTCAAACACCTTTTGAACCTACTACGATGTAATCTTGTACAAAGGCGTTTCTAAAGATGCTGTTTAAGAATATCTTACTAGTTTTTTTCTAAAAAAATTACTACCTACTTACTTTTTTTTGAAAATCGACCTACCTTTTCCATTCTAGAATAGGACGACACTGGCTAAAATGGGGTTACGTCTAAAGACTCACTTTATAGGTATGTAATAGACGCCAAAATTTCAAAATATCCGGATATCAAATTCGCAAACGAAATATGAAAATATGACAAGGGAAATATAAGTATAGATATTAACACATTTATTTTTGTAAAACTAAGCAGCAGTTTTATTTACACTTTCTTTGAAAAACTATCTTCAACACGTTTTGAGTTTAATGTCTGCCTTTTCTCCTCAAAGCTCATTTTCGAACATTTCTCTTGTAGAGTGTTTTCGGATTTTCTCCATGCAATATCCAACAGTAGTTCGTTATCATGTTGACGTCATTCCTCCTATTCTTCGCTTTCAGTACCAAGGTTTTCGGGAAAGTAGTCCAACTGAGAATTCAGAAAGTGTCTTCAAATTCACCGAATAACCCAAGTCTTTGATTTTTATTAGTGCATTTTAAATAATACTCTTAAAGTTGGAACTTCTGTTTTCAAGAAATTTCCATATCATTTTTATTACAAAGACGTTATCTCTGACAAGTTTCTGAGGATCAGCACTGATAAAAACATATTCTGTCAGTTTTGACTCTGATAATTTATCAGTATCACACAAATATTTAAAACACTCTTCTTCCTTCCGTAAAGCTTTTATAAATTGATTAGTCAAACCAAGTTTGATATGAAATGGAGGTAAAAGGATTTTCCTTGGGTCGACTAAAGCTTCATACATTCTTACCTCCAAGATGCCCAGACCCTACCCTCATAAACCTTATTCATTATAAGAATATAAATTAAAATATATGTAATGAATATTTCTGCTTAGATATTTAATATAGTAATCAGAGAATATTCAAATAGAAAATTTGAGTTTGTGAAAAAATGATATGTGATGCAAATTTTGAAATATTTTTACTTTAATAAGGACTCAAAAGTCTATAAGAATTAGTTTTTAATTTTTGGAACTTTCCAACACAGACCTGTTTTAATTGCGAATTAAAATGTAATGAGTTGCGTTGCATATATTTCCGTGTAGTTACTGACCACGATAAGTGCTGCTTGTGTTTGTTAAGAAAGGTTCATAGCGAGAAACTGAAATTTATGCGCATTGAACCAGCAACAAAAAATGTAATGTAAGGCCTAATTATAATTATTATGAGAATCGTGATAAATACAAATCCCCACACATAAAGGAAGTGAAAAACAAAACATCATTTGAGAGGATTGTTCTGTATTTTAATGATCTTGTTTAAGAGAATAGTGTAACATAAAATACTCGTAATGTAAGTGCAAATTCAACAATTGTTTGTAGGCAGTATATTAGAATATACCCTACCCTTCTCATCACTGCACATTTTTAATGTATTTTAATACAACAGTAAATTTTTACTTCATCTGGTTTACATTGTCAAAAGTTATGTACCTACTAATGGAAAATGGTAAAATATTTTTTTTATGCACAAATATTTCATGATAATTTATGCTCAGCCCCAGACCACTACAAAATTCAAGAATTATGAAAATGTGTATAATATCTGTATATTATATAATAATTATTATACTTTTCGCAAATATAAAACGAGGAGTATATTGCATTCGATCGGCACATTTCTAAAACCGGTAGGTAATATTGCTTTTAGTAAAAAAAATTTCATATCCCTGTGTTAGTGATCGAATTCTGAACAACTTTCAAAATGTCCGTCTGTCTGTCTGTCCGCCCTACCTCCCGCCCGCCTACATGCCTGCCTGTCTGTCCGTCCGTCCGTCCGTCCGTCCGTCCGTCCGTCACGTTTCTTGTAAGCACGATAACTTAAGAACGAAAGACTTTTCGGACTCGATTGTATTGAAATTTGGATAGTAAGTTAGTGTTAGCTAGGTGAAGAATTGTTTTTGAACAAAATCAGTTAATAAATAAGAAAATTATGAATTTTTTCACTAAAAAAAAACATTTTTTTTACGTTTTATAATTAAACAAAAAATGTCCAAAACTGAAGAGTATAATGGTTAGCTTGTCTTGATTTATTATTGCTTTTGGCTATCACAATAAAAAACAAAATGATACGACATACAGTTTTTTCAGTTTTAAACCGGACTTTATATCTTTTTTATTAAGTATATAAGAGATGGTACATAGACATGTCATTTCGTGGGCTTTGGATGATGAAAGCAAGCAACCCAATTCATCTGATATGGGGTCTAATAGATACTGAACCACCTCTTGGCCAACCCAAATTCACAATGTTCACACACTGCACCCCTTCGAAGGGTGAAATATTAAATCGTCTCTGACTTGGTTATCCTTTCACCTATCACATTCATTGTTGCTTCAAAATTTTCATAATTTAATTAGGATTTAAAATTTTATGGTTATCTCGATATTTTAAATTAAGTGAAATTTTTCTAGCAGCCTTACTGATTTTTTTTAAATAACGTTTAGCAAACATATAGGCAATTGACTATGTCGAAAAAAAAACAGGGGTAAAAGAAACTAATTCTTTAAAGGCATTTTATTGTTTCATATGTACAATTGTACCCGAAAGTTGATAAATTCACAAAATGCTATTAAATTTAGGCTTGCATTTTTGAGAACGGAGTAAATTTGTCCACTTTTTAGTATTTTAACTATGACTCAAAAACTATGCATTTTTAGCATACAGAGTGACCCATTTGAAAGCGGAGCACCTTTATAACTTTTTTCTTTTTTGTCCGACTTGAACCAAATTTTACCAAAAGATAGATCAAATTAAGATCTACTTATGACCAAAAAAACAGTCGGGTGTTACAAATGCAAAGCCACCTGCGGTACCAAAATAAATGGAAAAAATAAAGAAATCATATTAGGTATTTTTTTATCGAAAAACTTTATTAATAAAAGTTGTTCAGAATTGTCCAAAAACCTAGAGTCCAAAATTTCAGCAATATTAAAAAATATTGAATTTTGAAGTCTAAAATTTCAACAAAATTTAAAAAAAATACAAATCACTTGACAACTGCCTGGCAGCTTACGTTTAATTTCAAACAAAATTGTCATAGTGCAATTTTCTAAAGAAAAAAAACTAATTAAAATGATATTTTCGGACTCGGATATTGTTTTAAACAAAATTTTTTAAACAATTTCTTTATTTTTTCCATTTATTTTGGTACCGCAGGTGGCTTTGCATTTGTAAGACGCGAATGTCTTTTTGGTCATAAGTAGATCCTAATTTGTTCTATCTTTTGGTAAAATTTGGTTCAAGTCGGACAAAAAAGAAAAAAGTTGTAAAGGTGGCTTTCAAATGGGTCACTCTGTATATACACATAATACGATTTTTTGTAGAGAATCGAATTTCTAATCGAAATGGCACTTTATAAAGTCAAAAAATTTTTTTCCCAACAAAATAAGTCAAAAAACTATTTAGAGAAAAACGAAAAATTTTAATTCTTTTGTTTTTTTTTAATAATTTTTGTGTATAACTTTTTTCTGAGTGGCTTCAGGTGCAGGCATTGATTCACAAAGAAGAGCACAAAATTTGTTCTAGCTCATTTAAAATCAACTTCTGATGCCACAAAAATAGCACGGTTTAAGGACGCATCACCAAATTCAACAGTGGAAAGGAAATATTTTAAATTAAATTTTGAGTGGGGTTGTAAAAAAATCTAAAAATGGATTAATGCCAATTAGCACAATCGAACCTCCTGCACCGCAGACTTTACTGGAGCAAATAGCTTGCGGATGTATAGAAGGTTGTCACTTGTCACGAAAATTGAGGCTGCAGAAAATTAGGAATTAGCTGCTCCATGTTTTGCAAAGAATGTATGGGCTTAAATTGTGTAAACGCTGATGTTCCAGAAGTTACGGAAGAAGATGTCAAAGACGATGTTGATGAAGATGTTGATATTCAGTTCGAAAACATTATTGGATAAATATAATAGATAATGTAGTCTTCAGAACAGAAAAGGAATCTTTAAAACAGCTATAAATTAGTACAACATTAAAGTTTTTCCATGTCTAAGATCACTGAATATCAAAACTTTAAGCAAATGCCTTTATCATTGTCATTGGTATCGAATAGATATAATTTTTGGGAGTAAAACTTAAAAATAACATGATATAAAGGTAAAAAGTGGTAAAATGAACCAATGCCTATAGCTAAATTCACCCAAAAATAATTATACACAAAAATAAAAATAAATAAACAAATTAAATTTTTTCGTTTTTTTTTAAATAGTTTATTGAGTTTATTTTGTTGAAGAAGAAAAGTTTTTTGACTTTACAAAGTGTCACTTCAATAGGAAATTTTACTCTTTACAAAAAAATCTATTATGTGTATCTACTAAAAATGTATAGTTTTTGAGTTGTAGTTAAGAAACTAAAAAGTCGACAAACTTACTCCATTCTCAAAAATCCAACTAAATTTAATAGCACTTAGTGGATTTATCAACTTTGGGGTACAATTGGACGTACGAAACTATAAAATACCTTTAATGAATTAGTTTCTTATTCAATTACATAGTCAATAGCTTAATATGCCTTAGACAAAAATTGTTGCAAACACATTAAGATTCATATAAGTGATTATGTCTAATCTTGCTTTCATCGTTCTGAGCCCATGACCCTCGTATTATGAACATAAGCGTTAGGACTAATACCTGCTAGATAGGCTTTAGACAACCAACCTTGATTACGGTTTACGTGTAAATTATAGCAAAGTGATAATTATGACTGTAGACCTAGTAAATATGACTACGAAGGCACGTTAAGAATATGTGGCTGAGAGGTAGTAGATAGAGAAGTTAAGACGATGAGTATACATTGTGAACAATTCTGGCAACTGCCAATATGAGTTTCGAGATGAAAACAGATTTCAAAAGCAACAACTTGCCAGTTGATCAAAATGTAACATGCCAGACCTACCACGAAACTCCAAATAGTCAGACTTGCAAAGCTTTAGTTTTGTCCATATTTCTTTACACCTATGAGACATGACCCGTTAGGGAAATAGACAGTGTATTGGTGCCTTCGAGATGTGATCTGGAGATATTTGCTACCAATTTTCTGGATAAAACAAGCTACTAAGAGTCCATAAACTCGAAATTTGGAGTATATACTAGAAACCAAGGTCTGAAATTTCTTTATGACATCTAACACTCCCACTTTATTACGAAAGGGGTTAATAAAAATTACGATATCGACTTGTTTGGTATACGTATGTATTATAACGAAATCTGCAAGTAGATAATATTTTGTTTATTCCGTTGAAGGTTCGGGGTGCAAATAGGGGTAAATAGGAGTAAATATAAGTAAATGGGAGTAAATAGTAAAGTAGTAAAGCAAGTTAGTACGAGTCCAGAGATAATAATAATATAATAATAATTTATTTATATTCAATCCGTTACAATGCGTTACCATAAACAAACATGTGTTATTTTTATAGCTGAATACCTATAAGTAATGTGGGACTTGCAAGGTTGAATGGGGGTTGATAATTAAAATAGAGCAAATCCGAACAACACAACACCAAAGATTAGGGAATTAACCTAATCTTTGACAACACTATATATTTCTACTTTCGTACAATTATTACTTAACAGTTTGCCGAAATATTTCAAACTATCTCTTTTAAACTTTAACATTGTTCATTTAGGCCAGTCAGCAGGAATCAAGACATTCCACCAATGTTTATAATAAATATTATTTATGAGTGTGAGGCTCTGTGGGGCCCAGGCATTGATTCCCAGTACTTGACCTTGATCCTGAGAGCTCGTCCATCCTGACAGGTGCTCGTCCTCGAGCAATCTCCTAGGTGATCATTGCGGTTTCTAAAAAAAACATCGATCAAATCGGTGGTCAAGGAATAACGAAGATCAAAATGTCGGAGGTCAAAAGTTATGTCGGAGGTCAAATATCATGTAGGAGATCAAATGCTATATCGGAAATCAAAGGTATTGTCGGAGATAAAATATCATGTCGCATATCAAATGCCATATCGGAGATCAAATACCCTAGCGGAGATTAAAAGTAATGCCGGAGATCAAATACGTCAGCGTAGATCAAATGCTATATCGGAAATCAAAGGTATTGTCGGAGATAAAATGTCATGTCGGATATCAAATGCCATATCGGAGACCAAATACCCTAGCGGGGATTAAAAGTAATGCCGGAGATCAAATACGTCAGCGTAGATCAAGTTGTATCGAAGATCAAAGTATCGAAGATCATAAGATCATGTCGTAGCTACTGAGCTACGACATGATCTTAATATACTGATATTAACGTAGATCATAGAGCATACTATCGTCATCATATCGAAGCGGAAACACATTAGCGTAGATCAAGTAGCATAGCGGAGAATTGGCGCAGATCAAGTAGCATATTGGAGATCAAGGCAATTAGCGTAGGTCAAATAGCATATCGTAGATCAAACCAATTAGCGGAGATCAAGTAGCATATCGGAGATCAAAGCAATTAGCGAAGATCAAATAGCTTATCGAAGATCAAAGCAATTAGCGGAGATCAAACCAATTAGCGTAGATCAAGTAGCATATCGGAGATCAAAGAAATTAGCGTAGATCAAATAGCATATCGGAGATCGAACCAATTAGCGTAGTTCAAGTAGCATATCGGAGATCAGAGAAATTAGCGTAGATCAAATAGCATATCGGAGACAAAAGCAATTAGGGTAGATAAAATAGCATATCGGAGATCAAACCAATTAGCGTAGTTCAAGTAGCATATCGGAGATCAAAGCAATTAGCGTAGATCAAATAGCATATCGGAGATCAAAGCAATTAGCGTAGATCAAATAGCATATCGAAGATCAAATCAATTAACGTAGATCAAATGTTATATCTGAGATCAAACCAATTTGCGTAAATCAAATAACATATCGGAGATCATAAAATCATCGGAGACTACATACACATTAGCGTAGTATGTAGTAGTATGTCGGAGATCGGAAGATTATATCGAAGATTAAACACATTAAGAAGCCTCAGGTCTTAAATTTTTTTGTGACATCTGCCACCGCCACCACCATCTCCACTCCATTATTAATGGAGTTAACAAATTAAAATTGTGATTCAGTGTGTGTATGAGAGCAAAAGTTCTAAAATAATGTTCGTCTGCCCAATTTGGCCAGACGATTTCAAATATTATATTATTATTAAAATTATCTGAACAATTGTTTCCACATACTTACTGGAATGCAAATATAGTATCAAGATGGTATCGTTTAAATAGACTCGAATGGGAAATATGAATGAGGACGTAACGATTCATTAAGCAACAAATAAATATATGAAAATCGCTAGATTCTTTAACAACTTTATAGCGAAATTAAGACTATCTGCACTTCGTTCATCTTCAAACGCACAAACTGGAGTATTATGCAACAACCTTGTATGTAATCAACACGTAAGTAGTATTAATTAATATAAACGTTTTTGTTTAGTCTTATCATATCACATTGCAAATGCTGATTCTTTGTTAATTTGGTTCCAAACTTCTTGAGTAATGCTTCCTCCCACTCACGTACATTCCAGATAAAGATTCGTTTAATGAAACGAAATTAAGACGAAGTACTATTTATATTTGTATTTACTAGTAGGCACTACATAAATGTGTTGAAGTTAAATATATTTGACTTTATTTTTAAAATTACGATATTATTTTACAACGGAAATGTTTTTTCTCCTATAAAAATAGATGACATTATTTTTAACTAGAACTTCAGCAATATAAGTATAAGTATGTATCATTTTCGGTTTATGTAGTACAACTGTCGAAAATATTTACGCATTACTACAAACGCGTACTAAAACTGAGTTCTTATGAGACAACAAGAATAAAAACAAGATTAGAAGAGGCGTCGTTCAGTAATCCGTGTAGAATCTTTATATAAATCTGCTGCCTAAGGAATCACGGCTTCCACATCCAGATTTTCCATCCAAGTCTTAAAGGAAAACATCTTGACTATATTTGGACTCTAGTATGTGGAAATAATTGGTAATAGAATTTTAATAGTATTTGAGGCAGATGTCATAAAAAAGTGAAAGAAAATGAAGTTTGAGGAAGTTTATTATCTTGCTCTACTTACAGCCAGTTTTTCAATGTCGAGTTAACTCTTGTACTGGAGTTAACTCTGGATTAAGCGCACTGTTGCGTATTTCAAATGCGAGTTAACTTGAAACCTCGAGTTAAATCGAGGTTAGGATAACTCTAGACGAGGTATGATTTAATTACAAATTTCGGCTTAAAACTAACCTAAAATTATTTTATGGTGTAAATAAATTATGATATTTTTCAAACACATCATGGATTATGATTTTAATGTAAATGCTTACAGCAGTGATGAAAAAGCTAGAAGACCCAAGGTAATCAGATATAGGCCAAACCACATGGAAGAATATGGGATCGACACGATTTTTTCTTGCGCGATTTCATTTGCCTCCAAGAACTGTAGATAATATATTAAAAGAAGTGCAATATATTATTTCGTATTCTACGAATATGTATTTGTTATCTTGTGTTGTATAAATATTAACATGCAATGTTTATTTTACATGAGGGAACTGGTTTCCTCTCATCGCATGCTATGTTGTGGAGAATTGTTGTAGCCGCAACTGTCTGTATGGTATCCATTTTAAGGCGCAGCCTTAGCGCTAATGCTCCTCTTCACTGTGTTTCTCGTTCTGATGTGGGATTAATTAAATAAATTCTCAACATTATTTCTGATCCACACAAGAGGCGTCATAAGGTAGAGTTTCACAGGATGGCCACTATTGCCGATAACAGACCATCATTAAAGTGACCTCGTTAAAATAAATTGTATAAACAAATATATAAATATTACATTTTACAAGTAATATCACAGAAAGTTAGGTTAATGTAACATTTTTAACATCACAGAACTATAGAAGACATTAGAATACTTGTGTAAAATTCCGAAAATATGGTTAAAATTCATACTTCTCATGTCAACATAACAAAATATTTCACACAACTCAAGTTAACTAACTCGAATGAGAAATAGTAATGAAAAACAGTAACGTTAACTCGAATTTTGCCTCGAGTTAAGGTGCGAGTAAGAGTTATCTAACTCGAACTTTAACACAACATTGAAAAACTGGCTGTTAGTTTCCCTAATTACTCAACCGCCTCCTCCCCAGCTCCTTCAACGGTGTCATCTCAATTAGATGTCATTACAATACATACGTGCACCAAATTTCAAGTGAATATATCAGCTTTACTTTATCAACTCCTTTAATAATGGAATGGAGGTGCTGGGTTGAAAAATATTAGAAAGAAATCTGAGTTCTTGGCTTCTAGCATGTATCCCAAATCTCAAGTTTCTGTACTCTTACCAGCTTGATTTTCTCGTTTCCACCAATTTACATTTACTTACTCCCCACCCCTTCAACGGAATCATCTCAAATTATAATCTAGTTCCAGATGGCGTAATACTACATAATACCAAATTTCAAGTGAAAATCTCAATTTTATTCTATCAACCCCTTTAATAACGGAGTGGGGGTGGTAGGGTATTAAGGTGGTAGGGTGGAGAGTAATGAACATATTATAAAGAAATCTGATGCCTCGGCTTCCAGTATACACACCAAATTCTAAATTTTAGTAGTCTTACCGGCTTGCTTTACCTATTTTCCTATTCAACCCCTATTTACCCCCCAACCCTTCACCGGATAAGTTCAAAAAACAATACAGTTGCATATCTCGTTTTGATACATAGTGTATAAAATTTCAGGTCAATACTGAAACAGTTCCAGAGAAAACGTGCATAGAAAAAAAAAGTTACAGGCAGACTAATTTTTTTTTCGCTCAAATTTAAAATCTCCATGTTTCATGACATTCTAAACCTATTTTCACAAAAAAAAAAATTTACGATTACTGTACTTCCACTTCATTACGTTGATGTGGAGGTAATGGGAGATAATGGTTGATAAGGGGCCATCCATTAATTATGTCACACTTTGAGGGGAGGAGGAGGAAGTCCATAAAGTGTGGCAGGGTGTGACAAGACGGGAGGAGGGAGTCAAACTTTTGTGACATCACATTATTTACACCTATGCATACCATTGTTTTAATTGAATGAAATTCAAAAAGATATAAAGATCAGAAAATTCTACCTTAAAATTTAATGCCGTAAAGTATATAACGTCAAAACAGGTGGGGGGAGGGGTTGACTCGAATGTGACAACCTGTGACATAGGGGGAGGGAGGGGTAGAAAAACCGTAAAATTTGCGTGACGCAGTTAATGGATGGCCCCTAAGATAAGAAAATGCACACTCCGCAAGTTGATTTATTCAATAATATAAATGCTATATGTATAGTATTAGTTCATTGGACACATTTTTCTGTAAAAGGCTCATGTTAGAAAAAAAAATTCGAAGTAACGAGGTTGTCCTGCATTCTTTATAATATGCACGATATATCTTTCGAAAGATATAAAAGTTAACCACATTCTATGGTTACCCTTGCAAATTCGCACATTCTTAAACGACTTTGAAAATTTTCAAATAAGAGAAGGTCTCAGTACGAAGCATATGTATTTTTTAAAATATATAATATATAAAATAGCTTAAGCGATTTCTGTGTAATGTAGAATATGGCTCAGCGATGGTTCCGTATTAGTTTCATTAAGATATGTCTAATATAAGGTAAGCAAAAAGCAGGAAATACATGTTTCTGTTCGAAAACTTTCGAGATTTTGACGGAGTCACCAGGAAACAAGTGTCTAACATTTGGCAATTAGAGAAGCTGATACTGAATCTGATGTCAAAAGTTAAAAATTTAAAATGGCGAAACCAGTAGGACTGGTGTTGCATAACATTTGCAGATTTACATGAAATTGTGCCACTAAAAAGAATGAACATTTAAAAAAATATATTTAACCTCCTTTAAAAAGCAGGCACCAAAAACTCTGAAATAAAATTTCACTAGTTCGATTAATAAAATCTTATTACTTACCTAATATCGGTTTAGGAGTCGGCGCAAAAATAAATAAATAAGAAAGTCAATCGAATTTTTACCGGACTTCGAAGTCGATGTTGCAATGAGATTCAGTTAACCGAACGATGCTAAAATTTTATTTCATATTTTTTAGTGATGATTTGAAAGCTATTTTTGACGCAATTTTGAAAAAAACTAATTTTCTTCACATTAATTAAAATTACAGCTTTATATTAACACGTTTTGTAGAAACATATATAGTAAAAACAGAAGAGTAAACCGTCATCGAAATGTGTATACACTAATTCCTCGTTTGCCTGGTAATGCCCCCTAATGTCCCGTAAATTTCCCATTAATATTTCCAAAATTAAATGTCCCTAAAGTTGTTGCTAGTGCTAACAAAATATTATAGTTTTATAGAGAGAGTTGTTCTACAGATTAAAACAAACAAGTGTATCGGTTAAGGATTGCAACTTGTAGAGTGTCTGAATACGCTTATGCCAAATGACGGAAAATTTAATAAGTTCAAACCAATTGAGAAATTGAGCTATTTTAGACTAAAATATAAATATAATTAAAATCGATTTATTGTAAAATTAGCCAATAAAAAATACTTTTCACGGCGGAACTGACCGACGGCATGCCAATTGTTTAAATATTTATATCACCAGCAATAATTTAATCAAATCATGTTCACTCAAAAATGTCAAATAATGTAAGTACCAGTATACCCAAAGACTCCGTTATAAGGCCTGTGATATTCATTCTTGTATGAATGCAACCTCATCACTCAAAGAAATAATCACCGTAGTTCCCACAAAATGTCTTGAGTTGTAGATGTTATTCAAAGGGCATATAGATATAAATCATATCTACACTTTGCAAAAATAGAAAATATGTAAATGTAAATAGGGTATAAAGGTACTCAAACTTATGTTTCCCTAATCTACATTCACAATAGCTCAGGGTATTCAGGAAAATCTTCAAGTTTTTTTACTACTGACGGAGATCAGTTTCATAGTGGACCACGACGTCAGATCTGGAGTCAACCAAGGGGTGGAATATACATATAATGAAAATTTTGAGAGCTTTTAGTATATACGCCAAGTTCCAAATTAGATTTTTTTTATGATTATTATACTTCCACTCCACAGTGAAAGTAATTATATGAGGAGCAAACATGCAGAACCCGATAAATCCACTTTTGGAAATTTTCGAGTTAAACGTGTATTCTTGTTAAATCGGGTGTACTCTATCTATCATTCTATAACACGGTGAATCCTATTGAAAAGTAAGCCTAAATATGACCATTGCAATCTAAATCTGATAAATTCAATGTTTACAAGGATTTCCCTTATGTTAATTACTTCTAAATCCACTTAGTGGATTTGAAAAATATTAGAAAGAAATCTGAGGCCTTGGTTTCTAGTGTATACACCAAATCCCAAATTTCTGTATCCTTACCAGATTTACTTATTTTCCCCTATTTACTATTATTTAACCCCCAACTCTTCAACGGAATTATCTTAAAATAAAATCTGGTTCCAGATGTCGTTATAATACATACGTCTACCAAATTTCAAGTGAATATCTCAATTTTATTTTATCATCCCCTTTAATAATGTAGTAAGGGTGGTGGGCGGTTGAAAAATATTATTAAAAGATTTGAGACCTTGGCTTCTAGGAGATACACCGAATTTCAAATTTCTATACTCTTACCAGCTTGCTTTACTTATTTTTCCCTATTTACTTCTACTTACCCTACACTCCTTCAACGCAATTATGTCAAAATATAATCTAGTTTCAGATATCGTTATAATACATACGTGTATCAAATTTCAGGTGAAAATCTAAATTTAATTTTATCAACTCCTTTAATAAGGGAGTAGGGGTGGTGGGGGGGGGGATGGAAAATATTATAAAAAAACCTGAGGCTTTCGCTGCTAGTATATACATCTGATCCCAAATTTCTGTACTCTTACCAGCTTGCGTTACTTATTTTCCCATATCTACCCCTATTCAATCCCCAACCCTTCAACGGAATCATCTCAAAATATAATCTAGTTCCAGATGTCGTTATAATACATACGTGTACCAAACTTCAAGTGAATATCTCAATTCAATTTTATTATCCCCTTTAATAATGTAGTAGACGAGTTGAAAAATATTATAAAAAGTCTCAGGCCTTGGTTTCTAGTACATACACCGAGTTTAAAGTTTCTGTACTATTACCAGCTTGCTTCACTTATTCTCCCCTACTTACCACTATTTAACCCCCAACCCTTCAACGGAATCATCTCAAAATATAGTCCAGTTCCAAATGTCGTTGTGATACCTACGTGTACCAAATTTCAGGTGAATACCTCAATTCTATTTGATCAACCTCTTTAATAATGGAGTAGGGGTGGTGGGGTGTTGAAAAATATTATAAATAATCTGAGATCCTGGCTCCTAGTACACCGAATTTCAAGTTTCTGTACTCTTACCAGCGTGCTTTATTTATTTTCCCCTATTTGCCCCTATTTAACCCCGAACCCTTCAACGGAATAATCTCAGAATATAATCTAGTTCCAGATGTCGTTATAATACATACATGTACCAAATCTCAAGTGAATACCTCAATTTTATTTTACCAACCCCTTGAATAATGGAGTAGGGGTGGTGTAGGGGTGGTATGGGTAAATGGGGGAAAATAAGTAAAGCAAGGTGGTAAGAGTAAAGAAATTTGGAATTTGGTATATATACTAGAAGTCTTCAGTTTTTTCTATAATATTTTCCATGCCCCCACCATGCCCACTCCCTTATTAAAAGAGTTGGCAAAATGAAATTGAGATATTCACTTGATATTTAGTGCACGTATGTATTATAACGACATCTGAAACTAGATTATATTTTCACATGATTCCGTGGAAGGAGAGGGGGAAGTAGTGGTAAATAGGGAAAAATAAGTAAAGCAAGCTGTAAGAGTACAGAAACTTGAGATTTGATGTATATACTAGAAACCAACGCCTCAGATTTCTTTCTAATATTTTTCAACCCCCAAGGTGGTAGGCTTGCGGATAGGGGAAAATAGGTAGAGCAAGCTAGAAAGTTCATTTTTAGCGTCTATGGTAGAAACCAACGCCTCAAATTTTTCTGACATCTGCCCCAAATATTATTAAAATTCTAGGACAAACAATTTCCACATACTAGAGTGCAAATATATTAAAGATGTTTCCTTTAAAGTGATTTGGATGAAAAATTTGGATGGGGAAGTAGTGATTCCTTAGGCAGCGGTTTTTTACTTTTTGTGTCTAATTGCATTCGACTAATAGTACAATTGTCAACTTTGCTGAACTGAATGAAACATACTGGATTACGAAAACTAATATCAGAAATGGAGACAATGGCTTCCAATATAGAGAATTGCAAGAAATCTTATCCAGAATGCATTGCAAAAATTAGTGTTTTTTTTTTACTCGTCGTAATTAATTTGGTTTCGTTAAACTTTTTGAGGTTTCTGCTCATTAGCACGTTTTTAAAAACGGCAAGTAGTGTTTCACTATATCTTGCATTATATTATGTGTAGCATTTTCTAGGGATAAATGTAGAGATAATACATTTTGCTATGCTATTTTTTTATGAAACAAGCAAACGCATTATTATTTTAAAAACTGATCATTACCATCACCGTTATCAAAGATCTCGAAGGGTAAGGCATAAAGAACAATTCACCCATAAAATGTTAATACCGTATTTTTTTAACCAGAAGAATAAAATGAATCCCTTCGTTATAGAATCTGACGTAATATGAAAAGGCAAAAAGGAAAGGTGCACTATACCTTTAATCTATTATAGCGCTTATATAACGGGGGTGCAGCCTGTCATTGCATTTACCTGCATACCACACACCTCTCACGTCCCATCGTCCCCTCGAATATCTTAAATTTAACAGCGCAATCTAAATCTGTGTGATACAGGTAGAGAAGGTAAAAAAACGTTTTCAAGTCGGGTAGAAATGTAAATAAAATAATAATTTGGTAATATGTCAGAGGTGGAGGGTAATCTGACACAAGAAATAATTAGTTTTGGACCCTTTAGATGGTAAGGAAGAAATTTGAGTTGTTTTCTTTTTTAATTATTAACCAAATACAAACAAAATATTTTAAACTTTGTCAAAAAGGAATATATATTTCTCTTTTTCGTATTATACACATTTTGTTACAAAGCGATATTATTAGATTAGTTTTAAAAAAACAGCAAGCTAACCATTACACTTTTCGCCGATTCGCTGTATTTTTTATATAATGGTTGCAAACTCTATAGTGTTTTTTTTGTAAATAATATTGGTTTTAGACATTTTTTGTTTAATTAAGAAACATATTTTTTTCTTTTTAATTTAAATAATTCATAACTTTTTTTACTTAGTTATTGATCGAATATGTTGAAATTGAGACACTCTCTCATTTTAGAGTAGAGATCAGAGTGGCCGGCTCGCTGACCTTATCTGACCCCCTGCGACTTTTTGTTGAGTAACATAGGTGTCTTGGGAGCTCAAATTGTTTTCTAATGCAATGTCAAAACAACAAAACAAAAAATAACAATGCGTAAAATGTCGACAGAAAATGTATTAATTGGAACATTTCTGCATTAATAAATATTTTAAAAATTTTTAGGCCTTACACTCTGTATGCAAAATCAGAAATTTTTTAGATGCTAAATATCTGGGGATAATAAACAATATTTCTCTACCTTTTTCAATTTTGATGCATCGTACGTGCAATACACTCAAGATTTTGGCAAGAATCGCTTTTCAATTCGTGAATATGTTCCACTTTCTTATTTTTGTTGCGTAAAAAATCAGCAGCTGCTTACATTTAAATTTGCACTTATGACATTGGGGCTAGTCGTTGTTTTCATTCGGGAATGTGATTTGTTTTTCTTACTTCGTTTGAGAATTAAGTAGGTATGCACATAAATTGTGTTTAAGTAATTTTCAGTTTTTTTAGAAATTATATTTCTACACTTGTTCTTCATTGACGAAAATTGTATTGACTCAATATAGTAAATTTATTATTATTATTATTATTGCTATTATTGTATATAAGTTACAATATATAAAATATTATGTCCAAAATGAAAAGGAATTTTAGAAACAAAAATGTTTAGAAAATGAATGAATTAATAATAAGTTAATCAGTTTTAAATTTGTACAATGGTAAAAATGTTATGAAATTCAAAAATTATGTAAATAATTTTAATACATTTTTTAATAAAACTAACTTCTCATTAAAAACAGCTGCCTAAGAAGTCACTATGTAATGAAAATTATACTATACGATATCAAAATTTCGAATAGAAACTTGTAAATGTTTTCTTTTAAAGTCAGTAGTATAGCGATAGGGTTTCTGGCCCATTTATGTCAGTCCTCCATGGGGAGACCTCGATGGCATTTGTCTATCCGGAGCGACCGTAGGTAATGGGGTTGGTGGGACGAAGGAGCAGAAGTGTCCAGAGGCTACTGAAGGTGTTTTGAAATAGTTATGTAAACGGATCTGTACAAGTTTAAACAGCTCTTAAACAGCTTTAAAACAGATCTATAAACAGGTCTGTATAATTTTAAACAGGTCTTAAACAGCTTAAAAACAGGTATACAAGTACTACATGACGTCTGTTAGGTTAGGTACGATGACCGCGGCCGCGTCCATCATACCTAACTTAATCGACATCATGTCGTACCTATAGTTTTACTAGTAAAATCAGCTATGGAAATTAAAATATCTCAAAAACTATTGAGTTTTGCAAAATGTACATTAGGGTTAATACTTCTTAGCTCAAGTTCTCTCACATCCCTAAAGTAATGTATCGAATTACCAGTAACTCTGTAGACACCAAGTTTCAAGTTTTTGGAATTTTCCTAGATTGTTTTACTTATTCCTTATTTACTCCGATTTACGCAGCATCCCTTCAACGGAATAAGCTCAAAATATAATATAGTTCAATATCTCCTTTTAGTACTGCTCCAGAGTAATCGAGCGTACAAGAGAAGCTACAGACCGACCGACCGCAGACAGTAAATATATTTTTGCTTAAATTTAAAATCTCAATCTATTAATGACCATGACAAGAACGTTTCTACCCGGAACTCTATAGTATGAAAACCATCATCGATATTCTTCAACTGTAGCATGAGCATTTCCATTGCAAAAATCATAAAGAAACAAAACATAAACAAAATTGCATATTCAAGACGAAGTAAATTGCTTATCACTTTGATAAAATCGTAAACAATCAACTAAAAGCGACAAGTTAACGTTTGGCAACTCAAAAGTGCTAGCCTATTTGATTAGGCTTATCAAAATTCCGGATGGATTTTGAGTCATGCACTTAACGTGTATTACACACTACCGGAGTATATAGTGTGTTCCAAAAGTCCCGGAACGGTGAAATATATATCGCAAACTGCTAATCTTTTCGGAAAACAAAAAATAAGTGTTCAATATTTTAAAAACTCCCCTCACCACCCTCTGCAGGAACGAGGGAGCAACTTTGAAAAATCAAATGGGAACCCTCATTTTTAATGAAGAATCGGATTGTACGGCTGAAATTAGGTAATATTCGTCTGGAACATTCTTTTGGATTCGCTACAGATGGCGCTGTAATCGCAAAAAATTAGCTTAAAGACGTAAGTTTGAAATAATCGGTTTACACCGGAAACAAAAAAACACGTGTTCAATATTTTAAAAACCTATCCAATGACACCAAAGTTGACCACCCCATCCCCCTGTGCAGGGTGGGAGGGGTGCAATCTTGAAAAATTAAATGGGATCCCCCATTTGTACAACCGTGGTGCTTATTTAGGTGGCTCACGTAACGTGAATCGCGTTGCCTCAAACCAGTTTTAATTTTTTTAGTGCTCAAATTGGTAACCACCTCTTTCTTGGAAAAGTCTTAACTGAAAGTAAACTTCATTGGTAACTTTCTGCAATACCTCTGGAGTTATTTTATTTGACACCGAGTATTATATTCTTTAGTTCCTCGATATCGTTGAGTTTAGTTCATAAACTTGGCTTTTTAAGTATCCCCAGTAGAAGAAGTCAAGTGGAGTCAAATCAGGTAACCTTGCTGGCCATTCTGTGGGGCCTCTTCTACCAATCCACCTCTGAGGAAAAACGTTGTTTAACAAATGACGTACAATTAAAGCAAAGTGCACTTGCGCACCATCCTGTTGAAACCAAACATTATCGAAGGCACGTCCCACTAAATTTCGTATTGCAGGTACATCATCGGTCAACAAATCCACGTACTTTTGGGCAGTAAGATTACCGTCAATGAAGAATGGTCCAATGATATGGTTACACAATATTCCCGCACAAACGTTAACTTTTTGCGGGTATTGCGTGTGATGCTCTTTCAACCAATGGGGATTCTCAGTGGCCCAATACCTTATGTTTTGCCTGTTAACAGAGCTCATCATATCAAAGGTAGCTTCGTCGGAAAAACAAGTCCAGAACAGAAATTTCCGTTGCATTGTCGCATCATTTCCTGGCAATATCCCAGTCTGCGGTCAAAGTCATCTCCAATAGATTCTTGCACTAATTTTATTTTGTACGGAAAATAATTATGCAACTTTAAAACTCTCTGAACAATAGATTTCTTTGACTGAGTTTGTTGCGCTGCTTTTCGGATATAGGTGTGTGAATCATCGCCTTTGAGTTAATTTTTTTGCGATTACAGCGCCATCTGTAGCTAATCCAAAAAAATGGTCCGAACGAATCTTACGTAATTTCAGCCGTACAATCCGTTTCTTCATTAAAAAATGGGGGTTCCCATTTAATTGTTCAAATTTACCCCCCCCCTGCAGAGGGGGGTGGGGGAGTCAACTTTGGTGCCATCGGATAGGTTTCTATAACATACTGAAGACGTGTTTCTTGTTTTCCGATAATTTAGCAGTTTGCGATATATTTGACCGTTCCGGGACTGTTGGGACACCCTGTATGTCGTCTCATATGTATAAAAATGTGCTCATCAGAAATGGCTGTTGGTTTTAAAAAAATTTCGTCATAACTTTTTCAAGAATTTTTGAAAAAATATATTTTTGAACATGAATTGAATATATTTATTTAAAAGTCGACCTGTTTGAGATATTTTTTGTCACTCACTTTGTAGCAATTTGATCGAATTCATTGCTTCCATCGCGAACTCACTCTATTTTTATTGACATTAGCTGTTACTTATTGAATTTCAGCATTCTTGAGTTTGACCCAACGTTTCACCAGTGATATGTCACAAACATATCGAGAATACAGAGCAAGATGTATAAAACGTCCCACAATATATTTTTATTTGGCTCGCAGAGGGTACTCTAATATTACATTAAATTATGAGTGGAAAATATGAATTCATAAAAATGAAAAACGCTGTTCTTGTATTGCATCTTGACCAGCCTACATCCATAAAAAGATTTCCAAATATTATTTTACGACACCCTTCGACTATATTCTTTTATGTTTGAGGAAGAAACTTTTTTTATGCGTATTAATATTTCCTTTTTTATTGCAGTTAAATTCATATTAAGTTGTTTATGCTGCCTTGTATTAAGTTACTTTCAAAGTAAAAACTTATTCTGATTTTATCGACGCTCTGGTTGGGATGAATTCTTTTATGAGCAAATGTTTCCTTCCAGCAGATTAATTGTTAAAAGGTGTATCACTATAGTTGATCCTGACAGTGAGTCAGGTAAAGTTAAAAAAGGTATAAGTCTATGGAAGAATTAGGTGGATTATTCTGGAGCTATAGGTGTTGTAAAGTGCTTTGTTTTTACGGCAATGCGTTTTTGTATACAGGGTGTTTTCTAAATAGGTACACAAATTTTGAAATTTATATTGTAAAAAGGGAATAATTTGCATAACAATTTATTCGGCTACATATCTCCTAGCTGCTTGAAAATGAACCTGTTATGCTTTCACAGAGGTAATAGAAACACCCTAATTTATCACTGTTGTTAAAGTTCTATCGCTCTGTTGTTGTCAGCACATCATATACTGAAATAAGTACTGTTAAGAACCTTAATAATAATTTTCCAACTAATCATGACGTTAGTTATAGTTTCCGCAAATGTGATTTCTCCAAATTGTATGAAAACCTTCTCAACATAAACTGGTCCTCCCTCTCTTCTTTTAATGACATCAATGGTGCATGCACTCATTTTCACAAACTTGACTCAGTATTTGAATCTTGTGTATCTAAGAAATCGACTTCTCGTAGCGGCAAATATCCTCCGTGGTTTAATGGCAGTATCATAAAAAAAATTAGCCTTAAAGAACATCTTAGGAGACAGTATTCAAGAACCAGCGATCCACTTATACACAATAACCTCAAAAACATCAGAAGGAAATAAAATATGATACCAATTTAGCCTACAGAAATTTCGTGCAGAACTCTGAAGATAATATAAAAAATGATCCCAATAAATTTTGGGCTTTCATCAAAAGTAGAAAAGGGTCGGCCAGTGTATCTGAAGAGCTTTTCTTTGAGGGATTTTCTCTAAACAATCCCTCTGATATACTAAATGCATTTGCTAATTATTTCGGTCAATCTTATAATGGGTCCTCATTAGATATAGAGGTACATCACATTGAGACCGATATACCTAACAATAACCCTATTGTTAGCATAAACTCTTTCAGTGAAGATGAGGTTATTCGGGCTCTAAAACGAATTAAACCCAAAATGACGACCGGTCCTGATTCCATTCCAGCTTTTTTATTAAAGGATTGCGTTATCATCTTCGCATATCCTCTAACTCTAATTTTTAACTTAATCTTAAAAAAACTGCCTATTTCCTGACCTATAGAAATATTCCAAAGTATGTCCCATCTTCAAAAAGGGAAACAAACTAGATATTGAGAACTTTAGACCAATCTCTGTAATAACTTCCGTAAAGTTCTAGAAATATTACTTCATGATAGAATATATCATTCAATTGACACCAAAATCTCTATTAATCAACATGGATTTATGAAAGGGTGTTCAACAACAACAAATGTATTCTGTGTAACTCAATATATTTCTGAATCCTTAGATGAACGTGGGCAGGAAGATGTCATATATACCGATTTCTCCAAAGCGTTTGATAGACTTGATCACCAGTTATTACTGAATAAATTAGAAAAAATCGGCTTCTCATATTCTTTGCTCCTTTTGTTTAAATCTTATTTAATGAATAGGAGTCAGTACGTTGCATTAAATGGGTTCAAATCGATCGAATTTGCTGGCACATCTGGAGTTCCCCAGGGATCTATTCTGGGGCCCTTGTTTTTTAACATATTTATTAACGACATAGTGAACGAAATTAATTTGCCTCACATTTTATATGCCGACGATCTAAAAATTTTCACAGTAATTGATGAAATCGATGACTGTTTGCAACTTCAGACTCGTCTTGACAAAATAAACACCTGGTGTATAGCAAATAAATTATTCATGAATCCTAGTAAATGTAACATAATGTCCTTTTCTTTAAGAACATCACCTTTTATTTTTGATTACAGGTTAGATAATGTCATACTTCAAAGACCTATAACATTTCGCGACTTCGGCGTAACTTTTGATAGTAAATTATCCTTCACTGATCATATCGATACCATTGTGTCCAAAGCCCTTGGATTCATCGTTCGTACTAGTCGAGAGTTCACTAATACTGATACTCTGAAAATTCTTTATCAATCCTTCGTCAGATCGAAACTTGAGTACGCATCGCTAATTTGGAGTTCCAGTTATGATGTTCACAAGAATAACTTGAAGGCAGTTCAACGTAGATTTTTTAAATTACTGTGGTTCAAATCCGACGGTACCTATCCAGTGATTGGTTTTCCGCAAAGTAACTTGCTTGAAAGATATTCTATGACTACTCTTGAGGATAGGCGTACGTACTTTTTTCAAGTATTTTTGTTTAAATTACTACACAATGATTTTGACGCACCCGAAATAATTAGTAAGCTTAATTTTCACGTTCCTAGATTAACCTCTCGTAATCACCAAGTTTTCTATTTACCTACGCCGCGTACCAACGTACTAAATAATTCACCTTTATATATGATTTGCAGTACTTCTAACAAATTATGTAGCAACTTCGATATTTTTAATTGCAGCCTTAGTGACATAAAACAAAATATCCTAAATTAAATAACCAGTGAATGTCTTTGTTTTTCTTAATTTACTTTCTATTTACTAATCACATATGTGTATATATGTATATATATAGTTTTTATATTTAAACATTTCCCATGTTATTTTTTTCTCTTTCTTCGTATCGTTAGTTATTCATAGTTCGTACATTTAGGTAAATTTTTTCTTCATTTTACTTTCTTTCTATGTTGTTGTATATTATGTAATTAATGCTTTGTATGCCTTTATTCCTGTTCTGTAATTGGGTATTTTACATGTTGAACAGTGTATGCAATAAATAAATAAATAAATAAATAGTACGGATAGTAATAAATTGTTAAAAAAATTATATTTTGTATCCATCGACGCTTTTTGAAATGGTCAAGTCGAAGGAAGTGATTCCTATGAAGCGCAAAATATGGCTTTTTGTTTTTGGGACTCATCTTATTGTCAGTTTTTATCGAAAACAGGTGACTCTATTGATGGAAAACAATAATATATTTTCTTTAGGCTTCATGTTTCCAAATCAAAGATACTTACCATTTATGCTGTCCAAATTTTATTACAATCGAGAAACTGCTTTCCAAGCCACCAGCAGAGAACATCTTTAAAATTTAATGAAAAAATTAAAGGTATTTTAGTATTATTTTAACTTAAACTATACGCTCCAGAAGTATTGCCTCACAGTCCAGGAATACTCTGTATAAACACATTTAAGACCTTCGAATAAAGTTAGTAATAATAACAATAAAATGTTTATTATTTAATTTATAATGAATTACATAAAATTTCAACATCGTTTTGATCTCCACTTACATCGATTCCTGTGCCACCCAAATCAGTCAGCGTCTTCAAGTTAAAGTTATCATAAGTATTAAATATGATAATTCATATTATTTTCAAAATTACGAAAGATAAACTTGGAAATTTCAAAATTTGACAGCGATTTTTGCAGCTGTCAAGAATAAAAAAAGGAAATGAAAAATCTGCATTGGCAGATCTATTACATATTTGCAAAGTAAAGATTTAAAACTATAATTGTGCGAACTTTTACATATTTGTGCCCTGTAGACTCATTTCAATCGAAAAAAATGATATCTTTTAGTAATAATTAAATTTTAGATCAAAATTATAAAAAATTATAGCTAAAGGAAGAAATTTGACCCGACAGATTGGTAGAGACTTTCAAAACGAACATTTAAAAAAAATTCTGATAACCTCAACTTGAAGACCTGTAGACTGATTTGGCATGGATGCGTTTCCTCAAAGTAAATTTTACTTAAATTGGTTCATTTGAATTATACGACTAAGTTTACTGTACATGGCTTAGGTGGTTCCATCGTCGAATTAAACCAAAATGTTTACTAGGGTAAGAATTTTTGAAGACTGACTGTATAAAGATGTGAGCGTAAACGCGTCTTGACTATAATCGCATTTCAATACAAAGTGTTCAGCTATGTCAGTTGCAGTTAGTCTTGAATGGGTGAACATCTAGTGAAATGCAGCAATCTCGTCCCATCTTCTAACGCCTGTGTTTCAGCGCATACGTAGAAGCTATGTAATTTTAGGCGGAGGTTTTCATAGTGGATATACCATTTTTCGTTATGTAAGAGGAAAAAGAAGCTGACTGCATAAACAAACTTATTATACTGGAATGTATTTTTGTTATTCGGGTAATAATTAGCTATTCAAAAAATTATTGAGATGTATTATTATGCATATGTCCTTAACTTAGTAGTAAATAATTTCCTTGCATATAATAAGTTCACTTCTCACATAAATGAATTTCAAATTTTGAAGAGTTCTAATAAGAACATATTTATTTTTAGGATGTAGTGATTAATCCTCTAGCCGTCCTCCAATTTCTATTTATAAAGTACGGAGCACATATTCCAAAGCAAAAACAGAACAATTAAGCATTTTTATCTCGTTTTTCTATGTTTACATTTTTTTGCACGTTGAGAATATGCATCCATACTAGTTCAACACATGATTAAAAATATATTTTCAAGGAATATTTTTTACAATGTAAAGAATATGTTGATTATTTACTAAACTACGTAAAATTAATAACGCAAACAAAGACAAGCTTGACACTAATTTATCTTTATTTATTTTTTGGGTGAAAATTTGAAGTGCATCTGTAAACTATCTTGATTTCCTAACTCCTTATTTTTATTAACATCCTGACGGAGTTTAGCCATAATCTTGCCACCACTTAACCAGGACATATACATATACACATAGATATGAACACAAAAACCATTCTCTGCGACATTGCCACTTGCCGCAGCTGAGACTCGAACCCAGGAGAGACAACAGCGATTAGATATGTTGTGCCACTCAACACCGTCTAGCTTTCTGCTAACGCCACAAAACATCCATTCCCTGGTTAGGATTCGAACTCAGGACTCCGTGATCGCAAGCCTAATAAATCAAATCAAAAACGTATTATCTCATGTCCAGAATCAGCTGAACATCTACAGCAAAAAATTGAAAAGCTGGCTGGAGTGGGATCAAGTAAAATTACAAAAAATTGTTGGTAAATGCCAACTCCTTTTACAAAAAACAAATTAAAAGCAAGTAAAAATGAAAGCTTATCTAACTATATAAATTAAAAATAATTTGTTTAAACATATAAGTGGTATAAAAGGCAAAAAATATGAATATAATTGGTTTTGTGGGAAAATTATTAACCAAAAAACCCATTTCAGGAAATTCAACACGAGCGAGTGACTATGTCAAACCACTTAATTTATTGTTTGGAACATTATGTTATGAATATATCAAAAAATATAATTAGGTTAAACAAAATTTCGACAAAAGACAAAAAGTACAGAAAGAAAGAAGAACGCGATAGGAAGGAATGAAGATTGAAAATCGTGTTAGATGGCAATTAATGAAGAAGAAAACGAGTTTTGGCTGCAATTGTTGACGAATATGGGCAACGCTGGGCATGGTAATTTGTGTTTAATGCGAAATGGTGCATTGTGCTCTATGATTTGTGTAATGTTGTTTGTAAGCGGACTATCACCAAACTTGCATTGATAAAATTTCTGCGACGTAGTTTTGATGTAGTCCACTAGTGGTGTTATGTTGCAACGCTCATGTAAATCTCTGATGCATCCAGAAGAATTTGAGATGAGGCGTAAAAATTTGCTCTCTAAAAGAGTCAGTTTTTTCATTGTCCTGGCCGACGCGCTGTACCACAAGTGCAAGCTTAATACGTAAGCACTGCGCCACCGAACCGGTCTGTTTTCTGCACAATACATTTACTGAATTCATAATTTCCTTATCCATTGTGGTTATTTAAATTTATTTTCACAAAAATAGATTTGGTCTAACGTCTCTATCAAACAGTATATAAACATTTTCAGTATATATAACTCTAATTGGTTTTTCGTTTGCGGCCAATCGAAGGTAAAATTTTGCACCCTATTCCCGAAAATTTCGGACATCTTAACCCATTAAGCAACAATGGACGTTCTTGTCTGGCTCAGTGCACGTGCATTCTCTACCCAAATAGTCCTGAAAAAAATCCAGAATAGCCATATCTGACGTAAAACTTTCTTACTTTTAAATCATGGTATCATAATATTTCCAAAATGAGACCAAAATGGTTATGTTTCGTTTTTCGGCAAAAAAAATACATTTTTAGATACAATTTATTTAAACCGACATTTCGGTAAGGAAGTCATTCAGTAATATTCCCCAAATTTACTATATATCACGTTCATGGACCCTCAGCTTCAAAATAAGTATGTGCGTGACATATAGTTCAAGATGGCGGCTTCAAATATGGCGGACAAAGCCCAAAAATTATAAGCTTTTTCGAATTCTTCAATTTTGAATATATTTATCAATAAACTATTATCACTTTTTTTATGGCAATTTCTTGGTTCTGTGATTATAAATCTATTATCAGATTCTTAAAATTCAAGATGACGGATCCAAAATGGCGAACCAATAAATTAAAAATGCATAAATTTTGTTGAAAATTTGTATATAGAGGTTTTCGGGGACATTAATTATTACGAATCAGATTTATACATTTCGCCAATTCAAGTTGGCGAATCCAAGTGGGCGACAGAAAAATTGTAAAATGCTCCTAATCACGTAAAAATTTATATGTAAGTTTTTGGGGATGCTGATTACGAAACCGTGATCAGATTTCCCCAATTTTGAGATAGTGAATCCAAAATGACAGACCTAAACCCTAAATATAAAGTGATTTTAGTGAAAATTTGTACGTAGGAGTTTTCAAGAATGCTGATTACGAATCTTTTATCAGGTTTTAGATCTCCCTAATTAAAAATGATTTTTTTTCGGAATTGTTTGGGTAAAATTAAAAATTGTGACTTCCGTTCATAATGTTGTACATCCGCTCTCTGTTGTTGTGAAAATATTTTTATTGTTGTTATTTTTTTATTTATTTCATTAACTTGAAAATGAAAATTTTAAAATTAAAAATGAAAACTTTTCTTTGTAATGCTCAAAATTATCTAGTGAAAGACAACTCTTATCGACAAATAGACAATTTTCTTTCTCAAATTTTATAGATTTTGTGCTGTACGCTGGAGAATTATCGCTTACCAGTTTATTAATTTAAAATACCTATGTATCCAAACTCAACAAAGTAAAAATTATATTTCATGGTATCTGCTTAGCTCTACATTAAAAGCTTTTAGTACCAGCGGGAAGTGTTCCCATCAAATTCTCTGTTATCACTATGTCTATGCCTCTATCTTTTTACTGGATGTACAAAATATCTTTATTATTTTATTGCTCTACAGTTTTCCTCGTACAGGCTTTCGTAATAAAGTAAAAAATACACTTCTTTCAAATTGCAGCAACTTGAAAAATAAGAGATATTTGTTAATATTTTCTCAACGATTTGAGATATTTGACTACGTAAAAGTTTTCAAAAAAGGAGAAATAATTTTATTTTAATACAACTAGACTTATCTATCAAAATGTTATGGAAGTCGAGTTGAACATAATACAGTATTAGAATATTGAAAACACACGGAAGCTGTTAGCTCTTACTGACAAATCTTCTTTTTCTTGTTATTCACACTGTCTTAACAGAAATTTTGTAATCCAAAGCTCTGTCCAATCAGCTCTTTAAGAAACCAGCGCATCGGTTTGGCAGATAGCATTTTTAATATTCTCAAAATTGTATTACGTCCATCTTAGTTCTACGTGAAACAGGAATCTATTGTAATAAAAGAAGATTATCTGTTCCATTTTGTAGATGTATCATTTAGATGTTTGGGGTTTTAATAGTATATTACACACCGCGGTGAAAAGAATTTCCCTATTGTCGAGAGATAAGATAGAGTAATTCTCCAGACAGCAATGTAACTTTTCACCAAGGCTTGTGTATTATTTTATTCACGTTGCCAGTAAACCATTTACAAAATTTTTATATTGCATTTTATGTTTTTATTAAGTAGGAAATAAATAAAAACATCTTATGTTAAAGGACAAATGTCAAAGTGAAGTCACGTCATTTTTAAAATATACTCAGTTGAATTATTGTCGAATGAAGTTGAACTGACATATTCTCCAACCTTTGACATGTATGACAGCTTGATTATTATTTATTTTAGTTTTCACTCCATTTTTATGTCACTGCTTTCAATATTTTTTCCATAACTTCCCAGAATTATTGCTTGTTATTGTAGATAAACATATGACAATTTTAAAACCTCAAATCGTCGAGAAGATATACTGTTCTGTATGCGCAGAAAAAGAAATAGGTATAGATCTTGCAATAAAAAAATAGGTTGAGTAGATGGGGTCTAACCCTAACCCAAACTGCCCATATAGAGCCAAGGAACTTTCTTTTAAATACATTTAACAGTTAGATATATCTATGAAAATTAAATATTTCTCAAATATTCCACAATTGGAAGGTGATATTGTACTCTTGCATAAAAACCATTGGTGCTATTTCAATCTGTATCGTCGCCCTAACCTGCTGTTCAATTTTCTACATACCCTATTAAAGAATAACATTGATATTTTATTAAGAATGTGCGTTTAGACTCTGTGGCAGTAACAGTTTTGCATATTTTGTTCATATGATGATCATACATCTCAGCTGTTCTCTTTGGATGCTATTCATAAATTTTAAATCCGACATATATGTAAATAATGTATTTGTCGCTCGAATAAAAAATACCTGGCTTGATTTTGTCATTCTGCAATATATGAGAAATGTTAATATTAGAAAGTATTAGGACATTTAAGAAATAATAAAATATAAAAGCCATGAAACTTTTAAGAAAAAACAGGTGCCTGAGGAGTCACTACTTCCACATCCAAATTAACTATTCAAGTATCTTTAAAGGAAAACATCTTGAGTATATTTGCACTCTAATATGTGGAAATAATTGGTCACAGAATTTTAGTGTAATATATTTTAGGCAGATATCATAAAAAAATGAGGTGTTGGGTTCTCGCATATACGCCAAAAGTGATGTTTCTGGACTCTTATTAGTTTTCTTTACTGATTTTCCCCTATTTTCTCCAATTTACCTCACCCCTTCAACGGAATCATCTCAAAATATAATATAGTTCCAGATATCATCATAATACACATGTGTACCAAATTTCAAGCCAATATCTTAAACCGTTCCTGAGAAAACGTGCACACAAAAAAAAAGTTACAGAACGACAGACAGACCGACCAACTGACAGACAGACAGATACACAGACAGAAATGCTCTTCCACTCAAAATTCAAATCTCGACATTTTAAGACATTTTAAGCCTATTTCAACAAGGAGAATTGTTGAATTTCTTTTACGATTACTGTCCTTCCACTCCAATATGTGGTTGTGGAAGTAAAATATGCAGGAAGAGTGTCAAACCTTTGATCATATTCTGCAAAAACAAAAAATAATTCAGAATATACTGACGATCGTTTTGTTAATCAAGATGGTATGATTGGAAGAGGATTAAAATGACAAATATAATTATTAGAGCTAAATGGCCTAATTTCAAAACACTGCGGGTACTCGATATGGTCCAGAAAGGGGTAGTTTTTCATGATTTTGGAAGAACTCAGTGAAAATGCACTTTACAATAAAGTTGCGTATAAGAATCTTGTATTTCGATGATACATTCACCTGAAGTTTTTCAGATTTTGTCTTCAACTTTTACATTTCCCTCTCCCACTTTTAGGAATTTTCGAGTGATCGTATCTCGAAAAACATACATTTGTAAAAAAAATTCACGAGAGTAATAACATCTTTTGGGCCAGAAGAGGTAAATATATTGTATTATTTTCCTTTTTGACCTAATTCTACAAGTTACGGAACCCGTGATAAAAGGGGTGTCCAGGGCCGGCGAGAGACAATCGGGGCCTGGGGTAGTAACATACGGGCCCCCCTCGTCAAAATTTACATGTGCATCTTCAACTTATCCCGGATTTCAGAAATTCGGGTGGAATCCGGGCGCCTCAAAAACTGCGGGCCCGGGGGGAAACACCCCCGACCCCCCCTCTCTACGGGCCTGGAAGTGTCTTCTACTCCTTCCGATCATTTTCTACTTCAATTTTGTTTTCAACTTTTTTTATTAATGTCATTACAAACACCTTGCACAAGATTTCATCAAAACCCATTCATTAGTACCCAAATGAGAGATTTTGGTCATTTTAGCGCCACTTTGACTGGACTAATATCATGCTATAGAAGACGTATTTTGGCGACGAGTATAATATTCATATGTGGTTAAGTCTTACTGTTAGTTACATAAGGTTCGACTACATATAAAATTATACAATCCAATTTGTATTAAAACAAAATGATAACCAGAAATATTTCAACAGTATGTAGTGTATATCATATATCTTATTTTATTTAAAATTCGTTTGGCTTTAGTGCACTTTATTACACGCGTCAATCGTAAATATTACTAATTTTCACAGGAGTATCATTTATTAATCCACACTTCGACATGTTGCACAATTCATTTTATCTAATGTTTCAACTTTACTTAAGTGACTCATTTAAACCTATATTTCTAGATATTTCACATTATGTATCGAATCTATAGAGAATAAACGTAATATAAATGAAACTCCTGCTCCTGACACCCCTATAGAATTGGACAATCTAAAAGTCGTAAGTTTGTATAAAGTGGCGCAATGCAGCACGCATTTCTGGACGCTGTCATGATTGGTTTGAAGTAGGTCGTATTATCATCATCTCTATACCCTCGCTGTAATGCAGGTAAAAATGTCGATCTATCCCTATTGCTACATAAAACTACAGGGAGGCTCGAATGAAGTTTTAGCTCAAAGCGATATAATGTAAAGAATAATTTTCCTTGTTGAATTATAATTTATCTCTTAACGTCTTGATGTTAATGATCAAAGATATTCTGCAGCTAGTAGCACTTTGGACCATGTCTATATGTCTACTTAGAAAGAAAAAATCTTTAGACTCAAATTATTTGTATATTTCATGTCCAGTGTAATACAACTAAGAGAGAAGAAAATACTTAAACTATAACAGAAATTGAACAAGAATACAATGCGTCTTGTTCTAGGATAATTCTGGATATTTTGAATTAAACAATAAGGGAGAATGATCACGAAAATAACTATAGGATAGTCCCTATATTTTTAATTTAATTGTTTCATATTATAATACAAAGAATTTATACAGTGTGTTTTACGTCTCTCCTAAACACCCCCGTATCTTCCCCAGTTTTTTCACACAAAATTTTTGTCAGTTGTACAATCAATTAAATGGACTTATTTTTTCTTAAGAGCAACGCAGCGATAGAAAATTCTGAAAATTTAAAAAACATAGGCTTTGTTTAATCGATAAATGCCATTAAGAAAAATGTTCAAATTGCAATCTTAGCCTTTATACAAGTATTTGGGCATGCGTTAATATTTAAGTAGCTAACATATCAAAAATGTTTACAAATACTAACATTATTAGTATCAAGAAATTAATAGAACTTCACAGAACATCCCACATGGTATTACAGTCCCTCATTGGACCTTGACCTCCTTTAACCTTTGCCTCCATCTGTCTCGGTCTCGCGCTGCTTCCTACCAGTGCCTTATGCCAAGTACCTTTTCTGCATCAGTTTGTATGTTATTCCGCTAGTGGGTCTTTGGTCGTCCCCTATGCCTATTACCTATGATTTGCCCCGCATGATCCATTTTGGCACCCAGTCCTCGCTCAATCTCACAACGTGATTCGCCCATCTAAACCTTTGTACCTAGATGTAGTCAACTATGTTTATATCACTAGACCGTTGTATCAATTCATAGTTGAATCTAATCTTCCGTTCAAATATGGTTAGCATGTCTCCAATTTTCTTGGTAAGGGTCCACTTTTCACAGCAGTAGGTGACAACTGATCTTATTAGAGTTTTGTATATGGCCACTTTGGCATCTCTTTGAATTAGTTTGGATTTCAGGGTTTCGTGTAGTGCGTAGAGAGCCCTGTTTCCTTTCATAATCCTGTTTCTTATTTCCGACGTTAATTTATTTTCGCCAATATTCCAGTTCTGAGCTAGTCTCCTTTCTGTTACCATTGCCTTTGTTTTTTTAACATTAATTTCCAATCCAATTCCCTGTACTTTTTCTTCCAGCTGTTCGTATTTCTGCCTAGTGGCTTGTTTTGATTTTCCAACTATAGTGATGTCATCCGCGTACGCTATCATTTGTTGCTCCTTGTTTAGAATTGTCCCGTTTGTATCTATTTCCATTTTATTACCTTGTTTAGTATCACGCTGAATAGTATGGGTGCTAGTTCGTCTCCCTGTTGTAGTCCTCGTCTGACTTCATATTCCTCCGCTATTAACTGCTGCGCTGCTAGATCTTAACTTTCCCTTTTGAGTGGTTCATTGTCATGCGTGTTATGTTTATTAGTTTTAATGGTATTCCTTCTTCCTCCATGGCAAAGTATAGGGCGCCTCTACTTATACTGTCATACGCCTGTTTGAAATCAATGAAAACTTGATATGTGCTTACGCCATATTCCCACGTTTTCCCCATTATCTGGCGGGCTGTGAGTAGTTAGTCAATGGTGAACCAATTGTTTCTGAATCCTCCTTGATACTCCCAGAGACCTTCTTCCACATAGGGTTATTCTTTGTCGCAGGATATCTGTGAATATGTTGTACGCCGTGCACAGGAGTGAGATTTCTCTATAGTTCTCGTATCTTAGTTTTTCCCCTTTTCTATATATTGGGCAAATTAAGGCTGTTTCCCATTCTCTTGACAACTTCGCTGTGTTCCATATTATCAACATCACCTTGTGTGCAGGACCTTGAGGAGTTCTCATGTAGTAAACCCAAAAATATTTTGACTTTCCGACAAAGAGCCAAATAAGGACAACATTGATGCTTTCAAATAAATGTACTGTCAACTGCCATAAAAATGCCGTCAAAATTACCTGCTTTGAGATGCATATTTTGTGTTTATTCGATAGGTCGAGGAAACAATATTGGATGAAACTTGGTAGGAAAAGGGTTATTATTTCGCTTATGGAATTATTTTTATAATATATGTTAGTATATACAGATTGTTTTTGAAATATGTCTATATACTCAGATCTATGAATGCAGACATCTTCGTGATATATGCAAAATATGTATTTATTAAAATGCTCAAAAGTAACCGAGAATTCTTACTTACTGATCGTTATCTGTATATGGCAGTTGTGCATTATTGTTTTTTTACGTTTTAAATTGAGACGAATCTTACATTGTGCTTTGTTATGGTGCGACCTGGGAAAATGCACGTCAGGCTCAATACCACGAAAGATTTCCTAATGAGCGTGATTCATAGAAACTAGGCGTTATGTTGTTTGCAAATTTTCATTTTGGCAACATTGTAATAAAAGTGGGCGTCATTGATGAGCCTAATTTTTTTCCTGAATTTTTAAGTTAAAAAATTTATATTTATTGTAGCATGCATTATGTTCGATAGCAAGAAGACGTCATTATCAAGGCTGAACTGACACCGGAGCGTTTGTTGTTTTAATGGCCCATTTTGTACACATTTTCTAATCTAATATAAAAAAGTACATTTTTGAGTTGAACCACTTATTTCATCATATGGGTTGTAATAATTTTTCCGACTTTTGCATTACCTATAAGGATAATTTTTTTAAATACAAGTCTTTAATAAGTTATTGTGTAAGTATACATACACTTAATTACACAAAGACTTTCTTTTTAGTTCTCATAGATAGTTTTTTTTTTCGCTTTTGCAAAATCCTATAAAGAATATGTTTCACACTCAAAGACGTTTAGCTTACTTGTCTATCTAATATTTTACCCCAATCCCTGAGACCCTTGATAATGTCATGAGTTGCAAATAGATGATTGCACAAATAACTAAATAAAACACTACTATTTTTTCTGCCACTATGTCAAGCAGTGAATCAAAAATGACACTTCACTTTTGATTGACAAAGGCTTTGTAGGTCGAAACTGCAGTCGCATTTTTTGAAAATACATAATGGTAGAAAACATAGTGTGTATTATTTAGTTATTTGTGCATGATGACTAACGGATCATTCAATCAACTTTTTGAAATGGGTGATTTTTCAAACAAAAACAATATGTAGAATTGTAGAAACAAAAATAAAAAATTATAAAAAGAAGCTAGATTAATTTTGTTCTATCACAAAAAATTATGTTTTAAAAATAAATCTGTTAATTCCAAGGACCACTGTGTATATAAATTGGCCTGCAGCGTGAAGGGGGAGGCGAGGTAGCCCGCAATAATCATAAAATGCTCACCGATATTACTTTGAAAACGTGTGAGATTCTTTTGAAATTGAATAGGTAAACCAGTACTTAGTATGCTTTGTGCTTTGGCATCTGGTAGTAATTTTTAAGGATTGTTATTATGGGCGCCATAAAATGTAATAAAAATAAGTTAAACTTTCTTTAAAGCCAATAAATGTGATTATGTAATTAATTAAAATTATTTAGCATTTGTTCGTTTATAAAATGTTCGTTAAATTTGTTGCTATAAATAGCCTCGTTAATATATGGCTTCAAGAAGGTTTTGTCATCGAAACATTAATGGTTACCTTTACTGTCGGTTTTCTGTGAGTGGATACCTATATGACCTAGTCAGACTATTTACTTATGGGGAAGCCACTTGTTTAAAAACTGAGCTTCGAGCTTAATGGCAAAAATCAAAATTTTCTGACTATTCGCACCAGGTCAGATGATAGAACTAATCTACACTATCTACTACATTTCAAATGTTATTCCTCCTCAATTCTGTTAGTCACGATAAATATTATATACAAGGGTCGGAATCTTTCGGCGATGACAGGGTCACACTCAGGAGCATTAAATAAAGCACAATGAATCATATTAAAAATATATAAAAAAATAGTATCATATAGAACATAAAGTAATTTTCGGTTGACAAAAATGTAAATAGAAAATATTTGTTAATAAAATGACGAAACCAACATATCCATAAAACTTGCATATATAAAGTGAAATTAGTTGTCGCGTCGCATTTTTTGCATACCTACTAGCTAATAAAATGAACTTAACTAAAACAAATACTATCACAACCCATCTTTATATTTGAAAAATAAATTATTAATTATTAAATGACAAAAACTCGGTTAATATGCAAAACAAATAATTAAAAAATATGTAGCAAAATACCAAAATAACATTTTTGCTGTAGCCGTGTGTTTACTGCTCAGTGATAGTTTCAATGGCGCCATCGACTTGCGCGTAAAGTTATACGAGTCAATCGGTATTGTTTATGCCAATAGTTAAAAGACGTAATGGCATGTTAGCTCATGAACGAATAGAAAACTACCCCGAATGGCATTTTGATTTTATAATTATCGTAAATATATCGTCCTTATATACTATGTTTATAGAGTAATTTTAGCCAAACCAACAAGAGGCAACACTACTAAAAATATTTATCAAAATTGATCTCTAGGATAATTTCCCATTAAAATTGAAATATGTAGTTTAATTAAATAATATTACCTCTTTGAACAAAAAACCGCACTAATGATAAAATATTCTACTAAATTCTTCCTTATGCTTTAAACATGTATGTACAATATGGAAAGGATAGGTATCGTATTTCCTTCGAATGCTACAGGGGCTCTGGGACAGGGCATTACCAAATACAGGACCGGACTTAGATCTGTGGGGCCCTAGGTTGAAATGAAAGTAGCGGTAGAAGGCATGATACATACTTGGCCCTTATACTGGCATGCTGTAAGGACTCTCCGGACCAGGGTTAGAGAAAGTTATGGTTAAGGATATGGTACAGGCCATGGGTTAGGTACAAGATAAGAGAAATTTTGATGTTTAACTATAATATAATTAAAGTCCTGGCACTTTTCTTGGACTCGCAAGAGCTCCAACAGTATCACCAAAAATATCTTTCAAAATTTTACTTCTTCTTAACAGCCTTGGGTAGACTATTTGGTATAAAATAGTAAACAATTTCTTTGATGGTCTAATACTATTTTTAAAACTAATTGATCATATAGTTAAGTAAAAATGATAACGTTTCGCCCTAGTAGTGGACGCCCTTTTATAAATACAATTTTTGATATTTAACTATAATTATAGCTCTGGCATATCCCTAAATGTTTGTCTGGTAAAAACTCAATAATATCACCAGATCTTATATCTCTAAAATTTAATATCTTCTTCTTCTTGTTTTGGGCTAGATCACTGATATATAATGGTAAACAATATTTCTAAAGGTTAAACGTTATCTTTAAATGTAATATTTTGTGTTAGTTAAGTGAATAGAAAAATACATCTTTCTGTTGGTTGGGGCCTTGAAGTATTATAGATCGAAAGGCTACTAACACCTTGTATCTAAGCTACATCTATTGCATTTGTGTCTCAATTTTGCCCTGAATCCGGGCCTGGACAAGTCGTCATCATTCCTACGAGAAGCTTCGTTGTTTAAAGTGCAAGGGAGAAACTGAAGTAAATGTATATAATATAATATGATGTAATGTAACCTTAACGAAGAATATATCTGATTTCTTTTACTGTTGTCTAAGTCAACTGTTCTAAAATTATACTAGATTTTTGTCTAAAATGTTCTGCGTAATCTGTTCTACCATGTAGTGTGCATGATAGATAGAATATTTTAAATTATGACCTTATGAATAGGCGATTTTTTGACAACTGGGAATCATAATTTACCGTACACAAGTGTCAACTCTGGCTAGGTCATATTTTAAACCAAAGTTACTCAGGGATCAAGAATTAAGTGAATTGGCTTAGCGTGAGCACCATGCTATGAAATTAGGCATTAGTAATTCTCATTTGCTTAAAATTTTTCACTTTGCATTTTATTTCTCTCGCATACCGAAGGGAAGTATTGTATTCGAGAAAAAATTACCCTCCGAGATTATTTCGAATTATCACGTTTCAGATCTTGTAGATTACGAAAACATGGGGTTTTCAATTCCGTCAGTATGTCTGAGAAACATTTTTTTGAAATTTTGAAAGATTTATATGAAATGAATGATGGAAAGAATTTTTTCTCAAATTTAAAATTTCCTCATTTCGTGACATTCTAAATATATTAAAAAACATTTGTTTTTTCGAAAATTGAAAGAAAAATTTAGTTTTTTATAAAATGCATGACGGAAAAAAATGTGTTTTTTTTTGGTAAAATTTAAAATTTCCTCGTTTTATGACATTCTAAACATATTTCAAAAGAAAAATTTGTGTTAAAAATTTTAAAAGAATTTTAAATTTAATTTTCTGCCACTATAATAAAATAGCTGATGGAGAAAACATATTTTTTCTTCAAATTTAAAATTTCCATGTTTCGTGACATTCTAAACATATTCCAAAAATAATTTTTTTTATTGAAAAAGAAAAATTTTGAGTTTTTTATAAAATGCATGACGGAAGATAATTCTTTTTTCTCAAATTTAAAATTTCCTCTTTTCATGACATTCTAAACATATTTCAAAAGAAACATTTGTTTTGAAAATTTTAAAAGAATATTTTTTTATTATTTTTTACCACTACAATAGAATATATGATGTAGAAAAAAATGTTTTTCTCTAGAAATTTCCAAGTTTCATTGCATTTTAAACCTATTTCAGCAATCAAAATTTTTGAAAATTACAAAAAAAATTGAGTCTTTTTCCCCCACCACTATAGAGTAGATGATGGGAAAAAGTTATCAGGTTTTCTCTGTAATAATAAAGCTAACTACATTGCGATTATTCTCATGTTATTTCTTATTTAATAATTTCTTAGAGTGACCGTCCTGTATGAACAAAGAGGGAAGTTCTGTGTAAATACTTTTACCGATATTTTAAAATTATACTTGATGTTGCGTTTATATTGATGAAAGAACTGATAATCTAACACGTTTATGATCATGATTAATAGGAACGGTACATTGCAACATTAAAACGGTCAGTGAAATAAAAATGTATATTTCCAAAGTAAAATAAAACTTAATTACACTTTTTATCGTTCTTAATCAGTCGCCATATGTTTTATTTTTTACTCTAATGTTTATAATAGGTGGCAAAAAATATAGTTTCATATCATGTAATGATTTACCGAAAAGAAAAGACAGAATACATTATCTTGTGAAGAATCTACACTCAATTAATATGTACTAATATAATATTACTTCTGAGATAAATTTATTTTTATTAACCATACCTAACATATGGCAAAAGTAGACGCGACTGCTAGTGATACCTTTTATAACGGTTTCTAATTCATAATTATTACTTAAGAATCACAAATAAAGATGCTTAGGTGAAATATGTCTATATTAACCGCAAGAATAAGGTAAAGTATGCAGATACTTAAAATAACAAATTGAGTTAAAGCAAACAAGAATAATCTGAGCTGTATAGTCAATCATTTATGATCATACTATAATAAATTATACATTAACACTACTTGGACTGGCTACATTATAACCACTCCTACACATCTTTTAGTACTTACTAATTTTCTGCCCTCCATAGTGTCTAGTGTCCTTTTTGTTTCCACTTGACGATAGGTACACTTTAAAAGTGTGCCGCTGCTCTGAAGTTGATAATAATGATTCTAATTTTGATTTTAATACTGCTAGAGATTTTTTAAATGTGTGTTTAAGCAGTGCTAATCAAGATACTTTTTAATAAAACACCTTATATAAATGAAGAAACAGTGAACACAGCTTAACAATTTGTGACCTTGGCTTCTAGTATATACCAAGTTTCTAGACTCTCACTATCTTGCTTTACTTATTTACCCCTATATACTCCCCAACTCTTTAACATAATAAGATCAAAATAGAATACAGTTCCAGATCTCGTTATACTACATGCTCGTTCCAAATTTCATGTCAATACTTTAATTTTATTTTCTTAACCCCTTTAATAGAGGAATGAGGATGATGGTGGAGGTGGAGGATGTCATAAAGAAATTGAGACCTTCACTTTTGATATACAGATTCGGTAAATATAGTTCGTGATGCTAGCTCCACACGATGGGCCATATTATGGCCGAAACAATTGCCAAAACAATTGCCGAAACATTTATCTACAAATATACCATCCAGATGTTTGGAGAAAAACTAGTAAAATATTCCTAATCAGCAACTTTAGAAACCCCGTTGTACAAGATTACATCGTTGTGTGATCAAAGGCGTTTGAGATATGGGCCCTTAAAAATAAATTTTTGTCAACTTAAAATAATTTGTATCTGTGAAACGGATTGTCATCTGAAAAAAATGTATTCTTTATTTTTTGTTCAGAATAATGTATTGTACTAGTATGAAATGGTTCTAAAAAAAAATTACAATTTTTTTTTATAAGGCAAAAATTCTAATTTGTGCATACCTACCATGTTTTTAACAAATAATCTTTAATAAAGACCTAAGTAAGCCATGAAAACAAAAGTTATTGCAAGTCTCAATGTATTGTTGAAAGTCAATAAGTTAATACGTTAAAAATTTAATGAATGATGGATTAATGTTACATAATAAGTGAACTGATTTTTTTGAAGAAAATGGCTCAACGTTTAACAATACAAGAAAAAGAGGAATTGGTTCGTTTAGTCGGAGATAATGCCAGATCATTTAGAGAAACTGCTGATGAATTTAATTTACGGTATCCTGGCCGTCAGCCTCCCATTCGCCATAAATTGGTAGCAACCATTAATACAAATTTTAACAATGGAGGAAATGTACGTAAGTTAAGACCAAAGAATTGTAATTTACAATATCGGCAAATTCAAAACGAGGAACGCATTTTGCAATATTTTAGAGAACATCCAAGATCTAGCATAAGGCAAGTAGCATTAAATCTAAATTTTAGTAAAAACATCGCTTGGCGTTGCCTGAAAAAGCATAGAAAAAGAGCATTCAAACGAAAATTTCTACGTACCCTAGAAGATGGAGATACATACAGAAGATTAGATTTCTGTTTTTGGGCCCAGGGTGAATTTTTAAACAATGTTAATTTTCTGAAAAACGTCATATTTACTGATGAAGCAACATTCATTACCAATGGGGTAGTACGCTTTTAGAATTGCCCGAAAATCCCCACTGGTTTATCAGTACTAAAAGTCAATATGTGACAAAAGTTAACGTTTGGTGTGGTTTATGGAAGGATCAGATTATTGGGCCTTTTTTCTTTCCAAGATTGAATGGAGAAGCTTATTTAAATTTGTTGCAAGGAGAAATTGAACCCTTTCTCAATAATCTGCCTCAAGATGTCAGAAGATACTTGTATTATCAACTTGATGGTGCCCCGGCTCATAATGTTGCAAGTGGTTGGCTAGAAGATAATTTTCCAGGTAGATGGATAGGTTTAAAAAGTCAAGTTCAGGAGTTTCCCCCGAGGTCTCCAGACCTGACACCACTTGATTTATATTTGTGGGGTCGTCTAAAAAACATAGTGTATAATAACAGACCACGTAGCCAAGATGAGTTAATGATCAGAATTAGACAGGCATGTGTTGAAATCACTCCAGCCGAGATTAGAAAAGTTGTAAGGCATGTAAGAAAACGGATTGAGCAATGTATTCGGAATGATGGTGGTTACATAGAAACGCAAAGAATTGTATAATTAAATTATTTGTGTAGATTATTTGTTAGAAACATGGTAGGTATGGTATGTACAAATTAGAATTTTTTCCTTATTAAAAAAATTGTATTTTTTTTGTAGAATCATTTCATGCTAGTACAATACATTATTCTGAACAAAAAATAAAGAATACATTTTTTTCATATGACAATCCGTTTCACAGATACAAATTATTTTAAGTTGAAAAAAATTGATTTTTAAGGGCCCATATCTCAAACGCCTTTGAGCACACAATGATGTAATCTTGCACAACGGGGTTTCTAAAGGTGCTGATTAGGAATATTTTACTAATTTTGCTCTAAAAAAAATCGCTAATACTTTTTATTCAAAAATCGACCCCCTTTTTCCATGATAGAATCGAACGCCACTGACTACAGTCGAATGTGGTTAGGTCTAAAGACTCACTTCATAGGTATATATTCACCACCAAAATTTCAAAACATTCGGATATCAGGTGAGCGAGATATGAGGGTGGTTCCATGAAAAGTGGGACACACTGTATACAAGTTTTCATTAACACCACAATGATTTCCTCAAAACAACAATTTTGGTACTATTTTTACTATATTAGCAGATTTATTTAACTCAGAGCATTACTTAGATACTATTTTTGTTACTCAACTTTCGCTCTGCATATCCATACCTGGACCGTAATTAAATACCCACTAAATATTTTTAATTACAAAACATAAATAACAAGCTTAGTTTTTTAATCCCAACTAATTATTCTCATTTACGTCTTACTGCGTACAAATAACTAAAACTTTGCCGTTTACCTGAAACCCGAAACGAAAAAATCCGACATCTCTCTCCTAATTACAAAACATCCCGTAAAAAACATTTTTTCGAACGTAAGGGTCTTAAAACAAAAGTGGATCATTTTACCTGGGGTGTCATTTTCATGTGAAACTGTAGCCTGTACCTGTCTTCATAAGACCATAACCACCCGTTGCGATGCAATGTTAAAAATCGAGTCAAATTCGAATTTTAAGGGGTGTGGTAGTTCCATTTCAACCACCTTGCATCTTGAGATGTTAAATCACCCTGTTCACAATGCTTGAACACCCCCGCTCTTCCCTCTAAGGCATTGTTCCCAAATATGAAATCTGCTAAATAATTGTAGCCCTTGTCCAGAGATCATGATAAATGTGGGTATTTTATTTCCCGATGGAGGGTTTCTACATTAACATTAAGAAATTAATGAGATACTAAAAGCCATAGATTTTTCACATAAAATGCATTACGCCGGTTAACAGGTATTCCAGGAAAGATCAAATCAATTTTTTACTATTGTGTTCAACAAATATTATACGGTGCCCAATAATGGACTCTTACAGCTAGCAAATTTAAAATACAGGTGTTCCATAGAAAGGTTGCTATCTCATGATTTCTACAAATTAAATAAATTATTATTGCATATAAGTTTCTTGCCGGTATTAACTGTATACAGAGTGATTCTAAAACTTGTGCTATACATTTAACAATAGATACTGGTGACGAGAGGGATTGCTTTAATGCTGATCGGGATGGTATCTTACTATCTCGTGATATAGGACCAAATCCCCCTGATACTCTGAAGAAAGCTGAAGTTCTGAATATTTTACATAATATTCATCAATTAGACAAATCAACATACACGAGGTAACTGGAAATAGATGTAACAATAGCTTATTACATGTCCAATATGTACAGTTGTACAGGGTGTATCATCATTACCTTAGACTATCTAATACACTTTGATATAGGAAAATTACGAAAGACTAGAAGGGCCATAATACATTTTTCAAAATAAAATTTCTGACTTATAACGCACAATTATGACTTTTAACTCAGAATTCTAACCTAAAATTCAAAATTGTGAGATAATGCAAGATTCTGTATATTTTGTTGATTTTTGTTATTATACTCTTCGCAAATATAATACGAAGAGTATATTGCATTCGATCGGCACATTTCTAAAACTGGTAATATTGCTCGTAGAGAAAAATTTTCCATATCACTGTGTTGGTGATCGAATTCTGAACAACTTTCAAAATGTCCGTCTGTCCGTCTTCCGTCCGTCTTCCGTCTGTCTGTCTATCCGTATGTATGTCCGTCCGTCACGTTTCTTGTAAGCACGATAACTTAAGAGCGAAAAGTCCGATTGTATTAAAATTTTGATAGTATGTTAGTGTTAGCTAGAGGAAGAACCCTGTTGTTTTTGAACAAAATCGATAGATAAATAAAAAAGTTATCAATTTTTTAAAATAAAAAAAAAAATTATTAAGTACATAATTTTTTTTGTTTTGTAATTAAACTAAAAATGTCTAAAACTAATATTATTTACAAAAAAACTGCGACGAGTATCCTATAGAATGTGTAACAATTATATAAAAAGTGCAGTAAATCGGCGAAGAGTATAACCGTTAGCTTGTTCCTCTTGTCTCCATTAAAATCAAAATTCTTCATTCACCTTCTTTTTCGTGTGTATTCATTTTTACTATTCTCCAACTCTATTAATTATGCTTACTATTTTTATTTCACCTTCTCAACAATCTCTGTTAGTCAAAACCAATCTTTATTTATGATTTCTTCCTCATTTTCTTCCGCCATCTTTTCTTTTTTCTCGCAATAAACATTCACTTTAACTACCATTTACAAACTTACAACTAATTTATATTTCTTTATTTATTTAAGATCGAACCAAACAGCTGCTGTAGCCATTGATTAAATTATATCAGGCCATGTTTTATATTAATGTAATGGATAAAAATTCATCACGACAGTATCGTATTGACTTGGTGCACTGTTGGATGGAATTGTCACGTCCAACAGTCTGTATTCATTTGCCATCTTCGACAATATTTTTGGTTAAAAGACCCTGTATAAATGTTTCTGTGGCTATACCTGATGTTATAGTTAAATTTCATTATAATAAATTGGTTAAATTTTTAAAACTTCGAGCTTTTATTCAAAATTCTAAATTGTAAGTCATAATTATTGTGAGTTACAAGTCACCAGCTTTCTTCGTCAAAGATTGCGTCTCAATATTGGCCGGTCCCTTATCATATATATTTAATTTATCTTTAAATAATGGCATTTTTCCTGCCTGTGGAAAATATCTAAAATATGCCCTGTTCACAAAAAGAATTCCAAAGAAGACATAAAAAATTACAGGCCAATCACCATAATTAATAATTTCTCTAAACTATTCGAATTCGTTCTCTACGACTATATTTTTCCTAACATAGAAAATAAAATATCAAGCCATCAACATGGGTTCATGCCAGGTAGGTCTACGACTTCAAATTTATTGTGTTTGACTCAGTATCTTTGTGAAGTCTTGGATGGAGGTGGTCAAGTCGACGTTATTTACACAGATTTCTCCAAAGCGTTTGACAGGCTTGACCACGGTATCTTATTAAATAAATTAACAAATTTTGGATTATCATATGAGTTTGTTTCATTCTTTACCTCATATTTAAGTAATAGGTTACAATATGTAACCATGGACACAAGTCTGTCGAATTTAATGCCGAATCAGGAGTCCCTCAAGGGTCAGTCCTTGGTCCACTTTTATTCAATGTCTTTATCAATGACATAGTTATAAACTTACAGTGCCCATATCTACTCTATGCCGATGACCTAAAAATTTACTACAGCGTTAGCTGCAGTGATGATATAGAATTGCTCAAGTCAGATTTGGAAAACTTGATAACTGGTGCAATGAAAATAAACTATTTCTAAATGTTGAAAAATGTAATGTTGTCACCTATTCACGTGGGCATAATATTTTCATTAATGAGTATAAAATAAACGATAGCGTCATACAAAGAGTTGATAGATTTAAGGATCTAGGTGTTACTTTTGATAGCAAGATGACTTTTATTTATCACATAAATAATATCGCATCTTCAGCTTTTAAATCATTGGGATTCATAATTAGAAACTCCAAAGATTTCAAGAATGTTGAAAGTATGAAGCTTCTATTTAACTCGTTTGTCAGAAGTAAATTGGAGTATGCTGACGTAATCTGGAGCCCCTACTACATCGTTCATATTAATAAACTGGAGAATGTTCAAAGAAAATTTTTAAAATACTTAAGCTACACCGAGGACAAGACCTATCCACCTGTTGGAATTAGTAACGATATTTTGTTAAACAGATTCTCACTTAACTCACTTCAAACTCGCCGGGAATTACACGGAATTGTAACTCTGTATAAAATATTAAACAGTAAACTCGACTGTTCTGATCTATTAAAACTCATTGACCTACGAGTTCCTTCAACTCGACACCACCAAACATTTCATATCAAAGCTTCACGCACCAATCTATTAATGTATTCACCTATTAATGTCATGTGCAGGAATTACAATCATATACAGAATAATATTGATATTTTTCATTGTAGAATTAAGAATATAAAGAATATATATGAACATAATTTGTAATACTTCTGTTATTGTAGAACTAAGGATTTTATTGTACAATTAAATTTTATTGTAGAATTAAGAATTTAAAGTGTATATATGGACATAATTTGTAATACCTACTTCTATCATAGCACAATATTTATTGTTAGTATTCCGACTCTGTAATTGGGACTTTCGTCCTGTTGAGTCGTGTAAATAAATAAATAAATAAATAAATAAATAAGTTCTGAATTATATCATAATTCTAAGTTATAGGCCTTAATTCTGAGAAAGAAGTGAGATTTCTAAATTTCATTATATTCATGCAATTAGGGTTCCCAAGTCTCAGGACTAGAAATGCATTTTATATTCGGGACCAAATTGCAAATCCCGAAAATACCGGAAATTGAATACATTTAGCTTAATATAGATATTTTTATTTTAACATTGCTAATCAACAAATAATACAATAAACGCGAAAGGTGAAAAAAAATGTATGTGGATGTCGAGGTCAATGGCGCCATTGTTAAAAGATCAAATGTTTTTCGTCGGCTGTCCTGTCTTCTTAATTCTCCAAAAAATTCTAATGTTATGACTATTTGATAACCACCTATCAGGGTGAAATTAAAAAAGACATTTTCTGAAAATCCTGACAATTTGACATCCTGACATTGTTTCTTTATAGTAAATAAAAACAACCAGATTTCTTAAATCTATTTTATTGTAATAATTTTCGTGGTAGTTTTAGATATAGATACATACAATATATGATAACGCCAAGTGTAAATAATCTAATTCTTTTAATTTTATGAACTATGTTTTCTCAATCGTTACGATTTTAATTTTTTTATTTCGTCCAATAACAAGTTCTAATGCTTACTAAAGCAACCTTCTAAAGGGCTTCCTCTTATGATGTGAGATACCTCTCGAAATGCACGACCTTCATTGTAGAATCATCTCGTATATTCTTAATTATTTACTAATAATTGTGCCATAAACAAGTTTATAAACAGTATTATTTTGAATAGAACAAAGAAGCTATCGTCACAGTTTTATTTTATTTGGAACATGTTTCCTGGGTATCAAATGCTTATTTGCATAACTCACAGTAGAACACAATCTCAAATAACAAGAATACAACTGCATAAAAAGTATTATATTGATTAACAACTAACGTTACAGAAATTAATTCAAAATAAATACACTGTCAGTAAATAAATAGGAGTAATAATTTACACCTCAGCAAAATTATAATTTTCATTGAGGGAAGTGCTGGCGTATATGGATGCAAACCAGAAGCTCGTAAATAGGGAGTCTCTTAGTATGAATTCTAATGTATTCATAGCAGAGGTATATGCCATCTTACTGTGTAAATGAGAATCTCAGGGGAGGTTTCCTTGAGAAGCATAATTATATATGTAACGAGAGCCAGGTGGTTTTCAGGACGCTTATATCAAACCAAGTGATCTCTGAGCTAGTCCTGAGTTGTCGAAATATTTTGACTGAGCTGTGTGAATATAGATGAACGTAGTATCGTACGTCTGAGAGACACGACAGAAATCTATAATAGTCAGGCGCCAGCCGTGTCGTCGCAACGATATCTAGCAATATAAACTATCAATGGGGATTCTAGTAACTCTTAAGACTCTCCAAGACGAAAGTAAATAAAATTATACTTACTGTGATTGCTACAGTCTGCTCTCTCCATCGTAATCTGAAGTCTAGCGGTGCACTTCCAATCAGATCTTATAAACTAGCACTTTTTTAGAAATACTCCTTAGACTATTAAGACCGCCGATACATTCTGTGAGTATCCGTCAAGTTTGTGACAGGATGAAAGTTGGCCCGTGGTAAGTAGTTATCCGATTCACGCCACAGAATTACAAGCAGGTCCTCAATCTCAGATGTAGTGGGTCAATAAAGAATCGAATTCAAAATATATTTTCATTTATTGAAATAAAATTCAACAAATACAAAAAATAGAAATATTCAAGTCTAAACTAAATGTATACAAGATCACCGCCCTTGGCGTTACGTCCCGAAGGATTGCACTTCATACAGCGGCGAGAGTATTATAATAATGGACTGAACAGAAATAATCAGATTCCGAGTCAATGATGATAGTAAAATATGTGTCCAACTTCTTGAAGAATTATTCACTTTTAATTTTGCACTGAAATGTTCAAGCTTGTAATCGTATCAGGATGCTTCGAAAAGGTATATATGTGAGCTCAATGTGAGCGGCATGGAACCCAAAGATTCTCCGTCGAGTTGCATTAAACCGACCCCTATGGCTATGCCCGCCTAAGCCTTTTTATGAGATACTTTGGGTCCGTCGAAATAGAATTTTGAGGCTATTTTTAATGGACGTTCTTGTGTTTCGACTCGGAGTATTCTCCACCACTTTCAAAACAAATAGATCTGAATTTTCATTTTTATTTAAAAAACCTTCTCATTGATTTTCGCTTAAATTTTGCCTTTTAAAATAGCTACTCGCTACATCCTGACTGAGATTTCCTCTTTGTTAAACAAGCTTTAGGGTACATCCGTAAAAACTTTTCGTGATACTTTCGAACGCTCTTCATATACTTTCGAAGAGTTCAATCTGAGGATTGGATTTCCGCTACTCGCCATTGGAAATTTTTTAGTTCAGCTTTTGTTACTTTCGAAAATAGTTTTTGAACGATGGTACCCAAAGGGATTTCTCAGTCATTTCGAAGTTATTTAGAAACGCATTTTTAGAGAAATAATTTTCTATTGGGATTTCGACGGAACACGATGCCAAACGGTTTCTTATCCGTCTAACGTGAAGTGACAATTTTTATGGGAATTTGGTCTGAAATTAATTTTTGTTAAATATGCTTATAATTTTGAATTGATCATTATACAAGGTTCGTGAACAAGAGCACATACAATGCAATCAAACTTATATGAATGCCCGGACAGAGTAGTGTGGAGGTTATCGAAGAAGCAGACCGTCAGGCGGGAGAAGAAACTATTTTCTCACGCCCTAGGCTAACTTTCGGTTTGCAAAGAAGTCTGATATAAACAGAGCCATGAGATCAGCGGCACAGTTCAACAAATATTAGGCCCAAGCCTTCAGAATGAGGCAGTCAAGGCTCCATATAAGGGGACCTTCAGCTGGCTCAACTGTAAAGTGGTTGCTTGGGCTCGATGAGACTGAGAGTGAGACGGATGATAGCAACAAGCATTTCATACAATGAGATTTAGGAACGGTCATATTTATCCGATATTTGGTGTGGATGATGCAACAATCATTCACCTTTTATGCAGTTTTGTACCGCTAGGTGAATCAAGGGTTAGGTATGGTATGTCCAATAGCAATTTTACAGCCGGAGGAATTATGGGATCTACCCTGCAGTGGACTGCTATCCTTCATGAAGGGCACTGGTTTTTTCTATGAGATTCTATACGTCACGAATGTACAATGGCCAAGTACTGCGAACAGAATCTACTCGCGTTAAAATTTATTAGGACAGTTTAACAGACAGAATAAATTATGAAGAGATTCCATGTGGAAATATTTCTCCAAATTTTATTTTAATAGTCTATGAGATAAAATAATTAATGTGGATTCGAAATTACCTCTTTAAAACTCTCTAAGAAACGCTTATGTAAGAAAAAGAGTATATGAAGAACCCTCCTTAGGTTTCTCTAAGGAATATGTCGCTAGGTAAAGTTCGTGAACCTTACTAAAATACACCTTGTATATTATTTTCAGTTAGAATAGGTATTTATAGACGTATGTTTTTCCGTTTGTTAAACTAAATTCTCTTTTATTAATTAATGTTGACACATACTTACAGATGTGTTCAAAAATTATAGATAAAGTAATGAAGTATCTAAGCAATTACCGATATTTTCTAAATCATAAATTAGAGAGTAAGTCTTGAATTTTCATTTAATTGTATCAAACAGATTCCACAAATATACATTTTACTTAAATTTTACTTAACTTTTCTCCGTTCAAACAAGTCAAATTAAATTGTGCAGAAAAAGAACATTTCATCGTTTTTTATTTGTTGCCAAATTATGTACAGACCATTAGACAGCTCTTAGGGATATCGAATTCCTCATTTATAAACAATTCATCAAAAAACAATATCTCTGTTGATCGAAACAAAGAAAACCTTGAGACGGCACGAGAATTTTCTCTATACCTCTGCTAAATCGATGAAAAAATATGTTAATTTGCAGGTTAGCGTCCAGAATAATTCAGTAAGCGCTTCTGTGATCAAGCGAAGATGGTTGTTTATTACCAGATATAAGAATTTACTTTGTTCAATGATTTCATGGAAATGTTTTCTTGCATTCGAATGATTGCATTGTTATTCTAAGCTAGCCTCCAAAGTTTATGAATATCACTTATATAATGTGGATGTAAGTATATTATATGTATGTTATTAATATTGTTCCATTATCAGAGTACGTATTTCAAGATGCAATTTCATAATTATGAGGGGTAGACGAAGAGATATAATAGCGAAATGCGAACGCTTTAAACGACCGTGGAAAGAAAACTATCCATTTCCATAACTTGTGCTCATGAGAATTTTTTATAAGTTAGTTGTATACTATAACGTACTATATTTTTGACTCATGGCGGAGTCCCCTTCACGTTTCCTTTCAAAAATCCAAAAAACTACAAAATGATCTTTCAACGGAACATATTCTTTATAGGAATTTGTAAACAGCAGAAAAAACTACCTATGAGAACTAAAAAGAAAAACTATCTGTAAAATTATTGATTTCCAATGCTTGCATTCTTTCGATAACCTGAATTCTGGTTATGCTAGTAATTAGATTCTAAAGTGAATTTGTCTATTTCTTATTTGACAATTCTCATTGTAGCATTGGAATCCACATGGTCCCCTACGGCCATACTGAGTAAACTAGTATCTACATCAGGGTGGAGCAAAAATGGCGAAAAAAATTTTTTTTTCCAATTTGATTTCTTCCACATGTGGAAAAATGGCTACATGTAGGGTCAATTTACTGTGAGAAAACTGAGCCTCATACGAATTCTTTTCCGGTGCGCCAGGCTCTTCAAATTTATGATTTTTTTTTTAAATAAGTGAAACTATTAAAACTTATGATTTATGCAGCTCTTCGCTTGTTTTATTATAAAACAACCCAGAACTCATCACGTGGAGGTGGCTACATGGCCAAATCCTCCGATATGTTACCCTTGGATATAGACAAACTCATGTTATACAAATATTTTTGGTCTGTGCTTAACATTTGTAAGTCAATTTCGGGAAGTTCTGTCGTAATCTTTTGAAACTCTGTGGCTGGTATAGATTCGCAAGATTGTAATGCTCTTCTGATTTCGCCAGAAAACCCAGATGGGCCAGTAGTTTCCCCATCTAAATGTTTTATTAAATGACGTAAATTTAATTCATTTGCGTGTAACATACAAATGAACCAATTTAGTGGCCATCCAATATGCATTTCTAGCTTTCTATTTACACCTTTATGAATTCCCGTATTGACAAAGGTACCATCACATCCAATAACCACTAAGTTCGTCAAATCCATGTGTTGCTGTAGAAACTATATCTAATTTTCGGAAATTGCCTCTGCTGTGCCACATGGAACAGTGATATGTCCAAAATATTTAGATCCGGGTTCTGAAACAGTCACAATATGTTCTTCGCTAATTGTTCTGCTGTGATTTTTATCACCAATTGAATGCTGCTTTTTTCGTTCATCGAAATAAATGGCTAAAATCCTTGTCTTGCTTGGTTCTTAAAATGTTTCGTCTTCTTTTTCTCTCTCTTCTTATCTTACTTCTATTAATTATTTTACAAGTTTCTTCTTTGGTTACCAGTCCAATATCTTTTAATACAGCAGACGCAATAATAGCAGCGGATCCATCAGAAACACCTGTGCGATCGCACGCTTGTGCGAGACTTGGTAAGTTATTACGCATTTGTTTAGATGGTTGGCGTTGTAATTTTGGTTAGCGTCCTGCTTTGCATTAGAAGTGCCATCAATATCATCTGTCTCTTCACCATCTGACACTTCCATATCAAGCACACTGGAATTAGAAGTTGAAGGTAGCGATCTTTTTTCCAACTGTCTCCGTTGTAAGGATTGCTGAATGTTTCGCGTACCTACTGGATCAATTGTGCCAATAAACGTTTTTCTCTCAGTTCTCTGGTCTACTAGAAATTCTCTTTCTCTAATTGGCACTTTGTTTTTACACTTACACAAAGAAAAGTTCGCGCACTTGCAGGACGAAATATCGAAAAGTTTTGTTTCTACAATTTCTCTAAATTTTTTCACTTTTTGTCTAAGAGCATCATTCAATCGGGATTTTAGAGGTTTCCTAAGGTTTCTCGATTTTTCGTGATATTGTCTTATCATATGTAAAATTTGTTGATCTGTCACCACGAGAATAGACGCCTTAGACCAAACAAGTTTCAGCTCTTCATTCAAAATCTCTGCAATGTTACTTAAAGTCGGTTCTGCTTTATTTTGAGCTGAATTAATTATGGTTTGACGTATATATGCATAGTTTTTCATCACATCCGCATATACAGGTAACGTATTTTTCCTAAACACGGAAGGACCTCCAAATACAGGGCAGTCAATATCTTTTCTAGTTTTTGGCATATTTCACTAAATAACAACCAAGATACAATTATGCGGTTGTAAAACTATTTTGAATGAATATCGGCAGGTTAAACGCACACTCACTTAACGACAGTCGTTGGAGAAATAATTGGTGGTGGGGGCATCGCTAAACGTCATCCAATCGACTCCAGGTTTTGCAGCGAATTAGTATTACTTAGCCCACCACTTTTCCGCATATAGGCGTTCAGAAACTAAAATGTCAGATTTTTCACTCCACCCTAATCTACATAACCCCTTACGGTAATGAAGATTCAGTTAAAAATGAGAGCAAAGGTCTAAACTGAACTTATTTACATACCTTGTCTATGGAAATTTTTCATTCCACTGGATTACATTTTCATGAAATCTATCATTCTGTTTCTTGGAAATGCTTAGCCTTTGAAACGTTTTTCGCCCTTATTCTAGAGCTTATCAGAAAGACATAAAGCCACACACAAGATGTTTCATGCAACAACCAAAACAATTTCCAGAAATCTGAACTTCTTTGATATTAAATATTTGATTTTGACTGATGGAAGCACATATCCTCACCTTGCTATTACCTAACTGGTAATGGGGCCCATATACCCTATGCGTGTTTAAAAGTGAATTTTTTTTTTTTTTGCTTGTAAGTGTAATGAAACATATTCCTCATAGAATTTTGCAAAGAACAGAAAAAACTATATATTAGAACAAAAAAAAAAACTGTACAATTATTGATTACCAATCTTTGCATTCTTTCGATAACCTGAATTAAAATATACTGTAAATTATTAAATCTTTGTCAGTAGATATAGTAGTACTCCAAGAGTACGTTGGCGTTATTATCGTATTTTTTTTTAAATATGGCTTTCGACGGCTCAATTATTAACCGTGTACTGAACTACGCCATATAATTTCTGATGCTAACAAATTACCAAGAATTAACACTAGGGAGGACCTAGTTACATAACATATCGCACCCTAGATCATGGCCGAAGTGCCTATAACGCTAAACATAAACTCTAAATTACCCCTTACTACATGTTTCTCCATTCTCCGTTGCCGTGAGTCTATAGATCAAAACGTAAATCATCAACTATCACAACTTGTAGCTATTACTGCCATTAATTACAGTATTCTGTTTTGCAAGTACATGAAATTTACTATAATATTCTAAACCACGAAAAAGTTGAATGTTAGTAAAGTGGCACTTATACCGTGTTCAGTAATTATTGTTAATAGCAGGATAAATTATTAGGTTCTTAACTCATTTGTCTCCTTGAGACAGTGAAATGATGCAAACGTTAGTTTTGGCTACCCAAATATATATTTGATTCGTAACTTCTAGTTGGTGTGTTATCTGCACGACTGCATCTTGTTATGTTTAAGTCGTCAATACATATAAATCGTCGTTATTAGGCAAAAGATGTGCAGTTTCCTTAATCTAAATGACGAAGTTCAACTTAGCAGCCATTCTACCATTTATATCCTTAAAAACACAATGAGAAAAATATTTTCTGCGGAATCATGCATTGATGGTTGAGTACCATTTTTAAAATGTTTTTAGCATCATAGAAGAAAAGGAAAAATTAGAGTAGACATTATATTCGTTGTTTTATTGAGCTATTCACATTCTATGGGATACTCTTTGCAATTTTTTTTTTGTAAATAAGGTTAGTTTTAAATATTTTCAATGTTGAGCTTTGAATGAATTGCAAAACATAAATTAAAAAACGTGAAAGACAGTCAGACAGACAGACATACAGACAGACATACAGACGGACGGACGAACATTTCTAAAGTTGTTTAGAATTAGATCACCAACACAATTATATGACATTTGTTTTCGCTGAAATCGATATTCACGTTATTAGAAATGAACCGATCTAAAGCAATATACTCTTCTTTTGATAACTACGAAGAGTATAATAACAACACTATGGTGTGGAATGGTCAAAATATCAGTAGATATTATTAGGAATATTTTTTGGGCTTAAAATATGTTGCCTGGAATAATCAAGTTCTGAAATAAAACTACTATGAACAACTCTCAGAGGTATTTTCAAGAAGAACCCATCCAATGTTTTTGTGAAGAAATACAAACATTTTCCGAATACAAGCATTCTCAATTATTTGTAAATAACTTAATGAACTTTTAAATTATCTTAGTTTATTCAGTTTATAATTAATTATGTGTACATTGGCATACAGAATTTTTAGTATAATCCATGTTTTTGGTACCAATGTGTTAACATGTGTTATAAATCTAAATTTAAGTTTAAATATATCAAAATATTTTAAATTTTCTGCCGTTGGGGGTAAACAATTATCTAAGAAAATATTTGTATTTAGACACAATAATAAATAAATCTGTTAAGGCAGATATTTTCCTAATTTTGTTACTTTCTTAGAAGTTTTGATGTGACTAATGGTGGTGATGCCAAATTCAAAACATACATTTTCAGAATGCTCGTGTGTCTTTCTCTCTGAGTCTTTGTTCCACCATAACTCGAAAACAGCCCAACACATAAAATTTATATAGAAGCAAGAATAGTGCTATACCCCCTAATAAGAACCAAGAGTGCAGCTACGGACACGTGTTTAGGAGTTATTGATCTTCATCATCATCAATCTGTACACTTGCAGATATCTTATAAACTTATTTTATAATGTAGGCGATAGGAAGATAGTGAGGAAGATGGTGAGAAAGTAAGTAACGATGAGACGGCATGGGAATGTAGCGGAAATGTGGTGACAAGGTGGGGGAAAGTGAGGAGAAGTAGTGGAACGATTAAGAAAATTGGTGAGATTCTGGGAAGTTGTTGACAAAGTGCTAAAAGTTGGTAAGGTGGAGAAAAACGAGACAAAATGGTGTTAAAGCGATGTGATGAGAATATAAGAGATGATGGAAACGTGGAAAGGACTGGTGGGAAGGTGGGAAAAGGTAATGTAAGATACTGAAATACGGTGGGACGATTGGAGAAGATGAAGGAAGAATTTGGAAAGATGGCAGAAATGTGGGAAAATAATGGGCAAACTAGAAAACGCGATGTGTAAGAGGATAAAACGAGAAAATCGGAATTAGGATAAAAAGTGGGGAAATATAGTGGCATAGTGAGAGAATGTGGTGGCAAAAAAGGGGAAAGTGCCAGTAAGAAGGAGGGGGTGAGGTAGGAGAAAATAGTGGAATAACAGGAACGCACGAAACTAGAGAAATGTGATGGGGAATTAGAAGACGGTGGTTGGAAGGTAAGGAAAGAAAGAGGAGGTGGGGGGTTATGGAATAGTTGGATAAACAGTGAAATAAAGATAATGAATACACGCGTGCGTAGCTGCAGGAGTTTGCTGAGTCTAATACAGTTTCCGTTATTTAAAATTAGCAAAACACTAACAAAGGCTCTGGGGCAATATTTTAAATTTAAATACTTCCCAGAACGCAGTATATCTATAGGGTTGTCTAATACTACAATATACGGTGAATAAATAGTAAGAGGAAATGAAGTTTTTATTTGTCTATTTAGTTCATAATTTGTGCTGTTGCAGATAGAGTTCTAACTCTTTGAAAAAAGAAATTATGAACTAAGTAGAGAAAATTTTTATCTATCATTTTTTTAGCATCAATATCCATATTTTCTTAAAACTCTGCATATTGATCTTTTTCTCTATTCATCGAATGATCGTTTTCAGGTATAAATTTATCTAGGATATATCAGTTTATTGCGATATGTCAGGAGGTTCTCGAGTTATCTTGATTTTAGAAAAGTCGACAGACAAGCCGGGTACAGTATGGAGTAAAATTTATTTATATTCATATTGAAAGTACGCTGTTCTTTCACAATTATAATTTTTCTCATTTAAAGTTTGGTTCAGTTTAGAATTGGGGCATTTACAGAATCGATATCCACATATCCGGAGTTTTGTTATGTAAACTTTTGCCTTAAAACGGTTCTATTTTAGGATACAGAAGAAAGTTTTTTTTTTCTGACTTCGGTAACATTAAACATAAGATAATTTTAATTTGAAAAACTTAACTATTCTCTGGCCTATTTATAATTCTTTTTTCATAGTAGTTTTGGGTACATATTACAAAAAGATTTAAAAGGTATTTAGCCTCTCGAGGGGTACGGTATGGGATAATTTTAGTAGCAACTACACAATTAAGCATTTGCAGAAGGTGAGTCTGAAATTTTTCTTTTAGCCTAAAAAATAACAATTATAAGTATATTAAAACACTTTTAAACCCTAATAATGGAGGAAAGGGGTTAAAACAGTAAATTAAAGAATAAAGCTTCAGAATCATGCATTTCGCCCTAAAGGGAAAACGCCTATTTTATTTTAAAGAAATGTTTTTATACGGTTTCTAAATAGAGTTCATATCTATTATATTATTGAGGGTACTGTTTTTAGCTCCTTTGGTCGCTTAGAGTTAAGCTGTACTAACATTTCTTGCTCTTTAAACTTAGCCAGTATGTACCATTACTTATAAAACATCTTGAATAACCTTGTGGTCTACGTAGAAAAATATCCGTGTCTTGACGATTTCAAAGCTTCTCGACTAGATATTGGACTATTCTGGTGGTATATTGCACAAAGTAATAAAAATGAGAAATATAAACCTAAGTAAGAAGAAATAAAGAAATTTCGATAGGTTTTAATAAATAACTCTCATCCGGATACTAAACGTGGATATCTATATTTTAATAAATATTAAAATACATGAACTAGATAAACCATTTGTCATCAATTATTTCAAAGATTACTTTACCTGCACACAATTCTTTTTACAATAAGTAATTACCACTATTAAAATAGCTTGAAAAACAATAGACAGCGGTTTCGAAAGTGAAAAAACTGCAATTTGCAGTATCCATCATCCCTTCTTCTTGTAATGAACTTCTATGAAACCGTATTAATAAAATTATAGCGTATCCAGATTCAGCCTATTGCAAAGGTAACTAATTATATGTAAACCCATCCAAAATGTCATATTAATTTTTTCTAGCCAATGATATATCTTCGCGTCCACCTGGACTTGTCTATATTAAAATACCATTAAAGTCCATCTGCAGGAGACAAGTAGAAAAGGGTTTGGCACGTACAGAAGCACGCGTCGTCTGCTTGCTTTTGAAATTGCCCAGTGGCGGGGATAGTAGAGTAACTATAAATATGTCAGAGTGAATTGCATATTACAAAAACAATTCAATACGCCACGTCGCATTAAGAAACTGGGATTAGTAAGAAATATTTTTGTAATGACTTTCCGTCAGATATAGATGTCGGATCGTTGTGTTAATAGTTATCATCGCCTTAGCTAAGCATTCGATGGAAAAGAAATTCAGAACGTCAATTTGGAAATGATAACAATCAGGAGCAAATACAATAATAAAGCGGTAAAAATTCTAAAGTCAAATCAGAAATAAAGTGAAATAAATTAATTTCGTCAGAACGCCCCTTTAATCATGTGTTCTGAAACGATTCGTGATTGGTTGTGATGATCGTGACGTCACAATACACGCTCGCTTCGCGATTAATTCAGTTTTACACGTGGTGTTATTGTGAACACGCAGCTCAGTACGATATGAAGCTTTTAAACATCGTAAAAGATGATGGAAAAGAAGCATACGTACAAATATTGCATAGTGCATATGTGCAGGAATACGCCAACAAGTGAAATAATATTTTCAGTGCCTAAAGATCAGAATATCCATAGAAACTGGCAAAATTAAAAACGTGGGGAACTGTAGACCTTCCGTAATATGGAATTGCGACTGTTTCACCGGTACCTACAGATTTATTTTTAAATAATAAATAAAATATTAAAGAAAGTGTAAGTACTGTTTATTTGCAATAATTTTATAGCAATCCAGGAAAAATTGCCTTCTTCCAAAACAAGGTAACATTTTGTAATATTTTTTAACAATATCTTTCATCATGATATAAGTACAATACAATAACATTTGTAGAAACTTCAAAATTAGGTAGAGCGGCACAAAATACACCCTTTTGTTTGCGCAAAAAAACATTTGCAACTGAGCCTGCGCTTTATACCTAGCAGTAATTGGCCATATATCTTTCTACTGTTTCATCCGAGGCTGTGTACTTAACTTCAACAGTAAAGGATTCAGTAATTCTATCTGGCGATGCTCCTAAAATAGGATAATTTGACAATAGCATCAAACCACACTTTTTCCTTGATTCTTTTTTCAACAACTTTAAGCTCTTTATCTTCCAACAAACGCCCCTGCATCATTGCTGCAGAATCTCTAAGTTTGGTAGCAATACACATTGCCTCTCCTAAGTTGCCTTCGGAAGTTTAGCACTCCGCAGATTCATACTCTTTTGAAGTTGTAATGCAGTAATATCATAGTTCTCTTGTTTTTTCTTCTGATGACACACATAAGGCGCCATGTTAACACCACTAAATTCCAAGAAATGTTCGACAATCGGCACTTGAGCCATTTCCTCGTCGTCGAAGTATATTTCAGACTTATAACAACTCTTCAACTACACTCAATTCTTTGCAATATTCTACCAAAAGTGTGTCTGCTACTCCCAGCTCCCTACTGCGTTCCAGCGTAACGTTAAGAAAAGAATATTTATTTGAGAGAACTACACCAAAGATTAGAGAATTAACAAGATAGGACAGTCGGCGGTAAACCTTTTATCTTTTAGCAATGGCACCATTGACCTCGACATTTAAATTGGAGTTCTCAGACAGTTGCCACAATGTGACAATTAGGCGGAGAAGGTAACATTAGAAAGAGAGGCCAATAGTGAAAATTGGACAACACTGTCCTGATAGAACGATCGAACTTAGCTGACTGTCAGTATCCAAGGTCACTAAAGAAACAGGTTGCTTTGTAATATATGTCACATGAAGTATTTCTGTTTATATGTAAGGTATATATTTGGCTATGATAGAATTGTACACAGAAATATTAATTTTGAAACTTTTTTCTATAAAATGAGTAAAGAACAGCCACATGCAGCTGTCATTGAGGTCTATACGTGACGTAGCAGTAGTGGATTCTAATGAGCCAACCTATTTTTAGTAAACTTGGTCAAAATCATTTGATGCGTACCAGACAAATCCCGAAACAGTTTCCGCTGGATGTCGTGTCCCTTTAAATTGGAGTTCACAACTGTCTTCGTATATTTTGTCTTCTCCGTCTGACTGTACTATCTTGTTAGTTCTCTAGTCTTTGGTTACACTTTCTCCTAATGAATTTCAATGATGTTCCTACAGTTGACAGCTTTGATTTCTTCCAACAGTTTGTAACAGATGTAGTTGCAGGCTCTTCCATTCTCGCAATTCACTGAACCTACCTGCTGCTACTACAGAATTATAGATATTACTTGAAACTTTGATAAATGCATGTGAAGATCGATATTTCTGATAGTAAAACATAAGATTGCATCCATGTTGAAATACAGTCAAAATCAATAATGTTGTCGTTCGCGTCATCAAATTATGTACTTTTTAAAGGCATGAGATTTTTCTAACAGCTTACATACTAGCACATTACAATGTAAATAATGGAAAGTCACGTCTGATAGAGCTACGATAGAAGTTCCAAGCGTAACGGTGCGTTTTAGATGAATAATACAACCGCTTGTAGCCGCAACCAACGTTCAGAATTCGCTTAGTTCAGTAGCGTGAAGTTGGCGCATTTATTATATTCAATGATTTTTTCTTTCCTCTCGTTATTTATATTTATTTGTAGTGTTTTTTACTGTGCTGTTTAAAGTTTCTTGTAATTATGTATATTGTTTCTTAAATAGTTTGTGAGTGCTTTAGTTTCAGTGTTTGTAAAGAAACTAATCTTAAAATGCCAAGCAAAAAACTGAATTCAGTAGCCAGAGACATGGTGGTGAAATTGATTGAGCATTTCAGTTAGGAGAAATGCAAAGAAGGTCCCCTTTTATCTTTGCAACCAGTCCATGAAATGAATCGCAAAATTGAATGTGACAGATGTTAGTACATTTTTTTCTTTTAGTAACGAAACTCGTGAGGAGCAGGACGCCCCAAGTACTACTGTGGCAAAAGATGCACTCAGAAAGAAAAATAAAGCTAAGGACTTGGTGGAGGCAAGGAAGATGGATGTGAGGGATACAATTATTTATTTATTTATTTAGAACAGACTGTTCAACAGGTATAACCCATTACAGAGCAGGACGGATATATAAAAAACTAAAAATTAAGTTTTTTTAATTTTTTTTTATGCCTTATTTATATTAACGTCCTGGCGGAGTTCAGCTAATTGCTGCTCTACCACTCAACCAGGACACGTACACATAGACATCAACACAACAACCATTCTCTGCGATATTGCCATCTACCGCAGCTGAGACTCGAACTCAGGAGAGATAACAGCGACTAGACATGTTGTGCCACCCAACAGCGGTCTAGGTCATTGCTACCATCTCAGTAACACATGAAAAACGCCACCAACATCCATACCCTGGCCAGGATTCGAACCCGGGACTCCGTGGTCGCAAGCCAAACACCTTCAGCATTGCGCCACCGAGCTGGTTTGCAATAGACATTAAAGAAATATAAAGTACACATATAAGATAAGCATAATAGTAAAACTATATAAATGCAGAATCCATAGCAAAACCAAGAGTCAATGGCTATAACAGTCTTTTATGGAATTAACAGTGCAGCTGAAAATATCAAATTTGTCCCAATGTTTGTTGTAATTATGACACATTAAGGAGAACATTTAAGTCTATTAGAGCGCGGAGTGGGAAGATAAAAAGTTTGTATTATGCAAGTATTTAATGGAACATAAAATTGTAATTTATTTTAAAATTCTGGGCAATCGATCTTGTTATGTATTAGATTATGTAAAAATATTTAAGGATAGCAAACCCGCTTGTTCTCAAGAGGTCCATAGAGAATCTGTTCAAGAGTTCTAGATGTGGAAAATCAATTGATGGGTGTACTCCATCACACTTAAACCACAATAATTTTACAAATCGCCTTTGTACTCTTTCTAGGCTATTAACATGAGTTACGTAATGAGGACTCCTGATGAGTGACGCGTATTCAAGTTTAGACCGGACAAAAGCAAAGTAAAGTACTTTTAGAGTATCAGTATTGGTAAACTTTCTTCTTGATCTGAATAGAAATCCCAAAATTTTAAAAGATTCTGAAATTATGTTATTTATGTGTGGTACAATGGAAAGTTCTTTATCAAAAATTACTCCAAGATCCTTGAAAATCACGGGTCGTTGAAGTTACACATTGTCTATGCTATAATTATGTATGATACAACGTTGCATTTAGACACCTTTAAGCTTAACTTATTTCGAACACATCAATCATATACATTGGAGATGCTGTCTTGTAATAGATTGCAGTCCGTTATGGAACAAATAGTCCTAAAAAGTTTGGAATCATCCGCGTAGAGCAAACATTCATCTTGAGTAACTTCCACAATATCCTTTATAAAAATGTTAAAAAGCAACGGTCACAGAATTGATCCTAGCGGAACACCTGATGATGCCACGTACTCGACAGACCGAAACCCCCTATAAGCGACATATTCTTTTTACCTAAAAGATAGGATTGAAAAAATACGAGCAGAGATTGGGAGAAACCGAAAGGGGACATTTTTTGAACTAATATAGCGTGGTCAAGGGAGTCGAACGACTTAGAAAAATCTGTGTATATTACGTCCATTTGCAGGCGTTGATTAATGGCCTCAGAGATAGATTGAGTTATGCATATTAGATAAGAGGTGGTAGAGCGTCCATTAACAAATCAATGCTGGTAAACTGACAGCTGACTTTTAATGCTGGGATATATGGTGTCATGCAATAAAATTTCAAAGCCCTTGTAAAAATTGCATATTATCGATATAGGCTTGAAATTAGCATTATTGTTTTTATCGCCTTTCTTAAAGACTGGACATACATTTGAATATTTGCAAACATCTGGAAGCTGGCCATTGCGAATACATGACTTAAAAAGTGTGGAAAGTGGATGTGAAAAAACAGTGGCACAATCTTTAATCAGAAAGGATGAGATATCATCCGGCTCACATGTTAATTTGGGTTTTAATTTTCTTACAGCATTAAATACTTCACATTCAGTATTTATATAGCAATAGTTGAGGTGGTTGCTACTTGGTCGTTTATGGACTCAAAATTGTCCGTAGGTGACAGGGAAGATTTACTAAAAAATCTGCGAATGAGTTTATAATGTCAAAAGGATTATCAAAATATTGACCATTTAAGAACTTATGAGTGAAAATATCAGTAGATTCTTTTTACTATTAATATGAATCCAAAATGTCTGTGGTTCCTGTGCAATATTATTTTCAATGTTACAAACGTAATTTGTGTAGGCTATATCGATATCAACCTTAATTTTAGCCCTTAACCGCTTGAATTCTGCATATAGTATATGCCACAGTTTTGCTTTAAATTTTACATTTTTTATTACATCCCCATTAAAGAATGGAGGATATTTCCTCTTATAGGAAGAATAATTAATAATATGTACTAAGAAAGCAAGTTTGTGGCGAAGTTGATTTTGCAGTTTTTGTAGTTAGTATATCCGACCGCTAAAGTAGTTTTGTCGCTTGGGGAGAATATTGTGTTATAGTATTAAGATTGTATGAAGTAATAACTGTTATTTTACAGAAAACTCATTTCAAATGGTACGCCTATGCGTGCTATTCTGTGTGACTTTGAGTCGATTTGATTCGGAAATTAAAAGATGATGACGTGAACAACAACATTCGTGATTTGAATTGTAGGCATAAACTATTGCAAACAATAATTACTATCACTTTTTCAACTGTTTAGTGAGGCAGAAAAGGTATTTAAAAGTAACGATTCCAGTAGTAGTAGGCAATAAATGAAAATCATCCTACATGACATAATAATACAGATCAGCAAACATCCAGTTTAACTTGAATTGCTTCAGTGCGCCTCTGGAAACGCTAACTACTGAAATATAGCGCGAGTCTCGACTAAACGCTCTTGGAAGTGGCTGATCGCCGAGATAAAAAGACTAAACTACATAAAGAGGCGAAATGTGACATTATATGACATGTTCTCGGCGTTTATCATAGTTATGGGATTGCAAGTCTACTTAAGTTACGAGAAGTGGTACATTTCATTATATTAAAGAAATAGAAACGTTCTTGTTTTTATAAACAGAGCGTACAGCTAGTAGAATAATACAGACATATACAGTGAATGTAATAAATTAGTAGTGAATAAATAAAACGGCATGGAGATTTTTAATTAAATTTATCAGAATTTTCATACTCGCCCAAAGAAAGAGTTTTAAAAGTTTAAAACAATACTGTAGTAATAATAATAATAATAAGGATGTGCGGTCTGGTCAGAGGAACGTGTGAAGAAGAATGGTTAGCTTATATTTAATTAATATACTTTTTAGATAGGCGAGTAAAGAATTATACATTTTTACTCTATTATAACAGAACAATTTCTTTAAATAACACTATTCTACATTATTAAACGTTTTTTTCATTGCTTGCGATCGTATATTTACTGAGTGTTATTTACGACCGGCGACCTCTTGAATTATACGATGGCACCTTAGAATAAATTATAAAATGCACAAAGGATAAGAGGTAGAATTTCATCCTATTATTTATATTTAAGCAGTGTTATATTTATGGAACCCATACTTCTCTACAACATGAATTTTGTAACTTTTGCAATCTAATTTTCTTTGCTGCGTCCCAATAGTGGCCATTTATGAAACTGTAATAGTTTAAGTGTAACAATACTAATGCTTTACTAAAATTTTTACGTATATTAACATTTAATTTATGTCTGCTAGAATATAAAAAATTTAACTTGAGGTGGAGTTTTTATATTACTTTGATTACTTGTAAATTGAACTTTAAAATTGTCAAATACTAGTACACCTAAACTTTTTGCTGATATAACTATAGCGAGAATTTCTATTCGTTCACTAAAACTGAGGGACAAACTATGTTACAGAGACATATTATGCAGTGTTTCAAAATTTTTATTTGTCATAGTCGGCATACTCTTTTCGAGAACTGTGATATAATTAAGTATCACCTGCACATACATGGTACAATAATTAAGAACTTCGATTGTGTAGGAGGAAAAGTGATGGTCCTTCAATTGAACCCTGCGGGACTCCAGTTAGAAAAGCGGACGTTGAAAATGAGTGGTCTACTCGAACTATTTGTCGTCTGTTATGTAAATAGTATTCTATACAAAATTAATCATCCACATTATGTCGGCCACCAAATAGCAAAACTACGCCATTATTAAAATTGAGAGATAAATTATGCTAAAGAGATGTATTATGTAGTGTTTCTGTTGGATTATGTGGTCGTGAGAAGAAGGAATACTGGAGGATACTTGGTTCAATGATTGAATGTTTTATTTCAACTAATGACAATTGATCACAGTAACAGATTGACGTACATTTATATTTATATATTTTATAATAACAAAACAAATGACTAATTCCGGAACAATGATATTAGAAAATATCCTTCTATTGTTGAATGCTTTTCAACACTTCCCCTCAAAATAAGGACATTTTCTCAAGTTAAATTTGCATATCCAATACCAATTCATCCACGGCATTTTTCCAGCTTAGGCTTAGTCACTGCTTTGGTAAGGGTATGTGCAGGCATGTCTTCAGTAGCCATGAAATTTACTCACATTCTTTCATTTTCTAGCATTTCTAGCATGGAATGATACCTAACATCTCTATGTTTCTTTAAAATATCTTCATTATATTCTTTTTGGGACACGGGATATCCTCTTTCAGCTTGCTGGAATTCTATGCCTAGGCAATAATTTATTTCTCCCAAATCTATTGTCTCAAACTCTTGGCTCAAACTTTTCTTAAATTTATTAATGTAGGATTATTTTTATATGCAATGATAACGTCATCGACGTAAAGAGAAACTTTTGTATATTTACAGGGATCTGCGGCAGTCGGTTTTAGTCCCGATAATTTCAACCTAGCATCAAACCGCTCATGCCATTAGCGTCCAGATTACTTTAATTCATAGAGGGACCTCTTTAATCGACATACTTTATCTTCCCCTCGGAGGTGACGTAGCATTGCATTTGCTTTGCTTCTAACGGATTCTTCTTCATTCTCTCTAGTTAATATTGCTTATAATGATTCTTTTTACACCATTGGAGCCATAACGTGTTGGATTACGTGGTCGTGGCAAGAAAGAATACTGGAGGACACTCGGTTCAATGTATTAACGTTATATTTTAACTAATGACAATTCACAACAATGACAGATTGACGTACATTTATATTTATATATTTTATAGTAAGAAAACAAATGACTAATTCCCGAACAATGATATTAGAAAATATTCTTCTATTTTTGAATGCCCTCAAATAGTCTGTACATTTTCATTTATCATAGTCTTTTCGAGAACTGTGATATAATTAAGTATCACCTGCACATACATAATACAACTGCTTAGTTCAATTAAGAACTTCAGATCTGCACAAGAAAAAGTGAAGGTCTTAAGATTGAACCCTGTGGGACTCCAGTTAATAGAAAAACGGACTACGAACGAACGAACTATTTGTCGTCTATTATATAAATAAGATTTAACGAAGTTAACTGCAATTTGATCGAAACCATATCACCTTGTCTTGGCACACAGTGCCATGGATAGATCTAAAGCCTGATTTTTATTTATTCAGTATTGACTATTACTTTTACAATTGCAATTTTTTTGGTAAATGGAACTAACATTTTAATATTGTCAGGATTATAAAGATTTGATAGAGTCTCAGAGTAATCTTGAGATTTAAGATTTAGATTTTTTAGAGTAGCCCATATTTTTAAGATTTTGTTTTCAGAACCTATGAAATTGATATGTTATTTCGTTTCTGATTTTAGAGTTCTTAGTGTTTGATTTTTTAGTATTTTATACAAAATCAGTCATTGATACCTTATGCCCGTTAACATATATATAAGTGGAACGGGGACCCCCATCGCATAGCTTAGCGATATTCCCATTAAATAGTTTTTTAGATTTAGCCCAAGCTGACGTGATTGAAAAGTCTTAAAATGTACATAATCTTAAATAAAATAATTACAAGAAATTTTTTAAAAATGATTGCATTATTATTTAAGGTAAAGGCAAGGCAAGGCAAATAATAAAAAATATATTTGTGTGCAAAGGAAGCGTGTAAACCCATACATCACAAGGACATCCTCAGAAAATACTGGGGACAACTTTTCAGGACATATGGGATATCCTGGGAAGATCCCATTATCACCTTAGGATGTCCTTAGGATATCCAAATGGGACAGTTCGGGCTTTGCTGATGACGTCCTTAGGACATCAGTATGGGTGTGTACAGGACATCATCAGCTCTTATATGGGTTCTGCCTGGGTTTTACTATGAACAACCTGAGGACATTGATTGGACTTTACATCGGACATCCCCAGTTCTTTTGGGGTTTATTGGAGGGCAGCAAAAAATACATATTATTTTATAAGATCATTACTTTTAAACTGCGCCAATAAGCGAAGACAAGAATATAAGTTTATATAATGGCAAAGGTAAAATAACTAATAAAAATGTGATACATATATGTACAACTCCATACACATATTTGTATTTATCAATTGGCTTATATCGCTTTAAAAGTAAATCTACCAAACTAATAGAGGTTATATATAGTCTAATGAAATAGGTCGACAGATCAAAATTTTGATATGTTACTTTGAAGTATTTGAACACGATTAATGATAGAAATTTTTTTTTCAAAACCGAGAAGGGGTGAAAAAGAATATAACAAAGTGTTTTTTCTAAATTACTCAAAATGTGTAATACACAGTAAAAAAAGTTTCAAATAAAAATTGTAAAAGCATGAAATATTACACAAAAATGATCTCTTGCCGTTTTTTTGTATTAAAGTCAACAGAGTTTAGAGGGTTAGAAGTTATAAGGGATGATATATACAACTTTAAAAATCATAGCATGCTGAAAAGTTATTAATGAATTTAAAAAAAAATTATTCAGAAAAATATAAAGGATTACGTATCTAACAATAACATCTGCGGACAATAACCAATCACATTTTCCCCTTTTAGATAATATAATAAATACAAAGATATAACATAGCAGCATTATATTTATGAAATATTTAACGTAATCTTATTTGTCGAAAGAACTTTAAAATGAATGTGGAAAAGACGACACCGCACGACGCCCGGCGGATTTCTTCGAACTTTCGACTTGTCAGAAAACACAGTAAATGTATTAAAACCGAATTATAAATAACTACTATTTAAATAAGATATACATTTTTATCAAATAGAACAAACAAATAAGTTTTTAGAAGCAAATTTTACAAACCAATAAAAGACACTATAAACAAATAGCCTCAAAGTATTATATATACTTTCATTACTATTCATTATTTTTGTTGTTAAAATCTCCTAAATAATAATACCTATAATAGGACAACTCTAGGACTTGCCCAGGATATTCCCACAAGGGATATATTGTTAGGCTTTTAATATCATTGCAGGATATTGCTAGGACATCCTGACAGGATTTGTCTAGGATATCCCGATCTGGGATATTCTCAGGTTGTATATATTTTATTGGGATATCCTAAGGATATCCTGAGGAATGTTGTCCTCGATTGGGATATATGGGACCAAATGAGGATATCCTAGCGATGTCATGTACTGTGTGGGAAATGAGGCACTCGCAAAAATGTTGTAGAGGATCCAGCCGCTTCCAGAAGCTGTCAATTTCCTCATTGTTGACCATATTGAATTCATTATTTTGAATGATGAGACTTAAATATCACAAGTTAAAAACTCTCGAACATAACTTCTCTTAACAGAATTACTTGAATTCTCTAAGACACATACCAATTTTTTTTTAAATAAAAGTTCTTTTTTAGGTTTTAGAAATTCCAAAAGAGAGCAAGTCCCAACCAGCAAATTTGTTTTATAATTTAAACTTTCTACGGTTATTCTGTTTTTTTGTTATTTTATTAATGCTTGTAACTGCTAGTTGATTATATTAGTGTTCCAGAAAACACTATTTTGTTGTCTGCCACAGAACAATTTTATAAACTTGTCATTAAAACGTTTCTATAGCAAAATTATAAAATAACTTAGAACGCAAGAAATTAGTTCATAAATGTTTCCGTGAATATGTTATAAAACATCTCAGCTTCTAAAATTAACTAAATTATTTTACAACGCTTTTTTGAACCGCATTTATAGCACCGTTATAAACATACATTGGAATTATTCTCTGGTTATTTCTCATCATCTTATAAAACAGTTTAATTAAAGGTATATTTGTGACGATTTTGCTTTAAAAAACAAGTTGTTGTTCAGCAGTTTGCTATATAATTATTATATAGCGTTGTATTTGCTGTAATATGGAGACACAAAGTCATTACAAAACAAAATTGTTTTCATGAACATAAAAATGCTGTGGCTAACAATACAATAAAACATATTTAAGACAATTGATCATAATTATATGTATTATATTATCAAGTTTAAAGTAAAATCATTGCCTCAAAAGTTTGGTTATCAACATTGACAGAACGATGCAGGTTTTGGCAGATCATTTTAGAAATAAAAAACATCAGATTTAGGATAATGGAAAAACTTCTAAAAAGAGGTTATAAAAATATAGTGGTTTTGGCAATAAGACACATCAGTATAATGAAACATGATACATTCCACTCATTGCACTATCAATATATGTCATATGCCAAAGTACTCATTACGCTTCAAGTAGTAACTACGTGTTTTTGGCAATAAATAAACGATAAATAAACCATAAATAAACACCTCTGCGAATAAACTAATTCACTGCCGCTAATTTCCAGGTTATAATTATGCGAATCAAACCAATATTATTTCCATGGTTCATATCACAAGAGCTACGAAAGTGTAGTGATCTATTTTATAAGATTCACGTAAAAATTACAAAACGGCGCATTATGTTATATATGTTTTATAGGAATCGTGTAATAGCTTAATAATCTTAAAATGCTTGCTACTACATAAATGTATTTTACAGAGGGAACCCATTTTAAAAGACCAGCGATCGGGATTGTAAATATGACAAAATATGCAAAGTTAAAATATCAAATGTATATTAGAATTTATGGAGTTAAAATCATACTAATTATATTGTTATGACTACTAAAACAAATTGGTGCAAGTTTAATTGCATAAAAAATATCGTAAAATCGGTTTTTATAAAATTTCAAACATTATTAGAAATCATCAATAAATGTGGGGCGCGTTGAAAATGTATTGAAAAATGGCCATAGTTCACAATAAAATTTCCTCCGCATCAAAAATTGTAGCCGTTGTGAACCATAACAAGTATCTTAAATAATTATTACAGGTTATTAGGTAACTAATCTATGATGATTCCATATGCTTTTAAGGCGAAAAATGCTTCTAGCAACTTTTAGGGTACATTTAAGAAGTCATTTTATTTATTAGTGTGTATAAGGCATTTTTTTTATAATGACCACCTAATAGCTTTTATAAAACAGTTGATTAGTTGTTTTATAGCAGTAATTTCACAAACAGACGAGTGTCTTTTACAGTGCAATTAAATGAAGCTTTAATAAAACTGTTATATAATGAGGGTACCGAATTTTTATAAGGCCCGCGGAAATGTTTATATAATTATTTTGTAACAATTCCAATAGGCTTTATACAATATTAAGAGCTCCTGGAACATTCTATAAGATGGTGCCATTATTGCATTCATAGCTGCTGCGAAAGCGGAAGTGTTTCTGAGGGTAATGTTGTTTTATAAAAATTGTGTCAGGTACATTTCTACAACTTTTATAAAATATCAAATTGTTAGTTGGGGTATCCTTACACTATTTTAGATATAAAATAGTGGCAAAACGATTCAGATGAATTTCATTATTTGAAGAATTCTTCTAATGTAATGCACATTTGAAATATTATTGCAAGCCTTATTGTGTTCTGGCGCAATTTGAAACTCTTGATTATTTCTTCTTGTATATTAATAGAGTTGGAACAAGGAAATTCGAACGTGTCGATGTCTTATGAGTCATGTACGGTTGATTGGTATTCGTACACAATGACATACAATAAATTGCACTTTAATAACAGCCAAACTTTGTATTGTATACTGGCTAATATTTCATGCATTATTAATTGTGTCTATTTATCTATTGCTCATGACTTTGAGTGCTTCTCAGTGCTGGATGCTAGATTGAAATGATAATATTGATACACAAGCCTAAGAATGATTAATTTCAACGTACGAATACTTATAATTTGGTTGTTTCCATAAATCAGAGTTAGTGTTAGAGATGGATAGGATTCTGTCAATCAATAAAAACGTAAGAACAAATAAATGTTTATCATTAAAGGATCTTTAGATAATGATTGATGGAATTAGAATCAATCAAGTTTCAGACCTAGAATTATTTTATTTGCCTTTCACGATATGTTATCTTTTTATACTTTTGAATTAAATTACGACAACAATTGCTCAAATAATAGTATAAGAGCTAGCATCCAATGACCTGACACATGTTTAACAGCTAGGGACATGCTTAATCCTGTTCCTGAAAGCATGGCATACAACGGAAATAATATGAAAATGTTTAACAAATAACGCACACAAATTAACAAACAGATTCTCACTTGCATTTTATGGCTAGATCGGTGAGTTTCTCTTGACATTCGTAGTTATAATTATTTCTTGAAACTATTGTCCAAAACTAAATTCAACATCGCATCTTTGCCATCCACAGATGAAGCTGCACGATGACATTCACTAAATACCTGTCATAAAGTTCAATACATGGTTTACAGAAAAATGCGATAGAATAGAGGTGGAAATGATGCAGAACGAGTACCAGTTCAATTACAATCTTTTGGAAGGTTCACAAACAAAAATGGAGGTAGTATGATAGTCAAAGTTTATTCAGTTGTTAACAAACTAACAAAAATTTGAAAAATTATAGCAGCTGTATGTACAGGGTAGCACCGAGTCGATTTCCATATTTCAAAGTATCATATATAACTGAATTCCAAGCAGTCGAAATAATTGAGACCACGCAAATATTGATTATGATATAGTTGCAATTTTATTTTTTGAGTTCCTCAAATATAGTCATATGTCTCTCATGTTTTGTTTGTTAACAAAGTCTGAAGTCTGACAAGTGAAAATGGGCTTCGCTAGACATGATCAAAGGGCCCATGACCAGCGCCAGAAGGCTCCTGGGCTCGGTGGCGATGTCCATACTTACTATATGCTGTCCCCGCATGGGTCGACACCCTTAAGACGGCCAGAAACCGTGAACGCCTTCTCCGAACTCAACGTCTTCTACTAATTAGAGTCAGTTGCGCATACTGCACAATCTCCACATCGGCCCTGCAGGTGATCTCGGCGGTGCCACCCGCAGATCTTCTAGCCAAGGAGCGCGGATACAACCACGGCACAGACAAAAATGCGAGGAATATTAACAGAGGTCATTTGATGGACCGATGGCAGGAATGGTGGAACAACTCCGCAGACGGCAGATGGACGCATCGGCTATTTCCCGATGTGCGAGTTTGGACCGTCTGCAAGCACTCCGAGATAAACTATTTCTGACTCAGGTAGTCTGTCGGGCCATGGCAACTTCGGCAGCTACCTACGGTGTATTGGAAAAAAAGCGATGGACACATGTGCATAGTGCCCATTGCCGGACACCCCAGAATATACCGTGTTCCACTGCCCTAGGTGGGACGAAGCCAGGAATAGCGTAAGCAGAGACATATGCCATGGTATCACTATCCAGAACTTCGCCAAGGACATGCTCGCTACCGCCGGGCAGTGGTCAACTATATCCCACATGTGCCGCGAAATATTGAGGACGAAGGACGAGGAAGAGCGGACACCAAACACGTAAAACACCATGCCTCCGAGGTAATGTTTCAACACAGTTACGGAGAAGGAAGAGGGTTTTTTTTAGTGAGGTAGAAATCCCACATATCCCTGTTCGCCGGACCACCAGGGCAGGGAACCTTTTGAAGGTTTTTCCCCACGAAAAAAAAAGACATGAGCAAATGAATGACCGTATCAGAGTCCTCTGTAAGTAAGCTAAACATAGCGGTACAAAATTCCACATGCGCCTCGTTGTCTCTATTCATAAGTTTTTCTACAATCTGGATCTTGTAAGAATGAATTTTAAACTTCAACACGTGAATTAAACGTTTTCTGTCGTAGATCTCGTTCTGAAACTTCTTTCACCCTCGCACCGTTTTCGGGCGCACAGCACGTATGGCTCTACGCTACACATCTAACATATTACTTATTTCATCAAGTCTTCATATCCAATTCAATATCTTTTCCCGGTTCGACACCTACTCGACCAACATTAAAGTGAAGTCCAAACCGACAGAATTTGTTTAGTGATGAAAACGAGCCATTATAACGGGATGCCACACAGACCAACGATCTCTTATGACTAGTACAATATTGCATAGTCTTGGCGCAAGAACCAATTGCAATTTGAAACGTGGGAGTCGGTTCAGCGCCACCCTCATATTATAAAATTGCTTTAAGGACTATCTTAAGGGACGTTATACTAACTAAATATTTACTAACAATATCTCTAATGAAGACTCCTATTACCCACTAGTAAGTACAGTCCGTATTAAAGAAAAACGACCATTTGAGAGACGGTAAACAGCATCGCTTTGAGTCCTCAAGCAATATTGACTTGCCTATTTTGAATAAGATCATTTTGGTACTACTAGACTTAAGGAAAATGTTAAACCCCGAATAGACTAGACTATTGAATGATTTATAGAAATTTTGTTTTACTTCCCTCGCATACCGAAGGGAAGTATTGTATTCGAGAAAAAATCACCCTCCGAGATTTTTTCGGATTCTGACGTTTCAGAACACGTAGATTCCGAAAATATAGGTTTCTCAATTCCGTCAGTCTGTCTGTCTGTCTGTCTGTCTGTCTGTTGGTGCATTAACTAAAAAATTACTTGACGGAGAGCAGTCAAATTTGGTAGGTAGGTAACCCTACTGTCAGCGAAGAAATGGTAGAATTTTCACTGCAAAATATACAGGGTGGACCATCTAAACGGAATAAATAGTGAAAAAAAATTTGTTTTGCTCAAATTTAAAATTTCCACGTTTCATGAGGCGCTAAACCTATTTCAGAAAAAAAAATTTTTTGAAAATTTTTTTCAATCATTTTTGAAAAAATTTTTACCACCAAAATATGGAAAGAAATTTTTTTTTTCTTCAAATTTAAAATTTTCACGTTTCCATGGCATTCTAAACGTATAAAACAAATTTAGAAATTTTTCTGAAAAATTTTTTAAAAAATGATTGAAAAAAAATTTTTGAAAATTTTTTTCAATCATTTTTGAAAAAATTTTTACCACTAAAATATAGGAAGAAACATTTTTTTTTCTTCAAATTTAAAATTTTCACGTTACGTGGCATTCTAAACGTATTTCAAAAAAAAAATTTTTTGAAAGACTGAAAATTTTTAACCAACAGTTTTGAAAACTTTCCAAAAAAAATTGAAATTTTTAACCACCACTATACCACTTCACTGAGTGAAAGTAAAACTGAAAATGTATCTAATGGCAATAATATTTGGCATATGCTATTATACTTATTGGAAAATATACAGGGTGGTCATCCCAAGAAATTATTCATGGTAGACCTGTTATTCAGTATTGAACTTTTGCTGTTGGATGAGCACTATTTTTTTGACCAAAAGTTATCAGGACTTCTTTGTAATAATTACAATAACTATATTTCCATTATTATTCTTCTTCTTCAATGTCATTTCATATTTAATAATTTTTTAGTGACCGCCATGCACAAATAACGAGGGAAGATCTGTGTAAATACCTTTACCGATTTTTTTATTTATCAGTTAATGGGAATTTTTTGTTTTTAATAAAGTTTATATTTCTTCTGTCTTATACTTTTGTCCCTATTTCTAGACAATGGGATATATTAAATGTGAAAATGAATTTATGCAAAGTTTCTTTTGATCGTTATAGTGCAGGTGTTTGTATAAAATGACGTGGGATTATTAATCAAGGAATAGATGATCTACATGATGTCATGTTTTCAAGATGGTCGCCGGAAATGATACTATCTCTCTTTTGCTCTGTAACTAGTTTATGGTTGGCTTTATGGAAATTTTTCTAGGAATCTCTTTTTTTCGTAAAAATAATGGAACAAAAAAAGGTTAATATATCTTTTCAGATATTTGTTACTATTTCTTAGATATAATTTATCGTTCCAACATTGAACATTTCATAACGTGTGATTGATTGTTTGGTAACAATGAAAATAATACTCTTTTTGATTTTTCTAGGTAATACTATTATTTAACTCATACATTATTATATATATTTCTTAATTGATACGTAAATATCTAGTATAAAGAAAGTTTCACAGGTCGTCCTCCGAGTCCGAGGGCTCTTTTTCATTGTCCGCAAAATCATTATTATCACAAGAATTCTCATCGCCACCATACTTACCCATTTCTGTGCAGCTTAGGGACTATGCCTTACACTTGCAATTTACAGCACACCGTCTTTTGTCACAAGCACAACATACTAGATTAAGTAGCCATTCTGGTGCACATGGCATCAAACTCTTCGTAGGAGAATACTGATTTCCAGCCTTCTCAAATCCAAATTGTGACGGTTCTGGGATTCTTGGGTGTTGCTTATCAGCACTGCGCTCTAATACTTGCTATTATCTTTAAGATATATGGCGTTAGGGACGATGTTGTGGGGATTAGATGTTAACTTTGTACATCTTCTTTTGTGAACATCCACCCGCATAATTCACCAATGTCTGATATTCTTTTCCCAGACAAGTAACCTTGCAAAATGAATTGCTCGACTAGTTCTCCATTTTCTAGTTCAATTCTTCTAGAAATCTTAGTAATGTCAGGGCATCAAGAACTTCTTTCTCTTATATCTGCAGGGTAGTAGAATGATGTGAGATGTATAATGGATGTAGAATAATTTTTGTATATGCTTCTCTTTGCGTGTGTTGAAGTTCTCTAACGTCATTTCCATCTGATACCTTGGCCTCTTTCCTCCAACTATCAGTTTTTGTTAAATCATCTATGCATGTGTTCCTTATTATATTAGGAAGAAAAAAGATTTCCAGCAAAATTTCCGTAGAGTCAACTACAAACGAAGAGCAAAAGAAGATTAGCGTCAATTCTGGCGACCATCTTGAAATTATGACGTCGTACAGACCCTCTGACACAAAAGCGGACAAAACGCTGTAACAATAAAGCAGCCACTTACCCTAGAGCCACACACATCAATGTGCAAGACGGCTAGGTTCGATTTGAATTTACTAATTTTTGTCAGGCGCCACTCTCCCTGATTTATCTATCTTAAAACTCCCAAGAAGAGAAAGAGAACATAAAAGAATCTGTGACTTAGTTTAATTTGTATAAAAGAATTTATTACATAAAAGAATTACTTAATTAACTAAGCAGTAAATATATCCACAAATTGAAATGTATTCTAGCATATGATAACTAAAGATTAGTACAAGTATGCATTGCTTCAAACCAAACTATTTGTATGTTGAAGTGCGTATGAATACCTTGGTACTGGTAAAAAGTAGAAGAACGTAGAAACTATTGAGTACCCATGATTAACTTATTCACAATGCCTTGTATTTCCTGCCATTCACTACAGTCTGTCAATGTGCAGTTTTAATGAACGGACCCAACATCTATAAACTCAGCCTCCTTGGCTTTCCCTTCAATTTACAATAGAAAATTGTTGCCAAATCTGGATAGGTTCTGTATGTCTCTATGGCCATGAAATTTTTCTTTAGATTTATATATCTGTGTCACCCACAAAAAAAAGCCTGAAATAAACCGAAAAATATGGTTTTACATTTATTCATTCATGAAAAGTAATTAAGAGAAAGTAATTTATATTAAGGAAATTTTATTTCAAATACCTGATGTTATTGGCTTTTTATTTCCACCAGCGTGGTGTTTCTTCTCGAGGAGCTAGGACCAAAAGAGCATCTCTATTTCCTCACCAATAACTTTTTCTTCACATCATACAAAAACTATTTCCGTTCATTTATTACATTCTAGAAAATCGTGGTTATTGAACGCTCCATATTTGTTAATATAGATCGACAGTCGTGCCAACACGCACAATTTCTAGGGCATTTTAAAAGTGCCACCAGACGCAGTGCTGTATTTTGGATTGCCTACAGTTCTACAGACGGTGGTGAATTTAAGAAATTATTCGGATCGATTATATTTATTTTATTATACAGACTTTGGCCCTGTTCACGTTACAACACCTAGTAATATATAATTGTACGGTTTATGAGCTATCGATCTAATATAGTCACACTATTCCTACGTTCAAAATCCCACGGACGAGGAAAGATTTACTTATGCCCCTGCACTATTTTTGATTGTGCTGAAACGATATGTGAAGACTCATGAAAAATAACATAACAAAAAACATATTCAATTGAGTGCTGAAACCTGTTGGAAATAAATTCCTTTGTTATTATTTACATTATTATTCATTTGAGATACTTCGTTGTTTCATACTTAATTGCTGAATCTAATCCTGTACCACAAATGCATGTCAAGCCTTGAATTCTAGAAACAGCTACTTATATATCATAATATTTACATACACATAAAATAATTGTTCACTGTGATAATTGCTTTGATGTGTTTCGAACAGAATCGATAAGATAAGTGTTAAAGACATTATTTGCCAAGAACAGTAATAATTATAAGACTTTCACCGCACATTAATTCTCGAGTCTCGCTATGACGAAGTGATAATCGTGATTATGTTTTGATTTCAGAATCTTTCAGGAGCTGAAGGCTTAGAAGGATTGGTCGCGGCTGGGGGCCCACCTCCGGCTACCGTTCCGGGAGCTCGCCTCAAGCACCGGACTCGTAAGTTCACCGCTTCCGGTAGCCTCAGTGACAGCTCCTCCAGTGTCAAACGACAGGTAAGTTGACTACCAGGTCGATCTTTGTTTGGTTTATTTCGGTTGGCGTTTCTGGTTTATTTACAATTCCGTTTTTAGTTCTCATTGATTAGATCACAAGAAAGTGTATCGTCTCAACGAAATATTGAAAGTTATAAAACCATGACATACAAAAATTATTTTAAAATCTCCAATTTCGCAAACAGTTGATACAGTTGGATGGAAACCTATATAAATATTTATGCCCTAATATAATAAATATTTTATTTAAATATTTGTATTTCTTAAATACGGCAAAGATGCTTCTATCGTCGTTTAAGAGAACATTTACTATACAGCAAAGGACTTAATTTTCTTCGTTATTGTTTTTTTTTATTTTCCTCTTGTAAATTCTAACTGGTCACCTATAGGCGAGTGGTGTACCTAAATATAAGTATAAATAAAAGTTAAAACATTGAAATTAAGACTTTTAAAAAGTCTGGGTCAAAAACATAATCACAACTCTTTGAAAGGGAAAAAAATTAGACCAAAAAATGTAGTTGAAAATCTGCAGACATCGTTAAATTAGCATTAGCCGCTAAATTATATGTAAAATGAGTTAAAAGAATATGATCTTTATTATTAAGTGGCTTCAAAAAAATTAAAAAGGAGGGCGATCTCAATTGGACCCATATCTCTTGCTTCTATCTAGGTGGTCATCTTATTACACTCTTCGCAAATACTAAATGAAGAGTATATTGCATTTGATTGACACATTTCTAAAACCGGTGATATCGCTTGTAGAACAAAAAAAGAAGTCATGTCGCTGAGTTGGAGATCGAATTCCGAACAACTTGTCTGTCTGTCTGTCTATCTGTTAAGTTTTTGTAAGCACGGTCACTTAAGAACGAAAGCTCCTATTGTGTTGAACTTTGTACTGTAAGTTAGTGTTAGCAGGGGGAAGGCCCCATAAAATCGATCAGTAAATAAAACAGTTATTAATTATTTAAATTAAAAAAAAAACTAATTTCGTCGTTTTATGACGAAGCAAAATAATTTTTAAAATGAGAACACGCCAGAGGGGTAGGCTTCTGGAAAGGGTTGTTAAAATAATGTATAAAATCGCTGCCTGCTTCTGCATCCAGATTTTCCATCCAAGTCTTTTTGAAGGAAAACATCTAACTGGAAATAATTGTTCATAGAATTTTAATAATATTTGTCGCGGATGTCATAAAAAAATTGAGGCATTTGTTTCTACCATGTACTCCAAAAATGAAGTTTCTGGCCTTTTATTACCTTGCTCTACTTATTTTCTCCTATTTACATCCCCCACCACTTCAGCGGAATCAACTCAATCAGATGTCATTACAATACATACGTGTACAAAATTTCAAGAGAATATCTTAATTTTATATTATCATCCACTTTAATAATGGAGTGGAGGTGGTGGGAGGGTTGAAAAATATTATAAAGAAATCTGAGAATTTGGTCTCTAGTATATACACCAAATTTAAAGTTTCTGTACTCTTACTAGCTTGCTTTACTCATTTTCTCCTATTTACCTCTATTTATCCCCCCATCCCTTCAACGGAATCATCAAAATATAATCTAGTTCCAGATATCGTTATAATGCATACGTGTATCAAATTCCAAGTGAATATGTCAATTTATCTATTTATTTATCAACTTTATCAGCCCTTTTAATAATGGAGTGCGAGTGGTGGACGGGTTAAAAAATGTTATTAAAAAGATCTGAGACCTTCGCTTCTAGTCAAGTCCCAATTTTACATACTCTTACCAGCTTATTTTACTTATGTTCCCCTATTTACCCATAATCAACCTCCAACCCTTCAATGTAATTATCTTACGACATAATCTAATTATAGATGTCGTTATAATAATACATACATGTGCCAAACTTTTCTTTTTTTTTTTTATGGCTTTGGGTCATAGACCATACAGCCAGTCACACAAGAGCATTTTATAATATAGAATACTAAAATAAAACCTAACACAACATGAGTAGAAAGAAATGAGCAAAATGAGGAATTACAGGGACACACGCTTCTCGCCCTGGGGTCTGTCAGGGCATTAAATTATAATCAACATCACAAGAAGGACCACGGGAAGGGGGGTATAAACAAGAGGAAAGACGATAGGAATACAAAGCTAACCTATAATTTTATTTTACTTTCTACCAAAAAACCGATAATAAATTCATAAATTTGCTTAGTGCCAATAGAAAGGAGATTAACTAAGTTAAATGGAGCCATAGTGTTGCAACATGAGACAATATTTTTGATAAATATATCTGTAGCGTTTTTATTTTTGAAACATGAAAAGAAAACATGGTCAAGATCACTAATAACACCACACAGATCGCACAGATCTGATGGGACAACGCCAATTTTATGTAGGTGAGAGGGAAAGCTCGCGTGTCCAAATCTTAGCCTGATAATAGTTGTTATATATTTTCGTGGTACGTTGAGGTTGTCATGCCAAAAAGAACGAGGAATAGTTGGTTGTATTGTGCAATATTTAGTAGTTTTATTCAAAACATGTTGTTCCCAGGAATCTATCCATGCCAAACTTCAAGTAACAATTTAAATTTTATTTTATCAACCCTTTTAATAAGGGTGTTAATAAGGATGTTAAAGAATATTATCAAAAAATCTGAGGCCTTGGTTTCTAGTATATATGCAAAATTTCAAATTTCTGTATTTATTAACTTGCTTTAATTATTTTTCCTTATTTACCCCTATTTAACCTCAACCCTTCAACGGAATCATCTCAAAATATAACCTAGTTCCAGATATCGTTGTATAAAATTTCAAGTGAATATCGCAGTTTAACTTTATCAGATTTTTATCAGCTTTAATAATGGAGTGTGGGCGGTGGAGGGGATGAAAAATGTTTTTAAAAAATCTAAGGCATTCGCTTCTAGCATATCAACAATTCACGAGTTTCTGTACTCTTACCAGCTGGTTTTACTTATTTTCCCCTATTTACCCCCCTACCCTTCACCGGATATGTTCAAAAAACAATCAGATCTCGTTATAACAGAAAATTGTTTTAGCTCTAATTTAAACTCTCGATGTTTCACGTCATTCTAAACCTATTTCAACCAGAGAAATTTTTGAAAATGTTCTTTACGATTACTATACTTCCACTAAGTGAATGTGGAAGTAAAAATGAGATGAAAAAAATTATTACAGAAAACTTTATATAAACTGTAGTTTTTTCATCAAGCTATGTCCAGTTCACTGTGGGCTAAACTGTTAGAATAAAACTCATATCTCTGTGGAATCGCATTAGCAGTGGTGGTTAGATAATTGCTCATACGGCCAAGGATGGCAGTCAATACCAATAATATTTAATGTAAATATCTTTTGGTTTTTTAACGTAGATTTATTTTGTTAGGCATTTGTAAATCTCTTAAAGAATGTCATGTACTGTTGCTTTAATTAAATAAAATTCAAAATGAAACAAAAATCAGGAAATTCTGCCTCAAAATTTAATGTTGCGAAAGTTGTGATTATTCAAATGTGGCATATGTGACACGGGGAAAGGGATGTCAAAAAAACATGAATTTGCACGACGATGGCCTCTTAAAATACTGGTATACTGATCAAATTGAGAAAACTTTCTACAAGTTAAAAAAATGAAAAATTTTCGGATTGCAATAACTAAAGTAGTTGTCTTTCGAAGACAATTACTTTAGTTATTGCAATTCGAACATTTTTAATTTTTTCAACTGGGTTACTAATTTTGCAATACTAAAAAAAATTTCGAATTTTCGCAACAGAAAATTTTCTTAGGAACAAATTTGATCCGTATACCGAGTTGTACAGAGGCTCATTTTACTAGATATTTAAGAGGAACTAAAAAAAAACAGGGTTCCGCTTTCTATGTTGCAGAAAAAAACCTTGTTCTGTATCTTCGAATCTATATAGACCAGAGGGTTGTTATTTATGAAAAGTAGGAAACAACCTACTTTTAAGCAAAAAACTATAATGTCTAAAAGGATTTCAGATTCATGCATTTTAGGTCTAATTCGCCTATTGGTTTCTATTTGACATGTAAATTTTACTCATTAGGTGTACTGGCTATCTAATAACGAAACAAAGTTGTCTACATCTGCAACTTTTCTGTCAAATATGTCATTAAGATATCTCAACTATATTCGAGGGAAATATTCCATTTCTTTCTGTATCTGTTTTGAACCAGCTCAAATTGACAATGATGAGATGACGATGATGAGTTTCAAATTACAGTTCCCTCATGTTGCTTGAAAAACATATCACATTTTAAGCAATTTTGCTTCGTATAAAGTTGATTAAGTTCATTATATTCCATGAAATCATTGGAATTAATTACTGAAAAACTAGGTTGTGCCTTGGATACACTGTCGACCTCCTCTGTTAACGATTTTGACAAGTGGTAAATTGGTGATTTGATTACAGTCTGTGACCAATTAGCAAGGTTCTAGTGACTTCACCTTTTTTGAGCAAAAGTCCTTAACATTTTAAAAGGTAATTAACCCTTTTACAAATGAAATTATTAATGATTTTAATGATCAAATGTGCTAATATACTTATTAATTACTTCTACATCCACATAGTGGAGTGGAAGTATGGTAATCGTAAAAAAATGTCATTTTTTTTTTGTTGAATAGGTTTAGAATGTTTTAAAGTGAATTATTTATTGTTTGCTTACAGTAGTGAAACATATTCTTTCTAGTATTTTGCAAACAGCGAAAAGAAAAATTATCTATGAGAACTGAAGGGAAAACTATAAATAAAAATATTAATGAAATCTTTGCATTCTTTAGATAACCTGACTTCTGGTTATGCTAACAAGTAAAAATTCTTATTTGCCATTCTCATTGTAACACTAGCATCCAACATAGTCCTCTACGGCTAGGCAGGTTAAACTAGTATCTACATGATCCCCTACGATGTGTAAATTCAAGAAACTGAATGAGATTTTATGTAATTCAATAGAACGAAAATTTTTTTAAAGACAAGGTACGTAAATAAATTAATTTCAGGCCTTTGTTCTCATTTTTAACTGAATTTACATATCGTAGGGGATCATGTAGATACTAGTTTAACCTGCCTAGCCATAGGGGACTATGTTGGATGCTAGTGTTAAAATGAGAATGCAAATAAGAATTTTTACTTGTTAGCATAACCAGAAGTCAGGTTATCTAAAGAATGCAAAGATTTCATTAATATTTTTATTTATAGTTTTCCCTTTAGTTCTCATAGATAGTTTTTCTTTTCGCTGTTTGCGAAATCCTATAAAGAATATGTTTCAGGCTTAGAATGTCACGAAACGTCGAGATTTTAAATTAGAGCGAAAAAAATTTTCTGTCTCTCTGTCAGTCTGTAACTTTTTTTGTGTGCACGATTTTGCTGGAATGGTTTAAAATGTTGAATTGAAATTTTATACACGTAGGTATGTACCATAATGAGATCTGGAACTTGATTGTTTTTTGAAATTTTCCATTGAAGGGTTAGGGGTTAAATAGAGGTATATAGGGGAAAATAAGTAAAGCAAGCTGGAGTACAAAAACTTGAAATTCAGTATATGTACTATTATCAAAAGGGTTGATACAATAAAATTGAGACTTTCACTTGAAATATGGTACATGTATAACGACATCTTTAATTAGTTCATATTTTGAGATGATTCCATTGAAGGGTTGGGGCTAAATAGGGGTAAATATGGGAAAATAACTAAAGCAAGCTGATACGAGTATAGAAACTTGGAATTCGGTGTATATACTGGAAACCAAGACCTCCACCCCCACTTCATTATTAAAGGGGTTGATAAAATATAATTGAGATATTCACTTGGAATTTGGTACATCTGGCATCTGGAACTAGACTATATTTTGAGGTGGTTCCATTGAAGGAGTGGGGGGTAAGTCGAGGTAAATAGAGAGAAATGAGTAAAGCAAACTAGTAAGAATACAGAAACTTGGGATTTGGTGTATATAATAGAAGCCAAGGCCTCACATTTTTTTATAATATTTCACCCCCACCAACTCCACTTCATTATTATACTGGTTGATAAAATACAATTGAAATATTCACTTGAAATTTGGTGCACTTATGCGTTGTAATGACATCTGATTGCGATGATTCTGTTAAAGGGAGGGGTTATACATTGAGGAAAATATGAAGAGCTAGTAAGAGTCCAGAAACTCCTTTTTGGCGCATATGCTCGAAATAAACAACTCAAATTTTTTATGACATCTCTCTCAAATATTATTAAAATTCTAGAGTGCAAATATAGTCAGATGTGTTCCTTCAAAGAGACTGAAGGAAAATCTGGATGTGGAACTAATGATTTCTTAGGCAGCGGTTTTTTAGATCTAATTTTGTATGAAAATTTGTATTGTCCTGTTCAAAGTCAAATAATTTATTTCATTGCAGGTCACTGTTTTCTTTCATATAAATAAGATTCATAAAATATAACTTTTTACGAACAAAGTTTAAGGACAGACTTAAAAATGAACAACTCCACTATTTATTATTGGTGCAGTATTTCATCTTGAAGGATGTGTTATTGCTTTTAAAATAAATATCTTTATTTTGTTATGATTACAAGGTTTAAACAACACATAATAACAAAAATGATTTATAAATATAAGCCTCTTATTTACCATTTCGACAAAGAAATAAAATCATTCTTATTTCCAAACTAGTTACCAGTACATCTAATACTAATAATTTAAATAATTTATAATTAGATTCAATACAGTCGAAAATAATATTTTATTGCATTAAAATTCCTGTTTTTCAAGTAAAATTTGAGTTGAACGAACTATTGGTTGAAGGTTATAAAATCCTACAAACAAAATTAACGTATAAAACTAATGTATTCTATAATGAATATCCTTATCGAATATACTAGTTACGTATCAAATATGTATATGCTGACTAAGCCGAAGACAATTTATTCTGGCCGATATGGAAGGGAGATGAAATCTCAGTAATTGTTTTAATTTCTTACATTAATTGAATTGCAAATCGAAAGCGAGATGTAAAGAATTGCGGATGGTCTAGAGTACTTTTAGTTAATGTACAGTCACCGACAAAAAATTCAATACATCTAAATTTACATGAATGTTTAAATAGTTTTTATTATGAGCGAATGTAGTACGACAAGAAAGGTTAAGCAGCTCAGATCGCGGTTAATATGTGGATTGGTGATCCTATCCAGGAAAATACAGCGATCTTGCTCCAGCTTCTAACAGTTTGTATAACAGTGCATACGTAGAAGATATGCAGTTTTAGGCGGGGATTGCGTAGTGGATTTATCATTGTTCAGAGGGAATGAAAATCAGTCGGTGCCTTATCTATTAAACTCCCCCTATTTTTCGATAGATAAAGGGTTCGGTAAAATTTTCTGGTCGAGGGTAGTTCGTCTCCTGGCGCCATGATTGGCCTTAGCAACGGAAATAGTCCGGCTTCATATAGCTGAATAAAAAAACAGTTTTCACACCGGGACCGATTTTAATGATTCCTCCAGCGTAGATATTATCTTGTTTCATAATTTTCAAAAAGCAATCGAGATGTGATATATTATTATCAAAAACACATGTTGCTTCTTTCATGTCAGTTAGAAATACTCTGTGTAGTATTTAGGCAGTGTGGTCATGATTCGTTAGTTATTATGCTGCCTTAAAATACCAAAATGATAATTTAATCCCGAATTCTATATAGAATTAAATCAGTTCAAATGGGCATCCCACAAGGTTTCGTATTGGGACCCGTCCCATTTTGATTATACGTAAACTAGTTGGACGCAGAAATATCTCACTCAGATTTCGCTGTGTATGCAGATGATGTCTCAATACATCTCTGAGGATAATACTGAAAACGATGAAAACATTGATAGTAAATGTCAACAAAGTTCAAGTTTAACTTCTAATTATTATTTATATGATCTATAGTTCGCTACTAGTAAGATCCAAGTGTTATGATTTCATAACTACCATAAGGTGACGGAACCTTTAAAATTTAACGTTACTAGGATTATCTGTCAAAACAAACTTTCATATATAAAATTTTTGAGCGTGTACATGGATGAATGGTTAAACTGGAAATAGCACTTGATTTTCATACTAAATTGTATTACATATATGATCAGAAATATATGACTAGTTTTGCATAAGGACCAACCATTAAATTAAACCCAGGTTGAATCTAGGTTATAATACGGTGGGTGCTTGAGGGGCAGCTCCACCATGGTTAAGGGCATCACAGTACAAAAACGTATTTTGTGTTCGATAGGAAATATTCCTAAGACCCTCACGAGTGAAACTTTATTCAATGAATATAAAATATGACCTCTTACCAGCTTATCGATTTTAGAAATATATGTTCATGCATTTTCAAACAAAAACAACTTTCAGCTTAATAATAATTAATGATGTTAGCACACGGCATAGGTTTAATATACGTGCCTTTTGCAGAATATAAAATCACCAAAAACCCACCTTCTCATATGGTGCTCGAATTTTTAATCATTTGCCTGACTCTATACGGTAGAGTAAAAATATTCTATTTAAAAGTAAGCTTACATCGTTTTTGTTAGAGTGATGTTTTTACACACTATCAGATTGTTATGTTTACACCTGCAAGTTAGTTGTAATTTATTAAGCATATGTGGTACTGTACCTATTGATGCACTCTACTTGCTACTCTACTCTACTCTACCTGCAACTATCCCCATGTAAGTAGGCCTTATACAATTAGTATTATGTTTTAAGGAAAATGAAAAAAATGTATATTCATTTACAGTTTATAAAAAATTACAAATGTTATAATTTCAATACTACAATTGAACTGACTTGGCGGGCATTTAGATATTGGAATATCTGTATGTGCCTTTATAAATTTCCAGTGACTATATTATGTATATTAATTTGGTGTGGAAGTTAATACATTGTCTAAACTAAATCTATACTAAAAAAGAAAAGATATTTAAATCTTTGAAATTGAGAATATACTTGTAAGTATATATTTATAGCACAAATATCATAAGCCTGAGAAACTTCTCATAATTTTTTAAAATTAATGCTTTACTTTCTTAGTTGAATTTTTTTTATTTTTTGTTTGTTTTATATCCGTTGGTAATAAGTTGTAAAATTTATTTTTAAAAATAAATTATAATTATTACATTATCCCACTACCTTCATATTCCAGTCACATCTATTCTCAATATCCTGTTTTTTAATCATTTAAACATCTATCTCCTCGTAGGAAATACATGTTTTACTTCTACATTCACGTAGTGGAGTGGAAGTATTAGTAATCGTAAAAGAATCCAATTAAAAAAAAAACTCTATCAATTTTATAATATTGGTAGATTTATTTTGGTGGCTGTAGAAGTTTTGTCTTAATTGTAGGTGTCAGATAAGTTTATCAAAGCATTTAATATTCATATCCAAATTATTATATTCAAGAGGAAGTAAACGATTTGACCACAGACAATATTGTAACGTCAAAGTTATCATGGCAGCTCGATAATGAGCTACAATGGCGGATATATGGAGACTCAAATGGAATTAGTAGTGGTTGCGGTATAAATACTGACAGATATGTAAGGGACATCTTGGAGTCACGTGACCTTAATCTGCAATATGTACCTGGAACAATTTCTTGAAATGTATGACAATGCTTACTCACATGTTATAAGAACTCTTAGCAATGTTTTAGATTATAAAGATACACCAAGTATGACTTGGCCAGCGCACAGCGCAGGCTTGAATCCCACCCAGCATGTATGGAACGCTGACATGTGGTGAGGTATTCCTCTCACTGAGGGCTTACAAATGCAAAGAGGAGCATTGCTTGAAGAACGAATGAAGAGGATCATACTGTAGACCAAATTTGTATCTCCTACGAGAAGATGAATATTGAAATGATTAAAGAAAGAGAATATTAAGAATAAACATTACTTGAATGTAAAGTATATTAGAGCTTTATCAGATAACCTAAATACTCCATAGAATGATATAAAACCATTAATTTTTTTTTGAAAATTGTAAAACAAATAAAAATCTTTATGAATGTATTCCTAATTTGCTGTAAAATTCATTAAAATTGATTTAAGGGTGGTATAGTTTTCAAAAGTCAAACTTGATCAAAACTATGGCAGATCTACTTCTGTGTCGGTGAGCGTATTAATAAAACATTAAAAAGTTCTGTACAACTGAATATATTTATGAACACATGCTGATTAGATGTTACCTCATCAATCAAGATTTTTTGAAATTAATAGTTGTCAATTTAACGACAATTTTAATTAATTTGTCGTATCTTAAGCACCTTACGTAGACTTAACAAGAATTATTTCATAAATTAAAATAATTAACTCATTATATAATATTCTAATTTTTTTGAAAAAAATATAAAGAAGTGTATATAAAACCGTATAACTAATATAATATCCTTCCCAGATGATTATTCAATAGAAATGTGTTGCATTTTTCCATATTCTCGTAACAAATGTAGTTACTGGTAGTACCATTTCCCCCAAACGGTAAGTCACGGACCGCGCTCTCTTCGAGAGAGTGGCAAAAAACAAAAGGCCGCTTAAATGTTGCGAAAGAATTTTGAAAAAAAAATCACTTATTTATAATTTTTTCACCGGAGAAGGAAGCACTTTGAAGGAAAAGTTTAAGAGGCAAAAACTTGGATATTTCTATCTAAAGAATACGCCTGAATTTTTTGGGATTTCTCTGAAGAAAAGAAAACATTGTAGGGAAATTCTTGGCCTAAAGTATTTTTGTCTAAAATACTCTGGCTGTTCTATGGACAAAAATAAACAACCTTTGGCTCTTGGAGCTTTTCTCTAAAACGTCTCCTTCGCCCTGAACTAATTAATACAGGTCTATTAATTCTTTTTTACTTGTTATTTTCTTTCGGAAAAAGCATTTGGAGAAAAACATCAAGTGACATTAGATGTTTATTTTTGCCTAAAAAATGTGCTTGATTTTTTCCAGAAATTTGTTGGCAACATTTAAGCGGCCCTTTGTTTTTTGCCTCTTCTAGTTCGATTAGCGCACGGTCACGTGAGCTGCCGTTGGAGGGAAATGGTAGCTACAGATGCTTATAACATCTCCACCAAGCGGCGCCAACTGCAGTGCCCGAATCCACTTTTGTCGATGGGCTTCCGTACTATGAGAAGTTTGTGTATTAAATTAGGCAAACAATTTCGTCGGACTTCGTATTATAATACAGGGGCTGGGTGGCCTCTTCAGTACGTAAATATACCCAGAAAGAAACTCCTGTCAGTTAATTAACCAGGAAGAAATTCAGGTTCTTATCGTAATTTTATCTCAGGACTCTAAATTCATCTTTAGAAGTTCATTCTCTTTTTTAAAACGTAAATATATACTCCCTTAACAACAAAACAATATTTCCAAAAGCTATGGTGACAAACAAAAGTACTACACAACCTTAACTGTAGGGGAATTTCTACAGCATCTCAAATATATTTTATCGTTATTATTAGGTATCACCCGTAAAGTAACAAACATCCAGGTTCCACCTTTCTAATATTTTTTTATAATTTTTTTAAATAAGTCTAAATTCCGATCAGAATAATATCTAGACATATTTAAATAGGAGGAAATGTACAATTTTACCCGGGAAGAACGTATATCTTGATCTATGGCCAAACTGCCATGCCGCAAGTCTGTTTTGCTCTGATTTGTGATCGATTGTATCAATTAATTAACATACACAAAGTTCATGTAATGATAAGTCTCTAAAAAAGTCACCCAGCTCCCAGACTACTACTCGATAGCAGATAAAAAGTTGTAATTTCTTGCAACTGACTGAAGTTAGTATCTGTTTTGCTTGTGCTCTTACCAGTATTGTGCTAGTTCAAATATAAAGGTTTAGGTTATGTTCTATTTTTTATAAATTTTGTGTGTTTGTTATGAATATGTACACTAAGTCAAGTTTTTCGTTGACAAGAACCCGTCTGATTCTAAACGAACTTAGTGTCGATTTAGAGTTGGTAAGTCCTATTTTTATGTTTTTTCACCTTATATCGGGAGTTTCAGCTATATATTCGAAGTGAATATTGAATAATTAGTCCAGTCAACGGAGCGCTAAAATGTCTAAAATCTCTAACTTGGGTGCTAGTGAATGGATTTTGATGATACCTAGTGCAATGTGTTTATAATGACGTTAATAGAAAAGTTAAAATAAAGACTACAGTAGGAAATGATTGGATGGGGTAGAAAACACCCCTTTTATCACGGATTCCGTAACTTATAGAATTAAAAAAAAACCGAGTGGGGGAAGGAAAATGTAAAAGATAAAAAAAATCTGAAATAATTCAGGTTAATATATCATTAGAATAGAAACTTTTCAGTAAAGTGCGTTTTACTCCTTTCGTTGAAATTGTAGCGCTTTAAAAACATGTAATTTAAAAATTTAAAAAATTCAGAAGTGTGTATTGAGACCTTCTAAACATTATTTGTTACTTGTAATTTTTGTGTAACTTGCCAATGTTCCGAGTTACAGGCAGTTTTTCACGATAAATAATGTACTACATTTTTTGTACATTTTCAATTTAAAAATTATATTGAACCTTTTAAAATGGTATAACTATATTACGTTTCATATTTTTTTTATAACAATATATATAAATCACGCTCATTTTTTAATTTTGCATATATTTTTAATTGCAAATTTGCAAAACTGCCTGTAACTAGGAATATTAGTAAGTTGCAAACAAATTCCAAGTGACAAAAAATGTTTAGAAGGCCTCAATTCATACGTCTAAATTCTTTCAGATTTTTAAATAATATGTTTTTAAATCGTTACAATTTCAAGGAAAGGGGTAGGACCCAGTATTACATGTTTGTCCGGAAAAACTCAGTTAAAACGCACTCCACAGAAAAGTTGCAAAAAATGGTCATATCTCGAAAAATAGGCTTTTCTAAAAAAAATTCAGCAGAGCAAATACATCTTATTTGACGCCAAAAAAGGTAGACATATTATTTCTTTTCATTTTTGACCTACTTCTACAATATTAAGGTAAAAATTGCTAGTACGGGAGGTTAAACTTTTTGCAGTAACATGAAACACAATTTTAGATATATCAATATTGATAAAGGCGACTTTATAAACGTAAACTCTTTCCCCACAAAAATGCCTGGTGTTTGGAATAATACTGTAGAACAGCTCGTGAATACTGAAATACTATTTGCTTTAGTTAACTATTTAAAAAAATTGTGCTTAAATTAAGACAAAATTTGATTATTTAGGGCCGTTACTTTCGGTAACGATTAACTTAATTTAGCTTCTGATTAAATATTAACCAGTTAATTTGATTACTTTCAAGCTCAGTTAGGGCTTGATCGTACATAAATGTGGGCGTGGCTGCAGTTACATTTAATCTTAACATCGAGATACGATTACTGAAGATGATCGAGATTAAACATAACCATATTTTTTTTGAAGTAAGGTTAGTCGTGACGATTTTGCCGTACTTCGTAAATTTTATTTTGAAAAATGGATTTATGTGAATTAGCTGAATTATTTGATGGCATTGATGATGAAGATTTGGAGAACAAATATAATTTACGTACATATTAAGTCAAAGTAGCGCGTTCAGTTTTTCCTATTTTCGATAATCATTAACTCTAGTTCGAAAGTTTACATAAACAAACTAACTTCACTCGAGGTGAAATTAGTCCTTCCCTTATTTCTCTCAATTTCAGTCGTACAGAACATTGATCAGTAATAGCATGAACACTAAAAGTCTTCATGAGTAATAAATAGTAACTAACGACAATTGAAATAACCATAACCTCAATCTACAGAAAATTAATAATACATGCTTTGATTTTTCTCCGCTTTTTAATATATGAACTAGAAATATAACGTATCTAGAGCGTATGTCTACTTTAGACCATTTAAATCGAAAGTAATACAACAGAAGGAGAAGAACCGACAAATTAACGATGCCAACTAAGGAAAAACAGGATCAACTAACTGAGCTGCTAAATATGTCCCAAAGTATGCAACCACCTTTAAGTCTTGGTTATTTGTTTCATTTAAATTAGCAGGCAGATTAGTTAACCATGTGTTTAATCAAGCCCGCAAGTAAGGGCCATTAATAAACTGATTTGGATAAATCTGTTATTTTTGTTATTTTCTGAAGGCTAGTTAAGAACCAACAAATAGAGCAAAAAGAAACATAACCATCCTCTCGAAACAGAATAAAGTTTAATTCAATTAGTAATTCCGTAAGAGAAACCTTATACACCAGATTATATTTATATTTATGGCAGGAAAAAAATAAAATTAAGAGCTATGCCCTGTACTCCTGAGATAAATCAGTTTTTTATTACGATTTTAATTACCCGTAGGTGAGGTGCGTCATGGCATTTCTAGAAGAAAGAACCCATAGAACTATAATAAAGCAGTTCAGTTCATGAGAACCTGATCATGCGGTACCTAGCCCAAATATCTTGAAATTAATTTATTCTAATTGTACCGAAGTTAAAACAAGTCTTATTATGCTTTGGCTTTAGGTAATAAAATTTATGTGCGTTCATCTGTAGTTCACATGATCAAAATGTATGAAGACAACATTCGGTATAGCCGGCTGGCCCGATTCATTTGTTGTATAAAAGTAATAAGTACGTATCCGATTTCTTATAATTTAGCATCGTGAGAAATTTAAATTGACTCTACAAGGAAATATTATTATTTGTGTTCAATTATTTTACGCTTTGGTAAAAACATGTTTTTCAATTTTGACGTTTCAGTTACATACAGGGTGTCCCAAGAGCATCGAGCAATACTTCGGTAGTTTATTAGTGAAAATAACACTAAAAGTACAAGTGATTTGTTTTCCCTTAGGATGTCCTCCTTCGGAGCTATTCACTCTTAAATGTCAACAAAATGTCATCAAAAAGTATTAGGTATACTCCACATCTAGCTTCTTAGCCGAGATGAGAAAGGCGCCATATTTACCGACCACATGTGTTTACTTACTGCGTATACTGTCAATATTGTATTCGATAGGGTAGTTATCAATAAAAACGTTCTAATAGCCTCGAAAAAGAGTGCCATACAAGAAGAGAAATTACAGCTACTTTCAATCTTATTTTAGCCCAAGCTATACAGTTTCACACTCCTATAGACTTATCCCATTCTTTTGGGCTATCTACATATCTTCACTGTCACTTTAAAGATCATATCTGTCACAAAATATTGATAAATAAATTCGAAACTGAAGAAAGGGGAAACAGGAGGAAGAGGAGTGGGAAAGGAGATGGGGTGTGCCTCGAAATAGATTCTGCACCTATCATTGATCCTCTTACCCATTTGAATGATTCAATAATATTTTAGTAAAATAAATGTAGACTGCGCCATTTTGATAATCACTTCCACCTTAGGAAGGGGTGAAGAAGGATGTCGTGGTGTCTTGGAACAATTCCTGCACCGAGTATTGACTATTCTCCACAATTGAGCGGTCGAGTAACATTTTTGGAAAAGAAATACTAATGCGCAATTGTCAAATGCACTTTCACCTTCTGGAAGGGGTGGAAAAGGGTAAGGGGGTGTCTTGGAATAAATCCGGTACCTATCAATGACAATTTCTCCCAACTGAATTGCTCCACCTTTATCCAAAATATGCTTATCATCTTAGTTATTATGAAACATTTTCGAAAAAATATAGGAATGCATCCACAAAGGTATTATACCACCCTCCGTAAGGGGTGGAAAATGGTAGGAAGGCGGAAGGCTATCAAAATATAAATCAAATTCCTTTACTACGTTTTTCGTAGCTATTGAAAGTATCAAATATTATTGTGGATATATCATTTATTCCAACGCTTTCTACCTCTTTAGAGACTGAAATGGGTAGAAGAGTGTGTTTTTGGGACACAGGCCCCTGGAGACTTTTGATCTACTCTGCCAGTAGAGCAACATATTAAAATTTGGGCGAACTTAACCGATGCCGGATTTCCACTTGTCGTGTGTGGTGTCCATGTTTACAAGACACGGTTACATACAAACACACAGATATTTTTGAAATCGATGTTTGAATTCCGAATATTATAAAACAGATTTCTGTACGTTTTCTCCGCGATTGCAAAAAAATTTTGGCCTTCGGTTATAATATACCATTCGATAAAATCAAATCGGTATAAGAAGCGGGACATCTGGTTTAGATTTTGCAAAGATAGGGTATTTAGGCATCCCATGATGGTCTGTGGAGTAGTGGAACAACACACTTCAAGAGTGGTACTATCTCACCAAAATACAGATGCCTGAACAGTCCGGAGGATAGTACTCTAAGAGCTGGTGAATGATTTGTTTAAATTATTTTATGTGCTGAAATTTTGTAGCAAGTTTCTTCATATCTTAAAAAGTATCAACCCTTGGATGGGAAATTTCAGCCAAGGCAGCATCAATTCAAAATATTAGGAGTGTACGTCGGGCTGCGGTTACCCAAATGTGCAGCAAGGTGCTCCATATCTATTTCAGCTATAATAAGATTAGGGGTGCAGTTTGGACTGGAGTTACCCAACCAGTCGATCGGTATATTTTTTAGACAAGCTCTTCGGCTAGAGCTGTGGAGATTAACTGTCCTAGATTTAGATTAGATTTAGATTTAGAAAGGACGCTATTACTGTGGATCTACTTGGCGTTCCTCTTTGTCTTAGAGCTTAGAGCTTCTTATCCACTTTAGTCTTTTGTGTCAAAATCTACAGCCTTGATAAAGTACCCTTAGTATAGCTGTCAGCTCTTGATATTTCTCGCCAAATAGTCGGAATCTCAGTCTAACTAGGCCTTCACAAAGGCACAGTACATGGACTGAGGTTTCTTCTGCTTCTTGGTCTAGGGCCCTAGACGTGCCTTCTCCAGCTAGTTTGTCATCCTTTTCATTTCCCTCGCGTCCCTTGTCTCCTGGTACACACGTCACGCTTACTTTATTCTGACTTCCTAGATCTATAGGGGTATTTAAGCAGTCCCATACTAGTCGCGAATCGGTCAATTGACTGGTTAACAGTTCTTTGCCATATAATTTCCTTCACACGTTACGAAATTTGGCACTTCTCGCAAATCTCAGCCCCGATTCCATGTTCTGTCTTGGAGCCGTATGTATACCAGACTGTGTTGTTATTGGAGGGGCGCTTTTCCAGTTTTCCCTATTTGGTATTTTAGTTTGCTGCCTTATTGGTGTTGAGCCTTGCATAAGCCTGTGCATCACTGAATGACCTTCTCGTTGGATAAATACATGTAGTGGTGGTAAGTTAGAGGAACTTCCAATGCAGCTGTGGTGCAGTCTTTATGCCCCCCGTGGCACATAGGCCAAGCAAGCCTTTATACGCCACTTAACAATATATTGCTCCCAGCGGCAGTGCCTTAGTCCACCATACTACTGATACGTAGGTTGCCATGAGTCTTATTAACATAGTAGATAACCGTGGGGGTCAATTTCTGATTTACCCAAATTGTTTCTACACATCTGCTTGTACCTTCCTAGGGCTATTATTGCTTTTTGTGTGGCTTTTTTGATGTGGGCATGCCATGACAGTTTTTGGTCATAGATAACTCTTAGGTATCTTAGGCCAGATGGAATTTCCACACCGTTGATCTCTAGGGTTTTTCGTGTAAAAGTGACGACTGTGGTTTTTTGAGGATTTGTGGAGAGTTCTTTCAGATTACAGTACCTGTTGACAGTATCTATGGTTCTTTGTGATCCCTTTGATTTTGTGTTCGTAAATCGCCCCCTGACTATTATTACGTCAGCAGCAAAAGCCAACTGTCCTAAGTTCTTCCAAAATGAATAAATAGTCAAGAAGTACGTGTATTACGTGAACATCGTTGTTTTACATGGTTTTATAGAAAAATTAAGTAACATTATATACTATCAAAGATACCTATTTGAAGCTATGCCTTAATATCAATGATGGATTGCATATTTGAAATAATTCTGGAACGTTATCTTGTAATGCTGAACTGCAATTTATTTCGGAGGACATTCCACCTTAAAGCCTAACACTGCCCACCATCTCTGAAAATTATAAGCTTTGCCTACTGCATCTCACAGTATCCAAATATCCGAATTATTTAAGTTTTTTTTTCATCTTATAATCAGATTAAACTACGAAATTCAAACAGTTTGTAAGTAATCAAACCAGTTTTAAACTGGTATTATTTTAAAATAAAATGTACTGTTGCTCATTAGACTGTAAATTTTTTAATGCTATAATATATGGTGTTTAACCTGAGATAAGTATTAGGAAATTACAGTTTCTCCTTACATGTAATTAAATATCGAAATATATTTTCGTTTTAGAACATGTGTCTATGTCCGACATATGTAACGGGAAACATAATATAATAGCAATGATAAAGAAAAACGTTAAATAAAACTTATTGTAGCACATAACTTATTATTGCGTAATAAATATTAGACAGACCGTGTAAATATTTGTCTCTTTATTTTTATTACATACCTACACCTACATAAGGTATTTGACTTTGAATAAATTTCATTAAATATTATGCCTCATTTAAAAACGCTAGACGAATAATTTTTACGTATTTTTTTTCTGAGAAATAGTCCAGTCAACGAAGCCCAAAACACGCCAAACAAAGGAAATAGTTCGTGTAGTGGCCAATTTTTGCATAGTTGTCTGGAGGAGTGCCCTGAAAAATATACTAAAAGTCGAAAGTAGTTTAAACGTCTCCTTTTACGTTTTTCTTGAATAACTTGAAAGCCACGCCCTCTAGCGAAATAGTGTCTATATATATGATATTTCCTATTCCTATATTTTTTCTAGGATCAATACTAAAATTATTTTCCATCATCTATTCTATAGCAGCGGTGGAAAGAATTTTCGAAAACATTCTTTTTAAATAGGTTTAGAATAGGTTTAGCGTCGCGAAAGGGTTGAAATGTATTCTTCAACATGTAAAAAAATAACGTGCCGTCTGAGTAATCACCTAATGTCCGTTTACAGTTTCTTGCTGTTCATAAATATGCATAGTTCGAGAAAAAATTAAAACTGAAAACTGGGAATAGGTGGAAATTGTTGCTATCGCCAAATGTCCGTTCCGGTAATTTTCGTCTATTTCTGAAGTTTTTCTATGACCAAAAAATAAAAACGGACGTTGCATATCATACTACTTGCATTTCAATTCTGCGTCCTTTTTTAGGCTAATTTTAGTTCTCCCTAATGTCCGTTCTCTAATAAAAATGATGTTCTATATCAAAAAACATGTGTGAAAGATATGAACGGACAATTTTCAACTTGATATGTTGAAAAAAATCATTTTCCGTCGCAATTCAATAACAAGAGCGCAAAGTGTCATATGGTGATACAGCTCCGTAAAACTTCGCTCCCTATGTTTTTTTTGGGCACTTGCAGCATCTCTATAAAGCGCACGCCATAGCGTCGAGATGCATTTAGTATATATAGCATCTCTATTAAGTACGCGCGCCGCCGCGTCAACATGCGAGCGCACTGCTTTTCGTGCAGCTCTACAGCATAGGAAATGTCCGTTCACTTTTTTCCGATTATTTAAACCATATTTTATAATTTAAAAAAGGTTTTAATTATTAGGGAGAAACTTTTTATACCATTTTCTTATACAATTTTGATTTTTATCATTGAAATTATGCAACATATAAACTTTCCGTTCTGTGTTGATTCTTCGAGAAATGACATTAGGGGATAAAAAATTAACGTCCTTTTTTAACGGACGAAAACTCGTTTTCCCGGCTACTGCAACGTTATGGGAGTTTTTTCAGAGGAAAATCGGTTTTGTATTGTAATAAACTATAACCCTGTGATCGAAATTAGCATTAGGTGAGTTATCACCTAATTCTAATTTGATTTTGGTCACGGGCTGCCGTACTATTATCTGATGGATCCCAAAACAAACAGAATCATCCCCCCATGAACATATTATTAACTCTTTCGTCCTTCCGAAATTATTTAATTCTCAGTTCTCAGTTGTACTCGAAACCTGACATACCTTCAGCACCCCGTGTGTCCATTCTTTCATCCCAGCTGTCCATACATTAGTAATGGGGATTATCCTCAAGTATCTATGTTCGTGGGGGGGATATTAACTAGGGAGGGGGAAGTATACTTGTGTATGCCTTATATCACTAGCCGATGATGTTTTGCTTCTTAGTAGAATATTAGGATACCTCAGCGGGCGACTCGGTAGTTTTAGGGGGGTAGCATAAGGGGACGGGGGGTTGGAAATGATTCCAGTTGTTGCGGAATAGTTTAGATATTCAAAGTAGGTAGATTTTTTTTCAAAAATAAATTAGACCTTAGGGACCCTCCTACTTTGACATTATCAATGTTGTTTTTTTTTATTTAAAAACCGTTAATTTCTCGTTTTTTGGCGCTCTAAATGTATAATAAAAACACGTTTTTTTTTTTACAATTTTACAATTTTTTGTATAATGTCTTTAGACCTTGCACATGAACTTCCTCAAGATTTTGAATTTTACACCCCATAGCGATCACTTTTCCTCGACGATTTTTGGAAATTTCGTGTCAAAGAAAAGTTTTCATATGGATTTCGGATTGTAGGTAACTGATTGCTGAAACGTTTTAAGTCAAAACATATAGGGATACAAAGTTGAACCTAGTTCTACAGGGTTTCTTCCACGATTATTCAAATTATTATATTTTTAAACTGTCAACTCAATTTTTTCAAATGGAACACTCTGTATGTCTTGACTTAAAATGCTTCAGGAAGCAATTACCTACACGCTGAAATTGATATGACAACTTTTCGTCGAAATGAATTATTCAAAAACCATCGAAGAAAAGTGGTCACTATGGGGTATAGAATAAAAAATTGTCAATTTCGTTTTTTGGATGTTCTTATGCGGATCTAGCGATATAATAAAAAATTATTTATTATAAAAAAACACTTTTATATTGTACTTTCAGAGCGTCAAGGAACGAGAAATTGGCTATCTTTCATTTTTTTAAATTAATAACATTGAAAATATCAACTTTACCAAAAAAAAATTGTTGAACATTTCCTGTTGTAAATTGGTAAAAAAATATTAAAAATTGATAGAAAAAATGCAATATTTCTTTTTGTTATGAACAGAATTGGTTTAAACAATATCAGACCAGATAACCATCTGGTACATGGATTTTCAAAATCGATGGTGTCTCGAACTAACTCCAGCAAAAGAAACTGCATCCGAAATGTATTATTAACTCATGGGCCCATACTGCTTGCACTATAAGATATTGTCTTAAAAAGTGGTACATGTATATGTATTTCGACGAGATCTGGAACTATAATATATTATCAGCTAGTTCCAGTGAAGGGCTGTGGGTTAAATAGGAGTAAATAAGGGAAAATAAGTAAAACAAGCTGATAAGAGTACAGAAACCTGGGACTTGGCGTATCTACAAGAAGCTAAGACCTCAAATTCAGATAGATTATATTTTGAAATGATTTCCATAAAAATGTGGGGGGGGGAGGTTGTAAATAGGAGAAAATAAGTAAGGCAAGCTAATAAGAGTCCAGAAACTTCAGATTTGGCGTACTTGCTAGAAGCCAAAACATCAAATTTGTTATGACATCTGCTTGAAACATATTTTTAAAATTCTATGACCAGTTATTTCTACATACTAGAGTGCAAATATGGTACCAAGATGTTTTCCATTAAATAGGCTTGGATGGAAAATTTGGATGTGGATGTAGTGATTCGTTAGGCAGCGGTTTTTCATATAGTTTATTGTTTTACATTTTTCATTAAGGTAGACATTGCAAGTCTTACAAATAACTAATCATTATACTCTTCTCAGATTTACTGCACTTTTTATATAATTGTTGCACATTCTATAGGATACTCTTCGCAATTTCTTTTGTAAGTAATATTAGTTTTGGACATTTTTTGTTTAATTACAAAACAAAATATTGTTGTTTTTTTTATTTAAAAAATTAATAACTTATTTATTTATCGATCGATTTTATTCAAAGGGTTTTTCCTCTAGCTAACATTAACTTACTGTCCAAGTTTCACTACAGTCCGTCCTTTCATTCTTGAGTTATCGTGCTTACAAGAAACGTGACGGACGGACAAACATACGGATGGACGGACAGACAGACAGACCGAATAATATCTCATTTTACTTACCATAGACGTATCGTTACACATTATAACTGCACTACGGATTTATTTCCATGAAAACGGATTACTATGTGAAAAATTTGACTTACCAGGTCTATCAACAACAGCGTAGTGATAAATAATAAAATATAGGCACAATTATACTAAAAATATTTTAATAGTTTAATCATAACGTTGACCCAATCATTGATAAAAATTTGTTAGATAGGCCCGTTTCATTCTATATATCTCCATAATCATCTGATTAAGAGGCAGAGTATAGTATCCAATTTGAAAGACCTTGATGCCACATGCGGATATGTAAAGCTACTGCCTGGAACTCCTAGAGCTTTTTCAGTGAGGCATTTTGTAGATGTCACACGTAAGCGAGGAAGTTTTACCTTGAATGCCTTTGAACGGGACCGACATCACAGTCACTCATATAAGTTGTACCTTTGTATGTTAACAACGATTTCTCTTAGTCATTTGAAATTTCCTATCTGCTTATTAATTGTGACAAATTTATTTCGTTTTAAATTGTTTCTGCCAATATTTCTCTTTGCTGATTGTTAATTTGAAATTGATGAACAAATCTATAGCCCAGTCAATTTATACATCCGACCTTGCAAAAGGTCATGTAGTTCTAATTTTTTGATATGTTGTCATGACCTATACCGTAAGGCCTGTACGAGATGCGCAATGCTCAAAAAATGGCAAAATTCTTCCATTTGTTTCAGTTTTTGCTCAATATTTCACAAAGCATGCATCTTACAGAAACGGTTATTGCTAATTTAGTAGATTAAATTTGCTAGTCTTAAAGCCCAAACCGAGTTCTGTATATGGCCAGTACTTTCCCAGATACAGCTCTTCAAAAATTGACAATTGTCCCCAAAAAGTGAAAAAATTTCGTTTTGGTCATGTACCTCTCCAAATATCAGAAAAAGTACTCATCCCTCAGGAAAGTTATAGCTAATGAATTTGTAGCAAATTTATTTAGCTTTAATTTCAGCTAAGGACGTCCGTAAGCCCAACAGTTCGCTCGAAAATGACATTGTTATACATTAAGTTTAGTTGCTATAAAGAATATATCAAGAAGTTTATGGTTGTTATAATAATATGATGTGACATACGAATAAAGATTATTCAATACATTAAAACATTGTGGTTTATCAAAAATAACTAGAACCTACGTGAACTAAACTAATAAACATAACAGACATAAAACAATATCAGATAAAATGGATTTTGGGGGGAAAAAACGTAATTACCATAGTGAATATTCACATGTTAAAAAAAGTAATCTACTACGTTATGTTTCATTTATTTCGACGGCGCTGACTTTGGGAAATCCTTGGGGGCTCCCTTAGCAGGTAGAGAGAGCTTCTTAACTGCGGCTGTGATAGTGGTGGGGTGGTCTTCGTCGCCGTCGAAATTCTCAAGTTGAACAGATGGAACGTTCTGGCATGAATTGGAAATCATGCCAGAACAGTAAAATTTACATCGTACTGAGCATTTTAATCCAGTTATGTGCCAGCTGCATATCCCACTACATATTTTTCTGCATGTACAAGATATTAAGCGCTGTAGATTGTGCGGAGCGAAATCCATGGTTGCCACTGCAGGATTGATCCCATGGCAGCCCCTGATCATTGATCTTCCACCCTCAATCTGAGCTTTTATTACTCCCAACCACATCTAAACTTCTTGGTAAGTTCTATAAGAATAGTGGCATGCTGCGTCTTATGTTTAGGACAAAGACCAAGGTTAAGCTTTGCAATGGTTGCCATCTTTATGAAAAACTGGTAGAAGAGGCTATTCAAAGTGTCCTTCTTTACATCACCCCCGTAAAGAGACACGAAGTATTTCTCCCCAGCTGTGGCTATTGCCTAACGACTGGAATCTGGCTGCAGTAGATCTGTAGCCTGTTCCATGAGGTGGGGATTTTTCTGGAGGACGCTGGCCAATTTTGTTTTTCTCTACCAGAAAGGGGCAGAGGTGGTGTCAATATCGCTGAAGGTATGCGGAAAAATCAGTCCCTTGTGTGTTTTGTGGCTCCGTGGGTATAACTTGAGCTTGAAAAATACACACCCAGCTTCGCGCTTTCCATTGTTCTGGAGGTACACGTTCGTTGCAGTTGAGTTCAAACGATTGAAAGGACGAGGAGGTTCATATCTTCCCCTCGTGAGATGAACACTTTGCCCGATATTTGGAAAGACACATGACCAAGACGATTTTTTTTCACTTCTTGGAGACAATTGCCAATTTTTGATGTGCTGTATCTCGGACACTTCTTGACCTACCGAACCTGATCTGGGCTTAAATTGTGTCATATTCAATATACTTCAAAAAAGGGCTAATAAAATTGTATGTACAATGCATACGTTACGAAACAAGTGCAAAAATTTCGTTGTTTTTTGGGCATTGCGCAGGTCGCGAAGGCCTCAAAGTTGCAAATTTGGTTTATTACTATTGGCACAGGTACTATAATGTATTGAAAAATTAGAAATATATGACATTTTGCAAGGTCGAACCCTTTTTTGTGTATAGATCCCAAATACGCGATAACAAACAAGTTGTAGTGGTTGTCTAAAAGTAATGAACTTATCTTTGTCTTCTCATGCTAATAAAATGGTCGCAAATATTAAGGATCTTATTTTCATTTCAATATAATATTATGTTATGCTAATTATTAGATTTCTATACGTGAATAAAGCGTGTATTCTTTGTATTCTTAATAACTCACGTTCACACGTGTATAAGTCCGATGACAATGAAATGTAGAATATCTAATATCGTTTTAAATCCAATATGGCGCACACCCCGAAATGACAGATTACCTATTTCTTTTCACAGTCCCCTTGATGTGGGTATAAAATAAAAGCATTTGATAAGTAAAATACGATAAACTATCTAACGTCATTTTAAACACAACTTGGCGGACGACTCAAGATGCCGAATTATCATTTTCATGACAACCCCGTCAATGTGGGTATTGAATGGAAGGGTTTGACGAGTATAATACGATAAACGATGCGACGTCATTCTACATCCTATAAGGCAGGAGGGCCATGATGGAGGATCACCTTTTTCTTCACAACCCCCTTGATATGGGTATCAAATGAAAGGTTTTGACGAGTTAAATACGACAAACTATGCGACGTCATTGTAAATCCACTATGGAGGACGCCCCAAGATGGTGGATTACCTTTTTCTTCACAATGCATTCAATATATTATCACAAAAGCTATAAAGCTTCTGAAAAATGTTTATCTCTCAATTCAAGGAACACCCTAAACCACTTATGTATCTAAAAATGGGTCTTTGGTTTTGCAGATCACTTAACGCTCTACTACTCTTACTCTACCATGACTTTTAGAGACTCTCCTTTAAAATTTAACTTGAATAAGTTGGAAGAAATGCAATCAATTTTGTTTCTCAATTTAAACAAACCATATCGCACTATATAACAGCGTACATCGTCGTGTGACACAATCTAAACATACTGAAATTTAACTAAATATGTTTAATTCAGCAATTAAAATGGAAACTTTTTGTTGAGCTACCTTGTAAGAATTCACTTTATTTTGTAATTGCAGATGACTGCGTCCTCACCACTTGTCTACATGAAAAATAATACAGAAAATAGTAATACATTATTAAATATGACATTAAGCCAGTATAAAGCAGATTTCATCAACTTCATATACCAAATGAATAGTAATTACCTACGAAAATTATATTTGTTTAAATTTATTAAGTAATACATATACTGAGAGTAAATGTAGATACATTTAAGTATAATCATTGAATGTAGTGTTGGAATAATTTCGAAATTAATACTTACCTTAAATATACAATTCATTTGATTGATGTAACTGGAAATTGTTGTTGTTCTGGTTCTATAATAATTTAACTATGCATCTTCTTTATCTAAGTCGAATAAAATACAATATTAGTTTCAGTTATATTAAATATTAGCCAGGTTCCCAGGAGGACAATAGCGACAAAAGCTCATAAAAAATCATTCTATGTTAACTTTAGATTTTTTGATAGGTTTTTAATAGTAGAAAAGTATTTTTAAAAGTTTTTAAGGCTACTGTGGGAGAAACAGATTACAAAATGACGTCAAACTAAAAAAAAAATTTGAATATAACTCTTAAAATACAAAAAATAACAAAAGCTATCGTGGAGATGACAATTAAAGAGCAGAAAATTCTACAAAAAGAAGTCTACAAAAAGTTATTTCGTACATACAACAAAAAAACATTTTCATTTGCAAAAATGGCAAAGATGTAGCTGTCATTATTATACAGGGTGTCCCATAATTGAGTTCCCGTATCTGTGATTCCTGAGTTCATACTGGGCCCATATGCCTTAGTACAAAAATGTATGCCTGAGGAAGTACATTCTCTTAAAGTGAGACAGAATAACATTTTTTTTCAATCGCTTCCCTTATATTGAAGACATAATTTTCAAATTTTGATAGGAGCTGTACCTCTGCAAGTACTCTATGTAAACTTTACAACAATATCCTTTGTTTCTCAATTCTTTTTCATAGTTATTAACATTTGACTGGTTGTAATTTTTAGCAGCCTGTAAAAGAACGGAATAATTGAACATTTTTATAGAGCATTGAAAGGGCTGCAAAAAAGGTACTCTTAAAAATTATTGTAATATCAATCAAAATACAAGGAATTGTCGTCTTTTCCTATATTTGTATTTAACATATATTTACAATTAATTCTAGAACAAAATGTTGTAATAGCAGAAAAGCAATTTATTTAAAAAATACATTAATAACAAATGCTCCAAATGATGTCCACTGTGGGATTAGTAAAATGTTAGCGTTTCGTTCCGTGGCTAGCAACTGCCTTATACGCTTTTCCAATGAACTCAACATGGCCGCTCATATATATTTAGTAGGCCAAATAATGTGTCGATGAGATATATAAATGAAATGTCACACGAAACGCCGACGTACTCTACACCCTACAGAGACAAGCGCACAAGCATGTTTGAGTATATGAGTTATTTCCTTCTCGAGTATTGCGTTCCTTAACCCCTCTCCTAGGATTATGCTGATGGGGGTAGAGTGCGTCAAGTAAAGAGTGGGGTACTCGCTTCGTTCCTGTCCAGTTTATCCATCGTTCTTCTTCTACCATCAGGTTTCTTGTGACTTTGTCACTGATGGGGGAATGGTGTGGCGTGTGACGTTTCCCTTAAATCTCACCGCCACATCATTTGGCCCACTAAGTATATATACGAGCGGCCATGTTGAGTTCGTTGGAAAAGCGTATAAGGCAGTGGCTACTCCAGCCTTACTGACGACTTCACGGAGTAGCCACAGAATGAAACGCTAATATTTTCTAACTCCACATCCACCTGTTTCACTACACAAATTAATTAATACTTTTAAAATCTTGTGTAATATCAATAAAAAATTACCATTTTTTCTCTGTAGGTCATAGGCTTGTGAAACAGGAAACATGTCGCGTTTGAGAAACAAAAAGTATTTGGTCGTTATCAAGTTTACATAGAGTACTTATAGAGATACAGTTTCCATGAAAATTCGAAAATGTTATCTTTGATATAACTGAAAGTTTTGGAAATAATTTTTTCTGCCTGACTTTATGAGGATGAACAAATACTAGGTAAAAACGTGTCTGTTGACTATTTTCTCTTATTGCATAATTCGTTTCACATACAGATTCGCCAAATATAGTTCGTGATATAGTAACTTCCTATTGATAGCAGAATACGTGGAGGCGCCGACCCGGTCAAGCGGTGGTGGTTTGAACGAATACCAATGCCCCGCGCAGATACACGTTTACATATCACGAACTGTAATTGCCGAATCTGTACATGGAAATAAGATGGAAGTACAGGAAAGAACGAATAGAACACATGGAATAAACTTCAATAAACAGTTGACTGTCGTTCTGCGATACGAAAAACATAAAAATATATACAGGACTTCCATATCTAACCAGAAACCTTAATCTTCGTCATATTGACAACATATCGACAAACATTATATTACCCACGCGTTATTCTAGATGGCCTGTCGTTACTGTATAAAACGTCTGGTAGTACGCCTACCACGGTTGCTTTTAAGTGTATGTCCTCAGTAAAGCTCCTTTCTATTACTTCCCTGGTAGAACTCTCCAAGGCTTTGGAGGGCCTTTCTTAATATCTAACTTTCTTTGAATTGTTCAATTGCTCCCTCTCTCCAGCTGACGTGGTCTAAAATTGACAGAACGGTAGAGAATATCTCTCCATCCACATGTGGAGCGCATCATGCAGTATGTCTGTGTCGCTAATATTACATGTTTTAGTAAAAGACAAGGAAACAATTAAGTATAAGATAAATTGTCTATATTTCAGAATTCACAGAACCCTGAATTAAACACAACTTGCAATGGTGGTAGTAGCACGTTCACCAAGTCCACATCTATTGGAATGATCTATGATGGTGATACATTAAAGGGTAGTAGATGATCTTTTTAGATACTTGATGGGCTTAGTATATCTTCTAGACACACTAGAATGTTCATTCGAAAAATCAAATTAATTTATTAACATTATTGTAATGGGTGAAGATATACAAAATCGTCTATCACTTTTTCGATATTGATATCAATATCTCTTTCAATTGCCAGCAGAGCTGGTGAAGTTAACCTATCCTGCCCTGTAGTATTTCTGCAGTAGGTCTTTAAACGCCGCAAACATGAATCCACATTTCGCGGAATTCATCGGAATTGTGAAAATTAATTGAAAAAGATTGAAAATGAGAGGGACCGCATTTTCTTTTGGGTTTAGGGTTTCCTGTATATGGTTTAACTTTTTGCACTCGCTTTCCCTTGTAATGAAACAATCCTTTATAGGATTTTGCAAAAAATGGAATATTATGGCATATATGGCACCGAAAATAACTGGTTCAAAACCTATTTACTTGAAAGAGAGATGCGTGCGTTGAAATAACCGAGACAGAGAATAACGTAATAAAAAAAAATTATTCTGATTATGCTGTGGTTGAGAGTGGAGTTCCACAGGGATCGATTCTAGGTCCAACATTATTCTTGATATACATCAATGATATAGTCTCAAATTTCCCAGAAGTAGAATTTTCATTATTTGCAGACGATACGAGCATAATAATAAAGGACAAGAATAAAGACAATTTAGTAAACAAAGCACAAACTTTATTAGAGAGTATATCAGATTGGTTTCTTGCAAATAAACTCGCACTCAACTGCAGTAAAACAAATAATATAACTTTCCAACTACAGGGCGAGACAAATACTATTCTTAAATTGAACGATGAAGAAATACTACCTACTAGTTCTACAAAATTCCTCGGTATCCATATCGATTCACAACTGAATTGGTCAGTACATATTAGCAACCTAAAAGTAAAATTAAGCAAGGCTATATATGCCATTTTAACCATTAAAAAAAATGTCGACTTGGCCTTAGCAAAAATAGTTTATTTTGCATACTTTCAGAGTTTGCTACAATATGGAATTGAATTTTGGGGTGGAGCTAGTAGTTCTGAGCAGTTATTTTTGGTGCAGAAAAAAGCAATTAGAATATTATGTGACTTATCCCCTAGAGATTCCTGTAGAAGTTATTTTAAAGACATAAAAATATTTACTTTAACTAATTTATATATCTACAGACTTTCAATTTTAATACACAAAAACAAAAATTCTCTTAGTACGCCAGTTAATATACATAATTATGCGACACGTCATCAAGATTACTTATTACCAAAATATAACTATAGTAGAACTAGAAAGGGTCCTCTATATTCGGGAATAAAAATTTATAATACATTGCCCACAGATCTAAAATCATTAAATTGCAAAGCTTTTAAGCGAAAAATAAAAATACTGTTACATAGACATGTATTTTATAACTTAAATGAATATTTCGCAGCTACACTTTAAAACAGGAAGAGAGCGCCACCTATTTTTGCCATCTTTTGTTCTCCACTCGATTCTTATGTTTTGATTTGTACTTTGTTCTTCTAATTTAGTATGCTTTTGATGTATATATATGTATATATAAGAAATATATATTTTTTTTTTTGATAATCATTTATAGGTATTTATTATAACGTATTATTATTAGGGCTTATTTGTATTTGTTTAGTTATAGTTTTAGATATGTTCTATGTACAGAAAACATGTGTATATATAATATCCATTAGCCATTTTTCCCTACACCTTTAAGTAGGTTTTTTTTGCTATCACATTATAAGTATATTGACATCACCTATTTTTAAGTATTGTGATAACAGCGGGAAATAAATGTTTACTTACTTACTTACTTACTTACTTTGCAAACAGCAGAAAAAGTATCTATGAGAACTAAAAGAAAAACTGTTTGTAAAATTATTGATTTATAATCTTTTGCAATTCTCATTTTAACACTAGTTTCTGCACAGTCCCCTTACGGCTATGCAGAGTATCCACATAACCCCCTACGGCCATGAAGATTCAGTTAAAATGAGAACAAAATCCTAAAATGAACTTATTTACTTACATACCTCGTCTTTTGGAAAAATTCTTCACTCAAGTGGATTACATTTTCATGAAATCTATCATTCTGTTTCTTGGAAATGCTTAGCCTTTGAAACGTTTTTCGCCCTTATTCTGGAGTTCATCAGAAAGGCACAAAGCCACCCGCACGATGTTTTATACAAAAACCAAGGCAATTACCAACTTCTTTGACATTAACGTTCAACATTGACTGAATGAAAAAACAGATTTTCACCCATTGTCCAATAAGAAGGACAAATTCATTTTAGCATTTTAATTGCTAGCATAACCAGAATTCAGTTTGTCGAAAGAATGCAAAGATTGTAGGTCAATAGTTTTTCTTTTAGTTCTCATAGATAGTTTTTTCTGCTATTTGCAAAATCCTATAAAGAATATGTTTCATTACAAGTATAAGCAAACAGAAAATAACTCACTTTTAAACATCGCTTTCCCTTGGTCATTTGGGTTTATAGGGTTATCGTTTAAGAGTTACAGTTGTTTTCATCCATTGGGTTATCTGTGAAGAATCCCTGCCTACCCAATAAACATGCTGAAGTTACGCCATTGCTTAGAATCGTTGTCTCGATATTTAGTTTAGCCTTAAAAATGAATGTTATCTGCAGGAAATAAAATTGGGAAGAATGCCGTCTTTAGAAAAATGGACTGAAAAAGCTACCAGACTATTGTTGTGTTATGCACCTTTTCGAAATCATTTGAATCTGTTTATTAACCAATTACAGTTCAGTTAAACCTGCCATTTCTGTTTCTCAACATGGTTTTTCGCTTGCAAAATCTACTAGTAACAATTTACTGAGTAGAATTCAAGATGCTAAAAACACAATACGGGGTAACATACATCCGGATGATATTTACATAAACTTTATTAAGACTTTGACAGAATGGGTCACCTAATTCTGATGAATACATTAAAGTATTATGAAATATCGAAGTAAACTCTGTTGTCATTAATCTACTAGGTTCTGATCCCCATAGACAATAAGTTTATTTCAATTTAGATATTTATCAAACCTCTTGTTTTGAAATTGGTTCTGGTGTACCACAAGGAGGCAAGATAGGCTCGTTGCTATTTATCATTTGATTAATAATTTCCTGATGTACTTAGGTAATCTACTTGCCCTCGTGTTACAGATGATTGTAAGGTATGTCGCAGAATTCAAAATGGCAGGGATTGTACGCTGTTATAAGAAAAAATAAATAAGAAATGAATATAGTGCAGTCATTTTAAAGTTGAGCTTAATATTATGAAGTATGTAAACACATCATTTTGTCATATAATTCAAACCATACATTTTTCTTATACCGTTAGTAATAGTAGTATTATTACTTCCACATCCACGTAGTGGATTGGAAGTATAGTAATCGCAAAAAAATTTTCAAAAATTTTTATTCGTGAAATAGGTTTAGAATGTCATGAAACGTCGAGATTTTAAATTTGAGCGAAAAAAAATTTTCTGTCTGTCGGTCTGTCTGTCGGTCTGTCTGTCGGGCTGTCTGTCGGTCTGTCTGTAACTTTTTTTGTCCGCACGCTTTCTCCGGAACGGTTTAAGATATTGACCTGAAATTTTGTACACGTATACAGGGTGATTCACGTAGGCAATTCATTAGAAGTTTTTCAACTTGCAGTTGGATTAGAAACTTGAAATTTGGTATGCAGCCATAATCGATCATGCCCGTTCTACCTAAAATATTTTCAGTCCTCCAACTATACAGGGTGTGCCAAAAATTGGTACCAACTTTCTTATTTTAAATGGAAACCTATACTTTTCTTTACATGGTTCGATTGGTCTTCTAATTCTGAGTTTAGAGAACCTAAGTTATGTTAAGTTATCTATTACAATTTTTGACATATGTCCAATTTTATGAAAAAAATTGCCGCTGTAGTAGTTTACGAACAAATTTGTATCTCGCAAACCTTTCAAAATTATGAAACCAAATTTGTGAAGCAGTTAGCTGGAAGTCCAGGCTAACTTTTGATGTCCCATCGGTGGTCCCATTTTGTACCATATGGGCGCAGTAGATTTTCAAATGGCGCAATCAAAAATTGTCAAAAAGTCAATTTTTTCAAATGGTACCTACTATTTTTTTTCACACCATTCAAAAGAAAATTGAATTTTAGGGTGAGTTACTTAAGCATTCCCTATACCTAACTTCACCCCATATCGAGTTATTCAATAAAAATGAAGAAATACCTTATCTTGCCGAGAGATTCCTTACTTCCTCAAGTATGCCATGGAAACAAAAGACAGTTGTAATAATTTTTAAAGAAAAATATGGATTCTTATTTAATTACACACAACACCAACAAATTATTATTAACATATAAGAACAATGTTGACGAAATTCTGACGTAAATGTTCAATGTGACCACCATATTTTTGTTCAAATATTCTATTATTCTACTTTCAACAGATTGCGTAGCACATCTTTGCGCCTACCATTTCTGACGCCAGGAATCAATGCAAAATTGAATTTTAGGGCCACTTTTATTAACATTGTGTATGTCTATCTACAGTCGTTTTTGAGTTATTGGCATTTTTTGAAAAAAATAGTGTTTTTTTTTCTCAAGGGTAGTAGGCTTTGGAAACAATCATTTCGTTTTAATTTTTATTCAAAAATCGTATTGCAGTAATAAATAGTAACAACAAAATAACAACAAATAAACAGATTAACAAAATAATCATTTCAATACAAATGCTCAATGTGTGCACCGTTTTCACTGACAGAATTTCGTCAACATTGTTCTTGTTCGTTAATAATAATTTGTTGGTGTTGTGTGTAATTAAATAGGAATCCATATTTTTCTTTAAAAATTATTACAACTGTCTTTTGTTTCCATGGCATACTTGACGAAGTAAGGAATCTCTCGGCAAGATAAGGTATTTCTTGATTTTTATTGAATAACTCGATACGGGGTGAAGTTAGGTATAGGGAATGCTTAAGTAACTCACCCTAAAATTCAATTTTCTTTCGAACGGTTTGAAAAAAAAAGTAGGTGCCATTTGAAAAAATTGACTTTTTGACAATTTTTGATTGCGACATTTGAAAATCGACTGCGCCCATATGGTACAAAATGGGACCACCCATGGGACATCAGAAGTTAGCCTGGACTTCCAGCTAACTGCTTTACAAATTTGGTTTCATAATTTTGAAAGGTTTGCGAGATACAAATTTGTTCGTAAACTACTACAGCGGCAATTTTTTTCAAAAAATTGGACATATGTCAAAAATTGTAATAGATAAGTTAACCTAACTTAGGTTCTCTAAACTCAGAATTAGAAGACCAATCGAACCATGTAAAGAAAAATATAGGTTTCTATTTAAAATAAGAAAGTTGGTACCAATTTTTGGCACACCCTGTATAGTTGGAGGAATGAAAATATTTTAGGTAGAACGGGCATGATAGATTATGGCTGCATACCAAATTTCAAGTTTCTAATCCAACTGCAAGTTGAAAAACTTCTAATGAATGGCCTACGTGAATCACCCTGTATATTATAACGAGATCTGGAACTGGATTGTTTTTTGAGGAAATCCGGTGAAGGGTTGGGGGTTAAATAGGGGTAAATAGGGGGAAATAAGTAAAGCAAGCTTGTTAGAGTACAGAAACTTGAAATTCGGTGTATGTACTAGAAGTCAGGGCCTCAGATTTTTTTATAATATTTTTCAACCCCCCACCACCCCTACCCCATTAAAGGGGTTGATAAAATAAAGTTGAGATATTCATTTGAAATTTCGTACACGTATGTATTATAACGATGTCTAGAATTAGATTATATTTTGGGATGATTCCGTTGAAGGGTTGGGGGTTAATTTGAAGTAAATAGAGGAATATAAGTAAAACAAGTTGGTAAGAGTACAGAAACTTGAAATTCGGTGTATGTACTAGAAGCCAAAGCGTCAGAATTTTTAATAATATTTTTCAACCCCCACCACCCCTACTCCAATTTGAAAAGGGTTGATAAAATAAAATTGAGATATTCATTTGAAATTTTCTACACGTATGTATTATAACGACATCTGGAACTAGATTATATTTTGAGATAATTCCGTTGAAGGGTTGGGGGTTAAATAGGGGTAAATAGGGGAAAATAAATAAAGCAAGCTGGTAAGACTACAGAAACTTGAAATTCGGTGTATGAAATAGAAGCCAAGGTCTCAGATTATTTATAATATTTTTCAACCCCCACCACCCCTACTTCATTATTAAAAGGGTTGATAAAATAAAATCGAGATATTCATTTGAAATTTGGTACACGTATGAATTATAACGACATCTGGAACTAGACTATACTTTGAGATGATTCCGTTGAAGGGTTGGGGGTTATTTAGGGGTCAATAGGGGGAAATAAGTAAAGCAAGCTGGTATGAGTACAGAAACTTGAAATTCGGTGTATGTACAAGAAGTTAAGGCCTCAGATTTTTTTATAATATTTTTCAACCCCCGCACCACCCCTACCCCATTAATGGGGTTGACAAAATAAAGTTGAGATATTCATTTGAAATTTCGTACACGTATGTATTATAACGACGTCTGGAATTAGTTTATATTTTGAGATGATTCCGTTGAAGGGTTGGGGGTTAATTTGGGGTAAATAGAGGAATATAAGTAAAGCGTTGGTAAGGCTACAGAAACTTGAAATTCGGTACTAGAAGCCACAGCGTCAGATTTTCTTATAATATTTTTCAACCCAACCACCCCTACTCCAATATGAAAAGGGTTGATAAAATAAAATTGAGATATTCATTTGAAATTTGGTACACGTATGTATTATAACGACGTTTGAAACTAGATCATAATTTGAGATGATGCCGTTGAAGGGTTGGGGGTTAAATAGGGGCAAATAGGGGAAAATAAGTAAAGCAAGCTGGCAAGACTACAAAAATTTGGGATTCGGTGTATATACTAGAAACCAAGGCCTAAGATTTCTTTCTAATATTTTTCAAACTCTACCACCTCCGCTTCATTATTAATGGGATTGATAACATCAAATTGAGATATTCACTTGAAAGTTAGTACACGTATGTATTGTAGTGACATCTGATTGAGATGACTCCATTGAGGTGGTAGGTTGTAAATAGTGGAAAATAAGTACGGTAAACTAGAAACTTCATTTTTAACGTATATGGTAGAAACCAACTCCTCAAACTTTTCTATGACATCTACCCCAAATATTATTAAAATTCTATGACCAATAATTTCCACATACTAGAGTGCAAATATAACCAAGATTATTCCTTTAAAGTGACTTGGACGAATAATCTGGATGTGGAAGTAGTGATTCCTTAGGCAGCGGTTTTTTTAATAAAACGTTGTCTTTTAGTAGTCTTGTAAGACAAACAACTAACACCGTCTTAAAAAAGTTAGATTTTAGAGACACAAAAGATATTATTCATTTACATCCGCACAAATCCATCATATTAAACGAAATTCAAGGAGGTGGTCGTAACAGCAGTCTGATTTTTATATCGTAGTGACATACATTGTTTATTTGAAATTCTGAAAATTGTAAGTTGGATATTCTCTGTTTGTGATCTTTTTATATATTACTAATATTTTCTGTTTTTATATTGTTAAGAACATGAAATTTCTTTGTTTCTTATTTGCTCATTTTTTCTTATGGAAAAATTAGAAACTCTTTAAAAATTTAACTAAACATTGATCCTAACCGAAAGATGTTTTTTTCCAAATGTCTCTTTTTTTAACAGTCTATCTCAAATGTGATATTCCTTAAGACTAAAACACAAACATGAAATAGGACAAATTATATTTTAACAAATTATGAACAGTCTGAAAGTTGACAGTTGTTTAATTTAACATAGACAGAGTACATTTAGTATACCTATCTCTAAATCCATCGATCCATCTGTTGCTATGTCAATTATTATAATACAGCCTGTGTTATACCTACGTGATTCACTATGAAGAAATTTGTAATTGTGGAACGACAATTAAATTCAACCTCAATGTAAACTTAAATAAATCTATTAATGTTTCATTTAGAGTTATTAGTTACCTAGATATGAATTCCCAAGTAGTTAATGCACTCACCAGCATCCTGCCACCGTGGTAAACCGATGACCCAAAGTAATTATAATCGTTTTAGTTTAGTTGGATTTAATGTATTCTTTTACCGAGAGATAATTCTTACGTGTCGTATATGGCACCGGATGCATTTTCGATGTTTTTTAATGATTTACTCTCTTACATTACCGCTTCTTTGATTGATTGCCTACTTTATTCTTTAACTGGATATTTGTGTTTTAATCGATGGTTACTGAAACAGTATACGGCTCGTTAGAGTACGAGGGGAAGTAAAAATTAAATAACCTTCTGTAAGTATTATAATTATTGGATTTATATACACATAATAAAAGGCTTGATTGACCTAAATTATAATATACAAATTAAAGTTGAATACCGAGTGTGTTCTGAATCGATAGAGATATGATCTCGTGAAAAATTACATAATTTTGCAATATCAGAAGCAGTCATATTTCAGAGAATATTTTCTTCGAACATCATGAAAATAGTTACTTGAGAGATGAGAATCAATTAAATTACTTACAATTTGATTCCTGCTTTATTTCTGTAGGACTAAAAGTCACAGAGCTTACAGTAAGAAATACAAAAAATGCAGTTGAAAGAATGAAGTTATATGACTTTTCTAGTATGATTTTAAATAGAAAATTTTACAGAATTCTAGTATTAAATTTTTGGAAAATCTCATGAACACTAAGTTTTTTACTTACGTATAGCTAGTTTTTGAAAGTAAAGTTCAACACAAAAATAAGCCTAATCTTTAAATTTCAAAAATGAGATAATTCTCGGGTATTTTTATCTACTGTATCCCCGTAGAAATAATCGTCAAAAATTAATAAAGAAATCATTTTTACGAAACCTGAAACAAAAAATATTTGAAAATAGAAATAATACATTGTTACAAAATTTATGTAATATGTAACTAAAGGCATTGATCATGTTTCATGTTTCTTAAATTTTATTTAATGTTTTTATATGCAGCTTTTTGTATAACAATGTATCGATACTGTAGCTAATTTAAGGGTTAGACCAAATGAGATATTTCATACATCCAGTTGTTCGGCGTCGATAGGATATACGTTACGGTCATTAGACCAATGATAACGTATGCCTCAATAGTTTGGTGGTCGAAAGGGCTACATCAAACGACCAAGCCAAAGTCTCCGGATTGCAGAGACCAGCATGCTTGGCAGTAACTAGTACAATGAGTACCACACCATCAGCTGTTCTGGAAGTCTTCCTGGAACTACCTCCTCTCCATATTTACCTGGAGAGGGAGGTCAGGTGGGCAATGTACAGATTCCATCAAGCGGTATCTAATATGCCGCAGGCTAGCATCATGGAGCACAGGCTGTTGGACGACTTAAACTATCACAGCATCCTGAGAATGCCTTCAGATGTGCTTCCAACTTTGATCAACTATGAACTGCCCTTTAAAGTCCTGTTTCCTGGAAGGGATGAATGGGATCGGAACAAAATCGACTTACAAAGGGCAGATAGTCGTTGGGTCACAGACGGCTCTAAAATTCCTGAAGGAACTGAAGCTCGTGTATACAGATTAGGAACATGCTCGTTTAGATATGGCAATAGAAGCAAGCGAGAGCGAAACAACTAGGCTATTCTTTTTTATTGTATAACACATCGTACATCGTGCCACCTGATTTTCCCATCACATGTGCGTGGGAAGCTCAGTGGAAGACACTGTTTTTATGGGCGGTGGGTTAGGTCGTTGAAACTAGTTCAATACTAAAACCAACATTTTCGGAATCTATAAAGTCGCAAACCAAAAGTAAGAATAACTTCGAGCCTGGGTGATAGTGCGACTATTGCCATTGAGTTGTGTGCACGGAGGCTAGAACAGACGCAGCCTAGACACAGATCAATATAAATATTTTTATTTCAGGCAGCTCTTAAAGCTGTACCGATGTATTTATAAAACGGTTTGGAATTGGCAGGTTGCTCTTACCCGACTGGGCAGAAACAAAAAACTGACTCTAATCTTGATACCTGGCCACTCTGGCATGGAAGGCAACGGACTTGTTGAATCTTTGGCCAGAGAAGTCGCGGCAACCAAATTTATAGGACCAGAACCGACACTTGGCGTATCTGCAAACTCTGCCAATGCTGTTATTTTAACCTAGACTGAATTGAAAACAATCTAGCACTGGCGGAAACTACCAGGATTAGTTCACTCAAAGGAGTTTATTATTTACCCCTTGAAATCAAGACCTAAAAACCTATTAGAGTTAAATAGTACACCTAAGAACTATAATTAGCCTATACACTGGGCATTGCACAGAATTGGACTGGTGGAAAACGTCGAATGCCGTCTGTATCTGGAGGATGATAAAACAGCAGAGCACGTTTGTGTACCTGTGTCGCCGCAGAAAGAACCAGATTCGCACTGTTTGGCAAAGAGCGACTGGAGCCAGAGGACATGGGACCCAATTTTCGAGTTCACATGAAATGAAGCCGTATGCGGAATAGTACGGGAGGTAACGCTGCATTTGAACAAGTCATTTTATACCGACTGAAAATCATAACAATAATAGTTTTCCCCTAGTACATAAGTGATTTGAACGTCAGCTACTATAGTAGTGGTGGAGGTAAGATCACAGCATGTTAAAGTTGTTTTACGTTGTAGTAGAGACGAAGCATTGAAGTTTTGTTAAGAAAGTTTTTTTATAAAAATAGCCGTTTTTGCACAATCTTCCGAGGGAAGAACTAACTGGACACCCGGTACGTGACTGACGGTATAATTCCCTCTCTTCAATATAGCTGATTATTTTTTTAGTTGAAAATGACCTCAAGAATCATCCCAAAAATTTTCGCACGGTATAAAAAAAACTCATAGCATAATTTTTTGAACAACTTTAACATGCGGTCACCTTTAGCTCTACCGCGGGCGCGGCAACTAACGCTCATTTTCCTGATTATTGAATATTAATCAACTGCTAAAAACTAAATTTATTCGGTATAAAATGCCTCGGAAAAATGCAGCTTTGCCTTCCGTACTAGAAAGCGACAATTTCGCACACGAAATTGGTTTTTGGATTTTTCAGTGTATGTGCGGATACTTTCGACAGGCGGTTATTTTCGGGTGCTATAGCAGTAGACGGAAACAATATTTTATTTATAGTTTGGAAGTTCACAACAGTAATAAAATGGACTTGGACGAACATATCATTTTTCAAACCATAAACAATTGCGAGGAAATGTCGTTTAGCGACGAAAAGCTGAAAACATACATTCTTTATTGGATTAAGCAAAAATATTTAAAAACTTAAACATTGAAAACTGTTTACAGACATGACATATAGGTAATATTTGAGCAACAAATTAATGCCGAAAATGTAAAAAAAGTAAAAAAAAATTCCGGCGGTGGGATTTGAACTCATGATTTCGCGCTTGCAAAGCATTGCTCTTACCATTTTTTTTCCGTTTTAAATTTTTTTATTCTATTTAGTTTTCTATATACCATTTGATAGGAGCTAAGATACTTGTATAGAGTTTATTATATATACGTCAAAATATTTACTTGCTACACCACTTGGGACCTTTTATTTTTATGGATTTATGTAATTCGCATGCTGAATGAAACACACGATTTCCGCCCGTGCACGGTATATTCCGTGTGAACTCGAAAATTGGATCCTTGGACGGTTTCTCACCCAACAAGATTATCCGCTTTATTAAAAAGCTGAATCTGTTGGGTGAACTATACCTAGGAGTGAGCCACAACAGACCTGACAGTCGCAGTGGAGGTTTTGACAAGAGCCCACTCACATATTAATCTAACCTAACGTAATCTGATTGGCGCCATCAACACTCAGCTAAAGAAACATCGTGAAATATTTTTTAAATATTTTAGAAATTCCTCTTCCTGTCGACAATGTCTTTACAGATGTGTTGGGATTCGCGCACTATTATAGTTAACCCCGCTTTGCTGTAAGCTATGCCTGACAGTATGTCAGCGTCCGTCGTGGGTGCCTGTTACGTATACGGCCTCACAACCCATGCTTCACATCAGCTCCTTCGTAAGATTGGACCAACTATTTGTAAGATGTCCATTTTACCTCGCCGTCTAGCGTTCCCCTGTACTATCAACCATTCTGTTGTCCATTTTCCAGCTGGTGAACTCTATAAATTAGAAAATTTGAGAGAATTAGATGATGCAGAGTCGCTTTGGAGGACGGATTTTCTGGAGAAGAGGCTGGAAGGGGCTGACTGGGGAATTCGTAAGAAACGACTCCACATCTACATCTTTAAGCATCAATTCGCCTTCGGTTTGCCTCCCTAGCGTAAAGAAATATAAGAAACTATTAGGTCAGCAATCTGACCATTGTGCGCATTGTAATATTTTTGTCACGATTTTTGCTCATATTCCAAGTTACCAATCTTGCGAATTTTTAATTTCATATTTGCAGTTTGGTGTTACCCACAAAGGCTTCAAGACATACCGTCTTATTTACTACATCATAACCATCCATCTTTTATTTGTCAGAGTAGCTATTATTTGCTCGAGCTACAATCATAATTTTTGTTTGTAATAATATAATAATTTCATTGTATACGGTAATTAGGGCTTATTGTTTGTAGCTTGTTCAGTAGATGAATGACCTAATCTTCACTTGCTTCTGAGGTAGTATCATCTGCAAATTTCAAATTAGAAGTCTTAAAGAATATTGGTCACAAAGCACAGGCCTGTCTGATCCTCTGCTAACTATACATTTGTCAAAGTTACTGTCGTCGGCTTTCACCACAGAAGAGTTTCCTTCATACAAACAGCGAATGACAAAGACCTGATACTTGAGAGTTTCCATCTCCAAAAATAGGGCCCACACTTTGTTCCATTCCAAATTGCCATTTACGATGTTCTACGAAACAGAGGGTTGAATTCCGTTAAGGAGTAATCGACATTTAAAAAATATTTTTTTGGCATCTCCCCACCACTTTATTCTTGAAGTTACAAAGTTGGAATACTAAAAAGATTCGAAGTTGTCTTGGGACTACGATGCATATATTTTCAATGCCACTTAATTGAGCAAAATACAGAGAAAACCCTAATATCCTATTCGGTCAGGGCTGTTACGCCCCCTAGCGCCCGTTTTAGGAACTCGAAAATATTTTCCAGCGATTTTTCAGGGTCACTTTAGTTAAGGTAATTTTTTCCCCAAACTTGTGCTTAGTTGCCTACCCTGTACATCTATTTTGATTCAAATTCCAATGCTAATAATAGAAAATAATTCTCAAAAATTTAAACAATGTAGTTAAGATATCTGACAAATCAGATAATTGCAAAAACACAATGCATCATACGGACCTGTATATTGGGAAAATACAAGCAAGGGATAAGAAAAAGTCAATAGTGATTTAAAAAATGTGAAAACCAATAAGCACCTCCTATATTTGTTCTCTTAGTAAAGTGGAGTACTAAAAGTAACAACTTTCTTTACCAACATTCACTTCACTAAACTATATTTTGTTTGATATATAAAAAAATTGACAAAAAATTCCCCAACGTGTTCCTTGTTCAGTTCAATGTCTCAAAATTCAATTGCTAAATACTTCTACGTCCCTCGTATGTTACGTAGGTGTATGAGAAATCAGAAGGAAAGAAATTGAAAAATACGTTTCATATACTTACTTTCATTATCATTCATTACTGTCAACAAATTTGGTATTAATACGGCCCATACCTAGATTACTAGCTATTTATCACTATAATTCTTTTAACAAACTGGTCAAATGTTTATTAAGTATCTAAAACGTAACCCAAAGAACATGTTAGCTAAATGTTTTGTTAGATCTACTTATTCAATACTAGTGGTTTTTTTAGTTTTAGATATCAAAATTGAAGGTAAAGACAGGGATAATGGTTCTAGTAGATAATAGTAGTATTATTCTTTATTCCAGTAATTCTTGTTTTTTTGGATTCTTCCCAGGAACCTTTACAAGAATCATTTACATATTATCTTATGCAATTATTCTTAAAGGCATTTGTTTCTTAAATGGAGGAGTTTCTTAAAAATGTTTCTTGTTGAAATAGATTTAGAATATCATGAGACGTCGAGATTTTAAATTTGAACTTTTTTGTGCGCACGTTTTCTCTAGAACTGTTTTAGATATTGACTTGAAATTTTGTACACGTATATATTATAATGAGATCTGGAACCACTACAAGAATGTAGGATTTGGTGTATATACTAGAAGCCAAAGGATAAGATTTTTTTATATTTTCCATCCCGACCATCATTCAAACTTCATTATTACAGGGGTTGATAAAACAAAATTGAGATATTCTCTTGAAATTTTGTACATATATATTATAACGACATCTGGAACTAGAGTATATTTTGAGATGATTATGTTGAAGGGTTGGGGGTTAAATATGGATAAATAGGAGAAAATGTGTAAAGCATGCTGGTAAGAGTACAATAACTTGAGATTTGGTGCATGTACTATAGAAGTCAAGACCCCAGATTTTTTTATAATATGTTTCGATCCTTCCACCAGCCACCCCCAGGGCTCCATTATTAAAGGGGCTGATAGAATTAAATTGAGATATTCACTTGAAATTTGGTACAAGTGTGTATTATGACAGCATCTGGAAGTAAATTATATTTTGAGATGATTCCGTCACAGGGTGGGGTTCAAGTAGGTGTAAATAGGGGAAAATGATTAAAGCAAGCTGGTAAGAGTACAGAAACATGAAATTTTGTATATAGGCTAGAAGCCAAAGTCTCAGATTAATTTATAATATTTTTCAACCCCTCCACCACCTCCACTCCATTATTAACAGAGCTGATAAAATAAAATTGATATATTCATTTAAAATTTGGTATAGGTATATGTATTGTAATGATATGTGTTTATGATGATTCCGTTGAAGGAGTGGGGGGGGGTTATTGGGAGAATAATTAGAGCAAGCTTATTAGAGTCCAGAATCTTCATTTTTGGCGTACATACTAGAAACCACCGCCTCCATTTTTTTTACATCTGCCTCAAAAAGTATGAAAATTCTATGACCAAATATTTCCACATACTAGAGTGCAAATATAGTCAAGATGTTTTCCTTTAAAGAGAATGGATGGAAAATCTGGATGTGGAAGTAGTGACTCCTTAGGCAGCTATTTTTCATTGAAGACCTTCAAGTCACAATTTTTATTTTATTTAAAGCATTTGGAGAACATCGTCTTTTTGATACATTCGGTAGTCTGTGGTATCATAACAGTTGAATATTTTGTTATTATTTACAGACATATTATTTGCTCTTTAAGCAGCTCTGTAATGATTAGGTCAAATTAGAGGTTTGAGCATTCAATCAAGAGTAAAGAAGACGGTAACACAGTTTGCGCACAGATGGAATGTACTGTCATTTCGTTCTAGGTTACATATTTTTATGGGTAAGGGATTTTATCAACATAATAACAAAGTAAGCAGAAGGTTTAGCAATAATATCTGAATTCTGACTTACTATAGAAGCTCAAAATCTCCTTATTTTGTAATAGTGAGCAGGGAAAGGTATCGTACCTTTTCCAGCGCAAAATATTTTCATCTCGAAGAATATTTTGTCATTAAGGAGACTTGGATGACAAAAAAGAAACAGAACTTAAACAATTATTTCTAACCTCTGAGTTGCGACAGTGGTGTAATTTTGAGTAAAACCATACATTTCCTCGTTTTCATATATGTACAGAAATTAGACTTGTGATGTATAATTCCTTAGCGAGGAGACCTATGACAATGTATTAAAAATCAGAATAAGCTTTTAATGCATCTGAGTTGCAATTGAGACCCTACCTAGCAATAAATGTTCAGTTTCTGTACATTTAAGGGTGTGTGGATTTTGTTAATAATCGTAATATTCTGGGAGGATTATTTTGTTGTTAAAGGAGCTTACTTTTCTATTTTAAAGAAGAAGGAACCTATAACGATGATTTTAGACTTTTGAGTTAAAATATGTGATAAAAATCAAACTTTTTTCAAAACATGAACACATTTTTCTTTCTCACAGGAGTTCTGATAGGAACAGGTAGGATTTTCATTCTGGGAATAATTTTCTGTGCTCAAAATTTTAAAATATTTTCAACTTGAAGAGAAGCTCATAGAGATCATGAGCTGTTACTAAATTTGTTACCACACAATCCTTTCTGGTTGCACGTCCTGACGTCGCACATATTCAGACAATTTTGTTTTCATTTATGTAATGCATAAGTGTTGCACACACGCAAAGATGAAGCCTTGCAACTATGACATAATGTAAAGGCAAAGGCCTTAAACTATGATCAGACTGACAGGCGGACATACAGCAGTGCATTTTGTACTGATTTATGGCCAACTTACAGAAGATACTAGTAACGATGACTTTCCAAACTAGCCACCTAGCTCCCGAACTATTACCAATTAACAATTGACGCCTTTCTTCATATGGAAACTGATCTTAATTGAATTATTTCGAATTTTGGTATGTTATTGTACGACTCAATGACATTGTTTTTTATTTTCCAAACACATCATTTATATTTAATATTTCACGTCATATGTCAGTCTTTGTAATAAGAAAGAATTCTATTGAGGTATGCTAAGGACAATAGAAATGGTGGTCTATAAACTACATCCAAGTATTGGTACAGTAAGTGCTTAGTTGTCAGTCCAGTTAGGATGAGTGTATCTAAATATTTCTTCACAATAGGATATGGGCCTCCATTAAGTATCATACCGGTAATATCGTCATGGCGGACTATGAATAATAACGAGTAATAACTCGAAATAATGATCAGATGTGAAAGTTGTTCTCCACATCTATGCCCGTCTGTATAACAATGATTAACTTTAAACAGTACTAAGCGTTTTAGTTGTAGTATCCATAAATTAATTATATATCTAACGAATATGTTATAAATATAAATTTAAAAAAACATGACTGTTTGGCATTTATGTTATTGTAGTTGTGTGTTGTTGATGTAGATAATAATGAAGAATTATTATAATTGAGTAATGCCCGTATAAACAATGTTATAACAAATAATAGGATTATTTATTATGATTTCGACACGAAAAGAATTTCTAAATGATTTCATTGAAATGTATTAGTAATAATAACTTTTACATGGGAAAATACACTTATGTTTTACTAACAAATAACTTTCTTTTAAGACCTAAACGTTACACATACTACGTACATCCAACATCTATTACTAATTTTCGACTTTAAAATTTACTTAATTTTCGTTAGACGCTACAAGTCTAACGAAAGCCATGAAAATTTGCAAACATAAAAAGAACTCAGCTACTGTAACCTCATTGAGATAATTAGCAGCTTAGCAAAACGGGAACAAAAGAAAACGTTTGTATTAGAATTTGTGATATTTTTAGGAATCTTACTGCGATTACTAAATTTCCTGTCATCAATAATATTTACCTCTGGAGACGTATTTTCCGCAAACACCAAAACTCGAAAACACGACACTCGAGACGAGTTTCGCTAACGACGTTAACGTCTTCGGGAGATAAAACAGGTTTTATTCAGTTTTAATCATCTTCAGATGGTGACAATGTGGTTAGCGAAAGGATTAGTAACATTAAAAAAAATGTAGTTTGAATTTCAGAGATCATTTTGATTAATTAATAATGAACAAGCTAACCATTATACTCTTCGCCCATTTATTACATTTTTTATGTAATTGCTGCACATTCTATAGGAACTCTTCGCAGTTTTTTTGTAAATAATATTAGCTTTAGACATTTTCAGTTTAATTACAAATCATATTTTTTTTTATTAAAAAATTACCAGACAGACGGACGGACGAACGGACATTTTGAAAGTTGTTCAGAATTCGATCACCATAACAGTGATATGCAATTTTTTCTCTACGAGCTATATTACCGGTGTTAGAAATGTGCCGAGCGAATGCAAGATACTATTCGTTTTGTATGTGCGAAGACTATAATAAAACAATCAGGAAGAAATTTTCAATACATATCAGCTTAGTATAAGAATAATGCATTCCAGGTAATAGCGAGTGGTGTCGAAGCTATTAACAATAATATTGGTGCTCCTAATTAATATTAAATTTTTACACCTTTAGCACTTGATCTAATAGTAAGCTAGTGTAACTAGCTGAACTGCAGTAGTTAAAATATGAAAAAACTTAATGCATCGCAATTGTCCACTTTTATTGTAGACACTTCATTTGCCATCGACCTGCACAAACAAAAGTCTAATGGTGTGGGGCCTGAAGACCTTTCTGACCAATTAATAGAACCAATTGGACTAATCCATCATCCTGAAAAGTTCCATTTAAATGCTGCTCCATGAGCAGAATATTGAGGAGCTCCATCGTGCTGATATACATTTCCTACGGTAGCTGGTTTAGGTGCAGGTACTCGACCAGCGAAGTTAAGCAAAGTCGGTCGGGTCCGGCACATGGACGGGTGGGTAACCCAAGTTCTTGTCAGAAACCTCAGTCCATATCCTAAGTTGTGAAAGTCTGACTGTACTTGGCAAGAAAAAAACAAGGGCTGATAACTGTATCAAGGAGTCCCTTATCAACAGACCCGAAGTCTGGTAAGCACCAGGTCTAGATAAGGAGTCCCAAGGTACAAGAAGTACGATAATAGATCCATAGAGGTCGCAGTGGACAAGGCCCAATCGCTAGCTCCTTCTAACTAAAATTTTAAAAAATCTAAAAATCGTGCTGATAATCCATTATATCTATAATGCTTTAAAAGAGCATTAGCTAGAAATGTTTGTGAATCATTTTACAAAACGCAACAGGTAATTTCTCCTAATAAGCGATTCTCAAGAAATGAAAAGACCAATAAAGTAATTATCAATGATACCACACCATTGATTGAAAAACGATACTAAAAATTTGCTTTTACCATTAAATTTGAATTTTTGTCAGACCATTGATGCTATTTGAAGTGAATCTGGCTTCATGGATAAAAGTATACAAGCAACCAAGCAACTAATAGCATCTATCCACCTCCAAAATTGCAAAATTGTGTGTGTCTACCATGGTTTCCGTGTTGCAGATGCTGTACCCGTTGTAGTGGTAAACTGCCTTAATTCTACGTATCGGACAGTCGTCCTGTTCGAATCTCACGAGATAACTTGTCCCAAGCGTACATTGGTTCTTTGAGCCGGATAACTTGTTGTTCTCACTTAGTATGTCCTTCCTTGGTCTTTCGAGCCGAATAACTAGTCGATACGTCTTAATTCAAACGTGTCGAATCCAAGCGAAGTCGAACCGGAATACACACCGAACAGCCAAGCAATGCTCAAATCGAATCTACAAGCCAATCCAAAGCGAAGCCAAGCCAAGCCAGATAAAGAAGAAATATGCACTGTGAGCTCAGCTGATGTAGTGTCCAGATCACTTTTGCGTGAAGAATCTCAAGTTGGAGGGCGATTCATCGTGAGCTAGCACCAGGGCTCTCTTCCACCAAATCAAGAATATATTTCATTTCATCTACATTTTGTCTACAAGCACGTCAGATGTTATATGAACACTGTGAAGTTTTCTACTTTTACACAGCGTGTCGAAGACAGATTTCCGTTGAAAAAAACATAGACTAACAATTTTTTTTTTATTCAAGATGCAAGTAGATGTGCGGTATTGTTTATCACTTTTATAATATCATAAACAATCAATAAAAAATAACAAAATAACAATGTATAACAATTCAAAAGTGTTAGCCTATTTGAATAAACTTATAGCGAATGATATGAGATGTTCACAATTTTATTTATTAATAAATATTTAAGACGCCGTAATCCGAAAATAAATCAAAATCGAATTACAATTTTTGCTATTTTTAGTAATAGACTTATGTATAGTATACACTCTTAGAGTTTGGCACTCCCTTCTCATTTCATCTTGAGTAGCAACCAGGAAATTGTTTTTATCTTCCAAAATATATATTAAGTGTAATTAGAAGAAGTAAAGATAAAAAGTGGAGGCAACTTTTTTATTTGAAACTCAATTATTGATTTTGGAGAGAAATGCACACGAAAATACGGAACGCCCTCGTGGATGAACGAAGCAGAAGACGGTGTAAATTTAGTCAACATTGAACATACCTGGTTTGACATCGAAACACGACATTTAAGGCAACTTATATATTTAAGGTGGCCATTCCCTAGAAAGAGACATCAGATAGGGAAATATTTATTATTTTTGGCCATAACTTTTATTTCTTAGTATGTATATTTAAAAAGACTACAAGACTACCTAAGTAGAACTATAACAAGGCTATTGCTATGAATTCTTACTCAATAATTTCCGTGGTTTGCAAAATAGTTAGATTTAAATATAAATATTGTGCTAATCTTCTTATTTAGTAATTTTAAATCTAACTGTTTTGGAAAATGCTAGAATTATAGAGTGAAAATTCATAGTACTAGGCTTGTTGTGGTTCAATATACAGGAAATTATGCTTTTTAATGTTTCAAAAAGTTTTATTAAAACTCTACACGTGTTTCGGCTTATTAGGCCTTTATCAAGAGTACAAGATATTACTAAATTTAAAATGTGTTCCTTACTTATTTATTGGTATAAATTATGCACCTTCATTAGGTATAAATAAGTAAGGAACACATTTTATATTTAGTAATATCTTGTACTCTTGATAAAGACCTAATAAGCCGAAACACGTGTAGAGTTTTAATAAAACTTTTGAAACATTAAAAAGCATAATTTCCTGTATATTTAAATTATTGAAGAATGTTTCACAAGGAACCAACCGTAGAATCAATCCAATGTATTGTTATGGTTCTACTTAGGTAGTCTTTTAGTTTTTTTAAATATACGTACTAAGAAAAAAAAGTTATGGTTAAAATTAATAAATATTTCCCTAACGGATGTCTCTTTCTACGTAATGGCCACCTTAAAGTTTTGCATATTTTTACAGATAAAACCATGAGTTACATGGGATTTGCTGTTTCTTATTTGCACAAAATAATAGAAGTGCTTGTAAATAAACCTTTGTATAATAGTTTTATAACGTGAAATAAACATTTAATCAAGTTATTGTGGTAAGCATCTATAGTAAATTCAGTGAATTTTCATTTATATAACAAATCACAAAATTTGATTTCTCATAAAAGGCAACACATATGTGAAGACTATTAAGCTATTAAATACAAGATAAAAAAATCTCAACAACCACGGTCTTAACAAGCATTCTTTTTCAGTATCAATCAGTACTAATGATACTTTTAATTATATTTTAAGTTGAATCTATTTCGCACTGCATTATTAACTTTCAACCAGTTGAACTCGTCTATCACACTGCTCGAAGACACGGAATCTAGATGTGTATATGCCCATTATATACATGTTTTTTAGTATTACCATATTAGACAACAATATGCGCTGTATAATTACCTATAAGATGAACAGGAAAGATTGTAGTATTAAATATTAGAAAAATGAAACCAAATAACAGAATACCGCTTAGCTCCAAGCTAAATTAAACGAAGTTATAAATGTCTGCACATTATTTAACTTGGAAATTATTCCTTATGAATTTGTTTACTACTCTAATACTAAGGATTGAAAATAAATTATTAAATAAATAATTCGTTATTTATCTGTAAATTTAAGTGACATTATTTATCTTATTATTAACACTATTTTAACAAATACTTTGTGATCCATACATTACCTAGTAAACCTACCTTTATTGTGTGGTACGTCTAATAACATTACATCACCTGTTGTGGTTGCCTGTTCGGTACATGGCTCACCACTATCAGCTTTATGGTGACATCATACTAACGTTTTAGAGTCGGCCTCTCACCATTTGGTTTTCTCTGGATTGTTACCCATTCTATATTGTTCTCTCTCCCGTTGGTGTAACCAAAAGTGGAAGGATTCTGAACTTTACTGAAGGGTTACTTTAGGGTATATATTTCTCAGAGAACCGAACTGATGATGATGCGATAACTTATCCAGAGACTTAGTAGCAAAGGTCTCCAGACACACAAATTCACTAATACGTCATTTGTCTCCTGCCCTAACGATCCATATCTCGGAGCTGTAAAGAAAGATGGAGAAGACTATAATGTTAGCATGTCTGATCTTCTTTCTTCTTTATGCTTCCGTTGCGCCAAATTTTGCTCAACTGGCAAGTTTCCGATCTTATCGTCTATATTCTTCGTTGAATCTCATACTCGCAGTTTCTGGTCTTATCCATAAGAGCCTCAAAGTAAATTATCTTATCTATCTCTACCGTGTGTGAATGGTTTAGATTTGCTACGATCACAATTTCTGTTTTGCTTTAATTTAGATCCAAGCCATACTCAGAGCGTATTGTTTGTAAGTTGCTGAGTAGATGTGAGCACTTTGTCACTTCCTGCAACTAATGTAGTAACACTTGCAAATTTTAAGCCAGTTCTTCCCAAAACTAATTCATACTGCCAGTCGTCCAGCACATATCGGATCACGTGCCCTCTACTGATATTAAAGAGGATTGAGGGTAGAACGTAGCCCTGTCTGATGCCGTTTACATCCATTACAATATTTCTATAATGTAACAATTAGTAGAAGATAATATCGGTAGAAAAGTTAAATTGTGTGAAACCATGATGAACAAGAGAGATGGAGATCCCATGTCCGCTAAATAAATCTTTTTTTTAAGGTGGCGTTTCTTCTAAATAGGATCCTCAATATAGTGCGCGGTTCTCGCAGGAGTATCCTCTCCGACACGAAGTTGAAAATCCGCTGTGAGCAAAAATCGACACAGTCGCCATCCTAGCGTTCCAATGAACGACCTAGGACGGATCTGTTGCTCCTCATTTTCCTTACATTTCGACACCAACAGTTTCCCCGCAGCCCACGCCAGAGATTCTACTCGTGTTGCTCGCTAGTAGTAAAATTCGAACTATAATCTTAATCTCAGAAACTGTCAAACTGACGAAATCGCGATCAGTGGCGTCGAGTAGTCCTCCATGGCTCATGACGTAGGGGTTTATTAGGTCGCCGCCCATATATCTGTGCGTCTGCCTCCCTCCCGTCGCCCTAATGCGGGCTGGGGAGGGTCGAGTCAATCTGCCTTGTTTGAGCTTGACTAGCTACTCAACAACGTCCTCTAGTAGGTCTCTCCATTTTTTTGGTTCGGGCTCCCCAGCCCTCACAAAGCCGACCCACCCCTTCGTCCAGTTCTCAGACCATTTATGTCCGTGCCGGCCGTCCCCTTCGGACTTGAAATTTTTAACTATTTCTTGAGCTTATATTAAAACAGTTAGTCAATTGAGTAATTTAGATTTGGTTTCATCAGTTTCAAAATACATATGGGCACACTAGTGTAGTATACAGACCAATTCAATAATTTTTAGTCGTGTACCTGTGTAATCAAACTGCCTTTGACGAATATGTATTGCGTATGTACGGTTTTCTCGGTGGTGTTGAAAAATGTATAATACTATTAATGTAGGCTGATGTCCTGCTTACAGCTTTTCACGTTCAACATTCAATAAATCTGACTTTCTTGATGATAAGTCAGAGAATGTCATCGAGATATTCCGCGTAATAATTATTTCTTACAAGTGAACATATCATTTAAATAAAAAAATAATAAAATCGGGCCTGTTATTGATCCCTGGAGGACTCCCATAGTTATGTTCAAGCAATCAGAGTTCACATAATCTACTTCTTTCTTAGTTTCAACTAAAGACACATATTGTAAGCGATTTCAAAGAAATATTTGATATCGAGCTCAGTGTGGCGCTTCTTATGCTATACATTTTTAAAATTAATGATATTTGATGTTGTTGACATAGTCGAATAGCCTGCTCTGATCGAAAAAGATTACCGCCGGACATTCGCCTACCTCAACATATTCAGTGATTTGTTAAAATAGCAGATGATGTTAAATTGTTCATACAAGAGCCATGCTGATTATTTGATACGATTGGGAACTTAAAAAAAAGCAAAACAGATGCAATAGTCGAAAACCCATATTTGATTTTTTTTAAATCCTTGTTGAATGACCACTGGTATATAGTGTTTTAAATAAAATGGACCCTTCCTTTTATCCAAAGGGATAATTTTTCCCCATCAACCTCACCCCATCAACATGGTTTTATGAAAAGTAGATCAACAACCTGATGTGTATTACGCAGTATATCTCAGAGGTTCTCGACCGACAAGGTCAGGTAGACGTAATATACACCGACTTCTCAAAGGCATTGGATCGATTAGATCATGGTGTATTGCTGAACAAGCTTGATGGTGTTGGTTTGTCACTCAATCTGATCACTCTTTTTAAGTCATACCTCAGCAACAGACTACAATTTGTTGAACACAAAGGCTACAAATCCAAAAACCTAAACGCAATTTCCGGAGTGCCACAAGGGTCGGTCTTGGGTCCTCTGCTATTTAATATATACATAAATGACATCACACACAATCTTAATACGAAACATCTACTGTACGCAGATGACATGAAGATCTACTGCTCAATCTCGGACATAGGCGATTGTATTAACCTACAACATGATCTTAACAGCATAAGTAGATGGTGTATAAAAATTAATCTGTCACTTAACAGTAAGAAGTATAATATTTTGTCATTCTATCGCAAGAAGAACGCGATTATATTTCCTTATAGTTTGGACTACACCTGTCTGCAACGTAAAAGTTCTTTTAAAGATTTAGGAGTCACCTTTGACCCCCAATTAAATTTCAGTAAATATATTCGTGAAATTCTCAGCAAAGCCAATAAGAACATGGGATTCATCATACGTAATTCAAAAGAGTTTAGCTCACGCGAAGTACTAATGTCTCTTTATTACGCTTTTGTTCGTTCTCATTTGGAAAATGCCTCCCTAATAAGGTATCCTAGATATGAACATCAAGTACATTTGCTCGAGAACGTACAGAGGAAGTTTTTAAAATTTGTAGCTTTTAAACTAACTGGTACCTACCCTCGAATTGGTTACCCCCATGACGTCTTATTGCTAGAATGTGACATGGTTTCTCTAGATACACGTAGACAAGCTCATTCCATAATTTTTCTATATAAATTATTAAATTCCATAATCGACTGCCCAGAAGTGCTAAGCCAGCTTAATTTAAATGTTCCTCGTCCCAGTTCTAGACATCTTAAAACCTTCAATCAACCTACGCCTCGTACACGGTTACTTGAATCGTCACCAGTGTTTACAATGTGTAAGAACTATTCGTCAGTGCAACAAAATATTGATGTATTTGACACCTCTCTGTCTAAAATAAAAACTGTATTTAACTAGCAAGTGATATTTACGATTAGGTTATAAATAGGATATACATTATATATCTGGACTTAATAAATATTTGTGTGTATGCGCGTATATAGGTTTATATGTCTGTATATGTATGCCGGCATACATAATTACATAAGTATGTATTTATCATTTGATTTTTGCTTGCCATAATGTCATGTCATAATGTTCTTGTCTTTTACCTGAAATGTACGTACCCTATTTTAATGGAAATTATATTAGAATGTAATTATAAGTATTATATGTTACACTTTGCCTATCCTGTAATTGGTCCTTGACTGATGGATAGTTGTAAATAAATAAATAAATAAATACCAAAAGTAGTAAGTAAATATATTTACATGTTTCTCGTCTTCCTTACTATATTTTAGCCTAACTAATGGTCAACAGTTTAAACATTTACTTTGATGAATCTTTCTATTAAATCTAATTAAAATAATTGTTTTGTAGTTAAATTGTCCTGTAGAGAAAAGATTTTTGTTTGACTTTTTATCATATTTCGTATTAAAATGGTCAACTTGTTTAATTTTTCACGGACATACTTTTTGATTTTTTGAATGGATAGTATGATCATACAATATCTTTGAACCTCATATTTGTTTTATTTTGTCAGCCTGTATATCTGAAATAATTAATAACTGATATGATGCGATAGAAGATTAAAAGACTGTCAAAAAGACGACCCATCTGGCCATTTAAAATTTGGATAACGTCACAACGTGGATACAGATTACGTCACGAATTCCATAGGTTTAGCAAAATAATCGCATTGAAAAATAAAAAACCACTTGTCTAAGGATTTCTTTCTAATATAGTCTTTTCGAATAATAATTAATTTATTCCATACTTCAGCAGCATACTTTTAATTATTATGTTCTGTTAAAATCCGGCGGTCCGTCAGCCTTGGCTGCTTAGGCCGGTCCTGATTACTGTGCAAAACTTTCCTTGATCTTCCTTTGCGAGTTTTAGCACAAGTGTAATTCAAAGTAGATGCCATAAGTTAATTAAAAATTAAATATCCGTGAAATTAGCGGGTGTGTTAGTTAGAAGGAAATAATACAAATATCCTTAACGAATAACACTGGGTAATTTCAACTACTAAACAAAATACGTCGAACGGTAAAATGTAAGATCCACACAAAGAGTAATTTATTATGCCCAAAAGTTAATTGCCTGGTACCTATTCGTATGTACAGGTCACAGAATTCAAACAATGTTACCGAAAATGTACAGTGCATGAGAATTTGGCGTGACCAAATGGTATTATTTATCAAATTTAGTATCTTTAAGTTCGTAATAAGTATGTGGTTACCGCACATGCCGGGCGACCAGTGACGTAGTTATTTCAGAACTTTTGTTATTTACCACCTGTTTCATTGAAATTTACATTAATGTATTTTTAAATATTTGAGATTTCTTAAAACGACTACCTACTTAAGACAGTGGGTAATCGTATATAAAAGACATTAAGAGCAAGCAAGGTGACTAGATCAGATCAGTGGGGAGCGACAACCAATGAGCCAAATGAAGGGAAATTTTTCCAATAAGTAAATTTTAGACAATAATTGTTCTCGGCATTCCTGTAACATTTATTTATTTACAAACAAATTTTTTTAAGTTTAATAATATCAATCATTTTACTAGAGACAGCTGATTACTAATCATAATTTTGGTACAATGCCCTTTTAACACTCTCGTTATGGAATTCAACCGTACGTACTGGATACAGTATGTCCGATTAATTTTTCTAAAATTTTCTTTGTATAATTACTTTGATTGATTGATTGATTTGCCTGCGTAAGGTGGGCAAACCGCGTGCCGGAACCAAATCTCGGATGTTTTATATACCGCCGGACCGGCTGCATACGCCGTGTTGGACATTGGACATGCTTGTTGTCAGCAACGAGGGCCGCATGACTTATGGGGTGGGAATATAGGATGGGAAGTGTAGGTGTTTGTGAGATGCTTCTTTTAAGTTCCCATGCTTCTATTAAGTTTCCATCTGTCATCATCGGTTGGGGTGTGCAGGTGTTTGGGAGATGCTTTTTTTCCATTTCCATGATTCTTTTAAGTTTCCGTCTATCGCCATCTCCTTATTTTTCTTCTTCTAAGTTTTCTACTTTTTCTGTTTCTGAATCTGACAGCTCTCATTTTTTATTTTTTTTTTGTTTTGTTTTTATTAATTAACCGTTCCACAGGAAAATATCCATATACAGTGGAGTTGCTGGGAAGGGCCCTATCTCGCGGTAACAATATTTTTTGTGCGCGTTATGAGAAAAGAGCTCCGAAGGGACAGTTTGCTCACCCTGTATGTCGTTTCTTTGAGGCAATCGGTTTCAATTTCCGCCTTCCAAATTAATAATAAAATATTATGTTTAGAATCAATAAATCTAGCTGATAAAAATTAAGATGGTAAAGATCAGATAAAAAGATAGAACAGAATAATATCAATTAAATCAGATAAAATAAAATAAATTAATTTATAGCTTATCTGTCTTTCTGCAGCGTCTTATGATTGCTGTTTTGTTTTATTTCCTTTCCTTTTCTTTCATGGGTTGAGTTGATTTTGTCCATTTAAAAACTTTCCACTTACAATAAATGTTTAATGGTCATCTTGTTGATTGAGTTCGTTTCTTAATTCTTGTTCCACTCTGGCAAACAAGTGTCTGCTTGGATGACGTCTGTTGGGATATCGTTGCTGATACAGTTCTGCAGCTGCAGTTGAATTTTTGAGACGCTCTCCATATATCAGTAACATATCGACCTTTTCATTTCTACTAAAATTATTCATTTTCTTTAATTTTTACTCAAAGAGATTTCCGCAATGCTTTATTTTGTATCTGTCTGACAGCTGATATTGTTTTATTACATTCAATGGCTACTATCATTTTTCCAATGTTATTAGGTTACCAGATTTACACAGAAATGTGCCATTTTAGTTTCCAAAGCCCACTAATCTATTATCTATTAGCCGCATGTTTCTAAAAGCTTGGTTGCATTGTATTTTGGCTGAAATCTCAAATATTTCTGAGCGGATTTTCAAAATTTTGGTATCATTAGATTCGTATGAAAATGGGGTGTTTAAAAATGTTGGTGAACGATTAAATTCCCATTTAAAAAAACCGAGTTAGTGGGTAAAAATCACATTTAAAAATTTTAAACGTCTCTAGAGAATTAAGTAATGCAATTATATTGCTCTTTTTATTTTTATAGTAACGTAGCACACAAACTAAAATATATTTTGGGCACCACAGCACTCTGGATTCAGAAATAGATTTTTTTAATAAAATTTTTAATGTTTATCAAAAAGTGACCAAAATGGATGTATTGTATTCAAAATTTCCTCTAGATTCCAAAAATGTAAAAATATATAGGGTGTTCCATTTAAAAATCGAAAGTTGTGGGCATTTCCGGTCAAACCGGATGTGCACCAAACTTGATTTTTTATTGAAAAGATGGCATTTTAGTCGTGTAATAAGACCTCCAAATTTCAATTTTCCATTCCAAATATTTTAGGAAATATCGGGGCGAGCGCAATTCGTGACTCACCCGGTATACAATTACTTTAGGTAACAACACAGCTATATTGCTTTGTAAACGTATGTGCCTCATTTTGACACTGACTATGCTATTGCCCATGAACCACTTAAAAAGTATTTTGTTGGGTCGTCTAGGGTGAACGTAGGGACACTGCACTTCCCTTGAGCTTGTTTGCTTTATTTGATTTAATATTATTAGAAAATCTTGAAATTATTAATTCCATATGAACTCTGTTTTTCTATTCAGGAGCTTCATTTCACGTAGAATTTCCTAATCTATCGGTGGCTGAAATTTTTTCGAGTTTAACGGATTTTTTACCGCTTTTTAGAGACCATTTTAAAAACACGTCTATTCTCGACGACACTTAACTCACTCTCTTTGTATAATTATTTTGTTGCAAAAATATCGGTCTATCTTCTAAACGCACTATCTGCATTCTAAGAAAACAGTCCAATGATCCCGATGTTATCTTGAATTATCTTTTCAAATTTTGCATAAATGAAGAAATTTCATCGCTATCTGTCCCAGCAACAATCCGTCATCGACGTAGATCGCAATCAACAGATTCTTTTCATTTTTACTACGCACAAACAAACATGGATCTGCATTGCTGCATGTCGTACTTTGTTTCTGCATAAAATCAACAAATCGCTTATTCCAGGAACGCGAAGCTTGCTTCAATCCATATAGACTCTTAAGTAACCTACACACTCGTTCTATTCCATCTTCGTTCCCTTCAGACTGCTTCATATATATTTGCTCTGTAATTTCACGATATAGGCAAGATGGCGAGGGATTTTGGTTGATTTTTTGGCCCATAGGCGAGATTATTGTTGGAATCGCTTCGTTTTAGGCTGCAGTTGAACACACCCTAAGTTTGCTTACAAATTAATGAACCGCTTGATTTTATAATTAACAATTAGTGAGTAAAATATGCCCTTTTTCTATATTTCTTTAAATATTTCTGTTCCTGTTAACATACAGGGTGTCCCAGATTTAAAGTGACATAGACCGATGAGAGATAGAGCACACTTTTCTGAGTTCAAAACACCCCCACACTAACCCTTGAAAGTGAATGGTTTTCGAGATACAGGGTATTTTATGATTCTTGACTGAAACTAAAATTCACCATATATTTGGAATGGGTGGACGTATTTGGATTAAAGTTGGTACACATATAGTGCACTCTTAGTCCAATTAACAGCATAATTTAGTTTGTAAAAATTCCAGGACAGGACTCAATTTTTATTATTTTGCATTTTAGGGTCAATTACATCACCCTGTATATCAGTTTTTTGTAAATGGCGGATAACTATTGAAATGTCTATGGATTATTGTGCAAAACACTGTCATAATATTCGATGGCACGTTTATGGTTACTTCCTAGCAAATTTTCGAAGATAATGGTGAATGATATTTAAATTCTACAAAATACGCAAACAACCAGTTAACGTCGCTATTTTATTAATTTTACTTAAACACTTGTTTAATAATTATTTAATGTATTATTGTTACTTAAATTTGATTCTAATTGCACTTAAAATTCATACGGCCATATGCAATATTCCATAGAAAAACAGTCTGCTTAAAAATAAAAGTAGGCGTGTGTCAATTCTGACATTTATAGTTTAATACATAGTAATGTAAGTCACTTTTAGAAATTAAGTCTATTCAAAGAAGTCGTTTGAGTCATTAAAATAAGGTTTTATATTAACAAATCTACTATAATAATTTTAAGATGCCATTCCAATTTACAAATGAAGAATATGCAGATATGATTTATGTGTATGGTTTTTGCGACGGAAATGGAAGAGCTGCAGAGAGAGAATATGAAAGACGTTTTAGAAATCGTCGTACACCAAATCATACAACATTTTCAGAGGTGTATCAATTTAGTAAGGAACACGGGCAATTTCCCTCACAGGCAAAACATGAACATGTTCTCAGAGATTTTCAACAGCGAGAGGAAGTATTACAGATTGTTCATATGAATCCAACTGTAAGCGTCAGGAAAATCAGTCATCAATTAGAAATTCCCAGAACAAGAGTATGGTGAACTTTAAAAAAAGAAAATTTATATCCTTTTCATGTTCAAGTAGTTCAACGACTTGAAGACGGTGACAGCGTTCCACGTTTAACATTTTGTAGGTGGGTAGTTGCGCACCGACGAACAATTTCTAGAATTCTGTTCACGGACGAAGCTCAATTCACGCGTGATGGAATAAACAACACCAGAAATCAACACCTTTGGGCAACTGAAAATCCACATGCTACGCTTCAGAAAAATTCCCAACACAGATTCAATATAAATGTCTGGTGTGGAATATACAATAGTCATCTAATAGGACCATACATTTTTGAAGGGAGGCTAACGGGTGAAGTTTATTTAAATTTCTTAATAGATGTGTTACCAAATTTATTAGAAAACATCAATGTCAGAGGCATGTGGTTTCAACACGATGGTGCTGGACCCCATTTTTCTGTACCGGTGAGGGAGTATCTTAATCAACGTTACACCAACAGATGGATTGGTAGAGGGGGTGCAGTTAACTGGCCACCAAGATCTCCTGATCTCACTCCCATGGTTTATTTTTTATGGGGCCACCTAAAGTCACAGGTGTACAGTGAAAATATTAATACCCGTGAACAATTACAACAAAAAATTTTTAATGTATGTGACAATATTAGACACAATCCGGCTATGATCGATAAATCGGTGAAAACGCTTTTTAAACGTTCACAAATGTATTAATGCTGGGGGTGTTCATTTCGAAAATTTATTATAGTTTTAATTAATTATAGCAGTGTATAAAATAATTAGTGTCTTTTTAAAATTTGTGCTGTAAATTATGATTAAGCAAACTGTTTTTCTTTATTTTTTCCTTTTTTCTGTTTTTCGTTTTTCTTTTTAAGTAACAATAATACATTAAATAATTATTAAACAAGTGTTTAAGTAAAATTAATAAAATAGCGACGTTAACTGGTTGTTTGCGTATTTTATAGAATTTAAATACCATTCACCATTATTTTAGAAAATTTGCTAGGAAGTAACCATAAACGTGCCATCGAATATTATGACAGTGTTTTGCACAATAATCCATAGACATTTCAATAGTTATCTGCCATATACAAAAAACTGATATACAGGGTGATGTAATTGACCCTAAATGCAAAATAATAAAAATTGAGTCCTGTCCTGGAATTTTTACAAACTAAATTATGCTATTAATTGGACTAAGAGTGCACTATATGTGTACCAACTTTAATCCAAATACGTTCACCCATTTCAAATATATGGTGAATTTTAATTTCAGTCAAGAATCATAAAATACCCTGTATCTTGAAAACCATTCACTTTCAAGGGTAAGTGTGGGGGTGTTTTGAACTCAGAAAAGTGTGCTCTATCTCTCATCGGTCTATGTCACTTTAAATCTGGTTCACCCTGTATATCTCTAAAAAAAGAGCATAGATAGAGGTTGCTGGGTGCAATTGTTAATTTGCAAATGGCTTCCAAAACTCTCAACACACGTTATTTTCACTATTTCTTTACTCAAAAACCACTGCACGTATAGGGCTAAAAGTTCTTGAAGATGGTGTCTATGTTGTCTCGATAATGTACAAAAAATTTCAGCAAGATCGGTTTATTACTTTTGAGTAATTAAAGATCATTTTTTTTTAAATTCCTCAATTAACAATTGCGTCATTTCTTGTAACGTCCATTTATAATTGGGAAACTCATTTAGAAAATTTCTAAAAACTGTTGAAAAATGATATCCAGTTGGAATTTTTGAGAAATCGCAATTTTGGACGATTTTATGAAGTTTTTTACGCGTGAACCTTTTTATGCGTGACATAACTAAACATTAAACAACATTAATAATAAACTTTGACAATTGTTTTTCAAAACTGTTAAACGCAATCAACGACTGAAATATTTTTCTATTGTAAGTACCAGTATTAAATTTCAACCTCTATAAATTTGATCTTAGTACGACATATAATACGCCCTCACGAATTTTAAAAAAAAATTATCTCGACTCCTGCGCATGCTAGGACATACTTTTTTTAATTTGTAAAAAATAGCAGCTTTTTAGATATGCAAGAGCGGATTTTGTTTATTTTATATCCAATTTACTAAATTCAAAATGGCGGACTGGAATAACAGTCAATTTCTCCGGAAAACTCGTAATCTTTTCTTTTTTGGGCTGAAAGTGGGAACGCGGAGGTTTTCGTTAACGCTGCTAACGAATCTGATGTTCAGGGAGAATTCAAATCGGCGGACTGGAAGTAGTATATCTTTCAGGAAATACTCACATCTTTCATACTTTCAGCCCAAAAAAGTAAAAAATACGAGGTTATCCGAAGAAATTGACTGTTCTTCTGGTCCGCTATTTTGAATTTTGTAAGTTGGACCTCTGATTCATGATTAGCGACCTCAAAAAACCCTGAGTACCCATTTTCAGCCCAAGAACGAAAAAAACACGAGATTTCCCCCGAATACAGATTGTCAAGGCCAAGATGTCCATTCTCATTTCTTCTGGAGAATGGCCCGATTCCCGGTTCGCCATTTTGAATTTCCCGAATTGGTGATCAGCGACCCCAAAAACCCCCGAATAACCATTTTTGTCTAATTCTATGGCATAATAATAATAATAATAATAATATATTCATGTTAGAAACCAGATTTTACACAAGTCAAAATTACAGATATTGTAAATAACATAAGAACCAAAATACAATTATTGTATATTATAACATACAGCGGTAAACAAACATTGAAAATAATTTAACACATGATAACATCACATATATACTTATCAACTGAATAGTATGCTTCCTTCAACAAAAATTGCTTAATATTATATGGAACTTATTTTCCGGCAACACGCTGATATTGAGTAGCAATTTGTTAAAGTATTTTGAGCCATAGTAATTTGTTGCATTACGACTTTTTTCTAACCTAGTAAAATCTAAATGAACCTCATTTCTTTGCCTAGTATCATGATTATAAATTTCACCATGTGAAGCATAGTCATTTTCTTTTAACATGCATAAGAGCTGCGAGAATGAAACAACTAGGAGCAGTCAAGATATTCAACTCAACAATTTTTGTTTAACGTCCTCTCTAAATGGTAAACCCAACATTACTCTCACAACTCGTATCTGAAATGAAAATATTCTGCTCAGATGAGCTGAGCGTCCCCAAGTTATTATGGCATAGGAAAAAGCACTTTGAAACACAGCGAGAAATAAACAGTTTTTATCACACTCAGAGGCAACTCAGTTCATAGACATAACCAGATTAATTACCTTCGACAATTTATTAGCTAGATAGTCCACATGCTGATCCCAGCACAGCTTACCGTCTACAATTACTCCTAAGAACTTGATATTAACGGGATTCTCAAGAAGATCTAATCTCTGAGTTGAGAACATCACTTTGTGTTTTCAATTCATTTAAATTTAATTTGTTTGCTCTGAACCAATCAGAAGCCTGCGACTGTGAGCGCTGCATATCATGTTGTAAATCATTAAAATTTTGGTTGATGTTTATCAAAGTCGTATGATCAGCAAATAGTACAACCGAAGTGTCCTTCACGTAGTTAGGTAAATTATTTACGTAAATTAAGAATAATAGTGGTCCTAGTACGGAACCTTGTGGAAATGCAAATTTTACTTTTACCGATGATGGTGCCATTCCATTGTATACAGTTATTTGATCCCTGTCACTCATGTATGATTTAATGTATGAAGTGCTGTACGTCGAAGGCCATATTTACAAGTCACTGAAAATACTTCCGTCAAAACGTTTATTCTCAAAAACCTCTATTATACTTTCAACCACTTTATTAATTGACATCGCTGTAGATTTACCAAAGCGAAAACCATATTGACAGTCTGATAAAATATTATTTTGCTCAAAAGAGGTAACAAGCTGTTGATATATTGTGGATGATAATAAATTTTTCAATTAATTTAATTGAATTGGCCATTAATATTGGCTAAAAAGGTACTGCTTTTTCTAAATGACTTTCTGAACACTTTGCAACAATAATGAAGTCAATTATACCTTTAATTTTAGAGGTTTCAATTAAATTATTACAATTTCTCGTATCGTCTATTAGGGCATGAGGCAGGTCAAATCTTAACGTATTTTTATCTTTGTAAAGATACAGTAAAGTAAGAGAAGTATAGTACATACCAAATAAGACAATAATTATCACATTGGCTAGGGTAAAAGAGCTGACAAATAGTAGTATTTCTAGTATACTTTATTATATTGTGATTACATCGCAAACGAGAGGTCATTATTAAAAATGTTGTTAATAATCTGTGCATGGTTTCCAGATTTTTTAATTATCATTTCCGCAGAAGTAACTACAAATATTATCATATGCTTCATCCAATTTAAAATATATAAAATGATTAATTATTATTCGTTTAGGCTTTTTAATATGTCGTTAATAAAGTCGCATGATATTAAATCAAATATCTGCTCAATATATTATTCAAATCTGTGTATTATGCTAAATTTTTAGCAGTAACTAATTAATAAATTAATCTCCACCTGGATGTGCTAGAAATGTACAGATTTATGTGGTGTTTATGCATAAATATCTGGAAAGTTTTGACTATGCGTACCGATCAAAATGAAGCAATATTACCGTATACAGTGTGCCATCCATAAACAGAGGTAACTTTCAACTTCTCCATTAGTGACAGAAAATTAAGGGAATCAGATCTATTAAAAATCTCTGTTATATTGCATTATAGAGAACTGCTGTAGTTTTATCGTTCAAAAGAAGCAACATTTTTAGTTTACTCTGTACCAATAACTATGTGAAATATTAAATATTCCTAATTAGTCTTGTAAAATATGTAAATTTGATAATTTGCAATATCCGCAGAAGCCGCCTGCAAACATGTTGATTTTGACTAATTTTTCGACCTATTCTAAATCCGTTAGAGGGGGATAGTAGTAAACTGAACAGTTATGAGGTTCAAGCAATATATATAACAGAGCAACGTTGGTTTCAATAAGTAAGTAAAATGAACACACTTCAAACATAGTAGATAACCCCAAAATCCAAAGACTAGGCGGTTCGGAAGCTAGTTACATATTTTAAAAAATGTAGACGCCATTTCCTACAGAGGTTGCTAATGGGGATTGAACCGAGTACGCGATAGACAGTGTGAAAAGTTTTATAATAATATGCCAAGATAGTTTTCCTATTTGATATTTTGGATAATCTATAGAATCCATAACAGACGGAAGAAAGTATCTTTGCTGCAAAGCGAATATGTTCATCCCAATTTAATGCATTGTCTATGAGTATTCCCAGGCATTTTGTATGACAGACTTATTCTATAGATTTGCCAGCTATTCTTATTAAATTACTTTTATTATATGTATTATGTGATCAACAAATTTTGCTGGCGAAGTTTGTACATTAGATATAGTTGCTTCAAAAGATTTATGCAGCATAAATTGGAATTGCCATCCGCAAATTTAATTGAAATATTGTCAAAAATCCAGGCAAATCGCTGATATAAAGCAAAAATAGTAAAGGTCCAAAAATGGAACCTTGCGGAACTCCAAACTTAGTATACAATTTTTCCAATTTAACTCTACTTACTTCTACTTCTTGAGTTGTATTTGTAAGGGAGGGCATTGCCCAGTTATTTACTTTGCCTCTTAAATCATAATTATTATTCAATTTTTCAAGTATTGCGTGATTTACTAGATCAAAGGCTTTGCTTAGATCCATAGAGCGACACACTCATTTTTTATTTTGATCTAAGTTTTCATATAAATTATTTAAAAATTACATTATGGCGGTCTCAATTGAGCGATTTTTTCGATGAGTACGCTGCGAATCTGAAATGATAGTATGTTGTGTAGCAAATTCAACAATTCTGTTGAACATAACCCGTTCTAGTATTTTAGCAATAGTTGACAGAAGAGCTGGTCTATAATTTTCAGATAATGTATTATTTCCTTTTTTATACAGTAGAAAGACTCTGACTGCCTTTATGATAGATGGAAACGTTCCTTCTGAGAGCGACAAATTTATTAAAAAAGTAAGTGGAGGTACTAAATAATTGACGGGATCTTTTATCAAATTAGATATCGAATTATCTATGCCAAAATAGTTTCTGATTACGAAGCAGGTTTTAAGAAAATATTCCATAGATCAGATTCATACCCCTTCAACAATGTTTTGCGCATTCTCTGGTCAGATTCCTTATTGCCTATGTTGTCTAGTCTACTCAAATGATATGATTTTGTGATCAGTTAACTTCACCAGAGCTTGCAGGTAACGTCTTACCATGAGCTCTGGCCAGCAGTATCTTAGAACGTACTTCTTGACTACCAACGATGATGCGGATTCTCGTGCCATTGTATGATTACTATACCCATTACTTGTGCGCAGATGTTTATGGTTGCGACTTTTTTTGGCATACTGTACTATTCATGATAACTCTGAAGGCAGTTCCTAGTCGATCTCCCATGACTTCTCCTCAAGTCCTACTAGCTGTTTTGATAAAAACACCGTATACTATATGATTTCATTCGCATGTTTTCACACTAGCCTAAAAGTCTCATATATTCTATCAGGTATGTATACTCTAAAGGTTTTCGTGACGCTGTGGATTGTACTAATTTTCTCTAAAATTGCACACTGAGTAGTCAGTTTCTTCCCTTTTGATGCAATATTTCGGTATTGTGCTTTTTAATTTAATTATAAGGTAGTAGTAGGCATTGTTGCCGTTCCACTTGTTACCCCCATGGACATTGCTTTCCAACTTTATACCACCAGTTTAGGGAGCCATAGCATAGGTTTACAATTGGTGCAACAACCCTTTTGTACAACGAATTTACATCATTGTAATTCCCAGATTTTGTCCCCCCATGCTACTGTAGATCCACAAAATCCACATTGCTTTGATAATCATTTTGGGTAAATGAGTTTCGAAGTTTAGTTTGATATTTAAACTAAGCTCACTCCCTGGTTACTCACCTCTAGGTAGTTCCTCTCGCCGAAGAAGTTTTTTCAAGTTTTAGAACTTTCCTTATAAAATTCACCATAGTAGCATTTTTTAAAGTCACAAATAGCTCTTCATATTTTCACCATTTCTGATGCAACGCCCTTAAATTTTTCTACTATTAGAAAGTCGCACAGAATATCTTGGCTTATATATTTCTTGTTATTCCAACTGTGCTCGCAGTTCGATTATCATCAACGTACACTGTACAGGAGTGGTGACAGAATCCCCACCTGAGGACATATCCTGGTTACGAAGACTTTTTCTAACGTGAATACTAGCGTAAATTGATTCTTTCTGACTCTGAGTACTAATTCCATTTCGTTATCGATTGTCGGGCCGCACATGTCATCACTGTTTTACTTAGAACGTTAAAGTTTTACACGTTCAGTATTCTCAATGGTGTAATTTCCTTTGCGACATTTCTGCATTGTGAATAATGGTCTATGATAGTAATGAAACATATTCTTTATGGGAATTTTACGGATAGTTTTTCTTTTTAGTTCTCATAGATAGTTTTTTCTGCTTTTGCCAAATCTTATAAAGAATGTGTTTCATTAGAATTATAAGCAAACAAAAAATTATTCATTTTTAAAAAGTGGTCTATGATGGTGTGTAATGATTAAATACATGTTGACGAGCCTGCTAATAATGAGCTTTTTTAGCCTCTTTCACCTCCACATAGACCATAGGTTGATAATTTGACATTGTTGAGGAGTAATGAGGCGTAACAAGCTGTAACTCACGGCGCCACTCTGTAGATGTTGTACGGAGTAATTTTTGATGGCAACACTGCTATAGGAGTTCTCACACTAAGTTGACAAAAAAATATCAACAATTTTAAAATGAACCATTAATAAGAGAAGTATTCAGAAACCACTAGTATAAGACATTGAATATTTTGTTGATTTGCATATACATTATTAATTTCTCTCAACAAATTAAACTATAAATAACCGAATGCAACAAGTATACCTTAAGTGATATTTTACTACATTTTTTGAACCGACATGTGAATTTCAATTGATTTAGAGGCTCTCAGATCATTTAATTATAAATTCGAAACACGTGCACTATGTATATAACATTAATTTTGTATTATCGACATTTTGGCCCATTTCTGACAAACGTAGTTTTATGTGACGATATGAAATTTATTACTTTACTTTAATTAGTAACTTACCAAAAACGTGTGAGTTTGTGAAAGTCAGTAAGGCATATTTTAATCTAATCTTGTGTTTTATAATTTTGACCTAGAAGGAAGATATATATTTGCATTAATTTCATGAAATTCTAGGTCTGCTATTAAAATGTTCATTTCCTGTTGAACTGTCTGCTGTACAATTTATTTTTTAATAGGTAGCTCTAAAGGACCGAAATAACATAAAATATACATTTACATATGTTACTTTCAAAATAAATGTGTTTGAGAAGTTATTTTTTCCTTTACAAAGTTGCATAATATATCTGATACGTCTAAAGTTGGGCCATGCTCGCTGTTCTGCTTGCTTTTTAAGAATTGTACTTTTACTTCAAGTAATTGTAAGGAGTTCTAAATCTTGAATACATGTTTTTTGCTATGCAAGATGCAATATTGTCTCAAATAAATTAATACAAAATAGTTCCAACCATAATTCGGACAGGTGTACATAATTTCAAGGTTCATATTGTTGATTTGATATTACACTTACAAAACCAGATTTAGTGCAATTAGTTTCTAATAAATTTGTTAAAATCCTTATATGTTTGGTCTCTCAATCTATTCTTTTCACATAATATGTTTTGGTTGTTGCTGTTTTTTTCATTTACATCCAATCAATTTCATTTTCACATATGAACAAGGCCATACAATATATTTCAGGCTATTTTGATGGGCAAACAACTATTACTGATATTTGTTTAATTTATTATATTTTATTGCTGAAGAAGGATAGGAAGTTTGACTTTTGAAAATAAGCAATGCTTTTTGAATTTTTATTATAGTCTATGTTAACAACAGGGTAAATTCCTTACTTGTCTAATTGATAAATAATTAAAATAAAATTGACACCTTACTTGATACATGGCAACAAAATATTTTCAAAATAATATTACTAATGATAGAAAGTAGAAAAGTTCAAGACAAAGCTATCTTGTTTTTAGATAAGAAGTAAATAAAAATTATATCGCGATCGTGTATTTACTCTTTTACAAACAAACAAATCCTGAACCCATTAATCTTTTTCACAGTTACAGGTGTGTTGAATTCTTTATATGGTTCCTACATATCAAATAACCAGATCAATATAATCAATTAGCTGATACGTACTAGAAATATAATTTGTACAAGTACAAATTTGTCTGTCGTGATAGCATAATTTACATTATTTGTAAAAACTATGAGAACCTTTGCTCTCTTCGCCTTCCTAAATTCTATTCTGTTAAAATATGTATGTTACAGGGAACCTATGTCAAATTATTTTCAAGTTACCGGCGTTCCTCAAGGATCAACTTTGAAATCAATATTGTTTAGTACTTTTTTAGTGAAGGTTTTTCATTCTAAATTTTCCAAATATGTTAAGTTGAAGAAGAGAATATGACAATCCCATAATCAGATAAGCTACTAAAAAGAGTCCCCATAATATAACATTCGAAATCGTTCGCCCCAAAAATCCATGAAATGATGTGCCATTTCAGTAACTTTTTGACTGACCGACGTTTAATGGGGGTGAGGGTGGTTGATGCCAAAATAGTCTTTTTGCAACTTTTGTTCTCGTACATACTAAATCGCAATTTTATTTTGTTAACCCCTTTAATAATGGAGTGGGAGTTGTGCTGGGGGTGTCAGGTGTCACAAAGAGACCGATTTCAGAATTCTGAACCAATAAACTAATACTGCCAGGATCAGATAGTCGTGGATTGAAGGCAACAGCTTTACAGACATTTTGCGAGAAGTTTACAAATGTATTGTTAAGAAAATTTCCGACCGATGCGACAGACATAATTTTTTTCGCTCAAATTTAAAATCTGGACGTTTGATGACATTCTAAACCTATTTAAATTGAGAAAAAAATTGAATTTTTTTTTGCGATTACTATACTTCCCGCCGCTACGGGGATGTGGATATGGATGTGGAAGTGGATGTAATATTACTTTTATCAGGAAAACTTACGCTTATATGCTGAGCCACTTTATAAGTATTTCCGATAGAATGTATGAACAACCCCAGCAATCTATGCTTTTCGACTTCTAAGTCAACGCCACTGTGTAAAAGTAAATCCAATGAAAGGGCATAATCATGCCCTCGCATGACTAAATCTACCTTCAGAGGAATCATTTTAATGTGAGCGTATTTTCGAGTAAGTCACGAATACAGTAATAATTATTTAAATTTTCAATGTAACTTTTTTATCGACGATAAAACGTTGCGTTATATCGAGTTCAATTTGGACATGCGTGGCGGTACCAGGTAAACTAAGCGTATTTCCCTGATTGCCCCAAATTCCTTATTTACCCTACTCTTGTATTGTAATAAATGTATCATAAATAATAATTCTGTTGCGGCAAAATTATAAATACACGGTAGATTAACTTTCGTTTTAGGAGAAAAGTATTTATCGTACACTGTGTGTTCCAAATTGGGGATGTATTGCCATCACCGTTATTATAAAAGACAGAAAAGTTGCATAAAACAAGACAATTTTAAATAACTTTTTAGATTTTACTATGATTACAGTGATGCTTTTATAGTTGATATATATTTTTTACTTTTTAAAATAATTGGGAAAAAACACAGTGGCGTATTTTTGAAACCCCTTGATATTTCCTTAATTTAAACGGTTAGGTCATTCTCACTTGCATGTTGTATAGACATTTTTCAAAAATCTTTACAATCGTGATGAGAGACAAATATATATATTTTTTAATATTGATTATTATTTTTTGTTTATTCGATAATGATTTTTCTTTTTTGTCTTTTTTGTCTTGTCTTTTGTGTTTTCAAAAATGTGTTATAAAATGGTAAAATGAAATTTCTTTAAAGAAATAAAAACAAATAAATACATTTCTCTACTAGTACGATATGGTTTAAGGTTTGTACCATGATGGATTGGAAGTATATTAATATTAAAAAAGAATGCAAAATTTTGTTTCTTGAAATAGGTTTAGAATGCCATGGAACGTCGAGATTATAATTTTGAGCGAAAGAAATTTTCTGTCTGTTTGTTGGCCTGTCGGTCTGTCGGTCTGTCTGTCTGTCTGTAACTTTCTTTGTCCACTCATTTTCTCCGGAACGGTTTAAGATATTGACTTGAAATTTTTCACACGTATATATTATAACGAGATCTGGAACAGGATTGTTTTTTTAACATATCCGGTGAAGGGATGGGGGTAAATAGGAAAAAATGAGAAAAGCAAGCTGGTAAGAGTACAGAAACTTGCGATTTGGTGTATATACTAGAAACCAAGACCTTTTTAGAGATTTTTTAAATTTATTTGTAATATTTTCAACCCCCCCACCCCATCACCTCAACTCCATTATTAAAGGGATTAAATTGAGATATTCACTTGAAGGTTAGTACACGTATCATACGTGTATTGTAATGACATATGATTGAGATCATTCCGTTGGGAGGTGGTAGGTTGTGGATAGTGCGAAATAAGTAGACCAAGCTAGAAACTTCATTTTTAATGTATATGGTAAAAACCAACGCTTCAAATTTTTCTATATCTGCCCCAAATATTATTAAAATTCTATGACCAATGATCTCAACATACTAGATTACAAATATGGTCAAGATGTTTTCTTTAAAGTGACTTGGACGAGAAATCTGGATGTGGAAGTAGTGATTCCTTAGGCAGCGGTTTTTTTAAATATCGCTAGAATATTTTTTAATATAAGTTTAATTAAACAGCAAGGCACACACGGATTTTCTTGTTATAGAAAATAATACAAACAATAATACTACTAGGCACATAATCGTAACATGGTTAAGTGTTATTTAAAATAAATATTTCATAGCAAGCTGATTGGTACTAATGGGGATGTTCTGCAGTTAGTAAGGTCCCCGAAGCTAAGTCACCTAGATTTTTTTCTATGAAGTTATTTTAAAAACCAAATTTAACAAATTAAAAAGCTAATTCCGCCATGTTGTAGTATATCGTTAAAAAGGGGATTAAGACTATATTCAACTACATACAGAATTCGACAGGGCATGCACGTAAAAAACAAAAATTGTAGTCAATGGCTCAAAAACAAAAGGCAATTTTCCTTTCATGCCCTTATTACTAAAATTAATGAATGTGTTATTAAATTAAGGAAATAGGGTTTTCAAAAATGCACCATCGTAGTTTCCTCAATTACCTTAGAACTAAAAAGTTAGGCAGATGTCATAAACAAATTTGAAGTGCTGATCTCTGGCATACGCCAAAAATGAAGTTTCTGGACTCTTATTAGCTGATTTTACTTATTTTCCCTAATTCTCCCCTACTTACCCCTCACGCCTTCAATAAAATCATCTGAAAATATAATCTAGTTACAGGTGTCGGAAAATATTATAAAATCTGAGGCCTTGGCTTCAAGTATATACATACATCAAATCATAAACTTTCTGTATTATTACCATTACCGGTATTTACCCCAATTTAACCGCCAACCCTTCATCGGTATTAGCGCAAAATATAATCAAGTACCAGACCTCGTCATGATACATAATAATATGCGTACTAAATTTCAAGTCAATATCTTAAACCGTTCCTGAGAAAACGTGTGCACAAAAAAAAGTTACAGACCAACAGAGAGACAGACCGACCGACCGACCCACCAACAGATAGACATAAATTCTCTTTCGCTCAAATTTAAAATCTGGAAGTTTTATGGCATTCTAAGCCTGTTTCAATAAAAAAGCTTTTTGAATTATTTTCCTACGATTACTGTACAGTGTACATACATCCACTTCACTACTTGGAAGTTGATGAATTTTCCTTACACGAGTTTCGTATATAGTTAAGAAAATGAGAAAGATTTAAAAAAATACTATCATGTTTAAATTTTCAGAAAACAAGCCTTTGGTAAATGCTTAATTAAAAAATCCATTATACATGAACTCTTATTTTCAGTATAATATACTTCTTTTCCAATGTTTCATTATCGTTTTTCTTAGTGCTTTGAAGTAATTAAGTGATTGATATACTAGGATTGAGGCGTCGGATGTAATCAATTAATTGATTTTCAGTTTTCTTCCACTTCATCTGCGCCTACGTAAAGGATGAAATTGTTGCCTAACAGTGAAAAACTAAATGTTTTTATATAGTTAGAACTACGTTTTCACCTGGTGTTCACGCTATCACTAAAATCTGCACACATATTTCGTCCAATAATGATACCAAATACCAAATGTTTAAAAAATTTAACAAAATTAATTCGTCTAAAACTGCACTTCGGGTACCGTCTTTTGTCGAAATTTAATTAATAACGGCGTATAACCGCCTTTGGCACACAAATTCAATCAAGATGTAACCCCGATAAAAATCATGTAAGTAAAATTACCAAAAGTTCAGAGGGCAGTTTGTGCAATTAAAAGGACCAAAGAGATTCCACAAACCTGGGCTTAAGGGAGAACACTCCAATACCAACCTGCTACAGCTCATATAGCCTTTGCGGATATCTAGTGCATTCTGTGAGTCGGATTGAACCTCGAAAAACAAATTTTATCTAGCCTAACAAAACTATGTCATCCCTCCGTTATCGAGGATTCTGAACACGATGGCAGTGGCTAAATGTCTTTTAGAGGTCACCCCACCCCCCAAACGGCCAAAAACTACCTCCGAAAGGGGTAAAGATGCTGCGCAGGTTGATGTGTACCAGATACCATCTCTGTGTGTACCCTTCGCCGCCGCGAGCTCTCGTACTTTTGAATTAAATTCTTCCGTAAAAAAACAAAAAAGGGACGAGAATAATGATAATTTTACCCATTTAGTAAAAAATAAGAGTGTTATTATATTTTTGCCCGTTTGCTGAGCGAGGAGAGGTCGCGATATTTTTTTCATGCTCAACATCCTCGAAAACGGGGGGTAACACAAGTCTAGCCGAGAAAGGACGCCCTATCTGCGTTTTACCCCTTTCGGGGGAGGTTTTTGGCCATTTGCGGGGTTGGCGGGGGTCGAGAAGGGGTCTCGACATCACCATCGTGCTCAGCTTCCTCAAAACCGCTGTTAATACATGTTTGGCTGGTAGGAGACGGCGGATCTGCGGTTTACCCCTTTCGGGGTTAGTTTTTGGCCATTTGGGGGGTGGGATGATCTCGGAGAGAGATTTAACCACAGCCATCGTATTCAGCATCCTCGAAAACGGGGATGTGACATAGTCTCGTTAGGCTAGGAAAAATTTGTATTCCTGTCCGACTTACAGAATTCACTAATCGTCGTGGGTGTCACTTGAATGCGGTGCGGAGACATGTAATCTCTATTAGGGTTTATGCTGCTAGTATGTTTGAAAGAGTTAGATGAATATCATCTAGCGGCATTAAACCTAATAGAGGTTACATTTTATTTCCTGGAATATTCCTTCAGTGGTTTTTGTGCTCGTTTTGGCCCTAACTGAGTTTTAGTAATGCTCAGCTAGGATTCTGGATTAATTAATGTATTAGCTGTTCCTTGTCTAGCAAGTTCATCAGTTTTTTCATTACCATGTATTCTGGAATGTCGCGGTACTCAGTAGTTTATCTTCGCTCGTCCAGAATTTTCAGTACATCATCGTGGCAATCCCACACCAGTCGAGATGGAGGCTAGTGCTTTTAGAGTTGGGTAAAATTTAAGCTGACTTGTGTCATGGCCGCTAAAACGTCTGAACTAAGATTTTATTTGATGCATAAGAAATGCCAGTAGTTCGCAAACAGATCTTTCCTGTAACAGCAATGATGCCGCTAAATAATTATAAAAAATAGGAAAGATGTTATCAAAAATTGTTAAGATGTAACTTTGTCATTTTAGTGGGATTCTGATCATACAGTGTCCGCCATAAAGTTGGCTACATATGGGAAAGAATTGTATTATTGACATTTTTAAAAAACTCTATTGGGGGTTCGCTTATGCATGTCCGACAACAAAAAATTATATTTTGACACATGTTATGTGATCACCGGTTTGACAGGACTGTAAAGAATAGTTGACGATGGTACCAAAAAATGGGTCAAATTGTTAAGATATCGAAAAATGTATCAGGAAGAAGTGCATAGAATACAACAAGGACCCCATATATCAATTTTGAAGCGGATATGAGGAAAATAAAAAAGTGCAAATGTTACCCCTACCATTAATTACTATACGGAAAATCATAAATTCTTGTGTCTATTTCACAAATATTTGATCAGTTTCGACAAAAACTTTATGTATTTTAGTTAAATAAAGGTATTTGCATGTAAAAAAAGAAACGAACCCCCAATATAATATTTTTTAGAAATCTCAATAATACATATTTTTCCCATATGTAGCAAACTTTATGGCGGATACTATAGGTATATAGTATCGGGCACAAATGAAACTGATAACAAAAAATGAATGGCCCAATTCAGTCAATAACCATGAGTTATCAGAAAAAGAAATCAAACACTAATATTGTTACAGTCCAGCAAGAACCACGGGAAGGGAGGGAGGTATGGGCATTTCTTGTCAGGAAAGGATAGGATCTTAGGGGAAATGATTTTAGTATAAATAAAATATTTCATATAATAAAAAAAATCTGAAATCTCTATGAGAATAACGAAAATAAATTATTTTTCTTTTAGCGGTAATAAATAAATATTATGGTTGTCAAAATATATATTAAAAAAAATTAACAATAACTTTAAAATAAATAAATTAAAAGAAATCCGAAGAACAACGCATTGGCACGTTTTCATAAACACTAAAACACTTGAACACTACACTTGAACAATTACGACACGTTTTTATAAACAATACAACACTACACTTGAACAATTTATCTATTCGACGCACGTTTCACCATTTGTGTATTAATATATAACGTAAAAAAATCGATTTCATTAGAGATAAACACGCGCTAGTAGTAATAAAATAATAATGTATAAAATAATAAAATTTTTGGGGAAAACAAAATTTTAACAAAACTCGCGGCGCGACTTAATAAAATAAAAATTTTGGAAAGAATATTACTAACTTTTAATAGAGCTTAAATAAAAAAAAGTCAAAGTGAGAATCGAGATCGAACTTGCAACCATCCCATTTACATGTATTGCTGCTCGAGTATCTTACCTATTGAGCTACACGATACTATGTTCATTATATTCTAAAACGTGTAATATGTACATACTAGAAAATTGTAAGACTTAGTGGTTTGACATTGTTCGTTTGACGAATGAATATCCACTATTTACCACTAAAAATAACTTAAATATTTGATATAAAGACTTTTTCATATTGAAAGTGGTGTTAGTTCGCGGGAATAAATAATATTCGTCGTTAAATCACGCAGTTTGAGAATCGCTGAGCTTATGACTATGTTTCTCACTCTTCAGTGTACATTTCATATTTCCGTCTCAAAAGAAGTGGGAAAGAGTCTTGGTAGACATACATTGACAATGTCTTTAGGCTATTGCTTTAAGTTTGTGTGCAAGAGATACTGAAAACTTATGCGCAACATTAATTCATACATCGGTCATTTTAAACTAGACCCGACTTTAGTGTCGCCTGAGTGTGATGCGAATGGGGATCTGCTGGTTGACGTATCGTCGATTTACTTTTTCATTTACGCAAGTAACGAAATTTACTTTTCTAATGCTGTAGTTAGGAGTCAACAGAAAAACAGAATTAAACATTAACTACATAACCTTAATTAAATTTGAATATATCTAATACCCATGAACACATTTCAAACTGACAATTCTCATTTCAATGTGCAAAACGAAATAAAATTAATTATGGTACAATTATCATAGTACTTAATTTCTACCCATTTCAATGCCAAAATACTGCGGTTATAGGTGTGAAAGTATTGAATTAATTGAGCGACAAAATATCGTTATGTGACATTTATCATTGTTGAGATTCGTATCGTTTTCTTTGCATTAAGTGTAATATTATGACAAGGTCGTTATAAATTTTAATCAGTTTTTGATACCAGATCCTGATCTAATGTTTTAAAAATTATATAACAAATTACAAGCGTTATCAGTATTGTTAAAGTAATTCATTACGCTTAAACATGGACCCTGTGTAGTTCCAGATATAGTTCATGAGATAAATAGCTAGTTCACTTTAATTTATCAAAAACTTATGTAATATAAATGAATATATTTATTTGCAATACCTTTGTAATTTAAAAATGCTTCCACTTCGCATGGTGATTTTATTAACGTATCGACGATATTGTTTTTTTCTTATTCACAAAGTTTTGATAGTCGCTTTAGGATTCATGCAATGATCTAGTTGGACACCCTTCACTGTATAGCGCGTCCGTTGCTTCAAAAAATTATCTGATGCAGGAAAGTCAATTTGGGGGACGTGTTTTTTGGAGAATTGAGCTGCTGGTGTGATGGACTATCCAGGGAATTTGTAGCAATCATTTCCAAGCCCATATATTGAAAGTATCAATACGCCGTCTATCAATACAGTTTCTTTTACATCATGATGTCCCACAAAGATACCGACTTTGACGGAGTTGTAGAACTACACATTAATAATGGTTTTTGTAAAACGAGCTGCTACTTCTATTGTTATCCCTTCTTCTTCTTTTAGCGGGGCGCCTGGAGGTCGCCGCACTCAGGCCTTGTGGCCCATTGTGCTACCGCTAACAAATTAAGTAGCTCCCCCGTAAAGACCGGATTCCAGCCCAAAGGCTGAAATCCTTCCCACGGGAGAACTCCTTATTTCCTCCAGCACTGGAAAGCCAGCGCTGAAGTGCTTGTGCCTCAGGTTCATCAGTCCTGGGCAAGAAGTGAGAACGTGGATGGAAGTCTCCTCCTCGTCCTCACAGAACCTGCAATCGGGGTGGTCAACCACCTCCATTGTGTGTAGGTGTTTCCTAAAAGAGCCATGTCCGGTCAGGAGGCCTGTTACGGCTCTAATTTGCTTTCTGCTTAGACGCAGAAATTGCTTTGTTCTCTCCGGCAAGGGTCCTGAGATTAGGAGCTTCGCTTGCCGGAGTCCTGGATAGGAATCCCAGAGGTCAATGAACTGGGAGCGAGTCCAGTTATCTATCAACCTCTTGGCTTGCGATCTAGGGTAGCCGAGAGCCGACTCCGGACCGAGCAGAGGCTCACGAGAGCCCCTTCTGGCCAGAGCATCGGCCCGCTCGTTACCCTCAATGTTGCTGTGTCCAGGCACCCATAGAAGCCTGACCCAGTTTGATGAGCCAAGTTCGCAGAGGGCCTGTTTACAGTTTTGGACCAGTTTTGACTTGGTCCGATTCGATGCAGTTTACAAACTAATTTTGAAAGATTAGAACGTGCATTTGAAACATCAGGGATATTGAGTCATGAATAAACCAAAACAAATGCATGGGGGGGCTACCTTTTCCTTAAGGCCTCCATATTGGATTCATTATATTGAATTTTATGAATCTAGGATTTTCTTACCCATCCTTAAGGAACAAGAAATATGTATCTGTAGCAAATTTAAAGTTTTCAGATGCTTTAAACGTAACCTCGGAAAATTTTGGCTAACTTGGCGGACCCACACGCCAGGAATTTTATATTTATATATTTTCTTCATACTTTTTAATTCTAAATTTCTTCTTCGTAGTCGGGGATTTCCTTTCTTGTAATTATTTTTTCCAAATGCCTATCTAACCGTTCTCCATATCTATTCGATATACATTATCAGTTTTAGAACATTGACATAGCCAGCAGAAAGTCCCGATTTAACATCAGTAGATTTCTTTTTATGGCAAATTTTAAATGATTGATTAAGTGATATTTGAAACTTTAAAATTTTAGAAAAATCGCAAGACACTGCAGACATATGACAAAAAAATAACCTCGTAATACGTGAGTGCGTGCAAGAAAATGTAAAGAAAAAGAGAGAAAGGAAAGGAAAAAAATGCCGGTTATATTCGAGAAAACAATTTAAATTTATTTGGATTTAAAAATTTAAATTTGAGTGTTACAAAGTTACATGTCTAATTTTTAGAAATAGGTTTCGGTTATGCCAGTAGGGATATTTAAAACTTACACGAATTATTTTACATCCCTTCAATACTGAAGTGAGGAAAACAAAGTTCCGTCATCTCGAATTTTTCAATAGAAAATTATTTTTGGCCATATAGGTGAAGAGCCGGCTGTACAGGTTTCCTATGAATAATAAAACTTAGTCAAAATGTAAGGTTTGAGGTATACAGTGAGATTGTAGTCGGGTGCCAGGCTTAATTGGTCCGCAACCCTGAGACACCTTCGACTAAAGTAATTTTTTTTGCGTTTTCTTAAGTTATCGAATACGTGAATGATTTTTTTAAGCTAAAATACAAACTTTCTAGTTATTACAAAAATAGCCCTCTTCTTATTTGCTCGCATCCTCCCATTTTGACGTCATTTCCGGTAAAATTCCATGACGAGGGCAAAATTTGCTTATTTGAAAAGTGGCTCCCTGTAGGTCTGTGGTAGTACTTACTCACTCATACAAAGTTTTTCATGTATCTTATTCATAGGACATCTGTACAGCCGGCTCTTTACCAATAACCTTTTCTTTGAAATGCAACTGGTTGTTTCTTAGCGATACCTAATTTCTTGGTAAAAATAGCAAAATAACGGTTTTTTGCAATTATATCGAACACTGGTGAAATATCTAAAGAGTAATTTTAAAGCTGATTAAGTTTTATTTAAGACTAATTTACCAGTTGAGGATTAAATAGACAGAGGTTTGTTTTAGGTGTATACATTACATTTAAGGCGAATTTTGAGAGAACTTTTATATGCTGCAAAAGAACATGTTTCTAGGGAAAAATTGTAGGTACCTCTTTACCATTTTACGAGTCTAAATATTCAACAATTTTAAAGAACTAGTAGTCCTAATAATTTATGTTAAATTATTAGAATTCTTTATTTCGTATACATTGACGCTGAAAATTACATAATCTGTTTATTGCCAAATTATTTATAATAAAATTATTAAAAAACAGCAATAATAAATGTATACTTATTAGAAATCCGCAATAAAAATAAAGGTCAAATATGCCAATTATATACAAAAACACTAGCTTATTAATAGTCCTTACTTCTACATATTTTAACATTAATTATTACTAGAGGCACCCATTGCAAAAAGTTTTGTAACTTCAATACTTTTTGCAAATAACGTTTAATGTGTGGTGTCATTTGGTAAAATTTTAATTTGTGACTTTTTAATGCAATGCATGTGAGAAATTGTCACGTACTATAAAGGTACGTTCGCACTTGTAACAGAACCATGATGCGTAACTCCGTCGTGAACAGGGTCCAAGCTAGGTCACGATACGCATTAACATGTGGCGGAAACATTTTCCTCGAACAGAATTCCGTTGCACCGCGAATATTTTGATTTCCATGTTGTTCGCAACCGGTCGGTTGTGTTGGGAAAATAGGTGAAGACAGACGTTTATTGAAACAATGGGCAATAATAAACTGGAAATGATTTATATTATTTATACGTAAAGAGAGAAAAAACCGACAAGATGGTGGCAGACATATTTGCATTCTAGAAGAATGAAGTATAGCGGTTGTCTTAGTGGGACCAACAATGACGTTACTTTTTCGGCACTCGTCAGCTGTTTTTTCCCATTTGTTCCGCTGGCTGCTTAAAGATAATTTCTATGAATTTTATTAAAATAGCGAGGATGTTTTGCATCCCACAACGATGTTTATACACTACATAATTCAATTAAAAGAATCGAATTTTCTTCCGTCCACTCTATGCTTACAACACGACTGTCTATTCTGCACTGAGAGGATACGAATAAATTTAAACAATCCATAAGACTACACACCCAAGTTCGGAAACGTCCAGATTCTGCGTAACCGGATACAGTAACATCCTTTAATGTGACGCAAAAAATGACAGAAAAGCTGTGAACCTAGACGCGAACACCCATGTTCGCTCTGACCACAGATTTAATTAAAACCTCTTTGGCTCTGACGTTATGCGACAGTTACAGGATCCCGTCCACACGGTTGCACGACGAAGTTCTGTTACAAGTATGTACGTACTTTAAGCATATAATCTGTGACGTTAATTACATGTAAAGGAATTTTTATTATTATTTCAAGGCTCGTCTGTAGAAAACTGCGAAGGCTTTGCACTCCTAGGCTTATTGTGTTCTCTCTGTCATGCTTCACTCTACCCACACCAGTACTTCTATACCCCTAATCAGGTGATGCAGATCTAAGGTTGGGCGAATTCTGATGAATTCCGGGTCTATTCGTGTTTATCCGTAGATACTATATCTTCTGCGAGCTAGTGCCTCGCAGTTGAATATAATGTGATAAACCGCCGGTTCCTTTTCGTATAGTCTACAGTCCAGCTTGCGGTAAAATTTTTCGATTGCGTTCAGGTACTTCTCGACAGGAAAATGTACTGTCAGAAGACCTGTTATTAACCTTAAATTCGTCCTATTTCCTATTTAGTGTTTTCCCATGTCGACTTCTTGGAATGTTTCACAAGTGACTTTTATGATTACTCTTGACCCAGTCTTTAATCACCCCGTTCTCCTCTGACTGAGCTTTAAGTGTACATGTAACAGATAGAGGTTGCGATTGTGATTGTGATCCCAACAGTCATGCCTGATTAGGCTTCAAATTAATTGATACATTAAAAATTTGAAATTTCTGTTAGAACATCACGTATAAAGATACTAATCTTTTCAACTCTCCAACAATTCCAGACTAAAAATTGTTTTTATTCATTTATAGCCATAACTTTTGGAAACGTTAGAAAATCGACACCTGAGGCGTTTTCCCTTCGAATGCTTTTAAGCATAATTCCATATAATACCGTAAGCTCTTGATTGATTGATTTGTCAGCGTATGGTGGGCATTGCTGCCAATTCCGGTCATCCATGGAGGTTGGTTCCAACACGCAGCCTGGTCTTCCGTCGAATACGCCAACCGCGTGCCGCAACCAAATCTCGGATGTTATATATACCGCCGGACCAGCTGCATACGCCCGGTTGGACATTGGACATGCTTGTTGTCAGCAGCGAGAGCCGCATGACGCATGGGGTGGGAATATAGGATGCTTCTATTAAGTTTCCATTTGTCATCATCGGCTGGGGTGTGGTGCAGTTGTTTGCGAGATGCTTCTTTTCAGTTTCCACGCATCTTTTAAGTTTCCATCTATCGCCATCTCCTTATTTTTCTTCTTCTAAGTTTTCTGCTTCTTGTGTCTCTGAATCTAGCAGATAGAAAGATGGAATAGAATAATATCAATTAAAGATAAAAATAAATAAATTTATAGCTTATCTGTCTTTCTGCAGCGTCTTGTGATTGCTGTTTTATTTTATTTCCTTTCCTTTTCTTTCTTGGGTTGAGTTAATATTGTCCCATTTAAAAACTTTCCACTCTATACAATAACTTTAGGTCACAACACAGCTATATTGCTTTGTAAACATATGTGCCTTATCTTGACACTCTATACTCTTAATAATTTTTCTATTAAAAATCCACTTTTACGTATAATAAACAGTAATTGATGGGTGGTAAAAATATTTCAAACTCCATATAATACCGTAAGCTCTTAATTACAAATTTATTATTTGGTGGAATTTCGCTGGACGCTCACACAGTGTAAGCAACAAGAACTGGGTATAGGCGACAGCCTACAAGGACCTAAATAAAACGCTGCATTTCAGTAACCGTATAGTCTATCACAACCATTTTGTTTGGCTGCAATTCAGCTTCAATTGCTGTTTGACAGCTACCCAACTTTCAAAGAGAAAGGGGAGATTAAAGTTGGCATTGGCATTTAGAGAGTTCACTTTCAATTACTCACAAATAGGAGGAAATAGGAGGAAATATTATTTGTCCATTTTACGCTGTAATGTTTAAAATTGTGGAAACGAAAAAAGCCATTGGCGTAAAGAAATATTTGAAACGAAATTCTTTTGTTGTGTTGTCTCATTTTCATATTAGTTCACAGCAAACTGTTCGTGACTTTATTGTAGCTGTTTTCTGCAGCTACATTCATAAATGAGGAAAATATAGTTTAGCTGAAAACTCACATTTCTTTAGTCATAAACGATACATTGCAACCAAAATCATGAAAATGTATTGCGGCTGATATTGAGCTCTTGTAGCTGATCTAGAAATTAAATAGCAATAGCAGCCATTTGTGGCAAAGCTATAGTAGTAAAAATATTTGGAACAAAAAGTTTTGAGATTTTAATAGTTATTTATGCACCAAGTGCGTTATAGAGAATATAGCGCCCGGAAGGCAACATGAAGCAGCCCGAGGGCCTTTGGCAGTTGTTGATACTTTGAAGTTTGTTGATGTTGCTTTGCTTTGTACGTGGATAATACGTTTAACAAAATAAAAGGAAAATTAATATGGAAATACCACAAAATGTCCGAAACAATGTGGGAAAAGTCACTGAAAATGTATTGCCGATAAAATGCAAACCATTGTACGATAAGGAATATAGAACATTTATTCTTTCTTTGTTTCTCATATAACAGGGCGTTATAGCCATAACGCCCGCTAATTATGCCAGTGGTCATTATGAGCGTCTTTATAGTAACCGTATCCAAGTTACAATAAACAAATAATATGCAGGTGAAAAATGATATCAAATTCGTAATCAAATTTAAGTTATGAAAACTTAATGGTTCATATTGTACTACGTGAGATAGTCTGTTGAAAAATTGACATTGATTGAGTTTCGAGTCGTAATATAATTTTATTTGGCTTACTCTGTCATCAAATACAACCAGTTCGGGGAAGTGCCGAATAATTTTTTTCAACACTATAAATAAGGGCCATCCTAATACATCTATACATTTGTTTATCTCTAATGGTTGCAATAAACTGCATAAATACACAGGTACAATAATCAAAACACTTTCTCCTAGAGCCTACAGGAAGGCTTCCAACACTTTTATCCAGATAACATTAGTAAATCTCCAACTTTAATGGGTACCTATATGTGCGATGCTATCTCAGTAAGTAACCTGACACCAGCTTTAAAAACTTTACATACAAAAATTGTTTAAAATTATTTCAGAACGAATTAGGTTCGGTGACAACATATGTGGTGTATTAGACCCGAAACTTGTTTGTAAAATTCCGACCATCTATTTAGATATGGTTAATGCCGTAAATTTTCTAGTGACAATTTAACATAGAGCGTATTTTAGCTTAAAACCGGGGTCCAGTAAAAATAGTATTAGTATTATCCATGCTTATAAGAGAGCAAAGACATTGGGAACTCTAAAGCATTAAAATAGAATGTTTTAAGTATCATATTCGTTTAATAAATAAAACTAATGATATGCACCAGTCCATTACTGGTTGGACAGTCGCATAGGCGTGCGTTACAAAAGAGATGTTAGATATTTTTAAACTAAGGAACATGTGTTGAATTGTATCAGATTGTTGAGAAAATAATTAAAAATAAATATTAATGAGATTTTTTATTAGTCCGCAACCGGGCACGTAATATTTTGATGTACAATGTAATGAGGAGTCTAAATAGGTACGATTATTTAAAAAAAACAAGCTAACCATACTCTTCGCAGTTCTTTTGCATATAATATTGGTTTTAGATATTTTTTGTTTAATTGCAAAACACGAAAAAATAATTTTTCAAAAAAAAATTAAATAATGAATAACTTCTTTATTTATTGATCGATTTTGTTTACAAGAAACGTGACAGATAGACCGGATAGTGAGTTAAGTGTCATCGCGAGTAGACGTGTTTTTAAGATGCTCTCTAAAAAGCGGTAAAAAAACAGTAAAAACCCCGTTAAACTCGACTGTTCAGCCACCGGTAGATTAAGAAATCCTGCGTGAAATGAAGCGACTCAATAGAAAAACAGAGTTCATATGGAATTAATAATTACAAGACTTTCTAATAATGTTAAATCAAATAAAGCAGTCAAGCTCAAGTGAAGTGCAGTGTCCCTACGTACACCCTAGACGACCCAACAAGATACTTTTTAAGTGGTTCATGGGCAATAAATAATAGCACAGTCAGTGTCAAAATAACGCCCATATGTTTACAACGCAATATAGCTGTGTTGTGACCTAAAGTAATTCTATACAGTGGAATGTTTTTAAATGGACAAAATTAACTCAACCCAAGAAAGAAAAGGAAAGGAAATTAAAAAAACGGCAATCACAAGACGGTGCAGAAAGGCAGATAAGCTATAAATTAATTTATTTTATTTTGTCTAATTTAATATTTTATTATTAATTTGGAAAGCGGAAATTGTAACCGATCGTCTCAAAGAAACCAGATACAAGCTGAGCAAACCATCCCTTCGGACCTCTTTTTTCGCATAACGCGCAAAAAAATATTGTTTCCGCGATATGGGTAGTTCCCAGAAACTCCACTGTAAATGGATATTCACCTGTGATTCAGAAACAGAAGAAATAGAAAACTTAGAAGAAGAAAAATAAGGAGATGACGATAGATGGAAACTTAAAAGAAGGATGGAAACTGAAAAGAAGCATCTAGCAAACACCTGTACACCCCAACCGATGACGACAGATTGAAACTTAGTAGAAGCGTGGAAACTTAAAAGAAGCATCTCACAACCACATACGCTTCCCGTCCTATATTCCCCCATGCGTCATGCGGCTCTCGCTGCTGACTATAGGCATGTCAAATGTCCAACCCGGCGTATGCAGCCGGTTCGGCGGTATACGAAACATTCTAGATTTGGTTCCGGCACGCGGTTTGGCCGTCCGTTGGGCGTGTATAACGGACGATCAAGCTGCGTGTTGGAACGAACCTCCAGGGATGCCCAGAATCGGCAGCAAAACCCACCTTACGCTGGCAAATCAATCAATCAATCAATCAATGAAACGTGACAGATAGACCGACAGACAGTCAGTCAGACGGACAGACACACAGACAGCCGGACAGATATTTTGAAAGTTGTTAAGAATTTGATCACCAAGTGATACGGAAATTTTTTCTCTAAGAATGGTATTACCGGTTTTATAAATGTGCAGATTAAATGCAATATACTCCTAGTTTTGTATTTGCGAAGAGTACAGTAATAGGGAGGTTACTGCAAATGGAAAAAAAGTTGAGATAAGATCTTAAGATCTTTACGTTTTGAGAATCCAGGAACACGAAAAAATGCTTTTTAAAGAATGTCTGTATATATACCTACATTATCCTAATTTCTCATTTTTATAAGTGAGAATACTTAATAAATTTTCTTAATTTAAAATTTCACTCTTATGTTCAGGGCAAAAAAGTCGGTTCAATGAATTAACTATCTATTTACAAAAAAAAAACACCAAAATATTTCTTATAAAAACATATGTCTTTAATCAAATTAATTGTAAGTTTTATAAAACCATTACTAAATTTCCTACTTTCCTAAACTGGCTAACTTATCTTTTATTATAAAATAAATTACATAAATATTGATAACAGTCGAATTTTTAATATTTATGCTTTTCCGCTTTTGCATTAATTTCTTCTATATCATGTTTTATTGTCTTCTTCTTTGGGTACTTCTTATATGTCCTTTTGGCTCGTATGCTGGTTCTCCTATTTCATATCATCATCTACTCTGTCTTCATTAGATCATTTATATTTCTTAACTTACCTCATCACTTTTTTCCTTCTTAATCAGCTTTATTTTGTCTTTTATTGTTCACCTTTATTATTCTTTATACTTTATAATTAATATCTAATCTTGTTCTCATAACTTTTTATTTCAACATTCACTTTATTCAATATTCTAACCCCCATATCTATTGATTATCTCTCTCTCTCTCTCTATCCTTTTCTTCTTCCTTGCCGCGATCTCTTTTCTTAATTTTTTTTTCTTTCATATCAATTTTCATTCACTTTTGATTACACTTAAATAACCTTACAACTAATATACATAATTCTTAATCTACAATTTTAATGATACAAATAGTTACATGCCAATTAATATATATATAGTACTGAAACTAGTTAACCAATTTTGATGAAATGCCCTTTTGACACATAAATTTTCTTATTTTGCATCATGATATGCATTTTTATCATACTTTTTGAAAGTAGATTGGTTATTTTTAGTATTACTTATAGCCGGTTTTACAATCGCAAGTTAACTTTCATGTTAGTTGACTTTTACTTGCAGGTTAACTATAACTTTACCGACACATGCGTTTTTCAATATAAAGTTAAGTGATGATTTGTAAACGAGAGGTTGTGAATAAAATTTATAATGTTGGTACTGGAAAAATGGGTAATATACATAAAATGTATGAATTTTGGTCCAAAGTTACGTCACCTGCTATCAAATATAAATGCCAGAAGCAATTTATGAGTTAGTGGTCTATTACTAAGTAAGTAGGTAGTATTTAGTCTCGATCTATTTAAAAAATCTCTTCCATCATATTCTTCGAAAAAGTTAGGTCTATACAGGATTACCTTGGCTACTCATCACTGCTATATGCATTTACTTCGCACATATCCATTTTTAGGCAAAATATCAAAAAAATATTTTGTGACAGTTATTTTATAGGTTATAAATTGCCAGTAAACTGCCAACTTCAAGTTTACCCACACCTCATCTGCTAGTAAAGTTAACTACTAGATAACTACCACATCGAAGATGACCAGATATTGTAAAACCCAATTTCTATAATAACCTGAAAGTTAACTCTGACTGGAAGTTAACTAGCGATTGTAAAACCGGCTGTTAGTATTACGTCATCTGACCTCGACTTTTTCACATCGGCGGCCTTGGATAAAACTCGTAACTTTGATCCCATACGCGAACATTAACATTTCCAATGTTAGAAGGCGGTGGTAAACCCCCCGCACCCTCTTTCTTTGTCTGCGATGCTAGTACTGCCTGCGGCGCTGATAGTTATTAACAATTAGACAGCAAAATAAAAATCAACTTAACTAACCTACCACCTAACCATCCCAGGAAAGATTTAAATCATTGCAGGAAAAAAAAGGAAAACATTATTGCTGCCGTCGAATCAATCCTGAATTTGGGAATAAATTCATTAATCGTTATCAAATAAAAACAAAAATTTGACGTGCTCAGGAGTTGACAAACAGCGCTATAGTAGTGTTAGGAGAATTCGAATTAAAATACTCCGTTAACCCTAGTATCAAAATACTCGGTTCAATCCGAGTATTAAAATTTCATCCTAATGATATACTCGGATTAATATTATGCAAATAAACTCAAATTCACTGTTTAATGGTTAAATTTTATTATCTAATATCGAAATTGAATTCATTTGATAATGTTTGTGACCATTTTTTAAATGCTGATCGATATTTTTGGAAATTTTATTCACTGCTTTTAGTGCTAGTCTTATCGAATTCGTCCCCAGATTCAGTATCAGCTACTCCGACACCGGCGCTTTCTCCATAATCTCGCATCTATTCTTAAATAGAAAATCATCGAAATCGGAATATGTACATTGTATAAAACAATACTTACTGATTATTAATACCTATTTTAGCACATTATTGAAAATTAATTCGACATCGAATGATTAATCCAATATTCTTGTCATCCGATTCCGGACAATCCGAGTATCGAAAACATCCGAATATCTATATCAGTACGCTTCAGCACGGAAGAAATAGTTGAACAGGTGGTACAATATGGATCGGCGCTGACGGACTACACCGAATCGCTTCCCACATAGTAACAGGCTCTCGTTCAGTATTACATCATCTGACCTTGATACTTTCATGTCGACGGCCTTTAAAAAAACTCGTAACTTTTGTCCTATACGCGAACATTAACATTTCCAGTGCTAAAACATAAAACATTCAGGATACACGATATACATTCAACCAATAGCCGGACTCTTTGTTACCACAATGTCTTTGGAAATTTTATTTATATTTTGAAACTGTTTCTCTGATTTAGTAACATCACAATATCGAATTAATGTTACTTCTCAAAATAAAGTAAGTTTTAAGTGATTTAAGATTAATGTAATTTCTTTATTATAGAAAAATGATAGTCTTTATTAGGTGTATTTTTCTCCAAATTTTAGCACAATTTTATCCGTGATGCCTTTCGGTTAAAAAACCCTTGTTTAACACAACTTTTCGATGTTTGTTCTCTGTCTAACACTGAGCCAGGCACTTTGCTTTGTATAATTATTTGTACTTCACAATTTCATTCATCAGATGATTTTCGGTTAATATGGAAATGACTCAGGGTTCCCACCAACCTGGAAAAACCTGGAAACCTGGTAAAGTCAGGGAATCCAAAATGTGGTCCTGGAGACCTGGAAAAGTCAGGGAATCCAAGAAATTCCAGTCATCACGTAAAATATGTTGAACTGACTTTCTACTGTACAAAAAAACCGCTGCCTAAGGAATCACTACTTCCACAGCCAGATTTCTCGTCCAAGTCACTTTAATGGAAACATCTTGACTATATTTGACTTTAGTCTGTGGATATTATTGGCCATAGAATAAAAAATATTAAAAAGAAATCTGAGGCCTTTGTTTCCAGTATATACACCAAATCCTAAGTTTCTGTACTCTTAGCAGCTTGCTTTACTTATTTTTCCCCATTTACCCCTAATTTAATTCTTCAACGGAATAATACCAAAACATAATCTAATTCCTTATGTCAATATAATATATACGTATACCAAATTTCAAGTGAATATCTCAATTTTTTTTATCGACCCCTTGGGTTGATAAAAGTGGAGGGGTGGTGGGGATGGGAAATATTATAAAAAAATTTGAGGCCTTGGCTCCTAGTACATACACCAAATTTCAAGTTCTGTACTCTTACCAGCTTGCTTTACTTATTTCTCCTTATTTACCCCTATTTGCCCCCCAACTCTTCAGCGGAAATGTTCAAAAACAATCCATTTCCAGATCTTGTTATAATGTGTACGTGTACAAAATTTTAAGTCAATATCTTAAACCGTTCCGGAGAAAACGTGCGGACAATAAAAGTTACAGACAGACAGACCGACAAACACAATTTTTTTCGCTCAAATTTAAAATCTCGACGTTCCATGACATTCTAAGCCTATTTCAAGAAAAAGAAATTCACAGATTTCGCAATTCTTGTAACCATCGGGACATTGAAAATGGTAACACCATACATAAAACATAAACTTTTCCAGCTACAATCGATTGCGACACCGCTGTATTTCGACCTTAAATGAAAACTGGTAACTTGACACTCTGTGATATATGCAACCCATATTAAATTTGCATATATCAGCCGTTGCATATACGACAGTCTCACTCCACCGCGACACCGTTTTTTTTTACTTTGAACGAAAACTGGTATCTCGACCCCCATATGCGAACATACATTTCCAATGTTAAAGATTTCAAATTTTTTTTTTACGATTACCAAACTTCCAATCTACTAAGTCGATGTGGAAGTTATTACCTATTAGATTTGAATTTTATATATTTCGCTAAGAAATATAGGTGTAATTTTAACTATACATTATTTAAAATAAATAACAACAAAAATTACTTTAACAGTTTTCTCATATTTTTTCCATGCCGATCTGATGATAATACAAATACATTAATATCCACTTATATACAAAGTCGTATTGGAATGTACTATATTTTCATATTTTGGTCGTGAAAAATTTAAATTTTGTTCCTGGAAAGTCAGGGAAAGTCAGGGAATTCAAAATTCCAATGTTGGTGGGAACCCTGTGACTTCAGTCATTATTTGATTTTTCTATTCATCGCTCAGCATTTTTCACGAATTTTAATAAAATGAATGAAACGAAGTTTTTAATTTTTTTTTTATATCTAAAATATACGATGTTTATACCGTTTAACAGTCCACTAAACCTGAAGAACGGAGAAAATGGAGGTTGTTAAAAATATTGGTGACCTTATATCTCAAAATCCTCTCTACCCTTTCAATATTCCTTGAAAATAAAGTCTACCGGTAAAATTACAGTCATATTCATTACTTTTACTGACCCTGTATATTCCTGCATATTGTTTATATTGAAATTACACATAACAAAAAGCTTGCTTTTGTCCCCTGTTTCCATTTCTGACGCTAAAGAATGTTGATTTAGAATCATTTCTTGATATGATGTGATACGTATAAATCTTCATAAAATGTTTCTTCTCTCTTAGAGAAGTGTCAGAAAAATCGGTTATTCTTTGTCACACCAATAGATTATGTTATTTTCTCTATAAATATTCCAGGCTGCAATTTAAAAAAATGATTACGAAATATTGCTTAGATGACCATGTTCACTTTTAGGTATTGGGAGTAAGTCATTAAGTCCTTCTAATACATTAATAACAAAACTGCATTTGCCACCGACATGCGACATCGAAAATTAGTTGCCGAATATATGATTACAACAATAATAATAACAACTTTCTTATAAAATAATATACCTACATTTAAATAAAACTTTTTTCTACCAGTGATAAACACCCACATAATATTCCACGAGAGGCGTATTATGTATCCACATAAATAATTTACATTAGAAATTCATAATTAATAAATATGCAATCGATTGTAAGAGATAACAATAGAGACCTAAAGCTTCCAACTCTTTTATTTCACTGTCATTCACAGAGATACACTTGTAACTAGTTTTTTGTACGTCTATGAATACATTATCTTTCAGTGTTGTGCTAGTGTCCTAGGTCAGCTATTAATCCGCGTTATCAAACTATTAAGTAGGAATGATCAGCATTATCCGAACTATGTAAAGTTCCCCAGGCACTAAAAAACATATATTAATGCAATGCTTTTTTTCTAACACTTCTCGACGTGTCAAAGTCTAAGACAAGCTGTAATTGTTTTAGCTAATAGATCTTATAAATACTGAATTGAATTCAGTGATAAAAAACGAAGTAAAAGTGTTATAACAAATCTTATAAATACAATAATATAAAAGGTTTATAAACGGAGGATATGACAATTGCAAAAAATAGGATTATCCATTCTAAGCAAAGATGTGCGGATTAGCATTGTTTTTGAATTTCAATAATATGAAAGAGAGAAATGCTAGACGGTTGTTGTCGATTCATCGATAAATGAATTACTTTGGTGATTCTAAAGAATATAATTATAACAAAAAGAAGAGTGTCGCGTCAACTAAAGGTTATAAATATGACAAGTAACAATATTTCCTCCCTATTGTTCTTCAGATGATTTCAATAATGTTGACAAAATGCCACGTAAGTCGTTTTTCATGTAGATTATATATTTCATGTTCTGTTGTGCCTTGGAATAATTTTTAATTTTTAAATTTTTTTAGCATAAATTTAATTTTTCAGCATTGTATAAATCAGACATTAAATAGTACACATTTGGACAACTATCAACATTTTTTGAGGGCCACTGGTGTAAAAATATTAATTTCACACAATTTTGAAATTTTAAAGAGAATCGTTCCATGGTGCATTATGTTCATGTACCTTAGAACACATCCTCATGTACCTTGGAACACTTGCGTTTATCTCAAAAAAACCTGACAAGATAGTGTTCCTCTATGTTGGTAAGGTAAATTAGGCAAATGCTATTACTTTGTAAATATAACTTTAGTTTAGAATTATTAAAAGTTTCGAATATGAAATTTAAAAAAAAATATTGTATGTTTGCAATATGAATAATGTATTTTGATAAATCTGATTGTTAGTCTTCTTCACTAAAAACTTTATTAACTTTCTTTCTTTTTAAGTGAAACTTTTATCTCCATCTTCCTTAAAGCGATTTAAATGTCGAGATAGTGACGAGTTTCACATCACAAACCTTATGAGCCTCACGGAAAGAAATTTCTCTGTCATTATCATATAAAACAGCAGCTATAGCTTTGCATAAACTTTTGGAATCCGCTGAAGCCCTTTTCAGGCCTACGTTACTTTGTGGCATTGCGAACCTATAAAAAAACAGCAAGTTTATAGCATTCTTTGCCTCAACAGATTGTTCCAAGGTGCAAGATGTAGTTTTGTTTCATGGTACACGCGGCTATACGCAACAAAACTAAACTGCCTAGCTCATCTAGCTTATGTCAAAACTAAAAAATAATATGCATATTTATTCACCATAAATATGTATATCGAAGACATATCAATTTGAAATTTTCTAGTTGTATTACACCAAAAATGAAAAATCACGAAACAAAATACAAAACCGGTCGTTTTAACATGCAATAAAAACCAAATTGTTTGGAAACCACACCAAACAACGGAATTAGTGAGAATACGTTTTATGAAGTTTCTTTATACTTCTCCATAATATACTTTCGCAATAATTAGACAGTTCAAAACAGGTAATGTTCCAAGGTACACTATACTCAAGGTACAATAGTCTCCCTACTATATACCTTTATACAAAAATTATATTTATTAATAAGATATGGCTTGTGTTGTATCAGCAATTCTCTTCATCATCTGTACTGGTCACGTGATGCAACGTGTACCGGAGGACTAGAAGAGTGGAGTATCTATAGGCAGTTCACGATTTTCAACTTGAAATTTGCAAATAATACCATTTGCACCTAGTAAGGATGAGCGCATGGTGTACTATGTAAGCTCTGGTTAGGTTCGAGACTAAATTGCAACAAGACGACAATTATGATTACAGACTGTACAAATGAACATCATCTAGACACGTTAAGGAGAGGTAGTTGTCTTCACACGTCTAGCTACTTAGATATATTATTTATTAAGTTGCGGCTTTGATAAAAATGGGTAGCAGACAATGTTGTTATTTGGTATATAATTTCACCAGAAAGTAACTATTTTTTATTTTACATTAATTTATTAGTATAGAACTTGAAAAGAACTGGTTCAGATGTTGAGCCTTGCGGTACTCCGAATGGCGATACACTGATGACAAGATGAATAGCGAGCTTATACTAATAATGAATTGAAACAAGTGACAGAAACCTCGTAACATTTTATTTCGGTAAGATTTTTGTTTTTTCAGAAATAGCGGAGTAAATTAAATTTCTAAAGAACCGCCTTACTGTTTCGATTTCTTTGCTGAAACTTGCTGTGAACATTGTAAAAAGTGTAGCATAAAGTTTTTTATTAATACAAGTCCTGGCAGGCTCTTAGTTAAATAAGACAATGTTCGAAATTCTGTTTTTTCGCAGTTTCTCTTATACGTCTTTGGTGATGTGGCTCGTTTCACAAAAAGAAACAAAAATTCACGACGAAATTGCTAGGAAGGTTAGATTGGTCCGAATACTTTTGGTAAAATTCATACACAAAATACAAAAACAATTGGGATGGTATATTTTTTGCCAGTTGGTGATGACTTAAACAATTATGCATATATTTTACAAAACGTTACAACAAACCCCCAACGGAGCTAGTTGATCAAGCTAAGTTTCAAGTACAAATGCTTATAATAATGCCTAAAAAAGAAGCAAATTTGAAAATTGAATCGTCGATTGTTTAAGTGCATCAGGTCCTACAGTAATATAACTTTTCACATTGTAGTTGTTTTTAGGATCTTCTCAGGGATGTTACCAAAAATAAATGTTATTAGCATGTAAGTACCACATGTATATGGAAAAAGAAACAAGTAGTTTAAAGTTAAGCAGAGGAAAAAACAAACAAAAGAAAGACTTATCAACGTTAATTGATATAACATATCACAATTTATTAATCACATAAATTATAGAAAAATTATAGAGTTGATATTGCCCGACAGTGCGCCGAAACGTCAATGTCGCGCACAGCCGCAGTCTAATAATCTTGGGAATTTTCACAGAGTAATTAAAATCCGCTTCATTATCCTCTAGTTTCATCCCATCACATTTTTTAAGCTGTTTTTTCTTGCACGTTTTAGTTTTGTTATCAAATTTTGATGATAAACTGTTGATTGCAACAATAATTGCTATCTAAAATATGTTATTATTTATATGAAATTTTAGACCTAAGACATTGTAGACGATAAAAATATGAATTTTGAGATGGCTTCCTAACTTTTTCTACATGTTCTGATGTTTTTAAAGTGTCTAATATCCAAAAACAGGACGATAAAAAATTATACGAAACAGAGAAGAAATTTAGAGAATATTTCATAAACGTTTTTAGCAAATTCCGAGAGTGTACATCATCATTAAAAAAATTATCATGGCAGTTTTAACATAATCAGATATTTAACAGATTTTGTGTCTGCACGCCAATGGTCACTGTCAGTAAAATAATTGATGAACTATGTTTTGGCGGAAACCATATTCGTTCTTGATTTTAAGACCTCGTTATAGGGACCTTCCCGAGTAGAGTGACCGCCTGTTTTCTGTAAATAAATTTTGACTTTTTCTCTGAAATTACGGCGTTAAAGTTGTTTGAGTTACACGATATGTTTCGCATATGCTCAGCCAATTTCCTGTTCTCGACAATAAAAATAATTACTTTCCCACCCCTGCTGAATCTGCTGGCCCTTATAAATGTTTATGTGTATTTCTGTATCATTGTAAGTTTTGTATCTTTTTGTAGTAATATTTCTGCAATTCTTCAGAGGAGACTTACGGTTGCACATGGAAGATTCATTAGAAATCTGCGTACATATTTTTTCTTAAAGATTATTGAGTATATAGTTCAGTTAATTATTATAGATTCCAACATCACAAATATTGAACCTAAGAATAATTTTCCGTACATGTTAATTATGTTCCTCTTACGACGAGTGAAGCAGTTTTTTTTTAATATGCCATCTTGCATTTTTTATAAATTTGGATGAGCTTTGTGTTTCGTGTTATATACCATAATTATATTGAAATTGAGAGAGATCTATTAAGGCTGAAAAGAAGGCTTATTTAAGATATAAATTTAATAATTGTAATATTAAAGAGAAATGGGGTGAATTAAAAAAAATAAATATTGCTAAAAATCAAAAGGCTAATATACCTGAACAGTTAAGTAATGTGGACACTATTAATGATTTTTTTATCAATTCCTCTAATAATAATGATAGACCTAAAGACGAGTTAATAAATTTTTATAATACCAATGTTAAAGAAGGCATAGATGGTTTATTTTCTTTTAAACTTATTTCTGATATAGATGTAATTAAAATCATTCAAAACATAAAATCTAAAGCTTATGGATATGATAAATTAAATATAACTTTAATACATGTATGCTGTCCTTATATAGTTCCATTCTTAACTCACATATATAATGTATGTATAAATACACACTACTTTCCTAAAGCTTGGAAAATAGCTTTAATATTTCCTTTACCTAAAATCAGTCAACCTAGCCAATTGAGTCACCTAAGGTCCATTAGTGTTTTACCGGTCTTATCAAAGATTTTTGAAAAAATCTTAGAATTGCAAATTAGAGAATTTGTGAATCTCAACAATGTTCTACCATTAAAGCAGTCCGGATTTAGATCTGGATTCTCTTGCGCTACGGCTCTTGCAGACGTAACTGATGACATTATTGGAGCTACTGACAATAACAAAATAAGTGTATTAATATTATTAGATTATACAAAAGCTTTTGATATGATAAATCACCAATTACTTTTTTCAATTCTACACTTTTGTGGCTTTGAACGAAATTCCTCCAGTCTAATTTTGTCATTCTTGTCGGATAGAATTCAACAAACAGTACTTAATAATAATATTTCACAACCACTAACGGTAGTTTCAGGTGTACCGCAAGGAAGTATACTTGGACCGTTATTGTTTACAATTTTTATATCGAATTTTCACACATCCTTGCAACACTGCAATTATCATTTATATCCTGATGATACACAGCTTTATTGTTCATTTCAATTTAATTAACAGCGATATAAAGAATTTGGTGTCTACTGATCATCTACTTAAAATTAACCCTAGTAAATCATCTGCTATAATATTTTGCAATGACAATGCTCGTGAATTTGTGTCGAGAGAAATTAATATACAGATTGGAAATGATACAATTGCCTTCAATAACAGCTCTAAAAGTCTTGGTCTTATTATTGATTATAAATTGAGATTTAAACAGCATATTACGATTAAATTAAGATCAGCATACGCTGCACTAAAAATGATATATTCCCAGAGACGATTTTTAAGCATGGAAGTAAAAAAAAATGTTATGTGATTCTCTAGTTTTGTCCCATTTTAATCATTGCGACGTTGTTTATGGCCCCTGTATTGACAGCATCGAGACCCGGCGCATACAAAAAGTACAAAATGCTTGTCTTCGCTTAATTTTTGGAATTCAACGCCGTCAAAGAATATCTCGTAAATTGAAAACTGCAGAATGGCTGAATATGTACAATCGCCGCAAACTTCACATGGCTTGTTTTTTTCATAAAATTTTAAAGTTTAGATCGCCACCTTATCTCCTAAACAAGCTCTCTTTTAGAAATGATATTCATAACATTAATATTAGACGAAGAAATATTCTCACCATACCACAACACCGTAAGGAAATATTCAAAAGGTCATTCTCTTATAACATTGCTGCTTCTATAAATACTCTACCCTTTAATGGACTCACCCTTTCGTGTGTAAGTTTTAAAAAAACATTTAAAAAATATTTAATACGAAATCAGTAATTTCTCTGTTTTTAAACTTTGTTCCTTCTTTAATTTTCTTTGTTTCATTTTTTTTTCTAATTTCTTTTCTTTCTCTTCCTCTCATTTCCTTCTCTCCTCCCTCCTTCAGCTCTAGTTTGCCTCTTTTTCATTCTACTTTGATGCGTTTTTTTTAAAAAAATTTTTATGATTGTTTCGATATGAGTAGTATATTTATTTCATTTATCTACCTCTGATATTATTTATAGGCAATAGTGGAAGAACAGTTTACTGGCTTGTCAGTAAACTGAACTACTCGCCTTTTATTTACCTGTTGTGCAAACATGTATAATTTACTATTGTTAAATTTGTCAAATTGGGTAAATAATAAATGCTTTATTATTATTATTATTATTATTATTATTATTATTATTATAAAATAACGTTATACTTAAACAAATTTGGCATAATCAACTGGGCTTTAAGTAGTGACAGTAGTTGGCATTTTCACGACCTCTCTCATTTTCTGTTAAACAAAATGCTTTTGTGAATAACAAATGGGCGTTCTGACTAATAAAAAGGATTTTTTGTGTCAAGGTACATGGTAGAAATTTCCAATTTTTAAGAATTAACTAGAACACGCTGCGCGTTTCCTAGCTCCTACCGGATGGGTTTAACTGCTGACGCAGTCAATATTGATTGCCTTGCAATCAATTTAGTTGAATAAAGCTTGGTTTTTCAGTTTTCAGCTTCTTAGTTTTCAATAATTTTCAATTTCGACAAATCCTTTTTTTATTAATTAATTTTTTTCCTATCAAAACAGTTACCTTTACTGTCGAAATTTTGTAAATACATTTTATTAACATATTAACAGAACTGACGTACTTGCAAAATAAACTCATAAAAATTTGCTCTGAATAACCCTATGTGTTATTAATTTTTTTGTTAATCTCTCTTCGAAGATTCTTCCAGTTCACGTTTTAGACCATACAGATTACAGAAATTAAGATCAATTCTGTAGGTGTTTTGTCTGCCTTTCAATGTGTTGTATGTCTGCTGGTGCTGTATCAACAGAAATGTTTGACAGAGAAAAATGCTATTTGGGAGATAGTTATCGTTATTGCCAACGAAAAAATGGGACATACTATAAGTGAAAAATATTCAGGGTGGATAAGCTAAAAAAACCGCTGCCTAAGGAATCACTACTTCCACATCCAGATCTTTCATCGAAGTCATTTTAAAGGAAACATCTTGACTAAATTTGCACTCTAGTATATGGAAATTATTGGTCATAGAATTTTTATAATATTTGGGGCAGATGTCATAAAAAAGTTTGAGGCGTTGGTTTCTACCATGTGCGTTAAAAATGAAGTTTCTAGTTTACCCTACTTATTTTCCGCTATTCACAACCTACTGCCTTCCTCCCCTTCAATGGAATCATCTCAATCAGATGTCATTACAATACATATGTGTACTAACTTTCAAGGGAATATCTCAATTTTATTTTATCAAACCCTTTAATAATGAAGTAGGGGTATTGATAGGTTGAAAAATATTATAAAAAAATTTGAGACCTTGGTTTCTAGTACGTACACTGAATTTAAAGTTTCTGTGCCGATACCAGCTTGCTTTACTTATTTTCCCCTATCTAATACTATTTAACTCCCAACCCTTCAACGGAATCATCTAAAAAATAATCTGCTTCCAGATGTCGTCATAATACACACGTGTATCAAATTTCAAGTGAATATCTGAATTTTATTTTATCAACCCCTTTAATAATGGAGGAGGGATGTGCGAGGTTGAAAAATATTATAAATAATCTGAGACTTTGGCTTCTAGTATATATACCGAATTTGAAGTTTCTGTACTCTTACCAGCTTGCTTTACTTATTTTGCCCTATTTACCCCTATTTAACCCCCAACCCTTCAACGCAATCATCTCAAAATATGATCTAGTTCCAGATGTCATTATAATACATACATGTACCAAATATCAACTGAATAAATATCTCAATTTTATTTTATCAACCCCTTTAATAATGGAGTAGGGGTGGTGTGGGTTGAAAAATATTATAAATAATATCAGATCTTGGCTTCTAGTACATACACCGAGTTTCAAGTTTCTGTACTTTTACCGGCTTACTTTACTTATTTTCCCCTATTTACCCCTATTTAACCCCCAGCCCTTCATCAGAATAATTCCAAAATACAATTTAGTTCCTGATGTCATTATAATATATACGCGTATCAAATTTTAAGTGAATATCTCAATTTTATTTCATCAACCGCTTTAATAATGGAGTGGGGGATGGTGGGGGGAATGAAAAATCTTATAAAAAATTTTGAGGCATGGCTTGTAGTACATACATCAAATTTCAAGTTTCTGTACTCTTACCAGATTGCTATACATATTTCCCTTTATTTACCCCTATTTACCCCCAACCCTTCATCGGATATCTTCAAAAAACAATCCAGTTCCAGATCTCGTTATAATATATACGTGTACAAAATTTCAAGTCAATATCTTAAACCATTCCGGAGAGGACGGACAAAAAAGTTACTGATAGACCGACAGACAAACGGACTGAATTTTTTTTTCTTCGCTCAAATTTAAAATCTCGACGTTTCATGACATTCTAAACCTATTTCAAGAAAAAAATGTTTGGAATTTATTTTTGCGGTTACTATACTTCCAATCCACTACGTGGATGTGGAAGTAATAACAATAAAAAAAAATGTGACGGAGTGGCTCCTGGGATATCTGGTGTATCACCATTAGCAACTTAGATACGGGATATATTAGCATGTATGACTTCTAGGTAAATTAAACCACCTCGCCACGCCCTCTAGCAGTGTATACAGTAGCTATGCAATATTAGACGACAAAAGCGTGATAGATGTACCATCCTTCAGAGGTGTTACAAGGTGGTCGATATTTTTTTTATCAGATGTTAGGCAACTGAAAAATCTCTACCCTTATGAGAAGCAAAATTTACAATTTATGGGTAACTCGTCTTCTGGCGTCATCCTTAGCCACTGAAGTAGACCTAGTTAAATCAATTGTATGCCTTTGCTCACTTCACAGCGTTATGAGGTGGATTTGTGGATTTGCTGAAATTTGCATCAAATTGTAAAGTCGTTGAGATATTTATTGGTGGCACTTGTAAATTGTTGAGCGTAAATCATCTGATACAATTTTTTTGGACTAACAGTTTAAAATTAATGTTTACTTCACTATCATCTTTAGAACCAGTTTTCATATGTGTATGAATATCGCAAAAAGAGAAAGACGAATCGATGATTTTAAGAAAAAGTGGTTCACTTACCTTTTTCTGTAATTATAGATAACACTGATTTAAAATTAATATATCGCAACGTAATGGATACATTAGCTATTAAAAAGTTAATTATAAAATCTGAACCAATCCATGGACTTAATACGACAATTATGCTAATGTGCATAAATATAAGAGACAATTAGCAGGGTCCATGCACATGACGTCACTTTATGTGCCTAGAGGTAAAACAATTTTTTGGGCTATTGTTTAATGAGCTGTTTATAATTTTTCGGACTTTTTGGGTTTTCTCGATTAATAATGTCAATAAATGAATAAAATATAAAAACAATGAGCTTTGTACTTTGTACAAGTGTGGGGTGATCTCAAAAATGGTTGTTCATAAAGATTATGTAACAAACAACATCTCATCTATCAAAAAAATGTGAAGAGGCCTACTGCACACCAAACACTGTACGCCCTATAATTGTGGTACATGCAATGGACCTCTATTTCAATGAGAAATAGATTTGTAAACAATTAAGAAGAACCCAAATATTATTTATAATTACTATAAAATAATATAAATATATCTACCTAGCATAAATTTACTATAACTTTTCTATAACTTGCCATAATTACATAATTTAGACACTTGTTATATTTTCCAAGAAGTCCTGTCTCAAATCTAAGAAAATATTGAGCTATTCAAGAAGGTGAATTTCTATGCATGTGACCAAAGGAGTACTGAGCTTGAGCACCAGTTACAGATAAGCTCGTAACTTTCTGACGGAGTCAATGTGATCTCTAAGTAGATTGCTATGAATAGACTAATCTAAGTTTTGACAGGTTTTTATAAACTTTTAAGATGGGTATAATTAACTAGGAGTTAATTAAGTTCCAATCCAATGAAAAGTAAATGAAAAAGTAACTTACCATTTCTTGAGGCAGTTTGTGATGTTTGAACCGCAGTGTGAAATCTTTGCCGTCAAAATCATTCTAAAAGGAAAGATGAGCTCTCTTAAATGAAAATATATCCTGATTTTCATTAAATCATGGAAGATGTTCACAGAGGTCTCAGTTGATGTAGATGGTTGAGAGAATCGGTAAAGAGAAAGACGCTGCCAACTTCACAAGCATCAGTTCAATTACTATTGGATTAGGTTTAGTTCGATTCGATTTGCACCCTTCACTATGCCCTTTCAATCTCTGACAATTCAAACCTAATTCTGGTGGCTCAAATCAAATGGACTAAATATCAATAATCGGATCCAGTTTCTCAACGAGGCTGATGGGCTTAATGAGTGAGCATGAAATCAGTTCTGCTGACAAAAGTTAAATTTTGCCAAATAGTGAGTAACAGATATCTCCTACTTTGGCATTCTCTCATCTTCCATACACACGTTGCACTCGACAGATCTAACCTAGACTTATTTTGCGTAAATAGTATTATAGTCGGTAATGCATACTACATAGGCGAAAAAGTTTGCAAGTTTGACTATTTGGTTCTTTTAATTCTTGCTTTTAAAATCCTTGTATAAAGATCTTACATTGCTCTAATCTTGGTAGATTTAGCAAATGTTGAAGTATTCTTTCTCCATCCTAGCTAGCAATCGCTATTTCGGCAGTGCTAGATAATAATTCAAGAGTTGGTTCTTACATAACGGATTTAGCTTTGGCACCCTATCTAGAAGGTCGGCTGCTTCGTTTCCTTCTATTCGACCAAATCCATTTCGTTCCTTACCGTTTTTAAATTACCAAGGTAAGATCCAATTGCTCTTTGTGCCACTTGGCTATCGGAAAACATTTTACCTACCCAGGGGTAGGTGATCCGTAAACTCCCGCTTCAACTCCCTTAGGTGTTTTAAAACAAGAAGTATCTGCCTTTAATGGTCAAATTTATTCGGTCTTCACTCATTTCTTTAGGGAAAAATGATGATATAGAGCAGAATTTCGCTGATCTGTGCTTGTCACTTGTCTAGTTTCCTTATCTTACTGACATGTACTATTTTCGTTTTAGAGAGGTCCATAGATATTCGTCTAAATGTACTTAAAACTCCACATTACAAAGTGTAATATTGGCCACCAAATCGTCCAAAAAAGGAATCCATAGAAGACATAATGTCACCTTCAGAACATTCTCTCAACTACTAGATTGTTTAATAAGTCTCTTGGCACTTCAATTTTTTTCACCTCGATCTAAGAAGTTTTTGTGAATTGCCCTATAATTAGTGATTGCCCAAGATACCCAAACTGTTTACATATTTTACGATTTTACTTGGAGCTAATTTCTCTCAGTCTTTAGGAGTTAATTATGCCCTTTCTAGGTTATAATGCAGATTAACATCTTTCATTCCCAAAGTATATATTCCGCAGTCTCTGTTGCAGTATGGCAGTATCTGTATTTATCATTTACTGCTTTGCCTATGGTTTTAAGTTGCTGTCGTCGGGAGCCTTGTGACTTTATCGAATAAGTTATCACCTTTTCATTCTCCTGTGGCCTAAAGTATTATTTCAGTAAAACTCTTCTGTTTCTCTCGAGTAATAACTACTACTAATAGCATTTGACTTCAAAGAATTTTGAGTATGAGTTGTAAAATTTTTAAACTTTATCTTAATATCTACTTTTATTTCATTGTCAAACTGAGTTCTATATATATGGTTAACCGCTAAAATCTTCAATGTGTATGTAAATTTAATAGTTATGTAAAACTATTCATATTTAGAAAGTTTGTCACTAAGTTCTATTACTATAATGAAATAAATTAGTATAATTTGTATACGTTTGTATATCGTAATGAAATTACCGGGCATTTTTTTATGTCACAGAATCTCTGGAGAAATGCAATTAATTATCAGAGAAATCCTCTCATGCCTATAAAATTTAAATTATGGATCTCCTAGAAAAAATAATGTGTCTAGTAAACTAGTTTGTAGGAAAGTAATTTTATGCATAGCACGTAAACCGTTGTGAATAAAAAAATCGGTTCATATTTCAGGCACTTGACGGGAACTACCGTTTCTGCCAATCATATGTTGGTATAATTAACATAGATGAAACTATATGTAAAATCCTGTCTCACTCGTGTCTGTAGTTTTAAGGAAAAGTGAATAAAAAATGACCAAGTCAAAGGAGGTTATATAATATTGTAATTAGATAACTTTTGAGATAGACATTATGGCACTTTAGTTAAATATTTAATTTACAAATTATGAAGGAGAAACATAAGATGTTGGTGACATATCCAAAGAAAGTTCTTTGGATATGTATTGAATTGATAATGTGAAAGGTTCAGAAGGTACCCACCTGCGATTCATTTATTTTACATGCTCACTCAGAACTTACAAGCAAATTTTAATTATTGTTACGGGAAAAAAAAAGTTCGACTAGTGCTGTGGCTATCAGTTGCGTCTATGACAAAAATACAGGAAGATGTACATACTTTCAAGAAACCAATCAGTTGTGTAAATAAAAAAAACATGTAAAACTGATTACACAAAACTTCCCTCTTTATATTAGTAATCTTTTATTTATTAATTATGTTTGAATGACCAACTTCTATATTTTTTTATCGAAACCATATATCAGATTAAATTGGTCCTTGAGAATTTTGTTAACTACTGGCCAAATATTATTTTGACAGTCAGATATATTTTTAAATAAAGCCAATAGACAGAAAGGTTAACGGAACTGAAAGAGCATCATTCTCCTAATGTCTTTCTCATATTCGCAATATTCAGCTATGTTCTAATTAGCTTCCTTTTGCTGTATAGTACGTCCGATACTATCTGTTACAAGTTGCAGAGCGTGACCAAAGCCTTTCCCATTATCTCTTTGGAGATAACTTAACGTTTTGCGGTTGATCCTCATCGTCTGTAGCCACGTGGTTGTCATTCTAGTTAAATATTCTGAAACACGAAAATCTGAAGATAGCTCAGCGAACTATATTTTCATGAATACGATATTTGAATTTGATCCATTTATTTTTTGTTTTTTTTCTAAAAATAATAATCTTAATTGAAATGGTTATCTCTACACGAAATAAATTTTGCTTTAATTCTACAACAAAAATAACGATAGTTCATGTTATGCAAGACCTACTGATTTAATTATTTGAAAATACAATTTACAGCAGTCCACTTTTTCACTTCTTGTAGATTATTTTAAAAATAAGTGAATACTTGTAATGTATCGTTGTTACGAGAAGTTTCTGACAAATTCAAACATGTAAAATTATATTACATATAGTATTAAAAGTCATTATTTGGTATAATTTCTGGTTAAAAATAGATACCAGCTCGGTGGCGCAATGCTGAAGGTGTTTGGTTTGCGACCACGGAGTCCCAGGTTCGAATCCTGGCTAGGGTATGGATGTTAGTGGCGTTTTTTCATGTGTTACCGAGACGGTAGCAGTGACCTAGACCACTGTTGGGTGGCACAACATGTCTAGTCGCTGTTATCTTTCTTGGGTTCGAGTCTCAGCTGCGGTAGATGGCAATATCGCAGGGAATGGTTGTTGTGTTGATGTCTATGTGTACGTGTCCTGGTTGAGTGGTAGAGCAGCAATAGCTGAACTCCGCCAGGACGTTAATATAAATAAGGCATTAAAATAAAAAAAAATATTATGAAGTGTTTTATCTCATTTTTACCGGTTAGAAATAATATAACATGATCAGATGGAAATGATTATAAGCAACTGAATCAATAACTGAAAATAGTCCTTTTAAGCTACATGTACTTATAAAACAATACTTTCCTAATTCATCTCGATTTTGATAGTGGAGCAGAGAAAAAAGATCTCTATGACGTTTGCCATGACTTGGTTGGCTGACTGAAAAACTAGAATTCACCCTAAAGATTTTCCAAGCCACATTTACTGAATGTTATCATTAAAAGGCTAATACCTTGAAAGTATACACATTATGATTGATGAATAAAAGAGTAGTATACATTAAAAAGTAGAAGATTTTCGTGGCCTTATATACCATTTATATAAATTTTAATGTATGCGTTAGTAGCTAGTACAAACTGTACTCAAATACATAGAAGCAAAATGCCTGACAGGGTAAATAATTTAATTAAGTGTACCCAGTGATACATGTCACTTATGATAACTTCATGGAATCTTATACTATGATTTAATATCCTTGGTTAAGTAATAAAACTCCTAGATCATTGGGCGCTAACTCTGACGGTTTTAATATTAGAAACAAATGAATAAATATTATTACCAGAAAACACTAATAATTATTCAAACTTTTACAAAATACTTATCGCAGATAAGTTTAAGACATATATCTTTCTTATACAATTATAAGAAAAAAAAATATGCCCATTATGTACTGTACAGCTGTTACCATAATGTTATTTTTAATTTGAATTATCTTGCTCAATGAAACCCAAAGACAGTTAAAACAAAAGCACTTACCGATATAGCAGTAACACAAAACTTTAGAACATCCACAGGCGCTTGTTTCGACATCTATGTCTCTTCAGTGCAGCTTCTTCTAAAGTTCATAATCAACTGAAATATGTTAGCAAATACTCGTGTTATAACTAACTATCAATGGATTACCAAAAGAGGATGATAAAAATTAAAATTAGGTTATAGGAAATTTCCCGTAAAGGGATAATTATCAATATATTTAAATGCAAATTCGACTTCCTAGAACTGTAGAAGCTCTATAACAATAGAAACAAATGAATAAATATATTACCAGAAAACATTAGTAATTTAAAAGTGAATTATTATTTGTTTGCTTATAATTGTGTTGAAACATATTCTTTATAGGATTTTGCAAAATCCTATAAAGAATATGTTTCAATACATTAGTTATTATTCAAACTTTTACAAAATACTTGCCACAGATAAGTTTAAAACATATATCCTTCTTATACAATTACAAGAAAGAAAATATGCCCATTATGTACAGTAAAACTGTAATCATAATGTTATTTTCAATTTAAATTATCCTGCTCAATGAAACCCAAAGACAATAAAAACAAAAGCACTTACCAATATAGCAGTAACGCAAAACTTTAGAACATCCACATCGTAAATCTACTCTTGCATACTCTTTCATCAACGCGGACAACATAATTTGGAAAGAACCACGCCGCGTCGATGGTCGCTCTCAATACTTATAGATGTTTTCGTACTAAGAATGTTTTATTAATTGCTTCTCAAGGTAACTCCTTGAAAACCTAGTATGTCTTTATCTTAGGTAATGAGAAACGAGAGCCTACAGCTTATGCTGGAGTCAGAACCATCTTCTTTCGGGTTAATTTTATAATTAGTATACTGCACCTTCAAAATATTTGAATCACTGGCGGATTGTCACGTTCATATAGGCTTTAGTATGATTTATGATAAAGTATTACTTCATTCTATTTCCAGTTGGTACTGCAGTTAAAGTCAAGTTGTTTATACCATTTGTTTTTGGCTCACGTTAGCCGCATATCAAGATACATGTCTAGATATTTCTTTTCCTTACGAGTTTCCATACTGAAAACTTGCTTGCTGTGTTAAACCTTAACTTGATTGTACCGCATTGTCTCATTATTCCATTAAATCCGTTACTACAAAAAGAGAAATATACGGCTTAGTGGTGCGATATCTAGCACGGATCCATTGGGATGGAATCAAGACAACAATTTAAGTCTAGGTCATTTACTTATCTTTCAGTGGAAAGAAAAATCAATTTAGAATAACTCGAGGATACGCCCTCTCCTGAGATTGAAGGTGATGCAGATTGATGTAGGAGCATTAACTTCAAATTCTTCAAAAAAATTGGTCCTTGGACATATCTCAATTGTGACAGGGCGGAATAACAAGATTGAATGGGTTTCAGTGACATGCTATATTAACTGAATGATTGGCGACGTATAGCTGGGTTTTTAATTTTTGGATTATATGTAGTATAAAATGAGACCACGGACGCTACCTTGGGAAATTTCAGACTTGATTTGGTTCAGAGAGTTATATGCTTTATGATAATTCACGAAAAACTGTGTGTCCGGGAGGTGTGACTTTAGTAATTTAAAGTGGGTAAGAAATGTTTCAAGAAATGATGAAGATTAGACATTATTTTTGGTCAATTTAAGGATTGATATTTTTCTTTAGATTATTGCTAGATTGTAGGTTTTTGAAGGTGTAGCTTAAATCGTTACCTTTTCCTCAGCCTTTGGTCTAGAATGTACGTCTAGTAAGACTTCATAGGTATTATCCTGCTTTAAGTTCTCCTCTGTTATGTATCCTCCTATTCAGGCTCTAGAAATCAGGCTTCATTACCTTTTTCGCAAGGCTGTCGGATCATTCATTACCTACTATACTCTCACACTCTGGCACCCAAATTGTTTTTTGTTATTTTCTATCAGTTGCTTTAAAGATTACCTCCACCCCACCAATTTTAGATTCAGTATAAGATCTGAGAGCCTCTAATGCTTGCTGTCTGCAAGTATAATATAGATTTATGCCTTTCGAAAGACTATTTTTATGCATTCCTGGGCACAAAAATCTATTGCAGCAATCTCTGCCCGGAAGATGATTAGGATGCCATCTAGAGTTCTAGACAGCTTGCACCAACCCGTTACAAATTTTAAACCAGTCTGTGTACTAGCCTTTCTACAAACGCACTGCTTCAGTCCTACTCACTTGAAGACTCTCAATCAGCATATCAAGGGGACGATGGTATTGAGTCAGTAGAATTGATCATGGATTGGATTAACTCCAAAATGCTGAAGCCACCAGTACCTGCTGTTAGAGCACTAGGAGCTATAAGTTAGATTATTGGTAACAGTTTGTTAAAAATTTTAAATGCATTTTGTAACATAATCAGAAAGCATAGATATTACATAATGTTGCTTCCTATGCAACTTTCTGTGTCGTATTTAACTTAAGGTGGCCATTCCCTAGAAAGAGACATCCGATGGGGAAATATCTATTATTTTTGCCTATAACTTTTTTTTCATAGTACGTATATTTAAAAAAACTATAAGAGTACCTAAGTAGAACCATAGCAAGAATATTACTATGAGTTTTCACTCAATAATTTCAGTGATTTGCAAAATAGCTAGATTTAAAGCTACGGAATAGGAAGATTAACATAATTTTTAAATTTAAATCTAGCTATTTTGCAAACCACTGAAATTATCGAGTGAACATTCATAGTAATAGTCTTGTTATGGTTCTACTCAGGTACTCTTATAGTTTTTTTAAATATACGTACTAAGAAAAAAAAGTTATTTCCAAAAATAATAAATATTTCCCTATCGGATGTCTCTTTCTAGGGAATGGCCGCCTTAAATCGCATAGAATTAATTTCAGTTTTTTTGCGAATAATGGGTGTTAAGTTAATATAGTAGTTCCAATTTTTGATAGGTAACTAATTAAACAGGATATTAGTTACATATTACATACGCAATTAAAACATTAAACACTTAAAAACGTTTCAATGTAGTCATTAATTATATTTTAAAAAATAAAGTTTAGGCTATTAACCTTTAAATTATAACCAAATTTTTCTATTTTAGTGCCTAGGTATGCGGTTAAGCACCTGTTACTTTTTTGGGATAATGAGATTCTTATTGAAGCGGTTGGATCAGGCTGCAAATTTTTAGTAATTTAAATTAAATTTATTACATGGTTTAATCTAGAATTATACCTCGCGGCCTTATTGTTAATAACATTAATTAAGATTCAATACAGACGGGAAACATTCCTCTAATCCTGTGTAACTGTTTCATTAATAATGTTTGTAAATTATGCTAGACCGTAGATGTCATGCAAAATTCATAGATTGGATTTAATTTGAAATTGAAGTTTTGTTCGCTGTGCAGCGTTTCGACTATAAAATTCGTTAATAGAGATAGTCGATACGTTTTAATCAGCCTCATCATCCTAAATTATTTTATTTTATAAAAAGCGTTATAAAAATGTCGTAAAAAAGACAAATTAAATTGGGAAAAATAATAAAACCTGCGATTAAATGAATATGATCTTCATATATAAAGAAATGTAAAAAAAAGGTATGTCTGTTATCTAATCAATTAACTGAATGAATTCAGATTTGTAAATGTTAATTTACACTTCATGAATATTCATGTTAAAATTAAATATATAGCATACTCAGTGTTTTCAAAACAGGGGAAAATATTTTAGGAGGAGCTTCCTCATTAAAATAAAAAAGAGAAGTTCTTATGAATACACGAAAATGTTTTCCAGGGCAATTATAGCACCTTCATGGAAGACTAATTCGTATTTTAGCAACGATCCTCAGAAGTAAATTGTTAATGTATTTGATAATAATAGTTACTAATTGTCTCTCAAATAGGGGCGAGCTTAGACGTCTCTTGACTATGCTCGTATTTCGATACTCATATATCCCTATATAGTCCACACGTTTCAACGGAAAAAACTCAAAATATGATCTAGTTCTAGATTTCGTTATAGTACCTGTTCAGAATTTTAAGTTAATCCCTTTATTTTATTTTGTTAACCCCCTTTAATAATGGAGAAGGGGTGGTAGAGGTCGTAAAATAATTTGAGACCTTGGCCTCTTATGTATACACCAAATATCAGGTTTCTGGGCTCTTACTAGCTTGCTTTAATTATTTGTCATTTATATTCATTTACCCCTATTCACCCCTCAAACCTTCAATAAGGAATACGTTCAAAATCTAATTTAGTTCCTACATATCCAGCGAGTGATTTACTACTAATTGAGCCGTATCTCGCATCCTAAGCCTCACACTCTCTTACTCATCCATTCAATTCCAGGTCTCTTCTTTCCATCGCCTCCTTGACCCTCCCATCCCAACTAGCACCAAAGTGACAGTAACTGAGATAGGAACTTCGTATGAGTAACCATTACATAATTGCGACTAAATTTACGACTTTGGTGTAAAAATAACTTCATTTGACAAGTCGACAGTCCGTGCCTCGTAGTTTCTACCACTAATGATTACTTTATAGTTATGCAACTTCTACGTAGCTTTCGTGGTACATGGGAATGTGGTAGTTACCAGTGGGACGACTTTCGGGTTTTCAGAAATTGAAGGTGGTAAACTATAATAGCAGCGACTAACTCGCATCACTGATATGTGACTTCAAAGTTGCAATCACTTTCAAGTAGCTTTAATAGTTGCCACGACATTCTGGGAACCTTCACTACTATTTCTTTAAAGTAGTGGAACTTGTAAGTAATATTCATAGGTGTTAATGACGTTACTGTTACCTATAGAACTGTGTACGGCTACTACAAAGTGCACATCACCTCTGAAATTTACCATGAAGTAAATTTCACCATCTAGTTCCCAATGTTGACCATAGATAAAGTTAATGCAACAAACCTAACCTATATAATATGTTTGCCTAACCTAGACTAGAATTATATGCTGCTATATTATGCTATGCAACATTTTATGTTCAAAATAAGTCAACAAAATTTAATATTTCCACACAGTTTTATTACACCTACCTTTTCTTCTATGTTATCCATCACTGTAATAGTATATTATACCAATAAGGTTTATGTTTATTAAGTCGTTGATATATGGCGGCATACAGGTAAATTGCGACAGCTGATAGGTTTTTCAATGTGAAGTTAGGTAAATGATAAACAGCAAAAGCTAGGAACGCGTTCACTCTAGACCTCAACGTACGGCTAACACGTACGTTCCGAATCAATATCGGGAAAAATGTAACCATGAAGTGGCAGCGGCAACTTTGAAGAGGTAATTTGTGGTAGTCACAACTTTGCTACGACTTTGAAGTGATGCTACAGTTCCATTCGCAGATTTGTGGTAAATATAACTTTAAAGCTACGTATTTGCAGTTTTCGTCACTATCGCCAAGTAGCAATTACTTTCAAGTAGCATTTCTTGGTGAAAACGACCTTAAAGTCATATTTTCTGAAATACGCCATGTTGATGGCCAAAATTATCGACGTCATTGTTATAACACATGAACCATAATTTCACAATTGACTAATAAATTTAATTTATCGCCATTTCTTCACCAAGTACAACAAATGAATACATAAAAAGTAGTGTTAAGTTCCAAAGAACAATGAAAAATAGGTTTCGGTATCTAGTGTGTCATATTCTCGCATGATATTACATATTTTAAAAACAATATTTTCATTAAAAAATGCAAATTTTAAAGGCGCATGGTTAGATTCGGACGTTTTATCAGTATGTTTGTCAGTAAAATTGCATTCGTTTTAATTGTGACCCTTAGACCATTGGAAAATAGCACAAGTTTTGCTGTCTAATATTACCTTCTGATATTCTATTAAATTTCTGAGTTAGGGAAATGAACAAGAACAAGAATCATATGTAAGAATGAAACATAAATATAATAAAATCGGTTACAAGACAAAGAAGGGGCAACATCGATTTGAAAGAGTAGGGTGTGGTAAAGTTTTCTGAAAGTTGCGGCATCTACGCCGCCACGTCGCCGCTCCGGAGCAACAACGTCATTGGAACGTAGCCAGACAAGTTCCAGGAACGTGGCTGGAACGTTATCGTCACCAAAAAATATTCCCCATTTTGGTCATAAACACGTATTAGGAACGTTCCTATTACGTGCCTGTGACTAGTACCAAAACACTTTAAAGTGCCTACAATAGTCATTGCTACGTGTCCACGACTAATTGTGCCAGTTGGGATTCTCTTGCAAGTTTACATTTTTTCTTTTTTTTTGAAGGATTCCATGGCTATACTTGTTGAGCCCACCTGTCTACCTAGACACCCCACAGTATCTTCCGCAAGCAGCCTTTTCTTATTTTTCTTTGTTATTTCCCACGTTTGTGATCCTATGTCACTATGCTTTGAACAATGCTTTTATAAATTCTTAATCGGCTTTTTCTGCCCTCGTTATAATACATCATCATCCGCCAGGCACTCGTGTCCACTGTTGGACATAGGCTTCTTCTTGCTCTTCTCTCCGCATCATCGGTCCATCTTGTTGGTGGTCTGATTCTACTCCTTATGACTTCTTTTAGTCGCCACTTCACCAATCTGTTGGCCCACCTATCATCAAATAGTCGAGCTATATGACCAGCCCATCTCCATTTGGATCTTCCTATATTCGATGATGTCGGTGACTTTTGTTCTTTGATAATTTATTCGAGTACTTAATTTCAAGATAATATCATACTTTTATTTTGTTAACCTCTTTAATAATGGAGTGGGGGTGGTGATGAGGGTGGCAGTTGTCATAAAGAAATTTGAGACCTTGTATTCAAGTGTACAGGTACATCAAATCTCAAATTTCTGGACTCTTACTAGCTTGCTCTATTTATTTGCACGTATATACCCAACCCTTGAACTAAGTGTGCTCAAAATATAATCTAGTTTCAGATTTCGTTATGATGCATGTGTCCCAAATTTTAACTCTATCTCTTCATTTTAATTTGCCCTTTAATAATGGAGTGGGGATGGTGAAAACTGTTGCCAACATAATGAAGAATGTTATGGCAATACTGCTAGAAGAATATTTTACCAGGGAAATATTAACAAAGAGCAAAGTGGGTTGCCTAGCAGATTGCTGCTAAAGAAGAAAGACTGTCATGGTATGTTACAGTAATTGCGTTTTTAATGGCCAAACTTTTAAAGAATGTCGATGTTTCATAATCATAACATATTCTAAAAAAGTTGTATTTAACTAAATAGACGTAGTGGGCAAAAAAGCCTTTCTTGCTTGAGAAATCCTTTAAAAATAGTTTGAGGATTTAATATTTGATTTCCTAATTTGATAGAAATGTATGTTACTTGAATCGAAATAGGTGTCAAAAACACACTCACACCAGCTACAGTTTTGTTGACAATGCAAATTGGATCACGAATTCAAATTCTGCATGTAAAATTACATCGGAATATGGTAATCTATTCATTAGCACCTGACCAAATTTTTTTCTGTATGGCTGTGCAATTTACACAATCGGAAAATTATAGCGTAAATTGACAAATAATGTAAGTTTACAAATATTAGTGGCGAAGTTTTTGAAATCGACAAGTGACTGAATCTTTTACTAATTATACTTAAATTTAGTGGTAAATCTAATTTCTTATAACTTCCAATTTATAGCCGTAAAATCACAAAAGGGTCTGTGGTTAGTCGTTCTTCCTGTTTTTCTGCAGAACCACTAATTTGGTGCTATATAAATATTTTATCCACGTTCACATAATCATTGCAGTTTTATCCACACTAATGAAGCATATAAAGTACCACTTTATCCACTAGTGGAGTAATGGAATTACTTTATTCAACTGGTGGAATAATGAAAAATACAATTTTAAATCAATTACATTTTATTTGATTTTTATTAAGTAATAATATTAACATTTATATTAATAGACATTTCCTTATTTGTTTTATCATATTTCACATCGTTTCCATTAATAACAAACTTGTAGTCGTCATCGGTTTCAGAACGCATAGTGCTTGTCGAAGTTTTTGATAAATCTGAAGAAACAATGGATGTCTCCTCTTGTAAGCAACGACTAGTACCAGGAGTATCTTGGATTTTCCTTGCGGTATCAAGCTTATTGGATATAGAATCCTCGATATAACTTTCTACTATAGCGGAACATCTCCACCCACCATGTCGTTTAATTGTTGTAAGATCAGCACCTTTATTAGCCAGTGAAGTTGTTGAAGTGCACCTCATGCAATGGCCGCTATAAGCTTCTGCGTTTGCCAGATTCAAAAATGAAGCAACTCTTGAAGGAACTTTCGACAAAATGTTGATTCGAACAGGTTGTGAAGTACATTTTTCATTAGTGTATCATAAAAAGAATCTGTCGTTAAATAACTTCTTCGGTCGTAAGGACATGTATTTTCTACACGTCTCCACAGTATTGATAGAGAATCCTTCTTCCATAATTGTGAATTCTCGTGAGAAGCCGGTCCTGGTATCTGGTATAGAAACAAGAAGATATATGCCCCTGTTTTCTATATCATTGATTTTCAAATTCGTCAATTCATAGCAACGACAGGCACTAGACACCCCCATTATCAGTGCAACCTAAAATATTTCGAATTTTATTATCTACAATGTCTAAAAGGTTAAGAGATATTACCTTAATCATCAAATATTCTTTATCGCAAGCCCTTGTTAAAAATTCTTCCACGTGTACTCTTTCCAATACCGCAGCTTTCTTCGCTTTGTACCCTCTCGACTCACTCTTCAGATAGGCAGTGAGATTATTATATTTTCCAATGTCTATGTTTTTATGGACCTTTATAGAGGTCTTCACCATCGAATACTTCGACTACATGGAAGAAATTGCATACTTCTTCAAATTTAAGAACTGCGATAGCAGAACTTCCTCATTTATTGTCATTACTCCCCGCTTTTCTTTCCATTCATTAAATTAGGAAAATACTTTGTCATGTTCCCTGGACTTCGCAGGCAATAATTGGAGAGTTGCTTCTTCAGCTTCCCAAAGGATTCTGTCAGGAACAAAATCGCTTTCTTGCATTTTTCACCAACTTCACAAATTTTTACAAATAGAATCGATAAACAATCAAAACTAAATAGCAACCATTCAACACCTTCCAAGTTTTTTTAAATTAATTTCAATAACTTTTGACGTTACAGCCGCTGACAGGGCGAAATGTCAAATCATTTTTTGATGAAATCTGATTCTAAATGACCGTGATTGTGGATAAAACGTTGTATAGCATTCATGTTTTAGTCCCGTTTTATCCACTTAAGAAAATTAAACTCTTGAACCTCGTTCTCGAGTTTAAACTTTCTTGCGTGGATAAAACGCTATCTAAAACACTTATACAATAAATAACTATTAATCGTTTTAAATTTGGTTAGCTATCATTATCATGAAATGATAAGCAGTAGCCATTAATAATGCCGAGGAAAAGAAAACATCAAAATATTTGCACTTTTTCTCTGCTTCTAAGAATTTCATATATTTATTAATTACAGAATTAATTTAATAAAATTAAAAATAAAATAAAGTTGTGCATTTAACTTGAAAATTTCGCCTGATACCTTTAATAACGTTTTCACAAAGAAATGTTATGGTCATGTTTAACATAATGATAACATGAAATAAGTGGGAATCAAAAATATTTTCTGCATACAGGCAACTACAGTGTCAGCAGGTAAATGATTTTTTAATATCCTGTTAAAAGCTTGCCGAAAGCATTTAACACATTTTGTACTAATGAATTAGAAATTAACCGTAAACATTCGCTTTGCCTATTAGTATCAACAATGAATAATGGGATAATGAATGTAAATATTTAGAAGATATTAATTTGTACTTTTGAATTCCTACTAATTTGATCATTAATTGCATATAACTGTATTATTAATGTATTTATGATTTTCCGATATACAAATGTACAATATAGTATAGTATGTAGCATCTACTTTTTGAGCTTATGGTTCCTTAACTCCTAAGTGATTGGTAATCAAGTAGGGTACAAATTCAATAAATAAAATAAATTGTTGTCGGTCTGAATGTTTGTCTCTCTATTGACTGAAATATTTGGAATCATTTAACTGACTGAAATGCATTTTTTTGTTCTGTGGGATGTTTATATTGGTTGCTATTATAGCAGATTGTCGACAAACACCTAGGCAAGGGAAAATTTGATTATTTTTCATTATTTTGGCCTTATCTCGGAAACCAAGCATTCTGTGAAAAAATTTTAACAGAAGGAAATGGAAGAGCATGAATTGATCTAGAAGCCAGTGCTAATCTAAATATCTTTACTCCATCAGCGACGTAGCTATAATTTTTTATCCTAGGGCTTTTCTCTGGAAATACATTTGAAGTGTAAACTACGTAGTTTCTGCTATTACTAAAAATATAATTGAAGTCTTAAGAATTACAATTTAAATGTCATCTTCAGTATCGAGATCCAGATTCCTTGCATTGTCGTGGCAGGTAATTGATTGATTGATTGATTTGCCAGCGTAAGGTGGGCATTGCTGCCAATTCCGGTGCATGGAGATTTGTTCCACCACGCAGCCTGATCGCCCATCGATCATCCCACCGTGTGCCGGAACAAACCCTCGGTGCTTTTTAATACCGCCGGACCAGCTGCATACGCTGGATTGGACATTGGACATGCTTGTTGTCAGCAGCGAGAGCCGCACGACGCATGGGGTAGGAGTATAGGATGGAGCGTGTAGGTGTTTGTGAGATGTTTCTTCTTGTTTTCCTTTCCTGTCTTCATCGGATGGAAAGTGTAGGCGTTTGTGAGATGCTTCTTTTAGGTTTTCGTGCTTCTCTTTACTTTCAGGTTTTTGTGATATGCTTCTTCTTAGTTTCTGTCTGTGATCATCTTCTCTCCTATTCTACTTCTGAGTTTTGTTTCTTCTGTTTCTGAGTCTGGCAGTGTGTATATCCTTGATATTTCTTTATTGTATTCCATTTTTTGTTGTGCCAGCTTTTCCCAGTGTGTATAATCCTTTCCTAGCTTATTCATAATCCTCTCTATTGTTGTTATCCATGTGTAGCATGGCCTCCCTATTTTCAGTTTGTTGCTGTTCATTCGCAGCGCTTTCTTTAGTAGGTGTGTCGAGTCCCGTCTTTGGACGTGTCCCCAGTATTTCATTGCGTATGATTCTATTCTTTTGATTATTGTTCTTCCCTCTAGTAATGTTGACGTTTTCTGTCGTTTTTGTGGTTTTCCTGTTTTTGCTAGCAGTTGGATAATGTCCCTTTCAGCTCTTCTCAGGCTTCTTCTGTTGGCCTTTGTCGTTGCTGCGTTTTTGACTCCATATATCATCGTAGGCATTATGATGGTCGTGTATATCTTTTTGGTTAGGCACCATGGCGATTTGTTGTCCTCAATGAAGGGTAGTAGAGCTCTTGTGACACTGTACGCTGTTTTGATTCTTTCCCTTACTGTCTCCCTCCTTTTTAGTTGATTCGTTAGGTATGTTCCTAGGTATTTCATTCTATTCGTGGTTCTCAGGGTGTAGTCTCCTATTTTGTATTCTTCCCCACTTGTTGGACTTGTTTTTGTCAATGGGTCTCGGACCATTATTAGGCTCTTCTTGAAGTTTATTTTCATTCCAGAGGAATCCAGATGTGGTGTCATGTTTCTTAAAAATTTAACGATATCTTGTTCTTCCTCGGTGATGATGAGTATATCGTCGGCGTATGTAAGTACGATGGGGGGCTTTATCGTTCCGTCGTTTCCATTGAAGTTCTGATTCTCCTTTATTGTGCTTTCTATCACTTGGTCCAGGACTGTAGTGAATAGTCGGGGTCGAAAAGGGGTATCGACAACACCATTGCGCTCTTCATCTTCGAAAACGGGGGGTTTTCGTGGGTTTAGCTGAGAGAAAACGGCCTATCCGCGTTTCACCTCTTTCGGGGTGGTTTTTGGCCGTTTGTGGGATTGGCGGGAGTCGAGGAGGGGTATCGACATCACCATCGTGCTCAGTATCCTCGAAAACAGGGTGAGACAGGTTTGGTTGGTGGGAGACGGCGGATACGCGGTTCGCCCCTTTCGGGGGTAGTTTTTGGCCGTTTGAGGGGTGGGGTGACCTCGGAGAGAGATTTAACCACTGCCATAGTGTTGAGCATCCTCGATAACGGGGGGGCATAGTCTCGTTAAGCTAGAAAACATTTGTGTTTTTCGAGGTTCAATCCGACTTGGAGATTGCACTATAATGCAGAATCTAGTTGCGAAATCAAACACAAAAAATAAAAAAATTTAAAAACAACGAGATAACTAGCTCAGTGCTGACACATGTGAGAAAAAAAGTACGCTAAATTAAATTGAAAAAAATTTGTACAATATTTTTCATCATTTCTGAAATTACTATAACATAAATGCAGAATCTAGTTGTGAACTCTAATACAGAAAAATTTTAAAAAATTTTAAACGGGGAGGCAACTAGCCCAGTGCTGACACATATGACATTGATATAAGAGTAAGAAAGACTACTTGAGTATGGATTTCCTGTAGCATTTGCGTTCTCTATTACGATTAACAAATAGCAGGGTCAAGTCTTGGATAAGAAGATAAATTAGAAATTTTAAAAACCCCCGGCACAAAGATCAGATCTTTAAAACGGAACAATTAATTTATATTCATTGGCTCAAATCTTGGAAAGCGGCAGGTGCAAGTAATTACTGTGGCAACACACTAATATACAGGGTGTGCAAAATATTCTCTCGGGCCTCTTTCTAATAACCAACCTGCTATAAAAAGCTTTTCATCCCGAGGTAGGGCACCTCCACTGTAAATGGTTATTTACCTGTGGAACGATTAATTAAAAAAGCTTCCTGCGGCGAGCGAATGCATGTGTGTCTTGGCAGACAAACGAAATGAACATAAGCGGGCGGAAGGAGATGCACACTGCTAGATTCAGAAATAGAAGAGTTGGAGGAAGATTAAATAAGGAGATCATGATAGATGGAAACTTACAAGAAGCATGGAAACTGAAAAGAAACATCTTGCAAACGCCTGCCCTTCCCATCCAATGATGACAGATGGAAACTAAAAAAGAAGCATGGAAAATTAAATGAAGCACATCACAAGCACCTACACTGCTGACAAACAGCATGTCCAATGTCCAATACAGCGTATGTAACCGGTTCGGCGGTATATAAAACATCCGAGGTTTGGTTCCGGCACGCGGTGTGACCGTCCGTTGGGCGTGTTCGGCGGACGACCAGGTTGCGTGTTGGAACGAACCTCCATGGATGCCCGGAATCGACAGCAATGCCCACCTTACGCTGGCAAATCAATCAGTCAATCAATAAAAAAAAATTAAAAATTAAAGATGCCAAATAAAAAAAAATCGGTAAAGGTGTTTACATAGAACTTCCATCTTTTTTTGTGCATGGCGGTCACTCTAAAAAATTATTAATTACGAAATGAAAATAATAATCGGAATATAGTTATCACTATTATTACAAAGAAAACCTGATAAGTTTTGGTCAAAAAAATATACAGAGTGTTCATCCAACAACAAAAGTTCAATACTAAATGACAGGTGCCAAATATGGAAGGGTTTCGCAAATACCTTTACAAATGTCCACCATGAATTATTTCTTGGGATGACCACCCTGTACATTTTTCAATAAAAGTAGTGGTGAAAAAATGTTGCAATTTTTTTTCCGAAATAGGTTTGGAATGTCATGAAACGTGGAAATTTTAATTTTGAGCAGAAACAAATTTTTCATCTATTCTATTATAGTAGTGATAAATAGATTAAAACTATTTTCAAAAAATTTTTTAAATTCTTCAAAAATATTTTTAAATTTGTTTTTGTTGAAATAGGTTTAGGATGCCATGGAAACGTGGAAATTTTAAATTTGAAGAAAGAAAAAAAAATTTCCATCTATTTTAGTGGTAAAATTTTTCCAAAAATTGTAAAAGAATTTTCAAATTTTTTTTTTCTTAAATAAGTTTAGAACACTATGAAACGTGAAAATTTTAAATTTGAAAAAAAAAAAATTTCATCTATTTCAGTGGTAAAAAAATTTTCAAAAATGTTGATGAAAAAAAATTCACAATTTTTTTTTTCAATGGGTTTAGAATGCCATGAAACGTGGAAATTTTAAATTTGAACAAAAAAAAATTCTTTCATGGTGGTAAAAAATGTTTCGAAATTTTTTTTTCTGAAATAGGTTTAGCGTGTCATGAAACGTGGAAATTTTAACTTTGAACAAAATAAATGTTTTTTCATTATTTATTCCCTCTACATGATGGTCTACCCTGTATATTTTCCAGTGAAATTTTAACCATTTCTTCGCTGACAGTAGCGTCAACTACAGACAGACAGACTGACTGAATTGAAAAACCTATATTTTCGTAATCTATGTGTTCTGAAACGTCAAAATCCGAAAAAATCTCGGAGAGTGATTTTTTCTCGAATACAATACTTCCTTTCGGTATGCGAGAGAAGTAAAAACTAATACTGATTTGACAATGTTGCTTTATTTTTTATATTAAGTACTTACTTGAGATTTCTGGAAAACTAAAAATCGAAATAAGAAACAATAACAAGCAGTTCGTCTATCAAGAATTAATTCATACTTGTGTAAATGAGGAAACTTTTTAATTCAAAACTATAGTTCCTGCAGTAACTGACAAGATCGTTATCGTTTAATTTATTTTATTTGAAATTCAATTATAGTTATGGATAGAGAAATGGAACAAATCATTGGTAAAAGCTGCTTTGTCCTCATCAATCACTGGTCAGTACTTTTCCTCGGCACAATATCAACTTGCAACGCGCAAGATGTGAAATTTGTTTTGATATCACCTAAAAGATTTTGAAATTGAATAGAATGTAATGCTGTATTGTATTTGTTTATACATAGCTGGAATTGGTTAAAATACTTTCAGGCAATTGTCCAGCAATGATACATGGCCACAATAACTTCACTGTTATCTAAATCTGTATCAACGGTAACTAAATATCCATAAAATGAAAGACTCGTTAAAATTTCTTGTGTAGATAGTCATGCGTTTAATATTATTTATAATTATTTTAAAATCGTTATAAAAGTCCCAAAAATGCTCATTATTTTTAAAGGTAACTGAATTAATTATGTTAAAGACAGCATTCTTTGTGTCTGGTGAATCTTAAGCCAGCTTACGACCCTTTAAAGTGGCATAAACTATTTATCTATACATCTTACAGACAACTGTTGCAGTTCGATTACGCTTAGTTGAAATTATGTGAGCCATTCGAATGTGAAATATAAAAAGTAAACAAAGAAAAAGTTAAAATAAAGGATTAAAATACAGTAAAATGTTGAGGATAGATAGGTTACATTAACATAACTTTTATAATAGTAGCTGTGCTAAAATCAAAAGCTACATGCTTTTTTAATTTTTTTTATTCTAGTTAAGTGATGATGTCCACCTTGTGGGAGAAACCGAAATGCATCGTCGAATATGTTTCTCGTAGATACTCCGTTCGCTGCAAAAAAGACTGGTCTGGCCGTTTTACTTGCTCTTTGTCAGTGGGTGCAGGGGAGGGGGTGAACAAGACTTACTATGTCCGGACGGAGAAAGCGATCATGTGATTTGATAAATTGAAATAGAATTTCACATTGTCGAATAGTTTTTTAATCAAAAAAATCCAAACTATGCTCGACGGAGCTTCCATTGTAGTACTTTCATCTAGCTACGACCAGTGCACAGTAGGTCAGGCTACCAAAAACTAGGCAGATTTAAAATTTTGTTAGAATTGCATTAAAATTGATAGTTACGTATTTTCGGAGTAGCTAATTCTTAATTTAGTGTCAAAAGTTAAAAATTCATAACGGCGTATCCAATATGACCGCCACAATTGCAAAACTTTTAAAGACCTTCATGGACTTCAGAAATTTAAAAATGTACGAACCAAAAATGAACAATGAAATTAAACGTATTTTTAACCAAAATTAATGTCAATATTTCATAATAAGATTTAAAGGTTTATAAAGGTTAAGTTGAGTAACTATTAAACTTAACTTCACTTTAGTTTACGAATGTATTGTATTGTTTTCTATGTGTCATTTTTAAATAATTTATATGAGAACTTAGATCAAAATAAAAAATGTGTAGGACTCTTTATGGATTTAAGCAAAGCCTTTGATCTAGTAAATCATACAACACTTTTGAAAAAATTGAATAATTATGGTTTAAGAGGCAAAGTAAATAACTGGGTGATGTCCTACCTTACTAATAGAACTCAAGTAGTAGAACTAAGTGGAATTAAATATATTAATATTATTGTTAATATTTTGGAATTTGGAGTTCCGCAAGGTTCTATTCAGGGGCCTTTATTATGTTTGCTTTATATCAACGATTTGCCTGGCTTCTTTGACAGTTTTTTAAATATGTTTGCGGATGATAATCCCTACTTGTGTTGTAGGGAATCTTTTAAAACAGCTATATCTGATGTACAAACTTCGCTAACAAAATTTGCTGATCACTTTAAATCGAATAGACTATTCTTAAATATATCTAAAACCGTTTTCATTATATTTTCTCCTAGGCATAGTACATATGATAAAAGTCACTTAATTAAAATAGCTGGCAAGTCTATAGAACAAGTCTGTCATACTAAATTCTTGAGAGTATTCACTGACAACGCATTAAATTGGGATGAACACATTGACTTTGCAACAAAAAAACTTTCTTCCATCTGTTATGGATTGTACAGATTATCCAAAATATCAAACAGGAAAACTGCATTGGCATATTATTATACAAATTTTATTTCAAGAGCAACATGTGGAATTCTCTTTTGGGACTCTTCATGTCATTTTGAAAGAATATTTAAACTTCAGAAGAAGGCTGTACGTAATAGCATGGGAGTACCTAAATATACGTCCTGTAGACATCTGTTTAAAGATTTTAATATTTTGACATTGCCATGTATTTATAGTCTAGAGATTCTAATATTTGTTAAAAATAATCTAAGCAAATTTCTACCAAACAATTATAATCATAATTATGGTACTAGCGAAAGTAATAACTTAAGCACGCCGTTACATAAGTTATCAAAATATGAAGAAAGCCCAAAATATATCGGAATAAAATTGTATAATAGGATCCCAAATTTCTTCGAAAATACAAAAACATTTAAAAACGAAACAAAAAATTACCTAACAGCTAAATGTTTCTATTCAGTTGATGAATAGTTGGTAAATTGGTAGGTGGTTTTAATAGTTATGCTATATTATGCTATATAACTTTATACATATTTATATTTACAGCATGTCTCTTTTCTGTGTTGTACCTAGTTTTAAACAATAATGAGAGCACGATTCACTAGTAAGATGCTCAATGTTCTTTTGTGACTAATCTTATATCAATGTGGTCTTTGGATAATAAATTATTATTATTAACTTTTAGTGACCTTACTTTAGGTTAATTTATTCAAAAAATGAATAAGTAATTTTGTTAGTCGAGGGTACTTTAAAATTTAAAATTTTACTTTCGTACAACTTAATGATTGAAAAAGTATCGAGGAACTGTGACCGATTTCGTAACTAAGGTTAACATACTAATTCTACCAAACATAACTTATGTTTGGTAGAATTCGAAAACTGTTCCTTAGGAGCCTATAATGAGAAACAAATGTATGTTCACCGATCAATTATTTTATATGTTAATTGGCGGCTTGTTTTCTATGGGTTTTAATTGCTAATAAATTACATTTATTACTGCAGTATTTTGATTACAATGTCTCAAGCTGTAAAAATGCTTAATGTCTATATTTTGCCCCACTGGAATCGTTTTTCTGTAATATTTACATGGGTTATCAACGCAATTAAGCAACAGTGATGGTTAATTGAATTCACAACTTCCCACTATCAAGTTTAAGAATGTAAATCAATGCTGAGACCATCGAAAGCTAATGATGACAACAGCTTATTTTAGAAGGAAATTAATTAATGGCAATATTAGCTACTCAGGGGTGTACCAATTTGTCAAATGCTTTTACATCAAACTCATATTCTTAATTTTAACAGTTTGAGTTCTTTAATTCTAATTATTATTTTAACTTGGCGCGGTAGGTATAATGTCAAACATATAACTCAATAAAAAAAATCGGTAAAGGTATGTACAAAGAACTTCCCTCTTTATTCATACAAGACGGTCACTCTAAAAAACGATTAGTTAAGAGATGACATATGAGAATTATAATCGCCATGTAGTTAGTCCTATTATTACAGAGGAAACCAGATAACTCTTTTCCATCATCTATTGTATAGTGGTCGGAGCAAAATGTTTCATTTTTTTTTGTTTTCAAAATTTTTTGTTGAAATTGGTTTAGAATATAACGAAGCGTGGAAATTTTAAAATTTTCTTTCCATCATCTATTCTATTGTAGTCGTAAAAAAAAATTAAAAAATATGTTTTTTAAAAGTTTCCAAATCAAATTTCTTTTTCTAAATATGTTTAGAATGTTTTTAAACGTGGAAATTTTAAATTAGAGTAAAAAAGATTTTTTCCATCATCTATTTTATACAAAATTTTCAAAATTTCAAATTTTTTTCTATTTTAAATTTTCAGAATTTTTTTTTTTTAAATAGGTTTAGAATGTCACGAAACGTGGAAATTTTAAATTTGAGCACAGACGACATTTTTTTCCATCACCCATTTTATACAAAATTTTCAAAAACTATTTTTTTTTCATTTAAAATTTTCAAAAAAAAAAAATATTAAAAAAAATAGGTTTAGAAAGTCAAGAAACGTGAAAATTTTAGATTTGAGCTAAAAATTTTTTTTCTATCACCCATTTTATAAAAAATTTTCAAAATTTCAAAATTTTTTTTCCATTTAAAATTTCCGAAACAATTTTTTTTTTAAATAGGTTTAGAATGTCAAAACGTGGAAATTATAAATTTGAGCAAAAAAAAAAATTCCTATTCCCTTTAGACGATCCACCCTGTATGTTTTCCAGTGAAAGTCTAACCACTTCTTCGGTGGCAGTAGCGTCAGCTACCTACCAAATTAGTTTTTTTTAGTTAATGCACCAACAGACTGACAGACAGACAGACTCACATAATTGAAAACCTATATTTTCGTAATATACATGATCTGAAACGTGAAAATCCAAAAAATCTCGGAGGGTGATTTCCTCTCAAATACAATAAATATCGTTGGCAAAATCAAAAGTGCACAGTGCAAGTTGTTTTATTCGGCAAATGGTACATGTATAACATCAGTTCATTGGTCACATTTTAACCTCCCCACAAAATTGTGCCAGGTTACTAAAATTGGTCCGAAATTGAAAATTGAGATAGCATCAAATCTATACGTTTTGAGGTCCCAGAAACCCAAAAAAGTGGTTTTTAAAAAATGTCTGTGTATATGTATATGTGTTAGCACTATAGCGGCGAAACGAATTTGGATGAAACTTTGCATGAGGGTTTCTTTAGTGCTCCAGAAGATTAATTAAATTAATAAAATAGGACAGTACATTGTCCCCCACTTTCATCTCAACCAATCATAACTCACCGAATAGGGACAGCCACACCCAGCGTTGATGGTAAGATAAGAGCGTTTCATGTCCAAACGTGCGCTTGGAAGAGCCGTGCACATCCTAACTTGAGAGCCGTTTCCTGTTTGCTACTGTACTCTGAGGAGTGTTTATGCAACTGTGTTTCTGAAAACTATGGTCTTTTCTAAATTATTCTAACTGAAAATATATTTAGTTGTCTGCAATAGCATATTGTTATACTATTGCAGCTTACAATAATTTGTTAAAGTGGCTTAATATCACTACTTTAAACTTTGTTTAGTGTACTAAAGTGGACCGACGAACGTTTGATTATTAACCCAAGAGAGGCTGTATACTTTGGCTGTTTGTCAAGTAGGCAGATTTGGAATTACTTAATACTGTTTGAACGTTAATATGTTTGTGTATGGCATCATTGTAACAAGAACATCTACGTATATTTGGCTTGTTGGTCAAATGACGATATCACTGAACCACGTAAAGTTGCGATTCCTTGAACAGACCTTCAATTTTGTCAATTACATGTTTTTTTATTCTAGTAGGAATATTAGCCTTTTCACAAATCAGAAGCTCATCACTAACAGCATAATGAGCTGAGTCTCTTTTATTTAAGTTTAATTCGTTTTTGTAATGAAAGAAAACGCTAAGACCTTCTTTTTTAGATGGCAACTTTGTGTGGTTTAGTGATGTCGACATTTGACCAACAAGCTAAATACATGTAGAGTAGATGTTCTCGCCACAATGAGTCCCTTACTACTAGTTGCCATACTCAAAAGTCTTAAGTCCAAATAGTATTAAATAATTCCAAACCTGCCTACTTGACAAAATAGTCAATGTACTTTTCTACCGCCACTTTTTGCCGAATAGTCAAACGTTCAGTCCACTTTAGCGCACTAAATAAAGTTTAAAGTAATAACATAAAGCCACTTTGAAATTAATGTAAGCTGCAATAATATGTTATTGCAGACAACTAAATATATTTTCTGTTAGAATAATTTAGAGAAGTCCACAGTTTTAAGAAACACAGCTGCACAAACACTCTTCACAGTACAGTAGCTGACAGGAAACAGGTCTCAAGTCAGAGTCTGCGTGGCACTGCCAGGCGCGCGTTTGGACATGAAACACTCTTGTTTTAACATGAAAGTTGGGTGGGGCCTATTCAGTGAGTTGGTTGGTCGAGATGGGAGTGGGGGACAACGTACTGTCCTATTTTATTAATTTAATTGATTATTAATGTCATTTTGATGTTCACACCTTTGATTTATTTTGATAGAAATTTTGCAAAAATCCTCGACTATCTTGAAAATTCAAGACTTGGTGGCGACCCCTAAAGCATTATTTAAAAATCTGAAATTCTTATGGAAGTCTCTTTTTATATCACAGAACAAAATAAGAGGGTGCCCCGGATAAATTTTAAAAGTTGGTTTTTAAGGACCTCCCTAATGACGAGTGTGTCGTCAATAACTGTCATTATCAGGAAATAATTCATATTACAACTACGTTTTAAAACTTAATAAATACATATTTATATCAATCTGAAGATAACTTGACGTTATATAATGTTCTCTTTATTCCTCATTTGTATGAAAACAAAAGTATATTACGTGTATTTGGCATGTTTCTAAAACAGCGATATGTATACTGGTAAAGAAAAAAAATCACACCATTATGTTAATGATCAAATTCTGAACAAATTTCTAAATGCACGTCTGATCGTCTGTCCATTTGCCAGACTGCCCGTTTATTCATCCGTCACGTATTAGCTTTGATGCCAGTAAGCGATGATTGAGCACAATTAGTACGTATGTAATATCATTTAATGTCAAGTACTTAAAATGACAATCTTGACTAGTGTTTTAAACAAATTTAATGGTTTAGTTTAAAGACTGCTGATTATTATGTTGTATTATATTTTTTCATAATTAAGATTCACCCTGTATAATCCGCCTTTAAGAATCTATTAAAATATTTTATTCCCAAATCTGACATTTATCTCCATTTGAAGTCAACGTTTGTAAAAGCAAGCATGACTTTTCATAAAAATTCAAAAATCATATATCAGGTAAAATGTGCCTTGGAAGTGAAAGGCATTAAAAAAATAACAAATCTAAATTTTTCTATTGTTGACCGAGGCAGGTATTTGTGTGTGAATAATCTCATTGTAAAGTTTTCGGTTGGAATATCTCGCAGCTACTTATCTCACTCCTACGTTTAAATTTCGGTAATTTTATCTTACTCTTTTGCATGGATGCACAATGGTTTCTGACAAGCACGTTGGTAGTATTTTCGTTACTTCTGATGCATGCTTCGTATGTATGGATTTGGCAGATTCGTTTATTTATGTCAGTGCACAAGGTACACTCCAAGACGGCAGATAAATTATGGCACAGAATATTTCTTTATTTACTTTAGATAGCAATTATACTGTAAACCAAAATAAATACGATCATGTTTTGACTAATACTGAACACAAAGGATCTCGTTCATTATTTTAAAACACCTACGGCTGCAAGTGTGAGACTACGAGAGGAGTTTACCGATGTTTACGATTATTTTTAACAATGGGTAAAATAATAATTAAATATCCTATTCTCAGAAAAGTCTGGTGTAGGCTCAAGGTGGCCATTCCCTAGAAAGAGACATCCGATAGGGAAATATTTATTATTTTTACCCATAACTATTTTTTCTTAGTACGTATACTTAAAGAAACTATAAGAGTACCTAAGTAAAACCATAACAAGAGTATTACTATGAATTATCCCTCAATAATTTCAGTGGTTTGCAAAATAGCTAGATTAAAACTTACGAAATAGGAAGATTAACATAATTTTTAAATTTAAATCTATCTGTTTTGCAAACCACTGAAATTATTGAGTGAAAATTTATAGTAATAGTCTTGTTATGATTCTACTTAGGTACTCTTATAGTTTTTTTTAATATTCGTACTAAGAAAACAAAGTTATGGCCAAAAATAATAAATATTTCCCTATCAGATGTCTCTTTCTACGGAATGGCCACCTTAAGAGTGAACACTACGTAAGGTTAGTGGGGAGGGTGATAAAGCGCCAAATGAGGAGATATCTCCCTAATTATCAAATTTTAGCCAAAAATAGTCTTCAACAATCCTGTAGTATTTATTTATGTAAAATTTATACTTATTTTCAGTTAAGTAACATCACCCAATTTGCAAAAAACTGCTTATTGTTAATCATTAGCGATTAAGAAAGAATACAAATTAATATTTGAGTTTGAAATTTTCACAGTATTGTTAAAAAAACATTTATCTTAAAAGAATTATGCTTTGTAAATGATCGAGTGACTTAAAGTTCGTAAGTGGGCCATGCGCGATATTTTCGTTTCCGTATACTGTTGAGCACCTTCAGCTCGATAATTTTCCAACAATTTGTGTCATTACGAAATTGTATATTATAATGTGTTGTTAAAATGCAAATGCTTTTTAAAAAGTTAGAAAATCCAAACAAAAAAATAATAATTTTAATAATTTAAAATTTATTTTTGTTAATATAAACGAAAGTACAAAAAAACTATAACATGAAATTTAAAAAAATGTTAAACGACTTGAGGAATCTAAACAATCGACTATTAAATTTTTGAATATGCAATTATTTTTAGGAGTTGTTATAAATATTTTAACTTGGGAACTTTGTTCGATGGTTTATCTTCACGATGGATATATTATTATCAATCGTGTCATAAAACGTTGAGCCCTTAAATTTGAGCCAGAGCTCTCGGTCTGCCGGTCTGTCTGTAACTTTCTTTTTGTGCGTTAAGAAATTGACTTGAAAGGTACATATGTGTATCATGACGAGACCTGGAACTATAGATTATATTTTGCACTAATTCTTGTGAAGGATTGGGGGTTAAATAAGTAAAAATAACTAAAGCAAGTAGAATTTGGTGTATATACTAGAAGCCAAGGCCTAAGCGTTTTTATAATATTTTTCAACTCCTCCACCACTCCGTTATTAAAAGGGCTGATAAAACAAAATTTAGATATTCACTTGAAATTTACACGAGGAAGCTAAACATTTAAACAAAGGAGACCTATCCAAAAAAAAAAAATATATACGAATGGGTCCTTTTTTTAATTTCAATGCTGTGACTGGAATTTGGACCCGGTAGGGTGAAAATCAGGTATGCTTGCCTCAATATTCAAACAATAAAGAGAATTATTCTCAAATATGGTTTTCAAGTCATGCATCACTAGAATGTGCCACTTTCTTGTTAAATAATTGGGTACAAATATTTCTCAATCTATTATTTTTGCCAAAAATAGTTATCAGCGTCAAGCTGAATCTCTATTGAGTCTTAATAATAACAGTGAATTATTGGTATTGGTCAATTATTGTAATAGTGGATTTAATTCTTCGCTATGATGATTACTTGTTTCACTCGGTCTTTGTTATTAATATTTTGTGAAATATATTTGACATATAAATGATTACCACAAAGTATAATTTGACACTCATTAATTTTCAAAACTATAAAGGTTATTCTTTACAACAATTGCATAATTATTTGTGTGTATGTACCTGACCAAGTGTTTCTACTTATTTATAATTGATCGGAAAATAATATTCTATTGAATTTATTTATTGTTCCAGGAAGTAATGTGTAAAATAAAATGTGCAAAAAAACTATTTATCATTTGCAATAAAAACGAAGTATGACAATGTTTGACGTCAGGGTAAGAACATGTGTTGCCAAATCAAAATTCTACATATTATTACATCTGAAAGAAAATAAAAGTCAAATCAGATAGTCCTCTGGAGACCTAGTTTCCACAAACACTAAAACTCTTGAATATAACACACGGATACCTTCACTCTACACCCGTTTCGCCAACCATGTTAGCATCATAGGGAGATGATTAAACCTAAAGTACTACTAAGAGCATGCTTATAACCCAGTGAAATTAAATTTTTCTGATCTAAGAAAATATGTAGTTCATTTTTTCATTTTAAATCGATTTAATTTGGTGTTTTAAAGAAAATATTAAAAATTGAGAACGAGATCACCATGGCATAAAAAATTATTCAAAGGCGAAGGCATAATATGCTCCATTTCATATAGTCCTTGCAAAAAATACGTGCTTGCTCTATGTATAGTATTTATTAGCTGAGCGATATATAAAATAACATACATATATATTTGTTAACTACTATACAGTATGTATATCTTTTCATATCGCAGCATTCTTATTTACAAAGTGATTTTTATAAAATTTGGGTGGAAGGTACTTATCCATCAGGAGATTGTATCACGGTAAAATATTTTAAAATCCACCAGTGGCCTCAGTCGTTGTGAAGAAGAATGTACCTAGTTTTCCAAAAAAGATATAAGGCAAAGTTTTAACTGTAAAAAAATCTGATAATCTTATTCGTTGTTAACAAAAACTCACTGAAACCGAATTTTAATAACATAGTGTACTTGGTGTTTACGTAATAGGAAAATAAAACTTCCGTTGCGTGGAAACTTCGAAGCACATTTTTGCCTAAACCGTTCGCTGTACATAAAAAATGAAAGAGACCATTTTCGTGCGAAATTTCATTATCTTTCATCTTCATAATAACCTTATTTGGCCTCCGAGCCATAGAAAGCACCTGAACTTTGACCTTGAATGTTTTTTTATGCCATAGTGATCTCGTTCTCGATTTTTAATATTTTCATGAAAACACCAAAATAAATCGATTAAATGAAAAAAAATGAAGGATATATTTTGTTAGATCAGAAGCCAAATTTTTGTCTTGAGTGACTGTAGTATATATATATATATATATATATATATATATATATATATATATATATATATATATATATATATATATATATATATACTTACTTATGTTGAAATATTGTTATTCTTGAACAAATTCAACCAATTCGGTCACCCCTACATAAAGCTCTGTCACGATTCAATGAACAGTGGCCTATTCTATGATTGTTATTAGAAGCTTGATGGGAGACACGGAACTTTCTAGTTGTTCCATATTTGAGATGGGCCATGTGTTCGTTAAACCGTTTTATAGTTGGAAGTTTCGTTTGTCCAACGTACTTCAAGTTATAATAATTACAACATATCTCGTGGATTCCAGCCCTTTGGTTAGATTTGGATCCTCTGGGTTGCCTAAAAATTGTTGCGATTTATTTCCCGACTTATGAACAACGGTCATATCTCAGTTTTTAAAAAAATGTCGACTTTTCTTAACGAAACGCACGTCGAGTGTTGCTATTCGGGTGTTGCTTTCAGTGTGATTATTGGCCATTGGAGGGGTTGCGGGGGGTCGGAATAGATATTGAGCATCAAGATCGTGCTCAGCATTCTCAAAATCGGGGTATATACGTTTTGCCGCTGATATATATATATAAAAAAAAAGATTTTCGCCCCTTCCGTGGGTGATTATTGATCGTAGGAGGGGTTGCGGGAGCTCGGAATAAATATTCAGCATCACCATCGTGCTCAGCATCCTCGAAAACGGGCGGTATATACGTTTTGCCGCCGATATATAAAAAAATAATTTCGCCCCTCCCCGGGATGATTATTGGCCGTTGGAGGAGTTTTGGGGGTCGGAATAAATATTCAGCATTACCGTCGTACTCAGCGTCCTCGAAAACGGGGGGTAGGATATTTTTGAGCCGTGAAAATTATATCCTGGGAGTTTAACCCCGTTTAGGGGTTTAGGGGTTTGCGCAACCCCAAAGAGTAATTCTACCATAGGCGTCGTGTTCGCATGCATCCTCGAAAACGGGGGGGTACCTTTGTTACAACTCAAATTATTTACGTGTACGTCCGACTCACACACGCCACTAGTAGCTCTTGAATAGTTTTATAATTTTTTATTATCATAAATTACATGACATGTTTTTATTGACATCAATTATTATTAACAACATTACGTTTTTCTTAGACAACTTATTTATGAACTATAATGTTGGCTTGAAATAATATATTGTCTTTCAATAAATTTGATTAAATTGTCAGTTAATAGTATGTGCTGGAATTGGAAGAACACAAAGTTTATTTACTGCACGTTTAACAATTCCAGTTTTATACTGGATTGACACGACGAGTGTGATATTGTCCTTTCCTGGATGCAGAGCAATGACTCTAACCAAGATGCCACTGAAGAGAAGATTTGTTTTCTTCCTTTGAAAGAACTAATGAGCCTTGTTGTAATGGTTCGTCGAAATCTTGCTTCCATTTCATCCTAAACTGAAATTCAGAGACGTGCTCCTTTTGCCACCTGGCCCAAAAGTGTTGAATGATTGCTTGAAGTTGTTGATAACGATTTAAACGATTGACATTGATACTTCTTATATTCCCATCTTGCTCAGGGACTGATGTGATGGCTCCGCCGATGAGGAAATGGGAGGGGGTCAATGGTGCAGGATCGGTAGGATCAGCCGAAAGAAGGCACAATGGACGATAATTGAGAATATCCTCGACTTGTATAAGATTATAATGAATTGATCATAGTTAAGCGTGCAATTATCAATTACGTTTTAACTAATTTTTCATATTTTTTATTCCACTTTCCCACAAACCACCGTGGGTCGGAGATCGAGCAGGTATAAAATGCCAATTGGCTCCCACAAATGTGGTTCCATTGTCAGTATAAATATTACTAGGTTTGCCGCGTCTAACAATGAATTGCTTAAGCGTACATAGAAAAGAGTCTGTAGTTAGATCCACAACGATATCTAAGTGAATTGCCTAATGTCAACTTTGGTTTCAATATGTATATGCATTCATGCATTGGTGTAGTTTTGGCCATGGCAATTAGAAGACATCTCTCTGCACGGGTGATCAGATCTCCCTCAATCACAGCGCGATTGGTACTCTGTATTGCACTCATATGCAATCAAATGAAGTAGGAAATATGGAGCTAGTGGAAGAGCTGTTGCATTAGTGTATCCAGAGTAGCGTGCTGAGGTCATTGGTCAACCATTTCTGAAAATAAAATACCAGTATTTTATCTTTATTAAAACGTACGGAAAATTTACCTACAGAAAAGGCTGCTGAATAGTTGGTCTAGTTGGAGACAAAATGTTATCAGATCAATGTAAGCCATCATAACTTATCGGGCGATGGATTGTTGTAGATGTAAAGTCGAAAATAGTTGACAAACTTTTTCCTGTGTTACACACATCTTCAGGACCAGCAATGTGATGGTAGAAATCTTTTATGACTTCTGGCAAAGATTTTTATTCTCCCGATGTAGATTATACGTCTTTTTCCCGTTGCCATAAATGGTACAGGTTGTATCGCCTTCAAACACACAGTAAAAATTTGATTTTTGTCATACTATCAACTTCTTTTGAACCAAACATTAAACACGACACGTTGTAACTGAATAGCGAGAAAGGAATGGATATAAATAGTTACACAAAGTGTCACAGAATGTCACGTAGCCGCCGTGTAATAGTGTGTCAGAGATCATTTAATAGAATTTCTGATGCAATGTCAGTTTGCATCATCAGTTGCAATGATGCAACGTATAGTGACTGACGTTGGTTTATTATTATTGCTATAAGGCTTCTGAAATACCAGGCGTTGGAGAGAGACTATATGGAAGTGTAATAGAAGATACTCATTCCTTCTCTGATATTTAGACTTACCTCTTTGCAGGAAAGTACATAAATGCCACCCAAACGTTTATTATTATATTCTGCATATGATCTTAATTTTTCGACTAACAAAAGCAAGCTGTGTCACTCTTAGACATCGTTCTACTTATACGGCGTAGTTTCTGGAATCTATGCCTCGAAATTCAAGACACTGCGCTGGCATGGCATGGGAAATTGTAGGGTTATTTTTTGTGACCGATAGGGTCACCATACAAAAATCAGTCTTTACATAGACTTGCCAAGGCAAAATGTTACATATCTTGGTCAAATTAAATCATCACGTTGCATGTCAACGGTCATTCTTCTACCAGAGAAATGGGGTAAGGAGAAAGATTTTGGGCGCCTGATCATTCAAATTTTTGGTGGTACTCTGGGCGGTTCCATTTTGACCTAGGTATATGCGTCAAGAATAATTTTGACTATATTAACACTATTTTTTATCTTGAGATTTTCGGTGATTTAGGTGAAATACTTGCTGCAGTAGAAGCATTTAAGTGTGTTCCACTTTTTGTCTTCTCCGTCTAATTGTTTGATGTTGCTTAGCACCATTTTCTCTGTGATTGCTAGAATATTTTTTCTAGATAATACAGTAGGCGTCAATTGAAGCAAAATCCAGTTTGAAAAAGTGGCTTGAAATTAAAGAAAGAAACTTTCTATTTCTTTTTTATGTTACAAAATTATTAGACTGATATTCTCAAAATAATTGCTTGTTTCTGAAACTTTCCCTTGGATATACTGATAACATTGAACAAAAAAATCATAAATATCCTGTAGTTAAAAATCTACTTTGGCACCCGTATTGCATGGCCATACATTCATTATGAAATATTTTCAAAAACAACAAATATTTTCTTATCAGATCTCTAAAACTTTTTAAATAAAAACTATTAAAAAGAAATAATGAAATTTTATCAACTGTGCTTTCTGAAACCTGGTTAAGAGCACTAAAACAAAAATAAATATACCTATATCAATATAAAGTTAATTCGATGGATCAGAGCTGCTTTTATTTCTATGAGCTCAATAAATAACAAATAGTATGCCAAACCTTGTTCTGTTTCCAATCCCCACGTTGAGAAACCAATATTTTCACTACCAGCGGTCAAATAGGCAGGGTTGCTTCACCCCCACAAGAGTTTCTGCAAAAATGCAGAAATCAGCATTTTCCTGCACCAAATATGGCAAGACACGTATCACCTACCTGACTTCGGGGCCAAAACAAGCAATGTTTCAATACCAGTTCAATGATGCAGGACGCACACAAACATTGACTGTCTTAGAAAAAGTTGTACTCGTGACAAGTGACAGTTTTTTCGCCAACTCGAAGGAACTTCCAATTCTGGCACGTGGATCTAAAGTTGGCATTAACCTCACAAAAACAAAAGCACCTAATTCAAATTTAATAAACATAAAATGTGACGACTTGTGTGTTTCATTTTGCAAAGGAATGTATTAAGATATTAAAATTGTCCTGTAATATTGTCCACTGTTTTGTCACTATTAGATCCTATGTTTATACTTTGTAGCTATAAGATGCTTGAAACAATAAAATTGATAAATGACTCTCCACAAAGTATATTATTGAAAGAACACTCCTAAACAGAAAGGGAAGAATACCAAGAATTCACTGTCGATGTTTACTTTACCTATGTCACTCTGTTGTCGTTATAATAATTCAGTATTGAGATGTCATATCCTATGGTGATAGGTGTCACACGTTAAAAACAAACGATATTTTGTACCTCACAATATACCTCCTGGGGTAATATTGAGTACGGAATTATATTGCATTTTAATGTTTCCTGTCATTCTCTTTGTAACTGGCCCACATTCTGGGTCCGAGCCAGTTATAATAATATCAATAAATTTTGTATAAATGATATGGAGTCGCAGAGAGAAAATGTGTGTAAAATGTAGTTCCGATTGTATAAAATTTCACTATTTCTTAGTTTTATAGACGCGACAGGAACAATTTGTGCAAATAAATAATAGATTTATTTGTACATAGTTCAGTCAATAGAGGAGGTGTAGAGTGCGTGAGTAGGGACCTAAGCGATTCATTTAGAAAGTTGTTCAAGATGCTTAAGGAGTGAACATACTGAAAGTTCTGACGTCTAGGAGGTGAACCGGAGGGGGCGGGGGCACAAAGAAAGTCCCACTTTTGGTTTTTCGCTTATATTTCGAAAACGGTGCCTCTTAGGGAAACATTTTCTTATACCAAATGAAAGCTCATGAAATTCTCTGCACTTTAATGGTATACACCTTTTTCGAATTCGCAACCGTTTTCGAGCCACGCGCTCCTTAAAAGTGAAAATTTTCGACCTGAAAAATAGAAAATTATGTTTTAATGATGATTAAAAAAGTCACATATATGGTAAGTAATTTTATTCGATTTCAATAATTCTCATTATTCTCACGCTCAATAACTTCTCAATATTAAACTCTCAACTTTCTCTGGGTTCACGTTTTCATCCTCTTTGGCCGTGAAGCTCCTGGCAAGGTTTCCTCGTCCATGGCATCCACATCTTCAGTGGTGGGTGGTTCTTGCTGAAGGGCACTACGTCGTCCTCGTCGTAAACAGGCACACCGTTGAATCATTTCCCTTGGCAGTGGAGGCATGCCGCAGAACAGTTCAGCATTGCTTTCCTGCATCCACATTTACCACTACCGCAATCCTTGGTGCAGCGGCAAAATATCGTCTTCAGTAGGATCTCCGGTGCTGATGCATCATCTGTTGTAATTGGCACCAGGGTGTCTCCTACATGTTCCATCCCCACTCTTGAGGGCAGCTCATTCCGGAGCCACTGATGCACTTGGTGGTAGGTGCGCCGGGAATGCTGTTTAGTTGCGCTCTCAGTTGGTGGGAGGGAACTGATGTCAGGTTCCAATATTTGCTACTGACCTCATGAACAACTGAAAGCGGTGCTGGTTGAAGGAGGTCTGTCTTGCTGGTGCCCCCATTTGAGGAAGCAAATTTTCCCAGCCTCTTCAACCTCGCCTTGAGTGGAGGAGGGGTTGTAAAAGCACTTCCTTGATGATTTCTCACCTCTAAGTACAATTTTGCGTTTCCTTAAAGTTGAAGATGTTGTGTCGCGGTCGTTAAATGAATGTAAGAACAGGATGTGTTCAAATCCATGCTGCTGCATCTCTTGGGGGGACAGTGCCATTGTTTTGGTTTTCCCTCGGCCAGGTCTCGGCAGCAGGATGTCTCGGGTGTGAGGAGTGGAGGCTATCAAAAGAATAGCGACAGCCACAGAACTGTGAGTGGAATGTTCCACAGCAGTCTTCACGCTAAGAACGTCAGCACCATCAGTGACCTGAAGAGTATATATCCCGTTCTCCTGAAGCTTATCTGTAGTAAGGAGATGAACTGACTTTTGTTAGTAGTATTGGACAAAAAATCTTCTTGTTTTACAGGTATCGATGTTTTCCATGTCAAATTGATGTCAGCCGACCTCCTCAGTCTGTATCGTCGCCTCTGTTCTTGTTACTTCGTACTTCAACTTCCTCTTAGATTAATAGTTTGGACGACATGAAGGAATGAAGGAATGAAGAAATGTTTGATGAGAAATGTGAGGTAAAAAACTGTTTTTCGAAAATTTTCACTTGTCCGAAGCGTGTAGCTAAAAGTTGCAGAGAAATTCATGAACTTTCATGTGGTATGGGACAAATTTTCCCTACGACCCACCGTTTTCGAGATATAAGCGAAAAAATCAAAAGTAGGACTTTCTTTGTGCGCCCTTCCCCCCCTCCGGCTCACCTTCTAGACGTCAGGACTTTCAGTATGTTCACTCGCTAAGTATCCTGAACAATTTCCTAAAGGAATCGCTTAGGTCCCTGTTCACGCACTCTACACCACCCTTTAGGCCATTCATTGACTGGACTAACATTATTTGATACTTTTGTATAATCTTAGAAGTCACATCAATTAATATGAATAAATATGATTTGCTAGTTTTGATCATGATTGCATAAAAATACAATATTTTTATTTCACTTGTGAAAAGAATCTCTAAAAGTATTGTCACTTCTCTCGCTATTTGGTACCATTTGTGTATTAGTAATATTTTCGGCTGTATCCTCTTAATAAAAAGTGACATTAGCAGTGATGAAAGTATTGTAATCGTCCGAAAATTCGACTTCAAATTCTTGATGAATTTTGATCCTACATAACTTTCGGTTATTGAAAACATGATTCATAAGAAATGTCTGTGTAGGGATGAGCGTGCATTTGTGACTATCGTTTAGCCTAGCGTCGAAACCAACTGACCGATTTCATTTAAATTCGATATCTAGAACCAACTTACGCGAAAAATCGAAAATCTCGATTTTCCTAAGACGGCTCTAATAATTTAGCTCAAATTTTTTACGTTAATAGGACATCACGAACCAAACAAGACGCCATTTGTGGTATTCCCCGGAAAATTAGTATAAAGATAGTTTACTGATGACCAAAAAATTTATTCAATTACTCAAGATAGTAAATAATAAGATAGGCGTGGCCGTACCGCTTATTATTTGTGTTCTATTTTTCTTCCACATCCACATACTTCCAGTATAATAATCGTAAACAAATATTCAAATTTTTTTTTATTGACAGATCCTTAGATTGTCATGAAACGTCGAGGCTTTCAATTTTAGAGAAAACAATGTCTTTCTGTCGATCGGTCTCTGTGTCTGTCTGTCTGTAACTTCTTTGTCCGCACGTTTTCTCTGGAACGGTTTAAGATATTGATTTGAAATTTTGTACACATATGTGTTATAACGAGATCTGGAACTGCATTGTTTTTTGAACATATCCGGTGAAGGGTTGGGGGGTAAATAGAGGAAAATAGGTAAAGAAAGCTGGTAAGAGTACAGAAATTTGGGATTTTTTGTACATACTAGAAGCGCGGGCCTCAGATTTTGTATAACATATTTCAACTCCGCCACCACCCACATATTTTGAGATTATTCAGTTGAAGGGTTGGGGTTAAATAGGAGTAAATAAGGGAATATAAGTAAATCAAGCTGGTAAGAGCACAGAAACTTGGGATTTGGTGTGTATACTAGAAGTTAAGGCCTCAGATTTTTTATAATATTTTTCAACTCCCCCACCAAAGGGGTTGATAAAATAAAATAAAGATTTTTACTTGAAATTTCGTACATGTGTGTATTATAACGACATCTGTAATTAAATTATATTTAGAAATGATTACGTTGAAGGGTTGGGGATTAATGAGTAGTAAATAGGGAAACATAAGTAAAGCAAGCTGGTAGGAGTACAGAAACTTGAAATTTTTTGCATATTTTAGAAGCGAAGGAATATTTTTTTATAACATTTTTAACTACACCACCACCCCACCCCCACTCAATTATTAAAGGGGCTGAAAAAATTAAATTGAAACGTTCACTTAAGATTTGGTACACGTATGTATTATAATGACATTTGGAACTAAAATATATTTTGAGATGACTCCGTTGTAGGAGTGGGGGTTAAGTAAAGTTAAATAGGAGAAAATCAGTAAAGCAAGCTGGTAAGAGTACAGAAACTTGAGGTCTGCTTGAGATGATTCCGTTGAAGGGGCGGGGTAGTGTAAACTGGGAAAAATAAATAGAGCAGGCTAATAGGAATCCATAAACTTCATTTTTGGAGTGGGTGCTAAAAGCCAAAGCCTCAAATTTTTTCATGACCGACCGCAAATATTAAAATTATATGACCAATTATTTCCACATACTAGAGTGCAAATTTAATCAAGATGCCTTTATTTAAAGACACTTGGATGGAAAATCTGGATGTGGATTTAGTGATTCCTTAGGCAGCGGTTTTTTTATTTTGCATAAACTTCGGACTAGAGTATGAATAATCTTTTACCTCAAATAAACTGCAAAGTATCTAGCAAATGATTGTAACACAAACTCAATACGGTGTGGGAAAAGCTGAACAGCAGTGATAGAAGAACACGCGTTATAAACTTCTTACCCCCTGAAGAGAACAAACGTTAAGTGAAATGTTGTTGTCGATAAAATTGATAGGTTCCAGCTTGTACACATTGAAACAGAAGACAGCAGCATAGGTATTTAATTATTATTTCTTAAAATAATATTACATTCTTATTGTTGCTTTAATAAATGAGACTGAGTAGAAATCTAATTCAGTTATGTATATCAGATGACATCATGTGTACTTAACATAAAAAAACTTCTTAATTATAATATAAAATAGATAAATATGATTATTTAGAAAGTAGTGCTACTTTTGTTATAGTTATATTAATAAATTACTTTCAATTTTGTCAATTATTATAGATTACATTTGAGACGGGTATCTTTCACATAAAAGTAAAAGTTGAATGATAAGTAGATGAAATTTTATCGTTACATGAAAGGTAACACATAGTTACATATATTTTGTGTTATAATATCAAAACTGTCTATGCGAATTTAATAATTATCTTTTATATCATGGCTGACGTTCCGTGATCTATGCTTTATTTAGTAAACTTCGTCTGTCACGGTTGTTTGTTGGGGTCACGACCTCACCCAATCTACTTCTCATCAGCTTATTGGCGACATAAACCCAACGTATTGGAGGATGTAATCTTCACTTCTTACTATCCGGTCTTCGGTAACCATTAACTGCTCTATATTGTTCTTTTTCTGGTTGAGTTCGGGGATTTGGGAGAATACGAAACTGAGGTTCGGGGGCTTATTTCTTGTTGATTAGACTATTAGAGATATTGAAAAGAAAATATGTAGTCGACATATACACGGTGTTTCAGTTATGCGGTCATTAATTTCTAGGAGTGAATCTTCAAAAAATATGATAAAAAGTTCATATAATCATTGGTCCGGAAATCCCTACTAAGGGCGCTGCGGGCCTTTGAAGGTGGCCCCCAAAATTTACATTTTATTTAATATCTAAGGAACCCTTTGAGCTACAGAGACTAGTTATTACACGTGATATGATATCAATAAAGGTCATTATCTGATGCTATCCACCAAGAGTAAGTTCAATCAGGGGTGCACAAAATTGAAAAGGGGGGTTTTGCTTCTCCCCCAAATATTTTAATGTGAATTTTCTGTGATTGTCTCATCAGAATATGATTCCTTGGCTATACATTCACAGAGAAGGTTATCTTATTGAAACATTCTTTATAGGATTTTGCAAACAGCAGAAAAATTAACTATCTATAAAAGAAAAACTTTGTGTAGAAATATTAATGAAATCATTGCTTTCTTTCGATAACCTGAATTCTGGTTATGCTAGCAAGTTAAAATCCTAAAATGAATTTGTCTAATTTCTTATTTGACAATTCTCATTCTAACACTAGCATCCACACAGTCCCCTACGGCCATGCAGATTAAACTAGTATCCACATAACCCCCTACGATTATGAAGATTCAGTTAAAAATGAGAACAAAGACCTAAAATGAATTTATTTATCTACCTTGTCTTAAAAAAATTTTTTTCATTCCAATGGATTACATTTTCATGAAATCTATCATTCTGTTTCCTGGAAATGCTTAGCCTTTGAAACGTTTTTCGCCCTTATTCTGGAGCTCATCAGAAAGACATAAAGCCATTCATAAAGATGTTTCATGCAAAACCAAGACAATTTCTATGAATAAGTGTGAAATGATTATATTTGACATTGACTGATAAAAACAACCTCACCTATCTATTAGCTAACTAGTATTGGAGCCTATATACTCTATGCATGTTTAAAAATGAATTATTATTTGTTTGCTTATAATTGTATTGAAACATTCTTTATAGGATTTTGCATTTATTTCGTTTTTACACCGCATTTACGGGCTTATTTTTTAATAATTCTTAATGATTTTACAAACAATTGAAAGTCTATTCTTTCTAGATTCAGGTTTTGATAAGTTATTCTCGAAATTTGTATCGACAAATGCTACAGAAATTGTTTAAACAATGTGTATCAGAAAAGTGCAGTGTAAATTTCAGCATCGAGTGATTTTTGAAACTATTATAGTATATAGATACATATTTCTATGATATGAAATATGCAGAAAAGAATGGACCAATTTTTATTGAATGAAATATCTGCATTGCTTTATCGTTGTAAAAAATATGATTATTTTTTTACAGCGCTCCGTTGTTTTCCCTACTGTTTTAAGTGTGTGCAATGTGCATGTCAGCACGCCGCGCGTCGCTTGCGAACAAAAACTATTATGGCAACTCAAAATAGTTTATGAGGTAAGAAAACAACTAAATGAAGTTAAATGTACTTCTTGTGCACAGAGAAATGACAATATAGAAGTAATATACATACATATTATGTGTGCTTAATAAACTGAATTAACGCCTAATAAATACATTTACCCTCACTATAGCACCCTATTATACACTCCAACCCAGCTTTCTTACAGATGCAATTTCCAGTACATTTTTTTACCTTACATTTACAAAATACAGTGTCGGAAGTTACAGTGGGACTAACATTATAGTTATTAATTAAGGAATATATATATTGTTCCTCAACTCCCAACCAAAATCATTAGGATTGGGAATTTCTGGATTTACCTCAGTCGCATTTTCCAAATAAGTATTTGATGCGCGCCTCTCAAAATATGTTGGTAAAAAGAATCCTCGGTTGGTGGTAAATTTCTTATATCAGACTTACAAGTGTGAAACAAATGAGCGTAATTTATTCAAATCCCCAGTGAATGATGGCCGGCCATACAATACTTTGACAAAGTATCGTGCTGAATTATTTTGAAAAGGAATTACATTATTGATGCCATTTTGAGAGTAATTTAGTAATGCTTGTAGTTCTCTCTCCTTTATGTTGTAAACATTTTTTTACAACGCTGAATTCACCGCCATTATTTAGGCCAGATCGCTTGAAAATTAAATTTACAATCCCGTGATGTGAGGCATGAACACCTTACGCCGCTCCGGACGCTAGATGTGGGAGTCAAATTGAGAGGTCCGAGGATTCGGGGGCCTTACCGCTCAAGCCGAGGCTCGCAAAAATTAAGAAAGATATAAGAAGGTCAGAGAAATCGAATGGTGCAAACCACAGCCTCGTAACTGCTTCCATTTCCTAGCAGTGAGCCCCCAATTGGTCGAAAGGTGAAAATCGTTGTTTTTTTTTCGCTATTACAAAGCCCCTATCTCGCGAACGGAAACAGATCCATTCGATTTCTCTCTCCTTCCTACGTCTCCCTGAATTTTTTCAGATGTTTGCTGGCACTTTGACTTTTTCCCAAGAATTTCCCATCTAAATTTTTTACACAATTTCGATAGCTTTTCACATTTAGCGCTCTAACTTTTTCTGGACAAAAATGACCCTCCTTTTTTGAGCTAGATCAATTGCAAATCAAATTTCCAGTCCGATGATGTGACGCATGAATACCTTAGGCCGATTCGGACGCTAAATGTAGGCCGTCAAAGTGACAGCAAGCGAGATATGTACAATTGTATTTACAATTCTTTCACTAAAAATTGCTCCATGCTTTTTGCATATTTCATATCGAATAGTACGCATCTATATGTAATAGTTTAAAAATGTCTCAATATTGAAATTTACAACACACTTTTTGGGAACGCTTTGTTTAAACAAATGCTGCAGTATTTGTTATCAACAATTTCGAGAATAGTTTGGTAACACTTCTAGAAAGAACATGCTTTCGATTGTATTTTTGCAATAACGGATAGAATGGCGCCCTCCACATTTAAATCCGCAAGATTGTTCCAGATACCTATTTTTTCAAAACCGTATCTCCGAGTTCACCCCCTATGATCGAATTTGCGGCTTCTGATTCCCGACTAAGAGAAGTAATTCTGGAGGACCGCAGAACTATTCCACAACAAGTCATTATTTTTAAAATAAGATATTGAGTCCTTGGCTTCTAATAATATATACACCAACTCCCAAGTTTCTGGACTCTTACTAGCTTGCTTTACTTATTTTCCCCTATTTACCCCCTATAATATAATTCAAATTTCGTTAAAGTACATACGTGTACCAAATTCCAAGCCAATATCTTAAATCGTTCAGAGAATACGTGCTCACAAAAAATGTTACAGACAGACCCACAGAATTTTCTTTCGCTTACATTTAAAATCTTTACTACGTGGATATAGAAGTAATAAGCGAACGCTAATTATTTAACTAATTTTTAACTCTCATTAAGATATCACGTAGAGAAATAAATACACTATTAAACCGATGATGTGTTAATATTATATAAAAACTTCTATATAACTAACTGATAATGTAATTATATATTGCTTCTTTCTCTATCGACTTTCCCTTAAACAAAAAACGGAAGGCATAAAATACAAGTCACGAAAATCCACTGAACGAAATAGTAATCTTTAATTAAATCGAAGATATAAACTGATTGCTGGATGGGTGCCTGACAGATCTCCAAACGATTGAGCTGTCTCATAAGACGAATTTACTTGACACTATGGGAGCTACCATATTCCCTGAAGAACACTAGAAATGTTTTTTACTCGTCTAATTTATCAAAATTTGAATGGAATAACTTCTTTGACCACACGGAGCAAATCAACTTGTCAGCGGTATAATAACCTGACGACCTATCAAAATTTATTTAATTGATGACTGGATTCGGGCGGTCATGGATATTTTAACGATATTTAATTTTATTCGAAACTAAGAAAGTAACATATTAGCGCTGCAAACAAATATGAAATGTTTTGACGCGGTTGGGTATATATGATTGTGTGATTTGTTCTTCATAGAGAGATCCTGTATAGAATGTTAATGAAACTAAAATAAACGCGCTCTTCGCTGATTTAATTAACTTTTTATATAACTGTTGCACATTCTGTGGGATACTCTTCTTAATTTTTTTTGTTAATAATGTTACTTTTAGAGATTTTTAATTTTATGTTCACTTACAAAGTAATAAAAATATTGTATATATATTTTTTATTTAAATAATTAATACATTTTTTATTTACCGATGAATTTTGTTCAAAAACAATAGGACTCTTTCACTAAACAACATTAATTTACTGTCCAAATTTCAATTCAATTAAACCTTTCTTTCGTTAACGTGCGACAAACAGACGAACAGGCGCACAATTAAGAAACGGAAAAATTATATATTCAAAGCATTCTTCGGTATATTTTGATGCTGGTGGTGGCATTTGAAAAGTTACTAAATGTAGAACACAAATCGCTCCCCGAGAAGATGGTGATGGTTAAAATTTTAACTATTTTAACCATTTTCTGGCGAAAATGAGCGTTTTTTCATTTTCTACGAGATTTTGCCTTACTTAGACTAACAGCACTGTAAATCTAAGGGCGTTTAAACGATACAAATTTTGTTACTGACACTTAAGTTAAAAGTTTACAAGATTACAAAAGAATTTTTTTTCACTCAAAACTAAAAAAATGCTATGAAATAGATTTGTATACATTCCACAATCATGTATGCATTGCATGTAGTAAGCGGAATCAAATAATTATTTTTATTTATTTGTGAAAAATTTATGAAATTTTTACTAATTTTCTTTGTTTTCCTTTGAAGGAGAGGAGAATTTAGATTTACAATGTTGTTAGTTAATGTAAGGTAAAATCTAGTAAAAAATTGTCTTTTCTTTCTTGGGGAGCGTTTCGTATTTCTACATTTAGTAACCTTTCAAATGTCACCTCTAGCATCGAAATACATCGAAAAATGCTTTGAATATTTCATTTTTTCCAGTTAACGGATAGACGGACAGACAGTTTGAAAGCTTTTTAAAATTCGATCACTAACACGATGTGAAATTTTTTTCTCTATGAGCGATATTTACCGTTTTAAAAAGGGGCGATCAAATGCAATATACTCCTCATTTTTATATTTGCGAAGATTATGATGAAAACGTTATAATTAAACTTTATCGTTATTTTAAAAAATATTGAAATTGGTAATATGCAGAAAACCAGAATCTATGAGCTAATTGTTGGCATTTCTTGACATTTGCAGTTGCAATTTTTACATTCAGGTCATGGTTAATTAAAAATAATAAATAACAGAGTGTAAGTCACAGTCGCGCGGGGCCGACTATCAATAGCTGTTTGATTAAATACATTTTAAAAAAAATCATTTTATCAACTTTGGACCTTCCTGTAACACAAATCAGCAACCAAAAAATACAATACTTCTCTTTCATTGTTTACGAACATTAGAACAATTTCAGTACATTAGATTAAAAATAAAACTGGCTCTAAAATTTTCAAGATGGCGTAAACTGTCACGAAATTATTAGAATCATAGAATGATGAATGAGTTCAAAAATGTAAAAATATACAGGGTGTTCCGATACAGAAAGTCGCAGTAGCTTGAAAGAAAGATCAAAATGTCTTATTTTGATATTGAGTATGTGATACATACCAAGTTTCGTCTTGATCGTTGTTATTTTTGTGGAAATTTAAAGTAAAACGATTTTTCGCATTTCTCTCGGAAGTTTTGAGGTTATGTTAAATAGTAACCGTTACAAAAATTGCAGCTTTTCTTATGATCTACAACTTTTGTATTGGATGCTTTTTGATTCTGGGACAAAAAAATATTATTTTGCTTACTTATGTGAAGCTTTATTATTCCAATTTAATGTTCATAGCATTACTGTAAAAAAAAGTTTCGGGTCAAACAATGAAAAATAGTTTCTTTTGTATTTTTTCCGAATGTCGTAATCAGTTAATTTTCTTACAAATTTAATCAAATTATCAATAGGTAATTACTGAAAAATTCATTGTTACAAAAGTAATTTTTGAGTTTTTTCAATTTTTGAGCGTATTGTTAAATAGAGACTATTATTTTTATCATTGTATCAAAAAGTACATATAAAAACAAAAAAATGAGCACCGGAGGAACTTTGTACAATCATTTTTCACCATAGAATTTATTTTTGAAAAAAAAAAAGTTTTTGAAAGAAAAAACTGAATATCTCAAAAACCTCTTGATTTTTTATATACAAAATTTATGCTTTTTTGAGACCCAAAAAGGCATGCTCTTACAAAATTTCATCAAAATTGAATTATTTTTGAGAATATGAAAAATAAAATACAAAAATATCGTTTTTTCGCACTTTTCTCGGAAATTTTGAGATTATGGTAAAAAGTGACCCTCATGAAAGTTATAGATTTTATTATGATCTACAACTTTTCTCTAGGACATTTTTTGCTAGAACGTTAAGTTGTACCGGAAAACGCAATTATATATTTTGCACAACCTTTCAACCCTCCAAATTAACTCTATACTACCCCCAGCCTTACATTTTTTTTACGTACATCATAAGCCTCTTTACCATTTCCAATGATAAAAGTCCTGTCTACAATTAGTAAATACTTTAAATTTAATTTTCCTGCACTAAATTAACTAATCCACATATTGATATAAACTAATGAATAAAAAAAGCACGTTGATTCGTGTTTTCACTAAATTAGTATGAGTGTCATACTCAAGAATCAATAACATTTATATATTTTTTGTTTCAGGTAAGTGTCATCTTCAGATTATTCCACACATTATTTACGAGTAAGTACGTTTTACCGAATACAATCCCGGGATTATCTACGATTATAACAATAAATATTAATATAATAGTTTGACAACCATTCAAGCATGTCTAATCACCTTCCTCTCCTCAATTATAATGGACCATTTTATTATATTTTGCGCGTTACATCATTGGACAGGCTAGGCATGAAGTTAAAGGTGATTGGTGTAAAAATAAGTCACTAGGGAGTTATAATAAATCACGTTATTCGTTTATGGCGACTATTACCTGTTCACAAGCAGTAGAGTAATTAATATATAGTCTAATATGAGTAAATAAAGCTATTATTATTGTATTGTGTGTGAGATACAAGCAATAGTTTTAATTTGTGTATTATTTTCGAAATGTTGGTCAATTATTAGTTTTATTCTAAGAATGCGGTTGGCAAGAGTTCAGTATGGCATTACTTTTTGAGCGAGAATGCAAAATGCAAAAATGATTGTAAATTCTTTAGTCTTTCATTTTATTACGAAATAATTGTTTTTGTTTTATAAAAAGTACTTGCAGATCGATTTTTAATAATTTTCACCCATTCGCGACCACTAAACTAAAATTAAAAAAAAAAAAATAAATCAAAATAACATCTAGGGATTAGATCATATGTATTTTGGCCAACCTGATTTAAATATTCAAAAATATACCGTTTAAACTTTTATTTTAATGTAATTTGCATCAAAAGTCAGCAGTTTTGGCTTTTTACATCACGTAATTGAAAATTTTTTCTCATGCCATTACACCAAATAAGAAAGTAACCCATTTGCCTAGTTAAAAGTTACAATAGTATCCCTATGGGCTGGGTCACTCTGTATGTAAATAAATCAGCTATTTATTTTTTATGCCTGGTGATTATAGAAAGCGTGCGATAAGGTGAGATAGAAGACAAGCCTAAATTTAAAAAAAACTATTTAAAGGTTAGTGATTTTTTAATTGAAAATCTACGTATACCACTGAACTCAGAGACCTCTCAAATTTTGTGAAAGAATATCGAATAATGACAAATTTATGACAAAATTAATATAGGCAATAATCCCTCCCCCCCTGTAAGAAATGTGAGTATTACCCGATTTTATTTTATTTCATTATAAAAAAATCCCATAAATATTATGAACTTCAAGTGGGTACAGAAGGCACTGTAGATAAATAAACGCGATTGATTACATTTGAAAAAAAGATAATTAAATAGTTTTTATTTTGCAAAAGAAATTTTTAATAATATTCTTGTTTAACAAAAATTCTGTGTATAATAAATTCAGGTGGAAGTCCGTTTTTCAAAAATTAGATATCTTTAGATTATAAACTTATAAACTTAATTATAAATTATTTTTAGAGAAAATTTATGCAATATAATTTATTATGTCAAAGGCTATAGAAAAGTTCAAATGATTTTTTTCTCTGAAGGCAACAAATAGCCATACTTGGCTAAACCAAAGAAACGTTCTCGAGTTTTAAAATTAGACTTTAAAATACCGAACTTTGATAAAATCATATTTCGCTTAATTTTTTACCAAATTCAATAATACTTGTTAGGATGGGCCGAAAAACAACAAAGCTGTCAGAGCGAAACGCTATAGTAAAAAAAGTTGTGTTTGGTAGAGAGAAGAGAAGGAGATTTTTTTCTAAATCGGTCGTATCTTCTGTTCGCGCATGGCTCTCAAAAAAATGTAGAGTCTACCAATTAGTCTGTTTTTTTTTTTTAGGTAACTGAAAGAACACTTACGAGGTCAGTATAGCGGGGAAAGCGATTCCTATTAAAGGTAGAAAGCGCTCAAATTTTTTTTAGAAATCTGTCAACATCTTCCGTTTGCGCATGCACCTAAAGAAAACACATTTTTGGTAAAACATGATTTTTATTTCTATATGTAAAGAGATTACATTTTCTCTCATAGTTATTTTTCCTGAATGGTTTACAGAAAGTACCACCAGGGAGCTTGGGATGAGACGAATAATAAAGTCAAGGCAACCTTTTGCCAAAGAAAAATCAATTCAAAACTAAACTTAGATGCTGGAAACTACTTTGAAATAATTGACTAGAGTTCCTGTATGTTGTTCTCTCGACCTATTTTGCGCAATAATGACGATGATATTATTTTATCACTAATACACTGTGAAACTGTCCCAAATTGGACCATAAGAAGCTTTCCCTGCCACACACAAACTGTGGAGCGATGTGTAAAGCTTGTCACCGACGCATCAGGCAAGGTCTGTGGTGCGGAGAATAGAAATGGCTACATCAGATCAACTATGCTATCAATATCCAATATCCATTTTCATTAAGGAAAAATAGCTATCAGAGAAAATGTAACATCTTTACCTATTCAAATAAAAATCATATTTTACCAAAAACAGTTTTTTAAAGCGCATGTTGACAGATTTCTAAAAAAAGATTGAATGCTTTCTACCTTTAATAGGAATCGCTTTCCCCGCTATAATGACCACGTAAATGTTCTTTCAGTGACCTAAAAAAAATCGGACTAATTGCTATATTTTATAGATTCTTCAATTTTTTGAGAGCCATGCGCGAACGGAAGATACCAACCGATTAAAGAAAAATGTTTTTCCTCGTCTTCTCTCTACCAAACACAACTTGTTTTACTATAGCGTTTCGCTCTGACAACTTTGTTTTTTTTTTGGCCCACCCTAATACTTGTCTCAATTATAACGTAATTCATTAACTTGTATATTTAACACTTTTTGACAAACTTTGTAGTTTCCAAGTATTTGAAATCAACCGTTTTCAAACCCTTTACCCCCTTCCCAAATTTTATCTGGCAGCCGATTTTGGTTGGCCCTTTCTTGCACGTTTATGAAATCTTAGCAACAGTTTCTTGTGATAATATGTCAGGTCGCATCGGTATCCAACTATCCAAGTCAAAATCTAAATGTACTCCATTAAATAGTTAATCATGATTACCGAAAATGCTTGTTTCAATTTTTTAAATCGTAGTAAAAAGAACACTCAACAATTGTACCGAGATATTGAACAGTTCTGTTTGTAAATCATATAAAGTGAAGAGTATGAGGTTACATTAAATTCTCCACGTTCAGCACTGAACACGGACATTACATTTTTTAAATTTTATTAATATAATTCCTGTTACCTTATCTAAACGATGATCTGCTGTACTAAGTGGCCGACATCGACTGATTAGCCTCAATCAATCTAACATCTCTAAGGCGTAATATATTATAAATATTATGCGTCTTCTCTGCCGACTCCAGTCTATCAATTTAATGAATTACTGTTACTGCTACTACTCTGATATTACCAGTGTCTCTAATGGTAATACTAAACATGCTTAATTGTATTGTAATTTTAAATGTATTTACTTGATTTAAATCGAATGTTTATCTAAAGTTATTTATATATTTTTGAAAAGAAGAACATGAATAAGTAATGAAATGCAGGTCGTTATTCTTGATTTATTTTATTCTTGTATTTCAAAAACAGAAAGAACCTGTACATTGGTTATGGAAAATGGCCCTGGGTTAAATCGGCTAAAAGTTTAATATGTTATAGTTACGACTCATTGTTCAAAAGCTCTCGTGGCCACAATTCTAGAAAATTCATAATTCGTTTACTCCTGCAGTTTGAAACGTTCCCATTTTGCCATTATACAATGCCAGAAAAAAATACTTTTCTTCTGTTATATGAACAATAATACGTTATTCCTGAAGATTTCTTTTACGATGAATTGAATCCCATTTGTAAAAATGCTTCATTATGTACCATTTCTGAGAAATTGACGCTCAAACATAGCAAAAATACCGTTTTTGACCAACATAACCTTTGAATCAAATTGTCTTACAAAGCTGTTTTCTCACGCCATGAAGATTGCCCGATGTAGAAAATGATGGTATTAACTTATATTGAGGAGCAGGCGTAGAGACGCCTGCATATATACTCGTACTTCGATATTAAGATGAAACAACGTTGGGTGTGATTAGTACTTGGATGGGTGACTCTCTCCAAGGAAAAACAGAAACAATTTGGTGTCAGACGAGGATTTTTCGGAAGTTTTCAAAAAGGTTTGGACATTGTATTCCTGGAAAGTAGTGCTGACATGAGGACTAATTTATTGGACATTGTTCGAGGGTTATTTTTGAACCAGGGAAATAGTGTGCATTTTCGTGATGTTTCTGGAACTTGTCTATTTAAACATTAGTGGTTAAGTGAGAAAGACACTAGATAAGACTTTTTCGTGCCGTATCGAGATTTTTCTTGTCAGTTCCATTACCGATATATGACATGATTGTGAAAGCTATCTGATTTCAACGTAGTCGTATGCCTATAACAACCAGAAGTATGGCAACCGAAAAGCAAATGCAGGACTTATTTGCACAATTCCAGAAAGTGTTGGAAAAGCTAGAAAGAAGGCATCGAGCAGTAAGTGAAGCCAAAGTGAAAGTAAACAAGTTTGAAGAAGAAGTCAAAGGGCAAATAGACCTGCTTAAGCTACAGTTGAGGGATAGAGGAAGACAGCAAGTGGTATTATTAGGTCAGCGATTCAAACCTCCCTCCTTTGATGGCCAAAGTTCATGGACCATTTTCAAGAGACAGCTTGAGGCTGCTGCGTGTGCGAGTAGTTGGAGTAACGAAGAAAAGGCTATGGCGTTAGTCGTGGCATTAAGGGGCCAAGCATTGGAAATACTCCAGACAATCCCAGTAGAGTACCAATAGGATTTTAAAGTTTTAGAAACTGCCCTAGACTTATGATATGGTGAACAACAATCTTGTCTAAGTGTACCTGTCCAAGCTGAATTCACGTGTTCAAGAGGCTGGGGAAAGCTTGCAAGAGTTTGACGCTGCCATGTGGAGACTGGCTCACCTGGCTTATCCGGATGTACCGAAAGAATTCCAAGACCAACTGGCAGCTTTACTGGATGGTATAAAGGACGATGAGATCAGGCTAGTCCTCAGGTTATCTTGATACCAGAACAGCAGCGAAGCGTTGATGAATTCACTCGAGGTGGAAGCTGTCTTAAAGGATACCCCGAGTCCAAGAGTGTGAGCTGTGACTACCGAAGAATCGCAACCAAAAAAGGAGATCCAGAACCCTATGTTGACCGATATACATAAAATGTTCAGTCAATTACTGGCTAAATTGAACCCTCCAAGAAGAGAGGAAACCCAACAAAATAGAGGAAATCCGAGTGGACGATGTATGATATGTTATAAATGCGGACAACTAGAACATATCCAACTAGAATGTCCACAGAGGAAATTGAAAATGCTGTAAAGCCGAGGGGAAAACTAGAGTCGGAAACACGCAACAATATTGTGCATATTCACGCTAAGTATATACTTAGTGTACTCATATGATTTAATCATGATTTAGGGGTGGTAAATATATCATCTTTATTTTTGTTTTATTTTTTAATTTCATTTTTATATCGTTTTATTTATACATATTAACATCCAGTGAAATTCTCTGAATATCTTGATTCTCTAACTTCATTTCATGAGTTTGGGCGACATATTACGCCAAAACATAAAGGTCATTAGAATAATGGTGGGCATTCTAATCGGTCACTGCCGACTTAATAGACATCTGAGTCCAATCGGTCTGATTGAGGACGCATCATGCAGATTCTGTCAAGAGGCAGAGGAAACATCAGTTCATGTACTGTGCTACTGTAAAGGCCTTGCTAGACTGAGATTCCAACTTCTTGGCAACGAAAAACCAACAGCACATAGCTAAGCTAAGGGGGCCCTTATCAATGTTCTGGAGTCTGGATAAGAAGCTCTAAGGAAAACAAACAGGAGCACTACAATAAATCCTTGGGATCCCTGTGGTCAAGGAAATAAACCAGCTCCTCCTTCCTAAATCTAATCTAAATCTAACTTCATGACACATGGCATTTTTGACAAATAAATACAAAATTTTAAAATTTTGCAATAACACGCAGGTATTATATTGTCTAAATGTTATTTGCGGCATTATCTTAATTTTTTCTAATTCTTTGGGACTTCCTGCGTATTTTTTCTTTTTAGTGCTCGAAGAACCTACAGAATATCACAATCAACTAGTAAAATGTCACAGGCGTAGAGGCTGTTTACCAGTAACATACTGGTTAAAAGAAAAATACATGTGGCACGAAGTCCCAAAGAAAGAAATGCAGATATTATGTCTCTGAAATCAGATTTTCAATGATGCTGTTAGTAGTATTCATAAAAAAAATAGTGTATGAACATACGTGTAAAAAGTGATTGTATTTTGTTCATAAGGTTGCTTCATTCGCTACGCTCGTTTAATTGAGTTCCACCAATCAATGTTCCAAAGTTCTTTGAAATGATTTAAAAAACATCAACTTTTGAGCTTATAGACGATAAATAAATTTGATATGGACGACTAAGTAATTTACGAAATATCCAATTATTTATTTTATAATATACTTTCTTAATCATTTATATTGGGTAAACTATACTAACTTTATTATGAACCTTCTTTATGCCAACGGAATCATGCTTGGCCAGATTTCTTGATTTCTTGGACATTCCTCAATTTACAGCATTATCCTAATGAGTGCAACCTGTCCCCAACATTTCAAATCTAAATACTCTTCTGCAAAATATGTATAATCGAAATAAGAATTTGTTACATACACTTTCAACCTCTAACGAGGTTTTCTGACCCATGTTAACGGAAGCAACTTTTTCTTATTTCAATCCCACGGGTCAGCATATGAATAATATCAGTGTACTTTCAATACATACTGTATATTCTATAAGATTTTGCCAGCAGGGTAAAAGTAGGTGAAGCATAATTTTATGTCATTTCTATTATTATCAGATTTCATTTTCACATGAAACTTTTACGTACATAAAAATACCATTATAACTATTTATTTAAATTATGTCTGTAAGCAATACTGCATCAATTATTCTTTGCAAAATAACTTTCTGTTGCAATAAATATAAATTTATTTTATATGTTTTTTAATATTTTTTGTCTAATGTCATATTTATGTTCTAAATAAATCAGGGAGTGTTTAAAACATTATGACAGTACCGTTATTTGCATATAAAGCATGTCTAGGTAAAATGATCAAGGAGCAATTCTTCGAATTTCGAGAAAAATTGTGGATCTTAATCTTGCCGGAGTGTGCCCACAATTTCTAGTAAGAGTAACAAGCCCAGTTTCATAACAATCATGTCAATGCTCTGAAGAACACAAACGCTTTTAAACAGAAATTTCAAGTAGAAAATTACTGTAATATTTGAGTAAATTTTGGTAGAAAATTGCACAATTTTATTTTATACAAATTTGACATTAAAAATACATAAAGGTATTTTCACAGAGCTCCCTTCCTGTTTGGTGCGAATTATTTTGCTTGTTGGATGGCCACCCTGACAAACGTGTTGGATTGTACTGAAATTAAATACGGCCCTGTACACGTTTCTGAATTCGAGTTTAACCTAAATCGATACTTGAATTGTACTAATTATGAACATTTTCAGGGTAGACAAAGATGATTCTGTAATTAGTTTTTCGAAATTCTGATGAATTGGTATCCAAAAGTTCTAAAATTATTCTCTAACGTTTAAATTAACTAAAATGTAGTTTGGGGAAAATTCTTAACAGCTGTCAAAAACTATTAAGGATCGGCCATTTCGAATATTCAAGTTTTCGACCTATAAGGTAGAATTTTTTTTGGTCAAGTTGAGGAAAGTGAAGTCGATTCAGATATCTACCTGATCGAACTGGTGGGACACTACGAAAAAGCACCTTCGTTAAGTCTCACGAAGACTCTGTCCAGCCGGACATGACGCTCACTCATCTATCCCTAACGTTGTCCCAGCCGCCTCAGGCGCTGTCATAATCAACCCATCTAAGGACCGTGGGGCCGCATCAGCCTTTCAGCCGCTACCACATCCAGCTCAGGTGCAGTTGCGTAGACGTTGCTTCGTCCATTCCAGAGCGCTGCCGAATATCCAACCACCATCCAACCGGCTCGAGTACTACCCAGGTACTACCGAATGTCAGGTGTTCCCTTCAAACAGACCACCAGCCTACAAGGACCTAGCACAACTATTGGCTATCACCACTTCCAACCTGGTACGCCTAAGAGCACCATGGACCCCGGATCCAGAGCCACTTACTGCACGGAACCTCTCACAGACGCAAACCGATTCAGAAGCGCTTTTTCGTGAACAATATAGTATACCCTGCAAAAAAAATCTATTAGGTATCTACGGATTAGAAAATAAAAAAGAGTAAATAAACATTTACGAAGAAGTTTTCAAACATCAAGGCGGTAAAGTAAGTCTGAATAACTTCTTCGCTTCATATGTACGAACTGAGCAATACTTTGCTTGCGAGGACATTTTCTAACCTTTATGCGGAAAAGTATAACTAGAGAATTATTAATTTTCTCAATAGACAAGTATTCATAATATTAACAATAAATAGCGGTTAAAATGATTAAAAAAAAATAGAGAATGCAGAATCTAATTGGTCTATAAGAACTCTATATTTTTAAATTTCAACGGACGCTGCCGGCCGAACTATTGAGATTAGAGCATCGTGCCCATGAAAACTTTTAGTCAGTATAACCAGAAGAACCTTTCCCAAAATTCCAATTTTTTGTGCGGGGTTCCTTTACCCTAAGATCTAGCTACGGAAATTAAAAATGACAAGGTGCAGTGAAAATTCTTATGTAGAAACCCTCTTTACTAGCTGAAAACTACATAGCTCTGCAGCCGGAAGTCCAATCCCGGGGAGGAAAGCGTGGGCGTGGTCGGTAAAGTTGTAAGAAAACTGTTCAAATCATTCTTGCGATTTTGTTTTTATATTTAAAATTTCCATATTCTTCCGGATTTTCCGGTTAACAACGTACCAATGACATTAATGAAACAGAAAGCAAATCAAATTCACGAAATGTCAAAAGATTCTATTTTTCGTTCACTTCTGTCAGCTCCAATTTTCGATTTCGCCCATGCAATTAACAATGCCGTAAAATTCCAATTTCTATATTTCGATATCGACATTAGGGAGCCTTCCTGTTCATGTATTTATTTAGTTATGAACGTTTAAAAATTTCATGTTTTGCGTTTTCCCATGAGATTAATTGAAATTTCTAGTCCAACCCGACCGTAGCACATCGCGTTAAGCGACGATATTCACAGCGGATTTCCCGGTTCGAATCCTGTACGGGTGTACTGTTTTAATTTGTTTTGAACCTTCTGGCTGATATTTCGTATCATAAAATTGCATCGCATTTATTAATTTATTTCTACAGTTAAGAACTATAACTACACAAATTTGCAGAGCTGCACTCAAGGATTTTATTTTAATTAAAAATTAACTTGTTTTACCGTCCGCCCACGCTTCCGTCCACGGGATTGGACTTCTGGCTACAGAGCTATGTACTTTTCAGCTAGTAAGGAGGGTTTTTACATAAAAATTTTCATCGCAACTTATCATTTTTAATTTCCATGACCAGCTCTCCGCCTATTTGGTTTTGTTCTTGATTTTTAATCGATACTGTTGAGAACGTGATTTATTCTTGAGACATTATGTACATAGATTGAGAAAAGGAACGTATTAACTAGAACGACAATTAAATATTTAATTAACAAACGTAAGACAAGTAAAAAAGTTAAGAAGGATTTCCTTTCTGTAAAATTCAATAATCTTACCAGATGCTCCAAATCTTGTCTATTATAAAGTAATAGTATTTACAAAGTTAAATCCACCATATCAGTTACATTCACTGCCCAAAGTGTATAATATCTAATAGACGATAATCTCCTTAGAATCACTTTACAAATTAATACGTAATCCTGTACGATGTTACTGTTTATTTGCCAATACGTTACCTTCTCTCTTCGTGCACGTATACATGTTAAATCAGAATGTGTTATGCTCCAATGATCCTTTCCTCATTTGCTGTATATTATCCTTTATCGATGTTTATAGCGACTGAACACACACAATGACTTGGTAATTCCTTACAAGTCTTAGTGCCTTCGCTCATGCAAAATTGCTCCATTGAGCTTTATAGAATAACCCGAGTGGGTTAATTCTGACACTTTGCCTCAGTTTTTCTTTAACCTGAATCTAGACCGTATAAAATGATTAAGCTTGTATGATAACAGAGCCAAAGTTTAGGTCAACGAAGCGGCGGTTTTAAAAATAAAATATATTTTTTAATATTGTATAGTCTGCCTCAAAAGTCTGTCATCCCTGAAACGAAATCATATAATCTTTGTGAACACGATTGAGTGGCTTTCCGAAAGGTTGAGAGGTCATAATCTGTGTTGCCTGAAATACTAAAATTTTTTTAAGTATTACAGAATACATTAAATATCGATGATTTAATGCACAAATGCTGTATATTCTATACTGATTTTGCGATATTGGTAAATCAGAATATTTATTAACTTAATTCAAAATTTGTCAGAGTCAAAAAGTCGGTTCGATGAATTAACCAGCATTTTGTAACAAAAACAACAAAATATTTGTTATAACAATATGTCCTTAATTAATCAATTGAAAGTGTTTTATAAAACCATTAACTAATATTCATTAGTTCCCTAAACTAGCTAACTTGTCACCTATTACACAATGAATTAAAATATCATTACATAATAGTATATTATTATATGAGTGATTATGATAGCCATTATTTACGATGATGATGTTTGAGCCCACGAGCCATAGACGAGTGGCGCAAATCGTCTGGGTGATTAACAGTCATAAGCGCGAATGTAATAACTATGCAATGTCTACACCTATTAAACAAATAAATTAGACTGAAATTTTATAGCAGTAGTCGGTACCTACTCTTAAGAGGTGCATACGTAAAACAACGCAAACAAACAATATGTTTGTTAATTTCATTAGCGAGGGCTTTGAGAATTTTAAGACAACATTAACAATTTACCTAGACCTAAACAAAGCATTCAATTGCGTTTCCAAAGAAATTTTATTAAATAAATTCGAATTTTATGGTTTTAAGAGTGTAGTTCTTGAATTGATGTATTTATCAGACAGATATCAATGTGTGTGTTATAATGATAAACTTAGCAACATGCTATCGGTTGAACACGGTGTGCCGCAGGGTAGTGTACTAGGACCGCTGCTATTTTTTATTTATATTAATGATTTACCTAATGCACATTCAGCATTAAGAGTCCTTTCTCCAGACGACACTACTTTCGCAGAACCTTTTGAGAGATACTGGTACTAACGTTGATTTGCAAACCAATATTTTAACCAAGTCATCTGACTGGTTTAATGCCAACAAATTATGTCTAAATACCAACAAAACACATACTATACTTTTTTTCACCAAGAAAAATAATCTCCCGGCTATAAAATTTCTAGGATTACTATCAGATAGTAGATCTAGTTGATATTTATAACCTAACAACTAAATTTTCCAAAAAAGTATATGCCATCAGAGAGATAAAAAACAGAGTTGATCTAGACGCAGCACGTGTTGCATATCATGCTTTGTTCCATAGTGCTACGGTATATGGTTTGATAAACAGGGGTACATCCAACCAAGCACATAGCATTTTGATTATTCAAAAGAGTGCAATTAGAGCTCTGGCTGGTTTGAGTCAACTTGAAAGTTGCAAGTCCTGGTTCATAACATATAATACATTAACTTTGCCTGCCGAGATTATTTGTTATAGTTTACTTCATATAAAGGAGAAATGGAGCGAAGATGCAAGAAATGGCGAAAATCATGAATATGATACTCGAAATAGCAATGATATATAAACACCTTATCATAGATTAGAGTCAACTAAAAGAAACATTTTAACTCTTTGCCTCAAGAATTGAAATCTTTACGAAACAGACATTCCGAAGTAAAATTAAGAAAGCACCTTTTGGCCAGTGCTAACTAAATGAGATTTTAAATATGTATAAAATTACATTAATATTTGTTCCTTGTTAGTGTACTTGAATTGTCCTGTACTATATTACACAAACTATATTAGGATTATACAGTCATATTTTTGTCCATTATTCATATTGACATTTATATTTTTTGTTTTTACTTATTTTTTTACATATTTCTGTTGACGTGTCAACACACTACGGTGTAGTTTTAAATGACCAATAAATTATTATTATTATTATGGCGATACACTTGATTGTCAATCCCAAGCGAGTTGATTGTCAGCCGCAGTAAGAGTTGATCGCCGTCGATTTAAAATATTATTGAATCAGCGATACAGTAATTTTTGAATTTATATTTGCGATTAATCAGATGCAGAATTATGAATCGATAATTCACTGTAGTGAATTATAGGTACGATTTTTCCCAATAAAATTACTAGCAATTGCCATATAATTAAATAGGCGTAGGAAAATATTATTATCAGTCAAATTTTTATTATTTATACATTGTCATTTTTCCTCTTTTGTATTGACTTCTCCGATATTCCGTTTTCTTATTTTTTTCTTTGAGCATGCGTCCTCTTGTCTCATATATTACTCCACCTATTTCATACCATCATCTATTCTTTCTCTTTCTTTAGATTTATAAATTTCCCATTTTTCTTGTTCGAACATTTTATTTCAATATGTTTTTTCTTATTCAATATTTCCCTTCTTATATCTATTGATTCTCATTCTCATTTTTATCTCCTTCAAAAATCTTCCTAAATTTTTCTCTTTTTCGTCTGGTTCTTATTTTGTTAACTTCTTTTCTTTTCAGCATCAATTAATTATACTTCTATTTTTACCTCCTTATATTTCTTTTTCCTCTAACTTCTTCCTCTTTACATTTAACTTATCTTGATTAGATTAGATTTATTTGACCAAGTTACAATGTCATTTTTGGCAAGCACAATGGAGAAACTATTACAAGGTAATATATAAAACAACGAAAGATAAAAGGATTAATCAACAATTAAGAAATATATATACATAAATATATATAAATATGTACGGCACAAATAAAAATAAAAAAAATACTATAGAAGATTGGGTAAATTTGGGGTAAACTCCAAAATGAGATAGAATGACCAGAGCACATCATAAAAGCTGGAAAAAGAATAAAATGCTTATTAATTACAAATTTGTGTGTTCAAGAATCTTCACTTGAATAGAAGCAATAGTTTAAAATGTGTTTTTTATTGTGAATTTAAGACTGTTAAAATTAAGTGATTTTATGTCATTAGGAACATGACTGTATAACTGAAGGTTTAGCGAATTTTTCTGCGATTTAGTTCATCTAAGGCGAGGCTGCCTGAGTTGATTGGTAGACCGGGTGCCGTAAGAATGAAAATCTGAATTTGTACTATTCACTTTTATACTCTTTACTTCCGTATTTCCTCTCCAAATTATTTTATTTCTACTTTAATACTCTCAACTTTTTATTTTAACTTCTCTTATTTTTCTCTTCTCACAATTTTTATTTCCTCTCTTCTTTAAAAAATGTATCAATTCCCCTTTCATTTCGTTGTTATCCCTTTTAAAATGTTTTTTTCTTGTCAATTTATATTCACTTTTGACTGCATTTAGACCAACTTACAACTCGTATACATATTTCTTTATTTATTCAACATCAAACCGAAACAGCTGTAGACAATGCTCAGTTATATCATGCTACGTTTTTAGATTAATGCAATAGATTATTATTAATCATTTATGAATATAGTGACAATTCTTATACTAAAATGTGCCAAGAATGCTGCATAATGTCACTCTCTTGATGACTTTATGAAATGCTTCTTTTAAGTTTCCATTTATCGTCACCTCCTTATTTATTCTGCTTCTGAGGCTTCTATTTCTTCAGTTTCTGAGTCTAGCCGGGTGTATATCTGATATTTCTTTATTGCATTTCTTCCTTAATGTCCTTTGTTTTGTAGTAGGGAGATGTTTCATGTATCAGTATTTGCTGTTTTGTTGTATCCTTTAGCGAGGTTCAATTTTTCCATGTCTGGAGTAAGGTATCTCTTCTCATGTACTTGAATTTTTCATATTTATTGTATGCTCATGTTAACTAAAGGCTCAGGATAGCCTGAAATTAGGTCCCGCTATGTCCACACCAACCACTCCAGCCATCTTCGATCCATCTGTGTATCACCTTTCTCCAACCACAGTGCTTTGCCCCTGCTCGCTTGCTGGCTCTTAATCAGTACGTCAAGAAGATATATGAAGCACTGAGCATTGGTTAGGATTAAGCACTGGATTTGGTCATAAACTCCAGATTGCCCTTGTAATCCCCAAACAGGCAAAGCGTTCCTCTCTTTGTAACTTTCGTTGCTTTGATTTTTCTTTAGCTTTTGACAACCGCGCACCGCACACATGAATCCCATAACCGAAGAATCGTTTTCGTTTTCAGATGTCAGGTCTTACTAAACAGCTCGTGGCACATCCAAATAGCCATGGTTGCATTTTTGTTCTATGTGTGCGTTCCAGGTAACAGGCACGGCACAGTTCAACTCAGCACAGCACCACATCTGGTGGACTACAGGCTTTACATTAATGACTATGTCATCAGTATATTTCTGGATGTTGAAGCTAGAGTTACTTAGCCACCTTCGCTTCCTACAAGTCATATGCTAACCAGAACATTGACTAACAGTTAATTTTATTAGCTATACAGAAAACACTTTCAACTGTTTAATGAGAAACCGGCCGGCCCTCAGACATCACAGAAGTAAGAGTCTAAGAAATAAGCGTTAAAAGATCACAGGTGTAGTTAATCGTGTGTTTTGTTGATCCCTCAGTGTTATAAAAGAATCAGATTTGTCCATGTGGAAAATTAATTAGGTTAATACAAAATGAGTACCCCTGTGCAGCAGCGAGTTAATTATGAGATTTTTGTGAAGAGAACCAAATGCTAATTTTACATATTAAATTCAATTTAAATACAAAAGAAAATAATTAAACTTTTATGAAAATTAGGCAATGTAATTACATAAAAATTAACGGATAATAAATCATAAAACCCAACAGAAAGCTCACTTACTTTCCATAATTTCATGTAAAACATTTTAATTATTTCTAAAAGAAAACATTAACCCAAATTACAGCCAAAGCGAAATTATATAATTGTATAAAATTTATATAAAAGGAAAATATAAGTAGATTTCTTCATATTTTAATTTTAATTACCAATTGTTTAATTCATAATTTTTCATAAGAATAAAATCGTTGCATGCTTCTGTACAATAATACGTGATATAATAGATTCTAAAAACTCCCATCAGGTATACATGCACCTTAAAAAGTTCTGCTAACCGTTAAACAACAACCACATAATCGTTATTCTTATACTGGATATACTTGAATTTATTAGAATAAAACTTAATTATATTCTAATTAATATCCCACAATAATACCCAAGTGACGCCATGTACGAATCGTAAATAGGCTCCATTAAATAAGAAGAAGCCAATTATAATTATAATTATTGTTATTGAACAAGTAAACAAGTTGCACATGTTCCCAATTTCAATAACAAAATGCTCATTTGTAGCGGATCTTTTAGGCTAAACATGTTATTATCTAATTTTATTGTAATATTTCAATTTCAAACTCAAATTCTTTAATTAACCGCATTAATTTCTCAAAATATTTAGTTACATTTACAATAAAAAAATCACGGTGGGAAGATAACACAGAAATTTAATGAATGACAATAAAAATGTCGTCAACCTGTAAGTTTTACTTTGAAGGCCATTTTGTTCGTGTATTCATCTTCCGTCAATTCACGATACCGAATGATAACTTCCATGATTGTGATAGCTTGTTTTACCCTGTATTGCATTCCAATTTGCATACATTATTATTTAAAAACGGTTCTTCTAATCCTATTTTTTGCGTAGCTTCCATACATTTAGTATTACAGCTTCCATCTTTCCTCCGTTCCCATATATAACAGTTTCCATTGTGATGTATTAATACTAATCCTAGTAATTTTATTCTTATCTTGTCGTTAAGTGCTGTCACTTGTCCCATGATTGAACAATGTTATCTTCCAGTACCTTCTTCAGTACATCCAGTAAGTTATATTTATTTCCTGTATCATTTTCTTTCTCAATGCTTTTTTTTCATATGTGATGAAGCTTTTGATAACTTTCTGAACCACGGCATCCTCCTCAACAAATTAGAATATTGTGATTATTCGGATAATTCTATGAAACATTTTAAATTCTATCTAACTAATAGAAAACAATATGTTGCATACCACGATGTTAGATCTATCTAAATTTTAGCTATATAAGGAGTCCTCCAAGGTTCAAACCTAGAATACTTCTTTTAACTCGCTTCTGAAAGATATAGTAGACAATCGTGCTGTTAACTACCTCGTATACGTGGACGACACACCCAAGTAAGAAAAAGTAACGTTTGTAAATAACATCTAACTTGCTGCCAATAAAAGCTATAGAAATGTGAGTTTTGTCATTAAAAACGTTTTTAAGATGTAAATTCAATAAAACAACTGTAAGTACTTTTGGTAGTCCACATCTTAAGTATGCTTCTATAATATAGTGTCTAACTTATGATAACATTTGGAAAGGATTTAACTCCATTTTTTTAAATATGCGTCTTTTAAGGCCGATGGGACATGGCCATTGATTACCCACATATAGAACTTCTCTCTAAGTTTTCCCAAGATAGTCTTGAGATTCGTAAATACCGGTCACATTTAACTTTCTTATACAGGGTCGCGTCGGGTATGTATTTAAACTGTCGATTATCTGCTAAAGTAAGATAGCAAGCGAAAAATGTTGACACAAAAGTTTTATGGTTTTTTAAAATTAATTACAATACAATTAAGTTTACAAGATTAGTCAAAAAGTCATGACGAAACAAAGTTGCTTTTTCTTTAATGGAACACCCTGTCTATTATTCCAAATTTCAATTCTTCTCGAAATTCTAAACTTAACCGTTCTTGAGATATCGAAGTTTGAAAATCATTTCCTTATAAATTATACAAAAATATTTTAGTCCTTTAAGTTACCTTTGAAAATTTGTAGTTCCATAACAACGCCGCGTCGTTCTTTTGTTTAACCTTGAGAGTATTGACAGTACATGTCCAAAATATATTTAGTGCGAGTAATGCTTGCACAAAAATGGCACGTTTAAGTGAAACCGCGTATTGAAATTTTAACAATCAAAGGATATGGTGACAGAAGACGACGTTGTGACCAGGTAATGGAAATTTTTAATGAATTGCATCCCAATCAGGAATCTCTTTCTAAATAAACCGTTTCAAAACCATTGAAGCGTTTTCATGAAACTGGAGGTGTCAAAGTTCGACCAAAAAGTTGAGGACCGGTAAGCGTTACTAATAAAGAAATTAATAGACAGGGTGTTCCATTAAAGCAAAAGCAACTATGTTTCGTCATGACTTTTTGATTGATGCTGTATACTTAATTTTATACTTTACTGTAATAGATTTTAAAAATTCTAAAGCTTTTGTGTCGTAAAATTTTTCGCTAGCTGTCTTACTTTAGGATTAGTGGATCGTCTCCATATATATCAGCGGCCTTGTATAATATTTTACATGATAAAGTCGACTGTGGAAATATTTTAAGTATGCTTAATTTTCAGATTCCTAGAACAACATCTAGGCACAACAATTCATTTCACTTGCCATTTTCAGGAATAAATGTGTAGAAATTTTCTTGCACCAAACAAAAGTGTGTAGTATATATAAGAATTTGAACAGTTGCTGTCGTTTAGAGATATTTACTTGAAGTCTTGAAAACAAGAAGAATCTATCTCTCGCTTTTTGGTTTTGTTATGCCTACATAAAAAAAACTTGTTTTGTATGAAATATGATATTCATCTATATAATATTTTTATTTGGTACCTGTTATATACAGGGTGTCCCGAAAATTGTGGGCAATCTCTCGGATTTGGGTAGAACTAGTGAGGTACCCCTACGAAGATATTCTTCTTTTTTATTGTTCAATCCATTTTAATCATTTTTGGGTCAGTATCATATTATTTCAGTCCAGTTAGGTCAGTATCTTGGATAACATTATTGGGGGCTCGGGAGCAGAGCAGCCATTGCCTTAATAGGTTGTAAAAAAAAATTCAGCCTATTTCGTTTTATTTCTAAGATCATTTTCAACTTTTTGAGCCTTTTTTACGTAAAAAACGTATACTTGTTTGATGTCGATTATATGAACCGATTTCGAGATAAATGCATTTAACGATGAAATTCAATCGCACAAATAATGGTAATTTTTTAAAATAAATAAACACGAGGATTATGTACAAAACAACATTTATTTCTCTATGAGGTAGTAAGTACTTACCTACACTTATAACAACAAAAAATCTTGAACACACTAAACACAAAATTTGAAACCTGACTAGAAAACTAATTAGGGACATGGAAAAATGAAGATTTATGAAATTTTATAACAAATGCTCAATATGAGCGCCTTCTTTTCTAATGCATGCTTGTCCACCACGAACTGACGATCGCTGGACTCGCCACAACATTCTTTCGTTTTCTCTAATTGGATTTGAATGGTACATAATTCTCTCGTATAATTCTTCTCTTGTCTCTACTGGTGTGGCATATACAAGACTCTTTAAATGCCTCCATAGGAAAAAATCAAGGGGATTTAAATCGGGTGATCGGGGAGGCCAAGAAACAGGCCCACCCCGACCTATCCACCGGTTTGGATATACTCTTTTCAAATGACCCCTCACTATAAGACTAAAATGCGGGGGCGCCCCATCATGCATAAACCACATGTTCTCTCGAGATGCAACGTCAACGTCTTCTAAAAGCTGTAGTAACTGCTGTAGGAGAAATTCAAGATAAAGTTGCCCATTCAATCGATTTGGTAACACGAATGGGCCCAACATGTACCGGCCAATAATTCCGGCCCAAACATTAATATGAAATTGCCTTTGATGGCGCTTTTGAATTGTGGCATGTGGGTTTTCCTCAGCCCAAACGTGTAAGTTATGGGAGTTAATAACTACATTTCTTCCAAAGATCGCTTCATCCGTATACAAAACCGGTCTAATGAAGGCATGGTATTGTTCATGGTCTGTATAAACTACTGCGAAAATTGCACCATAGCAGGAAAGCCAGTTGGGCTAAAGGCATGTACTTTTTGTATATGGTACGGATGAAGCAGTTGCTCTCTCAAAATTCTTCCAACTATCGATTTTGAGACATTCATTTGTAATGATAATGATCTGATACTGACAGGTGAATTCGCAGCGACTGCACCAAATACGTTTTCTTCCACTTCAACAGTACTTGTTGTCCACGGAGCACCCCTGTTTACGTCATTTGGCGCAAATCGACCTAAGTAGAGATAGAATTCTTAGATTTTTAGTTTTCAAAAAAATTTTCTTATTTTTTACCAGTTTCTCTCAGTCGTTGATCAACACGTTCAAAAGTTTTGCGATCAGGAGCCCTTCGATGGCGATACCGTCTACATAAGACAATGTAGCTGTTTTTTTAAATATTTAAAAAAATTCATATTAACACATTCAATGCGGACCCCAGAACTTGGGCTTCAGCATGTGCGACACCACTTGTTGTCGTTTTATTTTCAAATAATCGACGGGAAAGTCATACATAATATGACAAAGTAAAAATTACTATTATTTGTGCGATTGAAAATCGCAATTTCATCGTTAAGTGCATTTATCTCGAAAACGGTTCATATTACCGACACCAAACAAGTATACGTTTTTTACGTCAAGAGGGCTCAACATGTTGAAAATGACCTTTGAAATAAAACAAAAGAGGCTGAAATATTTTTCACAACTTTTTAAGGCAATGAGTGCTCTGCCCCCGAGCCCCCAAGAATGTTATCCAAAACACTGACCTAACTGGATTGAAATAGTATGATACTGACCCAAAAATGATTCAAGTCGATTGAACAATAAAAAAGTTATCGCGAAAAATCGATTTTTGACCCTCAACTTCAAGAGCGAATATCTTGGTAGGGGTACCTCGGGGGAAAGAAAAATATACGAACTTGTGACATTATTTTCACTAGTTCTACCCAAACCCGAGAGATTGCCACCATTTTCGGGACACCCTGTATAGTGTAACAATGATCAAAACTAGTTTTTTTCAAGTCTACCTCGATACAGATGCATCTTTCACCAGCAAAAGTCCTACACTAAGTAAATGATTGGTGTAACCTGGCGTCCTTTCATTATTAAAATATAACAGCACTTTATGATTATTATTAAATTAGCGTGGGTGTTGTCTAACAGAACATCTATCTGCACATCCTTTCTTTAGAAAGAGAAGCAAGAGGTTAATTTCTAGATTTTACATACTAATGACTTTTATTAAATAATGTTTTCTCCATTTATCAAATTTATTGTTTTATTTTACAGGTGAGCTTCGAAATAAGACCCACCTACAAGGTAATATAATCTTGAGTAAGAGAGTTTTTTATACTTACCGTATTCCAAAATTGGAATTTTTTAATGTCTTTAGTGATTTCGTAGAATTAACAATATTTGCATATATTTTACTTCTGTGATTTTAAAATGTTTTGATGTTTTAATTATTATTATTATGTTATATTTATTCATACATTCATACATATTTATTTTTGCAAATCTATCAACTGGAAACGCACTGAAATATTAGATGTACCAGAACGACTCATCTCAGACTAAGGATTTGAAGATAAAACAAGCTAACCATTATACTCTGCACCAATTTACTGCACTTTATATATAATTGTGGCATATTCTATAAGAATACTCATCGCAGTTTTTGTAAATAATGGTAGTTTTAGACATTTTTTTGTTTAATTACAAAACGTAAAAAGATATATTCTTTAATTTAAAATAATTAATAACTTTCTTATTTATTAATCGATTTTATTTAAAAAAGAAACAGAGTTCTTCGTCTAGTTAACACTAACTTATTTTCTGAATTTCAATATAATCGGACTTTTCGTTCATAAGTTATCGTACTTACAAGAAATGTGACGGATAGACGGGCAGACAGACAGTCAGACAGTCGTACGGATATTTTGAAAGTTGTTCAAAATTCAATCACCAACACAGTGGATGCAACTATACTCTTCGTTTTGTATTTTCACTGCAAGAAAATTATAAAAGCAAATAATCTATGCATGTGTATACCTAAAGGTGCGAACAGACGTTTCGACGCCGCGTCGCTTCGACAAGCAGCCTCGAGACTTTGCTGCCTCGGATGTTTAGGCAGGCAGACCGCTGCAAGTTTGCCACGTAGGGTAAGCAAACACGAACATTTTGTTACAATAAACAGGATAATAAAAGCATGCCTCCACGAAAACACCGCAATACAATGGTTTGGGCAGACGACGGAAATAAAAATTTAGAACATAGGAGTCAAACAAGGATGTCCGCTATCCCCACGACTATTGACCACAATTCTGGATCAAGTGATAGAAAGCACAATAAAGAATAATCAAAATTTCAGTTAAAACGCTGAAACGATAAGACCTCCCATCGTACTTGCATACGCCGATGATGAAGAGGAACCAGACATCGTTAAATTTCTAAGAAAAGGAGGGAAACAATGACGGAAAGAATAAAAACGGCCTAAAGAGTCACAAGAGCTATACTACCTTTCATTGAGGAAAATAAACCACCATGAGTCTAACTAAAACGATATACACGACCATCATAATGCCTACGATGACATACGGAGTCAAAAACGCAGCAACGACAAAGGCGAATAGAAGAAGCCTAAGAAAAGTCGAAAGAGACATTGTACAACTGCTATAAAAAACAGGAAAACTACAAAAACGGTAGAAAACGTTATCATTACTAGAGGGGAAAACAATAATTAAGGGAATGGAATCATACGCAATGAGATACTGCGGGGACACGTCCAAAGACAAGACACGCCTCACTTCAGCAACAAACTGAAAATAGAGGCAATGCTACACACGGATAACAACAATCGAGAGGATTATGAATGGGCTAAGAAAGGATTATACACACTGGGAGAGAACGGCAAAACAAATGATGGAATACAAAAAAAATATCAAGGATATGCATACTGCCAGACTCAGAAAAAGAAGAAATAGAAAACCCATAAGAAGAATAGGAGAGAAGACGATCACTAACAAAGACTAAAAAGATGCATCTGAAATTTAAAAAAAGGTTGAAAACCTAAAAGAAACATCTCACAAATGCCTATACTTCCCATCCGATGATGGCAAATGGAAACTAAGAAGAAGCATCTCGCAAACACCTACACGTCCCATCCTATATTCCTACCCCATGCGTCATGTGGCTCTCGCAGTTGACAACAAGCATGTCCAATGTCCAATCCAGCATATGCAGCCGGTTCGGAGCTATATAAAATCATCCGAGGTTGGATCGTCCGTTGGTCTTGCGAGTACAGCTGCCCAGTCATGGCAGGAATATGTAATAGACGACTGAGTGAAAATCAATCAATCAATCAGTCAATCAATCAATCAAGAAGAATCAAGAAAATATAATTATTCACATTATAAAACAAGCTAACCGTTATAATCTTCGCCGATTTACTGCACTTTTTATATAATTCTTGCACATTCTATAGGATACTCTTCGCAGCTTTTTTGTAAAGGTAAATGTAAATGTAAATGTAAATATCTAAAACTAATATTTAGTTTTAGACATTTTTAGTTTAATTACAAAACATGAAAAAAAAATATGCAAAAAATAAAATTTTGTAATTAAAAGAAATTTATAACTTTTTCATTTATAGATCGATTTTGTTCAATAAGGTTCTTCCTCTAGCTAGCACCAACTCACTGTCCAAATTTCAATACAATCAGACTTTTCGTTCTTAAGTTATCGAACTTACAAGAAACGTGACGGACGGACAAACAGACGGACAGACGAACAGACAGGCGGACAGACAGACGGGCAGACAGACGAACAGACGGACGAACCAACACAGTGATATGAAATTTTTTTCTCTACGAACAATATTACCGGTTTTAGGAATGTACCGATCGAATGCAATATAGTCTTCGTTTTGTATTTGCGAAGAGTATAATAATGCAATAAACAATTACAAAAGCATTGTTAGTGGATGAAAGCCTTATACCCTAAACAATTTATGATTTTCACGAAGCTCTCTTAACTTAAGAACTCATGACATAATTCGTTATTCATATTTAATTCATTAATCTCATAAATTCACTATCTACATCCAAGCAGAGGCGGGTATCGCTCTGTCTTGTGAATTTGCCGTGGTCTGTTTAACTTGGATGTTAATTTGTCCCATTCCAAACATCAAAAATCTAGCCCAGCTTTCTGCACAAAGCATTTTATGTGTCATACTCTCTTCTCTATATAGATTTCGCTTTTGGTAATTGCTTCAATGGCAAGCTTTTGCCACATTGCCTGATATAGGCGTACCAGGGAGGGAACAAAGAACCTCTTACTGTCGGTTTTTCGGAAACTGAAAAGTATGCTTTGAATCTGATGGTAGTAGTCTTGTGCCTGAAGTCCTCCTGTATAAATAGAACCATCCAAAGACAATTTAAAGGAATATCTTCGATTTGGAATTATTGTTGTCATAGCAGTTTGGTGGCAGCTTGAACACATATCCCAAATTAGTCACGTATGGTATCTAGCGGATAAATAAAATTACTAAAATGTTTAAAGAAGGTATTGATACTTCTATTCTTCTTATTCTTCTCATCAGCAACGTCTTAGTAGATATCTTGTGACCCATGCTTTATACAATTTGGCAATACTTCAAAGGCTTCACGCTATTTGTCGAGATTATCGATTAAGCGCTCAGCTTCATTTTTTTCTATAAGTTCCTTGACAATAATAACCCATCGTTTTGAAGGACACCTTCTTCACCTTTTACTATGTTCTTTTCCAAGAAATCATTAATCATTGGTCCTCTATTCACATGCTATGGCTAAGAGAATACCCAGCAGAATCCTTACGGGAAACTTTTTCAAACTGTGATAGTTCTTGATGCGCAAAACAAAAGTTCTCAATGGCACTAGGTCCTGGTTTTGAGATATAGCGCTCAGAAGATGGACTTTTCGTGCATTAAAGAGTAGTATTAAGCTACTTTAAGTTATTACATTATGTTAGTTAGTACATTATGATAAATGCCATATTAACTATGGTGCATAATGCGCGTAAAGTCCAACTTCCAACTTCAGAGGGCTATATCTCAAAACCATGAGGTTCTAGGAGTTAGTGCCTTTGAGAACTTTTGTTCTACACATCAAGAAATACCAGAATCTAGAGCTTCAAAGAGTTTGACCGAAAACCATATCCCATAAGGATTCTGCGAGGTCCTCTGTGGATTTTTTCAAGTCTCATGCAAAATTCCTTTATTGGAAATCAAGCATGCTATAAATACTTAATATTTTTCAAAATTTTTATATTGTAACAATGTTGAAACTTCGTTTTAAAGTAATAATTTTCAAAAATGCTTATATTAAAAATATATACATATATAAAGTGTTATGGTGGTAATCTAGCTTTGTGAATAAAATTGCAGAAACTGTTCAATGCATGTTGATTTCAATGAAATGTGGTATAAAATGCATCAAAATAGAATCATCGAAGACATCAATTATTCATATAAAGTGGCTGTGGTTAATCAATGTAATTTCTATAGCGCGTTCAGCTTGAAAAAGAAAACTAAGGTAAAAATAGCAATCAAAATGCAATTTTAAAACTCTTTATACCTACCTACTGCTGAACTGTACTTACTATCTGAGCTGTACTGATAAGAAGTTACCAGCGCGAAACGTAAACAATATCATCTGCGTCGTTCAGTTGCTGGAATATTGAGCAGTATGAATCTGGATGAAAACTATAAATATATATTTTTAAAAGTAAACATGAATTTTACCTGCACATACGTTTCCCTTAATGAATTGAACTATTAAAACGTATTTAAAATTTCACAATGACTCAATGACGGCAAATTTAAAAATAATACATCAGTACAACACTAGCGAACTGCAAAGCGCTAAATTTCTCAGTAATCTGAGAAGTAAGAGGTATTTCCTCTGAGTTCTAGACGGTAATTACAGTGTTATTCATAAGCACATTAGCTTGTTATTTCGTACAAGCACAGGGTCATTTATTACATTATGCTTGTTCCTTTCTTAGAAACCATGCCTGGCAATTATGTAGACCTACATATTGGGCCATCGTTAAACTGATATTTACTCTAGTCCTATAGTATAGTATTCTCTATCGGACAAAAAGGTAAAGTTTGCAAGTATCCATGGGCGGTACATGAAGTGTTCAGAAAACCCTAATTTTTTAAATTTAATTTTCTTCTCACTGGTAAAGAATGCGGCAAACAATTTAACTATCAAATTATTGGAAGTGGAAATAGCCGAAAATGGTGATGAAGTTAAGTATCAAGAGTACGAAGCGGCGTGCAGTGCCTTAAACTAGAAAAGAAATGAGGAGAGATACTCGTAAACTAGCATCTTCGTCATGTAGTGTGTAATAAATTCGAGAAATTGAAATATTTCGTGTTATTTTGTGAAAAAAAGGCGGGGGGACACCCTCCGCACTCCCCTTTTTTGTTTACAATGATAATATTGCCTGCGGCGCTAATAATTATTAACAATTAGATGTCAGAATAAAAATCTACTAACCTAACCTAAAGAAATCATAGAAAATAATTTTTAAAAAAATATATGATCATTACAAAATAAAGAAATAAAAACTCAGCAGGCGTAGGAGATTGAACCCGGGACCTTCCGCACCATAAGCGAGGACATTACCTATGCGCTAACGATCCGGCTGACAATGAACACTAGACCAAGGAATAAATAGTCAGACAAATGATATCACGTTTTGCGTGTGGTTGAAGCTCCGGGCTTTTGGCGTACCTAGACGCTTATTGTAGAATGTACGTGCTGCAATTTTCGTTCATATTTATACAGCAGCGCCTCCATAAAACCATTTCTCCATAAAAGCATAGGTAGACATAGGTGTACGTAGAAGGTTGTGTAGAATATATTCTCTATGTAAGACATACGCAAAATTATTTTTGGTAATTTGATTATTGTATGTAGTTATTTAGTTCAAGTAACTGGAATATTTTTTCAAATGAATATCTAAATAGAGTGGACGCAGGACTTCCAAAAGCGACTAAAATGGCTCCGATTTGGCTGAAAGCAGGGTTGACAAAAGACACCTTTCTGGAGAAGGTCGATCCAGTGGACAAAACTGAAACCGCCAAAAGTGCAAAAACTAGTTACCAAAACGGACTTTCTTCTTCAGTTTATGTATGATTATTTCAGTTCGATATTGTTCATGTTACCTAAGTTCTTGAAAATATTTTTTATTTATTATTATACCTATTGAATTTAGCTAGATTATTTTGATCTGTGCTCTTACAAACAACGATTTTTTAATGTAATGTACTGCTCTTTTAACACTAGAGCATCTGACGTTCACGTTCACGTTATAAGTTTAATTGATCATCTATTGTTCTGTATATATTTCTATACATTATAATAGCCAAGAATCACTGTTTGTCTTTTTGTACTTACATAAGAATGTTGATATCCTACAAAGTTGATTTATAATCTGAGAATGCACGAAAAAACTAGACCATACATTTTATTCCAAAAGTGTATGGAGTCTGTGAAATAGAAACTGAACTTAAAGACTACTACACAGGAAAACAAGAGGTCAGTGAGAATAAGCTCCCCTTTACTGAGATCGAAGTAACATTCGATTTTTCTTACCGATCATTGTATATATAACAGTGAACGCATTCAGCTTCAGCTACCTAGAAATTGTAGGCTTATTAAAAAGTTTTCCAGATGTGCCTCAATTATCATTTAAGAAGTTTGTGGTCTTGGTTTAGATGTTCGTTTGTTAAATCATTATGCTTGCATCCGTCCAAATATTCGTCAAAACTTCGATTGAAAATACCTATATTTAAAATTGACCACCACCCTTCCTCTTGCAACACCTGACTTTAACCCAATTGGGCGGCATGAAATATGATACAAAGAAACCCTCTCATTTAATATATTAGATATTTTATAAAATTCGAAAAGCATTTATTTTGATCAATTATTGCATATAATTAAAAAAATGGTTTATAGTATTTTGGATCGAGAGATCGATCAAACTTTAGAAAGGGTAGTAATAAACTGTTCAGTAAATAATTTCATATGTCTGTTTGATCGTTCAATAAACTAAGCTTTTTACTCCGATTCCTTGCTAGATATTTTAAGAAAATCAGAATAGTATTTGCATGAGAGAAACACTCATTCATCATACTCAGGGAACAGAGAGAACAGAGCCATACTTTACATTTATTTGTCAATGTCGTGAAGGACGGGCAATGCGTCCACCAATGCCTAAGGTATTCCTATCTTGACGCAAAACAGAGTAAGATTTGTTAGTATACCAGAAACGTTATTAAGTATCTACTGATAATACGATTTTTAAATCTAGCGATTATTTCTATTACTTTAATTCTAATACGCAAAAACTTGAAGTACGGCTCAGTACTCCTGTCAGTAGTAGCAGTGCCTACATTGAAATCTTGATGGTCCTTTTTATGAGCATTAAACAAATGGAGATAACTATACTGAGCGATTATTTCTATTGCGCGTTTATAATTTTTAATAGTTTTTATTTAACTTCACCTGTTTGTTAGTATGTAGTCAAATCTTGCAATCAAAATTTCGACTATTTCTAATTAAGCTAGAGCTTTGAAATCCTGCACACGCGTCTAAGTCCGTTGATAATGCAATACAGTATATCTATGCCCTAGGATGACAGACTACCTTTTCTTCACAACCCTCTTGACGTGAGTATCATATGAAAGGGTTTGACGAGTAAACTACAACAAACTATGGGTATGAAATGAAGGGGTCTAACGACATCCTAGATCCAATATGGCAGACGTCCTAGGATGGCGAATTACCATTTCTTCAGAACCCCCTTGACATGGATATCAAACGAAATGGATTTGTCTGCCTGTTTGTCTGCAAAATAAGTAAAGACTAAAAAGTAAAGAATAAAATGATATAAAAAAAATATTTAAAAAATAGCTTTCACTTAAAAAAATGTACAATTTTTTTTTAATTTATGCCTGTGGAAATCAAAAACTTTGAAAATGGTCATAAAACACTATAGCACAGTTACTTTGCTCAAGAAAAAATTAGTTAATATTATTAACATTATTCTCTCCTTGATTCTAAATTCCCATCCTGTTGGAAAAGTGCTTTCGTTACTCCGATTCCAAAAAAATGATCCACAAAATTTTTCATATTTAAGACCAATAAGCATTCTACCGCGGTTATCAAAGTAAGCAGAAAAGATTATTGAAATGCAATTACATGAATATCTGGATAGAAATAATATTTTCCGCAATCCTACGAAATCAGCTGTCCTCTCCTATTTGGCAAAAAAACGGATTGTTTTCATCAACACGATATGAATACTGAGGTAGAGCATGTCAAAATTGAGCCGTCAAATAGCTCAAAAAATCTTAGACTAACTTTAGATAGGTCGTTGAGATTTCGGGAGCAGACAACAAAAAATATCCAAAAGGCCTACACTGCTCTAAGGCAATACCCATACAGATATTATTTGATAAAAAGCACGAAAAGAATGCTTTGAGACACTGGTGTTATCACAGTTCACATATTGTGGTCCTGTGTACGAACCTTGCCTAGACACAGATTACCTAAACAGAATACAGCGAGTTCAAAATTCTTGTATCCGTTTTATATGTGGTACTAGAAAATATGAACATGTGTCTCATAAGCTGAACGAATTAAATTGCTTAAATATGAGAGATCGTTTTAAAACCTACGTCCTTTGTTTGTTTCACAAAATTGTATTTATCTTGATCACCTTCCTATTTATATAACAAAATATCGTTTCGAAGTGATGTTCACAATATTAATATAAGACATTAGGGTGAATTGACTGACGACCCCTCGTCACAAAACGTCTATTTTTTAAAGGAGTTTTTGATATACCATTTATAAGCTATACAACTCTGTCCCAGATAGTTTGAAGGTTCTTACTAATACTAAATTCAAATTTCAAAGGGAACATATATAAGTATTTTTTTAATGCACAATAAGGATACTCTATACTTGTCTTGACTTCATTCACGGTTTGTGCAATCAGCATATGTTGTCTTAAATGTCCTAAGGTTTATCTTATGTTATTTTTAAATTATCACTATTTAAATTATTATTGCTAGTTTAATCTAGTTTACTACCAAGGGCTAAGTGGTAGAGCACTCTCTTGAGTGAACTTCTTGTATTTTCCATGGTTGAGTAATCATTATGTAATAAGTGTGTATTTATAATATTATTATATTTGTTCTGTATCTATTGACTTATGTTGTAAATTGTGTGGTAAATAAAGACATTTATTATTATTATTATTATTATTACATAAAAGGTCTTTTATTTTTTTTTTATATAATTTTATTATGTAACATCTATTATCTTGCTAAACCTTTATAGTTTTACAGGTCGTTTATTATTTTTACTTGGCAGAAGGATTTACAATTTAAATAGATTACTATGACATTTAATTACTACTTCTATAGATACCTGGATTTATACATTATTTCCAAATTACCATTTGATAATTTACATTCGGGTGCGATTCGATTTATTCTCGGGACGCTACTGAATGAAGTAAAATTGGGCAAGATTTCAAACATAATAAAAAAGAATTTTGTCGGCAAATAAAATTTCTGACGGATCGTCTATTTCAAAAGGGAGTAAGTTTTAAAAATCAAAAGCCACCTGCTGTTTCAAATTAAGTGTACTAAACCACAAAAAATGTACCTAAATTTGTCCTTGAGACTTTTTGTTTCGTCTCTTCTGAATTCATGGGTAAGTGCAAATGAGTTGCACTACAGGACATGAGTGTTTTTAACTTTATCGTCCGTTCTCTCTCTTTCAGTGGTTGCTTGGCGGAATACTGGAATACAGTTATGGACTTTAGAATGTTTAGGGGTCTTTCTTTATTCAAGTGTTGAACAATTATTTCTTTTATTTCGGAAACTCAAATAGCTTAAAACAGAAGATAAGTATAGACATTATTGATGGTATTTTGAGGTACATGTATATATATATCCCTTATACAGGATCATTCAGATATACGAAAAAGTTTAAAAGACCTAGTAAATTTCGATAATCAAAAATGGACTAGAGAATTTCTTGACTCCTTGCCTAATAAGTTTTTCTATCAAAGACAAAAATGTTCAAAAGAGCAAACTTATTAATGATATAGCCAAGAGCAATGGACACTCTGTAAGTTTAGTTTGTAACGTGTTTTGCTTGAGTAGCTGGTTTGGAGATGTTACTCCAGAGTTCGGTTAGTAAATAAATAGTCCAAATACTAATAAACGGTTTATTTTCTCAATAACATAATATAGGTATGTTTCCGTATCTTTTACGGATATTAATCGTTTCGAAAATGTTTTCGAAGTGGACGAGAGTGTAATGTTGGCAACGTTTTGGTGATTCGTCGTTGCGTCGATACCATGCATTGGGTACCTCTTGCCTCGCACCAACGTCGGATAAATACAAGTAATACAGTGGGTCCCAGCTCAGCACGCTGAAGGAGTCTAACGGTCAACTTATATTCGCTCCGCCTTGGTATTTCGTAATACGGTACTAAAGTCTGTTCACCGAGCTCTGAGAAATTACATGCGCTGTTGACGTGCGCTTAGTTCGCCAGAGCCTTTCGTGCGTAAAATTATTAAGAATACACAATTTTCGATTTTAGAACGATTGGATATTAGGATATCGATCTTTTAAACTTATTAATATACTACCATAAACTTCAACTTAATTCACTAAACCGTTTATGAATTATAATAATTCAAATTTTCGGATAAATGTAAATACACTATTACGCAAATTACATACAACTGAAGTCGAGAAAACAGCTGGCGATCTCCAAAGAATGCAACCAATGGGGATGGAAGACGTCGCGATCATGAGGCAATCACGCATATTTGTTTGTCTCAGCCGCCCGTGAATATACTATAACTGCAATCAACCCAGCGCAGCACGCTGAAGGTCAATGCCAGATAAGCATTCATTTGTCTTGAACTTGGTCGCGCTTTTATATCTGAAATGTGACCCATTGGGAGCGTGTGCAACTTTGGGTCTGCGTGCAGATTTCAGGTACATTGGCGATTTAACTTTATTGGGTACGTGTGCAAAAGTGCTGGGTAAACGGAAATCTGGTTATGTGACATGAATTTATGAATGCCTTATTACAAGTTTATAAAATAACCACGAAACGAAAATTCAGCCTTCCTGAACTCTTCCGGTCTCTCAAACCAAATGACGGAATTAAAATTCAAAGCAATTTCATATCAAAACGATGAACGATGATTTAGGCAGACTTAGATATTCATTCCTCGAAAACCTAAGTCTACGGCAACCTAATGGGCACAACTGACTTAGAATAAACATTCGGTATTTACGAAATCAGTAGTAGGGATTACAATTTGATATACATTGGGCAAACAAAATGTTCAATTATAACTAGACTCAAGGAACAAGTCCTATCTCAAATATGGAAGAACTGATTAATATTCTATTAATATTCTTGAGACGCCGGAATTAAAAAATACTCGTTCCATTTTAAAAACTTTAAATAACCTCCAAACTAATGAAAATTTGATATTGTTATCTAATAGGTATACCTCCAATAACTGTGAAACATTTATGCGAACCACTTTTTTCTAAAATATGTGGGTTTCGAATCGGCCGATTCCAGACTGTTGGAGGACCCTACATATCATAAAAATTTACTCGAGAACACCATGAACCTTACTGAATGAATGATTTCTATATCTGTTTTATTTATATTTTTAACAGGCTTTAAATATTTTGAAAAGGAGGAGGTTCACAGTTCGACACGTAAGCATGTTATTTTGGGATAGACTGTGCGATTTCTATGAAAATCTTTGCAAAGTATGGCTGAGCGAGGTATTACTTTCATTAAAATGAGTCTAACATACTAATACTTTAATTTTACACTGGGATTATAATTCATGTCACATGGCATTGTTTGTTCCAATTAAATTCAGTAATTTGACTACTTACATAGCTATTTATAGGTAACAATACATTGTAGTGTCACTGTGGAATACATATTGCTACGACAATAACATGAATTTCTTTCAAACACCTGTCACTTAATCATTGTCATTTAATATTCAAAATTTTAATTATAATGATTTAATATTTGTTCATATATTATATGAATTCATACCTACTTATATTTCCTTCCTAAATATAATTCGTCATGCGTTTAAGAAGAGACAATTTCTTTGAAGTGTTGACCCATCTCAATTTCAATTTTTAGAAAATATAAGTCGCGCCTCGTACTCGTGTTTTTATCATTGGATCTGAATTTTGTGACATGTAGAAATTAATCTGTAATTGTATTATCACGAAGCTTCCCTCATTTATTAATTTATTTTTTCTTGTCGATGACCACCCTATACAATTTTTTAACTAAAAGATAAGTTTAGTTTTTTAAATATGTAGTCACTGATAAAAAAATAATTTTATATTTTCGAACGAAAACATTATAAGTATTCCACCGTTTCTCAATGAGTAAAGCATGAAGTAGAGCAAGCTGGTAAGAGTACACGAACTTGAATTTTGTGTATATACTAGAAGCCAAGGCCTCAAATTTGTTTACAATATTTTTCAACCACCTACCACCCCCACTCCATTATTAAAAAGGTTGATAGAATAAAATTGAGATATACAGGGTGATTCACGTAGGCCATTCATTAGAAGTTCTTCAACTTGCAGTTGGATTAGAAACTTGAAATTTGGTATGCAGCGATAATCGATCATGCCCGTTCTATCTAAGATATTTACAGTCCTTCAACTATACAGGGTGTGCCAAAAATTGGTACCAACTTTCTTAGTTTAAATGGAAACCTATATTTTTCTTTACATGGTTCGATTGGTCTTCTAATTCTGAGTTTAGAGAACCTAAGTTATGTTAACTTATCTATTACAATTTTTGATATATGTCCAATTTTTTGAAAAAAATTGCCGCTGTAGTAGTTTACGAACAAATTTGTATCTCGCAAACCTTTCAAAATAATGAAATCAAATTTGTGAGGCAGTTAGCTGGAAGTCCAGGCTAACTTTTGATGTCCCATCGGTGGTCCCATTTTGTACCATATGGGCGCAGTCGATTTTCAAATGTCGCAATCAAAAATTGTCAAAAAGTCAATTTTTTCAAATGGCACCTACTATTTTTTTTCACAACATTCGAAAGAAAATTGAATTTTAGGGTGAGTTACTTTAGCATTCTCTATACCTAACTTCACCCCATATCGAGTTATTCAATAAAAATCAAGAAATTCCTTATCTTGCCGAGAGATTCCTTACTTCTTCAAGTATGCCATGGAAACAAAAGACAGTTGTAATAATTTTTAAAGAAAAATATGGATTCTTATTTAATTACACACAACACCAACAAATTATTATAAACGAACAAGAAGAATGTTGACGAAATTCTGTCACTGAAAATGGTGCACACATTGAGCATTTGTATTGAAATAATTATTTTGTTAATCTGTTGTTATTTTGTTGTTATTATTTATTATTGCAATACGATTTTTGAATAAAAATTAAAATGAAATGATTGTTTCCAAAGCCTACTACCCTTGAGGAAAAAAAAACAATATTTTTTTCAAAAAATGCCAATAACTCAAAAACGACTGTAGACAGACATACACAATGTTAATAAAAGTGGCCCTAAAATTCAATTCTGCATTGATTTCTGGTGTCAGAAATAGGGGAAAATAAGAAAAATAAGTTAATAAGAGTCCAAAAACTTCATTTTTGGGATATTAAGATGTCAACACCTCAATTTTTTTTTCCATATCACCTGCCTTAAATATATTAAAGTTCTGTGACCAATTACTTCCACATCCACGTAGTGTAATTGTAAAAAAAAATCAAAATTTAAACTTCAGCAAAATAAAAAATTTAAATTTGAGCGAAAAAAAAATTCTGTCTGTCGGTCTATCTGTCTGACTGTCTCTCTGTCGGTCTGTCTGTATGTTGATCTGTCTGTAACTTTTTTGTCCGCACGTTTCCTCTGGAATGGTTTAAGATATTGTCTTGAAATTTGGTACATTTATTATAACGAGATCTGTAACTGCATTGTTTTTTAAACATATCCAATGAAGGGTTGGGGGTAAATAGAGGTAAATAAGGGAAAATAAGTGATGTAAGTTGGTAAGTCTCCAGAAACTCGAGAGTTGGTGTATATTCTAGAAATCAATTCCACAATTTTTTTTATAACATTTGTCACTTAATTTTCGTCATCTAACTAACCTAAAACGTGAACATTTTAAGATACCTTGGAGAGGAATTTTTCACGATACAATGCCTCCCTTTGGCATACTAGGAGTACTACTTATTACATTACATTTGTCACTACATGAAGTTCTAGAAATTAGTCATTCTTAAATAATTATAAATGTTACCCATATTTATGATCAACTTAAAATTTAAAAAAAAATTACTGTAATTTTTCTTCCAGGTATAAAAGATTTGATAACGGTAGTTTAAAAGCTGTAGATAGTCAAATTTGAATAGCTTATATATTAAGGTATTCTATAAGGAAGCAATTCCCTCTCATCTGATTAAATAAATGACGGTATTTACCATAATCCCATGTACCTACTTACTGCCAACGTAAATAATGCTAGTTGTTTTAGGCCATTTTAAAACGAAAAGAACGAGTAAGCCTTGACGTAGCGTTAAAATCTCCATAAATTGAGATAGCAGGTATGGACCCCTTGCAAACCCGGTGGTCTTAGATGATAATTGATCGGTAAAGTTATTTGAAACAAGTCAAAATGGCTCTTATGTCTGCCTTGAATAGGGCCACGAAATTACACATATTTTTTTCATGTCCCAGACCTTGTAAGTTACGGCCGAAAATTTACTTTATGACTTTCGGCAATATTTATTTCTGTTTTATGAAATTAGGTTTAAACCCATTTTAATTTCTATAGCATGTATTAAGCGGCCGATCCTTTTTATTTGGTAATTCTCGGAATATGATTGTTTGTGGGTATTATTTTGTTAATTTTGTGGCTCGTAAATCATTTAACTTGGTAATGTTTATTACTCATTTCGTCTTAAATAAAGTTTTTGGTGGTTTATTAATAAGACTTGGAAACCGAGGACACTTTCACTTGTATCTGTAATAAAAATAAATACTTAATACAGTATAACAATAATCATGGACTCCGATATTTTAAATATATCTGCGCATCTGTCGTATGTATCCATAATAAATAAAAAAATATTCATGAAGACTTAATAAAATTTCATGGCTTCAGATTATACCTGAAAAATATTCAAATAGTGTCATTTAGTGATGTAGCAGTTTCACAGTAGGTATTATATTCTTGGCAAATAAAAAACGAAGAGTATATTGCATTATATCACTCGCAGAGAAAACGTTTTCATATAACTGTGTTGGTGATCGAATTCTGAACAACTTTCAAAATGTCCGTCCATCTGCCTGTCTGTCCATCAGTCACGTTTCTTTTAAGCACGATAACTTAAGAACCAAAAGTCCTATTACACTGAAACTTGGGCAGTAAATTAATGTTAGCTATAGAAAGAAACCGATTGCTTTTGAACGAAATCGATTAATAAATAAAAATGTTATTAATTATTTAATTTCTCTTTAAATTATCTTTTATGTGATGTAATTAAACGAAGAATGGTTAGGTTGTTATACTCTACGTAAATTCAAAACTAAGAGTATATTGAATTTAATCGGCACATTTCTAAAACCGGTAATATTGCTCGCAGAGAAAAATGTCGCTGTATTGTTAATTCGGAATTATTATAAAAATTCCGATTTAACAACTTTTACAAATTTATTGATAACCGGCTGATTTTGTCAAGATTGCTTAATAGTAACATGTAGAATCCAAATTTGGAATTATCCGACAAAACAGATGTCCCGATTTTCCAGTACGACGCGTAAAAATTTTTCGGAAGAAGTGGAGGAAGAACGCCACGTTTTCGAAAATTTTCACAAAGGAAAAAAGTTGTAGATTAGGCGCAATTGAGCCATACAAGAAGTTACCAAAGGATATAAATTCATTTTTTGTACGCGACACCTAGACCATATATTAATAAAATATATAAATACTGATAGAAAACAACATTTCATAAGACTTCTACTTACAGATGATAAAAATTATAAATAGAAGTTTTACTTCCATCTCACACCGAAGGGAAATATTTTGAAATTGTAATAATTTTGTTATTAGATATCGATTTTGCTCTTCCTCTAGTTAACACTAAGTTCAAATTTGATTACAATTGGATTTTTCCTCCTTCAGTTATTGTATTCACGAGAAACGTGACTGACAAACGGGACGGCAGACAGAAGGACTGAAATTTAGAAATATGCCATTAAAAATTCCTTCCAATTCATAGAAAAAACCAAAAATCTCAAAATTCCGAACAACGCAAAATTAGTATCCTTTGATGTTAAAAGCCTCTTTACATCCATACCATTACAACCATTATTTGAAATAATAGAAATACTTATCAATCAATCTGATATTGACTTAGAATTAAAAAATCAATTAAACATCATAATAAAAACCTGTACGAGTCAAAATTACTTTCAATTTAATAATGAAATTTACAAATTAACAGATGGATTACCTATGGGTTCCCCCATATCACCGTTATTAGCTGAAATATTTATGTCAGACTTTGAAAATAAATTGTTTAACTGTGAAAATAACCTAATAAATAATGTATTTTTCTGGACTAGATATGTGGATGACGTGTTTTGTATTTGGCAAGGTACAGAAAGACAACTTAATAAATTCTTAAATCTTCTGAATTCATTTCACGGTAAAATTCAATTCACTCTAGAAATAGAAAACGAGGAAGGTTTAAATTTCTTGGACGTTAACTTAAAAAATAGAAACAACAGCTTAGAGTTTGACATTTACCGTAAACCAACTTGCACAGACACAGTCATTCACAAGAACTCTAAGCAATCATCACAAATAAAAATGGCATCTTTCCATTCATTTATCCACCGTCTGCTAACCTTCCCTTTAAATAAGAATAATTTTATGAAAGAAGTGAACACCATTAAAGAAATAGCTAGAAACAACGGTTATAGTGAAAATCTCATAGATAAATTAATAAAACATAAACAAAAGAAAAAGTTACTTAAAGAATTTTATGCTGATACTTCACAAAGAACTGACATATATCAATGTATTAATTATAGGCCTAAGATTAGTGATAAAATTAGTCATAAACTGAAAAAACTAGGATGTAAAACTATTTCTGTTAATAATCTAGGGAAAATGTTAGTTAATAATAAAGACAAAAGAGATTTATTAGAAAAAACAGGTGTATATCAATTAAAATGTAATGACTGCGATGCTATATATATCGGTCAAACTGGTCGTAAATTAAAAAATCGTCTCGTTGAACATAAAAAATCAATAACGAATGGTATACATAGCACCAGTATGTCAACACACTGCATAGAAAATAATCATTTTGTTAATTTTAATGAAGTCGAATTACTCCATACAGAAAATAAAGGAAAGAAGTTAGATTTACTAGAACAATTTGAGATCATGAAAGCTGTCAAAAAGCATAAAAATGTAACTAATGATCAAACATTATTTATGGGTCATAATATTCTAGAAAAAATAATTTAACATTAAGAACTTATTTGTAGTATATTTACATAGGATAGGAATCATATAACTAGTTACATGTAATAAATAGATTAAAAGCTTTGAATAATTTATACCTTCCATTAGGTATAAATAAGTAAGGAACACATTTTAAATTTAGTATTATCTTGTACTCTTGATAAAGGCCTAATAAGCCGAAACACGTGTAGAGTTTTAATAAAACTTTTTGAAACATTAAAAAGCATAATTTTCCTGTATGTTTAAATTATTGAAGAATGTTTCACAAGGAACCAACCGTAGAATCAACCCAATGTATTTAGAAAATTGTTCAAAGCTATATTTACGGTTTTAGAAATGTGCACTCTTTTTTTGATGTTTGTCAAAAGCATAAAAACAATCGATAAAATTATTTATACAGATCTTCTCATTAATATAGAGTGGTCACTCTAAAAAAATATTAATTAATAAACGACATAGGAGAGTAATAATCGGAATGTAGATTGTAGATGTCACTGTTGCTATAAAGAAAACCTATTGAGGAAAGTCACAGATAAGATTTTTAGTGAATAAATTTACTTCAAAATCATTACCTATGCCTTTCCTCATAGGATAAGTACTTTTACCGACAAATTTCATATCACTGCGTTGGTGACCGAATTATGAAAAACTTTCAAAATGTCCGTCCGTTTGTCTGTCTGTCCGTCCGTTACGTTTCTTGTAAGCACGAAAACTTAAGAACGAACAATCCGATCGTATTGAAATTTGAAAAAAAAGTTTGTTTCAACAAAATCTATCAAAAAATAAAAACGTTATTGATTATTTAAATTCTTTAAATTTATATAGGTATTGTATTATATAAGTGGATTAATATAGGTCCAACTGGTCATTTAGAAGATTTTTTGCGGGAATTTTATTGGATTTGATAATTCTTATTAACTCTAGTAAATATAATTTAAAACCTTACATTGCAAAACCGGCAATAGTCCCTATTCAGATATCATATATCAGCTTATTAACGGCGATAAATTTGTCACAAATGCGATAAGATTTTGACCAAGATTTGACCGTATTCATTCATCTTTTTGTATTTACAATAATGTGCAACAATTATATAAAAAGTGCAATAAATTGGTGAAGAGTATAATGGTCAGCTTGTTTGTTTTTGTTTTTTAAAACCAATTTCATAATCTTTTCAGCATGAAATTTTCTGCAATTTGATACCACACATAATTTTTTATGATTCAAAAAAAAATCAAAATGGCGGCCGAAATACACATTTTGCACACTCAGATTTTTCTAAACATTTAGTATGTCGAAAAGGTACCAACAGCGAGCTAAAAAATTCGAACCCCGTCCTTGTGGGAATTAGTCCCACCTAAAAACCTATATCTACTACTGTACTATTAGCAATATTCCTGTCCAAAAAACTCGAATTATTAGTTTTATTAATTTTCAAAATATCGACGAAAATATGGTAACTCCGGAAACTGTCATCCTTCTTTGGTAACTATATCTTCCATACGAAGTAGCAATTTGAGGATAACGTATACTTATGTAAGAAGTCCCTGTTAATTCCTTAAGTTCTATATCTATACACTCATGAAATGTTGCACCGAATTTAAACCACCCTGTATAAATTATAATTTATCATCTTTATGGAAAGAGGTGAGATGTACAGTTAAATAATCACATTCACACTGCATATTTCGCAATTTTTTTAACAGGATGTGACAAATAAAATGAAGTGAAGGAAATTCAATTATATTTATATCATTGCTAAATCGGTATTCCAACGGAATAATTCGACCATTATACCGAATTGTTTTATGGTAATGTATCTAATATGTAAATTTCAGTAATTTAAACTATGATAGGTAAATGGCGTTGGGCATTAGAAATTACAAAGTTTCTTTATTTGATAATTAATGATTTATGCAAGGTTCCGATCAAGTTTGCGGTTGAGAATAAATGTTGGTTATTCGGATATATTCTGGGAATGGCAGCCGTGTAATTATATCCATCGGTATGGGTGAATACCTGGGCCAAGATGACTTTTAACGCAATTTCAAAGTGGCATATCTCTGATATGGGTCGAGGGAAATGCCTTTTGTTCGAAATCGCCGGGACCTGCCATCATAATGTGCTGGATGTACTTAGTACAGCTCGATTACTGTGTTAAAATATTCTTGTTTACTTTCGCTTTAAGGTTCACATATCTTTCTTACCTCTTGGTTATCAATAAGGCTAAATTTAGATATATTAAAGATTTTCAACCTGAACAAAACATTTCACATTTTATTTATTATTCATTGCCAGGCGGGAATTAAACTAGTTACGAAACGACATTAAGTATAAAAAATTTCTTATTTAGCTTTCCCATTCAAGTCTCTATAAATGAAAACATTTTGATACTATGTTTGAACTCCAATATGGGGAAAAAATTGAAACCTTGGCTTCTAGTGCCTTGAATCAAAGCAAGTTGTTTTATTCGATAAGTGCTATACGTATAACATTAGCTCATTGATAAAAATTTTTCACGTGATTTGTTTAAAAACTGCTAAGTAATTAAAAAAAAAATGTTCGAAGTAAAGTTGCTTCCATACTTCATCTTTATCTCTTCTCAATGTACTTGGTATCTCTTTCGAAATATAAAGAAGTTTCCGACTTGCTACACTCATCCCTGCAAATTCTTACATTTTCTCGACAGAGCCTTAGAAAGAAGTTTATAATTTCTACACTACTTAAAATTTGTCCTCCATATTAATAAATTTTGCTAACAAATATGTAGTGCTAACCCAGTTATTTTTTATTTTATTTTTAATTATTTATTCAATAGGAGGAGAAGTATGAAAGTCGTGAGAGAGAATAGATGCGTGCCGAGTGGCTCCACTTTAAATCACGTAAAGACCGGTCAAACTTCGAGCGAATAAAATGAAATTTATACAGTATTGTGGCTAAAAAAATTCTGCTTCGCGCAATATAAGTTTGAACTCAAGCAAAATTAATAATTAATAATAAAGTGTCGTGAATATTATCTGAATAACTCGGTCACATCTTGAACTGTATTAGTGGCTAAAAGTGCATCGAAAAACAAGGTGCCAGTGAAGTTTTACCTATGGTGAAGTGGATGATACTCAATTAACAACATCTGGAAGGATGAAAACGAGGGCAAGTAGTGTGGGAATACTACAGAAGAAAGAGGGAATCTCCAAACAAAAACATAAAGCGACCAAAATATAAGTCTAGTCTAGTATATTAATTTTATTTGTTTATTAATTTTTAGTTTATTGCACAAGAGAAAAAAAAACTAAAAGTGAAATTAAAAAGGTATTAGATATATAAGTAATGAAATAGAAAAATACCCGGAATTGAAAGCGGCCCGTAATTGGAAAACGGAAACTAAAACTAATTGCTTAAAAAACAACATACAGGGTGTACAAAATATTTCCTCAGACCTCTCTCTCAAGACCCGCTTTAAAGTTCTTATTTTGTTTGTAACCGCGACATAAGGCTCTTCCCAGCACTTACACCGTTAATGGATATTTACCTGTGGAACGGTTAATAAATAAAAATAGAAAATTAAAAAGCTGCTAGATTCAGAAACAGAACAAACATAAACTTAGGAGAAGAATAAATAAAGAGATGGAAACTTCAAAGAAGTATGGAAACTGAAAAAAAGCATCTCGCAAAAGCCTACACTTTCGAACCAATGATGACAGATGGAAACTTAAAATAAGCATCTCACAAACACCTACACATTCCATCCTATACTCTTACCCCATGCGTCATGTGGCTCTCGCTGCTGACAACAAGCATGTCCCATTTCCAACCCGGCGTATGCAACCGATCCGGCAGTATGTAAAACATCCTAGGTGGATGCCCGGAATCGGTAGCAATGCTCACCATACGCTGGCAAATCAATGAATCAATTATTTATTTAATAGGAAGACGCCAAGAGTGAACTGGCCGGCAAAAACTAGAGATGGTTTTGAATAGTTGCCGGTCATTAAAAAATTCAATAGGCCTCTAGTCTGATAGTAGATGAATGATTACAAAAAATTCAAGTGAATCAGGTGCATTTGTATAGATTAACTAACAGAAATACACAGCAGTTTTAGAATCTAACAAAAGACACCATTTTTTAGAGTACAATTTTCCCTTTTCATAAGAGTCCGAGAGCTAGCGTCACAAAAATTTGTACTATTTGACACAATGTACCTTAATAGATTTTCGATGATCCATTGAATACCGCTCTTCAGTCAAGCTGGTAGCGGTGCGTGGAGCAGCGAGGGAGGCGTGGGTGTGTAGATATAAATTCTTTTTCATACTATTTGTAAATGAATGAAGCTTGGTCAGCAGTTTTTTTTAATTATTGTATTACAGACGCGAGTAGGTGTATAGAATCCGCGGCACTCAGGCCTGACGGCCCATTGTGCATTCGGGACGTGTCGGATTTCCTAAAACTGGCCAGTGATCTCCACAAAGGATAGCGGTCTGATCCCGTCTGTAGAAACTGCCTTTAGATGCCTATACCTTCACGCACCTAGAGGTGCGCAACTGCATAGATTATGTGTGGTGGTTTTATCCTCAACTCCATACATCCGACAAATAGGGTTGTTTCTCTACCCCATTGTATGGAGATGTTTACTCAGAGGACAGTGTCCTGTTATCAAGCCTACCATATGTCTCATTTTTTCTCTATCGAGCCCAAGCAACCATTTAATGGTTGAGTCAGCCGAGGATCCCTTTACATGGAGCCTCGATAGCCTCATTCTAGAGTCGAATAGTTGTTTAACTTTGCCATGGCCCAGTCTCGTAACTCTGATTGAGTCCAACTTCTTGGCAGACCGAAGGCTGGCTCAGGGAAAGGAGTTGCTCCTTCTCCGATCTGCTTCTTCGTTGCACCCCACACCTCTGTGTCCTAGCACCCATATGAGTTTGACAGAGTTGTGTTCACACACTTCTGTCAAAATATTCCGACCGTTTGAAACCAGCCTTGAGGTCACCTTGTTTGAAACAAGAGCCCTCAAGGTTGCATGGCTGTCGCTGCATATGTAAATATGTTTCTTGACAAAACGTCTTCTGAGATTCTCGCTTACAACACCAATATGGCGTGTACTTTTGCTTGGAATAGGCTGGGATACTTTTCAAGTGGTACCGATATATGAGCCCTTGGCTTGCATCCGTGTATGCCGGCAGCAGTTCCATTCTGAGTCTTAGATCGGTCTGTGTACCAATCGGGACCTCCGGGACTCAGAAAATGATCTTTATTGTGTTCACAGTCTTCTCGACTGGGAAACACAACTGAGTAAGCAATAGTGAACTTGTAGACGGGGAGACACCGATCATCTTCTGATAGAGTGATGACCCGTTCTCTTGCCGGCAGATCCAGGGCCTTTGTATGCCTCCACCCCTGGCCCGTGCCGTTGCACATTTCATTTTTGAACAGCCTATCTGCTGCTTTCCCGACTTGCAGTAATACAAAACAATTGCTAAAATACATTTCAATGAAAAATATATAAATTATTATAACAAAATTTTTATTATAATTCATATCATTCATTCATTGAAATTATAAATCTAATAGTTATGAAGCTATGAAGTTTTCTGTCAACGTATTTATTTTATATCAGTAATAGGTACCGTTACACTCTATTTTCAAACATTCCATTCAATTTTAATTCATTTACTGTCATTAAAACATTGCAATAAGAATACTGTTTTTTTTTTCTAAAACCCGCAACATGTCATTTTAAATGTATACATTCATACGTGTGACTGACTAGCAACGCACCACCGCCAAGGTGGCTGACTGATTTGATTGAGTTTATTATGCTTCAAATTAACTGCTGACCAAGTTTCATTCATTTATAAATAGTTCAAGGGGCCTATTCAAACTGACATGATCATACACTTAACTGACTGGCGATGCACTACCACCAAGGTAGCTGAGTGATTTAATTACGTTTGGTATACCTCAAATTAACTGCTGACCAAGTTTCATTCATTTACTGCCGTGAGCAAAAAAAATAGGACAAGTCTTATAACGTATTTTTTCTAAAATCTGGTTGTGTACATCTAACATTAATTTTTGTGACATTGTCAGTTAGTTATATGCCCCATATAAACGATTTAGTTACGATTAATAGAAATCCTGGATCAGGGCGACGAAGGATATCGACTCAACAGCAAGATAAATTAGTAGAAAATTCATTTCACTCAGTAATTCAGGATGCTGAAAAATCGAATTTTCCTGAATCGAGTAGTACTGGTCGCCGGTGAGTAAGAGAATCGGAGCTACGCTGTCATCCAGCAGCGCAGAAATATCTACTTAAAACTGAACATAAAGAAGCTCGACTGGGATCTGAGCCTGAATTTTTAGTGCACGATGTAAATTTTTGGAACAATGTAATCTTTACAGATGAAAAAACTTTCCAGTTTACACACAGCGGTCGTATTCGTGTTTACCGACCTCCGAATACTCGATTCGATGAGAAGTATATATCTAATAGTGACAAAAGTGGTAGATTTTCCGTTAACACGTGAGCTTGGATATCGGCACGTGGTCCTGATGTTTTGTGGCATATTTAGGAACGATTTAATAGTGAAATGTATATTACGATTTTAGACAATATTATGGTCCCTTCTGTATCACAATTATTTCCTAATAATGAATTCATATTTCAACAAGATAATTGTTCAGTTCATACTGCTCATACCGTAACTGGTTTCAAGATAACAACTTTAATGTTCTTAATGGGCCCTGTCATAGTCCTGATCTTAACCCTGTGGAAGACGTATGGGGACTACTCGTAAGAAGTATCCAAAAATGAAATGTGAGACCAGGGAATCCCCAAGAATTACTGGAAGTAACAAATAATGCATGGGAAAATATTATTACTAATGATTATTGTATAAGTTTATTTAATTCTGTCCCTAACAGACTTATAGAATTTATAAATGGAAATGCTGCAATAACAAAATATTAATATTTAGTTTCTTGCTAAGTTAACTAACTGAAGGGCGGTGTTCAATGGATCATCGACAACCTATTAAGACACATTTTGTCCAATTACAAATAGTACACATTTGTGACTCTAGCTCTCGGAGTATAATGCTATAGCTATAATCAACTCTTTGCAAACTTAACGAAATGAAAATGACTTTTATCTGCCAAATTGAGTTCTGACCCATTAAGAAGGTATAGCACACAAAAAAGGGGAGTCCAATTAAAAATTCTGATGTCTAATGATGTCTTGGAAATTTTCATATTAATTTTCGTTTGAGATCCAACTATTTTTTGAGAAATGTTGACTACCGTTATATTCGAAGAACTTCCTAGTTTGTCAGAATCTGGAGAACCAAAATAAAAATGTTTTTCTTATATTTTCATTGGGATAAATACTATTTGTTGAACTTTGCATGGACTTGCTAATTAAATCCAGATGGAGAAAAGCCCAGAATTAGCTTAAAATGTTAATTTTGAACTACAAGACACATAAATCTACATTCTGTGTTTGTTAATTAGTTTTGTACTTTTCCTTAAACTAATTTTTCTCTTTATACAGCAAGATTTAGTACTATTTAAAAAATGTGAAAGGCTTTAAAAACTCATAAAATACTCCCATGCGGCTCTTAATTGGTGTTTTTCGGGATACTGTACATCATGGCTGTTAATACTTGTGTCTAGATCGGACGATAGGTGAGATAAATTGCTTACAATGTGGAAAGTTGTAACGATATCAAGTTTTTATGGCAGTATATATCGATATACTACCATCGATATAGTACCACCTAGTAGATGAAGAAGCTCCGGTTGACCACATTATTTATTATAAGTATTGTAATTGGAGAAATCGAAATCTTTTCAAATAAATCACAAGGTGTGTGCAGTATGCTCTAGAAAAACTAGCCTAAATTTCGTAAACATTTGTCATACCTACAAGGAAGAAGCGACCGACTACATTAGAGCATATTAAAATCAGAAGACTGACTGTGAAGATTATAAATAATGTTAACAAATATTAGATAAATGTCATTCATTAATCTTAAATGAAAGCCTCACTGCTGAATCACTTTTACTCGTTATTTTTATGTAACGTATGTAAATTTTGGTGTAAAAATTAACATGTTTTAAGAGGTCGTTATTTTAAAAGTAATATTGTCAACACGAATTTGGACAAAACTACAATTTCTAGTAATTACACAGGACCACAAAAGAAAGTACTAGTTCTCTGAACTCAGTCAATCAATCAATCAATCAACCAATCAATCAAAATAACTTTATTAAATATTAAAAATGGTAATACATGACCTCCCCAAGAACTCACCTAGTGGCAGGAGTAGTGTAAATTCTATGTATTTTGACGTGCTGATCTGGAATATGAAGTTCAAATTTATTGTTATTTAAGAATTTTTTTTAAAAACCCGTTTTTCTAATTGTAATTTGTAATTTTTAAATTCGAAAACCCATTTAAAAAGAAATCTTAAATGATCAATAAAGGATCCCGCACCAAATACATGGGAAAATGGATCTCAACAGTCAAGAAAATTTCATAGTTTCTACATTTGTTAAAATTCTAACTTCATATTAACAGGGTCGTTGTGAAGTTGAACAGGGTTCTATTATGATATCAGATGTAGGAATTAACCACAATTCTAATGGTTCCATTAAGAATTGTGACCTGTAGAGCAAGGCGTGCACATGATTATATGATTTTTAAATTTAGTTCAGCCATCTTCAATCCGCCATAAATTATGAAATTATTATTATTATATATTATAAAACTATTTAACCATTCAACAAGGACACGTACATATACTACACATAGATTAGATTAGATTTAGATTAGATTAGGAAAGAGGGGTTGGCTGATTGGCCTTGACCGCCGCGACCCCCATGGATCTATTCTGGTGCTCCTGATTGTTTTCCTTAGAGATCCTTATCCAGCTTTGTCCTTTGTATCAGACTCCACAGCCTTGATAAGGGCCCCTTAGTGTAGCTATCAGCTCTTTGTGTTTCCTAATCAAGTAGTTGGAATCTCAGTCTAGCAAGGCCTTCACAATGGCACAATACGTGGACTGAGGTTTCCTCTGCCTCTTGGCAGAATCTGCTTGTTGCGTCCTCTGCTAGACCCATTAGACTCAAATGTCTATTAAGTCGGTAGTGGCCGGTTAGAAGACTCACTATAGTTCTAATGGCCTTTCTGTTTTGGCATAATAGGTCCTCCGTAAATTTGGCCGATCGTTCTTTAATGAACTCTTTGGCTTGTCTCTGTTATCGAAAAATTTTCCACCATTCTAGCCATTTGTTAATGGATGCTCGTATGCATGGCTTGGTCACACCACAAAAGGGTTCGGGTCCTATGACTGATTTACAGTTCCTTGCCTTATAATGTGTGAAATATTGTGGAGTATTTTCCTAACTTATTGGGATTCTGTTTTTGACCTTATCCCATAAATCCCAACTCCAACTGTTCTGTCTTAGAGCCAGCCGTCTGTATACCAGACTGATTGTGCCGGTATTGGAGGACCGTTTGTCTAGTCTTCACTGTCTGGTATTTTGATTTTGAAATTATTAGTAAAGTTATACTTTGTAATTGTAATGTCCGTGGGCATTCCTAGAATGGGATCTGCCTCTAGCTCTAAGTATAACTTTTGGTGCTCTGTTCCATGCTGCTGCCTTATTCGTGTAGGGCCTTACATTATGCAGCATTGAACGAGCTTCTCCTTGGATAAATATGTGTAGTGGTGGCACGTCCAGAAGGACTTTCAGTGCAGCCGTTGGAGCAGTTTCTATGGCTCTCGTGGTGCACAGGCAAGCAAGTCCTTGCACGCCACTTAACAGCCTTACAGCTCCCAACTCTTAGTCCACCATGCTACTGATACGTAGTTTATCATGAGTCTGACTACACATAGACATCGACACATAACTATTCCCTGCGACATTACCATCAGCCGCAGCTGAGACTAGAACGCAGGAGAGATAACGACTAGACATGGTGTGCCACTCTCGCGATCTAGCCAAATAATAGTGCCAAAAATGTTTAGAGGTAGAATTTAGCAATAATCACAGCTACTGTTTCACATGTACTTGACAGTAATGGGCCTTTACAGTACATTCGAATTTTGACATTTAAATGTGGTGGGTGTCATTTGGGGAAAATAAAATAATTTTTTATCTAAAAATGAGGCGTCTTAGAACAGCAATCTCTGAGAAATAAATTAGCGAAATACAACAACTTTCACGGGGTATTTCAAACGCTCGAGTTTCACGCGCCTTGGTTGCACACGTAATCCCACCAATCATCATCGAGGACACAACAGAAGAACTTGCAAACCGACAACACTGCGATCACCGAGCGGATAATCTTAAACTTTCATTTGAGCTGTCGTCTTTTCTGGGGCATTTTCGGTCGTATTTTCACAGAATGGAACAAAACACTGCCCGCTAGACATTTTAATCGAAATCGGAGGCTTTCAATTTACGCTAACCTCAAAACCAAAATGTTAACATCAACAAGCTGTCAAACGTCTAGTCATGAGCGATATGTCACTGCCGGTGATTAAATCACCGTGACTAAATCACCGTGATTATATAAAATATTAATATAAAGTGTAATTTACATCGTTTTACTTTCAATTCATACTTGTCCATTGCTGCTTAATGCAGCCATACATTCACACAAACAAATTACGGCGAACGGTAAACATATCAGCTTGCAGATTGTGATGGCGTTAGTTTAAAACCACCGGAAGTGAAAAATATAAGTCGCCGTTAAGGAGTGATTGGAAAATCGCGATATCGCCCATCCCTACAAACGTCAATTAAATGCTGATTTTGTACAACGTTGCCGAGTCGCCTTTTACACTATTGGCTTGGGATTGCTGACGTATTAATGGCGCGTTACGGATAATCGTTTAAATTGGACTTGTAAATAGGTGATTTTAATTATTTTTTTCTGGCTCTAATCTGCATCAAAATAGAAATTGAAAAAATACGGGTATTTTAATTTTTCATAAAATTTATGATTCCGCAATAAAAAAAATATGCTGAAGAGGCCCATTGGCCCATTTGTCTCCAATGAAGAATTGGTATGATTGAAGTCGCTCTTTTCGTAATAATTATTATTCGCATTACATACTCTACACTCTAAATTTATCATTGATTTCCTGCTCTAAATTTTACAGAGTTTGGGAACACAAACTGCGCGGCTCAATTTTTTCACATTTTAGTACGTAGCGATAAGAAACTATATAAATTTATTAGTTCTTATTTATGTCACATGCTTCTGCGTATCTGAAAAAGTTTTTTAATATGATGCTTCCAACGAAAGTTTCAAATATAGATTAGACCCAAACACCGAATACGTTTCAATAAAGTTCACATATTAATTCCATTCTTATGTGTATGCAAATCTAAACCAAGTAGGAAAAAACAAAAAACTATTGAGAACATTTGATATCAAGTTTGCTATAACTTACAATGAAGTTATAGATTTCTTTTGTGATTGGAAAATCGAGTGTATTTTGTTATTGTTAAACTGTTAAATTTAATTTTTACAAATGGCTCATTCAGAAATAAAAATAATTCAATTTTCTACCAAGTAATAAATTTAATTTATTATTATCTAAATCAGTCCAGTCTCTTTTAGTATGAAAATGTCTCAAACGACTTCTCATCTAAAATTTGTTTCAAAAGTTATTGTAGTTTGTTACTTGAAAACATATATTGAGGTTTAAATATCTCGAGAACCAGTGATTTTTCGAAAATTGTTCTGAATATAAAAATTGCTTAGAATGTATTGTGCCATCACATACAACCTTTCAAATTTCTTGGGATCGAAAAATCTCTTTGCATAGCAACGTTATCTACGGGTATAAATGGCGTTGATATCCAAAGATTTTTTTGTTGCTTAGAATGTATTGTTCCATCACATGGACCTCTTTTCATGGTTCCTGGGATCAAAACAATTCTTTGCATCGCAACGCCGTCTAGACCTATGGCAACTATATTAAGTTCATTCATATGTATATTTTACTCAATGCCATTTAAGGAATTCAAATATATCTTTCAATTGTCGAGAACATGCCCCTGGTAGTTTTAAGAGGGACACCCTGCATATCTCTATACGCTACATTTTTCTCAAATGCATTTAATGTGATGAGAAACCTGTGTCCACTAAGATTTAAAAAAATATCAAAAATTAGTGATTTATATTAACCATATTTTATCAAAAAGAAATTAAGCCATAATCATCTACATTGGCCCTAATGCCAAATTTTATTGAAAAAATAGAACTATTATGTTTTTAGTTATTTTGCACTAAGATTACTTTAACTATTAACTATTATAATATTTGACGTTTTCAAGGCAACGATACAAAGCCTACGAAACAATAAAAGAAACAATGATATGTATTTCGTTTCCAAGAAGACGAAAAAGCAACAAGAATAAACAACATAATTTAACAATTTTCTTCTTTCTCTCATCTATAAGATCCTTTCCTGTATAGCACGTCTGAAAGCCGTATGTCGCTGACAGTTAACTGACAAACAAAACAAACCTTTTTGATAAGATTTTCTTCTAGAACAATACATTTTTAAGAGTCGGTTATTTGCTCAAACTTCCTTAACTCTCCGTTCGCTTGCAATATACTTTTTTTATTCGTTTGTAAATTCCGGACACTTGTTGAGTCCTCTATCCGGGATTTACGAAATTAGTGGTAAGGATAGAAATTTATAATACGTTGGGCAGGCTAAGCGCCCAATTATAGCCAGGTTTAAGGAACATACGACTTATCTCAAGAATTAGAGAACTGAAAAGTATAATGTCATCAACATGGACTTCATAAAAATCATTAGTAACTTTACAATTAATTGAAAATATAACGAGTAATAGACAACTGGATGCTTTTAGAATATAAAAAATTTCAAAATGTAACAATATCATGAATAATACCAAAGAGCCTAGCTCAAATAATCCGCCATATTGGTTAGTAGGTCACGGTTCAATTCAACCATGACAGAGCTTAGGTAGGGATGACAAGATTAGTTGAATTCTTTCAACCATAACAATATTTTAAAATAAACATTTTTCTGTTGTACTTTAGTTTTGACCTCCCACTGTTGAAAATGCGCGTTGCCTGTTAATATTCAAGTGTTTTGACATTTTCTGAAACTGAGCCAGAGGCAGCAGACTGATTGTTAATTATTGAATTCTTGTGCATCCTTTGAGGTGGTAAGTAGTTAGTATTATTCAATTTTTATTAATTGTTAACGGTAGACATTATGCAGAAACTGATAATAATTATAAAACTTGTTAAAATGTTTTTTTATGATGTTTCTTGGGACATTTAATCTTAACAATTATGATACCTGACAGTTAATATGAGCTTAACGAAAGTAAAACACTAAAAACGTAAAGCTCCGAATTTTTTTAATAAAATTAGGTACATTAGGGTATTTTAGACAGACGTAATAGATTGTTTGATGAAAAAGTCGATAGAGTGAACTGTGAATTCTGCTATTTTTTGTATCGTAGTAGGTAAAGCACTTACAACAAATCAATATTCGAGCATAAGAATTCTGCTTCCAGATGTGTAGACCTTTAAAAACAAAGATATAGAGGTGTCTTTATATAAAGTGGAACACACTGTACATTATCAATGGAGTTGTAGGGATTCATTTTAAACACTCGTTAAGAAAAGAATTTGAAATTAAATTATATAAAAAAATTCACTAAAATCCATGAGTATTTTTTTTTCATTAATTAAAAAAGATGTTCTATAAAAGATTATATCGTCAATGCTAAATTTTAACAAAACGTAATCGCGCTGTACCAATGAGATGAGAAAGATGAAGTTGCAATAGTACCTGTGTTAGCGTTGTTTACCAGTAGTGAACTGAGTTGGGGCGATAAAAAGTTGTCTGCTTTACCGGTCAGGTTCTTTAAACAAGGGTGCACACTGCACAATGCCAAAACCCAAAAATAAATAACCAATTCACATGCAGCTCTCCCTTTTCAATACAGAATTGTAGTCATATATCCCAGCTGTATGAATTATGACCTTGCACTAATGGTTCTAGTCCATTTGTTTACGATAACGTGTAACGATTAGGTTCTAATCGAAGAGTCAATTAATCGGCTCGAAACTATTACAAAATCCATTTAATATCTGTTCAACATTTTGACCTAAAATTGAGCTACTTTATTTAATTTACATAAGAAAAGCTATCAAAAAGAACATTATCATCTTTTGACAGTTGTTTTGTTTATTTTGATTGAATATTAATGAATAAAATTCAATTGAGAGGGAAGAATAAAAAGGGCTTATGAGAAAGTAGCAGAACAATGATTTCATTTTAGTTTTCCTTTCTTTTAGCTTTTATCAAGTAACCCTTAATATTACCCTGCTATTATTTTAAACTAGGTAGTTAGATGTATTAAAAATTCGGTCTTAGTCTGTTCTAATAAGGACAATAAAAATTAGTGTATGATTTAAATGTTATAATGAAGCCAAGCCGCAGGTTACCATCGTTCCTTTTATTTAAATACGTTTCCATCTATATGTATTTATATTAATATTTTGAGTCCTAAATTATCTCATCTTTCCAGACTGTTGGCTGTTTAGTCTAATATGCCCTATGTATTGGGATAAGAAAATGATTTTTTATTTTATTTTATTTTTATTTTATTCCCTGTTAAATCTGTAAATTATTGATTTACTCTCAATTTCAACTGTAAATCATATTATTGCCAGTTCAAACTGTAAATAATTCAATTGGTTTCAGCTGAATCTGTAAATAATTTGATTATTTCCATTTTAAACTGTAAATAATTGAATTATCCCCAGTTCAAACTGTATTTCTTTTAATTCCCACTTCAAACTGGAAATAATTTAATTATTCCAAGTTCAAACTGTATTTTTTTTAATTCCCACTTTAAGCTGTAAATAATTGGATTATTCACAGTTCAAACTGTAAATAATTTAATTTTTTTCAGTTTAAATTATAAATAATTGAATTATTCCCAGTTCAAACTGTACTTTTTTTAATTCCCACTTTAAACTGTAAGTAATTAAATTATTCCAAGTTCAAGTTTTTTTTAATCCCCACTTTAAACTGTAAATAATTGAATAATTCACAGTTCAAACTGTAAATAATTTAATCTTTCCCAGTTTAAATTGTAAATAATTGAATTTTTCCCAGTTCAAACTGTACTTTTTCAATTTCCACTTTAAACTATAAACAATTATGTTGCGTATTTTCACCCCGTAGGTTCCAAAATAATTTCAACAAGGGGTAACCACTAACACTTTTACTGAAACTACACGATATTTTCCTTAAATAAAATAACGATCAACAATGTTTACTACTTTATATTTCGATCACCTTGGATTTCTAACCTCTCACTTGTCACTTTTCAACTTCTTACTCCTCCGCCGTGAATTGCGCCTTATATATTCAACAGAGTAACATCCAGAAAAATCTAGCATAGACTCTAACCTTTTCGAAAATATACATCTAGAACAGTGTATAACTCTAGAGCCATCTACAAGCTTCCAGAAGAGATGGCGTGTATTACTGGTTGCCTAACCTTTTCTACTTAATTTCAGCTAGTGGTAGTCATGGGCGTAACAGTCTCCACTTCTTAAGGGGTGTAATGCATTACAATTATATTATTTCCATTTTAGTACAGTACATTATTGAACTGGAACAGTTGTAACTGCAATTAATTCAGTTATTTCCAATTAAAAAAAAAACGCTGTGTCTAGGCTCCCGGTACCGGTAACCAATTTTGTCCCGGTATAAATGACAACGTCAAAGTTATGACGTAACAATTACCGGGATTAAACAGGATCCCGGTAGATATTTCTATCTGGTAATGTATGTGGAATGATTATAAGATTTATAAGGAATCAGAATAATTAATTAGGTAAATCGTAACATCATTTTAATAATTCATCGTCTGCTTTTTATATATTAGAGGTGGAATCACACACAAAGCAGTTTTTGCTTTCTTTTCTTTGGTGTCCCAATAGTGGTTAATTGAGATCATTTTGGACGGCCTCTTCGTTTTACAACAGTTGGTAATTCCATATTTTGTAAAACTTTGACATTATGTTCTAAAATAAAAGAATGATGTTTAATTTTGTTATTTATACAGTGTCCGCCAAAAAGTCTGTACCATATGGAAAACTTTTATATTCAATTATTTTTCTTTAAACAGGTTTGCAATAGGACAATAATATGTATGAGGAAAGAACGAAGTCATACCGAAATGCAATATTTAATGTAAGAGAATATAGTTAGTTGGCAAACATGGTTTAAAGTTATTAAATAAATCTGTATTAATCACTTTTAAGGTATTTGAAGTAAATTTTAATAGGAAATTTGAGCTTTATTTATGTGATCCAAAACTTATTTAAATGAACAATCGTTTCTCTTAATATTTAAGCTGATTATCGTGCAAATTTCCACGAAAAGGGTTCAGAATTACTGAAAATAGTCCACGACTGTTCTGTTTTTTTTTTTTTGTAAAAATGTCTTTTTGTCCTTATTAATTGCATTTAAAAAGAAATGCAACATTTATGTAATTTTTGCATTGTAATATTTCAAATTTTCTCAACTGCGGACAAAAAATAAAAAAGAAATTAAATGTTAAGCACGTATTTTTGTAAAAAAAAAAATAAAAACTAATACATTGAAATTTTCAAACCAAACTTCACATTTAGATTCTTAAAGTAATTACAAACAAGTTTTAGTAAGCAAAAGCAGTGTAGTACCGGGATTTGTACAAATCCCGGTAATTGTTACATCATAACTATGACGTTGTCATTTATACCGGGATAAAATTGGGTACCGGTACCGGGAGCCTAAACACACCGTTAAAAAGATGTAAATGCCTATATTTTGTTTTCTCTAAAACAATTGTTTGGGTACTGTGCTGTTGAGTGGTTTATTATAGCACAATGGAAGATGATGTATCACCTCATAATTGTTTACAGTTTAAAGTGGGAATTAAAAAAAAACAGTTTGAACTGGGGACAATTCGATTATTTACAGTTTAAACTGGGAATAATTGAATTATTTACAGATTCACCTGAAACCAATTGAATTGTTTACAGCTTAAGCTGGGAATAATAAGATTTACAGTTAAAATTAGGAGTAAATCAATAATTTACAGATTTAACAGGGAATAATCAAATTATTTACAAGTTTATGTGGAAATAAATAAAAAAAAAACATCCGTGATCCTTCTACGCCTTCGTAAAAATAGAAGTACAACAGCAATCGTAAATTTTTGTTTTGGTGGAATTAGTTTAGGTTGTCACGAAACATAGAAATTTAAAATTTGAGCGAAAAAAAATTTCTGTCTGTTGTTCTGTCAGCTGTCTGTAACATGTTTGTGCGAACTTTTCCTCTGGAACTGTTTAAGATATTGACTTAAATTCTGGTACACGTATAATTTATAACGACGTCTGGAACTAAATTGTGTTTCTAGTTTACTCCGGTAAAGGGTTAGGGGGTAACTAGGAGAAAATAAGTAAAGCAAGTTGCTGAGAGTCCAGAAACTTAGGTCAACATTTGTCACCGTCAGTGTAGCGTAATTGTCCATAAAAAATTGTTGCGCAAATCTGAATTCGTCTTTTTACATTTTTCTCTAAAACCGGTAACTCGACTGCAATTTGCATTTTTACATATCCGTGGTGGGTGTGTTCCACCAGACGGATGATAAGTGTATTAAAAATAGTGCAGTCTTATGCGAAACTGAATTCCAAACATTTTTTGTCTCTTAACCTTTTTCTCTAAAATCAATAGTCTGACTGAAAAATACATTTTTATGCTCTAAACCCGCCAGTTTGTATTTCCCATGTTGAATTTTATAAATTTTCTCATTAGATTCGTAATCAGCGATCTTAAAAATTCCTCCTTTTTTAAATTTTATGCAATTCGGTTGAAAATTGAGCGAGTTATCTGGGTGCTATCAACCTCTGAAAAAGAAAAGGGCTTGTTTGCTCCAGTGTCGCATAAGTAACATTTTTATAGACCAAAAACTGAAGCGAATGCGGGTTTCATGTCATTTCACCCCGGTAGTAGATATGACATAAATCCATTTTATCACCTACCATTTGGGATATATTATAATGCTACGCCTTTCAATAAACCAGACAGATTTTTAAATAAGAAAACTCTTTCAGCAGCCGGCTCTCAGTAGACAGATCTCAAAGGTTTGTGGTATGCCTCCATAAAAACCCTTATTTTTATGAAAAACAATGTGTTTAAACAATATTTAATTCAACAATATCTCCCTAATTTCCCAAATTCTAGCTAACTTAATATTTACTACAATATTTAAAAATGTCATAGTAAATAATACTTATATAGATGTCAAATTTAAAATTAGTCTTACTTTTCAGTTTTGAGTTTATTCTTACACTAACTTACTGTGTAGTTTATACTATTCGTTATCTTCACACTTTCCTTTCTTCCTTTCTTATGTTTCTTCTTTACTTCATCATTCCCATTTCTTCTTTTCCTGTACACCACTCCAAGTTTTGCCATCAATTATACTTCTGGTTTATTTATCTCATTATATTTCTTTTTCATCTGACTTCTCCCTCTTTACTTTAACTCATCTTGCCTTGTACTATTTATTTTTACACTGTTTGCTTTTGTATCTTTATTTTCATAAATTAGTTATTTCTTCTCCAACTTATTTTATTATTAAATGTCAATCTTTATTCTATCTATCCTTTCTTTTATTCTACTGCTTTTTATTTTAACTCATCTTATTTTCCTTTGATTGATTTCGTCTTTTACTCTTATTTTTCTCTTCTCTCCAATTTTTTTGTATCTCTCCACTTTTTCAAAAATTAATCAATCCCTCTCCTTTTCCCCGTTCTTCTCCCAACTTTTCTTTCTTTTCCATCTCGCACACTTCTAATTTTTAGTAATATTTAATAAATTTATACAATAACAAAGTCCTGAATTTATTTACGTGTATTATTGATTGCATACCAAAAATACCCATGATTTGTGTTTATGTTGACAATTCATTAATTTCACTAATTTCTTATTGTCCAAGATATTGAAATACATAACAACATTTATTCTTATATGTGATATTTTATTTTAAGTAAATTAGTTTAAGTCCTTTATTTTCTAGCATAACTAGAGATTTACTTATAAGAATAATACAAAGATAGACATTATTTAATTTTCATAGATAAAAGTTCATTTTTAACAGCTTATGCATTATTCTCTTGCCTCTATTCTGTTGGCTAAGCACTATAAAAATGGTTTCTAACCCTGTACAACGTACACTGTACATACCAATGAAGTTGTCCGAGGGATATTAAAAGGGTAATAACAATTTTCGAGTTCAACTTTAATCTTCGTTGCTAATGTTTATTGGTGGGGTTATCGTGTTCGTTAATGCTAAGGGTTTATAATAAACGAAAATAACCTGGCTATTTGTTTTTATTTCTTGCCCACGGTGCACTGTTAAAAGTAGAGTGGTACAGTTAAATGGACACATAAAGAAAAAATAATTAACTTCATTTGTACATTGCAATTTAAAATAATCTTATATTGTTCATATAATCCCGATATAGAGATCTCATCTATTTATGAGCGTAAAAGTTAATAATTAATTTGAAAGAGGACTTATTGAACCTATTTCATTTAATCTAGCATGTACAGATATGATAAGCTGATAATTATTTTTATAATCATATAAATCTGTGTGTACATTGCTCACTGAATTTAAATATCGAAACTGTATCATATACAGCTCGTCTCAGATTTGAATTGAGTTTAGATAAATTAGGTGATACGAAGAGCTGAAGAGGGATACTCTTACTTTAAAATGCTATTGAGAAATGTTTAATGAGGGTATTATGAAAGAGTAAGATACAATATTCCGATATTCTTCTGTTGCACGGAAGGAGTTCAATAATTTTACTTCCACATCCACGTAGTGGATTGGAAGTATAGTACGTAAAAAATAATATTTTTTTTTTTGAAATAGGTTTAGAATGTGATGAAACGTCGAGATTTTAAATTTGAGCGAAAGAAATTTTCTGTCTGTCGGTCGGTCTGTAACTTTTTTTTTCTCCGCACGTTTTCTCCGGAAAGATTTAAGATATTGACTTGAAATTCTGTACATGTATATATTATAACGATATCTGTATCTGGATTGTTTTTTGAACATATCCATTGAAAGGTCGAGGGTAAATAGGGGGAAATAAGTAAAGCAAGCTGGTAAGAGGTTGATAAAATAAAATTGAGATAATCGTTTGAAAATAGGTATACGTATATATTATTATGACATCAGGAACTAGATTATATCTTGGTATTATTCCGTTGCAGGGTTGGGGGTTAAATAGTGGTAAATATTTAACATTGAAAATGTTTAACAAATCGAAGATGTAACGGTAATACGGAGATCCAGTAGCGATTTGTGCAACACTTGGAAATTCGACTGTTTTTTTGAACACGATACTTGCCTAATATCTAATAGACAAGGGACCGGTAACTTTACATCCTCTCCGAAGGATGATATATCTACTAGACCATCATGCGGATTTTGTGGGCTACAATTAGTCATCGATTTGTAGGACAGGACCCTACCGACATCTGTTGCAAATACTTGTAAGCTGCGCATAGATCAATATTTCAATAATATTCAATAATATTTAATTTTTGGGGTGTTGTAGGAACCCGTATAGTTTCGGTATGACACTAATGAAAAATACTTTTTGAAACCCTAAACTAAAAAAAAAGATTACACTTACTCCAGCGAGTGGGGTCTCATTGGATAGGTCTCTTAAAATGCAACAAAATATATTTTGGAGACCTTACAATTTTAACCCTACAGTCACAAGATATTTACTTGTCATTAACGCGTTCCCCTCCTTCCAATATCTAAACTGTCTATGTAAAAAATATGAAAACATTCCCGAATTTAGTAAACAGTTTCAATGAAAATTACAACAGAAAGCACTTTCTGGAAAATTTTGAAAACACTGTTTTTATAGAACTAGCATTTGTCAAGGTGAAGTCGCTCATAATATGTAATATAGCATAAAGTTGAAGAAAATGTTAGAGAGTATGACTACGGAACCCTATTATGTGTGCCCAACACACTATTGGTCGTTTTTGTTCTTAATAGACCGAGAGCTAGCGTCACAAAATGTGTACTATTTCTAAATGGATATAATGTGCCTTAGTAGGTTGTTGATGATGCATTCAATACCCGTCCATCAGTCTGCCGGGCTGGGAGTGGTGCGTTGCCAAATGCCAAAAAAGCTGTTTTTTATTTTCTAGTGCCGAGCCGGATTTACGATTTTGCCGTCGCAATTTCCGACATCGACAAAATGCCAATCTTTCTTTTTCCGTAAAGAGACCACACGATCTTCCATTCGACGTATTTATTTAGATATTAATATTTGAAAATTCCATGTTTTCAGCTCGGCGTCACTAAAAGACAAGTCTTATAAAGTCCGAACCAAAGTTTAGACAACCTCTCTCGACGGGGAAAGAAATACCTCGCATGCACAAGGTCCGGAGTTCGAATCCCATCGGAAAAAAAATTTCAACTTTTTTTTGCATTTTCGGCCTTAATCTGTTGTGTGTCTCTACGGAAAAAGAAAGATTGGCATTCTGTTGGTGTCGTAAGTTGCGAATGCAAAATCCCAAATCCGGCTCGCCACGAGAGAATCAAAAGCGGCTTTTTTGACATTTGCGACGAGTATCGCACGTAATCTATTGACTAAACCGCCGCTAACTCCTCAACGCATTGCTTCCAGCCCAGCAGACTCTGATGGGCGAGTATATACTGGATCATCGAAAAACTATTAAGGCACATTCTATCAATTTACAAATGGTACGCACTTTGTTACGCTAGCTCTCAGTCTATAACTTTTTAAAAATATTCATTGAAAACATTAATTTGTACTAGTCACTTCGAAAGCATTAAGATCATTTCATGAACATTTCAAAAAAAAATCAGAGACAACATGAAAATTTAAGGAAAATCATAGCAAATTTCTATTGTTATTAGCATTTCAAAATTTAAGTTGTTAACAAGAAGTCATATATTACTACACACAATTGTTCAGAAATAAGCAGAGCTGTTGGCATTTTTTCTTTAATCAGGAGATCGAGATCTATAACATACTAAAAATTCAGCAAATTTAACCGAGAACCATTTTATATAGGAAAAAGTGCGGGGTCCTTTATTTAGAATTTCAAAAATTAAGTATTTTCAGGCTTAACTCTTTTCGGGGACCCGGAAAATTTTACAATGATTAGTGAAATCTCTGAAAACCTCGTTTTAGATAGGGTTTACAATTTTAATTGTTGTTATGCTTATCTACTTATACAGTATGTCCGCGGATGGGGTTTACAATAGGTGTAATGGCTAAAAATTTTAACATTTCGAGAAAATGTTATTCTAAGTTCTTGCTTGTCTAAAAAATAATAATGACGTTGACAAAGATTATATTTTTATACGGCATAATCAAAAATTACAAAAACGCAGAATTCTGTAAGAGTAAAATGGCAGCTTTTAATTTTGGAACAAGATGTGAAATAAAAAAGTTGTTTCAAATTATATGCTCTATCCAAATCCAAAATTTCATTTGAAATGTTTCCGAAAATAGTGAATTTTTAGTAAAATATTTGTCGGTTTTTGGCAAATTTTTATTAGGCTAATTGCATTCGAACAAGGAGAATAAATACCATATAGACAATTTTGAATTTATAAAAGCGCATACATATTTGAAGGTTCTGGCGTTATTAAATATCACAAAATTCCTCCATCAAGTTGAACGCATGTTTATAATCGTTTTAGATTGTTGTGAAAACTACTTCCAACTTCCTCAATGGAAATTAGCTGCCGAAATTTGTTTTAGACACCCATAGAGAAATATATCCGCAATTGTCAAATCTGGACCACAAAACTTGATCGCTTCATCCAATTCACCTTTGCCCGAATTTGTTATTAAGCCAATTACGTACGACGCAGGTATGATATGCCGGACATTAATGCTGCTGAAAATATATTCTATTACGATATTCCAATGGCTAGGCTTATAACTGATCAGAAAATAATGTATGAAGCATGTGGCATGTGTAAATAAGAGTTACTATTGCACGTATTTTCAAAAAAGCATAGCCCTATTATACCATCATACGAAATAACGCACCAGATATTTACTTTTTTTAAATATTGCCTTCCGGCAGAAATTCTAAACTCAGAGTTGGTCTCACTCCAATATCTTACATGCTGTGAAGCTACAGTCCTATTTGTTGAAAAAGTTAACTCGTCAGAAAACGTAATAAATTTATAAAAATTTGTGTTGCCCCTTAAAATTTCATTTCCTACCCATAAACAGAAATCTAGTAGCTTTGCATCATCTTCTTCTTCTAAGGTATAGTTAAAATGTGTTTTATATGGAAATATTTTATTTTCTTTCAAAATTTTTTGAATGCAACTTTTTTTTAACCACTACCAAATGCCTGGATCGATTTCTTAACGAAAGTTTGTGATTTTCAGCAACATATGCCAAGACTAATAATGTGGCGGCGTCATTTTGGGCACCTTTTTTTCCTTTTTCTTTACGCCAAGAACTGCCGTTTTCGAAACATGCACATTGGGAAATCTCTCACTGTGAATTTTTGAATAACGTAACAGTATGAACTTTTACCGTCTCCTTAACACTGTACTTAAAAAAAACTTAGCTCGAGAGCTAACATTTAGAAATTATTTTTTAATGCAGATTTGTTATATGTAGACGTAACTAGGTAGCAACGCACCTAGCAATCAAATATAATATTACAGGAATTACATAGGATGTTCCTAAAATATAATTCCCATTTTCTACAGCATGTAGCATTTGTGAAAATAAAAAATAAAATAAAAGTAAATACATAGAAATTTGACAAAACCGACAAGTATTTTACTAAAAATTCAGTAATTTCGGAAAAATTGCAACATTCAAATGAAATTTTTAATTTGGACAGACCGTATAATTTGAAACAACTTTATTATTTCACATTTTCTTCCAAAATAAAAAAATAGAACCAGATTTTACTTAAGGAATTTTAAGTTTTTGTGATTTTTGATCACCCCGTATAAAAAATATAATTTTTGTCAACGTCATTACTGTTTTTCAGGCAAGCAAAAACTATTATCAAGAATAACATTTTCTCGAAAAGTTATAAATTTTAGCCATTACACCTACTGTAAACCCCATCCGCGGACATACTGTATATTGTTTACAGTTCGTATCCCTCAAAGTGCGAATTCAACTTACACTTGACCGGCTTTTTACTTTAATTGTTCAAATAGATAATCATAGTCGGTAAAGCTCGATTGCAACTTTGTTTGTTATACTTGTATACTGAAAATTTCCATAAAAAACACTATCCACAGAATAATATAATTGCATTGCGTTGTTAGACCCTTTTTCATTCCGCAGTAGAGAAATATCAAGTGATGTTATTTATTTTTCTGTAAAGTCACTGGTAATTTACGCTTCGCCTACCTGATTGTATCTAAAACTGTAGGAGTTTGGGTCATTAAATGGTACTGCAATATATTTTTTGTTCCCTTTCAACGTTCAACTCTGGTATAAAAATTTATTTTTAGGTCCTTAGTAAATGACCGATATTCAAGTGTACTGTTCTTGGAATGGAAAATATTTCATTCACTGCGGCTAATGGTCTTAACTGCTTAAGAATTGTTTGATGCTTAGCAAATGGGCATTATCTAACATCTCTATATTATTTGTTGGCTATCTATACGGGAAGAATTTTAACTCATGCATTACGAACGTCTACAATACTTTTTCATTACCACAACCAACAGAAAAAGGGAAAAACTTGACAATTATACCATAACAATTCTGCTAAAGAACTGAATCCACAGAAATTATCAAAATTCTGGAAATTTCTAATTAACCCTACGTTTTTATATGTTTGTTCAATTATGTCTCTCGTACGAAGGCGTAGAAGAGCCACATGAAAATTTTTTTCAAGTCAGAATTCTGAGTTAACACGTCAAGTGCTGATGACGTCTTAAGACGTCATCTCCCTACTACGTCCCAATGCGCATGAGCGCGTCTTTAGACGTCGTAACGCCCAAGGATGTCATGTGCATAAAAGTTTAAATTTTATAATGAGTGCCCATCACGCCTTTGGACGTCATGTTTTTTTGTTTATTTTTGCTTCCATTTTTTTTAAGATTGTATTTTTGACAATATCTGGCCAAAACCAGTACACACGAAACAGAAAAATAAGCTTGATTACGTTAGCCACCAGGGCATACAGGCCATATTACATGACAAAGTACACAAAGTGTTTTAAAACTCAGAATTCTGACTTTTATCTCAGAATTGAGAATATTTCCGAAATGAATCCAAACTCTTTTTGCTTCTTGCAATTATTGTCCAAACTTTTTCTTTTTCGAGTAAAAAATCGCACATTTCTAAAATTTTGAATTCTCCTCGCCGGATAACTAAAAATAATGTTTCGAACAACGGTAGTCTATTTTTAGTCAGGCAATCCGAATTTGCAATAAAAAATAAGAGAATTTCAAAAGAGCCGCAGTAACTTACTATTCCAGACTTTTAACTGAGTATTTAAAAAAAAAATGAAGACAATATCCCAAAAATTGTGCCTTAGAGCGAATTTTGTCCATTCTGTCACACTGTGCGGCATCATAAATGTTCAGAGAAAAAAAAGATATTGAAGACAAATAACTTTTTTGTCTGCTCTGTACGACCAATGAAGGCCGAGATATCGCCATTCAAAGTTTTTTTTAATAACGTATCTGGATGGGAAATTTAATTTTCTCCAAAAAACTGTTCTTGTGGAAATCTCTAACTTTGCATTTTTGAGTTATTTTGAGAAAACAAAAAAATCGGCTTTTCGTAGTGTTTATCTCCTGTTATAATTTTTTAACCCACGGATTTTAAAGGGTGGTTTCCTAAGGTGTGGAAACATGCGACAATATTGTAGACAGTCCATTAGAGATCGCCTCTCAATTCATGTTATAAAGCATTTAACAATGCATTACCCGATTTCCTTTATTAAAAATCCTCCGCAGGATGAGAGGAAGCAACCATGTGCCATTGGATTCGAAATATGTTCGAAAATAAAACTATGTTAACTTCCCTGAGAAGAGAAAGAAGGTTATTTGAGGCTGTGCGCAAGGTTAAGTTCTATCTCCACTTTTATGGTCCCTTCTCTTCATAATGTTGAGATTGAAGCATATGCAAACTACCTTGTCATTTTAGTTAAAGGAAAATCTGAGGAAGATATATCAGATAAGCTTCAAGTAGTGTTTAACCAACTTTGCAGCTGCAGCCGGTATGATAGGGAAAATATGCCAATGAACTCCTGTAAGTCTGTAATAGTAGGTACTTTTTACTAAGAAAAATAGGCTAAACAACTTGCAAATAAAATGTCACACAAGGTGAAACGATTCCAGATAAAGCAAAATATCGGAGTCGTTTTCAACAAGGCGTGTAACTTGAACTTCTCCTGAAGGGATAATCCACAAGACTGGTTGGCGCTGTGAACACGTAGTATGATTTGTAGAAAACCCCGTGGTATGTGTCCTTAAGAAATATGTATAATTATTGATAACCTATAGCTGTATACTCTGATGGTAAAAGCATGTCAAGCGATTACTGGCGCAATAGGCACTATATAGTCGTTGGCACTGGAAGTTCTTCTGGATCTACCTCTTTTAATTTGGAAAGAAGGGCCAAATGGATCACACATAGACACCATACGGTTTCTACTCATTTCACGGGGGCCAATAGAGGGGTAAGGCATAAAATGATAGAGGACAGAGGAAGTCACAGAATTCTGGAAATTATGGCAAATGTCATGCGACTGTGTCAATAAAGCCCTTGCGTTTTAATGCACTTTTTCGAAATGAGATCAAGTGATTCAGAACAAGTATAATCTAATAAAGACAACTAGTTGTTGATATACCGGTTGCTTTGAGACAGAACTTTTCTACACTGCTTGCCATAGACACTTCGTCACATGTTTGTTACTACAATCCTTTTCATGGTGATTATTAGTAATCGGACTATTTTGAAACCTACGGTGTAATGCTACCACTGAAGTAGTTTCTAAAAACACCAAAACACTTTAACACTTCAACCTAATATTATCATTCTACATGCATTTCACCAACAATGTTGACATCATCTAGAGGTAACTAAAGCCAAAGTGCAACCAAAAATGTTCCTATATTTACACCAAATTAATGTGATGGTTAAGCGAATGAATCAATCCTGTCATTCCTACCTAAACTCTGTTGACCTAAAAATCAACAACGCCGACTATTTGGGATACCTCCTTATAGTGATCAAGTTTTTGGTATTTGTTGAAGAAATATCAGAGACTTATCGCACTTATTTGTTTACAAACAATACATCTCAAACATGTGCCTGAACACAGTATAGAGCAACATGTGTATTTTCGGTGTGCACCTTTGGATAGAAATAGATAATATATTATTATTTATTGCACGTATCACAATTTTGGCGCGAACAATCAGACTAATAAGTAAGTAATATCAAATTGACAGTAACACAACTGCAGGGTTTTATAGGTGAAGGAAAGTTTAAACGAAATTAATATAGACTAAAATAAGGTGTAGCAGAGAGGATTTCCATTTTTTTTTTCTTGGAGAATTAATCAATCATAGAAAGAATCATCTCCATCTCTGAGGTCGATTTTTATACCCTTCCAGTGATGTATCTTGTTATCGTATTTCTTGAGCTCCTGCGATTTCTAAGATACGAGATCTAGAAAAACGGTTGTTTTAGCTGATTACCCTGTATATTCCATTATTCAACGGGAAAGGAACATAATGCTCTTACACACGCTATATATAAGAGTTCCATTAAGACATTTTATGACAATATTGGATTAAGAAATATAATACCTATAGAATGTCTATTTTTGGTAGCCTATTTTCTACATTGCGTAGAATGCCATTAGCACACCTTGCTATTAAAATGTAAAGAATGAATTTTGTTCAGAACTACTAAGTATGTTTCATAGGTATTTAAAATCTTACTTTTACTTCCCTTGCTTACCGAAAAGACTTCCTTCCATTTTACTTCCACATCCACATAGTGGAGTGGAAGTAAAGTAATCGCAAAAAAATTTCAAAAATTTTTCTTGTTGAAATAGATTTAGAATGTCATGTCATGTCATGTCAATCGTGGAGATTTTAAATTCGAACGAAACAAAATTTTCTATCTGTCTGCCTGTCGGTCTGTAACTTTTTCTGTGCTCACATTTTCTCTGGAATGGATGAATATATTGACTTGAAATTTTGTACACGCATGTATTATAACGAGACCTGGAACTGGATTGTTTTTTAAATTAACCGGTGAAGAGTTGGGGGATAAATAGGGGAGAATAAATAAAGCGAGCTGGTAAGAGCACAAAAAATTGGGATTTGGTGTATGTACTAGAAGCCAAGGCCTCAAATTGCTTTATAATATTTTCCATCCCACCTCATTATCCCCACTCCATTATTAAAAGGGGCGATAATATAAAATTGACACATTCACATGAAATTAGGTACATGTATATATTACAACGACATCTAGAACTGGATTATATTTTAAGACGATTCCATTGAAGTGTTGGGAGTTAAATAGGGGTAAATATGGGAAAACAAGTAAAGCAAACTGGTAAAAGTGCAGACTCTTCGGATTTGGAGCATGTGCTAGAAGTCAAGGCCTCAGGTTTTTTTATAATATTTTTCAACTCCCACTTCATTATTAAATAGGTTGATAAAATAAAATTGAGATTTTTGCTTGAATCTTGGTATATGTATATATTAAAACTATCTCTAATTAGATTATATTTTGACATGATGCGGTTGAAGGGTTGAGGGTTAAATAGTGGTAAATAGGGTAAAATGAATAAGAGTACAGAAACTTGGGATTTGTTATATCTACCAGAAGCCAAGCCCTTAGATTTTTTAAAACATTTTTCAACCCCTCCACCAAACTCAACTAGATTATATTTTGATATTATTCCGTTAAAGAGGGGGGGGGGGGTAAGTAGAGGTAAATAGGGGAAATGAGTAAAGCAAGTTGGTAAAAGTACAAAAACTTGAGATTTGATGTATATGCTAAAAGCCAAGGCCTATAATTTCGTTATGATATTTGATAATTGATCTCTGATTGAGATGATTCTGTTGAATGGGTGGGGTGGGGGGGTGTAATTGGGGAAAATAAGTAGAGCAAGCTAATGAGAGTCCAGAAACTTCATTTTTGACTTGCTTGCCAGTAACAAACGCCTCAAATTTGCCTCAGATATTAAAATTCTATTACCAATTATTTCAACAAACTAGAGTGCAAATATAGTCAAGATGTCTTCCTTTAAAGAGCCTTAGGTGGAAGATCTGGGTGTGAAGTAGTGATTCCTTATTCAGCGGTTTTGTTACTATAACACTTATTATAATCGTGATTTTTATAATTTTCACATTTCATACTACGTAGATTAGGAAAAGTCCATCCATCCGTCTGCCCGTCCGTCCATCAGTCGATCAGTCGGTCTGTCGGTTACTAGCTCGATCGGTTTGTTGGTCAGTTGGGCCCACCAAACGGGTAGGGCCTGTTCGCCCGTCTGTTTGCACGTCGATTTCTCTGTTGTGCCTATGTCTACATAACCATTTGATGGAGAGAAATAATATCTGGTTGGTAGTTCACGCTATCTACAATGAAGAAATGGGATATACTTCTATTGAGAAATATACAGAGTGAACGACGCAAAAAATTCAGTGAAAAAAATGTGACGAAGGAGAACAATATTTGTAAGGTATTAACACAGTTAAATAAGGAGCCTGTTTAACTTTTAGTGAAAATATACAGAGGTCCTTAAAATATAAGAAACAAAAATGTGGATGACAATAATATTTCATATGAAACACCACTGTCAAAGAAGCACTTTTAGTGAAAAATATACTGAATTGTCACCTTAAACATAACATAATTAAGAACGATGGTGGATATTCGTAATGTACTTTACTCCATCAATGAAAAGAAACCCTGATAAATTTTTAGAGAAAACACAGATTTTTTTCATGTACCAAAGCCAAATTGTAATAATCAATCATCATTAAAGCAATATATTTAAAAATTATGTTAGAAAAATGGTCATAATTCGTCTTGACAGTCTTTGGCCACCTCTTCAATAATAATGTTATATATTTACTGATATTAAATATTGTCGAATTGGTAATTTTTGCGTAACTCCTTGATTTATTTTCACTAAATAATAGTTGACATTTAACACAATATAAAAAATGTATATTATTTCAAGTCGTAAAAGTCGTAAATTATAAATAGATGTTATAGTAAAATCAGTCATAAAAGGTGAGGCAAGTGCTTATTTATTGCTAGAGGGAAATTATTAAAAGACTAGTGTATCGAGGCAATGTATATAATTACAATAATTAGCAAACATTGAGATTGTGCAAAATTTATAAAAAAAATTAGTTATTGATTAGTTTCCAATTTCTATGACCTTAACTTTTAGAGTAAAATGAATATTTACTAACCTTACCTGTAAATAGCATCTTGCGGGGAATGCACAAAACGTGATTTTGATTAATATGCTACAGATATACGAACTACAATATTGTTATCTGTACAAATGGGTAAAAAATGTTTGACAGTATCGTTTCCTATTGCAAGCTTGATTCTCCTGATTACAGGATATTACGTGGGTAATTTAAAATACAGCGTATCGATGTCACGGCTTCTTTTAATAATCCAGTGAAATTAAATGAAAAATCGCCATATATCCCACATAATCAGTATAGTTTGGAAACTTGAGAGAACTATTGGGAAATGCATTAGAATCATAATATAGAAATGGTCTCACCCTTAATATGGTTGCATTATTCCTTAAAATTGCGAAAATTACCCCCATGTTGGACTTACTTCATATGTATGCTAAACCGTTCACTTTTTAGCAACAATACCTTTATATATTAATGTTCCTATTCTATAAAGAATGTTCTATTCAATTTTTCCGTGGAATAGACAGTACTCTCGCAAATGTCTACGACGGGTAATGCAACGCACATCACTCGAAATTATTTTTGATGAAAATACTACTTTCTTCGGCACCCAGTAGGAGTTCCGAAGCAACCTGGTTAATAAGTTGATAAAGGAGTGCTCCAGGGTTCTATTTTGGGGCCTCTATTATTCATAATGTTTTCCAACGACTTAGCTAATTACATAAAAAATATTTCCAGCTTACGCCTTGTTTCCTATGCCGATGATACCGACATATTGCTCACTGCCAAATCAGTAGAACTTTTGCAACTCCTCACCCAGCAAACTAATAAAATGGTGACTACCTGGGCTGAAAAAAATAATCTGTATTTAAATGTAAATAAGACTGTATATTTACTTTTTCTGTACAAAAAATAACTCCGGATTTTATAAATGAATCTTCTATTAGTAAAGATATTATCTTAGCCAATTCAAAAAAAATTCTTGAAGTTTACTTCGACAGAAATTTGCACTGCAACCACCATATAGAGACATTAACTAATAAATTGACAAGTTGCTGCTATGGGTTACAATTTTTTGCTAACCATTGTAGCCGTGATATTCTGGTAGCGTTATATAACGCAAACTTCCACTCTCATATGAGATACGGTATAATCAACTGGGACAATAGTTCTCGCATTCATCGTATGTTCATAATACAAAAATACGCAGTTCGAATTATTGCAAAATTAAACTGTCGTGACTCATGCAGAAACTTTTTAAACAATTATACAGTTGCTAGTACGTATATATTCGAGTTATGTTCCTTTATCTATAAAAACAAATCATTATTTTCAGAGTATAAATTAAATCATGAATATTATACAAGACACAAAGACACTTTGCTTCCTAATAACATGGAACAACTGTGTACCAAAAGAATTTCTTTTATATTGTCTGTAAGTTTTATAATCATTTAAGTGATGATATAACATCATCACTTAATATATGTATTTTTAAAAGAAAATTAAAAAAACATCTTTTACGTAAAAATTGTTATACTGTCGATGAATTTTTTTGAATAATGTATATAATGTGTTCCTGTTCTAGTAATTCTTAATTGTCTGACATGTTTTTTTATTTTTATATTATTTAATATCCTGTAAAATTCTGACTTTTACTGTATTTCTTGTGTATGGTTTACTAGGAAACACTATGCATTTAGTGTGGAAATAAATAATAATAATAATTATTATTATTATTATTAATGAACGTTTGATTTCACATATAGTAAAAAGAAATGATAGGGAAAGTATCGGAGTCACTTCTGCTGTCGATCATGCCGTCTTACTAACTGTACAAACTGCTGTGGAGTAATATTACCGCTGCGAAACAGCTTTCCATTGTGGGACAAAATATCGACTTCTTGGCTCTTCGCCTCTCATCGCTCTTTCTTCTTGTGTAGAGTTGTGTAATAAACACTAATCTAGATTTCTAATAGTTATTTATTAACCTTTTTATAATTACATACATTCAGAACAAAGTCCTTTAAATGATCAGGTAGTTCTCGTTCTCTTCGTGGTCTAGCTATTGGTTCTTGTTCTGTGCTATCTAGTTCATTCAGCAGTTGTTCTTCGTCTATATTGGGTAGTATTTGGAGGTGTTTAATGTTCTTTCTTATAGTATTATTCTACTCTATCTTCACAACTCTTCCTTCCCTAGCAAACATTAAATTTTTTACCCCTAAGAAATGTTTTTCCAGAAATTCTTTTAGCATTTTGGATGTGTAGAAATCTGTTTCATTTATATGTCAAAACTCCAAAAGCTTAGTTACCTTAGGTCCCATGTGCAATAGCCAAGCTATTCATCTGTATTTCTTTCCGTGCATAAATTTAGCTTTGTAGCTGTACGGTACCTTCATAGTGAGAGGTCCACATTGGCCAGTCCTCACTTTCGAAAGAAAATACTTATTGTAATGGTACTGGATTGACACATTTTGCATCTATTGTCCCAGTTGCTCCTGAAACATAGGCACTAATTCTTCTATTTGAATCTTAAGTCGTTTTCTGCATTTGTTTCTGATGTTATATACCAATTTTTTTTTATTTTAAGGATTTTAAAGTTAATAGGCAACACTAAATCCTAATTATAGTTCACCCCATATTTGACACCATGTAGAGTTGTGTAATAAACACCAATCTAGGTTTCTATTAGTTATTTACTAACCTTCTTATAATTACATATCTATTGACATTCATTGACATTACATCCCTCACTGTCACTTCTCATTCCCCAACCCCCTTATATAATAAACCTTACAAATATACATGCTACTCCTTGTAATAAAGACATTACCCGCGATTTACAGTCGTCAACACTTTTAAACAACTTGCAAATAATTAAAGCTATTTGTCCACGCCGCGGCTGCAACAGTACGTCAGCATTTTTCCGAAGGAAAGACCCCCATAATCATTTTGCTTGACAAGAGAGAGGATTTCAAGGTGTTTTTCTGCAATAATCGCGAACCATGAGGACGTACCAAATGGAGGAGAGCAGCTTATTCTCCTCCCTCGGAAACAAGTTCCGATAGCTACAGCTTCTTGGTCTTCAACAAAATTAATAAGGCGAAAATTGCAGTGTTTTCACCAAATTGAGAAGTGAAGACCAATTCGTTAAACCCTACAAAGTGGGGATGGAAAAGTGTCAGTAATATCTTAGCACCGATTACTATACCGAAAGCACCAGCCCCAGAATCTGTTCTAATGCGGAAGCAGAAGCGGATGCGCAAAAGCCGGTTTACGTTGTTCAACAATGTGCCATCACTGTCACGGTCAGGCCTGTCTGATTTCTGAAAGTGTAAAAACTGCTGAAGATGATGATGATGACGCTGACGCTGACGACCTACCATGACCTTCAATACACCGGATTAAACGTTTTACTGGGGAAATCACTTAGAAATGAACGCACCAAGAACTTTGCCTCAAGGGTTTGTAATATGAATAGGGCCAAACTCTGTAGAAAAAGAAATAAATACCTACAATGAAATATCTTCATAAATCCACTACCGTCTGTTGAAGGTTCAACCGTAGGCAACCCTATATACACCAATTCATTAGTTACCAAATTATTAATTTTGTCATTATTTTGAAGTCAGTTTTAAATTAAAATCATTTTGTATTCTTAGAAAGTCACTATCAAACATCTTATTATTAAATTTCCTCATTTATTTATGTTACAACAATACAATGTGTTGGTATCCCGACAAATTCCCTAGAAATTGTGTGTGTTGGCTGGATTGTTGATTGTCATTGACAAACATGGAGATTCGGCAGCCACACTTTCCTAGAGGTTATAATTGACCGGAAATAGTTTTTTTGGTATGTAGGAAAGATCACTGGAGGGGAAACAGAGAGACCATTTTGGTCCCAGCTCCTCAAAAGAAAACACCACGCTGGTGAAGAGAAAAAGCCATTAACATCAGGTACTTAAAATAATAATTCTTTAACGTAAATTATCTTCTACTAAATACCTTTTACGAATAGCTAAATGAAAAGCAATATTTTTTTATTTACTTCAGGTTTTTTTTTTGTATGGGGCACAAAGATAAAAGAAACTTGAGGCCCAGATATTTATGGTTATGTGGAGACATACATTCAACCATTGTTAGGGATAATTTTATGTTGAAAATTGGAAGGTGAAGCCGAAAGGGCTGTATGTGCCATTAGTTTTGGTTTGATGAACCTACCTATGAGACAGAGAGACAGACTGTGGCGGATGATAGGAGTACAGGGCGTTGTGGAAAAGTTTACGAGTACGAAGTAACTTTACATTCTTCTACCTACTTATTTTTCTTAACTGGACACCGAGGTATTTAAACATTTTCCTTTTGATATAAACTTCAACATACGAGGGTTTGGTTTCAAACAATCAGTGAATTAAGCTACCATCCAACATATATATGTGTATTTATTTATGTGAAGATTTTTGTGCTAAATTTTATTTATCACATATTAGTATTTAATTGAAGGTTGTGAATATTTATTACTTAATTATTTAAATGAAATTTTTTACCATATTTTTGTATTATATTGTCAGATTTTCCTAACCCACTAACCCTATGTTTATGTAATAAATTCTTTTATTCAAATTTAATTAAGCCACAAATTCTTTTATGTCCCTTTCCTCTCCTTGAGGGCTTTAATATTTATAAATCAGGGAGAGTGGCGCCTGGCAATAAATAGTATTTTCAAATCGAACCTACGCCCCGACTCTGCGACAAGAACGAGCTGCCGTCTTGCACTTTGATGTGTGTGGCTCTGAGGTGAGTGGCTGCTTTAGTGCTACAGGTTGTAGGGAAATGTGTTAAAGGTTCACGGTTTTCTTAAATATAAATCGAGCAGAGCTGCAGTAGATGTATTCTCCATCACATTTCCCGTTCTACAAATTGAGTCCTTTTGAATTTGTGGGTAAAGTTAGTAGTTTCCGAGTTAATTAATTCTTCGTGCCGCATTTGTGGAAGTACAATTCATTGGGAACATATTTACCTGAAAATATTTTTGCCAAAAAGTTAACGGTTCAGCAGTACGACGTAAGTCGAATATGGGGGTAATTTTCGCAATTTTAAGAGATGATACAACAATGATAGAGGTGACAACTCTTTTTCATTTTAATCGTCTTTCTCAATGTTCCTCCTAAGTTTTAAAACTTTATTAATATCATATGTGCAATACCACAATTATGCCAGATAAATGACTAAACAAATACATTTGAACAGAATAACAGAACATAATTTATAACAAATTTATGTAAATCGACTAAGTTACAATAGTTCCAGGTGAATTTAAGTCTTCACATGATTAAAAATAGAACAGTTATTTACGACATTAGATTATTGTGAATCACCACAGGTAATATGAACTTACTTTTTTCTTTTTCTGGAAGAGTCTTGTGTGGGAGGGTACACATTTAAAAACAAAGGACACACGCTCAGTATCCGAATATTCTGGGATTAATGTCTTCTTCTCAAAGAAATCCAGTGCCATGATCGAGAACCGAACTCGGAACCCATGACTGAGAGTGAATTGCGGTTTCATCTCAATCAAGCTGTTACAAGAACATGATACTCGTAAGTCGTTAGGGTTGTAATATCCAAAAAACATTTCTGATGCCATTTTTACACTTTAGAAACAATTAAATTTAACTTTTCCAAGAGAGAGACATTCGATGCAGTGCTATATGATTTTTAGAAAGCTTTGGATAAAATATTGCTTCAGAAACTTTGGTCTTATGGATTCAGAAGTTAATACTTTAGTTGAATTAAGTTATATCTTTCACAACGCAGCTTAGTCAAGTCGTTAATGAGTCGTTGATGAGTTATCGAATGTGGCAGATAATAGTAGTGGTGCACCTCAAGGATCTGTACGAAGGCCAATTTCATTCTCATTCTACATTCACAATTTTGCCACCATTGGTATTAATGGAACTTTTACGCCTCGTGTTGACAATATTACTATTCTGTGCCAGTGTAAAAATGCTATGTTTGTGCAAGATACTATAAAGTTAGACATACAAGGTAAACCCTGAAATTTATGTCTGTCGATATTTTTATGGATAACAAAGATTCAATAGTTTCATACTTCGTTATGCTAAATATCGATAAAAAATTGTAATTGATCTGCATATTTTTTAAGTAAAATACATCTGCTGTTATGCACTGAGAATAACTTTAATAAGCTGGATTCCATGACTGCAAAATCTGGGTATTTTTTCTTGATCGAGTTGCATATAGGAAATGGTATCCATTTTTTGAAGTATCCAGTAAACAATTACTAAATACTGTGTTTGCGCTACATTAAAGGGCCAAACCAAGGCATCTTTAATTTCTGCTTTTTAATTTGCCTTCAAAGGGGGCACGCGTAGATGCGGATTCTATATAGAAAATTAAGCAAAGCCAATGGCTGTTTGTACTTAGACGGGAAACCTTCCAGGAAAATATAGCGATCTCGCCTCATTTTCTGCGGGTTTATATATTAGCACATACGTAGAAGCTATGCAATATTAGGCGGGGATTGTGTGTGGATATACCATCCATCTGAGGGAATGTAAAGCAGTCGGTCCCCTGTCTATTCAATGTTATCTTTAGACCTTGCATTTGATTTTCCAAAAAGTGAAATTGACGTTATTTAATTTTATTCTACATAGCGACCACTTTCCTTCGACGGTTCTGAAAAATTCATGTCAAAGAAGAGTTGACATATGGATTTCAGCATGTAGGTATTAGATTGCTGAAACATTTTAAGTCAAAACATATAGGGGCACTAATGTGACCTAGTTCTACAGGGTGTTTTCCACGATGATTCAAATTTTAATTTTTTAAACTGCCGTAATTGAAATTTTTCAACTGAAACTATTGGGACGTCTCGTAGATCGTAGATGAATATTATACTCCAGTAAAAACAGAAACTAAATACACAAAACTTTTATGCGACATATACTAGTTCCGCTCATAGCATTTTTTTTTTAATAAAGTTTTACTAACTTCTGTTTTATCCTTTCCAAGTTTTCTATTCTTCTCTAAGCACTTCCTGGGCCCATAACCTATTGGGGCGTCTCGTAGATCGTAGATGAATATTATACTCCAGTTAAAACCAACTTCTGGTACCCGTCCTGATATAGCATTCACGGTGACTTATTTGAGCCAATTTAATAACTGTTATAATCTGGAACATTGGAAGGCAGCAAAAAGAGTCCTGCGGTACCTCAACGGTACAACTTCATATGGATTACGTTATGAAAGGTCTGGAAAATCTGTAGTTGGTTTTGTCGATGCAGATTGGGGTTCATGTTCTCAAGATAGAAGATCATACACCGGATATGTTTTTATGCTAGCTGGAGCTGCAATTAGCTGGGAAGCTCGTAAACAAAGAACGGTAGCTTTGTCTAGTACTGAGTCCGAGTACATGGCATTAACTGAGGCAGCTAAAGAAGCTGTGCACTTAAAAAGATCTTTAAGTGAAATTGGATACGTAAATGATGATTTTAAATTTATCACATTCAATGACAATCAAGGTGCTCAGAAATTGGCGAAGAATCATGTTTTTCACTCGAGAACCAAGCACATAGACATTCGTCATCACTTCATACGTGACGTCTTAGAAACTGAAAATCTTCAACTTAAGTATTTGCCAACAGAAGATATGGTGGCGGATATATTTACTAAAGAGTTAAATGGACCTAAGTTCAGCAAATTTCAAAAGGTTTAGTAGATTGTAATAGATAATGAGATAACTGGTTGAGGGGAAGTGTTGGAGTATACAACCAGATATACATTATAAAAAGAAGACGATAGGTGTCAAATTAATTTAATGAATGTCAGTGAGTTTTATACTTAATAAAACTCACTGACATTCATTAAATTAATTTGACACCTATCGTCTTCTTTTTATAATGTATATCTGGTTGTATACTCCAACAGAAACACCGTTTGATTCGACTTAAAATGTCAAATGGAAATTTTCCTTTGACATTAGTTTTTCAAATTACACTTTTATAGCGTCAAAGAACTAGAAATTGGAGATTTTTCAATTTTTAAAAATTAATAACATTGTAAATACCAATTTTAACCAGTTATCGAACATTTCTTGTTGGAAACTGGTCAGAAAATATTTTAAAAAAACGTTTGATTGAAAAAATTTTATATTTCATTTTGTTATAAACAAAATTGTTTTAAACAGTGTCAGACCAATGTCTAGTAACATGAATTTTCATAATCGATAGCGTCCCCTGAACTGATTTCAGTAAGAAAACTGTGTTTGAAATGTATTCGATACTCATACGCCTATATAGGCTGGTCTAAAATATTTAGCCGCACACTCATGTCCAGGAACATTTGTTGTTGGTAGTTTTTATTTGAATTAGCTTAGTAAATATTTTTGGATGCTTGGTGTTACTTATCGACTTACTGGTATATTTATATAAAACTCCTTTAAATGGTATTCAAAACATTTTTGTATGGGTATTTAATAAAGTAAAAAAAAATAACCTAAAGCGCTATGTGGGCGTCTTGCGTAACAGTTTTATATAAATTTAACAAAATAATATTTTAAACATTAATTTACATAAGACGTACATTATTTTATACCAATTTAAAGCCGTTAAATTGTTATGACGCGCTTGAAAAAAACACTCCGTCTAATGTCTAACATTTAGAATGTAATTAATATTTTAGCCGAATTGTTTATGTAGGTGTGCACGGTAAATGATCTCTGGTTTTTTCTAAGTACCAAGTTTGATTGTTTTATTATGCCGATGGGTAGTGTGGGTGTTTCTTGAATAAATTATACCTGTTTGAGAATATTATTACGCTTAATTTTAATTTCGTGTACCGATGCATGGGCTTCAGCCTCTCTTTGTTCCATAGAGTATTGTCCAAACCGAGTTAAATCTGTTCTAGACACTTTCGTGATGAGTTTTACATAAATGTAAAAAGTAATTATTTCTCTGTAGATGTAGTACATATACTCTCAACTATACTCTTTTTATAAACGACAGATGGTAACAAATCACTCAGGGAAAGATCGACCATGGATGTACTACTATTTCTCTTCACATTTATGGAAATTATACCGAAAAATTAGTCACTAAATTCATTGATTACGAGAAAGATCGACCGACAGATCGCAACGGCAGAGACAAGGACAGATCGCCAGAGAATGGCAGGTAGATACATAAGAAAAGTCTAGGGATATGTATTGGAACTCATTTAGGACAAAAGAAATTTTTATGTCGGTTAAATTATACTTCTAACGTATTTACTAGCTCAATACTGGCCAGTCTGAATACGAATGTGGGTTGAAAAACACATAAGAGATAAGGAAAACTTGATAAACACGATGGATGAGAAACCTAAAATTTCTATGCTCCGTGAAATTATCTGGTAGTTTCGATTTCATTCATTCAATAGTGTTCTTGTTTACTCGTTACATTTAAAATATTGTGTTTTACGATAGAAAGACAACACTTAACTTTGGACGAGATGAATCGAGCAGTAGGTCTTCTTCAACCTTGCATGAGGCAAGTTGATGTAGCTGAGCGGATGGGTGTTTATCAAAGTGTCATAAATCGATTATGGAGGCGTTCTCTAAGGAAACTGGAGGTCCAGCCGAACAATATCCAGAACGTGGACGCTCTACAACTGCAGTTTGGAACAGATTTTTAGTGTTAAATGCTAGGAGGCACCCTACAATTACCGCACCTGAGTTGGTTACGGAGAAATCGACACAGCGAAGCCAATATTCATTGTCAACGGCCACTCAAATGTCCTCTTTGTAGAGGCAATCGCTCTGTCAGATTAGACTGGTGTCAAGAACATGAAAATTTGAATGCAAGCTCTTGAGCTACAGTTCTACTCACGGATGAATCCAGATTTGGATTTCATCCATATTCTCGTCAGACACGAGTATAGAAACTATCCGGAAATGTGGAACGTTTAGGGCATGTTCAGGAACTTCACACATACAGAGGTGGCACAGTAATGGTATGGGGTGCAATAATTATAGGCGGCAGAACTGAGCTCGTTTTTCCAAACGGCTTCCTAACAGCTCAGAAATATCTGGATAATATTGTTCAATGTTGTGTGTCTATTTGAGGGTGCTGTTGGTGAAAACTTCCACCTAATGCGAGATACAATTACTCAACAAGTGGGTAATATCCGCAACGTATGTCGATTCCGGGAGCTGCTGATAACAGAACGGCCACTTTTACCCGAAGCGGACATTGACAACGTCATTGTGTCTATGAACAAACTCTTTCCTATGCTTCTTGATGGCATCAGACCAATGTTTTGGAGGACGGCTTCGCCTTTTGCCATCTTATTTTCCGTTACTGTCATCTGATTTATATTGTCCTCTACTCGGTTATTGTGGACAAAATGTTGATGCTGAGTCACATTTGGAGAATCATTTTCTGCAGGATCAATTTATTAGGCTATCCAGGAAAATCGTAGCAAACGCTTCCAGATCCATATCTCGAAAGCAACAATATGTCGGCTGATTGGTTCTTTAACGGTCAATGTCTCAGAGGCTTAAATAATTGAGAAAAGCGAAGACATTAGCAAATTCAATATTTGTGCATTTTGCGATATTTCTATCAGGTCAAATTTTGTTTAGCTGGCAGTACACACAAATCATAGCTTATTGTCTGGATTGTGCCCAGCAAGTGAATGAGCACATGATCACTTGCTATAACTAACGTATTAACATCTGCAAATCTTAATAAATTATGGTTCCACCTATAGGTATTGTAACCTCCTAGTGTTCCAGCATACATGTTAGCTATGGTTATTAAAGAGAATCGGCGAAAGAACATGGACCTGTCTGAAGCCTTTTCCTACTATTCATTAGAGTTAGAGGTATCTACTTTCACCAAATCGAAGCTATTTTCATACAGTCTATGAATAATGAAGACCAGATGTTTGAATGTTTCCATTTTTAACAATACAGTTCACAGGGTATCCCATTTCGCATTACTAAAGCCTTCTTGCGCAGAAGGTGTTTGCATAGACAGATGATGCTGAAATATGGATTGAAGAATATGCACTATATGGAATAATTTTATTGGCGCATGATATTAATCACAGCAATCTCAAGTTATCACAGATATCTGTTGCTGAATTCCTATGTAATGATGAGAAAACTGGGATTCTCCAATCATCGGACTACATTCTTGTCTTCCATATATTTAGAATATTGTGTTAATTAGTGTGACAGAAATATCATAGAATTAACCAAAATTCGGCTTGCTTATGCCTCAGACTCCTATATTTTTCTTTATGCCTGACATGGACTTCCGGTCCATGGGTCTGAAGACATTTGTTAAGAAGTCTTTGGGAAACCATATTTGTAAGATAAACAGAGCTAGAATCGACATAAAATTGATAAAAGAACACGATAAAATTGAACGGAACATACAGACTAACTCGTCGACCATTAGATGAAGAAAGAACGAGGTGGTATATTATAATATAAAGCTAAGAGAGGGAGTAGAAGAATGACAATTAAAATGGGACAATGAAAAACAGGTAGAGACATATTTTATAACAGTGATAGACATGGAAATAAAGGCTATCATACTGCTTAATTAATACTCGAACATTGAAACATGCACTACAAAAAAGAGTCAACTTTAGGTACGTAAACGAAAATGCAAATGAGAACTAACGGAAGATGAGGCGGTAGACTCACGTGCAACGGGATGGACGAATACAATGAAGGGAGACTATCACGTTACGCGTGAAGACTAAAAATATGCAATATACAACTAGGACAAAGATAGAAAATGCATTAACATCTGGAGTAATGAAATGATTATTGAAAACAAGGAAGCAGAGTAAAGAGACACATAAGTTATTGATGATGATACCAAAAGCCCAATATGGAAAGATGGGACAGGTCTAGAAGATTTTTCTTTGTGGGGATTGTAAACCTCTTTGATAACACATTGTGAATAAGATTTGAAGAAATAAAGTGTAACAATGATAGATTTCATATCATTATCAACTTCTTTATGGGGATAGTAAGCCCATAGTATGCTTACTATCCCCCCTGTCAAAACAAAACCTTATGACGGAAAGAAGAACAAATAATGTGCAACAGTAACAAATTTCATATCATTGTCAATTTATTATTATTTATACAGGTTATATTAAGTTAAAAGTATTTACTATTTTAAGTTTTTTGTAGGTAATGAATTGTTTGAAATAAGTCAAGTTTAATCTCTTTCCAATGATAATTAATTTTGTTTTAAAAATGTAACTAAAATTGGGATATTAAGAGCAGACGTCCATGTTCTACACTGTATCTGTTAGTTCATTCATCTCCTGCAAAATAATCTCAAGGTTATCAAATACAAATTCTGATGGGTGTACATTTACCTTTCTCAATGTACTATCAGAGATTAATACTGTTTACTCTTTGGTCCTATTAATTAACATAAATATCTGCAAAATATATTTTATTACAGCGAAGTTATACCTTCTAGTTCATTGATTTGTTTTCTAACGACACGTAATATGCAAATTCGGTAAATGTCTGTCACCTATTTAATTAAGAATCTAGCCAAAAAAGTAATTAATACAAAGAGTTAATAGTTTTATTTATTTTGCATAGCGTCTGTAACGTTAACACTTTCCTTATATAAATATTCAAATTGTTTATATTGATAGAAAAAGAGATATTTGGAGACCTTTAAATTGGCAATTTATTTTTATAAGTCTCTTCCTCATAATAATTAGGAAATTCTCTTTGCCGAGTATAGACCTGGGTATTTTGTCGACTAATAGGAATATCAGTAATTAACGATAAATTAGAAATTTACACAGTGTGCGATATTTTAGACATGTCAATTTGTATTTGTTATAACTTTCTGCGTTCAGAACTGAGTGAAAAGGTTCTAAGGAAAACGTTGAAAAGAGATACCATACTAGGTAAACTAATTGGAATTGTGATATTATATATATGACGGAGGTAAAATACCTGAGGAGTTCACTTTTTATGGATAAGCTAACGAATATCTAAGAGAATAAGAATGGAGAATGAAGACATTTGTGTTAAAGCAGGTATGGAACCAATAATGCATACGAATAGAACAAAAAAATATATAAAAGTGAAATTCGTTCACTTGAATATGATCTGAGAAACTGACATCACTGGATGTGAAAACGATAAGAAATGGTGCAGCAGGGGGGAGGATATGGAAAGAAGATGAGAATAAGGTATTGTCTCTTCTCTTTTATACACAACGTCCTAGTAAACGTTTTGTTATCCATACATTATTGAATTCTGTTTATTGTATAGTACGTCTAACAGTATCACACCATTTGTTGCGGCTGCCTCTTAAGCACACGGTTTCACGATAGCTCTTTCCTTAACTCTTTGGTGATTCCAGTTCAACGTTCTTCCTCCTGTAGATGTTGTCAAGAAATAAGGGGATTTGGAAGAATACGATCCTGAATGGTCGCTATTGGGGGACGTATTTTTTGAAAGATAGAGCTATTACTGCGATGACATGTCCAGAGAATTTGGAGCAAATGTATCCAGACCCACATCTTGAATGCATAAATACACCGACTGGCTGCTTCCTTAATTAGCAACAGGGGCTTCGAAACACGGTGTTGATACTTTTGGCTCGAAGAGTCTTCATCAAGAGGTGTCAAAATAGTTACTACAGTGATCACTGGCTTGTGGCTGTCAAGCGTTCATAGCGACTTCGATTTTTATTTCCTTGATATCAGTTCTTCCTATTATTACGAATAGTGTTGGCAATGATTAAAGTAATGTAGAGTAGAAATTTAACGGAACTGTTAACGATGGCGAAGCAGCTATCCAGAAGAAATTCCTATGTTGTATAACTATTGGAACTCAATTGACTCTGTAATTTTAGAGTTTCTTGACGGCTTAGTTGGCGGAATAGAGTGCTAGTAGGACAAGATTACTAGCCATGAGTATAACTACGCATTAAGTGATTATTTGATGGACAGCTGATTAGAAGAAGATTGACTTTAATTGGCTCTGTGGCCGTTCGGATTTGACTCCGCTTGATTTTTTTGCAAAGCCTCAAAACTGAAAATTAATTAGCCAATGACTCGCATAAAAATGTGTCTACCTATTAACGATAATATAGTCTCGCTTGTAAAGAGGCCCAACACCATCAAAGGCAATATCTTCATTATGTGACTTACCATATCAGAGACTCCTTCAGTTTGATGAAGATTAAAAAAAATATTTAAATTATGAACCCTCTTTGGAGACAGTCTTACTTTAGAAAAAATTAATGTCCCACAAGGTTACTGAGAAGGACCCCTTTAAAATTTCAATTTCACATAATTGGGAGCTGTTGCAACTACACAAACGGCCATATACCACCCAAAACGGGTGGGTATATCCAGCGTCTCACCAGATTGGGAGGCTGCTCTCAAAAATAAGTAAATCTTATTATATTCAATTTTTCCCATGAGAACCTATAATTGTGAATGCAACACAGTTTCTTTAATTAATTAGTAAAGAGTTTTGTTTAACTTGCTCTGAATGTTAATTTGATACTATGTTTAGATCAAATATTACAATCCAAATTACCACTAGTTCTAATTAAGTTTTGAAATTTTGCATACCCGTATAAGTCTGATGACAATACAACATAGTATATCTTATATTGTTTTAAATCCAACATATCGGACGTCCCAAGATGGCAGATCACCTAGTTCTTCACAATCCCCTTGATATGGGTATTAAGTGAAATGGTTTGACGAGTAAAATAGTATAGACCATGTGACGTCATTCTAAATCAGATATGACGAACGGTCAGTCAAAATTTCGGCTAGTTCTAATTAAGTTAGAGCTTTGAAATTTTGTACACGTATATAAGCTCGGTGACGATGCAATATGCTATTCTATTATGGTTCCAAATCCAATATGGCCGACGCGACGTCTCAAGGTGGCGGACCACTTTTTTCTTTACAGTCCCTTAATACGGGTATCAAATGAAAGGGGTTGACGAGTAAAATACGATAAACTATGTGATGTCATTTTAAATGTAATATGGCGGACGCACCATGTAACGTCATTTTAAATCTAATATGGCGGACGTCCTAGAATGGCGGATTACCTTCTTCTTAACAACCCACTTGATATGGATATCGAATGTAAGGGCTTTGTCTGTCTGTTTGCAACTAAAATAAGTAAAGACTAAAACGTAAAAATTAAAATTATGTAAAGAAATAAAATAATAGAGAAAAAAATACTGCATTTTTTTTTTAAATTCACACATCTGAACACCAAAAACTTTGGGCTCGATCATATAACACTATTGCACTCTTACATTGTCCAATTGACGGCCCTCAATGCTTTTGGTTTCCAGATATATGAATTTAAAAACAATATTTTTTATTTTTTGGTAGGTACATTCTCTTAAAAAACTTTTTTTAAATATATTTTTTTACATAATTTTTGAAATTAAAGCGCTATCATGAATCACCCAGTACGTACTAGTTAACCTGTTTTGGAAAGATTTAATTAAAGCAATTTTGTCTGCGTCTTTCGTGTGAATTTAAATTATACAAATTAATTACTATGCGACGTATCCGAAATAGTCCTAAAAGTTTGCTAAATATATTTAAATTTAATTCTTCTCATTAATAATTTTTAACTTGTATAATTAAAATATCGATATTAAATTAATGAATACAATTTTTGCAGACCAAAAATATAAATCATTATTTCAGAATAATATACAGTTATTTATAAAATTATATTTTCCTTAAATAAGGTAGAAGGAGAGAACCTAAGTGTTGTTTTGCTTCATTAAAAGATACGTGAAATATTATTAGTAAAGGAACAGAATATCAGAGGTCATCATTATTTGTGCTCTAGGTATTTTCTTTATTTATTACCAGAAACTGTAAATCACTCCAGTATACGTATTATTTGACTATATTAGTTTATTAAGTAAAATTCCAACATTTTATATTCACTGAAATAATTATTTACGTACAATTCCACTATCGACCAAGCAAATAAAGGTTTTGACGTATACAAGTTAGTAGCCCCGATGTTTTTGCAGAATGGCTTCGGGAGAGGTAATTGGTGAGTCTTATCGTTTCGCGAGTCAAAAAATTTCATGCATTAACGATTAGAGCAGAAATTTAGTTTCTTAAAATACTAGAATACTACCAGCCGTAGAGGAAATTGAATAATAGATGATTCTTGCGCAATTAAAATCCCTACATTCCAAATTAAAATCGCTCAAGTGGTAAAAAAGTTATAAATTATATATGAGGTCTCAAAATTAGAGATAATACTGTCTTACTGTCAACTTCATTATTTATTTTTAAAATGGGCGCGTTTTAACAAATAGTTCAATAACGGGGTACTAGTTACAACAAACGAGGTAGGTAGTAGATTTGTTTTTATCTCGTATGTGTTGTAGAGAGTGTGTAGAATCCAAGTTTTAGAGCTCCAAACCCTTAGCAAATTTTTGTTTGGCCGAAAAGCCAGGAAATCTTGGCACTGTTTTCAGTTTGTGGCCTATAACTTAAAAACAATGCATCCAATTGAAAAGTTATCTATTATCAAAATTAAAAATCATTAAATTTCATCAAGAGGTATGGGCGCAATTGGCAGTCGAATAACAACAATTTTTACCAACTTATAAAAATTCACACTGGGTAACTTTTTCAGCTCTGAAACGGCTAATCGAAATAATTAAATCCACAGAATGAAAATTGTAGAGCATGTAATTTCGAATTCGTACAGTACCTGAGGAATATAACAAACTGTAAGAAAATATTAAACAAATATAGAGGTACAAAGTGCAAGAAAAAATTGATATGAAGTTTGGAAAGCAAATTTCAACTTTGAGGTACTCATTCGAAGCAAAATTCAATGTGCTTTTGATAATAGATGACTTTTCGATTGGATGCATTGTTTTTAAGTCATAGCCCACAAACTGAAGAAACTACCAAAATTTCGTGGTTTTTTCGCCCACACAAAAATTTGGCAAGGGTGGAGGTCTAAAACTTGGATTCTATATATTCTATATACAAGATAAGAAAAAAATCCACTACCTTATTTAAAGTAACTATCACCCTCTTTCGATGACGCCGTTCCCGAACTAAAAGTATTCATTGGTTTAATTTGCAAGAACGCAGCTAAAAAATAAAAATGTTATGCCTTTTGTTTATTAGCGAAAATCAAGCCTTCTTTTAAAGGTAATAATTCACAGATATGCTTTGCAAAAATTGGTTGCTCTTTCATGCAAAACTTCAGTTAAATCTTGAATATTACAGAAATGTTTTATGCATCAATTACTTCCACATCCACGTAGTGGATTGGAAGTATGGTAATCGCAAAAAAATTTAAATTTTTTTTTTCTTGAAATGGGTTTAGAATGTCATGAAACGTTGAGATTTTAAATTTGAGCGAAAAAAATGTTTCCGTTTGTCTGTCGGTCTGTCTTTTTTTTTTGTCCGCACGTTTTCTCCGGAACGGTTTAAGATATTAACTTCAAATTTTGTACACGTATATATTATAACGAGATCTGGAACTGGATTGTTTTTTGAAGATATCCGGTAAAGGGTTGGGTGGTAAATAGGGGTAAATAGGAGGAAATATGTAAAGCAAGCTGGTAAGAGTACAGAAACTTGAAATTTGATGTATCTACTACAAGCTAAGGCCTCAAAATTTTTTATAATATTTTTCATCCCCCCCACCCCCTCCAATTCATTATTAAAGAGGTGGATAAAATAAAATTGAGATATTCACTTGAATTTTGGTATACGTATATAATAATGACATGAGGAACTAGATTATATTTTGGGATTATTCTGATGAAGGGTTGGTGGTTAAATAGGGGTAAGTAAATAGGGGAAAATAAGTAAAGCAAGCTGGTAAAAGTACAGAAACTTGAAATTCGGTGTATGTACTAGGAGCCAAGGCTTCAGATTTTTTAATAATATTTTTCAACCCACGACCACCCCTACTCCATTATTAAAGGGGTTGATAAAATAAAATTGAGATATTCATTTGAAATTTGATACACGTATGTATTATAACGACATCTGGAACTAGATTATATTTTGAGATGATTCCGTTGAAAGGTTGGGGGTTAAATAGGGGTAAATAAATAAATAAATAAATATTATTATTATTATTATTATTAAATATGGAAAAATAAGTAAAGCAAGCTGGTAAGAGTACAGAAACTTCAAATTCGGTGTATGTAGTGGAAGTCAAGGCTACAGATTTTTTAATAATATTTTTGATTATATTTTGAGATGATTCCGTTGAACGGTTGGAGGTTAAATAAGGGTAGATAGAGGAAAATGAGTAAAGCAAGCTTGTAAGACTACAAAGATTGGGACTTGGTGTATATACTAGAAACGAAGGTCTCATGCTTTTTATAATAGTTTACATCCCCCACCATCACCACTCCCTTATTAAAATAGTTGAAAAAATTAAATTTAGATTTTCGCTTGAAATTTGGTACACGTATGTATTATAACGATATCTGAACTAAATTATATTTTGACATGATTGCGTTGAAGGAGTGGGGGGTAAGTGAAGGTAAATAGGGAAAAAAGTAAAGCGAGCTGGTAAGAGTACAGAAACTTCTTGATATTCGGTGTATGTCCTAGAAGCCAAGGTCTCAGATTTTTTAATAATATTTTTCAACCACCCACCACCCTTACTTCATTATTAAAGGGGTTGATAAAATAAAATTGAGATATTAACTTGAAATACGGTAGAGTAAATATTATAACGCCATCTGGATCTAGATTATATTTTAAGATGATTCCGTTGAAGTGTTGGTGATTAAGTAGGAGTATATAGGGGAAAATAAGTAAATCAAGCTGGTAAGAGTACAAAAATTTGGGATTTGGTGTATATACTACAAACCAACGCCTCATATTTCTTTTTTTCTCCATTATTAATGGGATTGATAACATAGAATTGAGATATTCACTTGAAAGTTAGGACAATTATTATGTATTGTAATGACGTCAGATTGAGATGACTCCATTGAAGGGGTGGGAGGTGGCAGGTTGTGAATAGGGGAAAATAAGTAGGGTAAACTAGAAACGTCATTTTTATCGTATAGTGGAAACCAACGCCTCAAACTTTTCTATAATATCTGCCCCAAATATTATTAAAATTCTATGACCAATAATTTCCACGTACTAGAGTGCAGGTCTTGTCAAGATGTTTCCTTTAAAGTGACTTGAATCTGGATGTGGGAGTAGTGATTCCTTAGGCAGCGATTTTTAGTTGAGAATTGCGAGCACCCCGGAAGGTCAAAGTGGTCCATTTCTTCCCTCGGTAGGATGAACGAATAGATCCAAAAACTAATGCACCGACAGCACTCATCATTTGCACATTTATAAAACAGTATAAAACACACTTATTTAAGAAAGTTTTATAAAATTTTAACGACAAATTTATGATTACTGAAACGTGGTTGGATAACCGAGTAGATGATGGAGAGGTTGATCTTCGTGAGTACAACCTTTTTTGAGCAGACAGGGGTGACAATATAAGAGGAGGTGGTGTTTGTATTTATATAAAGAGTTCAATATTATAAAAAAAAATAGAGATAAGCCATAACTTCAATTGTGAGCAGATATGGGGTTGTATAACAATAGCTAAAAAAAATATTTGCATTGGCGCAATGTAGAGGAGTTTCTGAATACCTTGTAGGAAAATTTTTCAAAATTGTTGTCAATTTGTGATAACTTAATATGTATAGGGGATATAAATATTGATCTTATCATAAGATCAATATGCTGTTTTCTAAACCCATAAGATTCTTATGGATTTAGGAAATAGCACCACTAGAATTTTTTTGCACTTTTAGATGCTTATGAAGTGTCACAGTTAAGTGAAGAACCTACAAGAATTTCTGTTAAGAAAATGTCACTTCTTGATGTGATAATATGTTCAAATAGGGATGACATCTCATCCACTGGCGCACAAAGTAAGGGTACCTTAAGAACTGATCATGAATTGATTTATTGTAATTTGCTTAAACCTGTTGTTAAAAATTCTCTTATATTTGAGACCTTTTGAGGTTATAAAAATTTCAATTTATATTTTTTTACTCGTGATTTAGAATCGATCCCTTTTGAAAATATTTTATACCTTGGTGATATTAATGAAAAGTTATATATTTTAATAAATTGTTGATATCCTTGTTTGATAAACACGCTCTGTTAAAAGCGATACGGCACGATAAGCCAAAAGCACCATGGTTAACTAATAATATTAGAGCAATGATAAAATTAAGAGATTTAAACAAACTTGTAACCCCGAACATTATAATTATTACAAGAGCCTCGAAATCTCACTAATACAGCGGTAAAAAATGAGAAAAAGCGTATTTAAATTTTAGAATAAGACCTATGTAGTAAAACTAAAACCTTGTGGAGAGATTTGAACGATTTAAATATTTATTTAAAAAAAAAGAAACAAATTTATCAAATGTGAATGAAATTAACAAGTTTTTTATGAAATGAACTAAAATTTTAAATACAGGAAATATACTGGAAACTATATCATATTAAATTTAAAAAGCACCTTTGAGCATAAATTTGAATTTGAATTAACAAATAATGAAAACATTTCAAAAATAATACAATCAATTTCAAGTAATGCCCTGGGTTACGATAAAATAAATTTAACAATACTAAAATACTGCTGCCCTTTTATTGTTCTAATTACTATGAAATATTTACACCAGTTGATATGAAGCACCCCACGCTTGTTTTTATTGTATTGTGTTATTGTATTGTATTATTTATTACTTTTTAGTTCGGTTTTCTCTTAAAGCATGTTTTTTTTTAGTTTTTTTAAACTATTATTTATTTTTAATTTTTTACTCTTAAAAATTTGGCCCAGATAAATCTAATCTGGAACCTCGATAACCCACAGATACCGATTTTCAGTCGAATCCGGCGATAATTGACAAAACCTATCCGCCTTGTTGACCCCGTCATTTTTAAGTTTTGATGACATATTTGTTTTTTACTTATCAAGCCCTGTCCTTTGATACCCATACCGAGGGGGTTGTAAAGAAAATGATAATCCGCCATCTTGGGGCGGCGGTCATTTTGACCATATCATAAAATTGAGTATACTACATTGTATTGTCTTCGGAGTTACACACAATTGCCAAGTTTCATGATGATACAACAATTATAAGTGGGTGAAAATAACGTTGAACGATTCCGTTACATTGATAGATAGATACAAGTGAAGCTAATAAAAATGTGTTAAAAACAGTCGATGTGTGAGAATGAGGTAGGAATTGAAAACGTTTTTTCTTCCTCAACGCCAAGATACTTAACTGGCTTAATTGGCCTTGACCACCGCGACTCCCAAGGATCTATTGTGGTGCTCCTGTTTGTTTTCCTTAGAGCTCCTTATCTATCTTTGTCCTTTGTATCAAACTTTACAACCCTGATAAGGGCTCCTTAGTGTAGCTATCAGAATCTCAGTCTAGACAGACCTTCACAATGGCATAATACATGGACTGAGGTTTCCTCTGCCTCTACTTAGCTAGTAATATACAGAAAAGTTATTGGTTAAATCTAATAGAAAACGTTGCTCTGACGTCACTAAGGAGCAGATAGTAAAGAACTTCGGCGAGGCCGTGCGCCTGACATAACCTCGACGATGATGTAATGCTATCAGACGTGCCATGCAGCTAACGGAGATCAACTACAGTAATGCATTGATTACAGGACATCTGGCAAGAGGTTGCGAATAGGAAGGAAGCCATGAATTCATTCTGACTTCGAAAAATGTTCATTTTCAATTTCTTGTTTTCTCTTGATTCAACAATTCACCCCTATCAAATTAGAGCATGCATGGCCCTGGAAGCCCTAGTTGTGGAAATTTATTTTTTATTCCATCCCTTGAACGGATCCCATTATTTTAATTATACGGTTCAGTGAACAATTCTTGTAATAATGTACTTAATGGCCTTTGTTCGACCAAAATAAATTATATTAATTGCATATGGCCGTATATCAAAACATATAAAAGAGGGAAAATATTTTATAATTTTGGATTTAATATAATTCAAACGATTAACGTACAGTTAACACAAGCTATGGGAAAGCTATTTCAATAATGGGAAAATAGTAAGAATTACATTTTTGGAGTATGAAATAGTGACAGAAATATATAAAAAAGAGAAATATTGAACTTAATGATAAAATATGTGCAAATTCAAACTTTTGGCAAAATATAGTATAAAAACATTTTATTAGTAAATTAAATTGATGCGTAGATGTCAGATTCTCTAAACGAATCCTAACATCATTACTGGTGGCCATTCCCTAGAAAGAGACATCCGATAGGGAAACATTTATTATTATTGCCCATAACTTTTTTTCTTAGTACGTATATTTAAAAAAAACTATAAAAGTACCTAAGGAGAACCATAAAAAGACTACTACTATGAATTTTCACTCAATAATTTCAGTGGTTTGCAAAATAACTAGACTTAAAGCTACGAAATAGGAAGATACACATAATTTTTCAATTTAAATCTAGCTATTTTGCAAACCCTTGAAATTATTGAGTGAAAATTCATGGTAATAGTCTTACCATGGTTCTACTTAGGTTCTCTTATGGCTTTTTTAAATATACGTACTAAGAAGAAAAAGTTATGGCAAAAATAATAAATATTTCCCTTTCTAGGGAATGGCCACCTTAACAGTACAAGAGCCAGCCTGCAATTACCCGACACAATTGTATAATAGTAGGGGAGATACCGAACGGTCCGAGTAATCAGCTTAGGGCCGGTTCTTCAATGTCCAGTTAAAAGTGCCAGATAGGTAGCTGCTAGTTACGCTTAACTGGCAGTTATATCTATGGTAGTGTATACCAACAGTAATTTAACTGCCAGCTGCGTATTCATGAGTTGAATTATTTCTTAGCTATGTTGGCACTACTGATTCTACCTGAAGTTTCTTTCAATTGGTTTAATTCAAATTGCGCGCGTGCTTTAGTGACAATTTATCTAATTTAACTTCAAAATTAATTGCGTTGTCTAGCGTGTTGATTGATTGTTCTTAATTTTGTGCGTTTGTGTATCAGCAATAATTGCAATAGAGAGCGTAAAAACGAAAAAAGGTAAAAAAGGTGCTAACTACACTTTAAGTGATTGGAGAAACATAATTATTCCTGCAACTTCCTCTATCATCTCAAAGATATTGACGATGATTGAATATTATGACGATGATGTTATACAATTCATTAGATATGAAAGGAGACCCTATACCATAAGGGAACGAGAAAATAATTTTGAGAATTATGATGATAAAGATTTTTTAATAAGATTTCGACTGCGTAGAGAAATCTAATCAATTTTGTATCAGTTGGAGACCTGTTTCAGCTTAGCAATTTTCAATATGCTTCTATAAGGCTGTACTTTTGAGGGAATATTCTGTAAACTATTTTAAGAATGCATGTTAAGAGCCAGGCGATTTTCGCGGCTGCAACTGCCCGCCAGGCGAATGTAAAATTAAAAAAAAATAATAAAATAGGCGTGCTTTTACAAAACTACAATTTTAATGTGTTTCAATTTACATATGTTTAAATGTAAAAAAATAATGCCAGGGGATTTTAAGGGTTGCAAGTACATTTCGGGCCATGATAAAGTTGTCATGGGGATGGCAATTCTTAACATGCTTCTACAAGACTGTAATTTTGAGGGAATATTCTGTAAACTATTTTAAGAATGTGTATTAAGAGCCAGGCGATTCTTTGAAATCGATTTTTTTAGGCTTCGTGAATATAAATTCCAGGTGAAATGAGAAGTTTTTACGACCCCCACACCTTTCTTCAGAAAGACAAGTACAGGATGCTAATGTGCCTAAATCGGGTTAAAATATGTATTAAAATGAGCTGCTCTTATAAGAAGCAGTCCCTTACTTGATAATGGAACACACGATAACTACAACGTATATGCCGTCATTCCTGATTGAAGCTGAGAGTAGGATTACTACTTCTTTCATGTTTACTTGCTTCAAATGTTTATTTGCTTAGTTAACGTATATTGTATAAGTATAACGTATATTGTATATAACGTATATTGTATATAAATTGAATGGCTTTCTCTTATTTATAATATAGAGTTAACAGAACTCGTGTAGGGGTCGGGAGTGGTGTTAAAAAGGGGTGGGGGGTAAAAAGTTTTCATTTTACCTGGAAATGACCAATTTTTGTTAAACAGACAAAAAAATCAAATTCACTTATTTTTGTCACAAAAACCGGCCTTAGGGACCCTCCTCCTTTGTCCTACCGAAATAATGATTCGTTGAAATGAAGTATCTAGTCCACGTGGACAGTGATCCGTATAAATCTGTCGCGCTCGCACTCCCATCAAGCGTTGCGGCTATTATACACTCGCCTGGCTGGCACTTGCAAGTATCAACATCGCCTGGCTCTTAATATACATTCTTAAAATAGTTTACAGAATATTTCCTCTAAATTACAGCCTTGAAGAAGCATGGCAAGAATTGCCTTCCCCATGACAACCTTGCCATTGCCTGCCAAGCACTTGCAACACTTCAAATCGCCTGCCATTATGTTTTTACATGTATACACATGTCAATCGAAACATATTAAGATTGTAGCTTTGTAGAAGCATATTTATTTTACACAGTTTTTTACATTTTCAGAAATTTTAGAGATGATGATACAACCGCGGGTCATTACTTTCTTAATTAACTGGTACTAAAACGTTAATTTACAAACTTTTAGCCTGCTCAGGGTCGGTTTTTCAATGTGCAGTTAAATAGCTTAACTGTCAGATAAAATTTATCTGGCAGATAAACTGTTTTTCAATGTGCAGGTAAAATTCACCGAAGGGTTAAACTTACTATCTGAAAGTAAATTTAGCAGAGAGTTGAAAGTGCCAGTTAAGGATTTATTCTACTGTTAGTGGATTTGCACATGCGCATTTGGTTCAATTTCTGACAATTCTAAAACATTCTAACCTAGAAATCAATGTGATTGATTGGTATGTTCGTTTTTAATTTGTGATTTATATTAAATATATTACTGCCAATAATGAATAATAATAATATTCTGGATATGAGTGATTATGACGATGATGTTATACAATTCATTAGATATGAAAGGAAACCCTATACCATAAGGGAACGAGAAAATAATTTTGAGAATTATGACGATAAAGATTTTTTAATAAGATTTCGACTGCGTAGAGAAATCTAATCAATTTTGTATCAGTTCGAGACCTGTTTCAGCTTGGCAATTTTCAATATGCTTCTATAAGGCTGCTTGAGGGAATATTCTGTAAACTATTCTGTAAACTATTTTAAGAATGCATGTTAAGAGCCAGGCGATTTTCGCGGCTGCAACTGCCCGCCAGGCGAATGTAAAAGTAAAAAAAATAATAAAATAGGCGTGCTTTTACAAAACTACAATTTTAATGTGTTTCAATTTACATATGTTTAAATGTAAAAAAATAATGCCAGGGGATTTTAAGGGTTGCAAGTACATTTCGGGCCATGATAAAGTTGTCATGGGGATGGCAATTCTTAACATGCTTCTACAAGACTGTAATTTTGAGGGAATATTCTGACATCATCGTCAGTTCCATCTCCACGTATACACATTTCTGCACGTCGAACTAAGGATATACGCACTCTGTTCAACACATTTGGTAAATTAGGATCATTTTTTATAGTTTCTATGCACATTAAAATACGCTGTTGCAATTGTTCTAAAGCTCCTCCACATCAGCTGCATTTCCACCAATTTCTCCATACACCAAGTGCTTATCCGCGAGCTCTGGATTAAAAAACACATGTCAACAAATCCTATTTAAACCCCTACGGCCATGCTATGCTTGCGTTGTGCCTAAAGAGAAGGAATTATTTACATTTTCATAATTAGTAGTATAAAAAGTTCGGTACAAGTAATCCCATCAAAGTGCTGCTCTTCTTCCGGCGGGAACACAAGTCGGGTATTACAGTTTTTTATTATTTCTAATATTCGGAACTATAACATCCATTGAACCTGAAAAACAGTGGTTCTCAAATATTTCCCACCTTAACATTAAAATGTTAAACCTAGGTCAGTTTTTTTTCAAAGTGCCCCTAGAGAAAAAAGTCATATAGGTTTTTTGTTTGTCTAGTCGGTCTCTATTACCAGTTTTTTTTAAGATATGAAACTAATAACACCCGTATATAAGAAATAATTACAAATTACTCATCGGTCTTTTCTAAAATCTATTTATAGCGACATGTTTGCTGTCGCTTTATGGTATTACTCTAATAATAAAAAAAATATTTTCAATTGAACTACGTATAAATGATTAATATAATTATTTATAGAATTAATTTTTTTATCTAAGAATGTTGTTGAAAGGCCACGCACAACACAAATGTGTTCTCTGATTCGCTTCAAAGGGAATTTAGTGTGCACGTTCCCTTATTAAATCATAATGTGTACAAATTGATGTCTTATGTTATATGTTCGAAATATGATTTGATTTGATTCGGCTATATGTTAAATATTAATAAAACAGTACACTAATAATAATGTTTACTGTACAAAGGAAATAAAATTTGCATGTAAGATGAATTGTTTTAAAGTCTTAAAATTACATGTAGCTCTCTGACTACTCCAAAATTAAATACAAAGGCCGACATTATAAGCTAAACTGACCTTGGCTACATTCGAAGCCGTGGCAGTCGCATAAAATCCGTGAACGAAAAAATAACTAACAAAAAGAGCTGCATTGCTGAGCGTCTGGACCATATATAGGTCGGCTGGTTATATAAGCCTGTTTGTTGTTTTTTTTAGTTTTTCTCGGTTCGCCACATGTCTGGCTGCAAAATGGCATCTGCTATGAGGCAGCACGCGCTTTTCGAATATAGGTGAGCAAGTTCTTCGTGTCTGCCCTACGGAAAATAGTTAATTATATGCCTTTCAACAGACCACTGGTTTCCCTTTTCTGCCAGAATGTATGCTCCGTAGCCATATGTTAATATTTCTAATTTATTATAACGATATGTCTAGCTTTACCTACTATTTCCTAGAAATTTTTATAATGGTAATTTTAATTCAACATGAAACACTGATTAAAATTGTTTGTCTGATGCCGGGGCTTGTTTTTCGGTTTCAGCTGTTCCAGACGTGCTCGTTCTGCAATTTAAATTAATTGTATGTATCAGAAAGATAAGTTCTAACTGCCACAAAGCACACTGATGGTAATGATAATTTCGGGTAATTATAGATGACAACCACAAACAAAGCTTTTCAAATGTTCTGTGTTTACAACTTTTAAAGTATAGGTGGCCGTGTATAAACGAGAAAAAGAAGCTGTTACTTAAATACTAGCCTTGTTCTAATATTGATACTCAGTGTAAACCTGAATTGCCCATATTTTTGTAATTGCCTTTATATGGGATGTTTCATAAGGCATAAAATGAATTTTTAAATAATAATCAGTTAATTATTTATTTTTGCAACTGATAGAGGACACCACGTGAATTACAGCGGGCATCAACATTTAGTCTTAACTGTTCCTGGTACCTTCATGGCCGTTTCGATAACAAATTATTATTCTACCTCTACCATCACTGGATTTTTCAAAATTTTAGCCTTACTGGTTTTGGAATCATAGGAAGACTCGTTTTTTGAAATGCGTTCTCAGTGAGATATCGACAATTACCTAACTTAACATTCTTAAAAATTAATTTTGAGACCCACATGAAAAGCATTTTTAAATGATACCACACATGACCCAATACAAATTTTTTTTTGGAGTGTCAAACTCTGGCCCCTCCAAATTTACAGGAAAATGTGCCTAAGGTTGTGAGTAATGAAATACATGCTTTACCTTCGTTATGTCCAACGAAATTAGACTGTGCTGTGAAATTTCTCACAGAATAAATCATCTTGATCAGCCAATATTATTTTTGGACATTCAAGAATATCATGCTTAGGGCTAAATGAATATTTCCCTGCCATAATTTTTAAAATCGGGGTGTAATGAATGTTAATATAAATAATTATGTTGCTTAATATTCTTGCCATGGAATAAAGTAAACAGGTACAGTATGAGGTACTATAATTTTGACTAATTCATAAACTTTCTGTTAGGGTAGGAAGTATTTGAAAACAATGAATATGTTTATTATATGATTTTATCGCTCAATAAATTAAACAGAGGGTTAAAAGGTATCATTATTATTTTCTTATTAATTAAGTAACTTTTTAGCAGGGGTGAAAGTATCTGTGTATGTTATTATCTTTATAATATTATGTGATATAGTCTTATTACTAGTGTAATCAAAAGTAAGATCAAGAATATATATATAAGTATAGACTAATATAGAGAGTAGGTAATTTTTCTTTATAACCGACTTGCTTCACAAATTTTAAAAGGTGGAGGATTGAATGAATGAATGACGTTTAATTATCTGAAGGATATATCATATCACAGGTATATTTATAAAGATACAGATAAGTTGAATAGTTAAATAATTCATACTTATATCTACTCTGTATCTAATATTACATATTTATTTATCTAAATTATAAATTCTACGTAAATAGAAATAGCTTAACTCAAAGATCTGAGGTGCTTTTGGAGCTTTGTTTTAAATAATTTTACAGAACTAGCACTTTTTATGTCGCTCTTTAAGGTGGCCATTCCCTAGAAAGAGACATCCGATAGGGAAATATTTATTATTTTAGCTCATTACTTTTTTTTTCTTAATACATATATTTAAAACAACTATAAGAGTACCTAAGTAGAACTATAACAAGACTATTACTATGAATTTTCACTCAATAATTTCAGTGGTTTGCAAAATAGCTCGATTCAAAACTACGAAATAGGAAGATTAACATAATTTTTAAATTTAAATCGAGCTATTTTGCAAACCACTAAAATTATTGAGTGAAAATCCATAGTAATTGTCTTGTTATGATTCTACTTAGGTACTCTTATAGTTTTATTAAATAAACGTACTAAGAAAAAAAAAATTATGGCTAAAAACAATAAATATTTCCCCATCGGATGTCTCTTTCTAGGGAATGGCCACCTTAAAGTATTAAATTTGATAACACCAGAGTGAAACAAGCTGTTCATATAACTAGTTTTAGAGGTTGTGTTAATATAATTATTGTGTTTCTGCCGAGTAGGTCCTATATTGATGAACATCACTTACAAATCTTATTTGTTCTTTTAAATGATTTGGTAATAAGTCATTAACAATTTTATAAATAAAAATCATTGTGTGCATCTAAAAATAGGTCTTAATGTCGAAGCAGTTTAGGACATTTAACATCAAATTAACGCTTTTATACAAGTTACATTCTAAAATATTTCGCATTTCTTTGTATTGAAGTCAGTGTTTGCATTCGAGATGTAATTAATGAACAGCAGTATGTAAAGTGTGGCCGAATTAAAGAATTATATATGGTCATTTTACTTCCAATTGACAGATACTGGCTTACTCTCCCAAAGAACACAATTTTTTTACCAATTTTCTTAGACACATAGTCAACGTGATCGTTTAGTTTTGGTTCCCTGTCTATAACGAGCCCTAAGTATTTAATATTTGTAACATGTTCTACATTTTCATGATATAAAATGACATTTAAATTGCTTTTTAAATGAGTTGTATAAACAATTTGACCCAATAAACGTCCATTATGACTTAATTTCGTTTAGTTTTAATACATTTTCTTTGAATTTATCTGAGACATGTTTTAGTTCCAAGTTTACCGTGTCCACTAAATCATTCATGTGTTCATTAAAATCATTAACAGCATAATACATTAACGTATCATCTGCAAAAAGATGGATCTTGCATTTTCCAAGATATCTCCAAGGTCATTAATATATGGAATGAAGAGTAATGGCCCAAGGATAATTCCTTGGGCTACTGCGAATTTGTTTACGATAGGCCCTGACTTATTATTACTTACTTTTATTATTTGTTGACGATTTGAAAAATAACTCTCAAATCAACACACCGTGTTCGAAAGGCCATATGCTTTTAATTTTAATAACAACATCTGCCTATCAATCGTTTCAAAAGCTCTTTTAAGATCTATGAACACTGCGCATATTTCTGTTCCCGATTTGTTTAATAGTTCTTTCCATTCAAATACTATGAACTGTAAAGCTGTTTCACTTCGAAATCTCGATTGATAAGTACACAATATTTTATTTGAATTTGTATGTTTAATTACTTGATCGAATACTATTAATTCAAGTAATTTTTCGCAAAAGAAAGCATATTTATTTATCTCAAGTGCTCTGCTAAATTGGTATTTGGAACTTTCGATATGGGCACTATTAGGCGTTTTAAAACATTCCGGAACAATACCCTTTTCAAGACTTAAGTTGATGACATTTAGTAACGGATAACCAATTACATGAAAAGTACCTTTTATTACCTCCTTTCCTATCTCGCCTGTGCTATATTTCCTTACTTCCTTACTTTTTGTATTATTACTCATTAATTCCTTTAAGTTTGCCCACATTTGTCTAAGATTATTTTTTGTGTTAACAATGCTTTTTTCATATCAATTACGTTTGGCAACCTCTATTATTTTTACTAAGGCATTTCTTTGTCGTTTATATATATATTCCAGTCTTGTTCCTCATTTGTGTACAGAAATTTTTTGTAAGACGCATTTTTTTATTAATTGCCTCTTTACATTCATTATGAATCCATAAGTTTCTATTTTAATTCACTTTAATTTGTTTAATTGGGGCAGCGGTATTAAGAGCTTCAACCGTATTGTTACTAAATAATTATGATACAACAATCACATTGCTACTATCATATCCCCATTCTTTCTGTATTAATGTATTTGTCATCTCATCATAATTTATTTTCCCCGAATATTTTTTGTAACAATTTTCTTTTTTTCTTTTTCTTTTAATTTAATTTGTATAATTGAATATTCTTTCTCTACACAACATTTAATATAAAGTCATTACTTATTACGAGATCTATTAAACTACTTGATGTATTTGCAAAGTTCTCTTCATATATTGAAGGCACATAAAAAGTGTCGGCGCCTTTGACTTTGCGGTAAAGATCAAATACCCCGACATTTTTTACTTGCCTTAAATATTTGAAGAGAACTATGACCCTTGTAAAATCTTTTACAAATTGTTTGCAGCCAAAGTTTGCTATTAATTTTTGAAGATATTTTTTAATAGGGTCCGTTTTTTTTCAGTTAATATTAAAGTCACCTAAAATCATTGTATTGACATTTCTTCTACTCGCAAAATGGGGTTCTAACCATTCGCTAAATTTTTCCATAAATTCATTTGAATTGCTGTTAGGCGATCTATATACAGGGTGTAATCAGTTTCATGTCATTAAAAAAAACTGGTAATGGGGACCGACTAGACAAACAAAAAACCCTTATGACTTTTCTCTCTAGGGGCACTTTGAAAAACACTGATCTAGGTTAACATATTTAATATTATGGTAGACAACTATTGAGGACCACTGCTTTCCTTGGTCGATGGATTTGTACTTCCCAATTATACAACTTTTAAATTGTCATAAAAAAGTGCTCGCCGGCACACGCGTTGTCAAAGGACAATCGACCGCCTTTGATAGACCGGCTCAACTGAACTGAGGCAAGTATAAAGAGGTAAATAAATCGTTCTCTCTTCGTGCACAATTGCAAGCAAATAATGGCCATAGAGGTTTAAACAGAGCATTTCTTTACATGTGTTTTTAATTTGGAGCAAAATATTGGATTGTTTATAATTTAGAAAATTTAAATGTGGTTTATTAACATTTGTAACATAAATGAGTGTCCTAGGTTAAAAGCTTACTACCAACCTAAATAATTCAAAATCTCTGCATCTGTATCAATACACAGTTCGGTACGTCGAATTAAGTACATATGCACTTCGTTCAACACTAACTATCAACTAACGTTGTCAATAACGAAAAATAAAATAAAAACTTGGTACAAAAGCCAAAAAGGAATACAAAAAGAACGAACAAGTAAGTTGTATCTGTACGTAATCAAGAGTTTGACAACTTGAACGGTAAGTCAATAAAATAAATCTTACTATAAATATAGAATGACGCGAAATTCAAAAATAACAAATACAACGAACGGCGGGTTGAAAGTGTGTACATAACCAAACACCGACAGTAACTAAAATATTGCACAAGGGAGAGTTAGACCATAGTCTTTTCCAGATCAGATCTAGATCTAAACCTACCTCAATATTCCAGCAGTTCTCAAAAAATTTTATTGAAAATTTGCGAGATTTTTGTTTATTTTCTTTCTCCAAAACTATGAGCTTTAGACCCCATGTTATATAAGGTTTTTTGTTTGTCTTGTCGTTCCCTACCACCAGTTTTTTTTAATGACATGAAACTAATTACACCCTGTATAACAACCAAACAGTAAAAACTACTTAAAAATTTAAATTCAATGGACAATACCCAAAATGATTTTTCATAAACTAACGTATGTTACAAGATCTAATGACTTTTAAAGTGAATTTGTACTCCTCCGGTATATCTAGAGGAATAAGGTAATATATATCTGACTAATATGTACAAAATTTAATTTTTGAGTGAAAGAAGACTATCTAGGGCAGTTATCATTGTTATTCGTGATAACACAAAATATGACTTGCAGAGATGGCAAATTAAAAAAATGTGTGACAGATGTTTTAATTGATTTATTGTTGCATAGCCTAGATAAAAACCGCTGCCTAAGGAATCACTACTTCCACATCCAGATTTTCAATCCAAGTCTCTTTAAAGGAGAACTTCTTCTCTTCCAGAGAAAGCGTGCGCCCAAAAAAAGTTACAGACAGACAGAAAATTTTTTTCGCTCAAATATAAAATCTCGACGTTTCATGGCATTCTAAACCTATTTCAACAAGAAAAAATGTTTTACATTTTTTTGTTATTACTCCACTAAGTACGTGGATGTGGAAGTAAAAGAAATGTTGAAAGGATTGAATCGCCTTTTAAAAGACGGTCACCAAATATTATAAAATAAAATATCACCGTCATTCGGTTCATTGAATCTTATAGGGTTCAATTAACCGAGTCGGATTTTGAGTTTTTAAAGGCACAGGCGTACAACTTTTTCTAAAAAAAATTGTTCGGTCTTTCTAGGGGCAGAATTTCATGTAAATCTGCAAGAGTCTGCTATCATTACAGCCCTATTGAATTCGACATTTTTAATCTTTAACTTTTGGTACTCCTAAAATTTGATTCTATATCAGAATAGGTCGTTACTGTTTTACTTTTTTCTCCATCTTTCTAGAAGGAAAATTTATTATAAAAAAAATGAGACCTTGGCTTCTAGTATATACACCAAATACCAGGTTTCTGTGCTCTTACCAACTTGATTTCATAATTTTACCCTGTTCGTCATCATCATCATTTACCGATGATGCCAACTTAGTTCACGAGTCCGAATTTAAAATACAAATATCTTATTATCCTAATAGATCTTAGACTATACAATTTACCACCGGATTGTTTAAAAAGATCACAAATCTCATTAGCAATAAACAACTTTTTTATAGAAAATTTACATCGTTTCTCAATATTTATAATGGATAAGTTTTATTACTTGTTATTAGGTTTCCTTAATTTTGATTTCATAAGAGATTTAAATGTTTTATTATTCAGAATAAAGTTTTCTGAACCCGAACGTCACTCGATGAATTACCTGAGTACAATATAATAGTAGTGATTTGCGAAGGCGTGAGGCAGGATCGTGTCCCACGCCAAACTTAATAGATACTTTGTGACTATCATTCAATTAATAGGAATTTTAACTGACTTTTAGACGCTTGTTGAATATTTTATTGTAGCCGTACATAATATGATCAGAAAAGATTAAAATCATTTTGGTATAAACACATTGACGTAAACCAAACGTTATGTAAGTTATAATTAAATCTTAGAATAGAGTATTTCCATTAAACAACAAAATAACCTATGGAATAAGCAGAAACTTTCAAGAACTACGTTCTCTTGGTTGCCAATATGCTAACAGGAGAAATAATAATTTGTAGCTGTATTTGAAGATCATTTATAATCACAATAAAGTCAGTATGTATCTGTGTAGATTAAATTTTGATAATTGTCTTTTTGCATCATGAACACTGTGAATTATATAAAGTTCCACAAAATACCATTTGATGGAATGCACTGATGAAAGAGTAATTTCATTTTATTACTAATATATACTTATTACCTGAAGATCTTCTCTTTTTATAATAGTAGAATCAGAAATACTTGATAAATCTTGGATTTTATTTATCAAAAAGTCTAGCAGAAAAATTTGTTAGTAGGATATCAGCCGAAATACCTGATAATACCTATTACTTTATAAAAACAACGATGATGATTAATGTTAAAAATAAAGGCACACTTTTTCTGTTGAACTTGATGTAATTGTCAAATTAATCAAAAACATTAAATCTGATACATCATTTATATAACACATATAAACGTCTCTCTTGCGTTGGGTCTTTACTAATGGCTGGATAGAAAGGTTACTTTGTCCAATCCCAAAAATGTCTAGTACTATTGAACTTTGTCAATTAAAGCCAATTAGTTCCTTACCAATTTCAAGCAGAATACTTGAAAAAGTTTACATTCTAAGATTATTTCTTCGCCCATAATTTATGTCCAATCTTGTACCTTGTTAATATATCGTACGACCTGGTAAATGCAGTCGATCAAGAAATGGCTACAACTTTAATTATTTTAGAATAATAAAATGAATTGTTGTGTGCTAAACTACAGTTACATGCAGAGATTTACTTACATCGTACCTCACAGAACCGTACCAGAGAGGTGTTAAACTGCACTTCCCTGCAAAGATTACTTGTATCGTACACCACAGACCGGTACCAGAGATATCTTATATACTAACGATTTAAAACAAAATATCAATATGGATGGTTTATATCAATATGCTGATGAAAATGCCTGTATGGCAACTGTGGTGTCTTGTGCAAGTAAACTTTCCATAATATCCTCAAATATGATTAAATATTGTGGCTCGAATGGATTGAACTTAAATGGAGATAAAACTGCTCTTGTTATGTTTTCTCCAATTACTGAACCTGATTATTCATTGTACGTCAAATTAAATGGTTCTTCAATTACACTACTAGAAACTGTAGAATTCCTTTTCATAACCCTAGATAGTAGGTGAAACTGGGAATCGTACACTAATACCTTGATATCGAGATTGAATTCGTCTTGATATGTAATACGATTTATGAGAAACCAACTCTCCGTCGATTGTTTAAGAATGTTCTGTTTTACATGTGTACAAAGTCGCAGAATATGCGATAATATTCTGGGGTTCTTCCGTATACTGGCAGAAAGTATTTATCAACCAAAGACGCATAATTAGATGTATAATGAATGTCTCTTGCAATGTAAGCCTTTCTTCAAGGAATTGGAAATAGTTACCCTCCCGTATTTGTATATGCGTATATGTTATTATTATATTTCGTTAAACCAAATGATACTAAATTTAGAAGAAACAACAAGGTATGTCCAGTTATGACAACAAAGAACGGGCCTGATCTCAGAGTACCAGTGTATTATCATTGCTCTTATGAAATTGGCCCATGCTATAACGCTATAAAGGCCTACAGTGCCCTGCTAGGAAAATTAAAATCTATAAAAACTATCCACTGTTTTAAAAAATAACTAAAATTGTACTTACTAGAAAATACGTTTTATTCATTCAGTAAATGCATAAGAACAAATAATTTTATTAATCAATTGTATTTGTTAAATAATGGCATGGACCAATTTCATAAGAGCTGTGGTAATGCACTGGCACTCTGAGATCAAGCCCATTCCTTGTTGACATAACTCGACATACATCGTAGTTTCTTCTAAATTTAGGACCCCCTCGTTGACGTGGGAGGTATACACGAGGAACGGACGATCTAGGATGAATACTCCTATGGATATTCATCATCTTGCGGATACCTCTGTCTAGCTGGCGCAGCTCATCTACAGTCCATTTGACTACCCTAAAGGAGTAGAGGAACAGGAACGGCAAGCATATTAGTCGCAGACATCTTGTTTTTTCCCGAAAGTTCGGATGACCAAATCTTTCGGCAAGTAGGCATCTGTACTTGCCGCGGAGAGATTCTTTCATGATGCGCATCCTGGATGTGATATTGTTGCACACCCAGGTATATGTAGGTCTCTCCGGCATCCAGATGTCTTAGGATGCTTCCGCCTGTGAGCTGCGCATCTTCAGCAAAGTCCCCGCATCATCCTCTCTTGACTCGAACGACCGCGCACTTGTCCAACCCGAACTCAATGCCAGTGGTCCACGTGTACTCCTCGACCAACCTTAGAGCATTCTGAAGATCACGCTCTTCGGAGGCATATAGTTTGGAGGTCATCCATATAAAATAGTGACCTTATGCCTCCAGTTGCTGGGTGGTCCACAATAGTACCCGCGAGTTTGGCGGAGTTTCACAGATAATGGCAGCAGTGAGATGCAAAAGGGGAGAGGACCCAGAGAGTTAGAATCCTGTGCAATACAGCGGTCTATCAGCAGGCTGTCTTTGCAACCTGCCATGCCCTTCTTGGCGCCACGCTGCTTGTAAATCTGCTGGAAGACCGGATCAGCCTGCCGTAGTGTCCTAGCATACAAGATACGTATAAATATCTTGTAGCAGGAGTTCAGACAGGTGATTGACCTATAATTCCTTGATTCGGACAAATCTCCGTTCTTTGGGATTAGCACGGTACGACCCTCGATAAACCAGTCCGGAATCTGCTACTCCTCGTTTAACCAAGAGTTGAAAACTAGAGCCAGGCGACGGTGAGTGGAAGGAATTTTTTTTCCATCGCCAGCTATTCATGCCATCTGGACCCGGAGCAGTGAAGTTCTTAGTGCCAACAAGAGCTTGTTGTACTTCCTCCTAACTGTTTCTTCGTCAATCTTGGTGTGTCGTCCGTTTTGGTTTCTTCTCCGCGGACCGATATATCTTTTGTTAGCGAGTCTCGTAACGTTATTAAATTCTACTGTTGAAGCTTATTCTCAGTTCAGATATATCCTTCTGTCCATGCAGAGTACATTGGAGCGGCGTATACTAGTACGATCGGAGATCCCACTATTTCTATGTCTTAATTAGAATTAAGTGTTTCCTTATTTATTTTATATCAACTGATCTAGGACCCTGGTGAATAGTTGGATGGATAGAGGGCATCCTTGCTCAACTCCTATATTCGTCTATTTGGATTCCGTCACAGTTAAATGAAAATTGAGAATATCCGGTAACTTCACTATTTGCTATTTTTAATCGTTTTGCTTATTACATCTGCATCGAGATACCTGAGAGACAAACTGTTACCTTGTAGTAATTTGCATTTGTGTAATGTTACATTTATTAATAATCTAATAACGTTTCAGCACTAAAGTGCAACTTTTTAAAAACCCATAGTATAGATTGCAACATGAAACAGTGTTATTATTACCACTCTAATTTAATAAATAGTTTTTCTTTTAGTGATTTTTTAAATTGATAGTAAATATAAGTAGATACAGATTAAGCGTAGCCACTTCGTTTATGTGGACCTAAATGTTTGTTTATGTGTTTTGTTAAATAAAATGTCTATCATTTTGATTTAGATTAATCTAATTCGTTCAGAACCAAATGTTCGAGGACAACATCTACTCTCATGTATTCTAGAAGATTTTATGCTAAAAGGATAGAAACGATTTGCACTTAATAATGTCAGAAGAGACTAATATATGTATAGCGAAATTATCCGCCTAATACTTAGAGCCTAGAGGAACTTCGTCATTTATAATTTTGAAATTACAGTCTATGCCATATAATGAAGTATCTTGATTTTCAAGAAAAAGATAGAGAGTATATCGAATATGAGTTTTTTGACCAAATAATAGAAAAGTTAAGTAGTACACTATACACTGAACTAACATTTGTTTCTCTTTTGTTCCAGGAATCCTCTCCAACTTTGACGCTCATATCGTCAAAGGTAAGCAGGCCATGCGACCGCAGCGTTGTCCAATCAAGGTGTGTGTAACTGTGTGCTTTTATTAATTTTACCAACTACCACAACATAGCAGCTACCCACCACTTGTTATGTTCACTGCGTGTCTGCATTGTGGTTGGTGTTTTTCTTATTTTCTTTAGCAGAGGCGTACGTAAGAGAAAAATTGTAACTGAAATGGTTTGAAACACTTTAAAGTATTGGAACCAGATACAATTTGCAAAAATTGACCAGAAATTTTTATAAAAAATTAGAGACCAATATTCCTTAACCATACTGTCTGTCTTCTTTAACAAATATCATAAAAGACAAAATCCAGTAACACGATAACATACTAGAAATTCATATCAACTGAAACTGAGCTTCGTATATATGTCACTCAACATATAGAATATTAAAGATTCTAGGACAAACTTGATGATTTACTAGTGGCTTTCACAATCATACGTAATGGTACATCGACATATATTTTAGAAATGCTTGAAGTTTAGTAAATGTCAAAGTGGAGTAAGAGATTTTTTATAGGATTCATATTCTTCAACTGTATTTTCCCTATATGCATCTTTCACTATGCATTGGTTTTTTATTAAATTAGATATTTTAACTTCGACAAAGTGTTTTGTAACAGATGGACTTTCATAGGATCTTCTTGTCCATCACTTGGTTTCATCCTATAATGCCCTCAGTCCTGTACCAAGTCTCAGCTTTCTTGTTTCAGAATTTTAAAACATACATCCAGGTGAGGGTTCAAATTTATCCGCTCCAACATTTACACTAAATACGAAGGTTTTTTTTTGTCTTAACATAACGCTTGTGGACGCGTTAGATTATACAGATACGCCCAACGATGAGGGTGAGCAAGATGATTAATGAGATTTAAGGACATAAGCCACTTTTAAAATCGAAGTATACTGTAATTCTCTGACACTTATTCTGGTGATAATTTAAATTGAGTGTTGAGTAAGCATCTACCATTTTCAATGACACGGTTTGTAGCAAGCGTACATAAAAGTATATTTTATTTCAAATGTACTTTACATGACTGGCTCACTTAATCTAAGTCGAGTTTTTTCCTTCGTGAGTTATATTTGAATGAAAGTTCATGATTCTTCGTTAAAATAATATCACTATTACAATTATAATAATATAGTGTTTATTCACTTGCCAGTTGCAATATGATTTCCTCGATAATAATTTGCATTGTGGTGTAATGAGACCTCCGTGATAATGTAAAATGCTCAACGATAATCCAGCTGAAGCAACTATTAATACTGAACTTAGTTTATCTAAAATGAAATGTAACCTAGATACATACTTCAGCGAATATGGTATAGTATATAATTTTTTTCTTAGGGGTCATTTAAAAAGTACGTTCGCTTTTAGGAGGGAGGAGGTCTCCGAAAATGTGAAAGAGTGGTGAAGGTGGTATACAAAAGAAAATATTTGGGAAATAGCTATACTCAACAATTTACATATAGAGAGAGATAGTTTACAAATGAACATTCCTGCAAGGGGTCTCTGGAATGTTACAATGTATTACAAAGTGGATGGAGAGAATTTAAAGTAGCCCACTTTTGCGATAGTATTTGTCAAATAATCTCTTAGATGCATACGATTTTGAAATGAAAATACACAATGGAGTCTTATTTGCGTTTATCTTCTTATCTTCTCTGGGCAATAATTGACGAGGGTTATTGAAAGTGACTTTACAGTCAAACTCATGGCACACGGTTGTCAATTTTCAAGTTTTAGGTCGGCAAAACTCTACAAATTTGCAAGCGAACAGAAATTATTCGTTAGAAAAGCGGAAATATATTAAAAAAAATTTAAACACTAAAGGGATGGTTTCTGAGGGGGTTTAAAAAATGTATTTGGTTCTAATATTCTGAATCTTGTACCCGTAAATACAACAAAAACAGTGAAAGAATGCTAAGGACCAAGGGGATGGTCTTTAAGAGCGTTAAAAATTAAATATTATTTTAAAATTACGTAACTTTTGAATAAAATTTGTGAATCTATGAAAAAAATGTAAATATAGTGAAATAAAATGTAAGCTCTTAAAGGATGGTTTTTGAAGGGGTGCAGCAGACAATGTTATATTTCTAGGAGTACGAAATTATTTCATTATCTTTTTTCTGTTATTGGTACAAAATGGTTAACTTTTTAATTTTAGGGTGTACTTGAAATAATCAGATATGTTGTAATTTAACTTGCATTTAAAATTAATAGTTTTGTATACAAACATATATTAGTGGTAATAAAAATAAATGTAAGCAAGCAAAAAAATTACTCGCTAGCACTATCATCACAAATAATTTTTTTGGCAGGCCAGGTGGTTGGGAAATTGATGGTTGATTAGACGTGTCCTCTATCAACTCTTCCAGTTCACTAAAGTTAATTTCCCCACCAACCACCAGGAATGATTAGGTAGTTTTTAAAAACTTGACCTTAATCCTACAACTTCTTCATCATCTTTCACAAATTTGATACCCAATTTTTTAAAATTGTGTCCATTATTGCCTGTTCTAAAGCTCCTCTACAATGTTCTGCACCAAAACGATTATGGACATGCAAGTGCATCCTATTATTTTTTTCCTTTTTGTCAGATTCCATTGACCATACGTAAAAGAAACTTCTCCGTGGTATAGCACAAGTAACTAAAGGGTAAAATCATAATCAAAGTAGTAAATGGTAGCAGTTTTTTTTTCCTTAAAATGATAAAGTGGTAATAGGTAATTATATTTCTTAAAACGACAAAATATAATCAAGATGAATGAAACTATACAGCTGTAAGGATTTGCAGAAATTCAAAAAATTACAGTTCTCGTCTGGTTAAAAATGACACCCCTATAAAAAGCACTAAGAGCTAAATTTTGGTAATTTTGTTTAAGAATAAGAAACTACATACCATATTATACATTCTCCATGACTGAATAATCAATACAATAACACATTTGAAGCACTCAATTTTACTTAAGCTGCAACAGGCCGCAATACCAATAAAACGGTCATCATGAAAATATGAGGGAAGGGATAAAGTACGATAAAATTCTCTGAACTATTTCGTTTAGGGTATTTATTACTAAGATATGTTAATAATTTTTGTATTGGAATGGGTTGGAAATTTGGATTATGTCCGCTTAGATTAATAAAATTGACCACTGTGTGGCATGAGAAGTTTATATAACATTTTTATTGTTTTTAAAGTTGAAAAACCTTCATGTTATGTATTCCCAATTAGATTATTCTTCTTCCTCTTCCTCCTCCTCTTCTTCTTCTTCTTCTTCTTCTTCGTCTTCACAACGTCTTCACATATGCTTTGTGATCTATTTTATGTATCAGTTGCCGTTGTCTTCCGTTTGCTGCTGTAGCATGTCAGACATCATCAAAAATATTCAAGTAACCCAATTGTTGGCACAGGTGCCAATAACAAGATTTTGTAAGATTTTTAAATGCAGTTGTTGACACTTACAAATATTATTAATATGAAAATTTTAGGTTAGATCGCAGTTACTCGCTTAAAGTTTAATCAAATGTTAAATACTATAGAACACTACAAGAAATGTGGTTAAGTATTTAGAAAGACCAATATATCATTGGGTCGCCTAAGTGAAGACCAGCGAGCAATTTTCAGCTACCACAAAACGGCACTAAGTTCAAGCCGCCACCACTAAATGATATTCACACATCTGTTGACAAATAGTCATTACATGGACAATGTTAAGTTTATACGTAATTATTAAGTAAGATAAAGCAAAAATACACATGGATCCCAATAACTGGTCGAGGTGCCAACTACTGGTAGGTTTATTGCAACATAGCAGATATTCCCTGTGACAAATATATTTAGTAAGAGTATTAAGTGTTGAGTTGACAATTCCACAATACAGGATTTTGTTCATTCTTCTAAAAGATTCATATGCACAATTGCACAGGATTGTTTGAAATAAGAACCTATCTGCTCTAGTTCTTGGAAATAGGATACTAGATACTTAAACCTTTGGGCTTAGTCTAGTTGATTTACTCTAACGTCAATATTGATACTGGATTACATATCTTACCACTATTTCTTGATGCATGAAGTAGCAATTGAGAGCAATAATTTTGCATTTTCCGATGGTCAATAAACCAAAAACTTTTACGTATTCAAAGTGAGGTATTTTGTCAAACTTAACGAATCTAATTCTGATAAATGCATGACACTTTTTAACATTGTAAAAATTATGAAATTTCTATTCAAAGGAGTATTTTTTAAAAATATTTCAAAGTTTCTTGAGTACGTACGCCTCTGCACTGCCACACGCACTTTTTACTACTTTTCCAGCTCGCACAGGAGTTAATTGCACGAACATAAATATAGGTGAACTTTTAGTAAATCAATAATTGAAAAGGATAAAACCCTTATTCGGGAAAATTTATGTCCCGTAGAGTAGAAATTGTAAAATAACTTATATCCGATGTTTATCCGTTTTGCGCTCCCGATTATATCTTGCTGAAAGACCGATCTGAGTTATGGACTAAAAATTACGTATAATTATGGGGATTTATGTAGCTCCCGTAATGCTGAAATATGGAAGGCGGCTCATTTTAAATTGTTAAATTTGTGTATACGTTTTTAAAGAGCAGGTTCAGATTACCACAGCAGAATCACCGTCTTATTGTTTAAAAGTAGAATTTCAGTTACACAGGATATGAAAGTGTTCACTGTTTTAATGTGTATTGGGGCATTATTTGGAAATTGTTCGTAAATTTTCTTTGCATGGAGATTATTTGTGAGGATTCTTAAATATTCAGTAAATGATATACATGGTGTTTGGTAAGGCGATGCCGACTTGGAACATGATGGTGGTAGAGGGGACATTTGGCATCTATATAAACCAACCGTTTGCTCTATGGTATGACTGATAACATCACGCCATTTGTAAAGATTACTACCATCAGATTCTTGGAAAAAAAATCATCAACTTTTGACTCATTGAATAAGGTCTCATGCTAGGGTCATTGAATACATTATTACTGGTGTATATTAGAGTGATCCAAGTTTACATGAATTTTTTGTTTGTTTTTTTTCCTTGCTCCACAGGGCTTAGCTTGTTCGTTTATGCGAAAAAAGTATATGTACCAAAAATGAGCCCTTTCCGATCACGTTTAGAGGTCGCTATGATTTGCAAGTAAAATTATTTTTCGAAGTCATCAAGTACGACGTACATTGGTATTTCATTTTCACAATATTAGCGTACGGTTTGTCCTGTTGCTATATAGCTAGTGAGTTTCGGATCGCCTGCGATTCCCCGCAGCCCACCTTTTGCGAGTAACTAGCAGGCAAAGCAGCTAGGCATCTGCGAGCGACAATTTACGCTTACTTCACAAATTTTGTGTATCTTCAATGAAATACGACACCTACCAGTAGTTCCGTGTCTACAAGGGCACCCGCAGGAATGTGGTTAATCGGAAAACCAACAGAGTCTATTTCACACGCGAGACTTCCTTTAAATAGCGATGTACTGAAAAGATTTCACTTTCATCATTTAGAAGAAAACCAACTAGTTAAACAGACTATTATAAACACAGTGAAATCTGTTTTGCAAATTTGGGAAAAGGAGAGAATTCCAACGCAATGAGTTGACGCAGCGGAACGAAAACTAAACAAACTTTTAGAAAGATGCACTCTTAAAAAAAAAATAGAAAAACTAATCTAGAATCATGTCGTATGAATGAGGACCTTTTCAAATTTGACTATCTGGAACTTTTTGACAAAGCTGCAAAAGATGCGTTAAAAATAATAAAAAATGAAGAAGATAAAATATTTCTCACCATGCAGAGAGAACATACTCTGCGCTGCAGTACGGCTGGCATAGATATTAATCTTTGTCAGAAAGAATCTCGAAAACGAAAGCGAGAAACAGAGGCTGAAATCAGGAAACTGAGTAGTAAAACTGAATCATGATCTATTTCTCACGCTAGTCAAGAATCTTTGCTACGAGCTATTGGTTCGAGTTCCAGCAGTTTTGAATCTTCATCTTCAAACGATGAATTCGAAATACCTTCTTCTGTGTTGGCTACTAGAAAGAAAAACCCTGAAAAGATCCCTCAATTATTATTAGCAGAAGATGTGGCAACTTTTGTTCAAGTTAACGTATCTGATCGGCAGGCGATGTTCATAGCAGAAATTTCTTTATCACGAAGCACAGTACGTAAACGAAATCAGGTTCGTGAGTCAATTGTGTAATCTGACAAGGCGTCATTTGCTACTTCAAATCCTCTTGTTTTACACTGGGATGGTAAATTGTTACCCGATATTTTCGGTGGCAGAAAAAGTAGATCGAGTGGCCATCATTGTCAGTGAAGGTGGAGTAGAAAAGCTTTTGGCAGTTCTGGCAATCAAAACGGGTATTGTGCAAGAACAATCTGCCGTATGCTTAAAGATCCTTGATGGGTGGCAGTTAAGAGCTCAGGTGCGTGGCTTCTGCTTTGACATGACTGCTTCTAACACTAGGTTAAATTTGGGCGCATGTTCTTTGATTGAAAAAGCTCTAGATAAAGCACTTGTTTAGATGCTTGCCGACACCATGTTTTGGAAGTTATCTTCTCTGATATTTTCAAAGCGTTGTTCGGACCAAGCAGTGAACCAGACATCATTATACTGTTCAAACGTTTCCAAAAGAAAAGATCAACAAAAATTCACAGTTGGCGGTGACAATTTGTATGATACCGCGGAACTCATTTCGCTCCACCAAGAAATGAGAAAATACTACAGTAAAATAACAAAAAATCAACAGTCCAGAGATGATTACCTCGAACTACTGAACTTGTGTCGTATCTTTCTTGTCAGGTCAGAAACAATTGCTGAAGCTAAATTTCGTGCGCCCGGGGCCTCACATCAAGCTCGCTGAATGGCGAAAGCTTTTTACTGCCTGAAAACATATCTATTTCAGAACCAAGTCACGCTGACTGCAGCACAAAAACGATCTGTTACAGAATTATGTTTCTTTGTAGATCTTATTTATGGGCTCCTCCAAATGATGCAAATTTCCTAGCGCAGGTCAAAGACTATCCTAACCAAAGGATCAGCACCAGTGCCCTGAAAGCATTTCGCCGTCATCTTTGGTACTTTTCAGAACATTTGATTGGCCTTTCTTTATTCGATCCTAGAGTCAGTCCCGAGACTAAAAGAACAATGGTTCAAAACCTTCAGAAACCACCAACAAAAAAAGGCTTTGGAAAGACCAGATGGAAAAACTGTTGACTACAAGAACCGTTGTTGTTACAGAATTTTTCACGCAACGAACAATAACTCTTTTTGACTTGCTAATCAATGATGGTCAAGAGAAGTCAGAAGCATTTTTAGTAAAAGATCCTTCACAATGGTATACTGATGAAATTTACGTTGAAATGCAGAAAAAACTTCGCCAAATGAAAGTTGTCAATGACTGCACATAGCGAGGGATTGCTTTAATACAAACATTAATTTCTAGCATCACAAAAAATGAACAACAAAAACAATATCTTATCCGGATCGTCGATCTTCACAGAAAGAAATACCCAGTGACCTCTACGTCTAACGTCCTGAAAATGAATTCGGGAGATAAGGAAGGGTAGAATATTAATTGATAAATGTTACATTAACTTTAGTTTAAATGCGACATTGTTTTTTTATTTGATTTTTACTTCAATGTTAATGTTAATTTAAATTTTTAATACTGCCTACAAAAAATGTCTGATTTATCTTTATACCCAAAAAAGTGTTAAATCATAGCGACTCCTAAATATTATTAGACTTTATTAAAATTTTGTAGAGGGGTATTTTAGATAATATGGAACAAAAAAAGCCTTGTGGAGAAAGAAAAAATCCAAAATATTATTTTTTGGACCACCCTAGTGTATATATACATACAATCAGAACTCCTGTTAATAATATAATTCATAGAAGTGCATAATAGGTTACTTCGAAATGCCATCAGTGATCATTTTAGTGAATTCACTGTAGCACAAAAATGTAGAGCGTCGTTTTAATCCATTAGAATCAACTTGAAATTCGGTTGATCTTCAAATAGATTTACTGCCTTTTCATATTTTATAAATTCGTGTGCCTTAAGAATTTCCGCTGTTCCTCATTAATTTCCTTTAAAATGTCCACTAGTGAAACTGTTATCGGACAATTAATTATAGTAAGGAGTCCAAAGCTTTAAAAATTGAAATGACCCATTTCAACAAGGTAAATTCTGGTAAAGAATTCAGAAAGAGGGCTCCTAGAGATACCAGAAATGGCAGGATGGACTTTTATTGGCGGTTGCATAACTTCACAAGAAAAAATGATGACGGGAATGTTATTTCAAGAATTCGTGTTTTTAAACGTATACTTCTCGCTAGAAAACTAACTATGTGCGATATTGATCTGACTCATGTCAAGTAGTAAGTACTACTGACATGAGCGCATCTACATGTACTGATAGAATTTAAAAATCACTTACGGTCTCTTTATAAATAAATCCAGAATCACAGTAACGAAATTTGTATTTTTAAAATTTCGACGTACGGGCAACTATGTTAAATGTTTGAATTCTGTATTTACTATAACATGCGAAGGAAATGTGATTTAAAGATCAGCAAAGTTATTGCAAAAAAATTAGCTCGATATCTTATACAGTTTTCGAGTTACAGACTTTTTAATTCGACCGTAATAATGTCTTTTTATGATAACGCGCAACGTGGCAGCTACGGTAGGGTCCGCTCTGTGCAATGATGGATAAACATTAGTCTAATACCTAATTGGATTAAGATGTTGTTATAAATATGTGGTTTTAAGTTATGGTGTAATTTGTTACATATACTGCCCTGCTAAGCCAAAGTTACGTACCTGAGAATCTGCTCATTTTGAAATATTTGCAATACTTTTTTTTAATATTTATATATTTTTTTGAATATAATTCTATGAGAGAGATGCAAAAATAATGGTTTAATGATTATTGAAGAAAGTCAGTAATTTAACAAGGAAACTTTGAAGTACGTCTAATTTGCTCAAGATGTTTTGAGTTACGTCATTTTGGTTTAGGCTATGGCTTAAAAAAACTGAGTTTAAAACATAAAAATTTGCCGAAACATCAGATTTTAAAAAATGTGTGGTATGACTTAAGAAACCATCCTATGAATTTGTCATAACAAACACAATTCCCACTCCAAACTGGAATAACTTTATAAATAATAACAAAAATAAAGCGAATAAAATAAAATACATTCCTGAATATTGGTGTAAATAACGACACAATAACTATGATGCTATTGATATCGACAGTGATTTTTATTAGTAATGCCTATATAGTGCTTTCTCAATGCTTATTGTCAATGCTTACTTATATTTGTAAAACGCTATCACTTATCACTTGTACCACAGCACAATAATGGTATATTTAATATATAATATCTCCTTATACAGCCCCTTTATAATCTATAAATCTAATACATCGTCTGTCATATGAGTTGCATTTTACATATTAATATTTTTGTAAAATTGTAGAAATGTAAACAATAATGCAATTTAAAAAATGTATTGGCTCAGTGTCACTATCTTCATGAAATTGGAAATGGGTTACTTGGAGACTTTGACGACTTTCGAAGGCGCCCCAGCTAGCAATTTGATATTTTATAAAAGTTGTAGGAATGTATCTGACACAAATTTTATAAAACAACGTTACTCTCAGAAACGCTTTCATAACATTTTCACAGCAGCTATACATGCAAAATTGGCAGCATCCTATAGAATATTTCAGCCGCTGTTGATATTTTGTAATGCCTATTGGAATCATTACAAAAACATTGTATAACCATTTCCAGAAGCCTTATGAAAATTTAGTACCATCACGATATAGCAGTTTTATTAAAGCTTCATTTAATTGTACTATAAAACACACTTCACTGTTTGTTAAATTACTACCATAGAACAACTAAACAAGAGAAGTTTTATAAGAGCTCTTAAAGAACTCTTAATAGTCATTATTTAAAAAAATTAATCATATGATTTCTAAAACGTATCCTAAAAGTTTAAGAAGTATTTTTGACACTAAAAGCATATGGCATTGTGATTTAATACTAGGTACCTAATAACCTATAATAATTATTTAAGAGACTTGTTCTGGCTTACAACGACTCCAATTTTTGATGCGGAGAAAATTTTACTGTGATCTATGGTAATATTTTTAGTATATTTTTAACGGGCCTCACATTTATTGATAATTTCTATAAATTTTTGAAATTTTATAAATATCGATTTTATGAATTTGAGTTTTTTTACAATATAACATACACTAATTTGTTTTAGTAGTCATAACTGTATAGGTAACACGTTTCTGACTCCATGAATTCTAATAAACATTTGATATTTAAAATTTTCATAGCTTGAAACATATTCTTTATAGGATTTTGCAAACAGTGGAAAGAAAATCTATCTATGAGAACTAAAGGAAAAACTATATATAAAAATATTAATGAAATCTTTGCATTCTTTCGATAACCGGACTTCTGGTTATGCTAAGAAGTAAAAATTCTTATTTATCATTCTCATTTTAACACTAGCATCCAACCTACTCCCCTACGGCTAAGCAGGCTAAACTAGTATCTACATGATCCCCTACGATATGTAAATTCAGTTAAAAATGAGAAGAAAGGCCTGAAATTAATTTATTTACGTACCTTGTCTTTAAAAATTTTTTCATTCTAATGAATTACATTTTCATAAAATCCCATTCAGTTTCTTGGAAATGCTTAGCCTTTGAAACGTTTTTCGTCCTTATTGTGGACTCATCAGGAAAGCCCAAAGCCACTCATAACGATGTTCCATGCAAAACTAAGACAATATCCATGAACAAGTTTAAAATAATTATAATTGACATTGACTGATAAAAAACAACAGATCTTCACCTATCTATTAGCTAACTAGTATTGGAGCCTATATACTCTATGCATGTTTAAAAGTGAATTATTTGTTATTTGTTTGCTTATAGTAATGAAACATATTCTTTATAGGATTTTGCAAACAGTGGAAAGAAAAGCTATCTATGAGAACTAAAGGAAAAACTATATATAAAAATATTAATGAAATCTTTGCATTCTTTCGATAACCGGACTTCTGGTTATGCTAAGAAGTAAAAATTCTTATTTACCATTCTCATTTTAACACTAGCATCCAACCTACTCCCCTACGGCTAAGCAGGCTAAACTAGTATCTACATGATCCCCTACGATATGTAAATTCAGTTAAAAATGAGACCAAAGGCCTGAAATTAATTTATTTACGTACCTTGTCTTTAAAAATTTTTTCATTCTAATGAATTACATTTTCATAAAATCTCATTCAGTTTCTTGGAAATGCTTAGCCTTTGAGACGTTTTTCGTCCTTATTGTGGACTCATCAGAAAAGCCTAAAGCCACTCATAACGATGTTCCATGCAAAACTAAGACAATATCCATGAACAAGTTTAAAATAATTATAATTGACATTGACTGATAAAAAACAACAGATCTTCACCTATGTATTAGCTAACTAGTATTGGAGCCTATATACCCTATGCATGTTTAAAAGTGAATTATTTGTTATTTGTTTGCTTATAGTAATGAAACATATTCTTTATACGATTTTGCAAACAGTGGAAAGAAAAGTTATCTATGAGAACTAAAGGAAAAACTATATATAAAAAGATTAATGAAATCTTTGCATTCTTTCGATAACCTGAGTGGCTTTAGGCTTTTCTGATGAGTCCACAATAAGGACGAAAAACGTTTCAAAGGCTAAGTATTTCCAAGAAACTGATTGAGATTTTATGAAAATGTAATTCATTAGAATGAAAAAATTTTTAAAGACAAAGTACGTAAATAAATTAATTTCAGGCCTTTGTTCTCATTTTTAACTGAATTTACATATCGTAGGGGATCATGTAGATACTAGTTTAGCCTGCTTAGCCGTAGGGGAGTAGGTTGGATGCTAGTGTTAAAATGAGAATGGTAAATAAGTATTTTTACTTGTTAGCATAACCAGAAGTCAGGTTATCGAAAGAATGCAAAGATTTCATTAATATTTTTATATATAGTTTTTCCTTTAGTTTTCATAGATAGCTTTTCTTTCCACTGTTTGCAAAATCCTATAAAGAATATGTTTCATTACTATAAGCAAACAAATAACAAATAATTCACTTTTAAAATTTTCATAGCTTGTCATATTTACCAATACGAACGCTGGCCTTTCAAAATGGCCTTCCTCTATGAAATAGTTTTGTGTTAGTAGCAAGTATTTCACGATATTTAAATTATTAGACGATTCCTATAAAACATCTATAAAATAATGCGTCTTAGTGTAATTTTTTCGTGAATCTTATAAAATAGATCACTCACTTTCGCGATACTTTTGTACCTCTTATGATAAATCTGTTAGAACTGAGTTGTAAATGCAACCATTGAAACAGAATTGGTTCAGTTTGCATAAATATAATCTAGAAATTAATAGTAGTAAATCACCTTATTTACAGAGCTGTTTATTTATTGCCAAAAACACGTAGTTACTTTTACTAGTGGAAGCAACAGTACTTTGGCATATGATCTGATACGTTAACAGTGCAGTGAGTGAAATGCGTCGTTTTACAACCACTTTTTAAGTTTCTCCATTGTACTAAATCTAATGCTTTTGGACGTTGTATGATCTGCACCGCTCTTGTCAATGTTGGTAACCAACATTTTGGAAGAATAAATTGTTTGTAAACTTGTGTACTATAATCGTGACAAATTTTGATTATAAGACAGACTATTATTATGACTAAATATAAATATACAGCTAACGCAGGAAATCAATTTTCTCAAATATGTTTTATTGTATTCTTAGCCACCACATTTTTATATTCAAGTAAACAATTTTGTTTTGTAATGACTTTGTTGCTGTTCTTAACTCCATTGTAAGATATTTTATAATTTTGCTGTAGAAACGCTTTAATGATAAATTTATAAAACAGTTGAGTTGCAGACAACAAAATAGTATTTTCTGGAACTCTAATATAATCAATCGGCATTTAGAAGCATTAATAAAATAACAATAAAACAAAATAATGGTAGAACATTTAAATTATAAAATAAGTTTGCTTGTTGGGGCGCACCCTCTATTATTAATTAGGTATCTTCTGTCACTGGAAAGCATATCATACACAGACTCTAAATAAAATTATAAATATTCTATATATTTTACGATACAAGAATTCACATTTTTTAAAATTATTTTCCAGATGAACATTCCCGAGCAATCTCATTTTCATATAAGATAATAAGATGAATTTAAACATATTGTAGATAAGGTGAATGGTGATGTTTTGGGTCTTAGTGAAACGGGTTATCAAATAATATTTCTGATGATGTCATTAACATACAGGGCTATAATTTTGTAAGGAAGGATCCTCAAACAAGGGGAGGTGGAGTGGGTATGTATATTAAAAATAATATAAAGTATGATGTGGTTAATTTGGAGGAAATAAATCTTGAACATGTGTGGGTTTGCATCAATATTGGTAAAAAAAAAATTGCAATTGGGACAATTTATAGATCACCAGCTCTGACTACCACTTCGCTTTTAAATATGTTTGAGGAAGTAATTTCTAGTTTACTGCCAACTTGTGATGAAATAATGTGTATGGGAGATTTCAACTTAAATATGCTAAATGATGAAGATGATAATATAAAATAATTCAACAGTTTGTTAGACACGTTAGGCTTTACTCAAGTAATTGATAAACCAACTCGAATATCCAGATCTTCAGTATCGTTGATAGACTTACTCTTAACTTCAAATAATAGCACAATTTTAAATAAGGATGTAATAGACTGTGATACATCTGATCATAATTTAATTTATTGCATATCCTCTTTGAATAGTTTTAATAAAACAGCAAATATTAATTTTGGTAGGGACTTTTCGACCATAATATGTTTCTCAGAGATTTGTATTCGGTACCATGGTTCTTAATATTTGATATGGATGATATTGATGATAAGATAACTTTTGTTAATAATAACTTAAATATTTTGTTTGACACTCATGCACCATTAAAATAATTTAGAATATCAAAGGAGAAAAAACCGTGGATAACCGATAATATTAAATTCATGATAAAACTCAAAGACAACGCCCTTAAAAAAATCAGAAAAAGCAAGATTCCAGGACACTGGGATTATTACAAATCTTTGAGAAATTTAGTTACAAGTAGTATAAATAGAGAGAGGAAAGCGTATTTGGATTATCAGATTTCAACTTGCGGTAGGTCAGGTCAAATCTGGAAGGATATTTATAAACTGAAAATAATAAATAAACAAAAAATAATAATATTCCAGATAACTTACAAGATGTAAATCGAATAAACCACTACTTTTTAAACTACTGTACAGATGATAATTTTTCAATTGATGCAGAACTTCTTAATTATTATATAAATAACAAGAAAACAAACTTTACTCAGCTATTTACATTCAGAGGTAAATGAATCAGACGTAGAAAAAATTATAAATAATATCAAAACAAATGCCACTGGATATGATAATATAAACATAGAACTCTATATTACACACATTGTAAACTTTTGTTTAAAAAATAGCGTTTTCCCTGAAATATGGAAGAAAGCATTAGTGACACCACTTCCTAAAGTAACAGATCCTAAAGAACTAAAGGATCTTCGCCCCATAAGTATACTGTGCACTGTGTCCAAGATTTTAGAAAGAATTATGGAAAATCAAATTAAAGATTTTTTAAAAGAACATGATATTTTACCCATAACGCAATCTGGCTTTCGATCAGGATATAGCTGCAATACTACACTTCTCGACATGACAGATGATATATTTAGAGCTACAGATGATGGTACCTAACTTAACTGCACTGATTCTTTTAGATTTTTCCAAAGCTTTCGATACCATTAATCAAAAAATATTGCTTTCAATTCTTTCATTTGTTGGATTTGATATCAAAGCTATTAAACTAATAGAGAATTACCTTTTAAATAGATCACAAATAGTTACTTATGAAATAAGATCCTCTAATTCCATAGATGTAAAGCAAGGAGTTCCACAAGGGTCTACACTTGCAATATTAATTCATGTTTAAATCATTGTAAATTTCATATGTATGCTGACGATACTCAAATTTATATTAATTTTTCACACAATCATTCAAATGAAGCTATGAATAATATAAATTCAGATTTAGCGAACCTTGTATAATTCTCTAAAAAACATGCACTTAAAATTAATTCTTCAAAATCATATTTCATGTTATTCGGGAAAAAGTTACTCAGGAATTCGCTGTAAAAGTTGGAGATGAGGTTCTATTACAATGCAATGTATGTAAAAATTTAGGTGTTTTATTGGACAGGGATTTACGCTTCGAAGAACATATAGCACGATGCATACAAAAAGCTTATTGCAATTTATAAATTTTATATGCAAATAGGTATTGTCTTAGTAGAGATTTAAAAATACTGCTGTGTGATTCTTTGGTATTATCATGTTTCAATTATTGCGACTCTTTATATGACTTTTGCATAACGGAATTTGTTAAATCACGTATACAGAAATGCAAAATTCATGTCTTAGATTTATTTTTGGTATACGTAGAAGACAACCGATATCACACACTCTACAAACTGCTGGGTGGCTCAACATGTCTAATAGACGTAAATTACATACATCTGCTTTATATCATAAAATTATAAAGCTAGAAACTCCACCTTACCTGTTTAAAAAAATTTGCTTTAAAATATAACATTATTGTATTATCTTCCGGTCAATATCTTGTATATTGAAATTGTTTTTTTGGTAGCGTATCAAATAGAAATTAATTACATTATATCCATTCTGTTAGGGCTAAATGGAAGAACAGACGACTATTTAATAGTCGAACTGAATTTATGCCCCTTTTTCCATTAATTGTTAAGTATACTTTACACTTTATTTTTTAAAAAATCGATTTATTCTAATAGTGTAAATAATATGTGTTTTTATTGGAAAATAAATGTATTATGATTATTATTATTATTTTTTTTTTCTGCGTTAGCGATGCTGGACAGTTCTCCCGTGTCTCCGATATTCTCACAGGGGAAGCGCCAGCGAATTATCTACAACCACTCCCCACATCCCGCAGGGTTAGTGGTTATAGATTCCAGAATCGTGTGCCCTAAGTAGACGCAGGGACCCTAAGACGACTGCCTTCTGCATTTGGCCTGCCAACCATTCGGCTGATTTTTGGCAGGCCGGTATGGTCTTCAATGCTGAGAGCAGCGTAGGCCTCATCCCACCGAGAACGCCGATTATCGATTTTATTATCGATATTATTATTATTATTATTATTATTATTATTATTATTATTATTATTATTATTATTATTTCACTACTTTATCTCAGCTGAGCTGGTAAGCTGGTATGTCCTTAGAGTCAGGGAGAAACTTCATTCTATCCTGCTCCGTTTAAGAATTTTCTCGTTATGTGGCACCTTTGGAGGATTGCTATTTTTTGTATGACAACGTAATGAAAGCTTGGTAGGCCCAGTTTTTCTATGTTTTTCTTTAACTGGTTTGTCATAACTCCTTCCACTGAGATCACAATAGGGACTATTTCCACTCTGTCAAGGTTCCAGATGTGCTTAACTTCGATGGCTAAATTTATTATTATTATTATTTTTTTTTTTTTTTTTGTTAAAAACCAGTCACCCTTCTCTGTGGCTCCGATTCTCACCGAGGGGAGCTGGTAGTACCGGCAGTCACTCCCCACACCGTGGGGTAAGTGACTACTGGGTCCGGGAATCGTGTGCCCTGAGTAGACGTAGCGAACCGAGGATGACGGCCTTCTGCATCCTACCGGCTAAGATCTCTGCCGAGTTTCGGCATGCCGGTATGATCTTCAGTTATTATTATTATTATTATTATTATTATTATTATTATTATTATTATAAACTGCAAATAATAAATTAAATCTTGCCGTAGGGCATTTATTGATAGTGTCATAGTTATGTTTAAAAGTGAATTATTTATTATTTGTTTGCTTATAGTTATATTGTCTATAGTTACCATTATCTGATATACGATTTGTTGTATTAGACAATGGTAACTATACAAATATCGTTTCTATTTTCACCATCCAATAATGAAAATATTCGTCTTAAGATATTTCGTTCGTGCTGTAAGAAATATTAAGTACATCGGAAACATAACACACATTTCTGCCGCATTACCGCTTTACTAATTTGTTAGTCCTCCTCATGTAAAAAGTTAATACAATTTTTATATAGTAATTTAAAGGTATAAAAGTGTAAAGTAAAAAACTATTAATCACGGCTGGTTGATTATATTTTTACGTTAATTAAATAACTCAAACATTTTTTCATACTCACGTCTAACATCGGTAGCAAATTAAATGGGATAGAACTAAACAGCTGAGTAAAAAGTGTTAACGCTCGACCTGACAATGATGTCTTATTTTATTTAGGTCTGTCTCAACATGAAATAAAAACTTAAAAGAGAGATCAATCGCTATGATTGATCAAGTCATGCCCAGTGTCTTCTTTAATATGCTTCTTTACCTTGAACCTGCCATCTGGTACACTAATTTCCTTACATTGTTTTAAACAAATAATAATGACCGTGGGTGGCGCAACAATGTAAAATAGAAGTGCACCTCTTCGGGGCTTCGGTGAATGAGTTCATAAACATTTCGCGGTTAAAATCCAGTGAGGTCTGCTTTATTTTGGTTTCAATTCTTTGTCTGTTTAATAAGATTTGATCTGAGGAGCCTCCACAAGTATTGACGTTTTGTATGCTCTTCAAGCGAGTCTTCGTTGTCTTGCCAAAAATTTTAGATGTTATTAAATGACGTGACTGGATTGAAGTAAACATATTTGTTACCGGGGTCCACAGAGGGAGTCACAGAATAAAATATGGTAGAAGATATGTTTCTTTTTCTGGACAGTATAAATCATTGCTGACAGTAATAAAATGGCGGCTAGTTCTATAAACGAATGAAGGAATTAAACCGTTGAAAAATATTTGCAATTTCCTCAAAATTTGTTAAACTACTAGCTTCTTGCTGCTGCTGACAGTTTCGAAGGTTGTCTTCTGCATAAAGAATTAAGTGTTTATACTGACGTTCCGTGAGTAACGGTACGTACTTATACTTAAATATACACGTGTGTATTCCAGAGATCAACCCCCGAGGATTGGGCTAAATATTATTTATTAAAATATTGCTAATTAACAACAAAGACAAGATATAGTATAATTAAATGCAAATGCAAATTCCCTACAATGTAAGAGTAATCTAAAATAGAATTGAGGAAATGAATATATTACTAGCAAAAAATACTCGTAATTATTTCAAACTCTTACTAAAGACTTATCATAGATAAGTACAAAAACATATATCTCTCTAATCAAAATACTTTGCTGGCGATATGCCACGAACAACATTGAATTAAAACAGAGAAATATGCACATTACGTACAGGTAACTGTCACAATAATGTTAATTTACTTTTAAACTTTGAAAGAAGTAGCACTGAAGAGTGTATCCTTGGTGTAGGATACCGAAACACGTGTATGTGAAAGTTTCTAAAGTTTTTGGTAAGTGTTTTTGTTCTTAGTGATTTTTTGGTTTTGTTGAACAGGATAATTTAAAATTAAAATTAACATTATTGTGACAGTTACCTGTACGTAATGTGCATATTTCTTTCCTTTAATTCAATGTTGTTCGTGGCATATAGCCAGCCAAGTATTTTGTTTAGGAAGATATATGTTTTTGTACTTATCTATGATAAGTCTTTAGTAAGAGTTTGAAATAATTACGAGTATTTTTTTGCTAGTAATATATTCATTTCAGAATTCTATAAAGAATATGTTTCAAGTCTTAGAATGTCATAAAACGTCGAGATTGTAAATTTGAGCGAAAAAATTTGTGTCTGTCTGCCGATGCCGGTCTGTCGGTCTGTCGCTAAGTAACTTTTTTTGTGCGCACGTTTTGACTGGAACGGTTTAAGATATTGACTTGAAATTTGGTACACATATGTATCATGGCGAGATCTGGAACCAGATTATATTCTGCGCTAACTCCGGTGAAGGGCTGTGGGTTAAATAGGGGCAAATAAAGAAAAACAAGTAAAGCAAGCTGGTAAAAGTACAGAAACTTGAGATTAGGTCTATATAATAGAAACCAAGACCCCAATTTTTTTAATAATATTTTCCACCCCTCCACCACCCCCAGTTCATCATTAAAGGGGCTGATAAAATAAAATCGAGATATTCACTTGAAATTTTGGTATACGTATTATAACGACACTGAAATTGGTTTATATTTTGAGATGATTTCGTTGAAGAGTTACGGTTAAAAGGGGTAAATAGGGGAAAATAAGTAAAGCGTTGGTAAGAGTACAGAAACTTGGAATTTGGCATATAAATATACTAGCAGGCAAGGTCTTAGTTTTTTTATAACATTTTTCGACACGTCCACCATCCCCACTCCATCATTAAAGGGGTTGGCAAAATAAAATTGAGAATTCACTTGAGAATTGGTACGCGTATGTATTATAACGACATCTGGAACTAGATTATATTTTAAGGTGATGCCGTTGAAGGGGTGGGGGTAAGTAGGAGTAAATGGAAGAAAATAAGTAAAACATGCTGGTAATAGTACAGAAACTTGAGATTTGGTGTATATATTAGACGCCAAGGCCTCAAATTTTTTTGTAATATTTTTCACTCCCCCCACCTCCACTCCATTATTGAAGGGGTTGATAAAAAAAAAAATGAGATATTCCCTTGAAATTTAGTATACGTATGCATTGTAATGGCATCTGATTGAGATGATTCCAGTGAAGGGGTGGAGGGTAAATAGAGGAAATTAGTAAAGCAAGCTAACTAACAAGAGTCTAGAAACTTAATTTTTGGCGTATATTCTAGATATTAAAATTTTATTACTAATTATTTTCACATACTAGAGTGCAAATATAGTCAAGATGTTTTCCTTTAAAGTGCCATGGATGGGAAATATGGATGTGGACGTATTTATTCCTTAGGCAGCGTTTTTATCAACCTGATCAGTAAATAGTAGGCCGGATACTCAAAGTTAGACATAATTCTTAGACCGGAATTGTAGTAAAATTAGGAGTACTTAGTTTGTATAGAATTGTAAAAAGTTATAAATTCCAAATGGTGAATTCAATATGACTGCTATAATTGCACACTTTAATAGACTGACATGAAATTTATTATATGTGAAGATCAGTTTTTTTGATGTCGAAACCTAATAATTTAAGGCAATAAGCACTATCGATATTGATGTGGGTGTAGAAATGAAAAAATAACTAAATCGGCCATAATTTTAATCGACCTCAATATCGATATCCAGTAGTAATATCAATTAATATCAATTAACAGCGATGGTGAAATTTTCTTTCATGAGTTTTAGTGATTTAAAAATATATACAGGGTGTCCCAGAATTGAGTTCCCGGACGGGAACCTGTAATTCCTGAGTTCATATTGGGCCCATATAATTCAATTTACCTTAGTCGAAATAAGCATCCCTGTACATTTTGTCAAAGTGAGACAGAAAAAGATTGTTTTTCCAATAATGTCCGTTATATTGAAGATAAAATTTTCAAAAGTTGATGGGAGCTGTATCACTATAGGTACTCTATGTGAACTTGATAACAACCAAATATTTTTAGTTTACAGTAGAAATCGAGATAGAACGTTCTTTAAACTTTTTAGATAATCCATTGACAAGAAAAGGTCCCATTCTAGAAATCGATATTTATAGAAAACACACTTTTACTGACAGACTCATACATGCAAATAGTAATCAATCCTGGAAGATAAAAATGTCAGCTGTTCATAGCTATGTCCATAGATTGTTATCATTAAAGTTAAATCATGTCAATTTTGAAAAAGAAATTACAACCCTTAAAATAATAGCAAAAAACAATGGACATCACACATCTCTCATAGACAAGCTAATTAAGAACAAACAAAGAAAGTTGTTTAAAAAACATTTTTATAACGCACCCAAAGAAAATAAAAAATGGCGTAGTATTAATTTTGTAAAACATATTAGCAACTCAATTTGTAAAAGGTTAAGTAAACTTGGCATTAATACCGTTTCCTCGAATGCAAACAACTTAGGTCGCTTGTTGATTAACAACAAAGAAAAAACTAAAACTTACAAAAAGCTGGAGTATATGAAATAAATTGTAAAGATTGCCATGCTATATATAGGTCAGAGTGGTCGCAGCTTAGATGTACAGGTAAAAGAACACAAAAAGTCAATTTTAGGTAATAAAAAATCAACTGGTTTCGCAGAACATTGTATAGACAATAACCATTTTTTCAACAGTAGTAGTATTAAACATTTGCACAATGTCAATAAGGGAAATAGGTTAGACATGCTTGAAATTTTGGAAATCAAGAAGGCCTTAAATAAACAGAAAAACGTTACTAACACACAAACTAAACTTTATAATACCCCCATAATAGACACCATACTAAAAAAAATTAAACATACCCACCCAGAAATAGTAATTAAAATTTAAATTAAATTTCTAGTAGTAGCTATATTAGAAATAATATAATAAAATGTTAATTAGGTTATCTATACCTCTAATTAGGTTATCTATACCTCTCAAATCCTATAAATATCTTGTAATGGTCACTTTTAGGTTAATTGTTATAACTCTTCATATACATATAGCAGAGAAATCTGAATAACAATTGTGAAACAGTAATACCAAGTGTTTTTTATTCCTTATTCTATTTAGTATGTTTCACCAAGAACCTACCACGGACTCAGTTCAATTAAATATCTCTTGTCTCTAATTTCACAATAATTAATATTTAACTGACTGTAATTTTTTAATCACTCTGTAAAATTAGGGAATACTTGAATATTTTTATAGGTCATTGAAAGGACTGCAAAAAAGTTATTCTTAAAAATGATTGTAGTACCAATCAAGATACAAGAAGTTATAATTTTTTCCTCCATTTCTATTTAACATTTATTTACAAATCTAGAATAAACTGTTTATTCTAAAAAATACATTAATAACAAATGCTCCACATGCCGTCCACCTGTTTCAGTACACAAATTAATACTTTTAAAATTTTGTGTAATATCAACGAAAAATCAAGAATTATCATTTTTTCTCTGTAAGTCATATGTGCTTGTGAAACAGGAAATCTGTCACGTTTGAGTAACTAAAGATATTTGGTTGTTATCAAGCTTACATAGAGTACTTATAGAGATACATGTGCCATGAAAATTTGAAAATTTTATCTTCAATTTAACGGAAATTATTGGAAAAAACATTTTCTGTTTCACTTTAAGATAATGTACTTCCTCGGGAATGCATTTTTGGACTAGGGTAAGTTGGGTTATACAGGTCCCATATGAACTCAGGAAGCACAGGTTCCCGTCCGAGAACTCAATTCTGGGACACCCTGTATATTTTCATGAAACTGCACCACTTGTGCATGGCTGAGACGGGAACGCAAACAGAATTAGCCAGTTAAATAAAGGAATTTAATGAAAAAATCCATCAACCGCGATGTTGAAATATTTCTTTCTATTTACATTTGCCCTTAGGCAATTTCAGGTCAACCAATATTCGCTGAGAATTATTGGCAACTTTTTATAAGGTTAGGTAAACTCTGTTACGTGAAATGCTTTTTTCACCAAACAGTTACTGTCATTTTAACATAATATTGTATGTGATTTGTTTATATTTACGTTCACTACCCGCAATATGTTTTTTGGCGCGCTATTGTTATTTATATATGTACGCACAAAGTAAACGAAACGTGAAAATTTAAATATTAGTCTAGACTATAATCTCAAATATGAGAAAAACGTTATGGATATAGACATACGCACTTATTCCACCATCTCTGTGTTACGATAAATTTATTGTTACATGGAATAATAATATAATTAAGAACCCGTTTTTGCCATTAAAATTTCGAAGGCCAAAAACTATCAATATTAACTATTAAAGTATGTCTAATAATTATTATAATTCGTAATAAAATTGTACTTTGCTGGCCGACAGACAGCAATAACAATAAATCAAGTCGGTAATGTAATTCGTGAGCGTAAACGTAATTTTTGGCAATGAATACAGCGCGGCGGACTTTGGCGCCAGGCCGTATCACAGGCATTGTTGTGCTATGTTAGTCTTAGTAAAAAATGGGAGTAAAATAGTAAAGCAAATATAATTTGGCAAGTTACTAGTTTAGAATTGGACTAGATTCGAAAGCATATAATACAATCGATCCAATATCAGTTTGAAAATTATAAAAAAAAAAACGACAAAGCGATAATTCATAACACTAGCGATGTCATAAGTCCCGACCGATCATTTTTAAAATCATTTTTTAATTATTGTAAATATTGTTTTACTACTTTATGTTAATTGACAGATATAATGCAAATTATTTATTTATAACAAAAGATGTTAGTTGAATGAACAACTCCATTAATGATTCAATGAAAGTAAATAAATATCATTTAACCTACGGCTATGCTACCGGCATTATTAAGAATGAACCAAGAGCAGATAATAATTTAATTATTGTTTTACTACTTTTATTAATTGATAGATATAATGTAAATTATTTGTTTATAATTTGAAAAATATTATAAAGAAATCTAACGCCTTGGCTTCTAGTCTGTATATTCACCAAATTCAACATTTTCGTAGTCTTACTAGCTTGCATTAATTCCCACACAGCACAATGATTGGGCTTGCCTTTAGATGTCCCAATATCCCAATATGTATGCTTTTCGGCACTCTCTTGGTCATCCCAATGTCAACTTGTTATCGGATAAAGGCAATATGACGGACGTATTGAAGGATATCTGACGTATATAACTAGAGACGTACCAGGACGTATCAGGGCATTTCGGGACATCGTAAGTACTACTAATGGGTATCCATAGGGACATTTTAGGATGTACAAGTTACATACTGAAACGTCCCAGGACGCCCTAATATATTACCCTCTTAACTTTCGATATATTAAATATTAGCCAGAAGCAAACACATTTTTAGAAAAAAGTACTTACACGTAAGTAATTTTTTTGTTTTTTGTAAAATTGTAGTTTCTCTGACGGTGGCTAACACACTGAAATGATAGAAAATACTATATTATGTTCGAAAATATCTTAACATTCTTTTGAACTGACCAAAACATAGAAAAATTACACATTAAGTTATTTAATCTTAAAAGCCAAGAAATTATAAACACCTAGGGGTTATAGGAAGCTAAATATGTATATTTAATATTTAAAACAAAACTCGTTTGTAATATCAAAAAGCAAAGTTCTTAGAAAAATGTAAAATAACATTTATTTCTCACACTGAATAATATAAAAACATGTTTCTATCATGTAATTGTTTCTACTTTTCTACTCTCTTCTTTACCTCGCTTTTCTTTTTCCCTTCTCAGATTCCTTTAACAACTCCTTTTCTTCACATTTTACAGTATTATAACCATTCATGGTTGCATCTAAAATAAACATTTACTAATTACTTGAGTCAGTATTAACAACAAAAATTTAGTGTGTATGAAAACTGGGTTGGTAAACATAATAGAGAGTCCTAAGGAAACAGGTTTATATTGAAGCATTAATAATAATAATTTACCGTATTAGAAATTGAAATCCTGTATTACGACTGTGAATTTTAATGTATAATGCCTTCAAAAACCTATCTATCTATCCATACACACGTTACATATGGCTGTGCCTGCGAAGCCATTTGCACAACACCATTCATAAACCAATAACCGTTTTGTAAAATTTACTCTCTATATGAGTATCTCAAGAAAACAAAAGGAAAGAATATATGTCATGATCAGGACAGATTTACAAATGAACTGAAAATCTATTCACACATATTCTGCTTGATACATATTTCCTTTAAGAGTGTAATGCAAGTTTCAAACAATTATCTTGGTGCTAAATAGTTTTTACATACCTATTTTCATACGTAGCTTATCGTCAACCTTCACAACACTATGACCTGGTTCACCTTTCCTCTCCAAGCTGGCTTCGCAACATTCAATTCTTGGGCCAAGTAAGTTTCATTTTGTAGGTTTGTTGGTTATAGAAACCAAGGGAGCCAGAATTTTTGTTTAATACCATAAATCTATTAAGTTCCTTTTTTAGCTTCCTTTGGCATCCTGAAAGTTAATAGAATTGTAGATATTAAATTTGGACAGCTTCCAGCACGAGTTTCATAAGTAATTAAATCTTCAATCAGATAGCTTCTCATATTAAAAGTTTTATAGGTTATGTTATGTTTTTATATGGCTTGTACTTATTTTTTACAGATTCGAACAAAAACACTCAAAACTGAATTAAACAGATAAAACACAATCAAAAGTGTTAAAAATACTACCTGCAACCACTAAAAATTTACATTATTTGACGTAGACAAATTAACTAATATTCCAAGCTTGTTGTGAGTTTACACTCAAGAATGCCATAGATACAATAGAAAATCAGGTTTATAATATTTCATGTGGTCGCCGGAAATCGTAATGGCGCCTTATTTGAACGCATTAAAGAAAAATATTGGGTCACAGTCACAGGGAGATTTGGGGACCTTCACTGGACGTCCTTTTTTAATCCCGATGTCAATCCACAGTTAATGTCAAAATGAAGCCAGTTCAAGATATCCACCTGGCCTCCGTTTGAAGGATATCCTGGGACATAATAAATGGGACGTCCATTTCTCTATCTACTTTACGTACTGGGATATCAAGGTACTTCAATTTGACATCCCATATTTCGATGGTGCTGTGTGGGTCGTTTTTCCCTATTTACCCTTATTTACCCCCCCAACCCTTCATCGGATATGTTAAAAAAACTATCCACTTCCAGACCTCGTTATAATGCATACCTGTATAAAATTTCAAGTCAATATCTCAACCCCTTCCAGAGAAAACGTGCGGACAAAAAGGGTATATACCGACAGAGAGAATATTTTCTTTCGTTGAAATTTAATATCTCGACGTTTCATGACATTCTTAGCATATTTAAACAAACAAAAATTTTGATTTTTTTTTACCACTACGAGGATGTGGGAGTAATGAAAATTCCTAATAATTCGTTTCTCTTCCCGCAATATCCCTTAATACTTCTTCCTCATTTTCATAGATTTCATTGATCGACCCAAATTCTCATCTTTACGGACATTCTAGTGTGCGTTAGCTTGTTCATTTCAGGGTTACTGCTGTTCTACGTTCTGATTTAAGTTGGCCAACGGCCATAGTGTCAGTGGTTTTTGCGGAGTTTCGGCATAGTCGATTTCGGCGGTGCCGGACCGCCGGCAATACCTGGAGAGCAAGAGCACATCTCGTACCTACTCTAGACGATCATAAATTGGGCACTAACACTATGGCATACTGGCTCACCTTGGCTGTGACTCTAAACAGTCGATAGTTCTTTGCGCTGTGGATAACGTCGAGGCAATTGTTGACTGTTAATTCCTCCTATGCATTAGATTGGACGAAATATAAAGATCACTGACAAAACCAAAGGTGTAAAGTGTCCAATAATGTTTATAATTTTAGTTTATTGCTCAAATTCTTCAATATTTAATTTTCTGTAAAACTACTAGTTCTTGAAAAGAGAGTCACACTAATACAGGGCGTTGAAATGAGAATACACCAATTAGTTAGGGAAATGGGGTGCAAATTCGATGACGAAAAGTTACCATCTGCCAATCGAAGAGAGCATATAACTACGAAAATTTTTCTCTCTGAAATTTTTTGGTATGGTGAGAGAATATAGAGGGGCGGATATTTTTTTTAAACTAATTGTTACCGATATCTGTCTACATAGGTAGTTAGTATATGTACCTGACATACCCCAATTACACTGTCAGATGAAAATTCCGGTCGGTGCGCGGTAGAGGACATTTTAAAGAAAGATTTTTTTTTATTCTCTCCACGGCGTCCCAAATATGTTCCTAGATCTCTTTTTGATTCTTGCAGATTTTACTTTTGAATTTTACTTTACATTAGCAGATCAGTATACAGAGTGTCTCAACTGTTCTCTCATAGATCTTCCTTGCACTTTCACTGTAAATAGCTATTTACCTGTGAAGCGGTTAATAAATAAAAGCTTCAGGTGAAACGGAAATGGAAGCTCGCTAAAGGTCACAACAAAACAGCAAATAATGACACCTGAAACATCTTCCTTCTATAGAACACAGAGATCAAAACAAAGAATCACATTGAAGAAATATCATCTATGCACACTGCTAGATTCAGAAACAGAAGACTTAGAGGAAGAATAAATAAGCTAATCATACGCCGATTTACTGCCCTTTTTATATAATTGTTGCACATTCTATAGGATGCTCTTCGCAGTTTTTTTTATAAATAATATTAGTTTAAGACATTTTTTGTTTAATTACGAAACAAGAAAAAATTCTGTAATTTTTTATTATTTAAAAAATTTATAACTTTTTCATTTATTGATCGATTTTCTTCAAAAATAATAAGGTTCTTCCCCTAGCTAACCCTAACTTACTGTCCAAATTTCAATACAATTCGACTTTTCGTTCTTAAGTTATCGTGCTTACAGGAAACGTGACGGACGGACAGACAGACAGACGGGCGGATAGACGGACGGACATTTCGAAAGTTGTTCAGAATTCGATCACCAACACAGTTATATGAATATGTTTTCTCTACGAGCAATATTACCGGTTTTAGAAATGTACCGATGATGCGAATGCTCTTCGTCTTGTATTTGCGAAGAGTATAATACAGATGATGATAAATGGAAACTTAAAAGAAGCATTTCACAAACACCTACACTGCCCATCCTACATCTTACACTATTCGTCATGTAGCTCTCGCTGCTGGCAAAAAGTATGTCCAATGTCTAATCCGGCATACGTAGGGGTCCGGCTGTATATAAAAATATCCAGATTGGATATCAGGAAGTGGCAGAAATACCTACCGTACGCTGGCTAATCAATCAATCAATCAACTACTAATTTTAGAAAAAAGAGTCAAATAAAAGTTGCCTCCATCCTATCTTTTCTGCTTTTTTATATACTGGGTATCTATTTCGAAATATAAAAATGGTTCCAGCTTGCTGTGGTTACACCCTAAAATTCACTGTTAACAAATATGTAGTGATTATTTGACTCATCGTAAACTAAGGAGGTATCATTTTGTGGAGGCATTGCACCAATTAAATGCCATTATTGACAGTAAATCTAGTATCTAGAGAGGCATTACCACTGTAGTGCCGATCTAGACACTTTTAGCTGTAATAATACTATGTAGAGACTGGCATGTGGCATGTTTTATTTCGGAAATAATTTCCGCAAATATGATTTGTGCTTTTAAATTTTATCTATAAATTATTAACTGATCTTACGTCAAGAGTTAATGTAACTCTTGTAAAATGTAATAACATTGTTTTACGGTATCGTTAAAAAGCAACAACACTAGTAATTCCGGAATCAATACTTGTTCATTGCATTTATTCAGTTTTTCAGAAAGTATTCTTACAATTCTTACATCCAAAATATTGTAAGCAAAATCTGAGGCTTTGGCTTCTGGTACATACACCAAATCACTTTCTGTACTCTTGCTTTAATTATTGTCCCTTATTCCCCCTATTCATTGTAAAAATTAACCGACCTAACCACATCCGTTATTCTTCTTCTTAAGTCAGCTATATCGCGTGGCTTAGTTCTGTATACCATACTTTTCACATATTCCCTTAGAAAGAAATCTAAAGGTCTAGGCGAGGGTGTAGGATTACTAGAACGTGCTGGCGATTCTAGCGATCCTCGTCTCCCTAGCTACCGATTTCAAAATGCTAAGTCGAGGTATTGCCGGAATTCAGTAATAGGTGCTGCTACATCCTGGTGGAACTATATTACATCCGCTGGAACATTTCGGTTTGCTTGAGCAGGATATAAGTTTGCCAAAGCTGACACGACATTATTTTGTTGCAGAGCTAAATAATTATCTATATTCAAATTGCAATGAATGAAAAAGAGACCAATTACATGGTTTCCAATTATCCCCGCCCAAACATTAACCTGTTCAGGATTTTGCGTATGTAATTCTCTCATCCAATGAGGATTTCCATTAGCACAGTAGCGACAGTTTTGACGATTAACATGTCAATGGAGAAAAAAGTGGACTCATCCGAGAACAAAACATTTTCTGGTTGGATAACATTGTTATTTAACCTTTGTATCATTTGTTCACAAATATACGTTTTTCTATCAAAATGGTCTTCAGTAAGCTCCTGAGGTGGGGTCAGTTTATAGGGATGCATTCTATTTTCCATAATACGCGAATAATTGAGAAACATTCAATGCCGAAGCTGCTTGTTGACTTGAACTATGTGGGTTTTCTGCAAACTCAAGCAGTATATCTAATTTGGCATCATTACTCATTGCATTGTAAGCTTCTTTCTTTATCTTTATTTTTTTTATAATTTACCTGCCGTACATGTCCATTTTCGTGAAACTGCTTTTTAATTTTGCTAATTGTACCTTGGCATATAGGAGGCAAATCAGGAAATTTATCTTGAAATAGGCGAGCAACTTCGTCCTATGATCGCATTCTATCTCCGTAACCAACCGTAAAATTATTATTTTATGCACTTCGTTTAAAAAAACATGTTTAGAAATTGCTGTTAGCAAAACTCAAACACTACGCAAAACATTGACAACTATTTATTGCTGTCAATCACTACGGCCCGGCGTTTTCAATAAAAATGGCAATGTCAGCTATGAATAATTTTTATGTTTTTATGTCTTCTTTTTAGTTGATAATGTTGAAAAAAAAAACTAAAGTTGTTTTCGCTAGCCTGCAAAAACGAAACGCTGGCGCTGTAAGTTTTTGCGTTTTTCGTTTGTTATAACGAATTTCTCCAGACTGTTAAGTTTTTGCAGTAAATATTAAAACTCATAGAATTACTAAATAAAGAATGAGAAGAACTTTCAAATGAGGTATCACAAGCCCGTACTCCCCATTTAAAAATTTAGGGGTTGCAACTGCCACTCAAAGGGGGTTGAATTTAGAGATGAATTTTGTACGTTGCAGGTTGTCATTTCAGAATCCAAAATCAACGTGTCACGGGATTTTTTATAAATATGCACGATAATTGAGATACTGAATTTATTTCAGGTGGCTGTTCCACGCTGTATGAGTACCAAATTTCAAGTCAATGTTCCTGAGAAAATGTGCGCACAAAAGAAGTTACAGATCGACCGACTGACAGACATTTTTCCGCTCAAATTTTAAATCTCGACGTTTTATGACAGTCTAAGCCTATTTCAATTAAAAAAAAGATTACTTTGCATCCAATTCACTACGTGGATGTGTAAGTAATTAATCCTCTCCCAGCTACACAATTTTCTACGCATTGTGTACAGGTGTGGAAGCATTTGATGACAGTCATTAAAAAGTGACAGATTTTATGAACTCGTAGAGCTTAGATATTGGAATATTTCTATGGTATTTAAAATAGAATTATATGTTCTGCTTAGACTCATAAAAGCATATTAGTAAACGAAATTGTTGAAGCAATAAATATCAAGATAATCCAAAATTATGACTGAAATCGTGGTTAACGTTCAAACTCTGGGTACGCCAGAAGAGTTAGCAATGTCCGCCTAGTTCTTGCAGTTAATACCATCGTGCTAACCGCTTACAGTACGCCTGCCATACATCACTTAACATTATACAGGTTGGTTAGTTGCCGAATTCCGAATGTCGATAACAATCATTATTTATTATTCAGTTTTCTTCGATTTATAGCCATTGTAATTCTAATTCGAAATTGGCCGGTTTTTTGTTTTGAACGCTATTTGAGAAAATATTATTTAGAATAATTAACATCGGTATCATATGTATGAAATCAGTAGCGAATATCTAGAATATATTAACGATAGAATTATGTCTTTGTTTATTTGCATTAAATATTAAATTCTTTATTTTGGACTCAACCATTATTGTACTGAAAAGCAATGTTTTTCTATTTAAGTATAATATCTCTTATAGAACAGGAGCCATAGTGCATTATTTACCTGACATATTTGTAACCGAGTCTAATAATCCTTCGTTTGACTGTTTAGACATTAAACGCTTTTCCGAGGCTGAAGTTTGCATGGCGTTAAAAAGAATTAAACCTAAACTTACTGCGGGCCCAGATGGAACTCCAGCATTTCTACTGAAAGACTGTGCCAGCATTTTTGCATATCCTCTCTGCATAATTTTTAATTGATGTCTTAGGAAATGCTATTTTCCTGATATTTGGAAATACTCCAAAGTGTGCCCTGTGTATAAAAAAGGTGAAAGAAATGATGTTACCAATTATAGACCGATAACAATCATATGTAACTTTGGTAAAGCTTTCGAAATCCTGCTACATGATAACATTTATGCACATGTTCAACTGAAAATATCTACGCAACAACACGGTTTTATGAAAGGTCGCTCCACCGTAACGAACTTAATCTGCGCTACTCAGTACATTGCTGAATCAATTGATTCTCAAATACAGGTAGACTCAGTCTATACTGACTTTTCTAAGGCGTTTGACAGACTGAACCATAGGAAACTTCTCTGTAAACTTGACAAATTCGGATTATCTGACGGTTTACTTCAATTTCTTGAGAGTTACTTGACTGATAGAGTTCAGTTCGTATCATATAATGGATATAAATCTGTTGAATACCGAGCCACGTCAGGAGTACCCCAGGGATCAATACTTGGACCCTTTTTCTTTAATATTTTTATTAACGACATCAGTGATCACTTAGACGTATATTTCTTAATATATGCCGATGACGTCAAGATGTTGCATAGGATTAATGATTTTAATGACTGCAAAAAACTTCAAAACAACTTGACTAAGTTATCGGCTTGGTGCGATGAAAATGATCTTCACCTAAATGTTGGCAAGTGCAATGTTATGAGTTATTCAACCAAGGAATCCCCAATTATATATAATTATAATGTTGATGGCGACATGCTGAACAGACCATCTACGTTCAAGGATCTAGGTGTAACTTTTGATAAAAAATTAACCTTCGCTAACCATATTGATGCTGTAATTTCGCATGCATACAGAATGTTAGGCTTCATTTTTCGTAACAGCCATGATTTTAATGATGCGAAAACCTTAAAGATGCTTTATTTTGCTTTCTGTCGGTCTAAACTGGAGTATGCTTCACTTGTCTGGCAATCTGGGTATAATTCTCATAATGATAAATTGGAAAACATTCAGCGCCGCTTCCTGAAATTTTTAAACTGGAAAACTGATGGTACATATCCACCAATTGGAGCTTCTCAAAATCAATTACTTGAAAAATTTGATATTACTAGTCTTTCCGAGGGGCGTGAGTCCTTTGCTTTGCGTTTTCTAGATAAAATTATGCATAATAAAATAGATTGTAGTGAAATATTAAGCCAACTGAACTTCTATGTCCCACGGATTAATTCTCGTCAATCTCATACTTTTTATTTATCCACTCCTAGATCTAACGTATTAAAGTTTTCTCCTCTTTTTAATATTTGTACTAGTTATGATACTCATTGCAGTGAATTGGACATATTTGCCTAGCAGTCAGAAATTTTATCTACTGTTGTGCAGTCTAATCGCCTTCATAACTTCTATTTGTACTTTTTAGTTAGGTTAGGTTAAGTTAGTTTAGATTTCCATCCTATAAATGGTTTTGTACTGTTGGATGATGTATGATTAAATAAATAAATAAATAAATAAATAAATATTTGTATCAGCTGGTGACATTGTTAATCGTATTCCTTAAAATATGGCAGATAATAAAAATGAAACATATTCTTTATAGGACTTTGGAATCAGCGGAAATAAAACTATCTATGAGAACTCCGCTGTTTGCAAAATCCTATAAAGAATATGTTTCATTACTATAAGCATACAAATAATAAATAATTCAGTTTTAAACATAACGAAAATGACACGGGAAATCTTATACTCCCAGTCAAAATAGACATTCAACTTCATAATTATTCGCATAGAACTGAAAATTGGTACAGGCCTTAATACACTATTACAAATGAAACGTCAAAAGTCTCCACAGATCCCATGTCGGATACAAATTTTATTCCAGGTCAAAAGTCACAAATATCGGGTTTTCGCACATTTCTCGTAAACGATAAGTTTTATCGTAAAAATAGGTCATACAAAGTTTATAGATGCAATTAACTATAGAAACTGTTTTTATACTTTTTTGCTACGAATCATCATTCATGAGGTATTGCGATTTGAAAAGTTGGGAACGTCGTATTCTGCATAATATGCACACATTCCAAGCCACCTATGAGGTAGTGTACTGTTAGTTATTACCAAAGTGGAACGGATTATTGTTGACTTTTAAAAATCATCGTATGATTAATAATCTTCGAATTCCACTTTATGGGTCATGTCTTCTTCGCGTTCCTCTTCTTCGCCTTCTTTCTCTCCTGGATATCTGGATATCCTGTGTAAATTGTTCTAACAAAAACAAATGGATCAGTTATCTCCTCAACGATATCATAAGTATTCTCATCTGTCGTATTTGATTCAACATTGGAGCAAGGCCTTGGCAATTGGTACATACTGATGAACAAAATAATTCGCCTTTTTTGCAGCCGCTGTTATTACTACAACTCTCCTTGTAATTACAAAAAATAGTTTTAAGATTTTCTGAAGCGCCTGTTCCCGCCTGGGAGAAGAGTTTGAATTGGCTCCAAACTGTTGTCTATTAATTTCCATCCCCACTTTTGGGTCCAGTTCGTTGCCTAGCCATATTTTAATTTGACAGTAGACAAGATATAAATGTTGATAAGCAGCAGCAGATGTTGGAGGAAGACGGGATAACTGTGCTCCTTTATTGTACCTTGTATTTTTTTACAAAACTTAAATATCTATACTTGTCCATGGAATCAATTTTTTTTGGAGCTCCATACATAGCAAGAAGAGAGCGAATTCCATTTCAGATGATGACGTATGTAAATACTTTTGCGCAATCAATTAAATCATGACGTTTTTCAAACAACTTAAATACTGTTATTTTACCCATTTTGAAAAATGCTGATGTAGTATCGCAGCCAGTTATTGCATGTAAAAATAAAATATAAGCTTGACATTTTGGATATGAAGTTGAACTTTGTGATGAATACATTTTTGTTTGTATTTGAGCTTTCCCACGTTTTAAAAAGTAAATAATCTTGTCAGTTGGGGTTCCTACAGTCAGTAGTCTTAACAAATCAACATCTTCACCAACAACGATGGTTTTATTTCTATTGAATTGTTCTATTGCTGTTTAAATTATGAGGACATCAGCATCATTACCAACTTGTTATACTTCCATATTTTTACTTACATTGAACGTCCAATGACGTATACAGGCCTTGTATAAGTGCATATTAGCGTTTCAATGTCTGTAATCGCGATATCTCATGAACGATCATGCATAGGAAAAAGTATGAAACAGTTTTTGTAGATAATTACATGATCTTTGTTTGATCTATAAAACCGATATTCGAAACTTTTGACTTTGAATAAAATTTTTAGCTGACATAGGATCGGTGGAGACTATTGACATTTTATTTATAATAATGTATTTAAGGTCGGTACCAATTTTCAGGTAAACATTTTTTGTCTCTTTTGACAGGAGTATTTGTTTAATGGTGGAAACTTTACCAAATAACTCAAAATGTATTTTACAATTAGTGCAAGTATCTGTATGAAGGAAATATCTTTTTTTCCATTAATTGCCACTTCATAAATACAAAAATACGATTGGCATACATCCCGGTTGGTGGAAATTCAGAAGCAGATATGCTTGCCAGGTCACTGGGTATGTTAAACAAGTATCAAGCTGATATTCTTGGCATTAACGAACAATTATCCTCTCAACCCCAGTCTTCTGCTGATAAACTTTTTCCAGTAGGTAATTGCATCAACAAAAATTCAGTTTTATACGTTCTGATAATGCATCATGTGTGAGAAATAATAAAGTTAGTTGCACACGAGCACTTTAGCTGTACCCTTAATAATAAACTTATTAGCCCGGATGGTAAGCAACAAAATATCACAACTACCTTACACTTGATAATTCCGCAATGCCGTTTTGCACGAATGTTGTACACACCTATAAATACCTTCGATTTAAGATGTGAGGGACACTCCCTGCAGGGGCGTGTAGCGGGTGGTTGAGTACCAATCAGGGACAATTTTCGAAGAATCGCGTATTTGACGTATTCTAGTGCCGCTTTCTCTGCTAGTAGCTCAATTTCGGTAAGAGAAGACGTTCTTTATGATGGAAAAGGTCATGAATGGCCGAAAAATCCGGGTAGCCTACCAGCGTCGCAAGTGGACCAATTTTGTTCATTATTGTGACCCCAATGGGGTGTAAGGAGGTTATGTTGGAGTGTAGGTGATAGCAGATAACATAATTTTAACATAATAGTTAGTTCGGTATAGTACAAAGAATATGGTTTGGCGCAGACGACGAAACTCGGCTAAATTTTATGAGTCATGACGTACGCACACACACGAAGTCGACGTTATAGCATAGACCTACACTTGCTATTCTTTTGTAGTAGGAGGACAGTCAAATAAAAGTAACAAGCAACAAATTTTACATCACGCGAACTATTCTAGGCTTGGGATCCGGCAACACCGCTGCTCGCGCTCCAAGCCAGGCACAAGTCCGTCGACGTCAACTGTTGTGCGTGTCTCTACTTGAAACATTTTCCACTCAGTGTTTGAGAGCTAGATTTACTTCCGCATCCACGTAGTCGATTGTATAGCAGTCGTAAAAAAAATTTCAAAATTTCTTTTTCTTGAAATAGGGGTAAATAGGGGAAAATAAGTAAAGCAAGCTGGTAAGAGTACAGAAACTTGGGATTTGGTGTATATACTAGAAACCAAGGCCTCAGATTTCTTTCTAATATTTTATTATTATTAGGTCTAATAAATGACCTACGGGAGCCATGTAGAAATACCAAAGAAAATAGGGACAGTGGATACCATAAATTGACAAGGAACCTGGAGATGTCTGAATCTGCAGGTTGTAGATTGTTGTTGCAGGTTATATCCAGCCCAATATGGATATTGATCTAATTCGTGGTAACAGCAATCTAGCAGACTAGTTGAAAACCAACCATGCAGTTTACCACACAAGCTGCGACTTGCAATTTAGTGATAGTAGACTACAGAGAACAGAAGTGATGAAACGGCTATCTGGCTTGGAAAATGTACAACCTGCAACTTCAGTCTCAACGAGATCACGAATGAACTCGTCTATTTTAATAATCAAAATCTGACATAACCATTACATAAGGATGAGATAAGCTCTAAGTTTTTAATTCCACGACCATCTTTGACCAAGATAATTATTGATATCTCGCTATAGGATGGTATAGCTTGAATTTTAGTGTTAACACATTATGCAATTACCTAATAGCGGCCGAAGCTAAACCACTGCTGTCTTCCTCCCGAATTTGGTGCGTAACTTTACACACTTTTCGAGCTATATAAAAAGGTGGGCAGATGTGGAATTAGGCAGACAGAATCTTCACTAACGCACCATCTCCACTTCATTGAAGCTAGATATAGCGAAGTGAATAAGTGCACAACCAGCAGTTTATCATACTTACATAGAACTGTTGAAATGTGAGTGCCAGTATGTATGTTGAATAAATGCTCTTTCTTGCCTTCATTTTGATGTCTTATGTTGATTTTAATTCGACATACGTACATGTGACTCGAGTTAAAGACATGTGTAAATAACACCAAACCCGGTATAGTTTGATAATATTTGGGAATTTCTAGCACCGGAGCGTCATTTTGAATATCATCCGGAACATTGAATATTAGGGCAAATTCTGAATATCTCTCCTCCCTAAAATTTTCTATTGGGTTTCCTACAACTGTACAAAGTAGTAATCGTGCGCAAAAACTGCAGTATACATTCGCATAGCGCATCTATTATAGGAGAACTTTAATATGTTATTTGCCACACTAAATACAACGTTTCCACTAAAGACATTTACAATATTCTCTGATTAAAACCTAACTAGGCTAAGAATCGGTTGATACACTATTTAATTTTGTTTCTATTGTTAACAGTGTTAGCTCAGTGTTCATTTATAAGGGTCCGTTGAGTTTACATTTCTGTTAAAGGTAAATTTTCATTACAAGCTAGAGTTAGAGGCATCGATCGCATTTTGCAAGAACACTTTTCATATTTTCCATCTCCATATTCGCATCACGTCCTGTGTCAATTTTGCGCTAAACAATACAATAATTCATCTTAGTCTTAAGTTACGCCAATGATATAATAAATCGTGGAATGGCGTGCTACGATTTGCGAGAAAGCACATAGTAGACTCGTTGCTGGATAAAATTTAATGTGCTTCGATAAAAATGAACATTATAAATGACACCAATTCCAACTTACTTTAGTACACCGACGCGATATAATTTATTCTGGGAATAATATCAGATCTTCTTAAAGAACCAGTCGAAATATTAGTTGGGGGTCAGACGGTCAAAAACCGATTGTTCAAAAAAAACTTTGACCATTTTAGATAATCCTCTACGGTGTGGTGTGAATGGCTTTGCAATCACAGCTCTGGCTGATATATGTATTACAAATATAGTTAGATAGATAATCCTCTATGAGTTTTAGAGATTTTAGTATGGCCGATATTGCTATGTTCGATATTCTCTAGCTAACAAATCGAAATCATAAAAAATGCTGCCGCTAATTTTAAAGTTTTCAAAATTTTGACATTTCCTAAACATACCTAATTACATACCTTAATGAAATACGAAATTGAATGGGTTTCAGACATGTTTAAATGAAGGTAATGGCATATATTAACAGTAAATGTGATAAGGTTCTTCATACGGAAGCTGATATTTAAACGTGTTAACATTTAATACAATGTGTCTACTTGAAAAACATATTTCGGCTTTTAGATTGTGTCTACTTGAAAAGATATATATTCTTTAAAATTAAAAATTGATTTAATAGTTGATTATTTTTATTTATTCATCGATTTTCTTTAAAAACAATAGGGTTAGTCTAACAGCTAACACTAACTAATTGTCCTCAGCACACAATAGTTAAGTTATTATGCCTAAAAGTAGCGTGATGGATTGATACATGAACGGACGGACAGATGGGCTGATGGATACACTTCTGAAGGTTGTTCAGAATTCGATCACCATGATATGATTTTTTCCTATTTAGGGTTTTAGAAATGTGCTGATAAAGTGCAATATACTTTTCGTTTTCGTATTTAAGTATAATGACAGTAAAACATACTTTGGTTACATTATTTTTATTAAATAATAGTGAATCTGACGATAAATTATAGTTGTTCGAAGTGCATTCCGCCAACTTCAACACATTCTTGACACTTGCGACTGTGTGCGAAATCAGGATTAGCCCGTAAGTATTCACATTCTTTGCTAATACTTGCAAACAACTTTTCTTCTTACAGTTCCGTCCATTTGAAGCCAGCATTTGAAGAAAAAATTATTTATAAAATAATTAAATAATGGTCCATTTCAACGTCAATATTTGATGTGAGCCCCACAAAGAGTTTCATTTATTACACCACATCAACTGTTGAACAGCCATTTTAATACTTAACTTATTATTGTTATTGAATATGGTCAATATTGCAGAACAGTAGATTTCGAAACACAAAAAATTCAATTGTCGTTTTGCCATTGCATGCTAGATTATTTTTCAGTACAAACATTACAATTATGTAATGTTATTTCTGAATAACAATGTTGGCAATAATGTGTCTTTCTTCACGTACCTATTTAACGTCGATCTATTTCCGACCTAACCTCGAAATTTTGCTGAACCTATTTTCATAATATATATAATGATTTTTATTAAACTAACATTATTTAATAGACAAACTATGCAATATCTGTCTAGCATTGCATACCTTCTACGCATATGCGCTTATATTGCACATGTACGTGTAGAATACAAGCCATTATAAAGTGGGATGAGATCACTAGGTTTACCTGGAGGGTCATGTTTCCAAGTACTACTGACGGTTGCTTACTCTCTCTTATCTAGATACAAGTACAGTCAAGACGCATCTAGGCTTGTCCCGAATTAATAATGGTTACTGATGAATAAAGTTCCAATAAGTTTACTAACAATCTCTTTTTTTTATATATAAAATTGGTAATACCAGGAAAGACTGCACCTTTGTCCCCTATTTCGATCCCTATTATGTTTTATGACCTGAAACCACCTCTAATGTAAGCAGCATTTCAATGCTATTTTTGACAAAAGCAGTGGATAACGGTTACAACGTGAACGAAAGAATTCTTTTCTCAACAATCAGCGAAATTTGCATTAAGACGCCTACATTAAGTGTGGTTCCAGTGTGGTTTTATCAATTTTACATACAAAAAAGTGTTATCTTGACTCCATGAACATATTTCGTATGGGTCTTGCCAATAACAGGCCTTGTCGCCTCCCCTTTAGGGGTGGCTTCAGTGCCAGAGGATATAAAAAGGCTTGAAATGAGTTTAATAATTTCGGATTTATGTGATTCCGTGTATTTTGTACAAAAAAGGCTATGTTTTAATTTCATGTCTCTAGCCCCAATTTAGAACCAATATCATAGTGAAATATTTGGAGTTGCAACGATGTAGCAGATCCGGCAGAATGAAGTATACGTTTTAAATTGAGTTGTTTTTAGTAATGGCTAAATTTTTATTAAAAAATTAAGCACAAGATCCTTGAGGAAACACGAAAATTTTATTCTTTAAACATTACATCAGTTAAATCACCTCCTCCTAGCTGCTGACACTCTTGAATCCTAGCACAAATGTTATTCATCACCCGCTCCAACATTTCAATTGGGATTGCGTTAATATATGTCTGAATATTATATTTTAGTTGTTCCAATGTTTGCGGTCGATCAGACAATACTTTTGACTTTAAGTAGCTCCATAAAAAGAAATCACAAGCTGACAGATCCGGCCAGTTTATACCCCCATATTTCGAAATGACATGACACAACGAGTTCTTCCTTTTGGTTTTGCTCTGGCACATGAATCAATACTGCGAAACTTGTGTACAGTATTTCTGCTGTCAATTTGAAATCTCAGTCTAAAACGTTGCTGCCAGGATAAATCAATACAAAGCTTGATGTGATAGAAGAAGAGGCGAGACCGTGAGTGAATATTGCAAACGATATCCGTATACGAATATAGCTAACCATGTTATGCGCTTACCTCAAACGAAAGCAGTCGATTGTTTACCTGGCCCACCATTACCAGTCCTCAATCTGCTTTTGGTTAATTCTTAATATTGCCGATAGCATAGCCGTAGGTTAAATTATATTTATTTACTTTTATTGAATCATTTATGGAGTTGTTCATTAAACTAACATTATTTATTACAATTAAGTAATGTATTATAAGTATATATAGTAAAACAATATTTACAATAATTAAAAAGTGGTTTCAAAAATTGTCGGTCGACGCTCATGACCATCGCTGGTGTTATGTCGATCTTTTTTTATGATTTTTAAACTGACTTTGGATGTTCTATACCCATTGATTAATTGTTATTCAACTAGGAACTGGATCTCGAGGATTTAAGTGCAAGTAATGACGAAATGAACGCTGGGTGATTACAACAGAATAGTAATTTTTTCAAGAAGCTTTAACCGCAAAAGAACAACTGTCTTAAATTTCCGTTTATCGCAGAAGCATTGCGACTTGATTTGAATTTATATCTCATTATATCAAGAGATGGATTAACTTTGAAAATGGATACTGCATTCTGTCGGACTCGTAATGTATCTAGAAAATTCATAAACTTCCACAAGTACCTAAAATTGCAATCAATTTTTTTCAATATACCCACTTCGACCATCTGCACCCTAACTATATTCTATCAAGTTTTGGGAGTGGTTTGGTAGGGACCCGTACATGCTACATTATATTTTCAATGCCTAATTATTGTTTACATCTCAAGGTGACCGTATATGTATGTGTAGTCATAAATACTGCTATATGTCTTAGTCAGGTAAGATTTTGGTACCTGTTCCCATCTTAATGCAGCTTTTATATTCACCAACTCTCAATTCTTCGAACTGGTATGCTAAATATGTACATTTAGCTTAATGCGTTATTATACATATCATGGGGCTGGATTTAATTCTCGTACGCTACCGTAAACCATGTTATTTATTCAAATAGATAAAATTCCTGTTATCTGTAATTATGAAAAAATTTGCATAATGAAGTGTTATCAAAATTTTACGAACTATTTCTTTTACCTTATTCCATCATAACTATTATTGATTAGCTACATAGTCCCTATAGTAATCACTATATTGGATTTGCGATTTACTAATAGTAGCAAATTAGCTCTGTAATATAGGGTGGACCATGTAAATTGAGGCGCAAATCTGGGATACAACGCATTTTCGAAAAAATGTTTCAAATAAAACTTGTTTGGTTCGAGGGGGAAACCAAATGACATTTTTTTTCTCACTTTGGTGAAAGTGGTATAAAATTTTCGAAAAGATAGATCATAAGTGTGCTCAATTAAAAATTAAAATAAGCATAATTTAAAACGGCTAAAAATGGCCTTGAATCGAACATTGAATTAGTCGATTATTTTTGAGCAACGCGTCATAGAGCAATGAGCTTTACGTAAAAATACAGCTTTCTTTTTATATACTTTAAGAAGGTATAAGATAATACACTTTTATCGCCCCTGACAATATTTTTTTAGGTTTTCTGTTGTTTCTATTTCTTTTCCGATTTCTTGCCATGAAAAATCAATTTTTCGCACAAAATAGTAATAATCACTAAAATTCAAAACCTCGTTTTAAAAGCAGTAAATAACACGTAATTTCAGAAAAAAGCATTTTTTCTTATTGCGACTATGCTCCAGTATATTCATATTTGTCTGCTTTTATCAGCAAGCGTCAGTAGTAAGTCGGCATTTTTGGCCGTTTTAAAACCACTTATTTACGATCATGTGACCTATTTTTTCGAAAACTTCACTAAAACAATTTGAAAGAGAAACTACTGAATGCTGCGGTTTCTATTTATTTGTGAGGTTATCTAATTCATTTCAACTTTATAACCTACACAAATTTGAAATAAAATTTATTCCAAACAATCTAGTTTTTGATTCATTCCGATCCGACTAATAGAACCTAAGATATTTACAAAAATGCAAAGCAGAGAAAAGAGAAAAAATGGTGTTTCAAAAAACTTAAAAAATAGAAGCCTCGTATCGCGAACAAAGCAAAGAATTGGTCTACAGACACTTTGCATATAACGTCCAGAATAAGTTTTAAAAAAATCTTGCTATTACAAGACAATTTCCTTATCACAAAAATTGTTTTCTTTCCTCCACATTATAGTCGATGGAAGTTAGCTTCAGAAATTACGATTTCTAAGAAACTTTTGGGACTAGCTGAAAATTGGCCTATCCCCTGCAGAATTTCCTCAGCAATCCGAAAAAAATAGTGTTGACCACTCAGAATGGTGGCTTCAATTGTTATTTAACTTAAAAAAGGTAATGTAAAAGAAAGTGTAGAATCTGTATGTTAAAAATATTATTAGAAATACTACATATTTTTGCCCTTAAAGAAATGCGCTTTGTCTCGTTCCAAAATACATATTACTTTTTTTTGCAATTATTATTACCATTTTTTTTTAATTGAGACTATTATAACAAAAGATCAAATTAATATTTTACAATTCTGCTTGGGTTCATACGAAAGCGTAGAAAGGACACGCTATTCAGTATTTTTTTTTCTAACTTGGAATTCCTAATTGCAAGTCGGAATTCACAATTGTAACTCAGAATTCACAATTTAAGTCGAAACTCACAATTGTATCTCGGCCTTCACAATTGTAAGTCAGCATTCACAATTGTAAGTCGGAATTCACAATTGTATCTCCTAATTCACAATTGTTAAGTCAAAATTCAACAATTGTAATCAAATACTAAAGTTAAGGGTATCATTCCTAATATAAACGTGTTTTCCGCAGTAGTTAAGAGAGTTGTAGTGATTAATTGATGAAATGGATGCTTTTATTGCATTTTTCTTTAACTTGGGTCTTCAACAAATAGAAATACTTCCTGCTTGTCGGGTACAGCCCTCTCCTAGTTATATTGCTCTTTTTCGCGCTGTCTGTACAGTGGACTGGGGCGGTTTAAGGGCCGGGCAACCCGGGCAACTTCCCGGAGCGCCAGCTCAAGGGCGCGCCAACTGTTACAATTTTTTCTTGATTTTCCATTTTTAATCAATTAATAGTTAGTTTTTATTCGAAAATAATATCAAATAATATCAGTATCCATGTCCGTTAAAATGGAAATAATGCAGAGCAGTCGAATGACATTAAAACCGCCTAAGTAATTCCCAGATACAATTGTGAATTCCGACTTACAGTTGTGAATTCCGACTTGCAATTTTGAATTCCGAGTTAGAAAAAAATATTGAATAGCGTGGCTTTTCTACGCTTTCGTAGGTTCATACATTCTACTTGACGAATGTTTTCATAATCAAAAAGAATATTGCAAAAGAATTTAAATTTTCTACTTCTTTACGCAAAAGAACAATTTTGCAACTTAAACAAATGTAAATATCTCGGTGGATTTTGCATAAAATTTGTTCATATCTCGGCTTCAGAGAATCGGAGAATAAACTTTTTTTAAATTCGTGCTTATTACAACGATTAAAATGCCGTTGGTTGCAACACATTTTATTCAAAATCCACCGAGATATTTACATTTATTTAAGTTGCAAAATAGTTTTTTTGTGTAAAAAAGTCGAAAATTTAAATTTTATATATACATCAAGTAGAATGCATGAACATAAGTAGAATTGGAAAATATTAACTTGATCTTTTGTTATAACAGTCTCAGTAAAAAAAAAATTAATTGCAGAAAAAGTAATTAATATTTTGCAACGGAACGAAGCGCTATTTTTAATGGTAAAAAAAATGTATTATTTCTAATAATACTGTTTACATGGATTTTACATTTGCTTCCACATTACTTCAAAGTTCGAGGATAGAGAAATTAATTTTTTTCTGTTATTTGCTATAGAATGTTATTAACATGTTATATTTCGTTCACTGCGTAGACATACCTTACAGGGGAGATCAAGACGAAGAAACCGAGTCAAACGTCTTTGTGCGACCTTTACAAGCAAAGATATAAGCAAAAAAGTAAGTGCAAAATGATTTTTAAAAAAAGTGAAATAACAACTGAATTAGCCAATTTGAGTAGTCAACACAATTTTTTTCGGATTCCTGATACTATAGGGGATAGATCAATTTTTAGCTAGTCCAAAAACTTTCCGTAACATTTTCCTAATTCCCTCGGAAATATGATGCTAGGTAATGTTATATTTTGTGAAGGACTGGGACTGTAATTTAGATATGGATGAATTGAGGGTATGAACAAATTTGAGGGCTAGGAGATCAGTGATGGAAGGATATTTGGAGTTCAATAAAAATTTTGCACAAGTCGTTTAAAAATAAAGTTGGTTAATGTCAGATTTCCTGTCAGCTCATATATTTGCTCTGTTGATAACATGTAGTGAAATTTACCTATTTTAGGGAATTTATTCCGAAGGATTTGAAAGTGATTTCGTTGTATTTGGGAAAGAATAGGATGCCAGATGGGAGAACGTAAACAGGATGGGCCGCTGGTAGCTTTTGTATAATCATGGTAATAACGTGGAGGAGGATTTTTTAATATAGGGCACAATGCCTACATTGTTTCTTTTGTTATATGTCGTAATAAACAGACAGTAAGAAATGTTGTTCCAATAATTACATGTAGACCATGAAATCCAGTTTGTATAAAAAAAGAAGGACCGTATACAGAATCTATTCATTTTGTCTACATGATTTGTAAATTTTGCTCTTTTATCAGTCCAAACGCCAAGGTGTACATGTTATACATCCAGTGGTTGGAGTGTGTTCCTGGTTGGAGATTTACACATTTTATTTTAATTTCTAAAGTCTTCTTGTAAAGTAGCCGCGTCTTGTCACTGTTGACTTTTAGGTCCCAGTTGTTGTAAAATTATATTGTGCTGAATCTGAAAAACAAACCGACAGACCAGAGACAACCACACTTCCTTTATACATGTAGTCAGTATCTAAAACTGAATCATTACAGCGTGACTTGCTCTTGTAATTATTGAGTTTTAATATCAATAGATGAGTTACATTTTATGACACAATTTTTTCCTCATATCCATAGATACTGAGTAGTAATTTTGTCACACCGCACAGTAAAGACATACCAAATTAAATATAACTATGTTTAATGAATATTCTCCTTTGACATTACCTCGCCAAACTATACGAAACTACTAATTGCAATAAATCTGATTTGCCTCACCGTGGGCCTTTAATTAACATCTCTTCCGAGTAGTAAGTAAAGTTGGGACGTCCAAGGAAGGTTTGATAGACGGTCTAATTGCAGAGTATGGCCGCCCTTCTAATGCTGGCGCTTCGTATATTTTAACCTGTGCTTGTGAGGGGAAGAAGACTTGAAAGCTTGAGGCTTTTACCTAGGCATAAAAGTGTCTAATAGATTTTTCGGGACATTTGAAAATATATCGATACGTTCAGTACTTGAACTGAGAAAGATTCATATAAAAGTGAAATTTTATACAGTGTGTTCCCAGATGAGATACCTTCTTTATATTATTAACATTTAGTCGGAGCATACTTGATGAAATATACACTCCGTGGGAAATTTTGTGATCAATTGATGGGACCAATTTTAACATATTTCTTATGCCTTCCTTAATCATGCCTAGGCGCTTTGCTTGATTTGGTGGTAGACGTCATACATCCAAGATGGCGACCACCCAGACATCATCGGAAGTTATCGATTAACACATTCAACGCCATGGCTGACACCAGTGTCGGAGAAGCTACAGTTAGATCAGGCCATAGCGGTCACCGGTGTCCACCTTACTTGGCCATTAGAATTAGCCAGCGGACACTCACATTCGAAGAATATTTATCATTTATTACCATCCATGGCCCTGTATAATAAAAAAAATCATATAGATTTTGAAAGCTGTGTCCGCCATTGTGACCGCTGTGGCTTGCTGATAATAACTTAAAATTATGTGTAAGTATATTAGAGGCCAGGGCGGACATACTATTATATAAATAAGAAACTAGATTATATAAATAAACATGAAAAAAGTTCGTTAAGGAAGCGTCTACTCTGCTAGTCTAATTAAAGGTGCGTACTCTGCGAAAGGCCGATGCTTACTAAATAAGAATAACAAAATACACGTTATGATGTGCCAATCTGGATCGACATCATAGCGCGGTGTCCGCCGATGTATTTGTGTCCGCTAAAATGACCGCTATGGTTTAGGAAATTAACCAGTTTTTTGATAAATGTGTCCGCTTTGGTCTGGTGTGATAAAAATACGCATCTTTTTATATATAGGGCCAGATCAGACACCGGTGTCTGCCGAGCTTGTCTTATGGATGGTCTCGTGCGTAGATTCAATATTAGCTTGGCGCTGAATGTGTTAAAACGTTTGATAGTGCCATCCTATCAATATTAAAATTTTAAACAAAAAAGATTATAACAGTTTTTGCCGTATAACCTACCGGTTATCAGATATAGCCAGTTAAAACGTGTATTACTCAATTCTAATTTTTCGTTTTAATGAATTTTTAGATTTTTAGATTGAAAAATAACAACTAGTTATATTTATATCAATATTTTTATTAAATTAACTAATTGTCATGTTGTGTTGCACGTAAGAGAAACATAGTAATGATCTTTCATTTCCCATCCGTAATCAGAAGGTGTTGGTAGATTAGGGCGCTGCTGGACAGCAAGACGCCATTCCATAACCTGGTAATGTGCTCTACGAATAAAAGGAGATAGTGACGCTTTTGTCGGAGGCAGATTATCACTTTGTGTCTCGTGCTTGAAGAACGTCTACCAACAAAGCTCCCCAATGCCTGAAATCTTCGTCTCTGGTATATACCTTACAAATGAATTTTTCAATGATAGTTTCAGCTTCATCCCTGAATTCTTCAATAGATCCAAGTTTCCCGAGAGCATAAAAAATGTCACTATCTGTCGTCTTATAAACCTTCCAAAATCTTCTTTGCAAGTGAACCTCTTACATCACATCCTGACAGAGCATGCAGACCTAGTAATCCTTTTATCTTTTCTGGTCCTAATGCTGCAAATTCTGCAAACGTCAAGCATTCTTCGATATTTCCTACACCAATGCCAAACATGGTTGGACTTGTAAAAGATTTTGACCACCATAATGCTAGTAGAAATACGTCTGTGTCAGGCGAATATATACGAATTGCAGTAGCTCCTTTTCGGGAGGCAAAAAGGCAGTGTAGTGTTATTTTAATGTCTTTCTTCAGGACTGCTTTCAAGTTAACTTACGTCGCCTCCGAAGAACGATTTGGCTTCAGTTCTCCAGCTTACGATGAGGCCTCTCTCCATATTGCATGCGTACAACATAGCTTTTTCTGCTGGATACGCTGTTAGTTTATCCTTTCTCGGTTATTTTGTGCTTACTGGGTGTTACTGTAGATTTCTTCTCTTCCAGACAGAAAAATACATTTACTTTTGACATCCGTAGGGATTTTTCATCTTATTTTGTAACCTACATTATTATCTTCAGTAGCGGAACTAGAACAAGAAGGCTTATTCTTTCTCTGTTCAAACAGTCTCTCACTTCGCTCCATTTTGATTTTATGAGTATTATTCTTGTAGCAATCTGTATGCCATGATACGTTTTCGTTTATCAACTCTTCAAATGTCACATTTCTTAATCGATTATCAATTATTACCTATTCACTATCATTCCATTCTGCTCTCTTTCTAATACACTCTAACACTTTATCATAGTTAGGAGGTTTAACCAATGGTGAATTCTTCCTATTTTGGAATAGAACACACAGCTGGTAATTAGTCTGCAGCCTTGTCCTTTTTGCACATGGAGGCAGGGATACTTGGAGACGAATTTCTTGTAGAATAGATATGGTGTCCAGATACGAAATACGGAAATTAAGCTCTGCAAGAGCGAGCAAATTATGCCTTCTTTAGAAGTATTAAGACGTAACCTAAAAAAATCAAATACATCAAATCTTTAAGCGCTCATATATAAGTTAATACTTGTAGTGGAGGATCGATATTTTGGTCTCTATTTAAAAAGTAAGATTGGCATTTTATTCACATCGTAAGTGTCACAGTGGAAATCGAAATTTCGAAAGAAAACTGGCTATTTTCTTAGAAATCGAAAATTCTGCCGTCATTTTTTGACATTTGGTAACATTTCGCCAAATCATATATTCCCCTACAATCCCTCGATTGCCCGTTCCTAAATTTAAGAGGCGAGAGAGATAGCCGACTTTTGCGAGCTAATTACTCAAAAACCATTAAAAATAGCGCCTCCGAATTTTATCGCAAACAATGTAAAATTATTTTCCGAACTGAATGACACCGGCCGCTTCCCGAGAAACCGCCCCCACGAAAAGCCTTTGATAGATCTGATCCGCAATTTTAGAGGGGCGCAGATCAACACGCTAAGTATATAGATAATAATAAACAATAACTAAACGGTATCGAGTCGACTGAGATCGCCGAGTCTATGCGTATAGAGACGTAGTGCCTGGCTACGCCCCATTTTCGCGAGGTGGATATTTGTAATTATTTTCAAGACATTAAACGTGAGAATAAAATTCTGATTTTTTGCAGATCCATCATTTTATATTTGCACTTTCGATTTATGAAATTAAAAAAATGCCGAACAAGCCCATTCTACAACTTTTGTTTGAAAATTTTTTTCATTACTCGAGATATTTGAAAATGTCGGGTTAAAGAATTACCCGGATGATTAATGTAACATGTCAATGGACTATGTATAGTGAATATGTTTGTAATCTAAACTAGCTAGAAGTACTATATCCTTCAACAATAATTTCTATTGAAAAATAAAAAACAAAAGTTTAATTATAACCTGTTAATACACAACTACGCCAATGCAAGGTGATTCCCTAATGAGATACGGAACAACTAGTTTCATATTTGACCGTTGTACGTGCACTTCAAATTTTACATATGGAATTATTGTTCGGCCCTTACAAGTGAAATCATGTTAAAACCTTTGAAAGGAATTTTAATTAGGGACACTGAATGGGTAATTAAAATTAAATTGATTGATATATGTAATCACATTTTAGGTTGCCCACATGAGCTACATAACATTATTAAATGTACAGCTTTGGGATAATTATAATTAATTGGATAAAGGGCTGTTTAACATTTTGTGTTTAATATTGAAACTTTTCAGAGCCGTGGTTTGAATTCAATTGAATTAAATTTTACGAAAGTGTTGAGTAGTTACAAAGTAGTATTTGTATCAAAAATTCGGTTTGAAAAAATTGCAAGTATATTCTTCTACCAAAATGGGCGAGCGTAAATGCGTCGGTCGTATTTCGATATGAAAAGTTAAGGAACGAGAATTGCGTTTAACACTTGGACAGGTGATTGTCCAGGGAAATATGTAGATCTCGAACTTTCTAAATGCTTGTATATCTGCGGTTACGTAGAAGCTATGCCATTTTAGGGTGCGAATTGTGTAGTGGATTACCATCGTTCGGAGGGGATGTAAAACAGTCTGCCTCTTGACTGTTAAATCTTAGGCAAGTAAAAGTCTTTACTCTTCTTACGAGAAGAGATTCGGTCAAATTTCCGGGTTAGGGGTAGCTCGTTTTCTGGCGTCGGTGTGTTTTTTGAATGTATGAATTAGTGTATAATGACCCTGTATATATTTTTTTGAATTTCTATACGATATTCGAAAAAACACAAAAAAAAGCAAAATGGCCTAGTTCACTTGTTTTTTGCACCTTTGTGATTTTTTAAATACGGTGTTAAACATACAAGAATATGAATTTCAGAACGGTATTAAACGAAAGTTACGTGAAATAAATAATTTTATAACTAAAATTTGCAAACATTTTATTGAGCGTGGGTGATTCCTAATTCCGGCACGTTTTAAAGATCAATCTTAGTAAAAAATGTAGCCCTAATAGGTAATCGGATATAGATTAATAAACAATTTAGTAGGCGTAATCAAAGTGACAGATAATAACAAGAAAACTCCTAATCAGTTGAATAGTTAATTGTTTGTAATTTAACATGTCAAAATCCACATTTAGTTTGTGAAGTACATTAAATTGTGAAAATTTAAGGTCTCCTGATTGTAACCTTTGCGACTACTTTTTATTGGGCCACTTAAAAAATGAAGTTTATAGCTTTGAATCAATAGTAAGCAACAATTAACCGAGCTTATCATTACAACCTGCGACGACGGAATAATCCGGCAATAATACGTCGAGCAATTGGTGATCTAGCTAAACGCGCAAGGAAATGAACAGAAGTTGAGAAAGGCCACTTTGAAAATTTACTTTGGTGTAAATTGTATTTTATTCAGTTATTGGCTGGTTGTTTATTGTTACCGAAACGGAAATTATTTTATTAATTTCGGGGCTTTAGTTTGTTCTGCTTTCCAATTTTTATTAGGTGTGAAATATTGTCGATTTTCTTGATTAAAGTAACTTGCTGCTTAGGCCTAAATAGTTATATTATCTGTTACTCGGAATAAGCCTACTATGATATAACCACAAAGATGTAACAAAAAAGTAAACTAGGCAATTTTCCTTATGTTTTTGTGTTCCTTTTGAATATCGTACAGAATATATACAGGGCCATGTTTTTAGAGGTAAAGAGGAAACCTATATTTCACTGACTCCGGACCTGAATTCTTTTTCATGTCTCACATGTACCTTTGAAGGATCGTTACTGTATCAGCTGTACCAAATATGCATCCATTATTCCCTCCCCTTTCAAAGTAATGACAAAAAGTAATTTCTGCCAAAAATTACAAAATACCCTGTAAGTATTGAAGATCCATTGAGGAATTTCTGTGGAAGGTTCTGATTACCACCGCTGTTCTCTACCTCCTGTTAAGCTATGTCCCTCTCATGACGCATCGCCCTGTATTTTGTCTATGTAACACGAATAACTCCTAATAAAAGTGAAACTGATTTTCTCGAAACGTTGTCTTCTATCTTGCGACAATATTTCAAAATGTAAAATCTCTAAAACACATCACACCATTAGTTTCTCATTAAAACAGTAAAAAAACTCATCTCTTTTTGATCCACCTGACACAGCCGCATATTTATTGAACCTCTAGTAATGTTTTAATACGTAACCAGCATGGTGTACACAGCGCATTTTAATAATTAGAATTTTTAATGAAGGGTTTAAATTATATCTAAAAGCAATAAAAAACATCGGACACCTGTCTCTATTACATAGATATATGGCGATCAGAATGAGGACCTTTGAACTATTATTTTAAAATAAAAATCAATTTCTAATACTTTTTCTTGTCTATTTTCGATATGTAGACGCAATAAATTAGGATTGACATTATGTTGCTAATGTTCCATTTCAAATACACAAAAAGTGATATATTATCTTGAATATTTATTTAACATTCTAAAAACACATTATCTCACTAAAATGTTGAACATGACTTTGAATAAGTAACTGTGTGGACGATATGGCTCTTAAAATTATTACCTTTCTGTCGATTTAATGAGGATGGCATCATAGAGAGAAAGAGCCGACTATAAAATACCCATTACTTCTTTTATCCACATTTTTTAATTACCTACCTATCTCGTTGTGATAATCAGGGAAATAATTAGAAGGAGAAAGTTATGATAATAATTATCGATACTCATTGCTCGTGCTACATTAATAATAATTTAGAAACAAATTGCATTCATTATGTTCTAAAAGTTATTATGTTAAAAGTATTATTAAATTTGTTGGAAAAAACTGAAATGTATCTAAATCGTTCATTACATTTTATGTTCAACATTCATTTCAAAATGGTATGTGTATGCATTCATCAACAGACTTTAAAACATCAACTTTGTTAATTAAATCTTTATCACATGATATGGCAATTAATGGCTGCCTAATGCATGGTATTGTTTGGCATAGAAATAATTTGGCGCTCTTCAAAAATTTCTTTTATCGACCATTTTTTCATATATAGCATAATAAGTTTTTGAGCAGTTTTTCATACATTTTTTAAAATGTAATGTTTAATGAAATTTTAGAAAGGTCCAGTTAAAAGAGCATTTATTTATATGTACACGCGTTTTGCACGGGCGACAGCTTTGCCTGAATTCGGCACTGATTTCACCAACATCTGAAGGCCTGTATGAACACTCATTAAGAGTGGAAAAGTAAAATTTTTGAAAGATTGTTTTTTTTTAGTTAAGAAAAACCAATATTTGAACTTGAATAACAAATTCTGGCATATGGTCACAAGGAAGTACATAAAAAATCTACAAATAAAATAATTACCCTACGATATTTTGACAGTAAACGGGGAAAGTACCCCGCAGTTTTAACCTCCCCACAATAAAATTGTGGGAGGTTACTAAAATTGGTCCAAAATCGAAAATTGAGATAACATCAAATCTTTACGTTTTGAGGTCCCAGGAATCCAAAAAAGTGGTTTTTGAAAAATGTCTGTGTGTGTGTATGGGTGTGTGTGTGTGTGTGTTAGCACGATAGCGGCGAAACTACTGGACGGATTTGGATGAGGGTTTCTTTAGTGCTCTAGAAGATCTGAAAAGGTTTTGGTTGAGATCGAATTACGTTTAGTGCCATTTTGGCACAACAACTTGTTTATTTTATTACTACTTACAATTTGTAATCTAACTATTGGAAAGTAGTTAAAATTCCGATTTCAATGATATATCACACTTGCACCTTTTTTTTGTATATACCTACAATTTTTTATACAAATTATTGTGTAGAGAACAAACAAAACTCAATGTCTATATAATACCAATATATGTAGAACTACGTCGTAAGTTGTCGGTGGCCCAGTGGGCTAAAGCGCCGACTTACAAATCAAGAGATCGACGGTTCGATCCCAACGCAGTGCTGTTTTTTTTTTCTTTCTTTTTTCATTATAAACTATTAATAATTGCAGAAAATGTTACATAATTAAATATCATCATATATTAGGTGTTTATAATTATTCAGAGTTTGAGGATTGATTACTAGTTTTAAATGAAATATAAATAATTCTATTGCTGTTTTGGCGGTGAACACATACGACGTCGTAAATTAGATAAATATAGGTGGGTCATATTACAATAATATATTTGATTTAAAGGCATGTCATACTGATATGATTTGACTATCCGAGCTTGTAGCATTTGCTACACTGCTACGAATCAAATTACAGTTAAAAAGTAGCAGACTGCTTGCAACCCATCACTAATTTCAACCACCGGGTGGGGAGGTTCCAGCCGCTTCCAGTAGCTGCCGATTTTTTTATAGTACAAATGGGTTTCAGTCGATTGTTCTGAAACTTGGGGAAAATGTTCACCTGGGCCCCCTGATTAAAATTCTCTTTGACCAGCAGTCCGACCGACGTCGATTTTTTTATCTAGAGGCGATTGAAATTGTGAACATCTGCGAAGGTCTGCTTAAATGTTCCATAAAAATTCTGAAAATATTCAGGCTCATTTTTTGGAGAAAAATAGCATCTGTTGCCTCTGAGTGTTTTTTTCAAAGAGCTTCCTTCTCCCGGAAAAAAATAACAAACAAAAGAAATTTTTTTTGTAATTTTTCACGGGAAAAGGAATCACTTTGAAGGAAAAGGTTGGGGGGGGGGGAGGGCATAAGTTGATTATTTTTGTTCAAGGAACACGTCTGCCGGTTTTCAGGATTTCTTAGGCAAAAATAATTTCGACCAAGAATTTCCCTAGATTTTATTTATTTTTTTTTACTTCAGATAGATCCCAAAATATTCAGGCATGTTCTTTAGGTAAAAATAATCAACTTATATTCCTCCAACTTTTTCTTCAAAGTGCTTCCATTCCCCGTAAAAAAATTACAAAAAAAAATTTTTTTGCTTCTTTTTACTTCCCTCGCATACCGAAGGGAAGTATTGTATTCGAGAAAAAATCACCCTCCGAGATTTTTACGGATTCTGACGTTTCAGATCACGGAGATTACGAAAATATAGGTTTTTCAATTCCGTCAGTCTGTCTGTCTGTCTGTCTGTCGGTCTGTCTGTCTGTCTGTCTGTCTGTCTGTCTGTCTGTTGGTGCATTTACTAAAAAACTAGTTGACGGAGAGCAGTCAAATTTGGCAGGTAGTTGACGCTACTGTCAGCGCAGAAATGGTAGAAATTTCACTGGAAAATATACAGGGTGGACCGTCTAAACGGAATAAATAGTGAAAAAAATTTTTTTTCGCTCAAATTTAAAATTTCCACGTTTCATGACGCGCTAATTCTATTTCTGGAAAAAAAAAATTTGAAAATTTTTTTCACCAACATTTTTGAAAAAATTTTTACCAAGATTAAAAAAAAATTTTGGTTCAAATTTAAAATTTCCACGTTTCATGACACGCTAAACCTATTTCTGAAAAAAAAAATTTGAAAATTTTTTTCACCAACATTTTTTAAATTTTTTTTACCAAGATGAAAAATTTTTTTTTGCTCAAATTTAAAATTTCTACGTTTCATGGCATTCTAAAACTATTAAAAAAAAAAATTTTTTTTAGCAACATTTTTGAAAGATTTTTACTTCCCTCGCATACCGAAGGGAAGTATTGTATTCGAGAAAAAATCACCCTCCGAGATTTTTACGGATTCTGACGTTTCAGATCACGGAGATTACGAAAATATAGGTTTTTCAATTCCGTCAGTCTGTCTGTCTGTCTGTCTGTCGGTCTGTCTGTCTGTCTGTCTGTCTGTCTGTCTGTCTGTCTGTCTGTTGGTGCATTTACTAAAAAACTACTTGACGGAGAGCAGTCAAATTTGGCAGGTAGTTGACGCTACTGTCAGCGCAGAAATGGTAGAAATTTCACTGGAAAATATACAGGGTGGACCGTCTAAACGGAATAAATAGTGAAAAAAATTTTTTTCGCTCAAATTTAAAATTTCCACGTTTCATGACGCGCTAATCCTATTTCGGGAAAAAAAAAATTGAAAATTTTTTTCACCAACATTTTTAAAAAATTTTTTACCAAGATGAAAAAATTTTTTTTGCTTAAATTTAAAATTTCTACGTTTCATGGCATTCTAAAACTATTAAAAAAAAAAAATTTTTACCAATATTTTCGAAAAATTTTTTTCTACTAAAATGATAATTTTTTTTTCCTCAAATTTAAAATTTCCACGTTTCATGGCATTCTAAGCCTGATTCAAAAAAAAATTTGAACATTTTTTGAAATTTTTTTACCAACATTTTTGAAATTTTTTTTACCACTAAAATAGATGGATTTTTTTTTATTTCTTCAAATTTAAAAGTTTCACGTTTCATAGCGTTCTAAATCTATTTAAAAGAAAAATTAGAAATTTTGTTTACTATTTTTAAAAATTTTACCACTAAGATAGAATTTTTTTTCTTTGTTCAGATTTAAACTATCCACGTTTCCATGGCATTCTAAAACTATTCACACAAATTTAAAAATGTTTTTGAAAAATTAAAAAAAAAATTTGAAAACAGTTTTAATCTATTTATCACTACTATAGAATAGACGAAAAATTTGGTTCGCTCAAATTTAAAATTTCCACGTTTCATGACATTCCAAACCAATTACGGAAAAAAAATGTTTGCAACATTTTACCAGTTTGGAAAAAAAATTAACACTAGAATAGATGGAAACTTTTTTTCTCAAATTTAAAAGTTTCACGTTTCATGATATTCTAAATCTATTTAAAAAAAATATATAATTTTTAAATCTTAAACTTCTTTTACCACTAGTATAGAATAGACGGAAACTTTCCTTTTCGCTCAAATTTAAAATTTCTACGTTTGACATTTTAAACCTATTTCAGAAGAAAAAATGAAAAAAAATGTTTTTAACATTTTTGAAAAATTAAAATAAAAATGAAATTTTTTAACCACCACTATACTTCCGCTCCATTACGCGAATGTTGGATTGATGTGACGGATGGCAATAATATCTGACATATACACCTATTATACTTTTATTGAAAAATGTACAGGGTGGTCATCCCAAGAAATAATTCAGTCATTTGTAAAGGTATTTGCGCAAGCCTGCCATATGTGGCACCTGTTAGCATTGAGCTTTTGCTGTTGGATGAGCAATCTGTATATTTTTGTGACCAAAACTTATCAAGTTTTCTTTGTAATAATAGCAATAACTATATTCCGATTATTATACTCAATGTCATTTCGTAATAATTATTAATTTTTTAGAGTGACCGCCATGCACAAATAACGAGGGAAGTTCTGTGTAAAGACCTTTACCGATTTTTTTCTACTAAAATGATAATTTTTTTTTCTTCAAATTTAACATTTCCACGTTTCATGGCATTCTAAGCCTGCTTCAGAAAAAAAAAATTGAAAATTTTTTGAAGTTTTTTTTACCACTAAAATAGATGGATTTTTGTTTTATTTCTTCAAATTTAAAATTTCCACGTTTCATAGCGTTCTAAATCTATTTAAAAGAAAAATTGGAAATTTTGTTTACTATTTTAAAAAAATTTTACCAAGATTTTTTTTTCTTTGTTCAGATTTAAACTATCCCTATTATTATTCTCAATGTCATTTCGTAATTATTAATTTTTTAGAGTGACTGCCATGCACAAATAACGAGGGAAGTTCTGTGTAAATACCTTTACCGATTTTTTTTTCTGGGAGAAGAAAGCAATTTGGTAAAAAAACACCAAGAGACAATAGATGCATATTTTTCTCCAAAAAATGAGCCTGAATTTTTATGAAACATTTAAGCACACCTTCACAGATGTTCACAGTTTCAAACGCCTCTAGATCAAAAAATCGAATTCGGTCGGACTGGTGGTCAAAGAGAATTTTAATTAGGAGACCTAGGAGAACATTTTCTCCAAGTTTCAGAACAATCCACTGAAACTCATTTTTACCATAAAAAACTGCGGGGTCCTTTTTAATTTTTGCTAAAAGTAGCCGATTGTGCCTGTAAAAATTGAACACGTATTTATAATATAAAATACATATTTCCTCCAATTTTTATAATGATCCGATGATTTTTACGTTAGCTATTGCATTATGAATAAATAATAATAATAATAATAATAATACTTATTTATTTCAGAGAGGATATTACACTTTCGAATCAAAGGTACATATCAAAAATGAAATAATGTCAAAACAAATATTTGCTAACCATAACTTAACTTTCAAAATAATCTTCCAAATTACAGGGCTCTAAATTTTTCAACATATTTTCAATTTCTTTTTTAAATTTATTTATTCTATCAATTTTTTTCCATTTCTCTGGTAGTTTGTTAAATAGCCTTATACACATATAATGTGGATTCTTTTCCGTTATTGTTAGCCGATGTACTGGGTAGTTTATATCAGTACACCGTGTTTCATAGGCGTGAGAAATATTATGAATTGTGAACTTATCTTTATTTTTAAAAACAAACATTAAACATTCATACACATTTACTCCAATAATAGTTAAAATGCTGTTTTTTTAAACCCCCTATAGGTCTCATTAAGAGCCACGTTGTGCATTAATCTTACAAGTCTCTTTTGTATTATGAATATTTCTTGGATATTATTATTTCCCCAGAAGATGATTCCAAATCTCGCGCTAGATTCAAAATTCGCAAAGTATGTAATTCGTAATGATTTCTGTTTTAAATATTTACAGATAATCCGAATGCTGTAACAAATTGCATTCAGTTTCTTGCCTAAATATTTTATGTGTTGACCAGTGTAAATGCTCATTAATATACACTCCTAAAAATTTTGCATTTTCTTGAATGTTTAATTTGTCATTTAAAATATTTATAGTTTTAGGTGACTCTGTTTTTGTTTGTAGTGTTCTGAATAGCATAATGTTCGTTTTTTCAAAATTTAATAAAAATCCATTTTTTGTGAACCATTCTTTTGCTTTCAGCATTAAGGTATTACTTAAGTTTATTATCTCAGGATGATTTTCTCCTGTAACTAATTAATTCGTATCATCCGCATAATTTGTAATCGAACTATTTTTTTCCTTAAATATGATATTACCTAGATCGTTCATGTAAATGATAAACAAAATCGATCCTGTAATACTGCTCTGTAGAATGCCTATATTTTTTTCTTTAATGTCAGATTTTATTTCTTTCCATTGTTAATAATGACTGTCTTTTGTGTCCGATTTGATAAGTAAGATATGAACCATTTTAATGCTGTTCCCCGGATTCCATATTTTTCCAATTTTTCAAGAAGGTATGTATGCTTTTGATAGGTCAAATAAAAGAGAATTCGAAAAATTTTGGTAATTTGAGGTTAGGAGGATGAGGATGAGGATGCATTTTAACAACGAATCCTATACAGTTCGACAGTCCATTAACTTACGAGTATTTTCGTATTTTAAAATTTTTCTATGACCAATAAAACTGGAAACATTTCAAAAATAGTGTAGCGATGCATTCTAAATGCATAGAAAATTCATTATTATCCAATTTTTTTGGGAAGCTCCAGTTTGATTTTACTGATTCGTTCTGTTTTCAACGCATTTTGATTATAAAATGAAAAAAACACATAAATCCAACTTCCCCACTGCATTACATAAAAATACTAATTTGCCTCTACTAATATCTACACTGCATGAAGGAGAGAATATTACATGTCTATGTGTCTGTCGTATACTACTATAACGTTTTTTGTCAATGTGGAACGAGCAAATTGTGGACAATTTTATTGCATATGAGGAAACTGATACAATTGGAATTCTTCTAATTTTCTTTTTGGGACTTCATGTCTTCATTTCAAAATAACGCGGAATTTACAAAATAATACAATTATCATTAATTGTATTGATAATACACAGGACACACAAGATCTTCCACAAAAACACGTTGAAAAAGGAAACAGATTAGGTTTCCTGAATGTTAGCAAGATACTTTATTTTTATATTTTTATTCTTATTCGGTCATTTGTCACAAACACTCTCTACCTGTTCCTTTGACGTAATAGTCACCTCAGTATTTATTTAAATAATTATCAATTGTTTACCGATTAACACAAGCTAAAATTTAACTTTTTAATAAACTATATCGACAATATGCAATAATAAGCGTCGAAAAGGGGCGATACTCTATTCTTGCCCTTATAGTGTCATTTTCTGGAGTCCCCTAAAAGGGTTTTTAAGGTGCAATAATTTAAACAGGAATTATTTATTCGCATTATTTGGACAATTCTAAGAGGGAAGTTGCGTGCGATTCTTTATATTTATTTTTAGTCCAAGTGTTCATCATTTTCGTTTAGATAAAATTTACATAGAACATAAAACAGCAAATTGCATTAAAAATGTCTCAAACAGAGCATGTCTGTTGATTTTTTGACCCTTTCGACCATTGAGTTAGAAGGTAGGGAGATGACATCCTATACAAATTTCCTATACAGAAACGGTATCAGTAGGCGTGGCTAAATGTAGTAACAATATGGTGGTTTTGCCAGACCCGGACTAATTAAAATAATAAGAACTTTGTACCCCGACGAGATAGTTTATCTGGATAACGTAAATAAATGTTCAGTTCAATAATTGCAAGAGTTTTAATAGTTTTTATTTACCTTGATATATAAAATGTGCAATGTTATCCTAAAATAAATCATTTATTTCTATTCTAAGAAATATGTAATCTGAGTATAGTAAAAAAACATTTAATTAGCTGTTCTTTTTAATACGTCTCTGTTTGTTGTTTACACTACCTATGAAATGTTATTCTCGTTAATTTCTTCTTGTCAACACCATCTCTAGAAGAGCAACTTCTTTTAACACACGACACCATAGTCCTTTTAATGTTTATTGTCTAAAATTTAACAAACTATCAGTGAAAATCACAATAAATCGAACGTAAAACAAACTGTCACTATTTGACGGAAAAGTAGTAACAAGATGGCGAAATGATGCCGTTTTTGATCACGTGATAGCTTCTCCCTACCTTCTAACTCAATGCTTTCGACGGTTTCTCGAACTGTCAACGACTACTTCATTATAAAGCGTTCAATGAATCACAATTAATTGACGCTTAGAAAAAGCTTGTAAACTTTACTATTATGGGAAAAAATACATAGTGGTTCAAAGTGCGCTTCATAATGAAATATCAGTGAAAGCTCGATTAAACATAAAAAATGTGGAAACATCAAAGAAATGCTCTGTTTGAGACATTTTTAATGCAACTTACAGTAGTATTTTTTGTTAAGTTTTGTTTTATCTAAATATAAAATTGAACACTCGATAATAATAAACATAGAAAAATGGCTCAAATAAAAACTTTTTATTTCCATGATCATGATAGGAGAAAAGAAACCGTTATCTACCCACTTCCTTTGTGATATAATCAAGAAAGAAATTAGATTTATTTTTCACAAGTACACGAGCCACTTTATTTCACCCGATGAAACGTGTGAAATAAAGGGCTTGATTCTCTCCACTATCAATGCTTATTCAATATTACTCATCTCCAATTTAAAACAAGTAGCACAATTACCTCCACATCCACGTAGTGGACTGGAAGTTAGTTTAATTTTTTTTACTTCCCTCGCATACTGAAGGGAAGTATTGTATTCGAGAAAAAATCACCTTCCGAGATTTTTTCGGATTCTGACGTTTCAGAACACGTAGATTACGAAAATATAGGTTTTTCAATTCCGTCAGTCTGTCTGTCTGTCTGTCTGTCTGTCTGTCTGTCGGTGCATTTACTAAAAAAACTACTTGACGGAGAGCAGTCAAATTTGATAGGTACGCTACTGTCAGCGAAGAAATGGTAGAAATTTCATTGGAAAACATACAGGGTGGACGTCTCAACGGAATAAATAGCGAAAAAAATTTTTTTTTGCTCAAATTTCAAATTTCCACGTTTCATGGCATTCTAAGCCTGATTAAAAAAAAAAATTGAAATTTTTTTTTATTTCTTCATATTTCAAATTTCCACGTTTCATAGCATTCTAAATCTATTTAAAAGAAAAATTAGAAATTTTTCTTACTATTTTTAAAAAATTTTACCACTATGATAGAATTTTTTTTTCTTTGTTCAGATTTTAAGTATCCACCTTTCCATGACATTCTAAAATTATTCAAACAAATTTAAAAATGTTTTTGAAGAATTTTTTAAAAAATTTGAAAACATTTTTCTTCCATTTATGTATCACTACTAAAATTTTAAAAATTTTTTTGCTCAAATTTATAATTTCCACGTTTCATGATATTCCAAACCAATTTCGAAAAAAAAAATTGCAACATTTTGTTACCAGTTTGGAAAAAAATTTAACACTAAAATGCTCAAATTTAAATGACATTCTAAACCTAGGTATTTCAGAAAAAAAAATTTAAATTTTTTTTCTGGTGGACATTTGTAAAGGTATTTGCACAAGCCTGCCATATGTGGCACCTGCTATTTAGTATTGAACTTTTGCTGTTGGATGAGCAATCTGTATATTTTTTTGACCAAAACTTATCAAGTTTTCTTTGTAATAATAGCAATAACTCTATTCCGATTATTATTCACAAGTATTAATTTTTTAGAGTGACTGCCATGCACAAATAACGAGGGAAGTTCTGTGTAAATACCTTTACCGATTTTTTTTTTCTTGAAATAGGTTTAGAATTGTAATGAAACATATTCTTTATAGGATTTTACAAACAACAAAAACTATCTATGAGAACTAAAACTTCTCATAGATATTTTTTTTTGCTGTTAGTTCTCATAGATAGTTTTTTCTGCTGTTTGCAAAATTCAATAAAGAAAATGTTTCATTACAACTATGAGCAAACAAAAAATAATTCACTTTTAAACAGGTTTAGAACGTCATGAAACGTCGAGATTTTAAATTTGAGCGAACAAAAATTTTCTGTTTGTCTGTTTGTCCGCCTGTTTGTAACTTTTTTTTTGTCTGCACGTTTCCTCCGGAACGGTTTAAGATATTGACTTGAAATTTTGTACACGTATATATTATAACGAGATCTGGGACTGGATTGTTTTTTTAACATATCCGGTGAAGGGTTGGGGGTAAATAAGGAGAAATAAGTAAAGCAATTAAATTTTTTTTAATAACATTTTCCAGGAGGGGCATATATTTTCGGAGAGGCTTATTATTGGGATAAGCACAGGTTTGGTGCTGTCATATTGGTTATGTAAGGGGGCCCAGTAGTTAGAGGAGTAATAGGAGGAAGTCTGTTACTCAGATGTTTGGTTTTATGTGGGTCCTGCTGACATTTGGAGAAGTTTTGGTTGGAGAGTTGTTAGCAGCAGTCTCCAAGAGATTTAGGCAGAGATTTAGGAGCGACGCGGAGTCGTAGTCGTAAGCAACGTCGAGAACATCTTAAGAAGTGGTAACAGGTCACGCTGCAGTCGTCAGAGAAAACGCCAAGGCTCTAACCAGGTTTTATTGTCTCATTTTAGTTATACAATTTTAAAGAAATTATAATAGTTTCATTCAGTGATTTTTTGTTGAAATATCAAAGTAAATTACACAACGATTTTGCAACTAAATGCCTAGCATGATGAAATATCTTAAGATTTTTTACTGTAAGTAACGCATGGCACCAGGTGATACTAATTTACCTTCTGTTATATCACATATGAAGTACTTTTAGTAGAACATAATTATTTTAGACCATTCTTTAACACTCTAGTGCACACAGCGAGCATTGTGAAAATTGGCTCATAGAATCGTATTAGTTACATAATATTTTAGTGATGAGCGGTAATTTTAATCCATTGTAAACCTTTAACTCGCTGTTGCAAATCTAAAACTCATTGTTGGTATCATTTAAGCCGTAGTTGCATTTCCATAGAAAAAGATCAAATCACTGAAATAACTTTAGAAGGGGTCACTTACATATTTTGCATTCCTTTTGCATATATGGATTAAGTTTAGGGGATAATTGTGAAACTACTTGTTTTTATTGTTGTATATCTCATGTGTGTTGTAATAAATGTCTAATGTCTACATGTTCTTATTATTTGCACTGGTACTCCTGATATTTGCTTAAATGTTGAGATTTTAGAGAGTAAAGTAAGAGTTTTGATATCATAGAGATATTTTGAGAATTCCATCGCATGGTTGCTAGTAACTTAATTTTGTTCCGTGCTGGCAAAATTATTTAAATCATATTACGTAACACACAGCCGGTGGCGCCCTTTTTGAGTGTTCACACAATCCTAACCCATGGCCCTATGCTCTCCACCAAAAATCGGCTGCCGTTCGCATCGATGTGACACGTTTTGATATTTAGGTAACAAAATATGTTACAACATCAGGAACTAGATTATATTTTGGGATTATTCCGTTGAAGGGTTGGGGGTTAAATAGGGGTAAATAGGGGAAAATAGGCAAAGCAAGGTGGTAAGAGTACAGACATTTGAAATTCGGTGGATGTACTAGAAGCCAAGGCCTTCTATAATATTTTTCAACCCTTCCACCACCTCTAATCCATTATTAACGAGGTTGATAAAATAAGATTGAGATATTCGCTTGAAATTTGGTACAAGTATGTATTATACTGGCATCTGGAAATAGATTATATTTTGAAATGATTATATTGGAAGGTTAGGGTTAAATAGGGGTAAATAAGGAAAAATAAGTAAGGCAAGCTGGTAAGAGTACAGAACTTGTGACTTGGTGTACCTATATACTAGAAACCAGGGCTTCAGATTTCTTTCTAATATTTTAGGTAGTACACGTATGTATTGTAATGACATCTAATTGAAATGATTCCGTTGAAGGGGTGGGTGGCGGTAGGTTGTGAATAGGGGGATATAAGCAGAACAAGCTAGAAACTTTATTTTTAACGTATGTGGTAGAAACCAACGGCTCAAATTTTTCTATGACATCTGTCCCTAATATTAAAAGTCTATAACCAATAATTTTCACATGCAAATATAGTCAAGATGTTCCTTTAAAGTGACTTGGATGTAAAATCAGGATGTGGAAGTAGTGATTCCCTAGGCAGCGATTTCTTAAACGTTCATGATATTATCTGGGTAATTAGTTAGGAATGAGTCCAAGAATCCTATTAGTATTAATATATAATATTTTACGAATAAATTAACAAGTTAGCATTTCCGATAACAATCACTATAAAATAATCTAAGATTGTTATTAATATGGTATTTACTATTTTACAAGCATATGCTAAGTATAATTAAGAATATTTGTTATTATGACACGTAGGTAAATAATACGATGTAGAAAGTTCTGTTACATTCTTTTACCATAATTAGGTATAATAATAAATTTTATTTCTAACGTTTATTTAGAAGTTTGTAAATTAATAAATAACTGGTGTTAAAGTGAATACAAGTAACGCTGTATATAGTCATTTTATGCATATACACTCAAAGTTCAATGAGGCTGAGGTACTTAATTTTACCCACGCACCTACGATAACGTTAATAATAATAATAAATAGTCTTTATTTGAAAAAAGAAATGCAATTTCTTAATCTAATTTCGAATTTAGCTCATCTATTCCACCACTTATACCCTTAAAAATATGAGGGCAAGACACTTGTACTAAGTAGATACTTATGTAAAACTAATGGAATTCTTTCAAGTAACAAAACAAAAATAATAATTATAAAGCGTGACTAAGAATAATTAATTGACGCAGAATTACATGCACAAAACAAATGGTACAAATAAACAATTGAAAATAATAAATAATCAAAAGTAAATTTGATTTCGAAAACGTTTTGTCTGCTTAATAAATAAGTCAGTTGAAATTGATATTTTTCCAGCATGCTTGAAACCAGCCACTGTCATTCCTCTGCTAAAGGAAGGTGACCCTCCTGATTTTGAAAATTATAGACAAATTTCTATTTAAGGTATTCTATTTAAAAGAGTGGTAACAACAGATTATCAAATTATGTTGAGAAGAATAGTATACTGACATTATCTCAGCACGGTTTTAGATCTAGCAAGTCGGTAGAAATAGCATCCTGTCATCTGCTAGAATATGTATATTAGTACTTAGATGAGGGCAACTACGTGGCCTCACTGTTGTTTGAACTTACCAAAGCTTTTGATACTGTCAATAAAGAAATTTCGAGTCATAAATCGTATAGCATTGGTATTAGAACCAACATTCTGGCCTGGATATGACGTTGCGCTTGGAGTTCCGCTGAGTTCCGTATTAGGACCACTACTTTTTATGTTTTATATTAATGATTTACGCAGTCGTATGGAATGTGGTCATATCACGATGTTTGCGAATGATACAACAATTACTGTGTCAGCGGATACTCCTGAGGAGCTCCAAACTATCGTTTGTAAAGCATTTGGTACTAGAGAAACAGACTCATTTTAAATGAAAGAAAAATTATGTTTTTTAACTTTCATCTTCAGAGACCTATTTCTAGCAACTTTATGATTAGTGAAAATATGTCTTTCTTAGTCAGTAAATTTACTTGGTACTTTTCTCGCCCACAATTATCCTGGTCTAGACATGTAGACCACGTTTGTAATCAATTGAACAAAACTTATATTGCAGCTGAAATCGACTCTTGATATGGATGGTTTAATTAATATATATTGCTCTATAGTATACAGTCACCGTTTAATATTATGAAAGGATTTTTATATGTCAAGAAAATTATTCGATTGATCTTTGATTGAAAGTCAACTAAACCTGCAAGGAGCTGTTTAAAGAAATATCAGTACTTACAGCACAACCGATTTATAAATAAAAATGTCTCATGTTCACTAAAACTAACTTACATCAGTTTAAAACAAGAGGAAATTTTCATAGTTTGGTAACGAGACACGGTAAGCTCTTGAATATACCCAACTACCGCACAAATGCATATAACCGATCGCCCCCCCGACAATTGCGTTATTAAATATAATGCACTTCCTGATGAGACTCGTAATATCTTGCATTACACGATGTTTAAAAAAAATTTAAAAAATATTTGGTTGTAAATTCTTTTTATACTGTTAATGAATTTTTACACAAAATATAATGGTTTCCTCGTGCTTTATTGTATTGTACTTTTTTTTTATTTTAATGTTCTAATTTCAATTGATTCTATAGGTAGTATTTTTTAATAATATGAGATAATTCCTTATTATTTTTAACTATAATTTGATTTGCCATATGTACATGTTTGTATCCAATTTTGCCCAATAAATTATTATTAGTATTACTGTTGTTATTAAAAGAACTATAAACAATAGAGTGGCTCGAGAACTCAGTTTATTTTTTCTTTTTGTCTCACCCACCAAATTCTAAAAGACTTATCTCCAAATTTGAGCAAAAGCAGGTGATATTAACAGTTTCCCATGTATTGCTTATAGGTTAAATATATTTTTTGTAGATTTGCAATAGGGTTGTTAAGATGTAGTGAAAAATCGCATGTAAATCAAGTATCTATCATAAAGAGAATTCGCCGCTAAACATGAAATGAAATACCTTATATTTGTCGGTGTACATTTATTACATGTCAAAAATAAAACGAACACTAAAACACGGTATTTATGACAGACTTTCAATTAATTTTCAATATCTTGCCCTAAACTGGAAACGTATTTATAGGTTTAAGTTCTTCGCATAACACTGAATTTATAACTTTTTGGCACTGGTATGATGCATGATGTCTTCCACCCCTCTAGAAATTCACCATATTGTAATGATGAGTTTATTACATAAGTAAACTGATTTTCTATTATCTTGAAAGCATGCTGTATTATTCTGGTCTAACATATCCTGATAGTCTACGATATTAAATTAGCAGTTATTTACCATAGTTTTGTCGTGGTTATATTATGTCTTGAAATGAGTGAAAGCTTCTTCTCTGATCCATATTTATAAGAATTTGTTTATAATCGTTGCTCAAGTTAATACCGAAAGAATAAGGAATCAAATTATCAGTAATCATATCTTCATTTTCTGTCTTTTGTGTATTGAATACTTTCACTAGTAGCAGAATGTTTATTCGGGTAGAGCTTTTTGAATTGTTTACATAGTTTTCTACAATTATGGGAGTTAGAGGTAACTAAATCATTATAACAGTTTTCTTTATATATTCTTATATTGTTTCTCCTAATCTTCATTTTCAAGTGTGAGCGCTACTTATTTATAGTTAATTCAGTTTCCTTCAAGTTCTCCGTAATTTTTTCATTAATCCATTTATTAACAAAATGCTGAGCCCATATTGAGTTCTATTATTTAAAAGATATGGGCACAACTACTACTTAAATGAATTATGTTTACAATGCTATGAATTGAAAGAAGACACTCGTATATTCATACATAAAAACAGAGAAAAGTGCAATTTTCAAAACCCATCTCCCTCCTTCACAATCTCATGATAATACAAAAATTAATCCCTACACGATGTTCAACATAAGCAATGCGTGCCGTGCCTACTTTAATTTTACCAATTAAGCCCTTATGGGGAATAAAAGGATCCTGGAAGCTTTATGCTTACAATTACATGTACAAGATAAGGGTGGACCCATGTGTTGCAAGAGCGAATACCTTAAATAAGTCAGTATACTGGTCAAAGGGATTAATATCGTTGTGGGTTATCCGAGTGCGTTTGGGTTCTGTGACGTAAATCTTGGCAGTTTTAATACCGGTATTGCAATTATGAGTTTTAAGAAATTACAGAGACTAATTACTAGAGATTGGGGGCCAGCGATAATTTCCAGAACTAACATTTACATGCAAATTATAATATATTTTATAAAATACATACACAGACTTAAAACATGTCAGGAAATTGAACGGCATTAAGTTTCCAGCCAACGATTGAGTAGTCATTTACTTATTGATTTGTAAAGTTTTCTTATGCTGATAAACGTTCAGCTTAATGCATGTCTGTTAAAAATTGTTGCCTGTCGCAGTGTGTTATTGTTGAGCGGCCAATAGCAATGTATATAGATATATAGGAAGATCGGATGGCTATCCTCATCATGTTTACGACTTTTGATTGTTGAAAATGAATACACTCTAAATACATAGTAATGTTTTTGTCAATAATAGGGAGACATGTAAACTGTGCGAAATTAAAGAGAACGAAGATTAGCATTTCTGAAATGTCTCGCTCAGTTCCTTTAGAGCACAAAGTGCAATTTAATTTAGTCAGTAGAGATTTTTGCCCTGTAAATCATTTTGAAATATGCGTGTTTGGACAGTGACAAAATATCTAAATTTTCGTCCTTGGATAGGAACGGTGCAAAAAATTGTTTTTTTCCACAAAAACTTCCCAACGGTTTATCCAACGACAAAATGTCTGTCTTTAACAAAGTTTAAAGAACACAAAATGCATTGCAATGCATTCTTTTGCAACTCTAATATTTAACGAGTTACAACGGCGGAAAGATCTTTACATTTCATTTTTGTTAGTAAATTATTCTTCTTCAACGAACGGAAAACAAAATCTTGTTTGCTTGTCCGGAAAAACACTAATAATACTAATACTATCATTGACATCTTCAAACATTAAGATGCCAAACCAGAAGGTGTCACGGACGCTGGAGAACGATTACTCGTTACCTTGTATGGTGATGGCGTGGCAGAGGAAGAAGTCTACTACCAATGTTCCGCAATATCAACAATAAAAAGCAAATTAAATAATGCTTGCTTGCCACCAACGAAGGACACTGCAGGTTATCATGTATTTAGGGAGTTCTACTAAGTCCAGAAATGGTATGGAATCCAAACGAAACCAGAAAACTTGGGACTGGAAACTTCGTACCAATAGACCCGCTTCAGTACCAGTAATAGAGAAAGCAGCACCCGAGACCTTATTGAAATTAATTGCATTCGTAAAAAAAATGCAGCGGAGCACGTGGCTGGGTTTAAGTACTCTATTGTGAAGGTAGGTTGTGTCTGTATTGGTCAATCATTCTAAAACGCACCAGAGGTTAGCATCGAGAGCGAGGGCGAAGATCAGGAAATTGTAATTATGGAGGCCTAGATTGTCATGAGAACAGACAATGAATTAGAAGGTGACATAGAGAACGAGGATTACAATATAGATTTAAACATAGTAAACATATCAACCGATCCGAACCGTGAGAAAGGAGACAAAAGTTATATAACTGCGAGCATAGATTACATACTGATTGTATTCGTTGTTATAGTTTGTAATAGCTGAGTTGAAATTTGTTGGCACAAGACTATATTGTACAAGCTGCAAAAAAGTGCTTTCATACAACGTGAAGGCAAATATCAAAGTAGACTATAGATGATCAAATATTACCAATACAAAGAACAACACTATTGATCGTGTGTGGACTGTTGGATATTGATGCTATACCAGATTTTTCGAATTCGAGCATCATATTTCAATAATGTTATTATAATAATATTATTAGTCTTGTGCCGCCAAACTTTAACTCAAGTAAATCAGTCATAGATGATTTGTGAGAGTTGGTAGTTCTAACAGTGATAAGCAAACAAATTTTAAGTTATATTTACTGAAAATTATGATAGATTTAATATACCTTAGATGAAAGTGGATAATCCACTATTCAGACAATTTTTTACAAAAACGTATTAGTGGGCAGTACAGTTAACATTCAGATTCTATCGTAAACGACACTAAGAAAAAATATTGATCACAGTGGTGTGAGAGTATTAAGCAAAAAAAGAAAAATATTCTGAGCTGATTGGAAAATATTTTCTCGTCACTTATCTGACGTTTTAAGAAAAAGTTTAAGAAAAAGTGAAACGAAATCATGCAATTTGAATATGAGATTCGTTTTTAGCACGTCACAATACATAGGAAAATGCTGCCCAGAGCATTCTAGTAGAAACTGCAACTTTTTTTGTCGACTTCAATAAACTTTGCTAAAAGTGTTCAATACATACGTAGTACCTACTGCCTTTTTACTCAAACCATTAAGGATTTTTAAAGTAACATTTTAAGATAACAGTCAACAAACTGTTGATAAAAAATGAAACATTTTATGGTAATTACATGAGGATTCTTTCGTAAGAATTATATCGGATGTCCAATTATTTAATGAACTTGCATTCCACAAATAGTGATATAATTATACACTGATTAATGCATGTCATTTCTCAAAAGCAATTTTCTTTAAAAATATCTGATGCGCACGCAATCAACCTATACATTATCCGTTGGTAGTATAAATTAATAAATAATTATCACAAAATATTAATGCAACAGAAAAATTTCAAACTGTAAAATATATTGGATAACCAACGTATCAATTTCATTTCTATTCTACAGGGGTAAAATAAACTTGTATTGTTTAAATAAATGAGTACAGTCAGTTTATCATTTGATCAGTGAATAATCCTAGAATTTTGAGGATTTGCCACAATGATTAATTAAAGTTTCCCATAGATATATCGTCGGCGCTACGGTTGCCATATTGTAAAAATTTCCATCAAAATGGAGTTTTTTTCATTTTCTCCTTTCCTGCTAGCTCTAATCTAATAGTATATTATGTAACAAGTTTTATAAACGTCATTTTAGTCACGAGTTTTATTAATCGCGAGCGACGCGTAGCGGAGCGAGTGTTTAATAAAATGAGTGACTAACAAGTTTCTAACGTGTTGCATACTATACTTTTTCTACGACAGCAAATATCTAAATAAAAAATTTGGAAGTTATTTTAATATTTCATTTATTAACGTATCAATAACATGGTAACAGTAAAAAGTTTATATGCACGTTCGTATTGACTTTTAGATTTTTCCGGCAGCAAACTAGCAGTTGCCGATGCCGCTGCTTGAGTAATTTCGGGCGGAGTACCAATGAAAACATCTTCTTCACTTTCACTGTCGTTTAGGCTCATTTTTTTCCAAAAAATACAAAATTACTTGTCTCTTGTCACAACGCGTCGATTTATTTTGGCAGTTTGATGACAAGAATTACGGAAAACTAACTTGATTTTTGCCATTAAAATATCTAGAATTAACCTCAGCCGTGACTAATATCTCGTTGCTAAGTTCAGCCTGTGACTAAAATGCACGAAGTCACGGTTTGTCGAAAGCGTGTTTAAAGGATTATTTAGCGTCATGGAAACGTATACGATAAACGCCATTTTAAAGATGGAAGTAGAAAAAATTGATTATTACACAGCCTCACAAATAAAAAAGGTTTTTGATCTGGATGATGGCCATGATATTCCTATGTACTTTTCGACGCCGAATCCGAGGTCGAGGTCAAAAAAAATTCCTATACCCTTCAATTTTTGTGTAGAGGCAAAAACATCCCTTCAATAAAGGACATTTATGAATATAAGTACCTATCCTTAAGGAATGAATGGGGACCTTTTTTCTCGCGTACTCTTCTTTTTTAATGCCAAGGGCTTAAGCGAGGGGGTAACAATTCTCCAGAAGGGGTTGATACACCCTCTTCATCCCTTCTATATCCTTCTGGACATAGAACTGCGTCATAGAAGCAGCTTACAAGCTCTTGAGAATACATAGGAAATATAGTAGAGGATGAATGCCGCTCCGGAATCTCCAGAAGGGTATGAACTACTCCCTGCTGGATGAGGAACATAGGGGTGGTGGGAGATCTGGGAGAGCAAGTGTTCCTTGTTTTTACTGTAGAATGGTCGCAGTGCATTAACGAGAAACTCCTTCAAAGAGTACCCCCCAAATCTCCAAAAAGGATTCGGAAAACTTTTAGGGCCGGAAAAATGGACTTTGGGGTTTTTAGTTCTGAGTGGGAAGACAAACGGGAATCCATCTTTATAGAAATTGTTTCACTTCAGCACTCGCTATATACAGGGTGTCCCAAATTGCAAAGGCCAAACTTCACTAATTAATGCAACTTTTCAAAATAAGAAAAAAATTCCTATAAACATGGGCCGGGAAGTGATTAGTTTCCGAGATACAGGGTGCAAGTAATTTTCCTGAAAATACTTTTTTATGAATATTTTCGAAACGTCTGGGTATAATTTAGCCCCAACTTTATTGTGTGATACTTAAATTAATTTATGAGCAGAACTTAAAAATTTGAAGTTTTCTACACAAAAAAAGTCTCTTGTGCTTTTTCTCTAAAATTATCAGCTTTTGAGTAAATCTTATCTGAACTACATTCGGGAATAGTTTTTTTATGAATAATTTTAGCAGAACAGAAAAAACAATGACAGTAAAACAAAATTTGATTACATTATTTTTTATTAGACAACAATGAATTAGATTAAAGTAAGGTAAATTACAAATTACAAAAGTTGTTCAAAGTGCATTCTGCCAGCTTCAACACATTTCTGACATCTGCGCCGTACGAATGAAATCAGGATTAACCCGCAAATTTTCACATTCTTCGAGAATTCTTTCTATTAACTCTTCTTTCATGTTTGCCAGGATTGCGTAGACTTTGTACTTTAAATAGCCCCAGACAAAAAAATCAACTGGAGTTAAATTCGGTGAACGGGGTGGCCAGGCTCTTCCACCTAATCGACCGATCCACCGTTCAGGATAATTATTGTTTACCCACAAACGGTTCTCAAAGTTAAATTCCTGTGTAAATTATCATTTGTTTATCTTTAGACGTTTCGAAAATATTCATAAAAAAACATTTTCAGGAGAATTACTTGAACAGCCTGTATCTTGGAAACTGATCACTTCCCGACCCATGCTTATAGGAACTTTTTTTCTTATTTCGAAAAATTGTATTACTTAGTGAAGATTGGTCTATGCAATTCGGGACACCGTGTATATTGAATGGAATAGAATATTAGAGAAACAAGTATGATTGAAGATAAAATGAATGGTGTTTATGAATGAAAAAGATATGAAATAAAGGTGTTAATACTATGAGGGATATAGAGATGCGATGAATGCTGGAGTGAGGTAAGGTGCCGGCTTCAGTAAACAGGACAAACAAAAAATTATTGTACACAATGGTGATCAGGCCGGCCATCACATACGCGGCACCGGTGTGGTGCAGCATCCCGGTCACGACAATGAAAAAACTCCAAGTCCTGGAGCACAAATTTATGCGCCTCATCTCTGATTCGGGCAGATACACCTCCCTCAGAGATTTATATGATCGTTGTAACGACATAACACCACTAGCGGACTTCATCCGGGACACATTACAAAAATTCTACGAGTTTCGACTGGGTGACAGTCAGCTTACACGCAACATTACCCAAATAAGAATGCATAATGCCCCATTCCAAATTAAACACCCATTACCATACCAGGCGTTGCCTATCTTTCGGGAACCTCTATAGCCACACTCTTTCCTACCAAAACTTCCAACTATCATACACTTTTCACCACCATATCTTTTATTCTATATCTATCTCTTTTCTTCTTCTTGTTTGTCATATGTTTGTATTTTTTGTAATTTTTGTTATTCTGTACTTTTTTGTTAAAAATTCAATTTAGACCGATAAACCTTTGTAAAAATTCTAACTATTTTAAACTCAATCTTCCTTTCCTACAACCAAAAATTCCCAGCGGCGAGCAGACTGTTGGGGTAACTTGTTTAAATGGAGCTTTTCCAATTGAGTTCGTCTCCATCTAAACAACAAAATTTTTAAAAAGTGTTTTGCCATAAAGTAGATTAAGTTTTTATTCATTGTTTATAGTTAAGTTTCTTTTAGCATGTTCAAACATATTGATAATTTTAAGCCGCCACAGGCGGCAGGAGTTTTTATCTCTTTTAATAATTTTCTTGAGCCAAACCGGTCACGACCCGTCCAACCGCACTAACACCACGACGCTGCGCGACGTGGTTGTACGGTTGGCTCCGGGTCATGATCCGGGAAGCATAAATTGTACAAGAAAAATTAATAAATATGTTGATGATGATGATGATGGTTTAAGTGGTGAAAACTCTGTCAGCAAAGTTAAGCAACACCGGGAGAGTCCGTCACTTAGATGGGTGACCGTATCTCATTTCGCCGTCCGGGTCAATAGGTGGAATAGCATTAGCTAAACTTCGCCAGGACGTTAAAATAAATAAGACATTTTTTTTTAACAGAGATGGATTCCTGTTTATCTTCCCTCTTAGAATTAAAAACCCCAAAGCGTATCTTTCCGGCCTTAACGGTTTTCCTTTTTAGGGATTTGGGGGGTAGCTTTCGCCCCTTGCGGGATGTGATCAAGGCAATTGAAGGAGATTCTCGTTAATGCACTGTAACCATTCTGCAGTAAAAACAAGGAACACATGCTCTCCCAGATCTCCCTCCACCCCTGTGTTGCTCATCCAGCAGGAGGTAGTTTAGACCCTTCCTGAGACTTGGTTCACCCTGCATTCAACCTCTACCATATTTCCTCTACATTCTCAAAGGCTTGTAAGCTAGAAACTTTTATGACGCAGTTCTATGCCCAGAAGGGTACAGAAGGGGTGCAGAGGGTGTATCAACACCTTCGGGAGATTTTTTATCCCCTCGCTGATGCCCCTGGCATTAACGAAGAAGAATACGAGAGTCCCCACCCATTCCTTAATGATAGATACTTATATTCATAAATTTACATTATTGATGGGATGTTTTTGTCTTTTCACAAAAATTGGGTATAGGAATTTTTTTGACTTTCTTTTTGTTGGGCTGTGTTACCAATATATGCAAGATAATAAAAATAGCTAAGTATAACTATTATTTATTTAATTATTCTCTATTGTTAATACTTTACGGTTTACAGCAAATTTTCTGAGTCGTCACTGAATCGGTCGAGTGATTTTGCAGTAGTGAACTCATTTACACACCGCCCAGATGTTGAATTAGGACAAAGAGGAAAAAATACTTTAAGGTGGCCATTCCCTAGAAACAGACATCCGATAGGGAAATATTTATTATTTTTGCCCATAACTTTTTTTCTTAGTATGTATATTTAAAAAAAAACTATAAGAGTACCTAAGTAGAACCATAACAAGTCTATTACTATGAATTTTCACTCAATAATTTCAGTGGTTTGCAAAATAGCTTGATATAAAACTACGAAATAGGAAGATTAACATAATGTTTAAATTTAAATCTAGCTATTTTGCAACCCGCTGAAATTACTGAATGAATATTCATAGTAATAGTCTTGTTATGGTTCTACTTAGGTACTCTTATAGTTTTTTTAAATATGCATACTAAGAAAAAAAAGTTATGGCCAAACATAATAAATATTTCCCTACCGGATGTCTCTTTCTAGGGAATGGCCAACTTAAGTGTTATTTTTCTCAAAACTAAGTATACGTTTTTTTATAGATTTTACTGTTGACCACCGCAAATGAATTTTTTTATTAAAAAAAATGAAATAACGTTTTAACGCCGCAGTTAAGTTCAAAAACGATACATGCGTGGATACAGAATTATGAGTAAAATGTAAATATATGAAAAAATTTTGATATTTCCTTTAAAAAATCAAAGTACTCGCCATCACTATAATGAACACCATGTAGATTTAAAAATAATTAATTAAAAATAATTTTGAAATATATTGCTCTTGATCTCATACATCATTTGAGGAAGTTCAAATGATTGAGGAAATATTGACCGTCCACGCACTAGTGTCCTGTATAAATGTAACTGGATCTCAGCTTTCTATGCATACATTTATGGAAATACGAAAAGATTTTCTCGTCACCAGATACAGAAGTTTCATATTATGGTCAACTACCGCCATTACAACTTCTAGCTCTTTATTGGGCATTGTAAAGACTTCGCAATTGAAAGTACGACAAAACTTAAAATATAAATCGTCTAAAGCGTATAAGCGAATTGCGAGTAGCGATGCAAATGTCACAAAAAAGGAACATAATAAAAGAGAAAAACGTTAAAAGCACTAGCTAGAGCTGACAAAGTTTAAACCCATGCTTTAAGTAAAAAAAGACGTACACAGAGCATAGTAAAAGTTTTTAACGAATGCTGAAATGTTTTTTTCCGTGACATACTGCTTACGCAACTTTTTATGTTCCTGTTTATCAGGGACCCTAGGAGATTTATATTTTTAGAAAGGAAGCACGTACCAGGACATTTTGCTTCTTTGGATTTCTGTCCTTAATACAATGTGTAATTTTGGATGTAAAATTCAAAAATGTAATTAGGAAATTGAGAAAGAATTCAGATACTACTAATATACAGGGTGTACAAGTTTTTAATCTCCAACGTCTAAAACCAATCCAAAGCGTGGTATTAAGAGCAAATGCTTGATTACAAAAATTGATAAATAGATAGATAATACCTTTATTTAGCCCTTGGCTACACATTAATATACATGATTTACATTGCTGTTTTACATTGGTACCTCTATATCCACATACATAAGCACAAAACTAGAACTAAACTAAAAAACTGCCTGAAGTTAATTATACAAAAATACATAATTAAAACTACCCAGAACCAACTAAAAAATATAATTTAGACACTAAAGAAATATGTACATTATTGTATATAATTCGTAACAGAACATCTTTTAATAGTCTTTTAAAAGTATGTAAATTAGTTACACGTAAATCAATGCCCAAACGGTTGTACTCAACCACTCCTTTATAGGAAATTGAACGGTGCATAGATGCATTATTAGCTTTCTTAATTACAAAATGGTCAATTCCTCGGGTATTGCAATTATGCAAATCTCGTAATTTAGTTAAAATATTTTTCAGTTAATCTGGAGCTATACCTTTATTCATTTTTTGTATAAAAACTTAAATGTTATACTTAGGAAAATTTCTATATTCTTTCAATTTACTCATTTTAGCATATCGTTTATAAATATAAATTATATTATAAATAACAATGGCCCAAGTATGGTCCCCTGAGGCACCCTCGTATCAATAGATAGCTCACTTGAGAACATATATTCACATTTTATCCTTTCTTTCCTGTTGTTTAAGTTACATTCGAACCATTTTAATACCACACCATTAATGCCATACTTACTCAGCTTATCTAATAAAATCTTCACGTCAATCGTCTCAAATGCTCTTTTCATATCTAAAAAAATTACTCATATCATATTTCCCTTGTCCTTGGTTTCCTTCCCCTCATTGATAACATAGTATGTGGTGGAATCGGAATAATATAAACAACTTTTTCTATTATAGTAAGATGTCTCAGCGCGTCGAGATTTTCATGCAGTTATGACACACTATCTGGCTTTGTAGTATTTTGCAAATTTCGTAATATCCAAAGTTAATAAGGTCATTACAGAGATTTACTCGAAGAAGGTTGAAGATATACACTCTGTTACCGTACTTCATCAATTCTACAATGATTTTGATCAGAATAAGAAAATCCTCACCAGTTTAGTTGATATATCAGAGGCTTCTGTCTGCGTTGACAATCAAATTCTTCTAGAAATTATTGACCCCTATGGTATACGTGGCATTTTCAATAGTTCACTTAGGTCATATCTAAGCGGTATCTAAGCGGTAGGTCATATCTAAGCGGTAGGAATAATTCGTGGATTGTCGTTTATTCCGTTTATCGATAATTTAGACAATTTTGTTTCCTCTCATTCTGGTTCATTTGCAGATAACATAATTATTATCTACGAGATTATTTCTTTTGAAGACTATTTTGAAGTAGTACTAGAATAGAATAACTAATTTTACATTAGTAACTGAATACTTTAGTAACAAAAAACTTGTGTTTCTTCAAGGCAAAAAATTTCTTATGCAGTTCCACCAAGTTGCGGCAAGACATAACTCAAGTTTACTATTACAGCATCCTGAAAAATTAGTTCGACTACTTACCTATTTCAAATTATTACGAATTCATATTGAATTATGTCTGGATTAGAAAATGCACAAAAGGTGAAAGTAAATGTTTTGCTTTAAAATAGCTACTGGTATAGTAATCAGTAGCGACACTGCAATAACTTATTATTCTCCAATATGAAAACATATTAGAAATGGAACACCTTTCCAGGGTAACTTTACAACAGCAAACAGGGCATTTAATAATAATAATATTAATAAAAAAACGAACAAAACAACTTATCAATAACATCAAACGACTGGGCTTACCAAATAACCAATAACCACATCATTCAGAAAAGTGTGAATCTCCAAACGTGCCATATAGAAAATTTTTAAACACAGCAGGATAAGATAAATTTCTTTTCTACTGATGTAGAATACCCACCAGCAAGACTGTGAAAGAAAAATAATAATAATAATAAATGACTTTATTAAACAAACAGTGTTTGTTTACATAGGCGAAGTTCAGGTGACATACCACTTGCTCTTCCACTTAATCGTGACTAACCTACAATTATAATACTTATATATAAAATACATTAAACACTTCAATGGAAAAAAGTTCATCAGCACACTTCCACTCCACTACGTGGTTGTGGAAGTAGTTACAGACTATGGAATTGCTTAAAATAGTGAAATTCACATAGAAAAAAAAAAAACGAAATACTAAAATAAGTACAAAATGTCAGAAAAAGATGAAGCAGTAAAGATGTAAATTAAAATGTTTGGAAGTAATTTTTTTAAATTAAATTTGTAACACCATTCTTAAATTTATATCCGGTAGTATTCTTAAGTGTAAGAATTACAAAATTATTTACAAAAAAGTAAGAGTTCGTCATCGCCGTTCTTCCACTAAAAACATACAAAACATACTACTCACTGAAAATACACATTTGTAAAATGCACACTAATAAAACCACCTAATAAGGCATAATAAAATATAACTAAATTTAGACAAACTCTCCAATAACATGATTTTTACATTTTCTTTAAATGTTTCCTTTGACAGAAATTATATTTATAATCTTAGGTAAAATTGTGGGTGCCATATAAGAGAAGCAACCCTCAAATTTTGACGTACTGTGTTGTGGCACTCTAAATTGCCCTTACGTACATTATGCACGTCCGTTCTTTTTACTAATTCATTATACAAATATGGTGGTTTTTTGTGTCAATCAGTTTTTTCAAGAAAATGTGGTACAAATAGTTCGCTCTATCTACTATTTTTGGCTCGTCATTGAAGAATGGGATAACACATGTTCACGAAAAGGAATACAATGGACAAACCGCATGCTAGCATTCTGAATTTTCTGAAGTTTTAATGTATTATATCGAGTCAAATAATGTATATTTGTATTGAAACAATAATACACATGTGGATATATCAAACTCTTTATTAAATTTAATTTTGTGTTAGATTCTAGACAGTACTTAAATTCCATCAAATTATTTAATCCCATGAACGAAGTGGATACTACCTTGTTAACGTGAGATTCAAATGTCAAATTATTATCTATATATAACCCTAAAACCTTTGCTGTATCAGCCCAAGCGATAACTTCAATATTTAATTTTATTTTGACATTATTATCCTCCACCTTTTTTCTTAACTTTTCGTTTCCAATACACATTACTACCCATTTACTGGGGATTATTTTTCGTTCATTGTCGTTACACCATTGACTGAAACTACTTAGATCAGAGTTTATTTGATTGACACACTCTATAGTTTTTTCTGGTTTAGCAAACATGTATAGTTGAACGTCATCAGCGTATCAATTATACATGTCTGCTTGTCATGTAATATGAAAAAAGACTGCTTTTTCTCCTTATTAGTCACACACGTTCTGTGATCCACATGTTATTTTAGTTAACTTCTATATGCTGTATGGCACGCTTGACAGCATCACGTCATCTGTGTCCGTTATGCACAAGGTTCCACCAAAGCTCCTTCTCATCAGCTCCATGATGACATCAGCACAGCGTTTTTTTAAGCGTCTTTTTTCTTTTTACGGGACATATCTTATTAAGCAGGTAAAAAAAATAGGCAACTATTTTATTTGTGCAATGGGAACCTCGGTTAATGCTTCGTTTTGAAACTTCCAATTGCGTGACATAATCAACTCATATTCTTACTAGTTTCATAGCTATTATCTACTCCTGAATTTCTATTTACTCTATGAAAATTTCTTCAGCTGCTGTCATGCGAGTTTTACATATGAAAAATCATAAAAATACTGTGGAACCCTCCGTATAATTTAGTAAGTAGCTGAATGCAAAAATGTATGATATAAATAGCTGTGTGGTTAAATATTTTCCAATAGATGAGGGAGAATGAATGTGAAAAGGAAGGCAAAAAATGAGAAATAAAATTTTCTAATATTGTTGGTACACAACTTTCATTGTTGATTCTGTAACCATTATGAAACTTATAACAAACGTTCTATATTAGTTTGTCAACAGTGAAGTTGAAATATATGTCACATCAATGATTCTATTAAAATTTCCCCAGGATCGGTTTCAAGGATAATAAGAAAATAATGTTTGCAAAAAATTGAAGCGCAACCAAAACAAAAGGTAACTAGAAATAATTATGAAATAACATTTCACCCAGTCGCCCGGATAATTGGATCTTATTACTAATACAGGTTAAAACAAATACTATCAGTTATTGGTATTGGTTATTTGTTATTTTATTTATTACTTTTGAGTAACTCTGTAAAGTAAAGATCAAGTATTTTAACAGTAGTGTAACAATATGTTGGAATTCGATTAAAATTGGTGCTTCATGTATTTGGAATAAGTGATACTCTATCTGATATCAATAGTTAAAAATTTAAAATGACGAATTCATAAGGCTGCCATAATTACAAAATTTTTACATGGAGATATGAGAATATGAGTATTAGTTTGATGTTTATATTTAAAAATTCAAAAAGACGGAAATTTCTTTTCTACAGATGGATATTTTCTTCTACTTTGCTGAAACTATATAAGAGGCCACTAGAAAACGTGAAAACAAAAAAAGAAATCATCTTAAAAAAACCAGTCATCAAAAAATGTGGAATAAAGTTTCATCCTCGTCTGCCTTATTATCTAATAATTGAGGTTAATGAAACTAAAAAATCCTCAAAGCTACGGAACCCATAAGAATAGAAACAATTTAAATAATACTATATAAAAAAACATTTGTTGTATGTTGTATATAATTTGAAATAAGAATCATTCCGGTGCACGGCGGTTCGATACATTTCTTGAAGCCTAATTTTGGAAATTTTAAATTAGAATTTTTTGTTGACACGTGCAAAGACGAGACATGACACACCTACTAAAGAAAGCGCTACGACTTAACAACAACAAACTGAAAATAGGGAGGCCATGTTACACATGGATAACGACAATCGAGAGGATTATGAATAAGCTAGGAAAGGATTTTACACACTGGGAAAGATCGGCACAACAAAAGACGGAATACAATAAAGAAATATCAAGGATATACGCACTGCCAGCCTCAGAAACAGAAGAAACAGAAAACTCAGAAGTAGAATAGAAGAGAAGATGATCACAGACAGAAAATAAAAAGAAGCATCTCACAAAAACCTGAAAGTAAAAACAAGCACGAAAACCTAAAGAAAGATCTCACAAACGCCTTCCGATGAAGACAGAAGGAAAACAAGAAGAAACACCTCACAAACACCTACACGTTCCATCCTATATTCCTACCCCATGCGTCATGCGGCTCTCGCTGCTGACAACAAGCATGTCCAATGTCCAATCCAGCGTTGCAGCCGGTCCGGCAGATGGACGTTCGGAGGGCGGTCGGGCTGCGTGGTGGAACAAATCTCCATGCCGCGGAATCGGCAGCAATGCCCACCTTACGCTGGCAAATCAATCAATCGATCAATCAATACGTTTGAAATTTCATATAATAAGCAGACGAGAAAGTATTATGTAGGAGATTTTTGAGGTCACTAATTACCAATACGTCGACTCAGTGGCGCATTGCTGCGTGTTAGGCTTGCGACTACGGAGTCCCCGGTTCAAATCCTGTCAGGGTGAGATGTTTCGTGACGTTTTTAATGCGTTACCGAGCGGTGGCAATGGGCTAGACCGCTGTTGAATGGTACATGTATAGTCGCTGTTATCTCTTCTGAGTTTCAGTTTTAGCTTCGGTAGATGGCAATATCGTAGGGAATGGTTCTTGTGTTGATACCTATGTGTCCGTGTCCTGGTTATTGAGTTGATGCCTATGTGTACGTGTCCTGGTTGGGTTGTGGAATAGCTATAGCTGAATTCCGCCAGGTCGTAAATATGAAACAAGACGATTAAAAAAAAAAAGAAAAAAGAACGTTGTCAAAGTAAGGATTTGTCAATGTCAAAAACTGATTTTTTTGACATTTTAGCTTCCCCACTAAATAAAAAAGAGAGAGATTACTGCAATTGGTTCAAAAAAATAGATAAGACTAGATCTTTACGTTTTGAGTTCCCAGGAATACGAGAAAGTAGTTTTTTAAAAATGTCTGTGAGTATGTATGTGTGGGGAGATGATAGCGCCGAAATATAAAACCATCACTCTGTATAATTTCCATGACAAATATGACATTTTCGGAAAGGGCAAACAATGTGTTTTCCAATTGTGAAAAAATATACAGGGTGTTCCATTTGAAATAACAAAGTTTCCCTAGCCCCGAAAATACGCTATCATTTCCGGTTAAACCGGAAGTGGGCAAAAAAAGATGATTACTCAGGAAAAAACTTAACAAAAGTAGAAGAAGACTGGTCAAAACTTCATTTCATTATCTCGACTAGTTAAAAGTTACATAGGTTTAAAAAGGGTAAAAATATATAATTATGGATAATTGCAAGTTTAAAGTTGTAATTATAGATAATTGCAAGTTTAAACTAGCAATTATAAAAATATTTTTATTATATCCTTTTCACGTCTTCGTAGAATGGTTCGACTGTTCTTCGTGCGATCTTTTCAGAGCAGCGGCTTCCAAAATCAAAATAGCCATGATGATTGCCAACCTTCGACACGAAGATGGCACCTAAAGAAGAATTAAAATACGCCTTGAAAAAAATATTAGTGAACAATATTTATACCCATAAAACCCTCTTAACCCCATATTATGGGGGTAGCAACCCCTATATTGAAAAACGACAAGATACATCTACATTTTTGATAAGCTTTAATTTAAGACCTTTGGCGTTCAATTATTTTATGTCGGCTTAAAGTTATAACATACGCACAAACAGACTAAATTTTAAGGAATTTTGCGGTCCCTATTTCACGTGTTTCTGAATAATCCCTATTTAAAACTATTCTACTCTCTCATCTGAGGTAGTGACATAATTTTAAAATAGGTAAATAAATAGGATCTACATATTTCAATTTATTGAACTGAAAAATCAAACATAACTCATTTCAAAACATCGTATATAAAAAAAGATAAGAGGGAAGAAAAATCTTTCAATTAACCAAATCAATTTAAACAAGCTCTAGAGACCTTTATAATGTACCTGTTTTTAAAAATAATTCACTTCAAATTACAATCTGTTACCTATTTATTTACTCGCCAAGAAAAAAGCGGTGCATTACTGGCTGTAAATAAAGCTGTATTTCCGTCATTGCGCCTCGCAAATGTAGGGTACGGAGAGGTTTTTGCTCCACCACAGAGGCGTACGCTCTAGATTGGAAAATAGGTTAACTAAATAAGTATAAAATTATCATTGAGAGAACGAAATCATTTCAAAATTATTCTGAAAGTTTCACTTGTCAATTTTTAAGTTTTGTTTCCTTTTATACATTATTTTAGAGAACTTTATGCATTGCCAAAATGATATGTATAGTTTTCAAAATATTGACGAAAAAGCATAAACCTCCCTTGTTTGCTAGCATTGTTATTAACTTGTGAAGACTAATATCAGATCGGTGTCGGGTCACATGTATTCCGTATACGTCAGTTCTAACTATTTTATGTGCTTACCACCCCATTATCTCCATTGTAATCATTCTTAATAATGCAAATGTGCCGTAGTGAAATAGGTAACCAAAAAAAAGCTCACAATATTTCAAAAGTATTTTGAGCTCCTTAACTCTGTGAAAAATTAGTAATTCAAATTTTACTCCTGCGATGTCATCAGATTAATTTTCAGCTAAAACATAAGCCGTCAACGAAGAGGAAATCGGTAATATCGTGATAGATTTATGTCTACTAGTGAAACATGGTTTCTTATTTGATTTTTGTTGTTAAATATTATTTCCTCATAGGCTGATAATTACTCATTTGGATTCTGTAATTATTTGAAATTTGAATTCATTTTAGTTGTATAGTATTTCTACTGATGAACACACTTGAATAATACACTCGTATATTCACAACAAGCGTGTCGTCAACCATTTTGTAATTAAGGTAGTTCTAATCATCTTCTGATGCCGCCAAAATAATTGGGAAAATTCTTATCGATAATATTCAAGTGTTTTAATGTCTGTGGAAACTACTTCATAGTCACAGCCAAGGTTCAAACCCTCACCACCATCATTACAAGCAAGCCTCGACATTCTCCAGTTTCCTTCTCCATTAGATTCGATTTCTGATCTGTGTCATTTAATTTTTAGCACCTATTTTATTGAATATTCTATAATGCCTTCTTTCTAAGGCAATTTTAAGCCTTTTTCGGCTTCTGGTTCTTCTCTGAACACTTCTGTGCAGGATTCGTATGACATACTAATGACATGACCTGCCCACCTTAACCTGTCTATCTTTATTGTGGTAACTGCAGCATTATTTGATGATTGTCTTTAGATATTATACAGCTCGAAATTACGTCTATTTCTCCATCCATATTTCTCTCTGACTGCTCCATGCATTTTCCTTGATACTTCAAATGTTGATAGTAGTGATTCGTCTGCTTTTGTTAGAATCCGTACTCTCTGAGCTATATATCCAATCCTTTCCAGAGTTAATATTTTTGTTTGTTTAGGTTTATTTATTTTCACAATAAGTAATAAAACACTATGTCATACACACGACAAATATAACAATATTCTCTGCTAACTAACTCAAATATTGGTTGTTTGACTCACGGCACCATTAATCTATACTGAAATTAAATAATTTGTTTCTTACGTTTTTGCATCTTTTTAAGTCAATCATCTAGGTATAGTTAATGGTAACGTATATAATATACAATCATATTCATAAACAAAATCGCCAGCCAATGTAATGGAATATCGTTACTTAGTATTTAACAGTAATATCTTTTATTTCTGTTTTTAAAATCATTGAAAAATATTATTTTTGGTATTTAGCAGATAATTTTCATGCGTTAAATATCTAATATTTGATACGAAAAACAATTAGGTATCTTCTAGATAGGGCTAGAGGTACTACTACATTTTTAAGACCCATAAATAAACTGTCGCAGGGGGGAGGTGGCGCTTTCGAAAAACAGTGAAATATGTAATGAAGTGTTGCTGTGCTTTCGGGTATAATCTCGATAGGCTGCTGTAAGAACCACGGTTGTGTAAACGACGTTTCTGCGGAATTTCATCTGCCATCATCAGGTTCTCGATGAAGGCTGCCCACTGCTGCTCCTCGTTGCTCGAACTAAAGCAGGAAGTTTTCAGCGAACCTGATGATGGTAGATAAGATTATGCCGAAACGTCGTTTAGATAACCGTGCGTCCTGGAGGAGCCTATTAACTACACGAGAAAACACCCGGACGCACAACAACACTTCACTCAACACCCGCGAAAACTTAAGAAACAACATTATATTAGTAATATGTATTATTCTGATTTTTCTTTTCTACACGTGAAAATTTTTAATATAAGTTTACTCAATTTAAGAATTTTATTCTTATCTTCAGAGCTAGAAAGTGGGTTCTATTCATGAATTATTATTAAAATTTTATAACAAAACACACAAAAAATAAAAAATTCTTTTAACAATACGTATCTTTAATAAAATTACTTAGAAATTTGATAAAAACGTTAACAACAATTTCCTTATTGCCTAAACTAGCTAACTTATATTTTATTACAAAATGAATTAAAATGTCATTACATGATTGATAACAGTTAAATTTATATTCATACTTTTTTTTAATTTAATCGTCTTATTTATATTAGCGTCCTGGCAGAGTTTAGCTAATGCTATTCCACCACTCAACCAGGACACTTACACATAGACATCGATACAACAACCATTCCCTGCGATATTGCCATTTACCGCAGCTGAGACTCGAACTCAGGATAGATAACAGCGACTAGATCATGTTGTGCCACCCAACATCGGTCTAGTTTACAGCTACCATCTCGGTAACACATTAAAAACGCCACTAAACATCCATACCCTCTCCAGGATTGGAACCCGGGACTTCATGGTCGCAAGTCAATCAATCAATTAAAACAAATTTATTTTAAATTAATAATACATAATTATCCTCCCTAAGCACTCGTCCGGAGCCAGCCAAACATCCACAGGCGAATTAAAAAGTGTATAAGATAGAACATGTAAAAAAAAATTTAACTTAAAACAATTGACATATGCAATGCAAAATTGCAAAAGACGCTAGTGTAGATAAAAATGGTCGCAAGCCAGATGCCTTAGCATTACACCACCGAACTGATATCTTATCACTTCTTCATTTTCAACATAACATATCTGATAGGCTATAATCATATATGGGCATCGTTTGTAATATTGAAGCACGGTGTTATTCCGTCGCAGGTAGGCTTTGTAATGATTTATCCTGGTAGCAACGCTTTAGACGGAATTTCTCAATTGAGATTAGAGAGATAGTATAATTGTAGTTTTTCATATTTAGTATTAAATATTGAAAGTATGAATGTTATCTGCTAAGTATCAAAAATAAATTTTTTTCAGTGATCTCCATTGACCATTCAAATTTCTTTCAGCTCAAATATTAAAAACATTATCACCGCCTTCTCTTGGTCTACGCTACTGCTAACACCGGCACGTGCGTATGGAGCGTGGGTGTATTCTATCTCTTCGCATCTCTTGCGTTTACGCGCATCGATCATTCGGATCCTGCAAACACCGACGCCAGAGTAGCCTAGCGTCGCGACGCTGAATCAGGGTGATCGCTGGCTCCGCTGGGGACATGACGACGAATTAGCGATTACAGATATATGCACGATAAAGGGGTAGATTTATTACCATCTCCAAAGTGTGTGAGGAGTTATCTTGGTTTGACAAATAGCTGAATTTAGGTCGATATTAGAGATAGAGGGTTTCTTCCTTCGGGGAATATTAAATTTAGAATAGGGTCGCTGATACCTGCAGTTGCATAAATAGACGGTAATTTTGAGTAGGACACGACCTATACTTGATATGTTTACTTGTAGTGTTTTATAAACTAAATAAAATTAAGGAAATTGCATGATAGTGATTTTAAAGAGAGTAACTAAGTGGAATCATACACAGTATGTTCAAAACTTACAGGCATGAAAACATTTGATTTGACGACAGAAAATAATATCTGAAACGAAAAAACCTGAAATTATATCAGTGAACAAAAAATATACAGAATGGCCACGCAAACGATAACAAATATTATTGAATAAAAGACTGTATTTTGTATAAATACTTTTACCAAATTAATAAAAGATTTAAGAGTTTGTGGGATTTAATTTCACGACCGTGAAACACATAACCATGTAATTTATATTAATAAATTACAAAAGTCATGCCTACACAACGCGCAACGGCGGAAAAACGTATCTCAGAAAAATAGCATAACGTTCTGCAGATTTATTTGTCCTCGGTGTGTACAAATTCTACAATTCGTAATTACAATTTTGATACACTACCAAATAACATACATTTTAAGAGGGACATGTAGCAAACTCCAATACGTAAACAGCTGTATTCTCTTCTTAATCATTTTAAAAAATGTAACAAACAATTAACTTTTATGTTTTCTAAAATATTCTGTAATATGCGGTTATTGTTGCTATATTTTGTTCGATCAGGATTAACTGTTAATTCTGATAAAAAGAGCACCGAAAATTGGATAAACGAGAAAGTGGTCATAATCCCAGATATCTCATTCTATAAGCAGTTAAGTCTATTAAAGTACCATCGAGGATATTGGATATTGATGTGATAAATTTTTCGTTATCTTATCCTAGATGTAATCTGACAACTATCTTTCAACTATTGTTCTACTTCTCTCTAAACTCATATCTGTCAAGTCTCGCTACTTACTTCGATAACAAAATAAAAATAAATGGAAACTGAGCAGGATCAATATATTTTAAAGAAAAATAAACGTCATACAGAAATTTGAGTGCAGCTTTAAGAACGTATCAACTGTCCATTATTGAACTTTTTTAATATTGTCTTTCCACAAAAACTTTTCTTTCTTTGATTGTATACTATTCGGTATTCATATCTTCTTCAATATATTGCACGTCCAAGGCCTATAATGTAGGTCTAATGCTTGTTCTAATTCAATTTTTGGAATATCAGAAACAGAATTTATTCTTATTTTGTTTCGTTAAAAAGTAAACAAAATGATTTTGAATAAGGTAGTAAGGGTGGTTCTTTCCCTCATGCGTTGCAATTTTGGAGTACACGCACGCAGGAATCCCGAAACTAGGTCACCAGACTTACTACAGGAAATAGAGAATATTACCTGGAAAAAATAGGAGGATTTAGTTTTATAAGCTTACCTTATATTTTCTGGGTCGCTGATTCCGAATTTTTCACTTCTCACCAAAATTTCCTACCGGAAATACCGCATTTTTTTTTTAAATGGCGCCAAAAACGAGTATTTTCGCAACTATTTTATTTTTGATAATTTAAAAAGAAACAACCTATGATCACTATAAATTGATTCGAGGAAGCCAGAAAAAACTAAAAACACTTAACAATTTACAAAAATTTTAGGGTAAGGTTTGAAACCGCTTGAAAATCGGGAAGGAAATGATGAAAATATTTCAAATTGAAAGTTGCAAGGTTTATTTCAAATCTTTCACTTAACCTAATTTTTCACTATCAAGTTCATTCCTCCGGCGTCGTTTTACAGCTGTTGAAGGACCAGGATCATCAAGAAGTAGAATCACATTTATCAGCTTCTGAAACACGAGGAAAAACGTCACGATACTTAATGAAAAAATATACAATATACCTATTTTTGTTTCCTTCAAAGAGACAAAGTCAGCCTTGGACTAGTAACTACGTGTTGCTTACTTACCCTCAAATTATCAATGTTTTCTCTGTCTCATCGTTCTCCTGGGTTATCTTCAGATTGCTCCAGCGAGTCTTCTCCCCTGTCTATCTCCTCACCTAACAATTCTAAATTCATTTCATCAGGGTCATCTTGATCATTCTACATCAGGTCTTCATCTGGAGCGTTTTCACAGGTGTTCTTGTTGCATTGAAGGCACATCACCGAACATCACAGCCCACTTTTCTGGCAGCCGCATGCTGGTCGGCAACCTTTCTAGCATTTGCAAGATACAAGCTTTAAAAGCTGAGGTGGAGCGGGAGGCATAGAAGTAGAGTCTGGAGATAAGCCTGCATGTGTTCTTTTCCAGCCCCATTCTTCCGCTTTTAACTCGTTCCCCTACCAAAGTTGTGCGGTATGAATGCTGTTCAGCTGCGGCTTCACTAGGAGGAAAATTTGCGATGTTATGTTTGCTGTTGTACGCCGTTCTAATAAAGGTTTTGTGCATGAACGCATTTAAGCTGAATTTCCAGCGCCGCAGCCATACGGGCGAAGTAGGAATTGATTTTCCGCGTTTGCAATGGCTTGCGGATCTGCGTTTGGTTCGAGGAAAAGCTTGACGGATGGCAGTAAATATGGATTATTAATCAGATACTGTGTCGCATCAGCTGAATGCATGTGAAAATAGAATGTTTTGAGCAATTACTCCTCTAGACTCAAAAGCGAAAAAAACTGTGGCGACACTTTCGCTCGGCCGGGCTTTAAAAAATAAATATTCGAGGCCTTACCCAGACCTACCAAAAGAACCAATAAATCTACGTCCTCGCCAACAATTAACACTCCTGATGTATGTTTTGACGCCTCTTCAATCGCCGTTTTAACAATTAAGCAGTCCGCATCTTCCTTCGCTTGACGTACTTTTAAGTTTTCGGCCTCAAATTTACTCTCTACCATCGATGTAAGACGGTGTCTATTTTTGCGTTTTGACAAAAATTTGTCTTGAGGAATTGTAGGTATTAGTGATGCATCAAAAATTATATTCACCGATGGGTGTTTTCGTGCTCTTCTCACTTTCCGCGAATTTGGTGCTGAGATTTTCGACGTCCTCTGGATAGCCATCAAATACGACGACACAGTTTGTTATGTATTTTGATCGCACGTATTCAAGCATTAAGAAACTTTTTTGTTTATTTCTTTGTATATGTCAAGCCATTTTCTTTTTAAAACTAACAAAAATTGAGTTATTAAAAAAAATCGTTTTTGGCGCCATTATTTCAAAATAGAGGTATTTCCGGTGAGATTTTTTGGTGGGAACTGAAACATTCAGAATAAACGATCCAAAAAACATAAAGTTAGCCTATAAAACCAAATCCTCCTATTTTTTCTAGATGAGCCTTTATTTAATCTCCATTGCCTGGAGTAACTGAAGAATGATTATTTTTCAGACTTACCGGTATCCTTTTAATAACACAGGCATACACAAAAAAAGTGTTTCTAATCTTTTGATCAGACCACACTACCCGTATATATTTTGTGCTGCTGAATCCAAATCTGGCATCAGAATTGTGCCTACACCAACCAGTTTTTTTTAAGTTCAAAAATAGTTCTAAAATGAGTCAAAAAGGAAAGTTCCTAGTAATTTGTCAAAGTATAGAAAAAAAATTGCCCAGCAACCGGGTAACTGTAAGCAAGTTATTCTTTACACTAAATACCTATATTATAGTAAAACAACCCCTAACATTTTATAAAATCCCCATAAATGATAAAATCCCATGTATCACGTTAAGAAATCTGAAATAATTTTTCTTTTCAGTGGATTTTTTTGGACTTTTAATTTGATCGCAATCCACCCCAAGGGGTGCGGTAAAAAATAGGTCCTATGGAAATAAGTAAAATAAAGTCCTCCTTGTTCTTCATGGAAATTTCCAAGAAGTAAGCAGTTGAAAGTTTTCTAGGGAATCATAAAAGTGAAAACATAACTTTGGTAAATCGGGGTGCAATATGAATTTGAAACTTAATTCTCTTCATAACCACATAGGCCAGTTTCCGGAAAATTTTGAAAGTTTCAGTAAAGAACAAGGAGAAATATTTCACCAAAATTTATAAGTTGTGTAAACTGGTGCATTAATATGTTGGCTGACTATGTTTATATGCTAAAGAGATATTTAGAAAATAAAAGATTTCGTTACATGGATAAATATATCTTCTTTAATTGGGGGTGGTTTATTTCTTTTGTCTTTTATAATCAAGTGTCTGAAAATTTACTTAAGTAAAGAATGTGCTGAGAATCGCAGGACCTTATTTGTACTTATTACAGAGAGATCACTCACCCCCACCCAGTTCTTCAATTGCCACGGAGTCTCGACCAGCAGATGTCAGGCTTGATATGGGAGCAACAAATACTGTACTGTAATATGTAATAATTTATTTTCTCCTGGAAGGGACAGGGGATGTTCGGCTAATTTTCTGAAGTAGTAAACACTTGAATACAACATATAAATACTAACAATCGACGAGAGTTTCACCAACCATGTTGACAGCATCTGAAGATGATTAAATCTAAGTAAAACTAAACTTTTATACTCTCCCGATGATGCCAATGTTTTTGACAAAACTTCCGTCGAATGTTAATACTCGAGTGTTGTGTTCAAGTGTTGGAAACTACATTTAATTTAATTTAATTTGATTAGAGCATGCAGATAAAGTTTATTAACTCGAAATTATATGGATCATATAGCCCCAGTCACGCTTTTTAAACTCTGTATATCGTCTTTCTGTACTTATTTTTTTGTACCTAATTACTATTTCAGACAATGACTAATATGCTCGGTCCGCACCGTGCGAGTAAACCCAAAAGCAACATATTTCCATTTACCAAGAAATCCTAATGGCGTATTAATTCGCGAATAGTTTTTGCCTAGGGGTGGCAATGTCTGAGCGTCGGTAAAGCAGGTAGCGACTATGTGAGGATGGGCAAGAGATGTGCGAGGCCAACTAGTCTTTGTAAACTACCGAATGTGAGATTTATGAGCATCTTCACGAGCATACCAAGTATGCAGCCCTTTTGGGAACCCTGCTTGAGCCTTCAAACTGAGTCTGTCTTATCTCCCGCTAGCCATGACCCAATTAACGGTGTAATTACTTAATTTGATTAAGTCGGGCTTCAGTTCTAATGTTGTCTATTGAGTAGGGGACTATTTGTCTAGCTGGAAAGTATAGTTGATATTGGAGGATGGTTTCTCTGTATCATTTCTCGATTGAATTATTATTGAAATTCAGTCAGAATATTGATTTTGTGAACATACGAGGTACCTAAATATTTAAACATTTTTAAAAGTGAATTATTATTTGTATGCTTGTAATTGCAATGAAACACATTCTTTATAGAATTTTGCAAACAGCATAAATACTATATAAGAGAACTAAAAAGAAAAATTATCTGTAAAAAAATATTAATGAAATATTTGCTTTCTTTCGACAACCTGAATTCTGGTTATGCTAGCAATTAAAAATCTTAAAATGAATTTGTCTATTTTATTTAACAATTCTCATTGTAACACTAGTCCCCTACGGCTATGCAGATTAAACTAGTAACTACGTAAGCCCCTACGGTCATGAGGATTAAGCTAAAACGAGTACAAAGGCCTAAACTGAATTTATTTACCTACCTAGTCTTAAAAAATTTTCATACTGATGGATTACATTTTCATGAAATAATCTATCATTTTGTTTCTTGGAAAAGCTTAGCGTTTGAAACGTTTTTCGCCCTTATTCTGGAGCTCATCAAAAAGATATAAAGTCACTCAAGGATGTTTCATGCAAAAAATCAAGACAACTTCCATAAATATAATGTCAAGATATTTTATATTTATCTAAGTTGTCTTTGTTTTTGTATGGAACATCATTATGTCTTTCTGATGAGCTCCAGAATAAGGGAGAAAGACGTTTCAAAGGCTAAACATTTCCACGAAACAGATAATTTCACGAAAATGTAATCCATTAGCATGAAAAATTTTTAAGACAAGGTAGGTAAATAAATTCAGTTTAGGCCTTTGTTCTCATTTTTAACTTAATCTTTATGATCGTAGGGGGTTATCTGGATACTGGTTTAATCCGCATAGCCGTAGGGCACTATGTGGATAATAGTGTTATAATGAGAATTGTCAAATAAAATAGACAAATTCATTTTAATTCCTAGTATAACCAGAATTCAGGTTATCGAAAGAAAGCGAATATTTCATTAACATTTTTTACAGATAGTTTTTCTTTTTAGTTCTCATAGATAACTTTTTCTGCTGTTTGCAAAATCCTATAAATAATATGTTTTATTTATAACATTGTGTCAAAATATAAATAAATGTATTTATTTATTTTATTTATTTAATATCTATCTACTTATTACTGGCTGATTCAAATTGGATGCTCATCATGGGAATTTCGGAAACCATAAGAGATAGAAAGTCAGTTAAATGGTGGCAGAGTTGCGCAATGTTATAGTACTCAATAATAATATACCTAGCATAAAACAATCGGAAATGCTACTATTAGTTTTTAAGATATTGGAAGATGATTCAAATTGTGAATAATCCACGATTTGAATTTACTGAAAATTTCGGTTATTATGGAATTTATTAAAACTCCTGGAACACTTCTCAGAGCATGATGCTTATTCTTCAATGTCTTAAAGAAATATTCTTCATTAAATATGAATAGAACGTAGCAAAGATTTTGTTACTTTCATTTGATTCATTATTTTTTTTTTGTTTACCTTCTCATCTGTTTTCAATCAAAGGAAGCGCCATCTTAGAATATTAAATTAGTGATCTTATTAAACTCCTCCCAAATACAAAATCGTCACATTTCTAAAACCGGTAATATGTATTGTTCGTAGAGAAAAATTTTTTTATATCACTGTGCTGGTGATCGAATTCTGAACAACCTTCAAAATGTCCGTCCGTCTGTCCGTTTGTCTGTCCGTCCATCCGTCTGTCCGTCCGTCCGTCACGTTTCTTGTAAGCACAATAACTTAAGAACGAAAAGTCCGATTGTATTAAAACTTGGACAGTAAGTTAGCGTTAGTTAGAGGAACCCTATTGTTTTTAAACAAAATCGATCAATAAACGAAAGTTATTAATTTTTAAAATGATAACAATTTTCTTTTGTAATTAAACAAAATATGTTTGAAACTAATATCATTTACAAAAAAAATCTGCGAAGAGTATCCTATAGAATGTGCAACAATTATATAAAAAGGGTAGTAAATCTGCCAAGAGTATAATGGTTAGCTTGTTTGGTTTCACTATTTCATTGATGTGTGGTAGCGTTAAGATACCCATGCCTAGTACCTAAATGTTACCTAAATATTCGCGATCTTCTTCCTGGAAAAGGCTCAGCGTACTAACACCGTTTCTTATGCACTAAGGCTAGGTATAATTCTTGATCATTGTTGAGCATTAACATCACAAAACGAACTAAACTATGTATATAAATCGATTACAATACTGAATCACGTTCTCGGATTGAACATCAAATAAATTACACCACAGACATGGTTTTTGTTACTAGATATTAATGTCCGATATGTCCTCTACGCCGCTATTTTGGAACGGAATTACATATTATTCTTATGAAACATTTTGTTGCAAGTAAGTATTTAGGTTTATGCAAAAATAAATCCATGGCCTAAGAATACTCAGAAACTTTTGATGTTGGTGATTTAAAACATCAGTAAATTAAATTTTAGCCCTAAAGTCACCGAAAGAACACCAAAATCATGGAAAACTTTATAAATTTAATAAATAATTAATACCAAAATTTATATTATTTATTTATTTAGATACACCACCCAACAGGTTAACCAATTACAGGGTAGGAAACATTACAGTGATATACCATGTCATTATAATCAAATAGAACTAGACTAGAATAGTATAAGGACAAGGATTATATTCTATGATAAATCAAGCTTCCTTATTGATTGGATACTACAGTTGAATATATCAAGCCTATCTTGCAGTAGATTATAATTTTTACCCATAAAATATAAAGGAGCAAAAGGTACCTCGGCATAAGATAGGTGAAATGCCCCTTGACACGGATTTTGGAATAAACCTGATAGTATCGTTCCTTGGGCCTAAGAAATAAGATCAACAGGGTCCGTATATCAAAAGTGCCACCTCCCCCCCCTGACCAAGAGAGGGTACACTTCAGTTTTTGTTTTTTTTTTACAAAAATGGAATCTTTTTAAAATTCTGAAAAAATTCATGCGTGTAACAATCCCAAAGACCTATAGCGTCAATTTTTTGGGGCTCTATTGGGCCCCACTAAGGCCCTTAAAAATATTCTTAATTTTTTTAAAGTCGAATATTTTTGTTAAGATAAAAAGTTGCGAAAATTTTTATTTAATCACATTTTTTGTGACCAAATAACGCAACTTTATAGGTAGTTTAAAAATTTCCAAAATTCAATTTTTTCATTATCTTCTACGAAAACTCAAGTGAATTATGTAGGAGGAATAGGTTCTAAAGCTTGGGTAATGAATCAACCCCTGGGACAAAGGAAATTCCCATGGTATCAATATTCACCCAGTTTAGTTGACCCCCTGGGGCCCAAAGACCACCTTTTTTAGTAAAAAGTTTCCTTCTTGCATTCAAAAGTCATCCAGTAAATAGTCTCCTAAAGAGCAAGAAGGCACGCACTGGGCAAATAAGGTACCCTTTTAATAAGTTAGTGCGAGGAGTAGGCAGACTAAATGTTTCACAATTCCGACTTGTTATACGAGGTATGAGAAAATTCAGCTGTTCCAAAATATCAGGACTATAAAAAAAGTTATATATAATTTTATAAAAAATAATTATTGAGTGTATCGTCCTTCTATTTTGTAGATTCGACATGTTAAATCTTTCCAACATGGATTTTTGGGAATATACAGTTATAGGACTGATACCATCTTCGACAAAACAAAAGTACTTAACAAAACGGCGATGAACATTCTCAACATTGTTTATGTAAATAGCATATCCAGGGGACCACATGTGCATATTTCAGTTTTGATGTGTACAAATGACTAGTGTAATAATATCAGTATTGCTGACCCTTTTGCAGTTTCCTGTTTCGAAACCTAGGCTTCTACATTATTTGACGGCTTATGTGATAATGTACTAGACAGGGTTACGCATTTTAGAAAAAATAAATGTATTACACTTAAATATTTTGAGAGGCAAGTGATTAGATAGGCACCAGTCACTAATTATGTTTAAGTTATTTTGAAGTTTTCCAAAATCTTGTTCACATTCTATTACACAATAAATATTTAAATAATCTGCATACACAAGGCTCTCTACATTCAGATTAGCTACAACAAATATAAGCGGGTCCAGTATGGATCCCTGGGGAACGCCTGATGTGGCCAGAACATCAAATAACTTGAAATCACGGTGTTCCACATATTGACGCCTATTCCCTAGATGCGAATAGAAGAAATCTAACTGTGCTACTGATAATTCGAATTTACTCACTTTATCTAATAGAATGCCATGATCCAGACGATCGAATGCCTTGGAAAAATCTGTATAAATTGTATCAATTTGCATATTTGCATCTAATTCTTTAGTAATGAATTGTCTAATACACATAAGGTTGGTCTCGGTAGATTTACGAGGAACGAACCCATATTGATTATTTACAATTTGGCTCTGTGCATGATCGGATAATGATGTATGCAAAGCGATCTCGAATACTTTAGCAAAGTTGCAGATAATTATTATTGGCCTATAGTTTTCAGTCATGCACTTGTTAGCTTTTTTAAAAACAGGACATAAACGAGAATATTTCCACATATCAGGAAATGTACGCGTTTTTTTTTTGATAGATTAAATATTATTGTGAGTGGGCCAGCGAAGATAGCAGCGCAATCCTTTACGATAAATGCAGGAATATTATTTCATAAGGTGTTTTAATATTTTAGTAGCTAAAGCAATGCTAAAAAATAAAAATATCAGATGATGCAATCAAAATGGCTGAATTTAAAGCCAAAATCGTACAATAGTCAATACAATATTAAGAAAAATATTGTGTAAAATTTGACAAAACTGATAAAGCTAAATTATTATAATATGAGGGCTTATTATTATATCTGAAAGTGTATTTTAGGGAAAAGACATGTGATTATAAAAGGTAGGTACCAAAAAGCAAATCTAAGATAATCTTGTCAGCTTCAATTATTAAGATATGACGACTTATATTCATAAATACGTATTTCTCGAGATATTTAAAAGAATTGGAAATTTTACACACAAAGAAAGTTGATTTTCAAACACGTGCAACAAGAAAACTAAATCGTAAATAAAGAAAATCTGTTTGTGATGATTTATCTATTATATTTAAGGAAACTACATTAACTTCTCTGTATGCCTCAATTTTTTTTTTACAACCATAGTTCTGATCAGATTTAAGCGACTCTAGAAGACGCTGTAATCAAGATTTTACAAGATAATTGAACACAGTTTATTTCAAAATTGAAATGTGTGATATATTCTTGGTTTAAGAATAATTAGCGCTATATTTTCAGATAAAAGACAAGTTTAAAAAAAGGATTTCTAAGATCATATTTATATATTGTTCTTAAGGAAAACAATACTAGATATCATTTGATTAGTTATTTCCAATGCTACATAATAATTTGAATTAATATATTTGTCAATTTAAAGCTAATTTTTAATTAGCATTTTAATAACAAATAGCCAATTAGGCCAATTTTTTATTACAGAGGAATTCATCCATCCATCACCAGATGTAGTAAGCTCCCCCCCCCCCCCCCCGTTTATGGATACATCCCTTGACTTGAATCCCCAGCGTGGTCTGAATACATCCGTATCGTTACTGACTGTCCGATTTGTCTTCACTACTTTGCTTAGAGAATCCAACGAGGTGTCATCAGAAGTTTCCCCTATGTGCAAAAAGCTTTCTATGGTATTTTTCTAACTGTCCATTGGTTTATACATTCTTTTAAGAAGTTCGTGTATCGTTAACTTGTAGGATGTATCAGTATCTCCAAAGTTATCAGGATAAATGATGAAAGATGACGATGTGATGTGTGATGTAAAGAAATTCAACTCCTTTTAAGTCTTTTATACTCTTGGCCAGCACTTCGTTCTACTTTGATGCTCTTTTTTCGGTATGGCTTTGGTCGTATTGCTCCTATTTTATGAAACAGTTTACATTTTAATAAACTAATGAGCTACATATGTACAGTGAGAAGTCATAGTCAGTTGAATCCTAACCTCGTTTATACGCACTCAAAAATGTTTACACTAAGGGCAAAGTTAGTCATGATACGAAATAAATCATGTTTGAATAGTTACCTACTAGCTTCCCACTTTCTATTGGAAAATAACTAGAAACCGAATGAAGACGGATTTAATGCCTACTTTTTTATATCTTGACATTTACTAATTGTTGTTTTTGCATGCAGCTTTAAGCTCAAAGATATTTCATTACATTTTTTTTTCAAATTAACATATAAATGACCTATTAATAAGAAGATTTAAACATACTTAGCGGTATTCGAAATGTATATTCGAATTTCAATAGTAATAAAACAAACTATTTAAAATAAATAAATTCAATATTCTAGTTGAATAATGAGCTATATACGTGGACCGAATTTTATTAGCGTAAGTTAAAGCGGCAAATATTATACATAAATTTGCAATAAATACTGTAATATTTTAATATTATGTTAATAATTTGCTTAGCTATTTAGAGTTCTTAACGGACAATTAATAATTTCACGTGTACAAATTGTTGTGACCTTGATATTTTTTAGATTATAATTTTGTTTAAATTATATTCTAGATTTATTTATGGGAATATTTACAAGACATAAATTTGTAGAATAACGATTATACACTTGTGCTAAAATTTAAATAGTATGTGGCATTAAATGTATAAATTTCCTACTTTGGATTTATCACATTGTTGCTCACACTAACAATGTTTCAGATAAGGTTGAGTCAAGATTTGCTTATATAAATATATTAATCAAAAAGTATGGCGCAATCAATTTAAAGGGCAAGCTAGGGAAGAAGAAAATGATATTATATCATTATTTTATCTAGATTATTCATAGATTCACACCATATTATAAACAATATTGCCGAGTCTATAACATATTACTGTCGAAAACAACTCACCAATTCAACAGCAAACATTCGCGTTTTCTGTATTAGACATAATCTTCTTCGGTTCTTATTCATTACATCTTGGGCTAAGCATTACCAGGAAATAGAATGATAGATTTCATGAAAATATAATTCATTAGAATGAAAAATTAGGTAAAAGGTAAAAGGTGGGTAAATAAATTAATTTAAGGCCTTTGTTCTCATTTTTAACTGAATCTTCATGGCCGTACTTGTTTAATCTGCATGGCCGTAGAGGACTATGTGTTACAATGAGAATTGTCAAATAAGAAATTAGACAAATTCATTGTAGGATTTTAATTTGCTAGCATAATCATAATTCGAGTTAAGGAAAGAATGCAAAGATTTCATTAATATTTTTACAGATAGTTTTTCTTTTTAGTTCTCATAGAGAGTTTTTTCTTCTGTTGACAAATTCCTATAAAGAATATGTCTCTTAATCTTAGTAAATGTTCTGTAATCATAATTTTTGTGTATTTCTTTTACTGATTAACTAAGTATAATTACTGAATTAACATCATTGGAATAACCTACACTTGTATCAATTTCAAATATCTTTCCAAATGCTTAGAACTTAAATCTAAATACATAATAGGCTATATATTACGTAATAACAGTGAATTCAGTATAGTAAAAGTCAGCGCGGATATATTATTATACCCCTGCACTGCGAAACATTTTGATATGTAAATGTACCTAAATTAAACTACAACTTTAATTTATAAACATGCAATTTGCTGTAGTAATTGTAATAACAAGTTTTGTTGTCTGAACACCAGGATGTAAAGTTTTAAATTATTCCTTCGGCCCATATCAAAACCACAACTATTGCATTAGACTATTAAATAGTCAATCAAATTTGGTATAACGTATCATTTTATAAAGCGGATTTACATATTTTCTAAGCATTTCGAATTTTATCGATTTAGCACAATAATTTTCTTCTTCCTTGATCACGGCATATATTTCTAGGTAGTAAATCTAGAAATATTTAGTGTCCTATCGTAAATTGGCTCAAAATAATTTTGGGAAACAAAGTAGCGTTTATAAATTATAGGGCTGGCTCTGCATCTATTATACCTGCGGAACACAATACAGTCATAGCAAGGTAACATGGAATAAATACATACATGGGATAAATAATATTTTAAGTATTTGTTAAAATTGTACATAATACCAAAAATACTTTTGAATCATAAGTGACACTTCTTAAAGGATCATATTTAGATTACGCGAACGCAGATGCATACCAAGTGTTGGGAAGGAATCTGCTTATTCTAGGGAGAAGGTAATCATTATATTTTAAAGACCACTAACATTTATTCGACAAGCTAAAATAGTACACCAGCTGGATCTCGCATTCTACTCCCTGTAGATGATAAAAAAATATGAATTTGACAGCAGTGAGTTGGTCACACTGATGTATAGTTCTGTATGGAAAGGAGAGGAGTGTTAATTGGTTTTAGCTACCGCGACTATCTGTGGATCTATTGTGGTTCGCCCATTCTAGCTTTTCCTTAAAAGGGCATAGCGGTTTCCTCTTCCTCCTGACACAATCTGAATATTGCGTCCTCTGTCAGACCTAATGGAATCATATGATTATTACGCCTCTTGGAGACGTGCCCTTGGTATATTTCACGCATTTTCTAAAAAGTGTCTACCTAGTTACGAAAAAGGGCTAAAGATATGCCATCTGTGGCCCTTTTCCGTAAGAATGAAATGTAGCAGACCCAAGTGAAAAACAACAATTGCTAATTTTTTCCAGTTATAGAACCATTCGTACTAAAAAGCAGTTAACTAAATCATCTCAATCTCAAAAGGGGTTTAGGCTGAGCAAATAAACATGCATATAAATAGTTCACATATGCTTCTATGAAGCTCTAAATTATCTTCTTCCTTTTCTTCTCATCGTCTTATTAGTAAAGCCTTCACATACGTTTTCTGATTCATTCTTTTGCTGTGTAGCATATGTGAGAACCTCACGTGATCTCACGGCTGCTTATTATTATTAGATACACGACTTTACCAAACCTGTTTTCCATCAGCTCTTTGATGACATCAGCCCAGCGTTTAGGGTCGTTCTCTTCCCCTTGGACCATCTGGTTTCCCTGAATTATTAACTGTACTATATTTTCCACTCTCTGGTTGATTTGGACAGAAATAAGAGAACAGGGGAGAATACGGCGTTGGTCAGTTGCTTTGGTGAGTACATTTCTTGAAAAATTGGTATGGATTGTCACAAACGTCTCTAGACCCACATTTTGGAAGCATCAATCCACCGTCTGTTTACTAGACTAACGGTCCACGTCGTACAGGTAAAGAGAGATAGAGAAAACTAGAGCATTAACAAGTCTGAATCTTATACTCTTCATGATATTCCTATCATTAAATTTTGCTAAACTGGCAAGTTGTCTATTTTACCATCTGTATTATGTGTCAAATTTCATATTCGCAGTTTCCGGTAACGTCAACAAGGCCTCCAAGGCTAACCATTTTGTTTGCGCTTGGGTGGCTTTTACTTGCTCGGTTTAAAAGGATAATATATGCATGCTGGGTTTATTGTTTGGAGATTGTCCAGTAGGGGTATGAGTTCATGTTTGCTTGCTGCAAAAAAGATGGTATCATCTGCAAATTTTATGTCAGAGATATTAGGGTTAGTGTTGCAACTTCCACTAAAGCAGAGTTTACTTCATATAGTTAACCAATAAGAAAGACAGAGCATCTGTGTTCCCATCTTTAATGATCTAGCCTATAGTCTCCCCTATTCGACATCGTTAAAAGTATTACAGTAGTTCACGAAACCTAGGTACATAGGCACAGATGTTGCCTTCTCAATAAATTGACGTAAATCCTGTATTTGTTCTCTGGTGCCACTAAAATTCAATATGGCCCTTTTCGACAAAAAAATTAATGAAAATACCTTTACGAAAAAATTATAGGCTTTAAATAGTAAACAATAACCTCCTGGATGATCTTTAACTTGTGAAGAGCCTTTAGCTCTATAGGCCATCAATTTGTTATTAGAAACAATAAATTGACATCTAAAACGGGTTACTCTAGATGCATTGCACTGCGTGCTTCGCTATGAGACGATGCTATTTGTGCCAAGATCTTAAAACCTCATTCTGAATCTTATAATTCGATATTGTGGGAAATCTCGGAACCGACGTATTATGCAAAAAAAATGTAAAATATTTATGAAACGCTTTCCTTTGGGGAATTTGTACCCTTGTAGTGCTTAGTATATATGTTAGTATATTCTACTATTTTTGAATAATGTATGGTTCTAAGATAATAATAGTTCCTTATTTTGATCACTCTGATAATTTATACGTATATCGTGCACTATTTAAAAGATAAATAACTAAAATATATACCATTCTCAAGTTTTCGCACTTGTTCAATACCGGCAATTTCGTAACAAGGTGCAAAGGATGAACACTTTAATGATTTATACAATAAATATTTATTTAAAGTTACAAAATCTTGTCCAGTGCAAATCTAATGTGGGTCTAAATTAATTGATTTTGAAGCCCATGAGAAAATGTGTCAGATATTTATCAGCTGTTACATCAGTTGTTGTTTGTCAACCTGATATCATTTCCTAGAGCACCCAACAATTATTCAACATTTTAATGGTCCACTTAAGTGTCTTGGTATTGTAGGCAATAATTACGTCATACATCACTTTTATACGTACGTAAAATCGGTGTAAATGTTATTTGGTCTAGGTACCTACCTATACTTATGTTCGATCAGATAAGATATTTTAATGATTGGCCTAACAGTACACAGCATTGTATACATACAGGTTTTAACCATTGCTCCGGGTCTGTTTAAATTAAGGCAGCTATTTGAAACAAATCATTTTTCTAAGGTGTGTAATTTAAAAATATACTGCATGTAGAGGTAATTTAACGTGTCTTGCCGCTCTTACAAAGACGAGTTGTTCATTTTATATTTATTTTGTTAATGCTTCTACTTTTTAGAACGCCATCCGATGTATAGTTACAAAAGTATCATTTGGAACTGCCAGCATGATTAAACGATCTTCACTGTGAAATGTATCCAAACTGTGCGACAATGAATGTTTCAAGTATTTTTAATGTAATTATCCAAGGTAGAATGAAAACCTGTCTTTCTACATTTTATTAACTCGTTAGAAAAAATGGAATTATTTATTACCGTTTCTCTAAGAAAAAACGATTTACTTGCTGCTTAAATTTTGAAATGATTCTATGGCAAGAATTGAACAGTCTAAACAATGGGAAATAATTAGATAATAACTGTTATTTATTCAATAAAAACACCGTTTTTGTAGATTAGTTTTGGCCGGAAAAATTATAGTTCGGTTGAAGTACAACAGTACTTGTGAAAAGTTACCTATTAATTCAGAGTGTCTTAAGTATGTAGTCTGTTTAAGAAATTATTAATTTTCAGGGGAGATTGTACGTTCAAATATTAAAAAAGATGTTATAGACATGGGCCTGGAAATCTTTATCGATAAGAGGACGCTCAAAATTGCGAGCTTATGTAATAGTTCAGGGCTCTGAAACCGTTTCCATATCTCTGGCGAGCATTCTGTATTACGGATATGACTCAATGATACATACGCACATATACACATACATACATACATATACACATGATTTCTGATTTTTGAGATCAGCGCGTTATGGAACAAATTTCTATATAAACATTGTTGTCTGTAATAGTTTATTTGTGGTATATTCAGATTTTCTTACTTTTTGTTGGGTTAAGAATTTGTATGATAGAGCCAAAATTATTTCTTGAAATGATGTAACATTAAGGAACGCAAAGCAATTTGTAAAAACTGTCATATTAAGTAATCAATATCCTAAGAGTTTTGTTGGTAGTTAGTTATTGAACATTGGTAGTAGAGAGAATATACTATGACAACCTGAGGTATTTAGGTCAATGGCAATAATACCATATATACATGGTTTATCGGATAAATTACGAAAAATTGGGAATAGGTTTTCCGTACGAACGGTTTTTCATACGGGCTCCACTAGGTTTTATCAAAAACCAAAACTTTACATATTGTTCAAAATTCAAAAAATTGTATTTATAGTGTTCCATGTGAGTGCTGAAAATACTGCGTAGGTGAATCATCTATACCTTTCAACGTAAGGCTTGGTGAACATAGAAATTACGCTAGAAGGGGAGGATTTGAATAATCCAAAATTTGTGAACACGCATGGGATAATAATCACAGGATTAAATGGGACTCGACGAAGATTTTGAAAAAAGAGAGCAACGGAACTAAAAGAAAACTTAAAGAATCCGCGATTATTTTATTAAACGAGGATAGATGCGTTACAAATTGTTCAAGAGATTTTTGCACTAGTTGGTTGCCCGTCCTTAGAGACGAAGTAAGTAAAAATAAGATAAATATAATTTAATGTCTCACGTGACTATAGAAATACGTAAACAAGGAACTGTCATGGTTGACGGCCAAACAGTTTTGAGAACGGAAGTAGATTCTCTTCCGAAACGTTAACTGCCTATAGCTTTCATTTTCATTTTTTAGTTTATAACATTGTTCTAGTTTATATATTTTTACGTGTGAGACTTTTTGAAACAGTCAAGTGTTCAAGAACCAACCTCTGTCTGATCCGTTTGGCACAGAGGTTTTTTCATTAAAATTTTTAAATATTTTTCAGTGGCTAAATACCCAACAAAAAGTAAGAAAATAAACATTGTTTTTAGGATTATTATTTAAAATATCCTATTATAAAATGTCTACATGGAATAATCTTTCCTAAACCTGTAAATATAAATATGATTGACATCCTTATAAGGATCGTTAAGCAACAATTACATTTTTATACAATTCCAACAAAAAACAACTAAAAATTAACCAAATAAAGGTTTTAAAACGTAAAACATTAATTATTTTTTGCATATTTCTTAATCGCAAAAATAATAGCAAATGTCATTAATTTCAATATTCATAGCAATTTGTTGCACACATTTTTATAAGAAAAAGCTCTCGTGATAGTTACAACTACAACCTAATAAATGTAGGCATATGGCAAAATAAAATATTGCAGTATTCCTCAAATTTTAATTACTTTTTAAATAAATTACAGAAAGTTCAAAAGAGTTACCTCCCAATAAATGAAACATATGTTAACCGAAACTATATGTAAGTTAGTGACACTAAATGATTTCTAATTATTAATTTAATTCAACTAAGTGCATAAACTGTCAAATACTATTAATATGATTTATCGTATCACGAATATTTTATTGATGGTACGGGTGCTAATAGTTATTTATGTTTGAAGCTTGAGAGCCAGAAGATCTGTATATTAAGGTCTTACTGTGTTGAGATACAAAAATAATCACATTTTCAGAACAAAACTTGTTTTCAAGAACTATTCATTCATTGGATCATAAATCAGAAAAACAGCGAAAATTCTTTGTGTTTTGAAGGAGATCATGAAGAAGGTTTGGTAACCACATTTAATTGTAATATGAGGAAGCCGATGACAGAATAATTAAACATATTGGAAACATCGTTGAAATAAATTTCGTTGCGTTATGATTACCTTAGATGTCATTGTCTATATCATATAACATTATAAATAGTTAAAAAAACTGGCCATAAGAAACTACTTAGGACAATCAAAGATACACGAGTATCTGTCCCTTACATGCCATTTCGCAAAATGATTTCAAATGTGGATCACATTTTTTATCCATTCTACCTACCGTATACAGTTTAACTGGTTCTGATACAAGGAAGCTAGGGAACAAAATTTATGGCACTTAAAATAGTAATTTAATCAGGAAACCTTCTGACAAATTGAGGCTGTTGACAAGGAAATGAAAGAAAACGCTGTTCGTTGCAAGAGTCCTTGGTTTGTCAAAGAGAGACTAATAGAAATATTTGAGCTGTGCCACAAAACAAAGATTAATTTTTTGTGAACTATGTATATAAAGCATGCATAATAATAACAGTGTTACGATTCAACGTCTATGAGTGTAGGGTCCTATTCGCGATGTTATTACACGACCACAGTTGGGGTATTGGAATCTATAGTTATTTCTTCTGCGCGGAAGATGACCACGGCAGATGGCTCCTGCATTTCTCTACTCATTCCTAGCTATCTGCAATATTAGTTGCTTTCCGTTTCCCTCACCTAACTCACCAAATAGTTTGCACTTCTCAAGTCTGTTGTTCTCCATGCAATATACATATCCAACCCATCGCAGATGCGATCGTTTTGATAGAAGAGCAATTTGCTTTGCTGAGAACTGCATTGTTTGAAACACGGCGGACCCATCGAATATGCATAATTTGTTGAAGGTGTCCCTGTAGCGTTCAAATGCTTTTACCTATCTGCGGTAAGGAACCCAAGCTCCACAGCCGTATAAAAAAGTTGGCAGAACAGCGGCATGGTCTGCGGCAACTTTTGTATCCAGAAAGAAGAATGTTTGACGAAGCTTCTACAAAGTCCTAGATGCGGCATTCGTTCTATTTTATACTTCCTTGTCGACATTTGTGTGTTTAGAGTCTCGCCAAGGTAATTAAGATATTCAACAGTCTCCATCTGGTGTTCGTAGATTTGATTTAAAGCATCATATATTGTCTGAGATATTGACATGGTGTTTACCTCTGTTGTGTTTAGTTCGAGCCTAATAGGGCTCTCAGGTTTCTCAGTGTACTTTCTTAGCTGACAGGAAATCTATTAATACACTACTACAAGGATACAAACATGAAGACAGGAATTTATGTTTAAATGCGTAAACAGAAGTAAAATTATCATGATGTATACATAATTATTTAAGAATTTCATATAGAAAAACTTAGAGCATGATTAGGGATTGCATTTTTTTTTAATTTAGCATGTCCTGAAACATATATATTAATAGGCAATAACTCTACACTGGGCATGAAATATTAATTTTTCAATTGAGCACTATTCAAGATTCTAAATTAATGACTACCATTCAGAACACACGACCAAGATTTTCCTATTTCCCATACATAGTAGAAATAGCCAAAATAACTTAAACTTTTGGTTCTTAAAATTTCAATATATATTTCCTAGCTCCTAGACTATGAAACTAGAACTCTAATTTAGAAAAATGGCCATAAGAGCGTAATAATGAAACTAACGAATATTCATAGGAATTTTGTGCATATGTTATATAAGTTGGATGTCTGTAAGCTAGTTATTAAGACCTATCCTGTAAGGCTAGATGTAAAGTTTCCTTCACACGCAATGGTGCATGATGGTTTTTGAATATTAAGATTATTAAATTGATTGTCGTTAATAATATGGGCTAATTTCGTAGTAGAATAATATTGATCACAATCTAGATTAAATTGCAACAAAAAAAAGATTATAGTGTAATTTTAGATATTTCGATGGAGTCCATTAAGCGATAAGAATTCGATTATCACGCGCGTTTGATGTTCAAACAAGTTCAAAATGTTTATAGTACATAATTCCATTGTTCTAGCGGAATGTTTTAAATTCACCTATGCAACCACAAGCTGTATGGTCTTGTTAAATAGTAACTTGTATTTTATAGCCCAGTAATATTAGGCGAGAAATGTGGGTTTCGTTTTTTACTTTTTCAGTGAAAACATATAAAAGATGTTATCGGACTATTAACGTTTAAAGATATATGATGCGAATAGTAGGGCAAGTGAGAAATAAAATGATTTCAATGTTTGCCAAAGAGGAGAAGTGGGGAATAGAAAAATATATAATAAAGATGAGAATCAAGGCTGTCAAGGAAATATTTTAGTGTTTACTATGACAGTGTATCATACATTGACAGAGTATACCACGAACGTTAATACAATTAAATCGAAGACGAAATTTTTCTAATCATATTTAATTTATTTTTTGAGATACGAGAAGGCAACACACAAGAAATTGAAAATGAGTGTATGGCACACCTATTAATTTAGTAGACGAGCAGACCTTTCAAATTTCAAAGAAAGTTCGGGCTGGAATTCAAAATGCATTCCGAAAATTGAAAATATAAACACAGTTTTTCCTAATGAAGTGTATTATTTGTATTAAAATTTTGATTTCAATTTTAGGTATTTAATAAATATTTCGTTTCATTATAATGACTCACTATGTTTGGTAAATCAACTACTAACAGTCTCTGGGTAATGGTGCAGTAATATAATTGCCAGTCACGCAGGCGCAGCAGTCTAATCGACAGTCACGGTAGGCTAGTCGACAGTCAAGGCAGCTTCTTCGGTAGTCTGGGTAGTCTTTTCGACACGTGAGCAGTATCTACAGATCGTGTATAAATTATTATATGTAGCCCCCTGGCCATGGCATTAACACATTATTTAAAGCTAGAGAACGATAATCTTCTTGGCGGTTATATGCCAGACTATACAATGTAGGTGCAGTTGACGCTGATGAAGAAACCTTAGCTATTAGAGATTACTTGATAGAGCCCCTAGTACAGCTACAATAAAATTCACACCTCACCATCAGATTATGATATTTGAAAAAATAGTTTAAAAAAGGGTCTAGATAATTCTTGGAAGCGAGCGAGGCGTTTCTAAGAATTCCTTGGTTTCAAATCATACACTTGTACGAATAAAGGCAATATGTTTAGGATTCTACTCATTAATCTATTACATACGCTGAATGGTATGCCTGGTTTTGTTTCAACGTGGCTCTAATTGCATATTATTACCACAAGCCTTTCGACAAAAAAAAATTAATAGTAGCAATATTGAGAGATTCGATAAACAACGTCGCGCTGGTGTGGCGGCGCTGCCAGGATTGCTCCACAATTAGGGCTCGCCTATGTCAAGTTCAAAGGCTAGCTTGCCTTGGAATTACAGAAGCTATCAGAACCACTCCAACGACAGCAATGGAGGTCATTCTTGGGCTCACTCCCTTGCATATCGAGGTGGAACTGGAAGCTAAAATAGCAGCAAATATTCTATTCAAAAATTGAATGTGGAATGGGACTGGCCGGGAATGGGGGCACACAAAGGCCCTGGATTTGCAGGTAAGGGACCGGGTCATCACCCAAGCGGTGGATGACCGGTATCTCCCTGTCTACCAATTCACTATTCCGTACTCAGCGGAGTTTCCCAGTCGACAGAACTGGAAGCGCGATAAAAACTGTCTTCTTAGTCCCAAAGGTCTTGAGTGGTACACAGACGGATCTAAAACTCAGGAGGGAACGGGTGCTGGCATACACGGCTGCAAATCAAGGGCTTGTATAGCAGTGCCACTTGGAAGGAATCCTAGTGTATTCTAGGTAGAAGTATATGCCATATTGGTGTGTGCAAGCGAGGATCTCAGGCGAGGCATCGCCAACAAACATATTTATATATGTAGCGACAGCCAAGCAGCCTTGAGGGCTCTTGGCTAGTTTTAAACTGTCGGAATATTGTGACAGAACTGTGCGAACACAATCTCATATGGGTGCCCGGTCACATAGGTGTGGAGGGCAACGAAGAGGCAGACCGATTGGCGGGAGAAGGAGCAATAACTCCGTTCCCTGGACCCGAGCCAGCCTTCGGTCTGCCAAGAAGTCTGATTCAATCAGAGTTACGAGACTGGGCCACTGCTAGGTTCAGCAACTATTCGACTCAGACCCCTGGAATGAAGGAAGTAGTCGAGGCTCCATATATAGGGGCCCTCGACTGACTCGGGACTCGACTGAATGAGACGGGTAGTAGGCTTGTTAACCGGACACTGTCTTCTGAACAAACATCTTCATACAATGGGGTTGAAAAACAGCCCTATTTGTAGGATGTGTGGAGTGGAGAATGAAACCACCACTCATATTCTATGCAGTTGCACACCCTTAGGTGCGTTAAGGTATAGGCATCTCCAAAGGCAATTTCTACAGCCGAAGGAATTACGGGATCAACCATGGAATAGACTGCTATCCTTTATGGAGAGCACTGACTGGTCTCTTCTAGAAGATCCCACATCACGCGAATGCACAATGGGCCGACAGGCCTGGGTGCTGCGGATCCCACAGATCTGCTCGCGCTATGATAATAATTGATTGATAGTTTTCGAAATATACTGACGTTTTTGGTGCGTTCCTCAACATGGCATTTAATAATTGGCCCATTAGTCATTAATATCCTCGTTCAAACTTATTAAATGAGAAATTCGTTAAAATATATGGAAATTAGACCGTAAATAACTGATAATGCATTTTATAAATTATCTATAATATACAACAGAAAAGCGTTTTATTGGAATAAATAAGTTGGACTGACGATGATTATTTTGCCAAAAATGTTAATTAATACATTTAGAAATACACAAATCATGATAATGAAAGAATAAAATACTGTCATAAAGAATGTAGCGAAAAATTTATAACTGTAGAACAAGGAAATTACATCTATCTAAATCGTATATATTGTACAAAAAGAAAATTAAATTCTGTAAAGAAAATATATAGAGAAGACCTAATGCTCTCCCAACTAGCACAATTAGTCGTGGGAACGTAGCAATGACTATTGTAGGCACTTTAAAGTGTTTTGTTTTGGTACTAGTCACAGGCACGTAATAGGAACGTTCCTAATACGTGTTTATGACCAAAATGGGGAATATTTTTTGGTGACGATAACGTTCCAGCCACGTTCCTGGAACTTGTCTGGCTACGTTCCGATAACGTCGTTGCTCCGGAGCGGCGACGTGGCGGCGTAGACGCAGCAAATTTCAGAAAACTTTACCACTCCCTACTCTTTCAAATCGATGCTACCCCTTCTTTGTCTTGCAACCGATCTTATTATATTTATGTTTCATTCTTACATATGATTCTTGTTCTTGCTCATTTCCCTAACTCAGAAATTTAATAGAATATCAGAAGGTAATATTACACAGCAAAACTTGTGCTATTTTTCAGTGGTCTAAGGGTCAGAATTAAAACGAATGCAATTTTACTGACAAACATAATGATAAAACGTCCGAATCTAACCACGCGCCTTTAAAATATGCATTTTTTTAATGAAAATATTGTTTTTAAAATATGTAATGTCATGCGAGAATATGACACACTAGATGCCGAAACCTATTTTTTATTGTTCTTCGGAACTTAACACTGCTTTTTATGTATTTATTTGTTGTATTTGGTGAAGAAATTGCGATAAATTAAATTTATTAGTCATGTGTTATAATAATGGCGTCGATAATTTTGGCCATCAACATGGCGCACTTCAGAAAATGAGACTTTAAGGTCGTTTTGATCAAGAAATGCTACTTGAAAGTAATTGCTACTTGGCGATAGTGATGAAAACTGCAAATACGTAACTTTAAAGTTATATTTACCACAAATCTGCGAATGGAACTGTAGCATTACTTTTAAGTCGTAGCAAAGTTGTGACTACCACAAATTACCTCTTCAAAGTTGCCGCTGCTACTTCATGGTTACATTTCTCCCGCTATTGATTCGGAACGTACGTGTTAGCCGTACGTTGAGGTCTAGACTGAACGCGTTCCTAGCTTTTGCTGTTTATCATTTACCTAACTTCACATTGAAAAACCTATCAGCTGTCGCAATTTACTTGTATGCAGCCATATATTAACGACTTAATAAACATAAACCTTGTTGGTGTAATATACTATTACAGTGATAGATAACATAGAAGAAAAGGTAGGTGTAATAAAACTGTGTTGAAATATTAAATTTTGTTGCCTTATTTTGAACATAAAATTGCATAGCATGAATATAGCAGCATACAATTCTAGTCTAGGTTAGGCAAACATATTATATAGGTTAGGTTTGTTGCATTAACTTTATCTATGGTTAACATTGAGAACTAGATGGTGAAATTTACTTCATGGTAAATTTCAGAGGTGATGTGCACTTTGTAGTAGCCGTACACAGTTCTGTAGGTAGCAGTAACGTCATTAACACCTATGAATATTACTTACAAGTTCCACTACTTTAAAGAAATAGTGAAGGTTTCCAGAACGTCGCGGCAACTATTAAAGCTACTTGAAGGTGATTGCAACTTTGAAGTCATATTTCAGTGATGCGAGTTAGTCGCTGCTACTATAGTTTACCACCTTCAAGTTCTGAAAACCCGAAAGTCGTCCCACTGGTAACTACCACGTTCCCATGTACCACGAAAGCTACGTAGAAGTTGCATAACTATAAAGTAATCATTAGTGGTAGAAACTACGAGGCAGGGACTGTAGACTTGTCCAATGAAGTTATTTTTACACCAAAGTCGTAAATTTATTCGCAATTACGTAATGGTTACTCATACGAAGTTCCTATCTCAGTTACTGTCACTTTGGTGCTAGTTGGGCTTACATCTAATAGTTGACACAAACACACATTAAGCGCTTAAATTTTCAAATATTGTCATTGTTGATAGCTTTACTTGCCTGATTGTAATAAACTTAGATTTAATAAGTAAATGAAAAAATGTATATAAAATGTGATGTCTTTCTAGATAGCGACAGTTATCTGACTGTAAAACATTTCTTTGCTTGTACTTAGAAGAAATTCCTTGTCTATTTACATGTGTATAGATCTTTATTTTGACAAATAAACATTGTTACGTATGCAATCAATAAAAGCGTATAATCAGGAGAAAGTATTTATTGAACAAAAATTTAACAAAGCACATTTTACAATTGCATTAAGTTCGCGCGTGAGAGGTAAAGCCTTTGAGGTATGAAACATGACTGACTGTATCTGACTACACAGGTAACTTAGTAAAAGGAATGAGCAACAACCATAATACTGCTACTTTAAATACTATCATCTATTATGGTCGTTTACTACCGTACATTGAATTGTCAGTTTTCTTACTTTTGGGTTTAAATGTGCCAATATGGGGCCATTCATTAATTACGTCACACAAATTTCATGGTATTTCTACCCCTCCCTCCCCCTGTGTCACAGGTTGTCACATTGGAGTCACCCCCCTCCCCATTGTGACGGCATTAAATTTTGAGGTAGAATTTTCTGATTGTTGCATTTTTTGGAATTTCATTCAATTAAAACAACGGTATACGTAAATGTAAATAATGTAATGTCACAAAAGTTTCACCCCCTCTTCCCCTCTTATCACAGTCTGTCACACTATATGGACCCCCTCCTTTCCCTTCAAAGTGTGACGTAATTAATGAATGGCCCCTATTGGCACTTAATTACTCAAATTTTTGAGAAATTAAGTGTTGGTAAGTACGCTACAAATATTATTATATTGTCAGTGTTATTACAATTATTTCAAGTGGACAAGCTTCTCATTATACATATACGCTATCACTTATTACATACAAATCACTGTGGTATATTTGAAAAAGAAATTCTAACATAAAATAAGTCATTAGTTCCTTGAGGAGAGCCATCCTGTAAGAATCACATCCCGCTTTAAAATAATATGTACAGGCAGTTACAAATGTAAATAGGCTATACGACATTTTGGACACAAGCCATTGCTCAGCCAGTTATTTTCATTTTATTTTTAAATTGCGTACATGAGGGCTTAGATTACACGTAGGTGTGATACTTTTATATTCCACCGAGACTTTTATTGCCCATTTTATATATTCTTATTTTAATGAAGAACGCTTTTTCAAAACAATCTCTTTCGAAATTTACCTAATAAATGTCATGGGAGTATTCAAATCCGAAGGTGTTTCATACACGAGATAAAAATATTAGTTATTTTACGGCTGGGTCTTTAAATATGATCGCCGAATAATTAAAGTTTTTGATATATTTCAATTTAACGATGTTGTGTTAATAAAATATATAATTAGATATTTAATTAGATGTTTTAGTTTAATGCTTCCCACTGTAAGCTGCACCATAGGTAATAAAATTTGGAATTAGATAATCTACAACCTGTTGATGTCGTACAGGGAAATTTATTTCTATTCTAAATTTGTGTTTGAAATCAGAAGTTTGAATTGCATTTCCGCCTCCTTTTCATGTGTAAGGACAAGTCTACCATAAATTATTGGTATCCATAATAATTTGACAAAACTTTTATAAATGTTAAGAGCTTGTTTTTTATTAACTTTAAATAAGTTTAAAATATTGATTATTTTCTCCCACTTATTGCATTCCAAGGACGAATTCTTTGCTGTAAACTGATCAAGTGATCAGTGTCACTTAAAATTATCTCTTTCTTTGTGCCCTAAAAGTCTTCGATTAAGACTTTTTCGGTTTGTCCAAAATAGAATTTAGAGAAAGTATCATAAGTCCGCTTACAGTCCCTTTTCGTTCTTAATTTTATCTACTATTTTTAATTAATATGTTTGTAGATAACAAACCGTAATATTGCATGAGCCTTGAAATTTAATTTTTTGTTAAATTTGGATAAACTATTGCGGTGAAAATATGAAAAACAAATACGTCACGATTATATTGAAATCATTGTTAATCCAATTTGTTGAATTATATTTGACTCTCTTACAAATTTTTCTGGTAAAAGTATGTCAGTCGATCTATGTACGACACAATAAGGCTTTTCTATGTCCTTAGGGACATATGGAGTTGAGATCTTTTAAGTTATATGGAAAATTCGTGTAAGATAACATTTTATATGAACTCCAGAAATCGTGAACTTTAAAAATGTGTTCATTCTTCTCCTTGCTTCCTAGTCGAGTTTATGTTTGTATATAAACTGTAACATATCCCATATTAACAAATGTTTATATTAACTTATTGCTTTGAATTTGTTTTTCAAAGTAACTAATAAATATCTTATTTAGAAAATTATTTTCTATAATTTTTTATCGATAATCTTATTAATTTTAAAAATTACTGCTTTCTGGAAACTTCTTAATTTTTAATCAACTTTAAGAATATTTAAAAAGGACGTTCTCAAATCGACCGTTACCAACAATGGAAAATATTTTATCGGTACTTAGCTATTTTCCAAGTAGCTGATACTGAAAGTTAAAAATTTTAAATGACTAATTCAATAAGGCTACCGTAATAGTAAAACTTTAGCACTACATGAAATTTGATATGTGGACATGAGAATTTTTCCATGAGTCTGGTGATAAAGATAATTCATAACGACAGATATTATCTTTTTTCCTTTTTTTAAATCAACTTATTCATATTAACGTTCTGGCTACGTTTAGCAGTAGTTGTTCCACCACTTAGGGCCGGTTTATCAATGCGAGGATAACAAGTTATCCTATAGTTAAGGCACAGTTTACAATACAGTCAGGTCACTTCCCCTACTGAGTGTAGTCCATGCGTCGATAGTAGGACTAAGGCTATCGGCGCGTGGACTACACTCAGTAGAGGAAGTGAGTCTACTTATTATGAACTGTGCCTTAACTATAGGATAACTTGTTATCCTCGCATTGAGAAACTGTCCCTTTACCAGGGAGGCAACGTAACAACCATTCCTTGTGACATTGCCATCTGCCGCAACCGAGAATCGAACTAAGAAGAGACAACAGCGACTAGTCACGTTTTCTTACTTAACAGTGGACTGGTGTACTGTTACCGTCTCGGTAACGCATTAAAAGCTCCACTGAATATCCGGCACACAACATACTATAGTCAGGTTCCAAACTCAGGACATCGTCATCTCGAGCGTAAGAAATAATAAGAAAATGTACAAAGAAAAATGACAAAAAGTGCATATTTTCTAACGCACTCTGAACAGGAATAACACTATCAAAACAAATATGAAACTGTAACAAAACAAATATGAAACTGTAACAATACAAATAAAACAGGTATATTATCTTCTACTACACTCTGAAGATTTAACACTATCAGAAACAAAATATGAGACTCTAATAAGAAAAAAACGTATATTTATTATCTATAGTAAACTCTTACCACAAACAAACACTTTTGATTTCGTTACTGATTTCTTTGCAGATTTTCCAATATTTATATTTTTTTCCAAAAGATGTGTAAGGAAAAGAAGTGCGTTGAACTACTTAAATTTCAAATAAAAACAGAATTTTGTTAACCATATTTCGATAAAAATATATATTTTCAATTGTATACAGGATGTTTTAATGGTACACGCAAAAATATTTCTTGTCCAGAATTTGCTTCAGAGCGTCAAAAAATACTTCAGAAAAATTAGATCAGAACCTTAGAACAAGACCCGTTTTTGTCTTTTTTGGGCATTGACTGCCCTGCACACTTGTATGAAAAAAGATAAGCTGAGACTTGCCTGTGTTACACGTCGGTACTCGTGTGCTCGTCAAAAGTACTCGAGTATCTAAGAATGTAAAATACTTAATAATTTCGAGTACAGAGTGCCATCCAAAGAAAAGTACTCGCGAGTACTTGTTAATGAGTACTTCGAGTACAATTACGAGTACGATTTATGAATACTGTCCAGCTCTGCATGAGAGTCCACTAAAATGATAAAGATGTGAATTTGAACAGCCTTTAAAAAAGCGATTAATAATTATTTTTTTAAAATTTCACCGCCTCCACAGTGGGGCCAAGATCAGGTAATATTAGCAGAAATCGGAATATCGAGAATCGAAGTTAATGTTACATTTCTTTTGAAAACTATACTTTAAAGTCCTCTGAATTATAATATCCCGTTGAAAGAAAGACAAAGGAAGTACGCCGCTCCTCGCCACACCGTTCATAACTTGTACGTCTTGACTGATTGCTCATTACAGAGGGCCTCAAGTTATTATAATTTATAGTCTGATCCATCTGTGAATTATTTTTATCATGGACGTGTTACCTGCAAGTTAGTACATAACTGTTTCAATAGATTTATAGTAACAAAATCAACACAGATACACCAAGCAATAAAATTTCAATTATCGTTATACGCGCCCACCATGATAGTTCGGTTCAAAGCACTATCGAACTAATATTTTAACTTATTTTGATAATAAAACTGATTGTTTCTAAGAATCTTTGTTAAAAGTTTGCGCATTCTTGCGCCAATTTAAAATATATTATGTGGGTAGCCAAGTGATTTTTCTTATTTAATTAAATAAATAAGATGTTTACTATGTTTTCATACATTTTATAAGTTTAGATTATTTTCATGTTACTTCCTTAAAAAATAATATGAAAATAATGTTTCAATCATTTTTCCACCCCTGTAACGCAACCCACTGTGTAAGTTACATTAAAAAAATATTTTTCCATTATTTATATGACTAAATTAATGAAAATGCTGTTTCGTAATTTTTGTTGGTAAGTATAATTTTTTCCACCCTCTAGATTAGATTTCATCTCAAAAATAATTTTTCCGTAAACCGGCGCCTATTTGCAATTCTCTGTAAAATGAAGTGTTACAATAGAAGAAAAAAGCACACAACAAATTGGGAATTAAAAATTACTGTAAAGCATTTGTTAATAATAGTATAAAGAAACCACGGGTCTAGTATATGTTCCATTATGTCGTAAACGGAAAACTGTGGACAGCCCCTTCAAGAATTGTGTGTTTATAAAATTAGATAAACATACCAGCTGTGAACGAAAAGATAAGTAGTTGTTTTTAGTTTATTAGTGTACTAGTTTATTTCTTTATTAAAATTGAAAAAAAAATTGAAAGTAAAATTGGGAAGGTATTAAATATATGTAATGAAATAGAAAAGTAACCGGAGGTAGCTGAAAGTAATTACTACAAAAACTAACTAGTATACAGGGTGTGCAAAATATTCTTTCTCGTAACCAGTTGTAAAGGGCTTTTTCTGCCGTGAGACAAGGCTCTTCCTTGTACTTCCACCGTAAATGGATGTTTACCTGTGGAACGGTTAATCAATAAAAGCTCCCTGCGACAAGCGAATGTATGTATGTCTTGGCAGACAAACGAAGCGAACGCACGGAGGTGTACACTGCTAGATTCAGAAACACAAGAAACAGATAACTTAGAAGAAGAATAAATAAGAAGATGCACCTGCACTTCCCATCTTATATTCCCAGCCCATGCGTCATGTGGCTCTCGCTGTTGACAACAAGCATGTCCAATGTCCAACCCAGCATATGTCGCCGGTCCGGCGATATATAAAACATCCAAGGTTTGGTTTCGGCACGAGGTTTGGCCGTCCGTTGGGCATGTTTGGCGGACGACCGAGCTGCGTATGCGTGTTGGAACGAACCTCCAGACTGAATGCCGGAATCGACAGCAATGCTTACCCTACGCTGGCAAATAAATCAATGAAACCTGCGCCTCTTTGTAGCTGACTGTCAAATTTCAGAACAATTGTCATCTTTACCCAAATATTTTCTCCACTGTGCAGCGGTAATAACATAATTTTTATCGGTCGTTTTTAAAAGTGGTACAGTTTTTTTTCTATGTACCTTTACAAATTTCATATCTTCTGATTAAAATGAGTTTTCATTAAATAAAGGTCAGTTCATTCAAGTTTTGTTGGAAAATACAACGATCGAGGTTTCCTTTAAAGAAAAATTTGCCACACGATATTGCCATGCCATACAAGGCAATATAATTTCAACTGCATTAATAATGTGGAGGTGTCAAAAAAATTAATGTAAACAAAATTTTCAGCAATTGATATTCACTTATAGAAATTGCTGGAAATTTTACTTTATTAAATAATAAAGTGTTCTAATAAACTTGTGAATAATGTGATATTTCTTATTTAAAAAAGTATGTTTAACAATTTAATACAAAAAAATATGAGGGAAACTAAGTGGTTAGAACTAAAAATGTCGATATTTTTATTAATGATTTTTATATAACCACTAAACATTTCAACAAAATTAAACCTTTGAATATCAGTCCACCAATAGGCATCGTGAGTGATCACAAAGCCAACATAAAAAAGCTTTCGTTGTAATTGAAAATACGTCCAGAATCTGATCAATACTCGTTGCATTCCGTAGAGAAAGATCAAAGATGCTACAATAAACTGCGTGGGCTTGGAACATTGCGTAAAAAACATACGCACACACACGCATTATACAAAAATACACTGCAGCCTCCTTAGATAAATTACATACTAACTTACATATGCGTTGCAAAACACATATTTTTGTTCTCATTCTCGGTGTATTCTTCAATTTGTTTTAATTTTAGGTACGTTACAAGGTGGCCCACATACACATAATGTCTAGTCTAGTCTATTTCATTTTTCTACGCGCGTGTCATGGATATAAAGAAAAATGTAACGCATTGGCAGTTACTATCATCCAGACGTTCACATAAATCATTAACGAAATTGCATTATCATAATGAACGAGATTTAAGAATTATTAGAAAATTACAACTGGGATATTTTCACTATTTTGTTTCTCATAGAATGTAAAACAAGTAAGCATCTTTTCTATACAAAATGCCTCCTACTTCTTGTCTTTATTCATAAATATAATATTTTAAAATGTGTATCAAGTACGTATAAATATTTTTTTTTGCATTTGTTGGTTATTTTGCCACTTCTATTAAGATATTTAAAGAAATAATGTAAGGAGACCTCTGCGTGTCGAGTGCATGAAAATTCTTTTATCATTAAACGTCTCACACCTAAAAATATATATGAAATGAAAATTGAAAACGAAAACTAAAAACTGTTAACGTTTCGGAAAATAATCTATCTCCGTTTTCAAAACTTTTTGAACGGTCAAACATCACAATAATTCATTGACTATGCTTTTCCATATATTGTCTGTAATTGTTTATTTATGGTATATTCAGATTTTTTTACTTTTTATTGGGTATTTTTGCCACTGAAAAATATTTAAAAATTTTAATGAAAAAACCTCTGCGCCAAACGGATTAGACATAGGTTGGTTCTTGAATACTTGATTGTTTCAAAAAGTCTCACACCTAAAAATATATAAACTAGAACAATGGGATAAACTAAAAACTGAAAATGAAAGCTATAGATAGTTAACGTTTCGGAAGAGAATCTACTTCCGTTCTCAAAATTTTTTTGGTCGTCAACCATGACAGTTCTTTGTTTACGTATTTCCATAGTCACGTGAGACATTATATTATATTTATCTTATTTTTACTTACTTCGTCTCGAAGGATGGGCAACCAACTAGTACAAACATTACGTAGGTGAATCATCTAGAGCTTTCAACGTAAGGCTTGGTGAACATAGAAATTACGCTAGAAGGGGAGAATTTGAAAAATCCAAAATTTGTGAACAAGCGTGGGATAATAATCACAGGATTAAATGGGACTCGGCGAAGATTTTGGAAAAAGAGAGCAACAGAACTAAAAGAGAACTTAAAGAATCCGCGATTATTTTATTAAACGAGGATAGATGCGTTTCGAATTATTCAATAGATTTTTGTACTAGTTGGTTGCCCATCCTTAAAGACGAAGTAAGTAAAAATAAGATAAATATAATTTAATGTCTCACGTGACTATGGAAATACATAAACAAAGAACTGTCATGGTTGACGGGCAAAAAAGTTTTGAGAACGGAAGTAGATTCTCATCCGAAACGTTAAATACCTATAGCTTTCATTTTCAGTTTTTAGTTTATAACATTGTTCTAGTTTATATATTTTTAGGTGTGAGACTTTTTCAAACAGTTAAGTATTCAAGAACCAACCTCTGTCTGATCCGTTTGGCGCAGAGGTTTTTTCACTAAAATTTTTAAATATTTTTCAGTGGCAAAATACCCAATAAAAATATTTTTTATTTATCACTAATTTCGAGACCAATAAATTCAGGTCCCTTTTTGCCGATGCTGCCAGTTCTCATCTTATTTTTAACGCTCTTATTTAAGATTTATAATAATACAGACTAATTGAAACAATTTTATTACAGCTTCATTTTCAATTTTTTCAGTATTAGTGCATATTACTTTCCATCAAAATAACAGTTAATAAAGCAATGTTATGAGATTTTAACGTCAAACTTGGGGTTCTATACACTGGTCTGCATCTGGTCTACATCTGGTTCATTTGGGACACCTATGACATTTTTTTTGTGGCACTGTGAGTGTAGACTAGTCGACCAGAAACAAAGTATAAATGATAATTCCAATACTTAGTAAGTCGTTTTAATGTAACCCCAAATTCGTAGTCGTCTCTATTGGACAGATATACGAAAACTGGATTGTTACCGATGAACTCGACTCTACCTATGCAACAATTCTAGGCCTTTACATGACTAGAAGCCTAGAAATACGCAACACTTAAGGCATGTACCCTGAGTAAATCCCAAGTCGTTGTATGACAGTGCCAATATAGTTAGTAGAATACGAATTAGGACCTAAAAGTAAGAATTCACTAAATAGGTTTGTATTAAATACATCGATAAATATATTATTGATATTAATATAATTTTGTTTAATTGTAAAACGATGCTTAATTAATAAATATATAAAACAAATCTTAACTGCATAACACTCATACTAAGTTTGGAACACATCCTTATTATGAGTTCATGTCATAATGGTAAGAGTTATAGTAGCAATCGATTGGAGGTTTTCAGTTATTACAAAGGTAATAATGATTTCATTATTCACTAGTGAATAATGAGGACAGCCAGTTGTTTATAAGAAATCACGTTTAAAATGCTAAAATTGTAGCAACCAAAAGACAAGTGGTGTCTCTCTAAGTTTTCTAGGAAACCCCCAAATGGTACACGCCGAAGAGGTACTGTAATAAACAAAAACTGCATTAGTTGTCATGGTTGGCGGCCAAAAAAGTTTTGAGAACGGAAGTAGATTCTCTTCCGAAACGTTAAATACCTATAGCTTTCATTTTCAGTTTTTAGTTTATAACATTGTTCTAGTTTATATATTTTTAGGTGTGAGACTTTTTCAAACAGTCAAGTATTCAAGAACCAACCTCTGTCTGATCCGTTTGGCGCAGAGGTTTTTTCATTAAAATTTTTAAATATTTTTCAGTGGCAAAATACCCAATAAAAAGTAAGAAAACATGCTTTTCCATGTTACGTGAATATTGTCTAAATGTTATTTGTAGCATTATTTTAATTTTTTCTAATTCTTTGTGACTTCCTGCCACATGCATTTTTTCTTTTTATCCGGTGCTCGGGGAATCTACAAAATATCACAATTAACCAGTATATTACTGAGAAATGTCCTTCCTGCATCCCTGTGACTGTGGATATTGAATATAACAAACATTCTTAGAGCTGTGTATTTATCATACACAGCAAAAAAGATTTTTCAAAAAATCTTTGAAAAGGGAAACAGATGAGATTTCCGAAACGTCGGTGAAATATTTAATTTCAAGTTTAGCTGCTTATTTGTGTTATTTGTTAAAAAAAAGCAGCCTCTAACTAATCCTTTGACGTAAAAGTCACAGGCGTAGAGGTTATTTCCCAGTAACATACGGGTTAATTGTGATATTTTGTAGATTCCCCGAGCACCAGTTAAAAGAAAAAATACATGTGGTAGGAAGCCCCAAAGAATTAGAAAAAATGTTACGTGAGACATTAAATTATATTTAGGTATTTTATTTTACTTATTTCGACTTTAAGAATGGGCAACCAACTGGCACAAGAAACTATAGAGTAATTTGAGGTGCATTTTTTGCGTTTACAAAATAATATTGGACGTCTTAAATCATGTTTTACTTCCGTTGTTTTCTTTCCCAAAATCTTCGCCAAGTCCCATTGGATCATCTGAATGTCATTTTAGATTTTTCGAATTCTCCACTTCTAACGCAATTTCTATTTCATTAAGCCTTATGTTGAAAGGTCGAGATGACTCAGTTACATGTCCTTTTTAATAAATACAGAGCAAACTAGTACAAATTTTGGACTGAAAAACTGTCAAATAATTCGAGAAGAGTACATTGCACCATACATCAACAATACATTTCTCGAATCTATTAGACCAATGAATATTTTCTTCGCCGATATTTACCTATAATGTGGGCTCACCAAAAAAAAAAAAAAAACTGAAAGGGGAGGGACAAATTGAGTATGACGATACTTTATTAATTTCAATTTAATATTTCAACTCATTTAGAAGTAGGTAATTGTAAAAGAAGTGGCTTACAGCACCATTTAGATCACTCTTACTGTGCGAAATCGGACAATGATCAGCAAGTTAACTTTTTGTCAGTTATCGACTTTTGAAGTAGTGCCCTACAGTTCTTATAAATCACCCTGAGGTTCATTAATTTTTATTCTAATACTGTCTTATTTTATTCTAGTATTTTATTTGAACAGACAATGTCTTCAAGATTTGATGCATTAGTTGAAGTCCCTCGCGGATTTGTTTTAGGTCCCTGCTCTCGAATTATTACACTTCTGATAATTCAATTTTCGCTAGATACTACTCTAGTAGTGAATTGACAATCAATGATAAATTGTCAATTCACATAACTTAAAACTTACTACAAATAAATCATATTTGGGAGGATCAAAGTAACAAAAACTTTTTAAAGTATTATTACAAGTATTATTACAAGTAGTGTTTGATTCGCGTACTGCTTCTTCTTCAACAGTCTTTTGATATTCATTCCAAGACATGAGTATCCCCTTTCTCATTTTATCTTTTCTTGTCTTGTGTCACTTGTTGCCAGTTTGTACCAGCTTGCTCTTTAATGTCATCTATCCGTCGTCTCTCCACGTCGGTCTAATACTTTAAAATGTGTTTTGTACATCGCGTTACGCCTTGCTATATGCCCTATCGAGCTGAATTATAACCTTTACTATTCTCTCCATGAGGTCTTCACACTTCGATCGTCTTCTTATTTCTTCTTTCTGATGTTGGTTTTGAGACTTATTCCCAGCATGGTACACTTAATAGCTCTTTGAGATGTTCCCTTTATTTACTGATTCAATTTTCTGTAAATTTATTATATGTCAGAAAACTTACATTACACACGTTCATCTGATGATCAGCCTTATTATCTTCGAGCAGCAATGGATGGTGTGTCCTGTACTGGTAAGCACGGTATAAATGATATCGTAGCATAAGTGAAGAAATAGCATTCGCAGTATTACTTGTTATAGATGTATGATGTATGCTGAAATTATCCAAATCGGACACACCAAGAACGAATAACTGTTGGTATAAGAAACTTCTACTAAGAAATGTCCAGTCATTACACGCCTTGTGTTGAAAATATCTTCATAAGCCACAAACCGGTTGTACACACCGTGCAGATGTTCTTGATTTTTTTTATGTTTGCCAACTAAAATTAGAAGCTCAATATTTGGCGGGTACCCATTCTGTATCAGCATCTCAGATTCGGTTCATCTGACGCCCATTTTACAGCCTTCGGTAATTCTGTTCTACCTCCTAACTTGAGATTTGGAGCTTAAAAATAGAATAAAGTCCAAACATCTTTTATCCTTTCACCTTTCGTATGAAAAATCTGTGTTTGTAATAGTCTGTATAAGTGAGCGTATATATTGACTGTCCCTCTGACCACGATACATGGTGAATGGTATAGGAGAGGAGCCAGCGTGTCAGCTAAAGACATTATTAATTCTGTTCCTTTCGTTGTCTGCTAAATAACTCGAAACGTCTTTTACAATTTCGTTGACGTGTTGGTAAGTTCGGTAGCAGGCCTGATGTTTGTCTGGTTGTTGCCTTCCTGTCGTTGGTCTCAGTCAAATACAGTGTGGGCTCCCATATCTGTTTCACCGCAATGTTCATACCTATCATCCAAAGCTATCTTTATGCTGTGTAAATGCTGTTAAAAGCAACCACGCCCTGTTATCACCTGGATGAGTTAGTAATTCGGTTCGCCCTGGGGTCTTTCCACCCACGCTCTTGCTGATGAGATTAGTACCTTCGTCCACTGGCCTTCCACAAGATTCTGCCTGCTATTTTTATTAGGTCTTTATTTCCTTTCCGGTCGTACGAATTATTCCGCTCACGTGTGAGCAGCTCTATTGGGGGCAATCTCGCTATAACTAGTATTGTCTGGCTTGAGGTTGTCCTGTTGGCACTACATATTCGTAGTACGTAGTGCCATTACTGAGTAATTACAAACATACTATCGGTGTACATCCCGGGTACTGGAGGATCTGAGGAAGGCATACATGTCGGTTAATTAAGGTCCAAACGTAAGAGTTTTAAACCTGCAAGGTGCCTACTTTTAATCCATCATTAGTAAAGGTCAATCTGATTTTTTTAAATAATTAATTTAATTTATAGAATATGTTTCCACCACTAAGAAAAATTTTCACATCACTTTTGTTGTCTGCCATGCTTTAAGGCAAAGTATTAAACATGAAACGGAATCTGCAACGTCCAATGGAGTATCTTTCCGTTATTATTTGATTAAAGCCAAATAGAACCTTGTACTGTTGCTGAATTAATTATATAATATTTCAAGTAGTTTAATGAATATTAGTCATTATAGGATGCTGCAAGAAAGTGTTGAGGCAGTAGATTGCTTGTTCTGATAAATCTGTTAATTCTGTAGTAGCTAAGTCTTGTATTTAAAATTACCTACTGTCATGCTTAAAGTAGAAAGAGTAAGTAGTGGTAGCTTATCGAAGATCATATTAGAAAAGCAGTGGAGTCAGATAAGTTATAAAATAAATTTTAATTATTTATATAACGTTCTTTGTTAAGACATATAACAGTCAACTTGTTGAACGTATATACAGTGCTACGTAAAAATAGAAAATATTTTTATTTATCACTAATTTCAGAACCAATAAATTCAGGTTCCTTTTTGTCGATTCTGTCAGTTCTCATCTTATTTTTAACGGTCTTATTTAAGATTTATAATAATACAAATTAATTGAAACAATGTTATTACACCTTTATTTTCAATTTTTTCAGTATTAGTGTATATTACTTTCCATCAAAATAACGTTAATAAAGCAATGCTATAAGAATTTAACATCAAACTTGTGGAGCTCTTGGGGTTCTATACACTGGTCAACATCTGGTTCATTTGGGACACTTATGACAATTTTTTTGTGGCACTGTGGATGTAGACTAGTCGACCAGAAACAAAGTATTAATGGTAATTCCAATACTTAGTAAGTCGTTTTAATATAACCCCAAATTCGTAGTCGTCTCTATTGGACAGATATACGAAAATTGGATTGTTACCGATGAACTCGACTCTACCTATGCAACAATTCTAGGCCTTTACATGACAAGAAGCCCAGAAATACGGAACACTTAAGGCATGTACCCTAAGTAAATCCCAAGTCGTTGTATGACAGTGCCAATATAGTTAGTAGTATTATTGATATTAATATAATTTTGTTTAATCGTAAAACGATGCCTAATTAATAAATATATAAAACAAATCCTAACTGCATAACACTCATACTAAGTTTGGAACACATCCTTATTATGAGTTCATGTCATAATGGTAAGAGTTATAGTAGCAATCGATTGGAGGTTTTCAGTTATTACAAAAGTATAATGATTTCATTATTCACTAGTGAATAATGAGGACAGCCAGTTGTTTATAAGAAATCACGTTTAAAATGCTAAAATTGTAGCAACCAAAAGACAAGTGGTGTCTCTCTAAGTTTTCTAGGAAACCCTCAAATGGTACACGCCGAAGAGATACTGTAATAAACAAAAACTGCATTAATAAGTTTTCTTCAAAGCAACACGCGGCAATCTTCAGCACTCTTTTTGAAACCATTTACCTACGTACCTACAAACTGTATTATTTTATTAGTCATCCATGACAATGTGTCAAAGCGTGTTTTTGTAATTGATTTGAAACAAAAACATTTTTGCGATTTATACGCCAACGTTAGTTACAATAATTTTACATATTACTAAAAAAGAGTATTATAATTAAATAAATGAATACTGACAGTGAAAACGAGATTTCTTTGACACAGTCAGAGGTAAAGAAAGCTGCAGAAATTGCCTCGAGAAAATTACATATGATGGCGTATGAATCTTAAATTGGAGAAATGAAATAAAAATGAATTAAATAAATATAAAATATTTAAGGAGTCCTGGACAATGTATAATATTATACTCACATGTAATGGCAATTATTCACCCTCGTGAATAATAGCCATCATTATATGCTCGTTGAATAATATACTATTATTGTTATTATTAAATTGATTGTGTTGATGTTGCTAAATACTATAACACTATCATTAGAGCTCAGCAGGCATACGCTATCGAGAAATTTATTTACTTAAGGCTCATTTGGGAAAACATTTAGAGTACTGAAAGCGTTTTGGCTATCTTGCGTTTTCTCTGTCCAATTTGTTTTATTGAATTTACCCAATAATATTGTGTTTTCTGCGAGACTGCGATATGGTCCACCGCTTCCGGATTTCTTTCTCACAATCTTGTCTTATGTTGCTATTGATTTCCAAATTATATGCAGAAGCTCCTTTGGATAACGCCATGTAAGAAGTCCTGTTATTACTTCCAACTGAAACATAGTAAGCAGTGCTTTTGTTTATTTTGAATATAATTCTGTGAAGAGTGTTCATCCACATGGATATGTCAGCTTCTTCTGGCTAGGTTATCAGCTTCTTCCTTGTCAATTTCTAATATCATCATTTGTAGAGGGTTTAAACACACTTAGGATAATATTATAATTCTCTGATAGAGAGATCTAGATTACTTTAACTACGGTGAGCTAAATTGTGTCTTAGTTACGAAGATACTTGGTTACACTGTCTGTCGCGTACTGAGTTCGATCCCCAGATCTGACATTGGGAATATCGGTGGAAAACGTATATTATCTGCGAATGTTCAAATATGTAACGACCTTCTGGCAACATAGGCTTTGAATTTTGGACTTATAATATGTGTGCTGTGTTTTATTAAAGAAAATTTGGATTTACGCAGAAAATATTGTTCATCTGATCTTTTAATCGTAAAGAAACTATAATGTCCCTCCATTCGTCATATAAATAAGATAATGTCATACTATGTTTATGCCTTTATGTTTTTAATGTGCGATAATAATTTTTGAAAAATTGTAACAAACAGAAATAACTTTGCCCAATTTTCCTGCTTACGAAATTTGTATGTCTCTATAGGTTTGAAAACTAAGCCAATATATCATTTTTACTAAATGATTTACATAAATATTTATGACATATAGAAGCTTTAATCCTTTTATGTCTGCTTCTGTAAACAGATTGGGCGTCGAGTCAGATTTTTATTTAAATAATAAATGAAGACCTTAAAATATTATGATTTTTCAACATCAAAAATTTCATTTTATATCCCGCATATTCATAATGAATAATTATATGCAATTCGTCCCAAGAATATTATTTATGCCGTTATGTATATTTGTCCTTGACATATCCAAAAATTGTAGGTATAATATGTCAATTAAGAACAATATAAATTTTAGATAATATGTTTTGAAAATATCGGTCACTGAAGGTTGTATGCATTATTTTATTATTTTGAGATGATACTAAAATACTTTGCATTATTATTGCCACGTGTAATATTTAAAGAGCGAGCAATCAAAAAGATCTAAGTCGAAAGTTTAACAAGTGATGTCTTACGTTAAAAATTGTACGATATTATAAAATGTCAGTTAGGTTGTTAATTATTGCTGGATATTAATGTTTCCATTTGATTCCAAACAAGGTGAGACAGTTTTATCTTCTAATACATTCATTATGTCAGGAGGAAAGTGCGAAACTTCGAAACAAGTATATTGATAAAAAACAGAATAGTTACAATCCCATTTTTATATGTTTTTGAATTACAATGTTTCAAATGATTAATAACAAAAAATCATAACTTTTATAATTTAAAGTTTAATTTTTAATATGTTTTCAAATATGTCTCCATAGACCTAAAGATAATTTATGGTTTGTTTAAGAAGGGAGCATGTTGCTCTCCCGAGTTCGAATTTTGTCCCTTTATGTGAGCGCAGCATTCAAAATATGAATAATTAGCGACATTCATGGAAAAATCGATCTTGAAAAAAGTGTCTTTTTAGTTTTCTCCATTCATGACAACGTTTTTGCACAGTAACAATATGATTCATATACCATTTTAAAGTAGAGGTTTCAACGAAAAAAATGCCGTCCTGAAATTTTAAAAATCAAAACTTTGTTAATCAGCTTTTTTTATTGAAAATTAGGCCTTTTTTTCAAATTAAATTCGCAAAAAAATTTAAAAAATGAATATTGCGCTTCAAAGAAATTACAACTTGTTTGAAGCATAAAAATATACATTTTCACCGAATTTCATCAAAATCGAATTATTTTTGTTGAAGCTAAAACTAAAAAACCAATAAATTGGCTTTTGGTGATTTTCTCAATATTTTTGAGATTATGTAAAAAAATAGTTCAAGTAAAAGTTGTAGATCTCTCAATTATCTACAACTTCTATATTGAACTGTTTTCGACACGATGTTCACTTTTGCCAGAAATCGTAAAAAACCACGTTTTACCCCTGAAGACACAAATTCTCGCACCCCCCACCCCACTTCCGGTTATCTGTTGCGGTCCAATCGATTTTTTCCCATTTCTATACTATTAATCTCAAATTTTCCCACCGCCCATACACTGCTAAGAATTTTTCAGATTTTTAGCCACTGAGAACCGGTTTGGCACTGGCCTATGTGGTGTTGAAGGTGATACTGTTTTCTAGTGCTAAATAATTCAACTCTGATGATGTATTGTTGTACTTTCTGTTCATATTCTGGATAATTAGGAAAAAAATACGACTGCATGTGTAACAACATAAACATGACATCGCCAACTGCTATCTAATGTGTTCAGTCGGTCTGAAATCTGAATCGAATGCCTTCAACTATAACCCTGTTTCTTATTTGTTGAAATACGTTACATTTGTAATTTTTTCTGTCCTGTCCTGTATTTACAAAAACATGTATTAAGAGTTCTTTGTAGAAAATCAAGAGGCGAATAATTCTTGTCTTAAATTTTTCCCCGTATGTGACATAATTCCTGAAATTTTCAAGAGAGAATTTTTGGAGTTCAGGCAGTTGCATTTTCTTATTCTATTATTTCAATTTATTTCTCTCTGTTTCTTCTCTCGATCCCAAAGAGAACGGGCTACATTTCATAAGCACTAGTTTCAATTGTGGTTTATAATAACTAAAATTCTTGAACCAAATTATGCCGAAAAATGTAATGTGGATTCAGTATATTGTTAAAATCTTTTCCTGTGTAAAAGCAAGTAATGCAAATTATTGACCAATTTCTAGGAGAGGGTACTATTACGAAAACTAGTAACATCCTCAATTTGGCATTTTATGAGACTTTTATGGCATGAATATGCTTAAACTTGCTGATTATTTCCTGAAGAATGCATACTTACCAAGTCAGATATGTTAAATTAATGCAAATTTTAATTGAAATAAAATACACTTGTACATCGGACAGGTTAATAAATTTAATTAAATGTCAACTCTATAAATATCTAACGCTAACGATATTAGAGAAATTTTGTTGTAATTAACAAACAGTATGGCTCATCTGTGCCTACTTTCTAACTCAACAAATGTCCTTACCGTCGAAATGATATATATTTAATTTATGTAATTATTTTAGTCTGCACTCAAAATATTTAAAAGTTGAAACCAGTTTCTAATCAAGATTCTGGTAATAAAGTATTAGATATATACATTTACAGTAGGTAGATACTCGACATTACGTCACATCGACTTTGCTTCTCATATAACAGGTGGTAACAAAACGAAAATTACTAGTGTAAATTCTGTTAGTTCACTCAAGTTCAGGAGAAAGGTTTGAAAAATTTACTGTATAAAAACTGTAGACTGAATGAATGATATAAATATTTTTGACCCATTTTGATTGGATGGTTATTACTTTCGATATTCATTCTATTGAAAACCTCTTTTTCGCACTAGTGTGGAAATACATGTAAGATAAATAATCAAACAAAAATTTTTGGAACACACAATGAATTTACTGGGCAGTTACACAGCTTTTCTTCAAGTGGATGCCTACGAAGATTCTCGCAGTTGTCTCCCGCTTATTGTCTAAAGATCTCTCAACTTATTTCTTGGCAACGGTGGCCGATTTTCAAGCACCATTATGCTTGAGCATCTACCAATAGTGCTGCTAAATACTTTTTGACGAATCGTGCAATCCAAGATACAAAGCCATATTCTTGGGTAGCACCAAATGTATTGATTCCAATGGGTTACTGCGTGTAAGAAAAATCTATAATGATCAGTTTATGGAGGACATATGTAAGCATATTTGCAAGTAATCCGCCTTGATTGGTCATTCAGTACTAGCACAAATAAACATTAGTTCTTTAGGTATTGGACGCTTTGAAATCTGTTCAGCCGTCTTGGATATACGATGCCATAGACAAACACACATACACATAGACGAAGGCATTAAACTCATAACACCCGTAGTTTTACGTCGGGGGATTAATAAAATATGAAATGAAGCGGAACCATTTATATTATTTTTGTGCTTTATCGGTAGACAAAGACCTGATATTTGAGAAATGTCGGTACATTATCTGCAATATTCCCAAATGGAAATGGGAATTATATGTGGATTAGAGGATTCTTTTTATTATTTTACCATTGGAGTATTTATTTAGACCAAGACCAGGATACATGTATACACACAATGGCACTACAACCATTATCTACGACATTGTTATCTTCTGCAGCTAAGATTCGAACTTAGAAGAGATAGACAGCAAGTAACCGTACTCTTGCCTCGCTTATTAGTAAGTACACTCTGAGAACACAGAAAGTGTCCGCATCAAGCGTAAACCTGCAAAACTAACATATTATATGAATTATTGGCTGTGAATCTATAATTTATCCCATATTTTGGAAGAAAATATTGTAGCTCATTGTCTGCTTGTTTCCAATGTATATTACATTGAAACAAAAGTGGTCTTAGCACTGAGCTTTGAGGCACACCTTAAATAATATCTGATAATATCATTGCACAAAAATAATTAAAAAGGATTTATAATTAAATATTGATTATGAAAATCACTTAAATTTTATTATAAATATAAGACTGAAGTAAAAAGGAAAACTCAGCTTACAACTTAAAAGGCAAATATGTCTTTTGCTTCCTTTTTGGTATGCACAATGCACATACATGTTATTGACATGTGTTGATGTATTCGACAAACGTTTAGCCTATTACATCGGAGTGTTATGGAGATAATTTAAATTCAGTTCTAATAATCTGCAAATGGTATCGATATGGTTGATGAAAATGTAACTTTTTTTAGAACTATGGTAAGACTAATTTGCACATATTTAGTTTGATTTACAATTTTACGGTCGTTCTGAAAATGTGCATAAATACGTATTTGTGAACATTGAACATTTACACAATCCATTTTTTTGGTCACGCGTTACACTAAAGTAAATCAACTTTGTCTTAGTGATCGAATAAATTATGTCCCTTCTCTGTCGCACAATTAGAAATGATACAACACATGTAAACGGATGTATAAGGTTACATTGTTCACCTTTCTTTGTCCATTTTGGAATCTCCGCGAGGACATTCCAAATCTCCGATTTAGTACATTTCATGTTAACTGTACATCTCAAGAATTTTTTAAAATAGTTTATTGTAGGTAAATGTTTCGAAATCGAGTAATAAAACTTCAGATTTTCTCTAATTTAAATGTGAGACGTAGGCAGGTATTGTGTTTTATAGGTACTTAAATACATGTACTTGCACTTCTTAAAAACATGTGTTGTATTGTAGTGACACATATTTTGAAGTGGCTTTTATTTAAAATATGAAATTATGGACATAAATTATATTTAAAATCTCGTGGTGGTTTTGGTAGTAACACATCAAAACTATTTCTTAATTTCTATGAGGGGGGGAATATTAATAAATGTTCTGTAAAATAATAAAAAATTGAATATGGCTTTTATGAGATTTCATTCTCTTTTCAAACTTCAAACACGATATCTCAAAAACCTTTTTTTCGTATTTTAATTCCCACAAGCAAAACATAGCATGTATCGGTTAGGATACTCAAAACCAATTTTCGTTAATTCTTTAATCATCTCTATCAAATAATTAAAAGTCGTCGCTTTTTGCCGTAGATTCTCATTCCATGTAGTGGAAGTATAGTAATCGTAATAAAATTTTCTTGAAGTGAGTTTAGAATGTCGTGAAACGTTGAGGATTTAAATTTGAACGAAAAAAAAAAAAATTTCTGTCTGTCGGTCTGTCTGTAACTTTTTTTTTGTCCGCACGTTTTCTCCGGAACGGTTTAAGATATTGACTTGAAATTTTATACACGTATGTACTATAACGAGGTCTGGAACTGGATTGTCTTTTGAAGATATCCGGTGAAGGGTTGGGAGGTAAATGGAGTTAAATAAGGGGAAATATGTAAAGCAAGCTGGTAAGAGTACAGAAACTTGAAATTTGATATATGTATAATAAGCCAAGGCCTTAAAATTTAGTTTTCATCCCCCGCCATCCCCCACTCCATTATTAAAGGGGTTGATAACATAAAATTTAAATATTGACTTGAAATTTGGTACACGTATATATTATAATGACATCAGGAACTAGATTATATTTTGGGATTATTCTGATGAAGGGTTGGGGGTTAAATAGAGGAAAATAAATAAAGCAAGATGGTACAGTAGCTTGAAATTCGATGTATGTACTAGTAGTCAAAGCCTCAGATTCTTTTATAATATTTTTCAACCCTTCACCACACCTACTCCATTTTTAAAGGGGTTGATAAAATAAAATTGTGATAATTATTTGAAATTTGGTACACGTATGTATTATAACGACATTTGGAACTAGATTATATTTTGAGACGATTACGTTGAAGGGTTGGGGGTTATTTAGGGGTAAATAGGGGAATATAAGTAAAGCAAGTTGGTAGGAGTACAGAGAGTTGAAATTGGCTGTATGTACTAGAAGCCAAAGGCTAAGATTTTTTAATAATATTTTTCAACCCCCCACCACCCCTATACTCCATTATTAAATGGGTTGATAAAATAAAATTGAGATATTCATTTGAAATTTGGTACACGTATAACGACATCTGCAACTAGATTATATTTTGAGAAGATTCCGTTGAAGGGTTGTCGGTTAAATAGGGGTAAATAGAGGTAAATAAACAAAGCAAACTTGTACGAGTGCAGAACCTTGAAATTCGGTGTATGTACTAGAAACCAAGGCCTCAGATATTTTTATAATATTTTTCAACCCCCCAGTACCCCTACTTCATTATTAAAGGGGTTGATAAAATAAAATTGATATATTCACTTGAAATTTGGTACACGTATGTATTATAACGACATCTGGACCTAGATCATATTTTGCCACGATTCCGCTGAAGGGTTGGGGGTTAAATAGAGGTAGATAGGGTAAAATAAGTAAAGCAAGCTGGTAAGAGTACAGAAATTAGGGATTTGGTGTATATACTAGAAGCGAAGGCGTCAGGTTTTTTATAATATTTTTCATTAGGCAGCTGTTTTTTAACACAATGTAAGTGAATTCTTTAAACTTCCGAGGGTACATTAATTCCTGAGGGTATCATAGTTGTACATCGACTGTATTTAACATTAAAAGTTAATACGTAATATAGAACCATATACCGCAAAAATAAGAAACAAGTTTTATTAAACACGATATTTAAATTTAAAAACATGTTAATCTCTAATATATATTTTAAAGACTTCTATTAACTTAAATAAGACCGACAAAGACATACAAATATCCTTTAACATAAATAATAGAAAAGGTTTCACCTCGGAGCTATTAACGAAATTTATGTTACCGAATTTTGAAAGAAATATTGATGCGGATTTCTAACTGTAACTAAACTTGAATTTAAATACAAGCAAAATAACGACATAATGAGAAACATGCTTTTTTACTTATCAGTCGCTTCGGTAAAAAAGTGATTTATTCTTCTAAAAGCCTAGAATATTGATTTTAACGTAATTATAATTATTAACGACTGAGACTTGAGGCAACTAGTTGAAAAATATAATTTAAAAAAATGAGAGTAAGTCTGTTAATAACATAAATGTGGGGGTATCCTGCAGCCGTTATAACTTGACAAAATTGCTCATAAATTATAAAAAGAAGAAAAAAAAATTCTCCACTAACTTATTATGGTGATACCTCAGATACCTTCTTACCATTTAATCTACTACCTATGTGAAGAAATATTATAGTGGTTTGGAGAAATGAGGAGTTTGTTTTTAAGGCACTATTAATTCAGCTGGGAATAGAAATTTAAGATCTTCTCTGCCAGGATGATCACTAGGTATCCCTAAGAATTATGTTAGTCTCATTTTGTGTTGTACTTAGTAAAAGTTTAGCTTCTATATGAGTTCTCGACATCAGGTTATTTGCCTAAAGATGTAGACGAACGTTTGCACATATTCACATTACTCCTTTGGACCGCACATTCATATCATGGACTGCACTCTAGTCCATGACATGAACAGATAAATAAGGATAAATTTTGAGCTGATCCAGAACTTTATAAATAATTGACTGAGTTCAAGGGTGAAAAGATAGTGGTTGCAATTTCGGAAATGATATCTAATGGTTTCTCATTTCTTCGTTGTTATCATAAGATCGATCATTTCTCTCGAGAACTGCTATGGTATGCTAGGTATTAGAACTAGAATTGTCAGACATAAATCGAAGCAATAGTGAACCGAAAAATAAACATGAATTTGTGCAAACATAAAGCAAGAAAAAATGCGTAGATGTTATTTAAGAGGCCCTACTTGTGTTCGCTTCGACCATATATATATTAAAATTGAATCCTGATAGGGAAGAACAAAAAGTAAAACTGTACCCTACTACCCTAATATATAATCTTACTACGGATTTCGATAAGATGGGTGACTCTCATGGCTCTGAATACCTAGTCATTATTGAGGTGGTTTGAGGTTCGCGGACTATTTTGCAGAGCTAAGGCGGATTCTAAAAATATTTACGGCAATAAAAGTTGGTCTTGCTTTGTACAGCCTTCTTATGAAAGCTAAAAACTACCACCTAGGCTAGAGAAAGCTCAGTAATTTTTATTGATAATGCCAAATGGCACTTGAAAATAAAAACTAAGAAAAAAATGAAGTAAAAATAAAAATTCCACTCTTGCCACTCAGTTCTTGAAAATAAAATAAGGACCAAAACAAGTGTGATAATAAAATAATACCAGAAGATAACTACAAAACAAAAACATGATGTTCCAAAATAATGAATGAATGAACAAATTTTAAATTGATGTGTATCAATCTTTCAATCATATATTATAGCGCCAACTAATTTTAATATTGGACTTGGTGACACAAAGTATAAAGTCCCACATTTTGCTACTCCAACGATTAATGAAATGGATGTGATAGATCATTTAAACCAGTTAATCCGAAATAATCACTGGTCCGGATGGAATATGCACTTTTCTATTGAAAATTGTGCTGTAATTTGCTTCTCCTTTATCAGTTCTCAATATACCTCTTCAAACTGATACTATTTCTAATTTATGGAAGTAAGCTCAAACTTATCCCGTTTTTAAAAAGGAGGACAAATTTGGGGTTGAGAGCTGTAGACCAACTGCCATTTTATGTAGTTTCAGCAGATTATTTCAGAGCATTCCTTACAATATTAAATTGTTCATGTTATCTCCCAAATCTGTTTTAATTATCACGCATTACGTGTGCTAGGTCGATGGTTGCGAATATGGCTGCGTAATTCAATTCTTCTATAGCTTTCGACACACTTGATTATGGTACTAGTTACAAAAATTGTTCATGCTCGGCCTTACCGAAACATTTACTAACTTTTTTATTCTCATCTCTCTGGAAGGAAGCTTACTGTACAATATAGGGGTTTTAAGTTTAACAATAATGTCGGTGCTCCTCACTGGTCGATTCTTGGACTTCTGATATTCCTAATATTTATAAATTACATTAGTGGTGAACATAAAAATAGTACTCTGCTCTACATTGATGATTGCTAACTGTATTTAGTCATTAATAACTTGGACGTGACGAAAATAAGCATGTAAATACTAACAAATGTAAATACATGATTTCTACAATCAGACTTATCTAATTGCGGTATCTTGCGTTTTAAATGAGGTTCACCTATCTAAGCGTATACAATTTTGAATATCCTAGGGTCATCTTTGACAGTAAGTTAACCTTTTGCCACATAAATGATATTGCGGGGTCTTATAAGTATAAATATAAATATAATTAAAATAATATTGTTGTTCAGCATAATCGTCAGGTTCAAAATAGAATAAGCCTCCATAATGGAGTCCAGAATATACTGTACATAAAATTAGCGTTAAATATACCAAAATATTTTTCAACAAATATCTTTGGTCTAAGATTTATGTCATTTACCCAGTAAGAGGTACACCTTAATGCGAATTATTAAGCAAATATCAAATGCACGATTTAGAATTCCGCGGAAGATATTTTTCGGTTATATATAATTTTAAAATCAGGTTTCTCTAGAGTAGTTACATTTTTCCTGTTCCAGCAGCCCATACGAGTGCAATATAAAATTTAGCACTCCTCTACTTTCCAAAGAGTATTACCTAAAAGTTACAAAAGCTTTGAGTAATAGAGCTTCTTTGTTCCTAAGACACTTTTAATGTTATATAATGCATAAGATGAAGACGGGAATTAACAAGAAATTTAAAAAAAAATGCACTCACGTTAAATTTTTAAATCCACCAACGTTTAGGACGTAGGTGCATTTATTTAGGGCAAATTATATTAATTATTTATGGAATCCCCTATATGCCATGAGGTATTTATGTACTGATGTCAATGTGGTGTAGAAATATGAATGAAAAAATGTTTTAAAATAGACTTGAAAAAGAACTATTAGTTAAACTCTGAAGAATTACAATGGATAATGTCACACAAGATTTACATGTTCCCTAATTATGAGAACCTCCGATATTCTAAAAAGAAATAAAACTAATATTGAGATACTTAAGTAGATTGTAGATAGTTTTATAGGAAACACAACATTATGTATTGTGTGTGTATTGTCATCTAGATGGACGTCTGATGTTTTTATTCTCATTTGATACATACTTAGTTATTTTAATACTGAAATGGTGCATGTTCTAGAATGTTGCACAAAATGTTGCGTTCCAGTTACGTTCAATATTGACTATCGACTGTCAGCTAGTCAACAGGAGATCACTTAATGCGCTGAAAGCTCAAGTGTGCAACGCCATAATTTGATCGCACCGCTTTACCACACTACTAAAATAGTAGTTGTGAACGCGGCCACGTGCCTAACCACGTGGTTATTTCTGGATCTCACGAGCAACCAGTAGTAAGCATTTCTCGGGGTAAACTGCACAAATCAAGTGGATTTTAAATCAGCGTTGTTTTTATATCAATTTTAAATTCCTAAAATATAATAAATTTTCATTTGCTTATAAGGATTGTTTTATGAATTGGCACACCCTAAGACAATATTAAAACTCCAAGTACTTCAACTGGTTGCGAGATATCATTTAGTGAAACATTCGAAACAAGAAGAAAAAAGACAGCTTTATAGCTTAAAATAATGTACTTTCTGATGATAATACCACAACTAACTTGCTGCTGATCCTCAGGTTCTCTTTACAGTCACCGCTAAAAATGAGAGTATTGATGAAACAGGAACAAAAATATGGGTAGAACTGAAAGATACATGATCGCTAGTCAAATGAATGTAGATATCAAGTCATCGTGGAAACAGTAAAACTAATAAATCATGATGAGTTTTAGAAATTAGAGTTACTAGGCTAGGTTATTATATAAATAACATGAAGTACATTCAGATTTTGATAATTTGACATCAGAAATTGTTCAGTTTTCAGTTTGACAACATAAGGAGTATAACAAACTAACTCAAGACTTAATTTTTTTAAAGACCAAGACCAACAAAGACCCTAAGATTGTGGGGTACATCAAGTGTTTTTGGTATCATTGTGTAGATTGGACCTCTCTGCTTCGCGTAAAAGTGGTCCGGAGGTTTCACGATTATGGGGATAGCAATGGAGGAGTTTTTACTTGGCAATAATGACAACTGCATTCAAAACATTGCTTTCCTCCTTTGATTTTTAAATAATTATTTTCTTATGGTAAGCACCATTGTACATTTACCACTAGCAATTTAAAAGGTTACTTCCTTGCTAAATATTATTGTCCTTTTTTAGAGTTTTTATCTTTACATTTTCCTTTAAAATTATAACTAGTTTCTTCTTTACACTTATGTCAATTTTATTAGTGCCAAGTAGTTTTTTAGATCAATAACCAGACAGATATATTGATGGAATTAAAGGACTTTAACCATCGTAGTGTACGTAATGTGAAACGTACAAAAAATCTGAATAAACTTCCAAAATCTTAAGATTACAATACCTTCTTTCGGTAAGCGAGATAAGTAAATTCCAATTTTTTGTCATTTTTTGTTCAAAAATTGCACATTTCAAATTTCTGAAACACCTTTGTATCTGCTTTAAGAGTTCGTTGCTACACATTCATTTTTATACACACAAATAAAACAACACTAACACGAATTAGTTGTAAGCTATGATATTTTTTACGGTTTTTCGACTTATTTCGCAGGATTGTAATTTTTCGAAAATGAGTATTTTTCCTGGATCCAGAAAAATGTATTAAATAAAAATGAAAAGTGAAAAGCGTTGAATAAAATTATTTAAAAAATTGAATGCAATTATATTCTTCACCGAGTTATTGAATTTTCACTTATAATATTCCTAGTTATAAATTATCCGGAAATTTTTTCGAGGTCATGAATATCTAAATATGTATTTTTATGTAAAACCAAATATCAGGTTTGGCAGAAAAATTACCACTTATTAATTTCGCTCAGGGAGGATAGAAATTTCCGGAAATGTTATGTGTTGCTATGGTAATGAAACCAAGAATAAGCTTCTGATTGTCTAAGAAAGTGATGTGTGAAATTTGGTATGTAATTATTGAATACTCTATAATACATTTTTGTAGTTTTTTAAAAAAGCAACCAAATGTCAAGTTTTAAAAATATGTCAAATGCGCGCTACCTATTCTAAAAAAAAATGGCATGTGAATTTGAAAGAAAAATAGAAAAAATGTGCAAAAAGTGCATAATGTTACATACCATCAGTTGTTATTAAATATAGATTCCATGGATTTATACATATTATTCCGAAAATCAAACTTTGTCACCGAGCTACACAAAGTGGAAACTTTGTGTAGCAAAATTATTATCTAAGGTAATGCAATTTTGATCATTATCTTTCAAACTACAGCTTATTTCCGATATCTATGATTTTTTTCAGAATTTTCTGAACGACGCTTTTGGAAGCAGGATGGGGGGTGACAACGATTTTTAAGCATCTTTGGGAAAAGCCTTAAGAAAGATATTTGATAAAAACAAACTATATGTTTTTGAATTCGTGCTTGAACGAGCTTTCATTTGACACCCCACACGATGATTTTCAATTTTTTTTAACCTCCCATCTTAATCCCGAAAATCCCTTAAAATCAAGATCCTACTTTTTGTACTTCACTTTTGTATGGATCGTAAGTTCCTATAACTGTGCTAAATTTCAACGTTCTAAGGCAAAGAGTGTCTGTGCCTATGACAGAAGGATAGACGGACGGACAGACACCGAAGTGATTCTATATGTGTTGCATTTGGCCAATTTCCATACGGAACACTGAAAAATTGACAAATGGTATTTGAGTATTTTGCAGACTACTTTTATACCCTAAATATCTACGATTAGATATTGAGTTGTCAGCAAAATACCCAAATAACATTTTTCAATTAATTAAGTGCAGAAATAAAAGATATTGTAGTAAAACGAATGCTTCAACAAATTTCTATGCCCCGTAAGTCATTCTTTAACGCTCGAAGAACGTTTTTAATTTTTTCGTATTATTTTATTGACTGTAAATGACCAAGGCAAGTAATTATCTAAAATAATTGTGAAAATCAGTATTGATGACTCGTAACGCCTTAATTTTAGAGCCACAGTCCTTAAAACTATTTTTACGGGAAATATTACACCTTACAGGAAGGTACGTATAGTTTTTACCCTAAGTTGCATAGTTTATTAGACATGTAGAAGTACCAATTTCGAGAGAGTTCGAAAAAGTGAAAATTTCACAATTTTGCAACTTAGTGCCTCGACTAAAAGCGTTGTATTTATTTCTGCATTTGGACCTACGCCTAAAATCCATCGTTGATTCTAATGTACCTATATGTCTATTAAATTTTATTAAAACCTCGGGCCGTTTTCATATGATGACATGACACGTAAACAGATCCACAGAAATGTGTATTAGAACTATATCATCATTTTGTGAAAATGTTAAGCAAACCGTTGAAAGGGATATAATTAATTTAATTATCTTCAATATGACGAACGAGCTAGCCATTTTATAAAAAGTGCTATGACCGATGTTACATCGAAAATAAAAACCTTGCACATTTTCAAAATATTTTCAAACTGTACATAATGAATATTTAAAATGACCAACATTTATCAGTGCAGTGAAGAATCCATGAGATCGTGTTCTAATATCCTAAAACTTTAACTAAAACAACTGCCACCTGTGATATGATGATATGAATGACAAAAAATATGGGTATATCTACCAATTTTTGCTAATTTTATATTTAAATGAAACATTCCGTTATTCAAGTTACACAGAGATGGCAGTATTATGTAAATTTGTTCTGTATTACAAATAATATGTGACATAAATTATTATTCAAAAGTAAAATGAATAAAATCGTGTCCCAGAAAAAATATATATGGTGAATTATTTATCAAAACCCACATTCAATCGTTTATTATATATGTAAGCTTTTATTATTTATGAGCAATGTTACAGTATATATTTATTTTTATTCAAATTCATTATTTCTTTGAAAATGTATGTTACTTTAGAGCAGTAGTTTGGAAACCTAATGATGAAAAATTGCGGAAAAAATAAGAAACACTTGAAAATTTATAGAATGCCTAGTTGACATTACCAATTATATAATTATTAATCCAGTTAGTTAAGGTCTTTGAATTAATGTGATCTAGTAGAGTAACAAATTTTACAGGAACTTCACATATTAACGCCTCTCAAAATGGTTTCAAAAAGAAGAATTCTACGATTACAGCTATTTCTGAACTCATTTATGCACTCTATGGAGCACTTAATAGTGGAAAACATACGATAGCTCCATTTTATGGCTTGATACTGTAGAATATGAACTGCTTTAAAATAAATTATATAGAATTATAGGCGGAGATGTAATACATAACTGGGCTGCCTGATATCTGTATAATAAACGGTTTCATACAAAAAGTTAAGTCAGATACAAAGAATATAGAAGTGGGAACACCGCAAAGTTCAATTTTGGATCCTTTATTTTTTATAATATTTATTAATGACCTTGCTAATTACTGCATTGCTCCTGATAAAACCATCCTTTACACTTATTATGCTTGCTAATTTTCTCCTGCATCAAAATAATACAGGCATCTTTGTAAAAAATTGTAATTAGCGACTGGTGTAATAATAATACACCTACTTAAAGTTAACAAAACTCGATATGAAATTTTTGAAGAATGTTACGCAAGACTATTGAAACTTGTTGACTACATTATATGGCAAATATATAGAGAGTATTGATAAGACAAATTTAACGTTGTTTCTTTCCTTTATTTGATAAATTAGGGTGTTATGTACAATTTATAACTAGAGATTTCTTCAGTAGTACTAAATCGAGCGAATATTAGCAACGGCGTATTCAAGAAATAGATTTGTCATTTCTCCTCGAATACATGCGGCCCGTCCACACTCCTACCCCACTTGGTTAAAACCAATCAACTGTGAATTCTAAGTTAATATGTACCGTGCACCCTATTAACCAAGCCTTATTTATAACATTCAATGTGATATGTATTCTTGTTTTTAGCGAAGAAACACGTTTACCCAACTTTTCCCGCAATTATTAAAGCTACCTGTTTTTCTACCTCCAATCTTTGAATGTGAATCGCATATAATGTTAAATACAACACTCTACTTAATACTATTTTTATATGTTCGAGGTAAGTCAGAGATTTTAAAACCCAGACTTAGTACAATTTACTCACACCCAAATAGTACACGCACAATACGTTTGTGTCCTAGAAGTAATAGCAGGAATGCACCTCATTAGAGTTCGATAGCAGGAAAGTGTTTTAGTCCCCCGCGCTCGCAGGATTTATATTTAAATTTACGCAGTAAACATGTTCATTATGCGTGCCGATTACTGTTTTATAAATAATTCTCAGTATTACTTCATATTTTGTTGGATTATTTTCATTTCATTTGTCTACACGGTGAACTAGTGACAGATACTTTTGTATCTATGCATATCCATCAAAATTACTTAGCAGCACAAATCTAGTAAGAGTTCTCTCCCAGCATTTTTTTCGATTGAAATAGTAGATGCATATTACTTGGTTCTGAAATTAACAGACAAATTCACGAATAATAATTAGTTAAAACAATAAAGAAATACGTTGAAATGAAGAAAGACTGAAAATAAGCAGTTTTTATGAAAGTCTATGCCGTGTAAGAAACAACTAGATCATAGATTAGAAATTGCTGGTACACACCGGCGCGCAACTTTCATTGGTGCCTTGCTTATTGTGTTGAGGTTCAGGGCCAATAGCAGTGCTATCCGTCGAAATGTTCAGTCGAAGAATAGTATTCCAGACGCGATATAATTTAACAAATCCATGATAAACCACAGTACAATTGAAATTTTGAACGACTACTGATTTGAGGAAATAAAATATCTCTCTAATTCGCTATTTCCCACTATTTTTCTAATTATCCCGTATCTTCCCACCACTTTCTCACACTTTGCCACCATATTCATTACCACCCCACCACATTTACTCACTTTACTCCCCTTTACGTTACGACACTAAACATAACACAAAATAATGAAGACAGTAATATATCAATTTTAGTTTTAATTTAGTAATTGTGACCTATTGTTCTAAATGAATTTAGTTATTAAATTAAATACGTTTTTAACTATGTCTGTGAGTATTTCATATGCCAATCGATTTCCACAAGTTTCACGTTACAACATTTATGGCGAGTAGTTGTTAATAATTTATACTTTAAAGTTAATAATCCTAAAATAAATTATACATTTTTATAGTCTCTTTTATCTGACTTAAACAAGCCGCTGAGAAATGTTAAAGTTAATAGCGCTTAAAAGAATTTAAATGAAAATGATTCTAGTTGAATGTTTAGTTGTTTTACAGTAATTTATAGTAAATTTTACTTTTGCATCATAGTCATTACCAACATAAGCCTTCGGCTTCGGACGTGACTGGCTATAGTAGCTCGTCACATATTGAACCGCTATAAAAAGGTTCGGACCGATCTAACGGATCGGATCAATTATCTCCCACTGTTGTCATATTAGTGGGCGAAATGTGTATCAACTATAGTATTCAGTATTTTGGTTTTGAGAAATCTGTATCAGTATTAGGTTGGTCTCGTGGGCTATGGATTTATCCTGTAATGTAACTAGCTCACTTGTCTTTAATTTTGACTACAACATTAAAAAAACATATTCCCTCTTTCTGGTTACAACGTTTTGCTTTCAATACTTGAATAACGAAATGTCTACGTTTCGTGATACAAGTATTATTCTAGTAGCCCATCCCCTTACTTTTGCTGCTTGATATATATATGATGTCATCTAGTGCAGTTGTCTGTTGATAAAATGACCTCACCATTAGGGCGGTGCGTCGCTATAGATGGGTAAAAAAAAGTTCAAAACATTTAAAATCCTGTAGCCAGAAAAGTTGTGTCTTTTTTTTCAAATTTCTTTCTTAACTCCTTCCATCTCCCTAGGTTACTGAAAAATCCACCAACAGAAAAAAATCACATTTTGAAACTCCTGTAAGCATAAAAGTTGAATATTGATAAAATGTAGAAGCCATGTTTTTTTCAAAATGTGTCAATTCATTCCATCCCCCACTCTCACTTTAGAATCAGTCAATCTACGCAAAATTGAAAATAAGGAATAATAATATACCTGAGAAAAAGTTTAATTTTAGTATTAAAATACAATTATTCTTCGGCCATTCTTGCTTCTGAATTTTACCCCCCTATTCACAAAATACCTCAAAATACAACATAATTAGAAAAACAACTCAATATAGAACACACAAAAATGAAACAAATGAAATAGAAAAAACAGCTGTCTAAGGAATCATTACTTCCACATCCAGATTTTTCATCCAAGTCACTTTAAAGAAAACATCTTGACCAGATTTGCACTCTAATATGTGGAAGTTATTGATAATAGAATTTTAATAATATTTGGAGCAGATGTCATAGACAAGTTTGAGGCGTTGGTTTCTATCATATACGTTAAAAATGAAGATATTAATTTACTTATTTTCCCCTATTCACAACCTACTACGTATTACCACTTCAATGGAATCATCTCAATCAGATGTCATTACAATATATATGTGTACTAACTTTCAAGTAAATATCTCAATTACTTCCACATCCACGTAGTGGATTGGAAGTATAGTAATCGTAAAAAAAATTTCAAAATTTTTTTTCATTGAAATCGGTTTAGAATGTCATGAAACGTCGAGATTTTAAACTTGAGCGAAAAAAAAATTTCTGTCTGTCTGTTGGTCTGTCGGTCTGTCTGTCTGTAACTTTTTTTTGTCCGCACGCTTTCTCCGGAACGGTTTAAGATATTGACTTGAAATTTTCTACACGTATATATTACAATGAGATCTGGAACTGGATTGTTTTTTGAAGACATCCGGTGTAGGGTTGGGAGGTAAATAGGGGTAAATATGGGGAAATATGTAAAGCAAGCTGGTAAGAGTACAGAAACTTGAAATTTGATGTATGTACTACAAGCCAAGGCCTCAGATTTTTTTATAATGTTCTTCAACCCTCCCACCACCCCTTCTTCATTATTAAAGGGGTTGCTAAAATAAAATTGAGATATTCATTTGAAATTTGGTATACGTATGTATTATAACAACATCTGGAACTAGATTATATTTTGAAATGATTCCGTTGAAGGGTTGGGGGTTAAATAGGGGTAAATAGGGGAAAATAAGTAAAGCAAGCTGGTAAGAGTACAAAAACTTGAAATTCGGTGTATGTGCTAGAAGCCAAGGTCTCAGATTAGTTACATTATTTTTCAACCCCCACCACCCCTACTCCATTATTAAAGGGGTTGATAAAATAAAATTGAAATATTCACTTGAAATTTGGTACACGTATGCATTATAACGACATCTGGAACTAGATTATGTTTTGAGAAGCTACCGTTGAAGGGTTGGGGGTTAAATATGATAAAATAAGGGAAAATATGTAAAGCAAGCTGGCATGAGTACAGAAACTTGAAATTCAGTGTATGTACTAGAGGTGAAAGAATCAAATTTTTTAAAAATATTTTTCAACCCCCCCACCACCCCTACTAAATTATTAAAGGGGTTGATAAAATGAAATTGAGATATTCATTTGAAATTTTGTACACGTATGTATTATAACGACATCTGGAAATAGATTATATTTTGAGATGATTCCGTTGAACGGTTGGGGGTTAAATAGGGGTAAATAAGGGAAAATAAGTAAAGCAAGCTGATAAGGGTACAAAAACTTGAAATTCGGTGTATGTACTAGAAGCCAAGGTCTCAGATTATTTGTATTATTTTTCAACCCCCACCACCCCTACTCCATTATTAAAGGGGTTGATAAAATAAAACTGAAATATTCACTTGAAATTTGGTGCACGTATGTATCATGACATCTTCAACTAGATTATATTTGGAAAAGCTTCCGTCGAAGGGTTGGGGGTTAAATAGGAGAAAATAAATAAAGCAAGCTGGTATAAGTACAGAAACTTGAAATTCAGTGTATGTACTAGAAGCTAAGGACTCAAAATTTTTATAATATTTTTCAACTCCCCCACCACCCCTACTCCATCATTAAAAGGGGTTGATATGTTCACTTGAAATTTGTATTATAACGACATCTGGAACTAGATTATATTTTAAGATGATTCCGTTGAAGGGTTGAGGGTTGAATAAAAGTAAATAGGGGAAAATAAGTAAATCATGCTGGTAAGAGTACATAAATATGGGATTTGGTGTATATACTAGAAACCAAGGCCCCAGATTTCTTTCTAATATTTTTCAAACACCACCATCTCCTCTCCATTATTAATGGGTTTGATAACATATAATTGAGATATTTACTTGAAAGTTAGTACACGGATGTGTTGTAATGACATCTGATTGAGATGATTCCATTGAAGGAGTGGGTCGTGGTAGGTTGTGAATAGGGGAAAATAAATAGGATAAACTAAAAACTTCATTTTTAACGTATTTGGTAGAAACCAACGCCTCAAACTTTTCTATGACATCTGCTCCAAATATTTTTAAAATTCTATGACCATAAACTTTGACATACTAGAGTGCAAATTTATTCAAGATGTTTCCTTTACAGTGACTTTGTTGAAAAATCTGGATGTGGAAGTAGTGATTCCTTAGGCAGCTGTTTCTTATGTTATCAAACCCATTAATAATGGAGCGGAGATGGTGGTGTTTGAAAAATATCAGAAAGAAATCTGAGGCCTTGGTTTCTAGTATATACACCAAATCACACATTTCTGTACTCTTACCAGCTTGCTTTACTTATTTTACCCTATTTACCGCCAGTTACCCCCACTCCTTCAACGCAATCATGTCAAAATATAATCTAGTTTAAGATATCGTTATACGTGTAACAAATTTCAAGTGAAAATCTAAACTTAATTTTATCAACTCCATTAATAAGGGAGTGGTGGTGGTGGTGGTGGGGGGACGGAAAATATTACAAAAAAAACCTGAGTCTATCGCTTCTACTTTATACACCAAATCCCAAATTTCTATATTGCTTGCTGCTTGCTTTACTTATTTTCCCCTATCTTCCACTACTTAACCCCCAACCCTTCGATGGAATCATCTCAAAATATAATCTAGTTCCAGATGTCGTTGTAATACATACGTGTACCAATTTTTAAGTGAATATTTCAATTTTATTTTATCAACCCCTTTAATAATGTAAGTAGTGGGGGGTTGAAAAATATTATAAAAAAATCTGAGGCTTAGGCTTCTAGTACATGCACCGAATTTCAAGTTTCTGTACTCATACCAGCTTGCTTTACTTATTTTCCCCAATTTAACCCTATTTAACTCCGAACCCTTCAACGGAATCATTTCAAAATATAATCTAGTTCCAGATGTCATTATAATACATACGTGTATCAAATTTCAAATGAATATCTAAATTTTATTTTATCAACCGCTTTAATATTGGAGTGGGGGATGGTGCGGAGGGGGTGAAAAATATTGTTAAAAAATCTGAGGCTTAGGCTTCTAGTATATACAACGAATGTTAAGTATCTGTATTCGAACCAGCTTACTTCACTTATTTTCCCCTATTTACCCCTATTTAACCCCCAACCCTTCAACTGAATCATCTCAAAATATAATACACTTCCATATGTCGTTATAATACATACGTGTACCAAATTTCAAATGAGTGTCTCAATTTTATTTTATCAACCACTTTAATAATGGACTAGCACTAGGGATGGTGGCGGGTTGAAAAATATGTGAAAAATCTGAGGCCTTGGCTTGTAGGACATACATCAAATTTCAAGTTTCTGTACTCTTACCAGCTTGTTTTACATATTTACATATTTACCCTTATTTACCCCTATTTACCCCCCAACCCTTCACCTGATATCTTCAAAAAACAATCCTGTTCCAGATCTCGGTATAATATATACGTATACAAAATTTCAAGTCAATATCTTAAACCGTTTCGGAGAAAGCGTGCGAACAAAAAAGTTACAGACAGACAGACTGATAGACAGAAAAATTTTTTTCGCTCAAATTTAAAATCTCGACGTTTCATGACATTCTAAACCTATTTCAAGAAAAAAAAAATTGATTTTTTTTTACGATTACTATGAGACTGCCAATCTTGTTGGATGCGTTCTTCGAATCATTTCGTGCTTTCAATATTCTGTGATAGGCAAGCTTTCGAATATAGTGGCGCTCATCCCAAACCATAGCTAGCAATTAATTCTCAGGGTGGCCGAAATAACCATTTCTTTCTGACAAAATGAACTATAACCTTCAGTTCCTCTGGTAGATGCTACTCCAGCCATTTTAGACAAAAATATGGCTTCTGATCTAACAAAACATATCCTTCATTTTTTTAAATAAAATCGATTTATTTTCATCATACGATTCTGCCGAAACCCAATTTCCATAATGTTTGTACGGGGTCCTCTCTAGTCTTTCAGTGCACTAAGTGAAGTAATAAGTATCTATGGACGCTATGGTTTATTAATTATTATTAGACGATGTTAAATTTTGTATTCGACATTATATAATATACATGATGTTCAAAATTACGTATTGTTTTATTCCATGTTATTTGCATAATTAATCCCCATGAAACTATTTTTGATTTGGACAATCGTAAGGCTAGGATTTTCTATTGAATGACCTAGTTTTCTGGTACAAACCACATTATTATACTATAAATTCGTACAGCATTATTAATCACGGTAATTTTGAAATACAAATAATTATAACGTACGTTGATGTCATTACATTAAGCAAGACAAGACATAATTAGTGGTTCCAAGCAGTTACATCTAGATCAGAATAGTAACCCAGTTAATTCATTTTTCAATAGTTAATCAATTTGATATATAAATCACAACCGTTTATTATCACGGAACAGAAGGATAATTATTTATTTGAAGTCAAAACTATAATGTAACAACTTAACAGGAAACTCAATAAGAAATTCAATAGGAACAAGTGTGCTTCGTGATTCTAAACATATACCTTCTACGTACAAATTTTAAGATACATGTGTTATTGAGGGTATGAAATTGTCAAACTTATTCCGGTATAATACAGGGTGTGCCAAGCGAAAGTAGCCACTTTGGAGGTAATGATTAATAAACTGGTGAAACACATCGATCGTGTTTTAATGTAATATTTTTTATCTATCCTTATCTCCCTACACTACTCAGCCACCCTCTCAAAAAAATCAGAGAGCAAGGTGCGTCGATGAATATATTGTTACGTATGTCCAGTCCTAGGAAACACCCTGTATGAATCCGTGGATTTCAAATACTTTTAACAAGGGGTAACCACTAACATTTTATTTAACAATTTACTGATTACCAAACCCCGGCGCAAAAATAGTTATGCCAGAGACGGTCTTCAGGCTTCACACACGGATAAATATAATGTTTTGAGTCGAGAATCTTATGATTCATGTAAGCAAATAAATACATTATTTATAGGAAACAAATACTTTTGCGGTAAGAATTGTAGAAATTATTTATTTGGTATAGTTGAGCAAGTAGATGTAAGAAATCATTATTGAAACTGGTGGATAAAAAAAAATCAAACTTCGGCCGCACATTATAAGCTGCAGCGTCGTGTGTTGGTCTGCTTGACTAACCGAAAACAAAAAACTAGTCATTTTAACCGGCATACGCCACTTCAACTTTTTGTATCAATGTAAACATCTATATGTCTCTTCCCAACTATATTTAAACAATTTTTAAATAATATATTGGTTACATAATACAAGGAACTATATTTTATAAAATATAAGGGGAATTTTCGACACCACAAAGACTCCGCTCCACTCTTGTCGCTCTCCTTCTCCTTTTTTTACGACAGCAAATAGGATACAGTAAAAAATAATAATAGTAAAAGAAACCGTAAATTGCGTTGTATATTTTGCCGAAGACTTTAAACATACAGAAAGCACTTGAAATAAAAAAGGTACAACAATTATTATTATCTTATTACACAACGACCAATGGCGTGTGAGTCTGTTTCACATGCACATACGCATTATGACGTCAATACTACAGACTTGTAAGTACATTTTCAGCTTTTGATAGAATAAATATGTAGTGAATTATTATGGCGTCGAGTGGCTTTCCATTAAATGAAACAGCACTTTCGTGGATTCTAGATTTTCTGGAACTGCGGTTTAACGGTGTGGAACTTTTCTATACCAGTTGTGAAAAAACACTTTCGTGGACACGTAAGTCGATCATTTTAGAACGTGTTTCATCTGAACGTCAAAAACTAAAATTTTGCGTGACCATTTCTCACGAATCCCTCTAGCCATACGCGACCTTCAACGTAAGTCGGAAACAATTTGTATACAGTAGTTGATGCAATGAACATTATGTTTAAATTTGATCTACGTCAATATATTTTTAGAGTATCAGGGGGTATTGCTGAGACAGTGAAATACCAACTGGATACAGTGTTAAGGGACAAACCCTGTTTTTCAACATTTTTGTTGTGTGGCAAAAAATGGACTATTCAATGGTGGACATAAAATTGCCATGTATAATTCTATAAGAAAATACACTTATTTTAAATATGTGCCGATTACATCGATAGACGTTAAACGGTCCCTTTCACAACACAAATGGGTATTTAGTGACAGACGCCGAAGTTTAACTTAGGAGCATTTAGAACAAATGCAAATAATACATTTTTATTATTCTAATAAAGCATAATTACTAAATGTTTGTGTTTGTTCATCCAACAATAAATGCATCAAAGTATGACTTGACCCTTTTGGAGCCATTTATCTTTAAATGTATCAAAATTCACTGGATACAAATGATACAATTATAAGGTAAGATTAGTATTGCGCATGAACATGTTTATAATGTTCATATTGCGCAAAGCCGATTCTGGCTTTTACGTCATAACTACCTCGGAGCCGGGGTCTGCTGATTACACAATACTTCTAAACTAACTTTTACAATGTTTATATTTACACTTCGGATTTATAACCTCAGTTTTCGCTACCAAACTTCACTTTAATAAAAGTTACTTTTAATAAAAAAAACCTCTCTCCGCCGTCGATTTCGCCTTATATATCCTAAAATTGCCTTTAGATCCATCTAGAGATTTCCAATTCCAGAACAATATAACTCTAGAGCCATGTACAGAGATCCAGAAGAGATGATGGCATGTATTACTGGTTGCCTAACCATTGGTACTTAATTTCAGCTACTAGTAGTCATCACTAGCTACTAATCTTCTTCTTCTTCTTTTAGCGGGGCGCCTGGAGGTCGCCGCACTGAGGCCTTGTGGCCCACTGTGCTACCGCTAACATATTAAGGAGCTCCCCCGTACAGACCGGATTCCAGCCCAAAGGCTGAAATCCTTCCCACGGGAGAACTCCTTGTTTCCCTCCAGCAGTGGAAAGCCAGCGCCGAAGTGCTTGTGGCTCAGATTCATCAGTCCTGGGCAAGAAGTGAGAACGTGGATGGAAGTCTCCTCCTCGTCCCCACAGAACCTGCAATCGGGGTGGTCAACCACCCCCATTGTGTGTAGGTGTTTCCTAAAAGAGCCATGTCCGGTCAGGAGGCCTGTTACGGCTCTAATTTGCTTTCTACTTAGACGCAGAAATTGCTTTGTTCTCTCCGGCAAGGGTTCTGAGATTAGGAGCTTCGCTTGCCGGAGTCCTGGATAGGAATCCCAGAGGTCAATGAACTGGGAGCGAGTCCAGTTATCTATCAACCTCTTGGCTTGGGATCTAGGGTAGCCGAGAGCCGGCTCCGGACCGAGCAGAGGTTCACGAGAGCCCCTTCTGGCCAGAGCATCGGCCCGCTCGTTACCCTCAATGTTGCTGTGTCCAGGCACCCAGAGAAGCCTGACCCAGTTTGATGAGCCAAGTTCACAGAGGGCCTGTTTACAGTTTAGGACCAGTTTTGACTTGGTCCGATTAGATGCAATGGGCCTTGAGGGCCGCTTGGCTATCGCTACATATATATATGTGTTTATTGGAGTATTTCCTTCGGATGTTCTCCTGTGCGCAGACCAAAATAGCGAAGATCTCGGTCTGGAATACCGTGGCGAATTTGCCCAGGGCATAGGAAAGCTCAGCCCTGGGCCTTTCCCCAAATATACTAGCTACTATCACGGGGTGGAAAATTAAATTACCTACATTCATAATTTAAACGTGTACCCCCCCGTTTTCGAGGACACTGAATATGAAAAAGATATTTTCAGAGATATTTAACCCTTTCTATCCCCTTGAAAGGAACAATTACTACTCCTTATAACGGCTTCTTAAAAATAATGATCAGCAAAGCGTGTTTGGTGGAAAATGACCTGGAATTCTTTGCAATTCGATAGTAGAGGAGAGTGCGATGAAGTGGTAGTGGAAGGATGCTGACTACCCATAGGGTTTTTTCTATCCCCCAAGGGGGTGGAAAATTGATATCGACTACATTCTTTGCTTAATCGTTTACACCCCCACTTTCGAGGATCTCTTGTAACTTTAGACGGCTTTTGCCTTTTTTTCACGTTTCTCCGACTTATTGACACCACTAAGTTTCTTCCTAGGTTCATTATCAATTCCAGTCCATGCATCACGCTATTTCTTTATGATGAAAATAAACATTGTTTCTACTTCCAGTACCATTATTTTATTTATTCAAAAACGAATGAATAAGAAATACACAGTTACGTATGGCATTGAAGAACCTTTCAAACTATACAGGGTGTAATCAGTTTCATGTCATTAAAGAAAACTGGTAATCGGGACCGACTAGACAAACAAAAAACCTTTATGACTTTTCCCTCTAGGGACACTTTGAAAAAACTGACCTTAGTGAACTTTTTTAATATTAATGTAGAAAATAATTGAGAACCACTGCTTTTCTTGGTCAATAAACTTGTAGTTCCCAATTATACAACTTTTAAATTATCATAAAAAAGTGCAAAGGCCTTGGATCATCGACCGCCTTTCATGGACCGCCTCAACCGAACTGAAGCAATTATAAAGAGGTAAATAATTCGTTATCTTTTCCTGCACAACTGCAAGCAAATAACGGCCGTAGAAGTTTAAACAGAGCATTTCTTTACATGTGTGTCTTTTAATTTGGAACAAAATATTGGATTAATGTTTATAATTTAGAATAATGTTATTTATTAACGTTTGTATCATAAATGAGTGTCCTGGGTTAAAAGCTTACCACCTAGGTAAATTATTCGAATTCTGCATCTGCATCAATACACAGTTCTCTACGTCGAATTAAGGACATACGTACTCCGTTCAACACTAAACAATAAACTATCAACTAACGTTGTCAACAAAGAAAAATAAAAGAAAAACTTGGTCCAAAATCCAAAACGGGATACAAAAAGAACGAACAAGTAAGATGTGTCTGTACGTAATCAAGAATTTAACGACTTGAATGATAAAGTCAATAAAATAAATCTTCACTATAAACACACAGCGACCCGAAATTCAAAAATAACAAAAACAACGAACGGCAGGTTGGACGTGTGTACATAACGAAACACCCACAGAAACTAAAATATTGCACAAGGGAGAGTCAAAGTATAGTTTTCTTCAGATCAGATCTACTAAACACTCAGAAAACGTCGACGTCTTTCATCTTATTTACCGCACCGCTAAAGACCGCCGACATTTTATAGCTATCTATACAAATATTGAGTATCAGGCAGACACGCGCGACGATCTAAACCTACCTCAATATTCCAGCAGTTCTCAAAAGATTTTATTGAAAATTTGCGAAATTTTTGTTTATTTTTTTTTCTCCAAAACTATGAGCTTTAGACCCCATGTTATATAAGGTTTTTTTGTTTGTCTTGTCGTTCCCTACTACCAGTTTTTTTAATGACATGAAACTAATTACACCCTGTATATCTCTAGACTCCCCTTGTCATTTGAATTTACTGCAGGGGTGACTGTGTAGGGAAGAAGGATGAAGATTTGTAAACAGATATTACACTAAAACACGATCGACATATTTCATCAATCGTTCAGAAAATTATTTTCTCCAAAGTTATTCAGGGAGGTTGGTTTTAGTTGGTACACCCTATGTTATATTTGATTTTGAGAAGAGGGTATAATAGTAATGTGGACATATTTATGATGTTATCTAATTTTGTATATAGGTTGCATACTTGCAAAACAAAAATAAACCAATTGCTTGAAATTGGGGTTTTCCTGTGTTGTTTACAAGATGTTTTCTGTTCAGATCTGAATGATTCTTGGCCATACTTCAGACTGTGTTAACATTTCATTACGCATACATTCACAATATGTTTACATCAATAAATATGTTTTTGTAATACACGTTGAGTGCATACGGAGCGTCCCTAAAAATAATACTGAAAATTTAGATGTGAATTCGCAGTTTAATAGAGATCTGAAAAATGGGCGTTTCAAAGTTGTAATCCTCAAGAAAGTAGTACCCTCAGTCTGTGTATCTATTATACAGGTATCTATTATAGTGCGTCGGACTTCTTTCGCTCAAGTCAATGATTGCTAGATATTTAGAAAAATACAAGTAAACTAGATAAAAGAAGTCTATAACCGGAAATTGTTTTCGAATGTACAGGGTGAGCCAAGACAATAATACAGTATCAAGTACCGTTTATTATATGCTCTTTCTGCAAAAAAAATCATTACATCCAAATGGCTGGAAAATAGTCAGTAATAATATAGAACTGAAAAGAGGCCTCAAAAAATGTACTGATATATATTAAAGAAAAGTCCATTGATCCTGTAAGATTAACTTGGCTCACTCTGTACATTCAAAAATAATTTCCGATTTATAGACTTCTTATCTAGTTTACCTGTATTTTTTTTATTTTTAGCTATTGAGTCAAAGGAGGTGGGGTCTACTTGGTATACAAAGCGTCCCAAACGTTCTCCTAGATCTCTTTTTTATTTTTTGGCAGATTTCACTTTTTTTTGCTTTACTTTAATGGATCGGTATACAGAGTGTCTCAAATGTTTTCTCGCTCTTCCTTGCACTTCCACTGTAAATGGCTGTTTACCTATGGAACGGTAAAAAAAAACCAGGCACGAGGAGATGCACACTGCTAGATTCAGAAACAGGAGCAGCTGAAGACTCAGAAAAAAAAACAAGTGATGATGGATGGAAACGCATCTCACAAACACCTACACTTCCCATCCTATATTCCTACCCCATGCGTCATGTGGCTCTCGCTGTTGGCAACAAGCAATCCAGGGTGTGCAGCCGGTCCGGCGGTATGTAAAAACATCCAGATTAGGTGTCAGGAAGTGGCAGCAATACCTACCTTACGCTGGCAAATCAATCAATTAATCATAGAACTCGATCTATCGAAATTCGACGCACCATTGGCCTTAACCTGTATAAAGCAGAGTGTTGATTACTTATTACGAAATCAAGTATTAATCAATGATGATTGTTACTTGCCCCGTTGGGTGTACGTTCGAATCTCGCTCAGCGTACCAGCGTAGCTCCCAGTTTCGCTCATAAAAGTCATTTTTAATTAGTTAATGCCACAAAAATCGATTTTAATTGCAGATTTTTGAAAAGGGAAGGTTGATTCTAAAAATTATAGCGTGTTTAGATGATTTGAAATTTTATTGAGTTCTAAAATTGCTACTGATAATTGTCATACATCTGCATCAGGTTGACTGTACGTACGGAAACACTATACAGGTCGCTTTCTTTGACACATTCTCCTGAATCGTTTTTATCGGGTTTTTATTATCTATCTTAATAGAATGGTATCGATTGTTGCAAATAAATAATTAATACGATTCGAGAACCATTTCTCTTGTCCCGGGCGTCTATTGGATAAATGAATTAAGATTTTTAAAATAAAATAGAGAAACAGTTATTTTCCCTTTTAATTCGCTCTAGCTCAAAAATGGAACAACGAAATAGTCTTAGATTTTTAGATATGTTCAGAGAACGTGTTAATATGAAAAATATATAGATATAAATATGCCGAGAAGAAATGAACAGACATTTTTTTATTTTAAAGTTTCTTTCTAGGATTAACAATTTCCGGGCAAGTCCCATGCCAAAAAATGTTACCAATTAACTAATGTTAGGACTTAATCAAATCAGATGTGCATATTTAGACGAAGGTATTATTCAAATACCTATCTGTCAAACAAGAGGATTGTCGAATCCTATAACCTCTAAGAGTATCGAAAGGAAAATAGTTTTTTCTGTTAAAATTTCCGTCGACATCTCTATGGGCTATGGGTATGGCTATAGGCTATGGGCACTTTGCACTACAATGATCTCAGGGAGTAGCTGTAATCGATTTGCAATCGAATTATCGTACTATCCGATGAAACAAATGCTGATAGTTTGCAATATTCAAGAAATATACAGGGAGTTAAAGAGAGATACTTTTATGAAAATATTTATTATGTCACCTATTAAAACACTTTATTTTGCCCTTGCGACTTAACGTAGATACAGATACGAAGTTAATATATACTTGTACACTAATAATACCCTAATTCTAACCTAACCTACACCACCGATCACAAATAGAGATAAAACAAGAACACTCTCTTCTCGCCCAGGGGTTTGTAAGGACACACCCAAAAAGTAAGACCATGGAAAGCAAAGAACATATAGATTTGGAAAATGCAGTTTAGGGTATAGGAATAACGATGTAATTGACCACGCCCCGCTAGTTCCATAAAACGTGAAAGCAGAGGCACACAATGAATTGAATTTAGTACGGCGTGAACGAAGCATGGGTGCGGACGTAGGTAATAATTTCTAATACGAAACGAGACAATATCTCTTCGTCAAAAGCGAAGAAGTTATTGGTCACGTTTTTGACAGATAATTTCTTCTATTGAAGGCATTTCTGCAGTTTCTTTTTTAGCCGTAAGTGCTATGGGAATAAAATAATCATTCTTATTAAAACCGAAATGAAAATAGAACAATAAAATTAAATAACTCGAAAACTAAAATCAACTAATAGTTATCAAAAAATAAATTATTCTTATTAAATTACAAAAATAGAACATTAAAATAAAATTAAATAACCCTCAGAAACTAAAATCAACTAATAATTATCAAACAATAAATTAATGAAGTAAGGATTCAAAGAAACCACATTCTTGTGCCAAACAATAGCCAAACCGATTATACCATGAACCTCTTCATATCATTGAGTTGATTTGGAGTAATGCTTGCACAAAGTTGGATAAGTTTTTCCCGTAATGTAACTAAATTATTGGCTCGTTCAAACGCATGTTTGTACGCGGTTTCCTTTAAAAAGCCCATACAGAAAGAAATCATGGGGGCTAGATTAGGTGACCTGGGGGGCCATTTTATCATTCCCCTCGTAGCTATTAAACGATTGGGAAATGTCTTTCCAGAAAATTAATAACAGTTAAGGTATTGTGACTTGGGCAGCCGTCTTGAAACTAAATGTCGTCAAAGTTGACAGGAAGATTTTGAACTGCAGGAATTATTTGGTTTTATAAAAGCTCTAAATATTTATTGCCATTTAAATTCCCATCGATTAGCAGTGGGCCTATCATATGATTGTCTAAAATTCCCGCACAATCGTTCAACTTTTGAGGATACTGAGTTCGTACAGCAACACTCAAATGTTTATTTCTCCGAGACCAATATCGTACTACGGATGGACTGTGTCTCCTATGTGATGAAAAGGACTGTTACGAATTTTGTCTTTAAAATTCGAACAACAGGATAATTAATCTAAAATGCAAGTTGCGTCAATTTTCTATCACCCTGTATATGGTAAACTGCATATTCGGTACATAAGCAGTAAATGCAGTTTAGACAATTAATAACTATTTATATTTTTTATTAGTTACTACTTTTCCTACGTGTTTTTATTGAGAACTCTTTTTTTTAAAACAAAAAGTATTATTGGTTTGATAGCGATCGCCGAGTCGAGCTACGATTAGTATTCTGCGGCGAGAAGTAAAGAATAGAAACTAGTGAAGGAATAAAATCAAAATTTACGTTTCAAACGGCTTTATCACTAGAATCTAAATAGGGACGATATAATTATGTGGATATTGGTAGATGGGTGAATATATCGTCCGTAAACATTAAAATTTGTGGATCTTTTCTTGAGAGGAATTTTTGTGGAAGTCTTAAAACGTCTCTTTTGTGCATAGGGACTATCGCACGGGAGGCGTTTTTTTCTTTGTCTGGTCGAGGGTGATGGACAGGGGTACCTGTGTTTAAAGGATAAGTTATATGAAAATACCTCAATTGGGCTGTAAGGAGGAATAAGACGGCAGAAATTTGGTAGCAGTTGCCGCCCCAGAATAGGATACCAGCGTAAACCTCACGCCTCCGCTTCACTACGATAAGTACCACCTAGTGGAATTTTTTTTTTATACTATTTGCTGAAGATATCTCCCATTTATTAGATATTTTTTATTCATGATTTAATAGGCCTACAAAGCGAGCCCTATGCTATATTTGTTTTAGATACCCACGTTTGGTATTAGACTAATTATTTTTTTAAATAGCTACCTAGTTAATTTTTGTAGTGTGTCAATCTGGGCATAAAGGCATTGTATAACCGATCATTTTTTTATTCATGGGGAGTTACCTTTATCCCGGATTGTCCTCTCGAGAGACAGGGGAGTTCTAGGTTTTTTTGTTGTTGTTTGTTACGTAACCTAGATAAGTATATGGACATATCTGTGTATATACTTTCGAGATTTACTTAGAGCGTATGATTTTATTCGGTAGCTGTTAGTTATTATATGTTTTTGGTGTGCAATAAATATACTGTATTTTAATTTTGATTTGGGTTGTTGATTTATTAAAGCCGACTTAATATTTTGTTGTTGTTTAGCCAGATCTAAGTTTAGTAATTTCAGTCAGTAGGTAAGGTATGTGATGTAAGGAAATTACTTGACGCCCAGATAATAGTTTTTTTCTGAACTAACTTAAGAAATAAAAACTTAATACCCACTCCCGACTCCACTGGGTCTCTAGTCGGACATACCTATTGTTACCAACGCTAAATAGCACGTAACAGGACGATTCATCTATAAACAATATATTATTTAAGAAGTTTTCATTCTCATTCACTTTATTTATCATGATTTCACAAAATTCCATCGGTTTGAAATTGTCCTTGGGAAATATTTCTTGCGTTGTTTGAACTTTAAAACAACTGTACCCATTTCTTTTCAAAATATTTCTTTCAATTCTTTCCTTTATGTCAACTTCATCAGCAATTTGCCTGCTAGAACAAGGTTCACTAGTTTCAACAATTCCACAGACATCAGTTTCGCGAATTTCACGTTCTTCGCTTATTTGTTGATGACGGGGTTCGGGTTGACAGCATTTTTTACAATAATTCACGATACACCCGAAATTCCCAATTTCTTAAATAGTGTATGAAATTATGCTAGCTGAGGGGATTGGTTTGTCTTGATATGCCACAGTAAATAAATTTATTGTGTCTTCAGTGGAATGGCCTTCGAAATACCACTTCACAATTTGCACTTTTTCTGCAGTTGTATAAACACACGGCATTTTAATAACGAAGTTGAGATTAATTTGTTTTATTCTCACACGTCTAACAGCTACGCTATTAAAAGCAGAATGGGTGCGCTGTTCTCAACTCAACGCGGTCAAGCGATGGCGCTATTGTCTTATACCAATGCTCTGCATTGTTCTACGACAAGGCGTGGTTTATCTGCGCAGAAACAAGTTTACGTACCTTAAACTAAATTTGCTGAATCTGTATACGATAGAATAAGAACAAAGGTGATATCTAACCTAACCTAATCTAACCTAACCTATTCTAAACATTAAATTTAATGTGTTTAAGAAATTCAGGAATCACGTCATAGATGTGTTTTTTTATTTAGCGCTAATAGATGATGTATTATTACTATTGTAGATATTTTGATCAGTTAATTTTGTGTAAAAAAGATCGTTTTCTGTTTTGTACTTTCTACATTCAAAAAATATATGATCTAAATCTGCAGTGACATTACATGTATCGCATAAGTCCGAATCTACTACTCCTATTTTCTTGACATGCACCGGGTAACATCCGGGGCCAAACTTTAATCTACTCAGAGTTGTTATGTCTTTTCTAGAGTATACAAAATCTTTGTACGAACATCTAGTTGAAACATCTGGTTGAACTGATGCACAGTGAGACTAGGACTCTTTATATCATATTTTGTCCATAAGGCTGATCATGCGTAACTTCGAGAATGCTTATACACTCTTGGACGTGTAGTCGGCTGTTCAACATTTCTCCTTCATTAATGCTTCTTTTTGCCATAATGTATACCTCTCCATTGTGTTCTAAACCTGCATGTGCCTTAACCCAAACAATTTCTGCTAACTTTCTTCGCTCTTTTAAGTTATTTACTAAAATTTTAATTTTGGAAATAGAAGGATTAATATTGCAGGTGATGACCTGACTATTTTCGATAGTTTGAAGAACAGACAGTGAGTTCGATAAAATTGTAGATTGTTGCTTTGTTCTTTATCATTAATTTATTTAAACTAAAACGTTCCGGCAATTTCGACGCAGCGTGTCATATTCAAATATTTACAAATGAATAATATGACACTCCAAGTGAAGAAACTGTAGTAACATTTTAGTTACAATAAATTAGTGGCAGAAACAAAGGAAAAAGTGTTTTAATAGATCATAATGATTGATTATCACAAACAGCTTCTATTATTAATTCTTTTAAAATATATTTCTAAATATTTTTTTATACTTATTGTTGGATTATGAAGCAGCACTACATTATAAAATGTTATTGTAATTACTAATAAGAGTGTCTGTATTGCGGTATTGAAAAGAGATTGCAATCTGTTTATACATAATTGATCTGTAAACAAAAATTAACATTGCGTATTTAGAAATGTTAATGATCTCTGGTAAAACCGTATTGCAAACAATAATAGTATTTTAAATGAGTCAATCTCTCCATTAATTTCTTAAAGAGACTAGTAATCATACTCCTCCTTATTTAATAATATCAAAATACAGAGTGTTCCTAATATATGGAAGTTTACCGGGATCTCAGAAAAGTGTAATAACTAATTTCACATCGAAACAAAACATGAAAGAATAACTGAAAGAATGCTTCTCTCATTTTGCAAAAATATATTTTTTGAATATTTTCGTAAATAAAAATGCTGTTATGTAAATACATTTTGAAGAAACTCAGATACAAACACATGCGGGTTGAAAATCACCATCAACTCTGATAATGATTTATAAGTCGAAGCCATGTTTAAAGAATACTCTAAACACTACTCTCAATATATTTCAATATATCATTCATTTAGAGAACCCAAAAATAAAATAAAATTCTGTAAAGATAATATGTCAATATAATTTTGAACACAAGAGGGAAGTTCTGTGTAAATATTTTTACATACATACATACATACTTTCACCATAATATAAAATGGTCTCTGTAAAAAATATCTACAGAACAAATATATTATTTGTGTGTTGTCGACTAGTGTTACACCCAATCTACTTCCTTTTTTAGATCTATAATAAAAATCTTTCATGTATTGTGTATACTAAATACACAGTAATAAAATTTTGTTTACGTTATGTACATAGCTACTTACTAATTACACATAACTGTTGATAATTTTATTTTTGTGATTATTATTTTTTGAATAACTTTTATTTAAATAGTTCGATGACAACGAGATGTTTTAACATTATTATTGATTTGACACATGCTACACACTCAAGTTGTATCATACTGACCAATGGGTTCAAGATTTCAGTAGCCCACGGCTGGGCTGTACCTCTGGTTGTAAACATTTATTAAACAGCACCTCACTTCCTGGCAATTCTCTGTTTAAAACTTGTTTGTATTAGTGTACTGGCAGTGTTTAGCAATAGCTATCCCACTACTCAACCAAAACACATGGCCATAGACACCAACCAAGACAACAACCATTCCCTGCAACATTACTTTCTTCCGCAGCTGAAACTTGAACTCAGGATAGATAACAGCGACTAGACTTGTTCTGCAACTCAACAGTGGTCTAACTCATTGTTACAGTCTCAGTAGCACATTAGAAACGTCACTAAATGTCCATACGCTGGCCAGGATTCGAACCCAGGACTCGGTGGTTGCAAACCTGGTCTTAATCACTGCGCCATTGAACGGTAAAAAATTAAGTGGGGTAAGTGCGACCCCTTCTTTTATAAATTGGACTTGAACGTTAGTTTAGCAAAGGAAAATATTTTTCCAAAAGTATCGAGAAAAATCACAGTTTTTTTAATGTATTTCTATAGCACTAGACTATTAAATTAAACTTCTATTAAATGTTGAAAAAACGAACATTATCTTATTCAGAACACTGCAAACAAAAACAGAAACACCTAAAACAGTAAATATTTTAAATGACAAATTAAACATTCAAGAAAACGCAAAATTTTTAGGAGTGTATATTAATGAGCATTTACACTGGTCAACACATATAAAATATTTAGGCAAAAAACTGAATGCAATTTGCATCTTTTGGGGAACTAATAATATCCAAGAAATATTCATAATACAAAAGAGACTTGTAAGAGTAATGCACAACTTGGCTTTTAACGAGACCTGTAGGGGGTTTAAAAGAAACAGAATTTTAACTATTATTGGAGTATATGTGTATGAATGTTTAATGTTTGTTTTTAAAAATAAAGATAAGTTCACAATTCATAATATTTCTCATGCCTATGAAACACGGTGTACTGATATAAACTACACAGTACATTGACTGACAATAACGGAAAAGAATCCACATAATAATAATAATAATAATAATAAATACTTTATTGCCTAACAGAATACAAAGTAATCCAATTACAGGACAAAATTTAAGTTGTATAAACTAAGTTTGTGTAACTAAACTAAGTTAAAAATATTTAAATAAAGTAAATATATTAAGAATAATTAATTAAGATAAAAAAATATGAAGAAATAGAAAAGAAGAGACAAAGGAGAGAGAGAAAAAAAGTATATATGTAAGCAATAAAAAGTGTGCCAAAAATAATAAAATAACAAAAAGTGGATAAAATTAAGTAAACTAACTTAAGCTAGGTAAGAATATAAATGAATGTCAAATGAGGTTGATATGGTCCGTGATAATTCTCGTCAGCTCGCTTAAGTTATTATGATGTATATCACAATACATAGCAACGCCATTAACACTATTGCACATTGTATATACAGGTGATCGTGACAATATATTAGTTCTAGCGATAGATAAGTAAAAAGTAGTCGAGACTCTTGAGGATAATCGCGGAACTCGAAATGTTATTTCGTTCACAAGGCCTATGCAATCAATTGTAATATGTAAAAGTTTGTAAATAAATCCTGCTGCAAATAACACTCTTCTTAGATTAAGCGATTGAAAACTCAATGAATTTAACAACATGTGCTGAGAGTAGCCCCTTTCGGGGTGCACTCCTGTGATCTTATATTGAAAGAATTTTAGAAACTTCCTCTGAACATTTTCAACGGCCAGTTCATGTACATTATAAAACGGGTGCCAGATTAAGGAACCATATTCTAACTTTGATCTGACATAAACAAAATAAAGGACTTTTAATGCAGTGGGATCATGAAAATTGCGACAGTTTCGTATTATAAAACCCAACATTCTTAATGCGGAGGTTGTAGTCTGGTTAACATGGTCAGTAAATGACAGTTTTGGGTCAAACACTATACCAAGATCTTTTATGGATTCACATCGGCTTAAGTTTGTGGACTTTAGCTGATAAGTAAATTCTGTGTAATGTTTCTTTAGTGTAAAAGTTAAGCTTTTACATTTTTGAGTGTTTAAGTGAAGATTATTTTCGTCACACCAAACTTCGATCTTTCTCTACTGGTTCTGAATAAATAAGCAGTCCTCATCATTCTCTATGGTATGGTACATTTTTAGATCGTCAGCAAATAGCACCGTTTCACAATCGATGATCTGTACAAGATCATTAATGAAAAGCAAGAATAATAATGGTCCAAAGTTAGATCCTTGAGGTACTCCAGAAGTAGCAATAAATTGTTTAGAGTCGAACCCGTTGTAAGATACAAACTGAACTCTGTTAGCCAAGTAAGACCTAATCAGTGTTATAAGTGATTCATGAAATCCAAAGTTATTTAGCTTGGTTAAAATTATTCCGTGATCAATCCGATCAAATGCTTTAGCAAAGTCGGTGTATATTACATCACCTGGCCATGGTTATCGAGTGTATTAGCCACATATTGAGAGAAAATTGCTAAATTTGTTATGGTGGAGCGTCCCTCCATAAAACCATGTTGGTGTGGTGAGATTAAATTTTTTACCGCGGGATAAATATAACTATAGAGTGATATCTCAAAGAGTTGTGCAAAATTACAAAGAATAGATAGAGGTCTATAATTAGTTAATTTGGAAGGATCGCCAGATTTAAGTATCGGACATACTCTCGCAGTTTTCCAAATGTCAGGAAAAACGGAGGATTTTAAAATGAGATTGAAAATAAAGAGTAAAGGAGTTATAAAGGCATATCTACAGTCTTTCACTAAAAAACTAGGGATTGTATGTGTATAAGACTATTTACCAAACTACCAGAGAAATGGAAAAAAAATGAAAGAATAAATAAATTTAAAAAAGAAATTAAAAATATGTTGATAAATTTAGAGCCCTATAATTTGGAAGATTATTTTGAAAGCTAAGTTATGGTTAGCGAGTTTTTGTTCTGACGATATTTCATTTTTGATATGTACCTTTGATTGGAAAGTATAATATCCTCTCTGAAATAAGTAAGTATTATTATTATTATTATTAATATTATCAAGCAAAAACAAAACAAAAAAAATTAATTTGTGATTTTTTTTAACGATGTCACTATGTTACACTTGCTCCGAAATTTGGGACAAATGTAATAGTCGCCGGTTATTATACAATGGCAAATGATATATGATTGCTTAGTGTAGTAAATCTTAGTGGAGTAAATCTAAGGGTCTGAATTGCCTATAGCAATATTTTCTAAAATGTCTTTATGTTTTACGACTTCGCACATTGACGAAAAAGTTTTAGACAAATCTAGTTCTCTTCGCAATTTCATTTTGAATAATTTGTCTCCTTCTATTTTAGGATACGGGTTATACAACCAGAGATATTTAAGAAAAACTACGAAGAAACAGGATTCTGAACATTCTTTTGTTTAAATAAAAACTTTCCGCCACACGAATATAATCCAAAATTTTTTACTACACTTCTTGAAATGTTTTCAACAAGTTCCAGCAAAAAAATTTGTATAGTAAGAGAGTTCCCTAGAAATTTTAATTTTACTCCACCATTATGGGGCATATATAAAACTAGAAGTTACGACCTTTATTTTGCTAAAAATGCATGTAAATAAATTCGTTAAAAATTGGCAAAGTTTACTAACTGTTCTATTGTTAAAGAAAATTTAAAAAAATGCCCTTATATAATTTTTTTATTGTAGTTATAAAAGTCTACCTATAAGATAATATGTAATATGCATGTGGTACTTCTACCCATTTCCACGTCATTAATCGCTGCTCTTAAGTCATTTTCTGAGTACACCGGATCTTCCTTTTTACTTTTATATACCCTAACCATTTTTCCTAAAAAGATTACAAAATACTAATTAATCAGATTTACACAATCAAAGTAGTTATTATGCAACATAATTGAATCAAGAAACAATCATGGGGTAAGCGTAACATATAATAGATTTCCCCGTTTAAGTCATGTTACATATACCCCGTCGCGACAGATTTTTGGAGCAAATGCAACATATGAAGTTATTTGACGGGGAATTGAAGTTTAGGCTAACTTGTTGTTAATAAGGTAAGAGCAAAGCTTTTCGAATGAATAAACACAAAGAACAATAACATTAATCTAAAAAACTGCGCTATTTCCACGAACACTACAAACTAGAATATTTGATATTAGATTGACTAATTATACAGCGCCACTTTAAGCTAAGCAGGCCGGAAATACATATCTCTTTCAAGCAAGTTTTAAAATTGGATTGTGATACTCCACTAATAACAGATGTCGCCACATACAATTATATTTTTATAATTATTAAAAGTCAGTGTTACACGTGCCCCTAGTTTACACTTACCCCACCTCACCTTATATTAAGCTAATAACTGTTGCTGTTTATCAAATTTTAGTAATCTCCCGAAAGCATAAAAAAAATGTTCACCCTTCTAGGGGTCATTCACCAAATATAATAGCTTTTAAGTGTGGAGGGAGTTACCAAAAATGTAACAAAATGAACAATGTGGGAGGTAGCTCATAAAAAGTTAACGTTACCAAAACGAAAACCCAAGGCCAAGAGTGTGTTCAACATGCGCCTGATACGGCTCCGTAGCAATAATCACTCTTTCTTTTCAACTTTATGCTATATACTTACGTATTCAGAGTGAACACTACGTAAGGCTAATGGGGAGGGGGATAAAGCACCAAATGAGGAGGTATCTCCCTAATAATCAAATTTTAGCCAACAATCCTGTAGTATTTATTTATGTACAACTTACATTTATTTTCAATTCAATTTGCAAAAAACAGCTTATTGTTAATTATGATTTTAATGATTTTCTGTTTTTGGGTTAAATCTCATAGGTATCAAAATTGGAGGAACGTGACATACAGACGGTTGGACAACCATATCGAAACTATACGGGTTTCTACAGAATTCAAAAAAAATATTGGGAAACAGATTATTCAAAATTTGTCCGTTCTCTCATGGCAAAGAAATGAGCAGAATAATTATATTTTTGTATATTTAAATATGGGTGGATGAGAGCTTATATATGATCATTCGAGTGAAAAGGGTCTCGCAAACGTTACTAGGTTTGCAAATGCATTTGGTGAATGGGTCCTAATTCATATTATGTTGCATCTTTAGGAGGTTATTTTCGGTACAGATCAACGATATTAAGTATATTGACAAGTCAGAAATTTAATTTGTTTAGCTGTCAAATTGATGAGATTGCCTGCAGATTTCAAATCCAACAATTTTTAACAGTGGTTTTTAGGTATACTAACCTTTTGTCTATATCATTCCGTGAAAGCAATCAAAGGATCCTAAAACTAAGTTCATAACAGTTTTAAGAGATCATAAAATTCTATTTTAATAGTTATGTGCATACAATTTTGTTTAGATGAATAACTAATTAAATTTCAGTTTTATTGATGCCTTTGTGTTATCTCGAATAAAATTGTGTCTAGTTTCGAATGTACAAAGGCGTTTACATGTGTGACTGTCCGTTATTTTTTGTATCAGTGTCGACCCATTAGGGGCAGCTAAATACAAGATTATGTCAAATTAAGACAACACAACTTCTAAGGCGTTGAAGACTATATTTCGCTAAGTTAGTCATTCGATAGCTTCGAAAACAGACCAATCGTGTGAGTGTATGATTTATGCTTTGTGTTAAAAGCTGTTCGCCTCCAAAATATCCAAACTATTCAAGAAACAATTTTAAATTCCATGAGCACGTAAGTACTAGGTTAATTTTACATATTTTCAAGCGATAACAAAGAATTTTAAGAAGGAGGAAGTTTCAGTTCGACCCGTGTGTATGTCTCTTTATGTTTGCTCAATCAGTAGTCTGGATTGGCTTAAGCCATTTCTATGAAATAAAAATTGAGGTGGGTAAAGAATGTTTGCAAATGTTAGGCATTCTTACTTGATCTTGCTCTTAAGATAAGAATCTCTTGATTTGATTGCCGAATAAAGAGCTAGGATTTACTTAGTAAGAGAAATTAATCCCAGTAACTCAGATGTTGGACATGTGTTGCTTTTTTGCTACACCATAGAGGGTACAAGGGACACTGTTACCTATGTGTGTTTAGTGAATAATGATAATGAGCAACATGCATGAATTTTAGAAATGCAATAATTTATTATTTTTTCATTATATATGTTATATAAGTTGAGAAAGTAATGAAGAAAAGGTATAAAAAAAATGTGTAGCCTAAATAAACGACTTTGAAATTCAAAATTTTATGGGAACATATCCACGTGACTGAAAACACCACGCTATTGGTCTGACGTCATTCGGCATATTGTCTAATGGTCGTCGATCTGCCAAGGGGTTAAATCGTAAATTGTTTTGTGTTTTGTAAATGTGTATTGATATTTTGATAAAAGAAATCATTTTATTTATTTATTTTAATTATTAAGTAGTAAAAATAACGGACAGTGGGTTTTTACGGGGCCAGAGTGACAATTTGCCCGTTGTTGATGTGTTTATGATGACAAACTTTTTTGCTACTTAATACTGATTTTATTAGTGCAGAAATTGGAGGTACTAAAGCAACAAGGTATGTGTCATTCATTATTCTAAACATTAATTCAATTGTGCCCATTTTATCCTTTTACTGTAGTTAAATATAACAAATTATGTATGTACCTAACCTCAAAATAGGTAAACAAGGCAATGTTTTAATGTTATATTAATTAATATTTTTCATCTTAGAATGCTTTACTTTTTATATAATAAATACCTCCCGTCACTTACTAAGTACGTACTTTTAGGTAGGTAGGTACATTAATAGTAAAAATAACTATTGACATACATATATAACTGGATAATATGTAGAACGTCGAGAAGTTACATTATTCCCACCGTTCTTATACATTTATACATTTTAATTCAAGGTTCCTATTAACAGAAGTTAGTAAACTTTTGTATTCCTATAAATTGGAAACTGACCAACTTCACCATGATATGTAAACAAATTATCACAATAATATTAGGGTTAGGTACATATTTTCATAATATTATTATAAAATAATTTGTTTTAATGGGTAAATTTACATCAAAATGATCCCGGCAGCAATATAATCTTGAGGATGACGATAATTCTGCATTTCGGTCGTCTCGTCTCATAGCTCTGCACCATTTCTTTATCGTGTCTAGGCACATTAAAAAATAACTTTTCTAGAGTTTTTATTGTAGTATTTGTACATTTGGGCACAATACAATATTTATAGCTACTTTTCTTTGTATTTTCCATAACACAACATAAATAATGTGTACACATTCGCAATCACAATACGTTTTCCGTCGGTGCGATGTGCCCAATGACGTCACACACAAGTAGCGCGGAAACTTCTCAATTTAAACGCAGTTAAATTGACAGCTGCAGTAAATAATTTTTTTAACCTTTAATTAGAACATAAAACAAAAATAAAATACTGGAAAAATAATGTTTTTTAGTGATCTATTCATCTGTGATGTTTAAAAAAATTATGCATTTTGCTCATTGATTAATATTTTGTAACATTGAAAGCAATCTGTAGTTCTGGTATCCACAGAGTTCTATACTATGACCTATTCTTTTTTGTTCCATACACCATAGATATTGCGGTATGCGGTTACAAACTACTTTATGCAGAGAAATGTTCAACTTAATACTCACTTGTTAGGGTATGTTATTGTCATATTTCCAATAGTAGTGCAGGTAGGTGGACCGTGTAGCTGTGGCTTTCATGTTTGCGCCCATCTTATGTTGAATGTGAATACACTCTAAATTAGTGGTGTTTATAAAACGTCTCTGCTATATGATATGGAAGTGCGTAAATTAAGGGAAGTCAACTTTTTAAAAAATGTCTTATTCAGTTCCTTCAGGCGATAAAGGAAACTTGTCTCTGCGGCTGCAAGGTAACAAATGTTGTAGTGGTGCATTAGAGGAAAATTTTACAATGTGGTACAACTACAGAGTCTAGCACTAGGTGACAAATAAGCAGAAAATAGGGACAAGTTATAGGTAGACAGCCGACTGTGCAGATATTCTATGAATAAGATACATGAAAAACTGTATGAGTGAGTAAGTACTACCACAGACCTATGAGAGCCACTTTTCACATAAGCAAATTTTGGCCGCGTCATGGAATTTTACCGGAAGTGACGCGAAAATGGGAGGATGTGGGCAAATAAGAAGAGGCACCCTGGCTAACATATAACGTAAAATCAATTATGTCATTACGACATAAGGCTTTTCAAAAAAAAACCCTAAAGAAAACTGCATATAAATGTATAAAAGAAGAAAAGAAGGCATATTTACAATACATAATATCAAAGAATGATTCGAAACAAAACTGGAACGTGCTTAAAAACTTGAAAGTATACTCTAAGTCAAACAGTGTTATATCAAATGAGCTGTGTGATGTTGATAAAATAAATAAATATTTTTTCGACAATACACAGTCCTTTGTAAAACCAGATAAGACCACTTTCGAATATTACTCTAATAACAGAAAAAATTTAGCAGTCGACTTTGAATTTAAAATGATTAACGAAAATGAAATATATGTATAAGATTTTACTTTCAATTAAATCTAAAGCTGTTGGTCATGATGACATTAGAATCGTAATGCTCCATTGCTGTCCGTTCATGTTACCAGTTTTAACTCATCTTGTCTGATACCAAAATCGTTCTTCTTTTCTACAGATCCTATGTCAGATCCATACTAGACTATGGTAGTATTTTTTATGATTCTGCTACACTTTCTAGGCTCGTTAAACTGGACAGATTACAATATAAAGCATTAAGACTGGTATTGGGAGCCTTTAAAGCTACCCCAACATGTGCTCTATTGGCGGAATGTAATGAGCCCCCACTTCATCTTAGAAGGAAATATTTGGCCCACAAATTTGTACTGAAAAACTTAAACGTTTCCAACAACAAGATCTGCATAAAACTAGCTACCCTTAGTTCTTACAGTTTAACAATGTCGTACTGGCAAAATAAAAAAAACCCTATCCAGGCCGAAGCATCCCAAACCATAGTTCTATATATGAAGAGGAGACCCTGCCATTCTTTCAGGCGGCCTATGACATTTCACACCTCAAAGTAAAAGTTATTTTTCCCAAATATGAGCACACCACAAATAATACGCAAATAATCCGAGAAATCACATCCAAATTTCCTAACCCTAACCAATTGTATACTGATGGATCCAAGTCCAAAAATTACGTGGGTTGTGGTTTTTTTATTAAGACCAGTGGAATATCCTTTGGATATCGGCTAAATGAAAATTGTTTAATATTTACGGCAGAGTGTATGGCTATCAGTAAAGGTCTCGACAGGGCAATCGACAATCACAACTACTTTATAACTATCTTCATCATGTCCGACTCACAATCCGTCCTAGGTGCAATTTCAAATCCGAACAAGCACATTATGAAATATAAAATAATAACAGATATTTTGGAAAAAGTTATAAAGTTGAAAACTCTAAACAAGGAAGTTGTCTTTATTTGGGTAAAAGGACACTCTGGTATAGTTGGTAACGAAACAGCAGATTTAATAGCTAGAACTACCAAAGGTCCCAAAATCGAGTATTTACCATATTATGACTTGATATCCAGTGCCAAAATGGATATGAGAAAAAAATGGGAGGAAGAATGGATCAACAAGGCAAAACACCCACTATTGTCGCATATATAGCCGCCTACCTTCTAAACCATCTTTCATCTCATTCCCGTACAACAGGCAAATGTTTATAACATACATTCGTTGCCTATTTGGTCACGGAGCTTTCAAATCCATGCCGTTCAAGATGAATATCCTTGATAGTCCTATCTGCGACTGCAACGGAAATATTGGCGACATCAATTACTGGCTATTTGATTGCAATTTTAACGCAATTGGTGTGAACTTCTTGAAAAGAAAAATGTTGGAGAACTGTATTCCGCTACCATTGGATAGTACCTCGCTGCTATACCTACATAGTAACCACAAATGAAAATTTCAAATATATATTTTGGGAGTTTATTAGGTTATATCGTGTCAAAATATAGGTTTAGATGAGTTCCTCTATTCTTATCCACCGTTTTTTATATCGCCCCCTTACCGTTGCCCCGTGTGTGTTACGTGTTAAACAAAGGCGTCATGAAGGGCACCTTGACGTGAAGTGTGTGTCTCTGTCCAATAATCCTTGAGTCTTGTAACACTAGCTGGTCCTCTCGTGTTAGGTTATAGGTCGATTAGTTTATGGAATTATAGATTTCAAATATAGATTAGTTGTGATATATCTAGTATAGCGTAAAATAAAAACATCGTGGCTAAATGGAGACATCCAAAGCCAGTGAAGGAAAAAAAAAACTCATCTTGTAAATTACTGTATTGAAAAAAGTACTTTTCCTTATATGTGGAAAGTATCACATATATTACCATTACCAAAATTGAAAATGCCAGGTGACTATAAAGACCTATTAGCATACTTCTCACTCTTTCAAAACTTATCGAAAAAATTTTGGAACAACAGATTAGAGAACATATAATGATAAATAATATTCTACCTGAAACACAGTCGGGGTTTAGACAAAACTATAGTTGTACTTACTGAAAATGACGGATGACATATTGACAGCAGTGGATAGCAATAAAGTCATAGCACTGATTCTTTTGGATTATACTAAAGCTTTTGACAGATTAAATCATAAACTATTTCTAGCAATTCTGCATTATTTCGGTTCTAGTAGTCCTGCTGTAGCTCTAATTAGTAGTTATTTAAGTGGAAGAAAGCAAAAAGTAATACTAATGGTAAAATGTTATCTGTTAGAGACATTGAGTATGGTGTGCCACAGGGTTCCATTTTAGGTCCCCTGTTTTTCACAATGTATACTTCTCATTTTATGAGCTGTATAAGAAACTGCTCGATACATTTCTATGCAGACAATACGCAATTATATTTATCATTAGATATTAAGGACGCTGCAGAGGCAAATGTTATAATGAACCGTGATTTAAGATCACTGATAAAAATGTAAGATGCACATTGTCTTAGTATTAATTCTTTAAAATCTAAGATTATGCTATTTGGAAGAAAGAGAACACGTGAAAAAATTGAAAGTAATGTGATTATAACATTAAATGACACTAAAATGGAGTGTGCTAACTCAACAAAAAAATTTAGGACTTGAAATAGATGCTGATCTAAGATTTTCTAAGCACATATCAAATAAAACAAAAGCAGCATTTGTAAACTTAAAATTCATTTATACTCAAAGGCAGATACTGAATTCTTCTGCCAGAAAGATGCTATGTGATGCACTGGTCTTGTCACATTTCAATTTCGCTGATATAGTGTATGGTTCATATCTTACTGTTTCTGACAGTCAACGTATGCAACGAATTCGGAATTCTTGTGTTTGCCTCGTATGTGGTTTACGTGGACGACGGGGAGTTTCTGCCAAATTAAGGACAATAAAGTGGCTAACAATGTTATAAAGACGATTGTTGCACTCATTGATGTTATTTAATAAAATTTTCTTAGCAGTCCACCGTATATGTATAATAAAACTAAATTTCGCACAGGTGTTCATAATGTCAATATTAGATTTAAACACTTAATTTCGTCTTTGCCACAGTACACTACTATGTATGAACGAAGCTTTTCTGTTAATATTTATAAACTGTAGAATAAGTTACCATTTTTACTTAAAAATACTACCGAATATAAATTTAAGAATGGTGTTAAAAATTTAATTTAAAAAAATTACTTACAAACATTTTAATTTACATCTTTACTGCTTCATTTTTTTCTGACATTTTGTACTTATTTTATTATTTCGCTTTTTTTTCTATGTGAATTTCACAATTTTACGCAATTTCGTCTATAACTACTTCCACATCCACGCAGTGGAAATTATTGTCCCAGACTACAAAATTAAATATATTAAATTATTTTTCTATTGGTACATTTCTTGTTCCTCTTAAAAAGAGTCACGAGTCACCTCTGCAAGCCTCATAAGTTTATGAACAATTAGCATTAATTAATTTTAATTGGGTACCTATACCAAAAATACATTGCACTGTTCCCATAGCAGAAACTAAGTTAATTAATGTGATACAAAAAGGAGGAAATAAGACCGTGCATAAGTAAATTAAAATCTGGTTTTGTTTAATCGACTTTTTTTATTACAAAATTCTATATAGCATACTATTCTCATAAAAATAAAATACTTCAGAGTTCACGATAGGTCAGTCGCCTTCTAATGGACAAGTCCCCAATAGATATTCCAAATGATTCGATAATGCTTCATGAGAAGTTGTTTTTTTATTATCAAAGTTTTAGTAGATTATTAGGTGAATAAAACTATTACAGTAATTTATTCTGCAATAATTTTAAGATAGTTGTCCCATTTGAAATTTAAATATACATAAGTATGGTTAATAATTAGAAAGCTCACTTAATATGTAACTAATTATAATAAGGTTGGCAAACAATTTATCGGAATAATAAGTTCTAATTTTGTTCTTAATACTGTGAAAGTTTGACAAAAATAATCCTTCTGTGAATATTTTTATATTTTAACAAAAAATGTATAATTATTATTTTAGTGTAATTTTAAAACAGTAAGCTTTTCCTGTCTGTAATAGCTTTAGGAGAATTTAAAACACACGAAAAAAACGGCCTCTTGTTTTTTACAGATAATATTAATAACCTCAGTAGAACCGGGACTGTTCTAGTATGTAATAAAGTGGTACCTAACAAAAATAATTAGTGAACATTTCTTTCTAAGAACTAAAGGGTAAACTACCTTCGGCAGTCGCTGGAAAATTTTTACTCAACCTCTTGGCAGTTACAGCAGTCGCGCAGGCGCAGAAATCGTACAAGTGCAGGGGTTATTACTACTCATATAAGATAAGGAACACTAGTTACGGTTAATATTTGAATAAACTTGCATATCGGTGCGTGCACAGAAGCAATACAAATTTAGGCGAGGATTGCGTAAAGAATTATCAACCTTCAGAGTAGACGTAAAGCAGTCTGTCACTTGTCTAATAGATGCCAGACAAATAAAAAGTTCCAATTTTTGGATAGAGGAGAGGTTTTGCAAAATTTCGAGATCAGCGGTAGCTCGGCTTCTGGCGTCAGTGATCGGTGTTAATAATGATGGAGAGAGTATAACGGAAAAAGAGGTCAAGGGTGTCATATAAAGAAGGAGAGAGAAGTGTAAGATATCCAAAAGAAAGGAGAGAAAATTATTTATTACAGAGAGTAAGAAATGGAAGAAATAGAAATATAATCGGTAGATGTAATTGTTAAAGTTATTGGGAAGAAAAAACAAAAATATTATTTAGACCTATACACATAGATGACTTAAAATATTTTTTATGTATTCCACAGTGCAAGAAAGCGAGGACCTTAAAAAGGGAAGACATGAAAGATAATATGGGAGTTTAAAAAATTTACGCAAAAATCGTTTACGATTTTTGAACCTTACCCTGATAGGTGCTGTTCTTTCTGGTGTGCAACCACAACTTCTCAGCTGGGTGCTGAGGAAGCTATGAAAGAGCAGCAACCAGTTACAGATACCTATAAAGATCTTTTGTGACTACCCCATATCTATATGTTCCCATCCAATCCTAGGCTTCTAAGGAATCCTAGAATTTTCCTGGTTGCTAACTTTGACACTTCTGCAGGTGTTAAAATCACCTGTTCCAAGTGTTGTAGCCTTTGCCGGATTAATACTTTGCATGTGCAAAGTATGTGTTCCGACGTTTCGGTTGTCTTAGTACAGAATCGACAACTTTCATCCTCAGAATTGCCCATTTTTTTAAGATGGTATTTTAATGGGCAGTGGCCCATGAAAAGACCTGTTAGTAGTCTTAATTCCGTTTTGCTGAGTTCAAGTAGCTCTTTAGCTCTCTTTTGCGAATAAGTAATGAACTTTTCCGCTTGTTTTTGTCCTGGAGTTGAGTTCCAGTAGGAGGATTTTTGTTCATCCTCCCATGTTCTTACCTCCTCCGTCGTGTTACTTCTTGCTATGCCACAAAACGGTTCTGGTCCGATGAATGACGATTTGGCACCCTGTCTTGCAAGGTCGTCCGCAAACTTATTCCCTTCTATTCTTTCATGCCCTAGCACCCACATCAAGTTGACCTTGTTGTTTCTTGCCAGTTGTATTATTGTTTGTAGACATTCCCAGGCAATTTGTGACTCAAAGGTGAATGAACTCAGAGCTTTGAGTGCTGTCTGGCTGTCTGAAACTATATAGATTCTTGATCCCCGTGTGCCTTTATTTATGCACTGTCGAGCACAAAGATCTATGGCATATATTTTTGTCTGAAAGATGGTGGGAGTGTGACCCAAGGCTATTATCAGTCTGCAGTTTGGGCCGTATACACCGGCGCCTAGTCCCTCATCCGTTTTGGATCCATCCGTGTACCAGATCAGTGATCCTTTTTCCCATTGTGGACCTCCAGAGCTCCATACCTGGCGGCTAGGAATTACCACTTCAAAGGTTCTCTCAAAGTCGAACCTTTTTGGTGTGGAGTCTGTGGGCTTGGTCATTGAGTCTAACTGGACTTCGTTTAGGACAGTCAGATGACCAACCAGATCCCCTGGTTTGAATTTCTTACTAGAATGTATCCTGTAGGCGCCAAGAGCTGCCTCCCTTTTAACATGGATATGCAAGGGAGGCAGATCCAGTAGCACCTCCATTGCTGCTGTTGGACAGGTGCGTATTGCACCTGTGATTCCAAGACACGCTAACCGTTGCAGTTTTTGCAACCTGTTTTGTGCCGTTTTTTCTTTTGTTTTTGTCCACCATACCATCGATGCGTAGGTGACAATAGGTTTAATCACCGTTAAATATGACCAGTAGATCATTTTCGGTTTCAGTCCCCAGGTGGCGTGTCCAAAATGCCATCGTTGCTCTTCCGATTACCCTTGTTAGGTGTGCGTTCCAAGTGAGTTTTTGATCTAGGATTACTCCTAGATATTTTACTTCACTGGAGAAGTTAATTAGTGTGCCATTCAACGTTGGAGGCTTTAGTGTAAGCTTCTTTCTTTTGGTGAATGGTACTATGACTGTTTTACATGGGTTGACATTTAGGCCCTCCTCCATGCACCAATTTTTGCTAATGTTGAGAGCAATTTGCAATAGGCCTGACATCATCCTATCGTTTTTGCCTATTATTATTATCACTAAACCATCAGCATAGCCTTGGACATCAAATCCATGGTTGCTTAACCTTTTGAGAAGATTATCGACTACCAGAGACCATAGCAAGGGTGATAGGACCCCTCTTTTGGGGTATCCCTTGATGGCAGTTATTGTTACCGAATCACTTCCCATTTCAGTCGTTATTTTCCGACTGCTGAGCATGGAATAAATCCATCTTGTTGTTAAGGGCTCAAACCCTCTTTGCAACCAGCAACCAGTTAGCTCAGGGTTGTTTGAGGGTCACTCTGTGGCGAGAAGAGTTATTTATATATCTATTTATAAATCATTTGAATGTTACAAACAAAATAAACAGAGAAAGAGGGCGCTAGTGTATTCAAACAACTGATATTCCTGGAACGGTTTAAGGAAATGAAACAATCAGAAGCAAAATTAACAAAAAATAACAATATATTAACACAAATGACGATTAAAATTTACATAAACTTTACAATTAAATATTTGAATGAAGGAGAAAATTCAAACTTTACTACAATGTAAAATATAAATGCGACATTGTGACAATGAAAATTTGTTACGGAAAAAAAAGACATTTAATTTGAAGATAAAAAATAATTTTTCAAATTGAAAAGATCGTTAGTTATCTTCTGACCAAAAAAGAGACACGGCAATTATGACTTACGTAACTTTGGCGGTGAGAGTGGAGTTCAGCGAGGTCGAACCTGGAGATGGCCACAGGTACCTAGGAGTGAGGACTGATTGATCGTGTCCTGCTCAACGATGATGTTCCAGGAGACGCTGCGTTGAGAAAATGTCCAGCCAGTTACAATTTTCTTCCAGCCAATAGCAAATCCACCGTGTACTTGATCCAAGGTTGGCCGATCCAGATTATTACATGAAAAGCAATGATAATTCAGAAACCAGCTGATACAAATTGAAATAAATTGAAGCAAATTAGTTAATTAATTAATTGATTTTAAAGCTTAATGAAATAAATAAAAAATTGAATACCACTGGTTTGGCCAAGGTCACTAATTTTATAAAAACTACAAAGAAATTCAGAATTTGTAAAGCTTAAACACTAAATTGCGAAAAAAATGGTTGAGAACCAATAAAAAAAACCTCCACTACTAAATTATCACAAAATTTTGACCCTGAGGCTCTAAATCAACAAATGACTATAAATTATGATAAAAGTTCAGTTATAATTAAGCAAAATTTTCCACGGTAAAAAATATGGTGATAATACAAAAATTCCAAGTAGCGCAAAAGAAATAGACATTAAGACATAAAAATAAGAAAAATTGGAATAAGAAAATATAAAATTTTGGAGATGATCTCCCGTATTATTACAAAAACGAATTTAAAGAGTTTGACTTTACGTCTCGTATTTTAATAAATTCAATAATTAGTACACTAGTCGTGAAATGAGACCATATAATAAAGAATTTTAGAGCGACCTTAAATACAAAAAATATATATGTAAGAATATAATATAGTATTAAACTACTGGCAAAAATTATTGATATAATACCTAAACATAAAATAACCAGCAGCAATTGTCCCAAAATGACAGTAAACTCAACTACTGCTGGGGCAATCCACTAACGAGTGGTTTTTATGAATCACGTGGTTAACCTCAAATATACTATAATAATTCAACTAAATGCCAGCTTAAAATTCAATAACAATCCAAAATAATTACGTTATTATTCTGATGCACTAATAATCTAATAATAAAAGCAAAAATTTCAGCAAAGTATTATAGGTTGGCTCTAATAATTTTTTTAAGTAAAAATTAGAACAATCTCACCTCAGCGACGTCAAGACGGAAAGTGCCGGTTTTCAATGGCTGTTAGCCCATCTCACTTTGTTTCAATTATTATAGCACGGTCGCTAAACATGAGTTTTCGGCAACAAATTGAATTTATTCGAATTTATTCTTAGTGCGGGTGCTGAATTGAAGATATTTGGCAACTAATTAAGTAATTGACAACAAGTTAAAGAAAAACATGTTACAGGTGATAAATCAAGTAATAATAACAATATACTTATTCACGACTTGGCAGACATTTTGCGGTACACCATTGTAGTCGGCCTATCTTTGCTGCATGTTAGGTCTAACAACAACGTGCGCCTGTACTGGTTGACTGTTAAGATTACGGTTTCAGCAAATCTTGTTCCCTTATGTTTTCCAACTTATGGTCACGCTTTGTTGAAACTGTAATCTAACGTTAGGTGAATTTACAACTTCAGCTAATGTTTTGGAGAGCGTTCTGATCATTTCTTCGCCTCTTATGATTTGGTGTAAAATCATCAATTCTTGGCTATTTTCAACAAGCTTTCAGAGGTAACAGGTGAAAATCTGCATTTAAAACAGTATTTTAGTTAATATTGTGGTGATGATGTCTTATCCGAAGGCAACGAAAGCCGAAACGCCAGCAGAAAAGAGAGGAAAATTCTGCATGCAGTAGATAGCAGTATGCGCATCTATTGCAATTTACAATTTCATAACACTTAAAATATGTCATAACATAATTTTTTGGAGAAAGTTTCTAAAGTTAATCTTGTTATAGCCAAAGTGAGTTTTCTGGTTTAAGGTCAGTAACTCACATTTCATGTATAAAATTTTAAGACCCTCCATATTTTACAGTGTAAGTTATGATAGTAATACCGGCATTACCAGTAAAATTGTGAAAAGTAGGAAAATATGAATAATGACATCATTACGGAAAGTGCCGGGATATTACGAATAATCCTCCACTTTATAAAATGACTTCATGATATATTGTCCTTTTGATCTTGCTTTAAAGAAATGTCTAAGCGATTTCCTATTATAATATAGTGTCATTTTGCATGAGTAACATTTTTTATTCAATTCATTATGATAATACGTCAACATTTGTCATTGCTTAAAAGTTAGTACCCCTAGATACGGATATCATAAATTAACTCCCACTTGCTCGAATTATATTTGAATCGTATAAAAATAACTCCCAGTCACATGGACGTGCATAATGGTCCGCTGTGGCGTATATGATGGGGAGGACTAGGGGTATAAATGTCTCAAAATTGTTCGATTGACCTAACAATCAAAGTGTTTATGAAACGAATTTAAAATGTTTTAAAGCGATGGCAATATATGAAAGGGAAATTAACAACAAACCAGAAAAGTAAATTCAAGTTATGTACACGAATTCTGTAAGAGCAATTAAGGGTGCATAGAATTATAAATGCTGAAATTAAAGAAGAGGTACAGATAAAAGAAAAATTAGACGAAAATCGATGAAGATAGATAATTTTATGCAGAATGAACTTCTAAATTCAATGGATTTTAAACTAAGGAAGAAAGATTCTCAGAGGGTTAAAAAATGGAAATCGTAAGGAAAAATTAAATATGAAAACTTTAATATGAAAAAGGGGAACAAAAGAAGAATATAAGGAGAATAAGAAATTTGGATGAAGACAAGAGGAAGAGGTCAAATGAGAAGATGAAGATAGAACATATCATTTTAGAGCAAGATCATGAAATTAATTGAGTTGTATAGCGAAACATCAGTCACAACTAATATTTCCCAAGTTAACAAGTATTGCAATGCGTTCTATCTCTAATCCCTTCTTTTATCCCTTTAGTCCCCCACAGTTTAATTTTGTTTATCTATTGTACATTTTTACATTTTAAATATTATATTTTATACATCATCTAACAGTACAAGTACAAAACCATTTACAAGATGGGAGGGAGAATTATTGGAGGAAGTATTGTATAACATGCCCTAGAAGTATAAGGTAAAATTTCAGGAGTACGTAGTTTTGGTCAAAATAACCTGTACATTTTTCCCCTTTGGAGCATTATATGTATGTTAAATATTTTATAAGCCTTCTTGCACGTAACTTTCAAGCTATTATTAAAATTTGAACAGTGTACATTGTACACGTACACAATAAGTAAATATCTGTTATTTGGAATATAATTTACCTTGTTTAGCAAGCTAATACTTTCTACCCCTAAATATAGAGCAAGACACTGTTTTGGAATTTGAGACATTTTTAAGTTCCTTAATCGATTCTCTAAAAAAGTTTAAGTCTTATTTAATACTGATAAAACAACACGTTTTCGCGAAAAATCTATGTCGTTGATAGGAGACACGAAATCCTCGTTTTTGGTATAATTAAAAAGACACATTTAAAAGTGAGCTATTTTTTTTATTTGCTTATACTTGTAATGAAATTTATTCTTTATAGGATTTTGCAAATAGCAGAAAAAGCTATCTGTGAGAACTAAAATAAAAACTGTCTCTAAAATTATTAATTTACAATCATTGCATTTTTTCGATAACCTGAATTCTGGTTATGCTAGCAATTAAAATCCTAAAATGAATGTGTCTTCCTTATTGGACGATTCTCATTCTAACACTAATTTGCACACAGTCCCCTTCGGCTATGCAGAGTAAACCAGTATCCACATAACTCCCTATGGCTATGAAGATTCAGTTAAAATGAGAACAAAGGCCTAAAATTAAGCAGTGAAAAGCTTAAGGTTTACTCAGATAGCTTGAACATTCATGGAGCTCTATTTACGAATAGAAAAGGCATCAAGGAATAAGCGTGTAAAGTACTGTCCAAAATTTTCTCTATGCTAAATTTAATTATCATAAGTTTCTTTGGGTGACATCTATTAATGGGTGACCGAACAACCAACCAAACTCGAGCGGCAAGCTTTTGATGGCCATTCATCGTTTGTTTTCGAGAACGAAAGAATTAATACTGTCCGTACCTGTTTTTATATGTATGCTAAATTACAGACAGTTTTAGCGGTATTGTTATTATACTTCTTCGCAAATACAAGACGAAGCGCATATGATCGGCACATTTCTACAACCGGTAATATCGCTCGTAGAGAAAAAAAATTCATATCATCGTGTTGGTGATCGAATTCTGAACTTTCAAAATGTTCGTCCGTCTGTCTGTCCGTTCGTACGTCTGTCTGTCCGACCGTCTGTCTGTCCGTCACGTTTTTTTTTTTGTAAACACGATAACTTAAGAACGAAGACTCCGATTGCATAGAGATTTGGACAGTAAGTGAGTGTTAGATAGTGGAAGAGACCTATTTTTTAAACAAAATCATTCAGTAATTAAAAAAGGTACTAATTATTTAACACTTAAAATATCATTTTTTTTATGTGTATAATTAAACAAAAAATGTGAAAACGAAAACAATTCCATTCCTCTGAGGACGATTCTTTAAAAAAAATTGAAAATCAGAAGCATGAAAAATAATTAGAAAACATTTTAGGTTAGGTATGAATACATTACAATACCGGCTAAGCATAAATTCCAATGGTCCCTAATGTTTATATACTTAAAAGCAATAAATATATCATAAATGCGATAAGAGTATAAACGAGTACACAAGGCCAAGAACGCTCGCCAATATAAACTAACATGTATTTACGATAAAACTGCGAAGAGTATCCTATAGAATGTGCAACAATTATATAAAAAGTGCAGTAAACCGCTCCTGAAATATGGCTCCTTACGCATGAGACACCCTGTATATCTAGATTTGACCTAAAGAAGAACCTGCTACCATAATGTTTAGGTTGCAAAAAAAATACATATGAAAACACCAGTTGGCAAATCAATTAACAAAATGCAGTTATAAGAAGGTCGCAATAAATATTTTTCTGTTATTGCAAGTTTGACAGTGACCAGACACTACATTAACTAAGATTTCTCAAGTCTATGAAATTTATGTGATATCCATATTATCCTAGATAAACTAGTCCTAATGCAAATATATAAAAGCTAAATAATCACTTACATTAATTAATATTCGAATATACTATGTAGGTTTTCTGATAAATGAATTTAACGGAATGCTTGGGGTCACGCAGAATAGTTTTGTTTCTTACAAATATTTTATCATTGCTTACCTATTACTTAAAAGAAATTCCCGAGTTCTATCTAAGAGCATATTTATAACAGTAGCAATATTAGTAATTAAATAATTCCATCTTGTGTTTATTAAATGGGTGTGGTGCAACTGGTGCAAGATTAATTATTGGCATTACATATTCAATGGTATAGACTACATATGAACTAATGTCTAAGTGCCTCGCTTTTTTTGTTTGTACAGTTGCTTAGTGTATTATCTATAAATCTCCAAATTAACTACACATTTGATTCTTTACATACCCTAACATGTTATACAGGATGTTTTCCAGAAGTTCATGCCAATAATTCAGAGGGGCTCAAAAAGTACCAGTAACATACTTTTGTTTCTTTGTACTTTTGTACTTTGTACTTTTGATTTACAACTGATTTTGATTTACAACCGCTTAGAATTATGAGATCAAAATAATTTTCCTTTAGTAATTTGGAAGCTAGAATTAGAAATTGAAATTTAACTGAACGATGAAACATCCGTTTTAAGAAAAGTGATATTTTGGACCTTCAAGTAACTGAACAAAGTCTGTAATATTCCTTTAAACAAGGTATTCTGTTTGATTTCAACAAAATCGACAACTTTCCGGTAAAATACACTTCATCACAATAAGTGCTCATTGTAAGCTCCTTTCAATCGATGTTAACTGCAGTATCAAAGTTGTTAAAAAGAAATTGACTTTAAGCTGTAACTCAGTAACGAATGGCAGTTATAGATAAATGATCTGACAGGCCTCGGTCTATTTCCAATGTCAGGAGACCAGCTACCAACTTTGAATATTTTTACGAACTTCTCGTAAGAATTAGTAGGAATTTCTTACTTACCTAACACGTAATAAACCAGAGACTAACTACTCTACTTTCTCTTCGCAGGGTTGTATATCCGTTACGCAATCCTAGCCCAATATTGCATAGTTTCTGCGCATGCGCTGATTTACAAGACACTAGAAGGTGAGGTAAGGTCGTTGCATTATCCTAAAGGCAACCTTTCTAAGTACTAACCACAACTGCTGGTGGTTAACTTTCCATATCGAGATACAAATATTATAGTGAAGATAGATAACACAGCCCCACAGAAAAAAAATTCTGAACCAGAGACATGGGCACATAGATTTTGTGTATTTTTTTTATACTGAATCCGAATGCGCAGCCCAAAAATCGATTTACCAGGTAATTTCTTATCAAATCAAATCCACACACACCCCCACGAGGGAGTTAAAAAATAGTTCTGTACCAAAGATATGAGTACATAGATTTTGTGTATTCTTTTATGCAGAATCCGAATCGGCAGCCCGAAAACCGATTTATTAGTTATAAACTAAAAACTGAAAATTAATACTAAGGATAGTTAATGTTTCGGAATATTATCTACTTCTCTCCACCCCGTTGTCAAAACTTTTTGGCCGTCGACCATGATGGTTGACATTTTGTAACAATCAAGCATTGAAGATCTATTTGACGCAGAGGTTCTTTCATTAAGATTTTTAAATATTTTTCAGTGACAAAATATCCAACAAAAAGTAAGAAAATCTGAATATGCCACAAATAAACAAGTATAGACAATATGCGTTTAATAAAACATTTTAACTTGTTTTACGTGCGACCACAGCACTCATAGAAATAAATCATTTTTGAAACCCAGTTTTTGGGTTTAGGAATTAAAAAACATATAAATTCACCAAAATCTCAAAATTAACTGATCATAAGGCTTCCTCTGTATAACTCCATATATGCGAAAATTTTATATGATGTACTAGTATTGCTTTGACCCCCATCACTCTTCTGAATTCTTGACACTAACATCTGAAGCACCCTGTACATGTAGATATATTTTAACGACTGCATAAATTATGACTTCTGTTTAATTGCTTGTTTAGATTTCATTGATATTATCTAACATTGTCGATTACTAATCAGCCTTAATTTTAACTCATTGCAGAAATTAACATACATTGCTAAATATGATAAGAATCTTGCTAAATTGCAAGAGATATCTACAATTTTCTGTGTAGTGCATAAATTTAAGGTTAATTATATAATAAATGATAAATTATGTCTCATCTCTTATGTGATATTTTTAATTCAACATGTTGAACGCTCTAGATAGACAGATGGTGATCTGATGTGAAAATAACATTGCATATTTTGAAATCAATTCCGCGTGTTTTGACGCCATGAAGGACATAGAATTCTGGTACGAACAACTAGTAAATAGTACTAATCCCCAGTAAATAGGGAAATTGTGTAAAAGTTGGGAAACAGCACCGATTTTAAAAATTCCTTCTGCGTTGTGTTCCTTGAACCCTCAGGATCATTCGTCACCACTAATATCTTCGCGAGCGGACAAAATTATTTATTTATTTATTATTATATACTACCCAACAGGACAATGTCCCAATTACAGGGTAGGAAAACATAACTATAGCAAAATACTTAATATAGCAATAATACAGAATATAACAAAATTATAAATGTACATATAGGTTAGAGATAATTAATTAATTAATTTGTTTATTTATTTATTTATTTATTTAGCATACACTGCTCAACAAGTATAACCCATTTACAGAGCAGGACCGATACATAAAAACAAAATATTAAGTATATACAATACACATTAACGAAATATAAAGTACTCCTCAAAATAACATAATATTATAACTAAAGAAAAACAAATATCAAAGACCAGAAATATAAAAATACACATAGATAAGCATAACAATAAAACTATATAAAAACAGAATCCAAAGAAAAACAAAGAATCAATTGCTATAAAAATCTTTTATGGAATTAACAGTGCAGCTGAAAATATCAAATTTGTCACAATGTTTGTTGTAATTATGACACATTGAGAATAGAGGAGAAAATTTAAGTCTATTAGAGCGCGGAGTGGGAAGATAAAAAGTTTGCATTATCCGAGTATTTAATGGGACATAAAATTGTAATTTAATTAAAAATTCTGGACAATCGATCTTGTTATGTATTAGATTATGTAAAAATATTTGAGAGTAGCAAACCCGCCTGTTCTCAAGAGTGTCCATAGAGAATCTACTCAAGAGCTCTAGATGTGGAAAACCAATTGATGGGTATACTCCATCACACTTGAACCACAATAATTTTACAAATCGTCTTTGTACTCTTTCTAGGCTATTAACATGAGTTACGTAATGAGGGTTCCGGATGAGTGACACGTATTCAAGTTAGGACCGGACAAAAGCAAAGTAAAGTAATTTTAGAGTATCAGTATTGTTAAACTCTCTGCTTGATCTGAATAGAAATCCTAAAATCTTAAAAGATTCTGAACTTATGTTATTTATGTGTGGTACAAAGGAAAGTTCTTTATCAAAAATTACTCCAAGATCCTTGAAAGTCACGGGTCTTTGGAGTTCCACATTGTCTATGCTATAATTAAACGTGGTGGGCATGAGTTTTGTTGTGTAGGACAGAACATTGCATTTGGGTACATTTAAATTTAACTTATTTCGAACACACCAATTAGATACGTTGGAGTGGCTGTTTTGTAATAAATTGCAGTCCGCTATGGAACTAATAGTCCTAAAAAGTTTGAGATCATCCGCATAGAGCAAACAGTCGATTTGAATAACTTCCACAATAACATTTATAAATATATTAAAAAGTAACGGTCCCAGAATTGAACCTTGCGGAACACCTGATGTTGCCACGTACTCGACAGACTGAAACCCACTATAAGCGACATATTGTTTTCTACCTAAGAGATAGGATTGAAAAAATACAAGCAAGGATTGGGAGAAACCGAAGGTGAACATTTTTTGAAGTAATATAGCGTGGTCAAGTAGTAGGTGTCAAATGCTTTAGAAAAATCTGTGTATATTACGTCCATTTGCAAGCGTTGATCAAAAGCTTCAGAGATAGATTGAGTTATGCATATTAGATTAGAGGTGGTAGAGCGCCCTTTAACAAAACCATGCTGGTAAACTGATAGCTGGGTTTTAATGCTGAGATATATGGTTTCATGCAATAAGATTTCAAAACCCTTGCAAAAATTACATATTATAGATATAGGCCTGAAATTGGCAATATTGTTTTTATCCCCTTTCTTAAAAACAGGGCATACTTTTGAATATTTCCAAATATCTGGAAGCTGGCCATTGCGAATACATAAGTTAAAAGGTATGGAAAGTGGATATGAAAAAATAGCGGCACAATCTTTAATCACATATGATAAGTTAACTATTATAGAAGGCAGTTCTTATATCTGCTGCATTGCAATTGAAAAGGTTAATTTTATCCTGAATATCATGCCAGTTGTGACAGGTAACATACACTGGCGAGAACTCTAACAGATTTGTTCTTGGTGTGGGTAAATAAAAAAGATTAGTTAATCTTGTTCGCACCAGTGGCATATGAACAAGTGCATTGACTTTCGCCAATAGTTTAGGAAACTTTATTTTGTCCACAAGTTTATGCAAAAACATAACAGAGTGAAAAAACCGCCTTCTGATTGAATTGCATTGAATCTCTCTAGTAGCTTATCATATGGAAATCCTATTGGTGTATAGGTTTTGTCCTCCTTAAATGGCATGAATTTTAAAAATCGTCCATGAACTTGCTAGATAGCTTCACTATGTACATCGTAATTAGGATTCCATATGACAGATTCGTACTCAAGTTTCGAACGCGCAAAAGACGTAAACAGCATTTTTAATGTGTCGATGCTGTAGAGCTCACCGGAGTTTCTAATGATAAAGCCCAGGATTTTGTAAGCTGATGATATAATGATAATGATGTGCTGGGTAAAGCTCAGCCTACTGTCAAAAGTTATTCCCAGATCTTTAAATATCTCTGGTCTATTTAATTTTACTTGATTTATATTGTATTCCCGCAGCACAGGATTCAATTTTCTAGTATAGGTGACAGCGTTATATTTAGCGACGTTGAGAGGTAGGAGGTTTGAGGTGCACCAATCGTTTATTAGATTCAAGTCAGCTTGTAGTAGCAAATAGTCAGATTCATCCTTAATAGCGAGATACAGTTTGAGGTTATCCACATATAGTAGACAATGGCAATTCACACCAAGTACGATGTCATTTATAAACAAAATAAAGAATAAGGGGCCCAATACTGACCCTTGTGGTACCCCGGAAGTACAAACTATTCTTTCAGTTATGCCCATGATTCTATATTTTAAGTAGGCTGAACAGAATAGAATTAAATCTCGGTTAATACCGAAATCGAGAGCTTATTTAGTAAAATACCGCGTGCTCAAGTCTGTCGAACGCCCTTGAGAAGTCGGTATAAATGACATCTACTGTCAATTGCTATCCAACAACTCCGAAGCAAATTGTGTAATACGGATTGCTGATTGTTGACCGGCCTGCCACAAAGCCGTGTTGATTAGGGCAGATTTGTTCGTTGACATGTGTGTGGAGCTCCTCGTATACAGCGAATTCGAAGGCTTTACTAAAATTATCGATGATGGTGATGGGGCGATAATTTTTTGTCAGTCCGATTATCTGTTTTAAAAACGGGAATAATTTTGGAGCCTTTCCATAATTCCGGGAATGAATAAGAATAAGCTTTACATATCTTCATATCTTCATTCAGTTGTACTAATTGTGGCGGTACCTGCCCATTCTCATTTATGTTATCAGATTTTGCGTACTCAGGTAATTTTCTATAAGCAATTTTAAAGTGCTTATCGAATGTGTTGATAAGTCATGGGGGGTTATAAGCCCCAAAAATGCTCTAAAAATTAAGCCTTGAAGAAATAACTTTAAAAATGAAAATTTCGCCCTACTCTGGAGTTTTCAAGGTCGTTGATCACGAATCTGAGGGAATCCAATAAGGAAAAATCAAAATAGATGACCGGAAATCGGGCTATTTTCCAGAAAAAAATCGTTCTTTGGAAAATAATTTGAAAAAGAATATTTTGGCCTTGAAAATCTGTATCCGAGGTCCAATTTAGAAAATTCAAAATGGAGGACCGGAAGTGGAGTCAGGTTCTCAGGGAAACCTCGAATTTTTTTCTTTTTTGGGCTGAAAGTGGAAACTCTGGGGTTTTCGTAGTCGCTTTTATCGAATCCTATGTTCAATTGGGGGAAATTAAAAATGATGTAGAGCTATTTTCTCAGGAAAGACGCCTTTTCTGTCTATTTTGATGATAAAATAAAAAATTTATACAATTAATCGATATAAAGTGAAAAAATATTAGTTTTTCTCTGCCAGAATCATTTTTTCCTTATGATAATAAATAAAATTTTAAAGCAAATGTTTGTAATGATGGTGCCTCTGAAATAATAAAAAAAAAAATAAGAATTGTCTTCTTTTTCAATATTCTCCCGTTAATAGTGTACCACCACCAGTTGTCGGTATATTATCCCACTCCAGCTTCTCTTTTATAGATATCGAGCCCACCCCGTGCATTTTATTTTGTGTCTCCTATGTCTTTCCTTCCACTTTGAGAGTAGTGGCGTTGAATTTCCTAAAATGGATGAGCCACCTAGAAACCCACGAGTAGAGATTTCCAGGCCGAAATTATCATTTTTAAAGTTTTTTTTAAAGCTTGATTTTTGGGACATTTTTGGGGCTTATAACTTTCTTAACTCCCCCATTTTGTCCGCCCGCAAAGATGCTAGTGGTGACTAATGATCCTGAAGGTTCAAGGAATAGAACGCAGAAGGAATTTTAAAAACCGGTACTGTTTCCCAACTTTTATACATTTGGCACTTTTCTCCGGTTTACTGGATTATACGCAAGAGTCAATGAACAATTCTTTGGTTTATTTTTGACCGGATGGGTTACAGCTTTTTTGGTTATATTTACAGCCATGATCAATAAAACGTTTTCCTAGAACCCTCCGTCGGTACGACGAGCAACGATGATCAGTCAACGTTGTCAAGAAAAAGCTACAATTTTGTTACTTCTTACGGAATGTTATTTATAGTAATAGTTCACATCATCAAATTCCATAAAATACAAAACAATTGTAAAAAGATCTTTCCGAGATGCAAAGGTAGAGGTAGATTTTTATAAAATTCTAATAATTAATACCTCTTTTATTCAATAATCGATTTTGTTAAAACACGATAGGGCTTTTTCGCCAGGTAACACTAACACGAATTTTCTGTCCAAGTTTCAATACAATATGAGTTTTCTTTCTTAAATTAATACGCTTACAAAAACGTGACGCACAGACCGACAGACATACATCCAGACGGACGGACGGACATTTTGAAAGTTATTCAGAATTCGATCACCACTATTATCGGTTTTAGAAATGTGCCGATCAAATTCAATATAATCTTCGTTTTGTATTTGCAAAGAGTATAATAATAATTGTTAATAAATTAAACACTGCTTTTAGATGAATCAATCAATACATTGTAAATACTCTACATATGTTTCGGCTTATTAGGCCTTTATCAAGAGTATTACATAGTGAATATTGGTATTCACTATGTAATACTATGTAATACTCTTGATAAAGGCCTAATAAGCCGAAAGATATGTAGAGTAGGGTGGAACGAAAAACGAGATTTTTAATTTTTTTTCGAGAATTATTACCACATAGTTATCAAAAGGTGCATTTGGTGGTTATTAATAACTGTGCAAAAATTGAAAACGGTGCTTTGTTATTTTCAGACTCCTCAATGGGTTCAAAATATTAGAAAAAATCTCTCTTTATACCATTTATTTTTTCTTAATTATTTTTCCATTCTTTGGATATTGGTAATGCCATAGTCACCAAAAGGTGTCTTAATGTACCACAGACCACTTTGCAACATGTTTAAATAATAATAATAATAATAAACGTCTTTATTATTTTCTTTCGTTTACATTCTAACGTAAAATGCTATTATTCAGACTTCAGTTTCCTCAAGGATGTCAAAATATGCTCTTCTAAGCTATTTCTTCCAAAAACATAACTTATTGATCGAGTTGTATTTATTATTTTTTCTCTATATTCAACAACTATAGAAGGATGAACATCAAGTAAAATCAGACGTTTTATTTAAAAAAAGACAAAAATAGACATGGAAAAACAAACAAAAACAGAACATGTTTAATATTTCATTTATTATCCATTTTTAAAGTAATATAATTTCGTTTCAAATGATGGCAATGTTTGTCTTGATTTTATACAGGCTTGAATGAAGCCAGTTTGGTTTCCTTGGCCACAGACACCTGGTGATGCCTAATTTGCAAGATGTACGAATCGTTCAACAGCTTCGGTATTGCAAAGACTATGAAAAATCAGAAAAACTTATGTCTAACGCTTTGATATACTAAATTCTCGTGTAGCTGTTGTCTTAACGGTTTGTACCGTGAAGACACGTTAGATACCATCTTCCTTTTCATCATCAATTTCATACTGATAGTAAAGCTGAACAGATAACAGGTGTGCATCATTAATAACAGTGAAGCTTCTACATGATGTCATGTTTTTCAATGCTCTGGATACTGGTATTTCTATCCTTTTTTCTGCCATTTTCATTTTCTCGGTTTCCAGAGTCACAGTATTTTTTCTAGATTCTAAATTCTTCTGATTTTGCTTATAACGTCCATGAAATTTTTTTAGTCTATCCCAGAAGTAAAAAACGGTAGAAATTGATGTACTTTGCCAAATCTCTTAAATTTTCGGTACAACGTCTTTGAGTATTTCATGAACACCTATATCTCTTGTAGCATATTTATATTTTAGACCATTCTAAACAAATAAATAATGAAAGTAAAGTCCTTATGAGTAGGTAACACAAGGTCACTTAATATTTTAGATTGACCAAATATCTTGCAACGAAGTTGACTTATAATTGCCATAATAACGTAAATATTCTAACACTCAACGAACAATCGACATACAACCACGAATCACGTAAAAACCCACAGAAAACACTCAACTAAAAACAATACTTAGTAGAAGTATTCAAACAAATGAAAGTAGGTTTGAACTTGTTATCCAGTCGTAGATACCTGTCGCTTGGATGTCGATCGCGTTATTTGTCGCGCAATTCCCATAAGCGGCGCGATTTTCAAAGACAATGAGGAACCGAAAAATATTAGAATAAATCAAATTGACTTGGAGGAACTTTTTATCATACTTTAATAATGATTTTAAATAGGTACTATGTTTACCAGGAATATATTTTTTTAAATAAACCAGGGCAGGTAATAAAAACCTATAATATCACCAACATTTCTATAGTATCGGTCCCGTGAGGAGTCTGAAGATGCTAACATATGTCGATAAGCTTTTGAGAACGATTTTGATTTATCCAAATGCACATTTTGACACCTATGTCAAAACAATTTAAAAAAAAAGAATTTTTCGTTCCGCCCTAATGTAGAGTATTTATAATATATTGATTGATTCATCTAAAAGCAGTGTTTAATTTATTAACAATTATTTTCAAGATGTTTCACAAGGTACCTACCACAAGTTCAGTTGAGTATAATGATGTTTATACTAAAAGTAATTAATACTTTTAATATTACTTTCATTTCATTGTTTTATTTGCTCATACGACATGATCTATTTACGAAACACAGTTCGATTTTTGTAGTTCTCCCTCACTTCATATTATATGTAGCTTTTATTTTCTTTTCCCATACAGGCCGCTTGTAAACGTACAAATGTAAAATGTGATTCTGTTTGCCTGAAAACATGACACAGTTCCTTGCTCTGACGGATATTAATGCTAGTTACGTGCTTTTAAAGCGGTTTTGTGAGGGTCTGCAAAGAAAAATGGTAAAGTGCGAAAGTAATAGGGCCAGATGCAGTTGTTAGTTATTATATTAGAAACACATTGGACTTCCGGCCTACATCTTACTTCGCCGTATAGTTGGATTGGTGTGCCAACATATGCGGCTTCTTGCAATGTGATATTATTTAAGTTTGGCTATAACTTTTGCCTTTATTTCTTGCTTCGGGAAAGAAGCAGAGTGTAAATTTTCGTCGAATTCTGGGTTGATTTAGTTTTCGTAAACTAAATAAAATATTTGTATTACACAGGCATTCTAGAATATAATAACAAGCTAACCATTATACTCTTCGCCGATTTACTACACTTGTTATATAATTGTTGCACATTCTATAGGATACTCTTTGCAGTTTTTTTTGTAAATGGTATTAGTTATTTAGGTATTTTTTATTTAATTACAAAACAAAAATTACAAAAAATTACAAAACAAAAATTTTTTTTCTCATTTCAAAAATTAATAACTTTTTTATTTATTGATCGATTCTGTTTAGAGAAATATTTTGCAGCCAGTTAAAAATTCGGGAATATATACCGGGTGAGTCACGAATTGCGCTCGCCCCGATATTTCCTAAAATATTTGGAATAGAAAATGGAAATTTGGAGGCCTTATTACACGACTAAAATGCCATCTTTTCAATAAGAAATCAAGTTTGGTGCACATCCGGTTTGACCTGAAATGCCCACAACTTTCGATTTTTAAATGGAACACCCTATGTATTTTTACATTTTTTGGAATCTAGAGGAAATTTTGAATACAATACATCCATTTTGGTCACTTTTTGATAAACATTGAAAATTTGATTAAAAAATCTATTTCTGAATCCAGAGTGCTGTGGTGCCCAAAATATATTTTAGTTTGTGTGCTACGTTACTATAAAAATAAAAAGAGCAATATGATTGCATTACTTAATTCTCTAGAGGCGTTTAAAATTTTTAAATGTGATTTTTACCTACTAACTCGGTTTTTTTAAATGGGAATTTAATCGTTCACCAAAATTTTTAAATACCTCATTTTCATACGAATCTAATGATACCAAAATTTTGAAAATCCGCTTAGAAGTATTTGAGATTTCAGCCAAAATACAATGCAACCAAGTTTTTAGAAACATGCGGCTAATAGATAATAGATTAGAGGGCTTTGGAAACTAAAATGGCACATTTCTGTGTAAATCTGGTAACCTAATAACATTGGAAAAATCATAGTAGCCACTGAATGTAATAAAACAATATCAGCTGTCGGACAGACTCGTGTAGTTATAGGCAATCTTGAGCTATCAAACATTTAATAATTGTGAGCGCAAAGAACGTTACAATTAAGTTTAGCATAGGTATGTGGAGGTAAACACAATTACATCCACAAGAACATTTGCAATAGAATGCGACATCAGTTCGGTTTTCAGAGTTTTATTTAAATGAACATAAATATCGGGCCTATAAATAAATAAAAATAAATTCCGTTTGAACAATTAAACTTAAACTAGGTAACAGTAGGTATCTTTAAAATAATTAATATAATTAAACCATAAATTGACATTTATAGATATTGTTCAAAATGTCTACCATTTTTTTCTATACACAATTCGGCTCTGCGTACAGTTGCTTAAATGGCTCTACGCAATTCAGCCGGCGTTATTTCAATAAGAGCCCGTAGAGCTTTATTTTGTAGCTCTTCACGGGTATTTGAAGAAGTTTTATAAACTTTATTTTTGAGAGTGCCCCATACATAATAGTCGAGGGGTGTTAAGTCAGGTGGCCTAGGAGGCCACCTGATATGACCTTGATTTGCGATAAGGCGTTCACCATGCAAATTGTTTAAATATTCCATCACTCTTCTGGAATTATGTGGGGGAGCACCATCTTGTTGGAAAAACAGATTTTGTAAATAGGCAAGAGGAAGTAAGTCAAGAAATTCTGCTGTCTGGTTTTGTAAAAAGAATAAATATCGTTCGCCAGTAAGTGTTCCATCAAAAAATATGGGTCCAATTATTCGATCTCCAAGTACTCCAAGCCAACAGTTAAACCCAAATCTTTCCTGAATATTCCCCCGCCCTACCAACCTCGGATTTTCTTGAGCCCAGTACCTAGTATTAATTCTGTTAAACATACCTTGGTTCGTAAATCTACTTTCATCTGAATATAAAATATGAAAAGGAAAACCTGGGTTTTGTTGTACTGCATTTAAGAACCAGTTGCAATATACTAGCCTCCTGTCGTTAACATCTCCATAAAGATGTTGGTGTATTTGGTATTTATAAGACCGAAACTTATGTTTCTTTAAAATTCTGCAAACCGAAGACTGACTAATGTCGCATTCCATTGACAATTCCCTTGTTGATGTTGTTGGGTGTACCATCTCAAATCCTAATACATCAATTTCTTTGTCCTCACTTAACAATAAATGTTTGATGGTCATCTTGTTGATTGGTTTCTTAATTCTTGTTCCACTCTGGCAAACAAGTGTCTGCTTGGATGACGTCTGTTGGGATATCAGCTGCAGTTGAATTTTTGAGACGCTCTCCATATATCAGTAACATATTGACCTTTTCATTTCTACTAAAATTATTATTTTTCTTTAATTTTTACTCAAAGAGATTTCCGCAACGCTTTATTTTGTATCTGTCTGACAGCTGATATTGTTTTATTACATTCAATGGCGACTATGATTTTTCCAATGTTATTAGGTTACCAGATTTACACAGAAATGTGCCATTTTAGTTTCCAAAGCCCACTAATCTATTATCTATTAGCCGCATGTTTCTAAAAGCTTGGTTGCATTGTATTTTGGCTGAAATCTCAAATATTTCTGAGCGGATTTTCAAAATTTTGGTATCATTAGATTCGTATGAAAATGAGGTATTTAAAAATGTTGGTGAACGATTAAATTCCCATTTAAAAAAACCGAGTTAGTGGGTAAAAATCACATTTAAAAATTTCAAACGCCTCTAGAGAATTAAGTAATGCAATCATATTGCTCCTTTTATTTTTATAGTAACGTAGCACACAAACTAAAATATATTTTGGGCGTCACAGCACTCTGGTTTCAGAAATAGATTTAGTAACATTTTTAATGTTTAACAAAAAGTGACCAAAATGGACGTATTGTATTCAAAATTTCTTCTAGATTCCAAAAATGTTAAAATATATAGGGTGTTCCATTTAAAAATCGAAAGTTGTGGGCATTTCCGGTCAAACCTGATGTGCACCAAACTTGATTTTTTATTGAAAAGATGGCATTTTAATCGTGTAATAAGGCCTCCAAATTTCAATTTTCTATTCCATATATTTCAGGAAATGTCGGGGCGAGCGCAATTCGTGACTCACCCGGTATTTTAGAATAAATTCTAACAAACTTAAAGCTTCTTTCACAAAATTAAAGTATCAACGACTTTAATTTTGTGTATAATACTGATATTTCTGTAGCAGAAGGCTAGGCAAATGTGAAATCGATGTATCGTGAAACTTATCCTAAGCTACTAGCTATTAGAAATATGCCAAAAAAAAACCGTACTGTGTAGGAGAAATCGAAAACTCTGTGTTTAATAAAATACAGAACAATCTCGAAGACTTTGGCAACGTTCAATGATATTGTATTATGAGGATAATTACTTGCCAAGTTTTTACATGAGCTTTTTAAAATGAGGACATACCTATTCCCTCTTTCCATAAGTATGCTATTAAAAGTACTTGTCTTGAGTAGGTATAATGCTTTTAACGATTAATGGCGATACTAACATTGACACAATTCTTAATAAAGATATCTAGGGATTCCATCAATGCTTTGAGATATTTTAGATTTATTCATTGCTTGTAACACAGACATATAATATTTACAAAATTATTAGCCATTAAAATTAGACAAGTGTAAACCCATTTGAAGTACGGAGTAAATTAAACAAATGTAAGATCTATATGACTATTAAAATTGATTTGGCAATACTATTTGAAACATATATTTTTTTAGAGGTCCATAAGTTATAACAACTGTCTAAAATTGTTATTTAACGAACCTTATAACGAAAAACCATACCAATTAAGTTCATGAATCTAACAAATAATTATTTTATCGTTCGTTTTCATCGAAGAAAAAACAATTAAATTATTTTCAAAAGTTTGGTGTTATATTATTGGATAGTCTAGTTGCTTGTGGTGAACACATATAATTGCGGAAATGTTCTAATAAGGCGATAACTAAGGCAGTGGCGTAACAAAATAGGCATTTCCAAAAGAAGCTATAACACAAAATAATTAGATGTCAAAATTATACTTCTTGTCAGGTTATTGATTGATTGTAGTATTGTTGAACATTCTATAGTAGTCTTTGCAGTTTTTTGAAAGTAAGTAAATTTTTTGAGGATAATTTCTATACCTTTAATCCTATCGTGAATGGCAAAATATTCCTTAATATGCTATGTTGCATTTTATATTTACTGATCGGTATTTTAAAAGAAATAAGATTCTTCCTCTAGCTAAGGCTAACTTATTAAAAAAATTTCAATACAATGTGTCTTTTCTGTCTCGAATTAACGTAATTACAGAAGGTCAGGTCGACCGATGGATAAATGTACCATTAGACAATAGGCTACACGGCAGGGATGGAAAAAATGCTAAAATATTAATTTTTGGTCCATAGGCGAGATTATTGTTGGAATACCTTAGTTTTATAATAAGCAATTTGTGAGTAAAATAGGCCCCTTTTCTATATTTCTTTAAATATCTCCGTTCCTGTTAACTTTTAGTATAACCTCTTCAGACACCACGTACACATATGTGTACAAATTGAATAAAAGTTTAAATTTAGCGTGCTAATTGTCTGTATACACGCAGTTGTGCGTAGTATTAAGAAAAATAGATTAGTTACAATCCATACCCCGATGAGAACACGTGAACATTGATTGTTTTGAACAAGATTGAAAAATGGCGACAAGACGAGGTAAATCTATTTATATATTTTATTACAAAACCCATCCAGTGAATTTGATTTATTTATTACTTATTTAAAAGATGTTTCTAAATAATTGAACAGGTATTTTTTTTCCAAGGTTTCATTATTTTGAAGATTTTTACTGATAAACAAATTTGTTCACAAATGTGGATGGTAGGTCTAAGAACCTAACCCTGTGATATTTTATTTGTGCACATTTGTGTACGATCGGTCTCAAAGACAAAAGACAGTGATTATTTAATTTTCCACTACAGGTGGCAAAAATTATTTAAGGGAACAACAACTCAAAGAAATCCTAAATAATAGTGATTTTTATGAAATAGATAGTGACGGAGACTATAAAGCAAGTTTACCTGGACGTTCTGATACTGACATTACAGATAATGAAATAGTGGAAAGCGAACCAAATGTAATGCCTGTAAATGAGGAAAACGAAGGAGCACTTGAAACAGAGGATGAACTAGAATCAGTAGAATCCAGCAGTGGGAGAATAAGTGGCCTGTCGCTTCATAGCTCAGTACTACGCTTAACTACAAATACGACGAGTGGTCGATCTCGTGGAAGACTTAGAGGTAGAGGTAGAAGAGGTAGAGGTGGAGACAGAGGAAGAGGTGGAGACAGAGAAAGAGGTGGAGGTAGAAGAAGAGATGGAGGAACTTTAGAAAACCGACCAATGGAGCAAAACGTTTTTGAATAAAAAGACAACTCAAATGTGTTATTTCATGATCCCCAGTTAAACTATCCAATAAGATGATATTGCCATTGAAACCTAATGACCACATATGTGCACATTTATTTTTGAAAAACGTAATAGCAAGCAAAATTACAAAAAATTCTATATATCCTCTTTACTAAGAGCCTATACAACTTAAAAAGTTCTAAAGATTTTAATTTCTAAAAAGACCGTACTCTCGGGTCTGAAGAGGATAACATATACATTAGGAAAAATGTTCTTTATGAAAATCTCTAAGAAATGAGCACAGATAGAGGTCGCTAGGTGCAATTGTTAACTTGCAAATGGCTTCCAATGCTCTCAAATCACGTTATTTTCACTATATCTTTACTCGAACACAACTCCACATAGAGGGCTAAAAATGAAGATCATGTCTATATTATCCCAATAATGTACAAAAAATTTGAGCAAGATCGGTTTATTACTTTTTGATGAATTAACAATCTATTTTTTGTTAATCCTTAATTAACAATTGTGCCATTTTGTTGTAAAATCCAGTTATTGGGTAACCCATTTATAAAATTTAAAATTTAAAAAACTATTGAAAAATGACGTCCCGTTGGAATTTTTGAAAAATCGCAATTTTGGCCGATTTTATGAGGTTTTACACTTGAACTTTATGCGCGACATAAATAGACAAATATCTTGTTATATTTTAACTTTAGAGAATCCGCTCTTGCATATCTAAAAAGCTGCTATCTTTTACAAGTTAAAAAAAAGTTTGTCTTAGCACGCGCAGAAGACGAGATATTTTTTTCAAAAAATTCGTGAGGGCGTAGAAAACCTGAACCTAAAACCTAAAATCGGCGAAAATTGCGATTTTTCAAAAGTTTCAACGGGATCTCATTTTACAATAGTTCTTTAAATTTTCTAAATGAGTTTCCAATTATAAATGAATTTTACAAAAAATGGCACAATTGTTAATTAAGGTTTTGAAAAAAACATCTTGCTGAAATTTTTATACATTATCTTGACAACATAGACACCATTCCTCTATCTGCAGATGTTTTCGAGTAAGGAAATAGTGAAAATAACGTGTTTTGAAAGCTTTGGAAGACTTTTGCAAGTTAACAATTGCACCTAGCCATCTTTATCGGTGCTTATTTTTTAGACAATTTCATAACGAACAATTTTCCTAATGCATATATATACTAAAAGTTAACAGGAACGGAAGTATTTAAAGAAGTATAGAAAGAGTTCCTGTTTTACTCACTAATTGTTAATTATAAAATCAAACGGTTTACTAATTTGTAACCAAATTTATGATTTTCAACTACACCCCAAAATGAAGCAATTCCAATAATAATCTCGTCTATGGGCCAAGCATCCTATCAGAATCTAGCCTACAAGCAAATGGACTGACAGGCAGGCAGACAAGTGGACGGATGTACAAAGGTTTAGAACATTTTTCAGCATTCAGCATGGCTAGTAGATATTAAAATGTGTTCCCTACGAGTGATATTTACCAAGACCAGTGTCTGTGAAATTCTATAATTTCTTAATTTATCCCCAGTTTCTTCGAAACAGTTCTTTAATATAAAATTCTTGTTGGTTGTCTGTTAGAGGACCTTTATTGTCATTTTCTTCTTTCTTCGATAATTTTGGGGATACGAGAAATCTGAACGTGGAATGTTTTACATATCTAAGTCATCTAAAGTAGTAGAAAGTATAGATTCAGTAGTTCAGTAAAAGTTTCGTATACAGGGCCGTCGAGAAAAAATCGGGGTCCGGGGGGCTAGTAACATACAACTCCCACCAATTTTCGATATCAAATTTCGAAGAGCGGAGGGTGGCATTCTTAATAATAAGCTATTTATCTCAATAAAAATTTCGAAGAGCAGGGGGGTGATTTTCATTAGGATTGAATATACGCCTTAATAGAAATTTTTAAGAGCGGGGAGGTGATATTCCTTAGGATTAAATATTTGACTCAGATATTCCTTAAAATTAAATATTTACCTGGATGCAAATTTTGAAGAGCGGGGGGGTAATATTTCTTCGCATTAAATATTTCCTCAGTCGAAATTCCCAATCTCATACTTATCTCATTATAAACAATACAAGTCATTTAGAACTCGTTATTATCTACATCACACTAATCATTTAAAACTATGCCTCTCTCATTGCGCCCAATGCAAATGCTTCTCTAACTTACAGTAAAATCCGGGCCCCCTCAAAAACCTCCGGGCACGGGGGGGAACACCCACCCCCACCCCTCTCGTCAGGCCTGTTCGTATATGTTTAATAGTTGCAGAGTCGTGGCTATATTAACAATAAATCGATATGTTTTCAAGTATTCAAAACTTACCATGTAGGATATACAAGTTGCATCACTGTGTTTATAATGTATGTAATATGACAAATCTCAAACATGCACAAAGGCTTTTAACAAATTAATTTGTACTTCAAAACGAACGTGAAACATTAAGATATGTTTTGCAATTTTAATTTATAATTACAATTTTTTTATTAATAGTAAAGTTTTCTTTACTGCCGTATGATATTTAACATTCATAGGTACTAATTAAAAAATATATAGAGCTTTATGGTCCAAATCTGCATTTTCTTAATTTGATCATTTAATTCCATTTTCGGTTATTTTCAACATAAAAAGTTTACGAGCCGTTTATAGTTTTATGTTCAGTGAATATTTCTCAGTAATTATTTTGACAAGAATTCCTATTCATGTAGCATGTTTATTGCATTTACAGTCTAAAAATGATGCAGTTGAACTTAACCGACTGTGAATACCTATTTGATTAAAATTGAAATGAATGTGGCACAAATTACGTATACGTAGTGTCACTGAGATTGGGTACACGGCCAATAATGTTTTATTTTTGTTGTTAACATGGCTGTTTACAATCGACAGCTTTCAGTCACTTCGTAATAGTTTTATTAAAAATCCTTTGATACCATAAAGTTCATTCAAAGTTGAGGGACACACTCTATATTGCATTAGATATCTTGCATATCTTCACTTCAAAAAATCTAAGTAAAATTTTGCTCTAAAATTATAATAAACCATGGATGATAATATAAAACATCAGTTTACCACCTCTGCAGTTCACTATGTATGACGGATTTCGTCCGATTTTAGTAAGAAGTATTCTACAAAATACGATATTTCACATGTATGTTATAAATTTTAAACAAAAACAGAAGTTTTTATTGGCAACATCCGGCTGCAACTTTTTATTCACTTTATTCGTAATGGTCCTACCAAAAATACGTTAATAATATTTTAAAGAAAATTGTCATGCCACCTAATCTATGTAATATTCGCTCTAACCTATGATAGATACGCTATATATTTTAATATTTTTCACATCTTCGTATTTTGTGATCTTATTAAAAATCTTAATAACCTTTTGCTGTAGAATTATCATAAAATACATTTTACATAAAATACAACAGTTTACACACCTGTACTGCCGTGCTTAGCGAAAACGCAGTATCTACAAAAATTTCAACAAAGAGATTTTAGCATATACTGGCTCAAAATTCAGTTTTCCATCTATAGAACTTAACAAAAATGCTGTATGTACCACCAAAACCATAGATACAAAGATTGTTACTGTGTCATATGCAACGATAATGTAGGTTTATGGACCTTGGAAATTCAACATCACATGCTACTTATAAAAAATGTTAGATGATACATTTATCCAAAACATGCATGAGTTACTGGATTCGTACTAAGCACGCGTCACATTTTTGTGCCAAAACCGTGTAAGTTGCTACGGCTGCTAATAGAAAGAAAAAGCTGTTTTTCTCCATTATTACTTTTCTGTAGATGCTGCGTTTTTGCTAATCACGGCAGTGTAGTGATCACCCTGGGTATAGCTCAATTTCAAAAGGGAGTGTCCTGCCAAGCTATATTATATATGTTCCAATTTTCTAATAAAGAGACACTGACAAAAATAAGTGTGTTTACACCAACCAACGCAGAGGTGGGAAATATAGGGATGGCAGTATGTTTTTGAAACCTTTTAATGAATATCTCTGTAAATATTATGTTTCAAAAAATAGTGTAGTGTTTGTGGGTAAAAAAGTATCTTTAATTTGTTTTCCCTTTTTTTTTCTACGATAAAATATCACGTAGATTTTATTAGATGACGAATATTTTACTATAAACATGATATTTTTAACTTTTTGAAAAAAGTTGCAGTTATTTGAAAACAACTTGACAAATATTCTTTTATAAAAATAGATTAGGTACTCTTTACTTTTGGCAGGGTAACAAAGTATATTACCCTTAAACTGATAGACTGATAGACTGTTGAACACTGACTTTATTGAGCGTTTCTAAAACAAAAATATAGAATGTCAGTTTAGTCATCCTAAAAATAAAACTCCAAAACCTAGTTTTTGGATGATTTCTTGTCAATAAATACGCATTTTATGAAAGAATCTTATCAGGTAAGAACGTTTTCTAAATTATTATGTATTTAATCTTTATTACATTAAAAATTATAGAAGTTATAGGCGTTTGAAAAGTAAATTTAATTGACCAATATTGTAAACAATTATTATTTTTAAACAACTACTCTTAAAATTATTATTTACTCATTAATGTTTAAGATATTATTTCGTTCAAATTGACTTTCTTGTTTAAAATTTAGGTATTATCTAAGCTTTCTCGCGATTTTCCATCTTCCCCTCACCACCCCCACTCCATTATTAAAAAGGTTGATAAAATTAAATTGAAATATTTGATAAAACAATATTGAGATTGAGATGTTTACTTGGGTACATGTATGTACTATAATCACATGTGTAATTAGATTATATTTTGAGATGATACATCCCCCCCGGTAAGTAGAGGAGAACAGGGAAAATGTTTACTCATTTTCCCTGTTCATCTACTGCAAGCTTATGAGAGTACAAAACTTGGGATTTGGTGTATATACTAGCAGCCAAGGCCTCAGATTTCTTTCTAATATTTTTCAACTCCCCACCACCTTCACATCATTATTAAAGGAGTTGATAAAATAAAATTGAGACATTCACTTGAAAATTGATACACATATGTTTTTTAAGATGATTCCGTTGAAGGGGTGGGGGTGGCTTGTAAATTGAGGAAAATAAGTAGAGCAAGGTAATGAAACTCTAGAAACTTCATTTTTGGCGTATAGGTATGCTAGACATCAATGCCTCAAATATTTTTATGACATCTACTACAAATATTAAAATTTTATTACGAATTATTGCCACATACTAGAATGCAAACAGAGTCAAAATGTTTTCCTTTAAAGTGTCAATTTTAATTGAAGGAATAAAAGATAAAAATTAATTACTGTTTTATTAGCTATCTACAAAAAAATATTTACATATCCTGAAAAGACTTCTTTATTTCTTTCACTACCAACTTTCTGACAGTGAATGAATCACTTTTCTTTTATATTAAGTAAAGGTACATTATTACTTATACGACTACAGTTTTGGCAAGTTATATGTTAATGTTAACATAATACTTGCACTAAATTTTTAACTATGTTGTCTGTATTATTATAGATTAAATCAAGTAGGTGAAACAAATTCAAGCTTTTTTATAACGAAAATATTAATAAAAATATATTCATATTTACACAGTATTTAAAACAAAATACATTGTTCATTTATTTCACATCATAGTTTAGTCTTCTTCAAGTTGGTGTATCACTTTCTTCCAATTTTGTAATTTTTATTTTATACTTGCTGTTGAAACAGGATAATAGTTACATTAAAGGCAAAAATAATAAAATCAACTACACCACTGACGCTAGAAGCGAAAAGCTAAATGTGATTGCGACATATGGTATGGCCGCTGCCGGTAAAACGCAATGCAGTTCCTAATGCTTGACTGCTGTATCGAATTACTTCCCTCAGTCGACCCCTTGCAACCCCGATGCTGCAATTTCTTTTACCTACACAGCCATATGACCTTCTTAGGACATACTTGCGAGGCTTTTAGTTTTTGACCTTCGACACCCTCTACCCGCCCACCAAAACTGGCTTCTTGTTGTTACTTTACTCTTCGTCTTATACATACATCTGTTCGTGGCAAATTGAAGTTTTGTCCTCATACCGTATTGTACATTTTTTGTGTATATAAGTGAAAGCCAATTATTATTGCTCGTAGGCAAACTTCCGTACCCTTTTACAATCGCAAAGTTAGAGAAAAGGGAAACAGTATAAATAAATGAAAAAGGTTGTAAACATAATAGGCAATATTTTTGCTTTGAGCATCAATTCGTCTTCTTGCTTTTGTTTTTAAATGCTATTCTTTGTATTTATACCTACATACTGGTACCTACGAATATAACACAATTTTGATTTTAAACAAGCATTATCTAAGTAATTAGTTTTTATTTGTAAATATTTATGACTTCTACGGACGATATTAGGTTATTCCGAATTTTATGATTTTTCTATTATTTGAATACACATTTCGAAAATGAATTTGGACATCAATTTATAATAATGATGGGGTTGTATCGACCAAGTTTAAATCAAAATCAGCATGATCAAACATCAAAATCCATAGTTAAAATTGTTACAACAAACGTAACTCTGGATTTTAGTTTTTAATCGAGTTGGTTAGCCTTAGCCGATATAATCTGTTAATACCTTCCTAGGGAAGTAAAATATTGTAATAAAAGTGCCCCGTAAAACATTACAAAGTTTCTTGATGTACATTGTACATGGTGCTCAGTTTAATAGATCCACTAATATCCGATTTAAATTTATTTAGCCCCCCACTTTAACCGTGAATATCTCGAAAACGAAGGAGCTGAAAAAAGTAATAAAAGTATATGTTCAGGAAATTATTTTAATGTTTCAAAAAGTTTTATTAAAACTCTACACGTATTTCGGCTTATTAGGCCTTTATCAAGAGTACAAGATTGTACTCTTGATAAAGGCCTAATAAGCCGAAACACGTGTAGAGTGAAACATATTCTTTATAGGATTTTGCAAACAGTGGAAAGAAAAGCTATCTATGATAACTAAAGGAAAAAACTATATATAAAAATATTAATGAAGTCTTTGCATTCTTTCGATAACCTGACTTCTGGTTATGCTAACAAGTAAACATTTTTTTTTTATTTGCCATTCTCATTTTAACACTACCATCCAACCTAGTCCCCTACGGCTAAGCAGGCTAAACTAGTATCTACATGATCCCCTACGATATGTAAATTCAGTTAAAAATGAGAGCAAAGGCCTGAAATTAATTTATTTACGTACCTTGTCTTTAAATTTTTTTCATTCTAATGAATTACATTTTCATAAAATCTCATTCAGTTTCTTGGAAATGCTTAGCCTTTGAAACGTTTTTCGTCCTTATTGTGGACTCATCCGAAAAGCCTAAAGCCACTCATAACGATGTTCCATGCAAAACTAAGACAATATCCATGAATAAAATAATTATAATTGACATTGACTGATAAAAAACAACAGATCTTCACCTATCTATTGGCTAACTAGTATTGGAGCCTATATACTCTATGCATGTTTAAAAGTAAATTATTTATTATTTGTTTGCTTATAGTAATAGATCTGTTGTTTTTTATCAGTCAATGTCAATTATAATTATTTTATTCATGGATATTGTCTTAGTTTTGCATGGAACATCGTTATGAGTGGCTTTAGGCTTTTCTGATGAGTCCACAATAAGGACGAAAAACGTTTCAAAGGCTAAGCATTTCCAAGAAACTGAATGAGATTTTATGAAAATGTAATTCACTAGAATGAAAAAAATTTAAAGACAAGGTACGTAAATAAATTAATTTCAGGCCTTTGCTCTCATTTTTAACTGAATTTACATATCGTAGGGGATCATGTAGATACTAGTTTAGCCTGCTTAGCCGTAGGGGACTAGGTTGGATGCTAGTGTTAAAATGAGAATGGCAAATAAAAAAAAAAATGTTTACTTGTTAGCATAACCAGAAGTCAGGTTATCGAAAGAATGCAAAGATTTCATTAATATTTTTATATATAGCTTTTTCCTTTAGTTCTCATAGATAGCTTTTCTTTCCACTGTTTGCAAAATCCTATAAAGAATATGTTTCATTACTATAAGCAAACAAATAATAAATAATTTACTTTTAAACGTGTAGAGTTTTAATAAAACTTTTTGAAACATTAAAAAGCATAATTTCCTGTATATTTAAATTATTGAAGAATGTTTCACAAGGAACCAATCGTAGAATCAACCCAATGTATATGTTCATGTGAATTGTGCATCACTCATTGAAATTTTAAGAATTTAGGTTAAAACGTTATGAAAATTATTTAATTTACACCACAAAATGCACCCGTTTTTAACGATATTCTCGTCACATTAAACTTTAGTGGCCATATCTTCTCCAAAACCACTTATTATTTTTGTGTAAAACTTTGGTATGGCATGAACGAATACTTTTTTATGATTCAATTTTTTAAAACATTTTTGTCCAAACTTCTCGTTATTATTTACAAAAATGTGCCACCATATCTGTTCAGTTATCTTAGGAGACGGACGAGAATTCTTTATCGGATATTCAGCTCTAATCAAATAAACAGTTATTTTGAAAAAAAAAATAGAAAATATCAATCGTTAATTAGTTATAGCATTTGAAATAAATAGAGAAAGACATTATTCGATCCCAAGAGGTGAGGTGCTTGCTTACTGCTTAGACGTTCTGTCGACCTCACCATCTTATCTGCATGTTTATAGATTACGTAATCAACCATTTTATCAGAAATCTATTAGATACCTTGACAAATAACCGAATAAATATGAGGTCACGTTTTTGAGAATAACTGCAAAATTTTAGAATAAGAAATTAGGAAAAAATATCTTTGTATAAAAAATGCAGGAGATTTTTCAATATAACTTAGCAGAACTTCAAAACTGTCCAATGTACATTGTTCAAATTTAAGTGAATGATTTGCAATAGACGCATAATGAACACATAATTTTTTCAATTTTTTTCGTTCCTACGTTTTCGAGATAGTCGCGGTTAAAGTGAGGGGTCAATGCATTTGAATCGTATATTAATTAAATTAATCATCGGCTGCTACATTTAATTCACGCAACTTTAATTTCACGATGGATTTCAGTTTCTGTTAACAATTTTTTATAGAATTTAGCATCAGAAAAATTTATCTCTCGAAAATGAAATCTACCTATGACAATAATAATTTCCAATTTTAATCTTAATGAAATTGAGTCCTATTTGTCTGACCGAGAATAATATATCACTCGCAAATATAATTCTTCACGTACTAGTACTACGAACCATGATGTACCCCAGGGATACGCACATACAGCTGTTTAATATTTATGTTAGTAACTTTATTAATTGTATGCTCCCCTGCCCATGGAAATACTTAATATTTTAGGTCAAAATTACAATAATTTGATTCAGAAGTCTAATATATCTCATGATAAGGATAACTTTGGTATGATGAACTGTGAACTGTGATTTTATTAACTTGTTTTAGACAATAATTTAAATTGGGTGATATGTGACATAAACATATTTAATTTTCAAAAATCTAACCTAGCTTTTTGTGGCCCAAAGACCAATTCAAAAGTTTTTGTTTGTTTTATACTTAAGGCATAATCTCTTGCCAGTCAGTAACACCGAAAATATCATTATTAATGGCATTCAATGCTGCAGCAGTTACATGAGCGTATGTGCATTTTGCAATTTTCTACAATTTCTCCACGTTAGATAGATAAAGTGTATATAAAAGTGGGCCTATAATGGACTCCTGTGGTACACCTGATGACAGTTTTAAAGGAGCCGTTGTGTTGTCACCTATCTTTACTTTCTCACGTGTGTAACAGCTAGAGACATTATTAATCCTGTTCCTTAGAGCATGGCAGACAAAGAAAGTGATATGAGAAATTCTCTTAGTAGTGCAGACTTCGATAAATAACTCATAATGTATGTTACAATTGGTGCACTTAGTTATGTAGATGAAGTCAGTATCGCGCGTCTGATGGACACGACAAGAATTTTATATTGAATAGGCGTCAGCCGTGCCGTCGCAATGATATCTAGCAAAATCTACTGACAATGGGGATTCTTGTAACTTTTAAGACTCCCCAAAGACAAAAATAAATAAAATATACTTACTGCGATTGCTACAGTCTGCTCTCTCCATCATAATCTGAAGTCTAACGATGCACTTCTGAGGAGATTTTATAAGCTAGCACCTTTTAGAAAAACTTCTTAGAAAATTAAGACCGTCGATGGACGTTGTGAGTAATCGGACTGCTGTACAAACGAGATGGGATCAAAGTCGACCCGTCGAAGCAGTTATCCGATTCACCCCACAGAATCGCACGTCAGTCGTCATTTTAGTGTTAGTGGATCAATAAGAAATCGAATTTAAAATACATTTTCATTTATTGAAATCAATTTCATCAAATACAAAAAATGTAAATACTCAACAGTTATCAGTGTACGTTCCCACTACACGCTATGCGATGCTATGCTGTGCTATGCGATGCGATGCAATGAAAACAAACACACACTTATTAATGCAAATGTTTACACTGCGCGCTTTAAACAGCGGTACGATGCGTCGCTGGTAGTGGTTTTTATATGCGATTGGTTGAAAATCAAACGGGTTTGATTATGCCTTTTAGTATAAACATAAAGGTGATATTTGATAATATTCGTGAAATATCTGCGGATGTCTTCGAAGTTCGTTAAATAAATGGTAAAATTCCCCAGATCTTGATCTGATCCAGATACTTCTTTTTCTGGCTCATTTTTTTTTTAGAAATATTTTTTTATGCACAGTTTTCGTTCAAAAAATATGTATAGCTCATGACCGATCGCAACAAAGCAGAACGTTTTACTGGAACTCGAGCACCGACCACTGTGAATACATCTGGTTTTATATCAAGCGATTAAATAGTAAATCGCATCGCATAGCACAGCATAGCATCGCATAGCGAGCAGTGGGAATGTGCACTTAACTTAAGACAGCTCGTCAACGAGCATCATCCTTGGCAAGGCTTTGCGTCCCGAAGGATTGCACTTCATGCAGCGGTGAGAGTTTAGATAATAATCAACTGTACAAAAAGTTTCAGACTCCCAGTCAATTATGATATCCTATGCAGTTGTGCACCTCTAGGTGCATCAAGGTATAGGTGTTTCCAAAGGAAATTTCTGCAGCCGGAGGAACTACGGGATAAAACCTGGGACAGACTGCTATCCTTTGTGGAGAGCACTAGTGTCTTGTAGGAAATCCCACATGTCGCGAATGCACAATTGGCCGTCAGGCCTGACTGCTCGCGTTTGTAATATAACATATATATAATTGTACGCTGAATCCTATAATATTATCTAGTCACGTGCCAAGAAGTTTTCCGATATTAAAAAAAATCAGATCAAATTATATACCTACCATTAAAGTCTTACATTTCTATTTACCTTTGCAGTTTCCACGTATTCATATGCCATTAAAAATGTATTTAAAATCTGGTGAACGTTTTTCTGACCATCTTTGGACTACCCCAAATGACTTTAGGAGTTTACGTCTTATCTCAACTCGATCGCGTTTTATCAAACGAATCAAATTAGACCAAACCATGATCTGTATAAAACTATTCATTACTTTCATTAACAGTTATGATTCTAACGGAACGTACATCACAAGGCATGTGTAAAAGAAATATTATTTAGACACTCATTATTTAATTAAGTGTGAATACTTCCCAAATAATTATTAGTTAATCATTACCGAAACTATAAATATGACATTTTTATTAGGAGTAAATAATATTTTCTTTCAATTTTATGATGTGATTTATTCAAACTATTATTAATTTAACTATATCCTTTAATTATCAAGAAAATTAAAAGGTAAAAAATTTGCCATATCATTAAATCACTAATAGTGATTTATGCAATACTATTTCCATTTGCTGATCATGTACCGCTATTATATCCACTCATGGACGTGATTCTATATATCTAGTATTCATCTTCATTGCGGTATTTTCTATGAGCTGTTTTTGTTCTTCAAAAAAATGTACATTTTAGTGGTCATAATTCAAAATAAACTAGTTCCAGCGAGTGCTTAAAACAAGTTTAAATTATAGGTACGTTTTTAAATTCATTTGTATGCGAGAGGTTATAATGTATTTTAAATAAATCATTAAGTCGTGTCAATAAATCCGATAGTATTGTTTCATAATTAGTTTTTGTATAAGATATAAATTATTTAGTTTTAATACACCCACGAACAAAATTATCACATCGTTCAAAATTTTCCCTGAAGTTATTTTTTTTTTCTAAATCGTAGACCCAGCGCCAGAGACGAAAGAAAGACAAAATGCGTCAAATTAAGGTATAGTTGACTACATATATTTAATGCACATAAAAAACCTCAAAGTTTTGCCGCTAACGTGTAGATGGACGAGCGGGGCATGTTCTTTTTTGTAGAAAATGTTAAATCATAAATATAATGTATTACTTAATACATAGAACAACATTGTTCTCATTTAACGTTTGTTCTGGCATGACTAAAATAAGACATTAAAGGAAACACACCTGTTTCAATTATATTTTCAAATATTCTGCTATACCTAGTTACCCAACTCCCTTCTACCAAAAATATTTTAGGATGTGATGGTTTACAGCAGGTATGTAAATCCTACCCACGGTAGTGTTGAACTTAATATTGTCAGTGTATCATGGAATATCGAATTCGTTAATGCACTATTTTTAAAAAATGTATCACTCTTCATTTACCAAAGACAATACTTCTAAATTTCTACTGTTATTGTGCACAAAAATTTTAAGTACGGCTCTGTGGGATATCATTCATGCTAAAGAGGCAGAAATTGTGTTAGGTTTTTATGGCTTTTTATACGCATTAAATATGTGTAGTCAACTATAGAAGGCTGCAACTGTTTTAAATGGCTGGGCCCCATGGTTCTAAACGTATAATTAGAACGCTAAATGCCAAACTGAACGTCGTCAATTGTTTAAAAAAATACAACAATAACCCTTATTTTATTCCAATTACAGTAAAGTTTATTAAGAGTGCAAATGAATCATGGAAACATTAAGAAACTTACTTGCAGAAAGAGAAACTGGACTTCGACAGAACACACAAAGAATCTGAGAGGCAAGAGGTCAGGAAAATCAAAAACGGATACAAAATTTAGAAGAGCAAATTTAAAAAATAGGGATTCCTTGAAAATATAAGAACGCGTCAAAATTTTTTTGTTTACATTAAACAATCTGGTTATTATGGTCGCATGATAAATAAAATTCGAAAAATTAAAAGAGAGTGCGAAAGTTTTTTCACGAAATAAAATATGACATATTACATGTAAAAATTAGAGCGACTAGTGTTGACGGACAAAATTTACAGTGATAGTTGCACACTAGACACCGATTTACTACTAATAATGACATTTGCTTGGTACAGTAATCAGAAAAAATGACGTTTCATAGGATTCCATATTAAAGAATGAAATAATGTACATAATAAAATGCCAAATATCGCTTGGTGCACTATAACCCTGTTTTACTAAATAGATTGTTTGTTTAGTACGGTTTCGACTATGCATGTTGATGATGACGGACGTTTCATGTGTTTATAAATTATTTAAAATCGGAAACAAATTCCATAAAATATTGACAGTGCACATTTCTAAGAAACTCTTCCAATTAATGGCTATTTCGTAACCGTTTACTAAGTACCAGAGCATGGATTAATTGGCGAAAATAAATTCGTCGATTTATATTGGATATCACACTTGGCCTAATTTATATTTAAATTAATCCACTCATCAAACGACTTTGATACTTTCAATCCCCGGTATAAAATTTGAATATTTCCGTCGTAACTATGCCAAGAATTTAAATAACAAATAAACACCTAGACGAGACGATCGGCGAATTCGAAGCAGTATTGCACCGAGTCATAGCGGATTGCCTGGCCAAGAGTGTGGCACTCGTAGTTGTTATTAGCTAACTACATCTAGTGGGTGGTGCTTGAGGAAATAGTGGGAACTACTTTGCGATTGCGATATACCTCCTTGTTTATGTTTTATAACATTTAACAAATAAATATATAAATCACGAGAAAATGTTGTTGTTTACAGGAAATGGCAAAATAACGAGGTTATTGGATGTTATTACTAGATTCTTATTGTAATCATTCCTAATATCGTAATATAGTATTTCTAGAAATTAAATTATTTTTATCCGGGAGTGTTTCGAACAAGTCTGTCATCACCTGTCTATGAGATATTGTTGGCACTATCCTTAAAATATATATTAATAATAATTTATTCAACGTACTTATTTCAATTGCCATTCATATTTATGGTGTTTATCAGCGTATCCTCCTAAACTCCAATGGTGGAGTTTAAGAATTAAAAGTAATAAGGACAGTACTGGTCTCAAAATTCTTCTAGAGCTTACACACTTTCAAAATAGTCCGATGTGTGAGATAGTGCTTAATTGTTTAACCTCAATAGTCTCCATTTTTTTTTATTACTGGAAACAGGTTTTTTTTTATCTTTGTGCAATTATTGAAAAATATTATTTTGAATACTGAGCAGATAACTTTCTTATACTCAACATGTAAAATTTAATATGAGGAAACAATAAATTACGTATATACAATACTAGCTGGACAGTGAATATTCAGGACAAATAATAATCAATGTGATAAAAATAATTCAATGAAATGTTTGCCCCACTTACCTTCAATGTGCATTTGTTTAGTGTCCAACTAGTATTGTCGGTAAACTACCTTATAAAGAGGCGCCCGACAGTTTTTTATGTCTGCTACTTCGTTTTACACAAATAACAAGTGACGCTTTCAGTGGTTGTAATAAATCCTACGTAGTCTAATAAGTTGGCATCACATTAAATAATTTTGATGTGGGGGTAGTTTAGGGTAATGAAGATTTTTTTAACATGCCCGCAATTAGTCGACCTGCTAAGTTCAATAATTCATAAGAATCGTTCAGATTGTGATACTAAGATAAAATTTGGTGGACAGGCAGTTCAGAAGGTACTAAGAACAATGGGATATAGTGCCAATCAAAAAAATTTCAAGAATGACAGTTGTGACCTTGAGTCATGAAATGTCTATTTAATACTTTTAATAACATAAACTTTTATCCTTTTTATAAAGTGTTTACAAAAACAAACGGTAAAACTAAAATTTGAAGACATAAAAAAATAAATAAATATACAGTGTGTTCCAAAATCTTAGTCATCAATTTATCGAAAGCCAAAGTGATTCCGAAAATTCTGAGATATATGACTATAAAACATACTCTAAGTGATATTTTAGGTAATTGTCAATTTTATGTGTCCCCTTTTGCATTTGTAGGTAATGACGAGGTCTGAACAGCCTCTGCCAGATTATCAAATTTTGCCCATATTGCCCAAGCTGTTTTTTTTCCTTTGCTAAGAAATGAGGAAGTGGCGTCGCATCCAGTTAGTGCATGAAACATTGGTAGACATACTGACTTTCGTGGCCCTAGTCCCTTGGCAATTTCATGTGCAGGTATGAAAGAAAAGTTCTTGCTAGTGCCAAATGCTACCCATAAATACTTATACTTTTCATGATAAAACCCTACTGCCAACACTAAAACATCAGTGTCAACTCTTCGGATCATTACAGATTCGTGACCCTCCTGAACGGCATGAAACGCATGAAGTAAAATTCTAACATCAACCTCTTCATGGGAACAGGGAGAAATTAACTTTGGATTTCGGTTAGCAGTGGAATACGCCAAGTTTCCAGAAGTTACCATAATCTCTTTTTCGGTGTCAGTCGTTAGTATTTCTGAATTAATATATGAGAATAATTCTTCCTTATTTTTATCCTCCCTCAAGAAGGCTTGCCACTGAGATGGAATAGGTGTTAAAGGGGTTACAACATATCTTGTCCCAGATCCTCGTGCTTGCCGGGTCTGTTGTTTAAGACTGTTCGGTTTGTATACATCCCAAACAATATCAAGTCTTTGGGTATTTTGAAGCTGTCTAAGAATGTAGGGGAAAAAAAACATTTTTATAATACTCTTGAAAGGTACGGCATTTGCAAACTTTCAACATTTGGACGATGACAGGACCATCAAAAATCGAGGCAGTAAATATTGGTGATTCTGTTGTAGGTAATATAAGTTTCTGTTAAGCAAGCAACTAAGGCCGACTTAACACCGTGTCTCATGTAACCATTGTCAGAAAGTGACGGAGGATATAGTTGGTTTTCATGACTGAAAAATGTTTCTAAGTCGCCGTTCCTGTTTTGGCAAGCGACATAAAGCCTACCAAACAGGTGTACGTCATTTTTAAGCGTTTTTACATTATTAGAACTTTTAGAAACTTTTGGAGGTTATGCATTGATTATTATTTTTAATTTATTCATGCGCTAAAAAATCATATATACAGGGTGAACAAACTCAAGTCGGTATTGCTAACTTCTTTATTATTGAAGCTAAGAGGTTACATTTATTAGTAAACTAGTAGTAGTAGTAGTAGTAGTAGTAGTATTTATTCTGCTGATTAACAGAAAAACAATTCATATCGCTTTTCCGATATATTTCAAAAAATGTATTTTTTTTAATGGGACACCCTTTATATTTATACCCTAATCGACTAGAAATTTTTTCTTTATTTCTTTTCTCTTAGTAAAACGTTAATCAGCGGAAAAATACTAATAGTTCACTAATTTAACCGATCTCGTAGCTTCAATAATAAAGAAGTTGGCAATATTGCAGACTTGAGTTTGTTCACCCTGTATAAATATATACATAATGTTTAAGATATATTATTGTTAAGATATCTAACAGATATAATATACATTACCTTCAATCTTTCACACATATCATAACACTAGTTTTTGCTCGTATTATAATAAACCACCTATTTTTTTATTTTTTCAAGGTTGTGACCAAAAAAAAATAAAACAAAACTGGCACTATATCACTATCTATTTGGTGCTAAACATTTTGCCAAATTTCATGTTAGTATCACAAACTAAACGATTGTTGTGGCTATCAACCCGACTAACCATCCAAATGTAATATCACATTACCTAGATTTTTATGGCTTTTATCACTTTTTTACATTTCTCTCAAAAATTTTCCCCTTCAAGGTCACACTATTTTTTTTTACTACTGCATACCAAGAAAATTCTGCTATTAGAAATCGATGAAAAAAATTAGGGGTGTCGCTTGAAATTATAAACTTGGGGTGGCTGGGGGTGAGTTTTGGATCACACCTTTTCTCGTTAAAATGCCCCTCCCTTGATATTCAAGAAAATGCCGTTTACTGCAAAAAAATCTTTAACGGGTCTCTAGTTATTAAGGGTGGCTCGTTTTCAAAGAATCACCCGATATAAGGAAAGTCACTAGTGCATCTCCTCAAGCAGACAATAGTAAAGTCTGTGAAAGACGTACTTTCACAAATTTGACCATCATATCACTGTGATATTAGTCGAGGCCATATACTAACTTCCAGACCTCTCGTAGACGAACCTTCTTCTACAGGGTGTTCTCCACAACGATTCAAAGTTTTACGTTTTCAAACCGTTACAATTCAATTTTTCCAAATGAAACACCCTATATGTTTCTACAAAAAATATTTCAGCAATCACTTATCCACACCCTGATACTCCATAATGTTAATTTTCCTTGATGATTTTTGAAAAATTCAAGTCGAAATATAATAAATAAATAATATACTAAGTCTTTCTCAAGTGGGCATAAAATTTGAAAACCATTCGTAATTATTTAAAACACAAACAGCGTGTTTTGGCATGTAACCTCAGGTTTTGACTGGTTTTAACTAGTAAATTATTTAATTGTAATCTAATCTAAAAATTTATATTACAAAATAGCTCATTCAGATCTAGTAGAAATTGCAGTAGTACGTGGCCAACTGGGAATACCTTTTAAATTAATTGTTAAGGAGGTTGAGGCGTTACAGTCCCAAGCAAAAGTAAGTCGAATTCTAAATCGGAACTTTTCCATAATAAATTATTACAAAAGGTTATAAGTCGATGATACCAATAATTATTGTCGTAAAGGCATAAATAAATCATTTTTTATTATTAATGAATTATTAAAGCATATTTAATTATTTTACTTAATGAACTAACTTTTGGATGTCTTATCCAAACTTATTTAAAAAAATAAATTCATGTAAATATCTGTGTATTTTACAAATTTGTTTCAGCGAATGTTAAAAAAAAAGCGAAGCAGTAAAAATTAAAATTAAATCATTAAATTAAAAAATCTGTTAAAAATCATTAACGAAAAGAGAAATTTGACAGATTACAAATGTTTAATAATTTTTTTTATTTATTAAAAGTCTCCTAATTAAATCGGAAACAATATTAAAATGTGCGTAAGACATCAATGCTTTACATAATTAGTTTTCGGAGCTGTTGACATTATTTGCTATAAATTAAAACGTACCAAAAAATTGATTGAAGGAGCCGTTACTCTGTGGTAGTTAATCATTTTGCACAAATAACTAAATAAAACACACTACTATGTTTTCTACCACTATGTGGCTGGGTTGACATATTTTCCATAAGACTACATGTAAAAGTTTTTTAAGATTTTTAACTTTATGAGTTTCCTAATGACTTTGGATTCTTTACAGAAAATTGTGTCATATAAAAATCTATTAATAAAACTTTATTTCAGATTTTTTTCATTATTTTCGTCTAACCAATTTTCTCAACCTTCTTAAATGAATACTGCACAACATTTGGCATTGGTAACGCGAGACTGCAATTTTCATTCGGTTAATAGTCCTATGTAAAACATGACAGTTTGCTCGACGCTATCAATCAGCCTGTATGACGTACCAAATTTGATCGAAAAATTTTAAGTCTAGACGAAAATATCGTGTTTAATAAGTACTCGCTGAAAGTAACGCCCGGTTGCAACTATCATTCATTTCTTTACGGTCTTATTATACTCTTCACAAATACAAAACGAAGAGTGAGTAGGTATGTTGCACTTGACCGGTACATTTCTAAATCCAGTAATATCGCTCGTAAGGAAAAAAAAAAATCACTGTGTTGATGATCGATTTCCAAACAATTTTCAAAATGTCCGTCCGTTAGTCCGTCCGCCTGTCCGTTCGTCTGTCCGTCTGTCTGTCACGTTTATCGTAAGCACGATAACTTAAGGATGAAAACTTCGATTGCATTGAAGTGTTTATAACGGAGTTAGTAAAAGGTTGAAAAAAATATTAGAGTAGGATATGATCGGAAGGGGTAGAAAACACACCTTTTATCACGGGTTCCATAAGTTGTACAATTAGGTCAAAAATTAAAAAAAAATATGCTTATCTTTTTTGGCTCAAAAAAAGATGTTTTTACTTTGGTGAATTTTTTCGAGAAATGCTTATTTTTCGAGATATGGCGATTCGAAAATTCCTAAAAGTGTGGGAAGGGAAATGTAAAAGTTGAAAAAAAAAATATGAAAAAATTCCGATGAATGTATCATCGAAATACAAGACTTTCTATTATTTGCAAATTTTCTGTAAAGTGCATTTTCACCGAGTTTTTCCTGAAAAATATGAAAAACTACCCCTTTCTTTGAAATTAGGTGTTCAAGTAATTCTCCTGAAAATGTTTTTTATGAAAATTTTCGAAACGTGTAAAGATAAACAAATGATAATTTACACAGGAATTTAACTTTTTATGCTTTTTAAGAAAAAATGACAACTATGTACGAATCATTCAGGAGCGGGTGAAACTGGGGTTGCCTAGGTATAATTTAGCCCCAACTTTATTGTGTGACACTTAAATTAATTTATGAGCAGAACTTAAAAATTTGAAGTTTTCTACACAAAAAAAGTCTCCTGTGTTTTTTCTCTAAAATTATCAGTTTTTGAGTGCATCTTAACTCATCTTTATTTGGTAATAGTTTTTTTTATGAATAATTTTAGCAGAACAGAAAAAACAATGACAGTGAAACAAAATTTGATTACATTATTTTTTATTAGACAACAATGAATTAGATTAAAGTAAGGTAAATTACAAATTACAAGAGTTGTTCAAAGTGCATTCCGCCAGCTTCAACACATTTCTGACATCTGCGCCGTACAGAGTGTGTAGCTTTACGAATGAAATCAGGATTAGCCCGTAAATTTTCACATTCTTCGAGAATTCTTTCTATTAACTCTTCTCTTGTGTTTACAGGGGTTGCGTAGACTTTGTCCTTTAAATAGCCCCAGACAAAAAAATCAACTGGAGTTAAATCCGGCGAACGGGGTAGCACCTAATCGACCGATCCACCATTCAGGATAATTATTGTATACTCACAAACGGTTCTCAGAAGCAAAATGTGCAGGAGCTCCGTCCATTTGAAACCAGCATTCATTTCTTAAATTAAGATGAATATCCTCGAGATATTGAAAAAAATAGTTATTTAAAAAAATCATTAAATAATGGTCCATTTAAACGGGGAGGAAGGATGTGGGGCCAACAAAGAGTCCCTTTTATAACACCACACCATACATTAACGCTAAACTCCTGTTGAAATGCCCTAGAGCGAATTATATGAGGATTCTGATGAGCTCAGATTCTTAAATTATTAAAATTAACCGATCCATTATGGTTAAAGGTAGCGTCATAAGTCCTAATAATTTTACTTCCGAAATCGGGATCTTGTTTCATGGTATTTATAAACCAATTACAAAAATTGATACGCCTTTTGGGATCACCTGGTTGAAGGCTTTGGAGTGGCTGCATTCGAAAAGCTTTTCTGTGGTCTTTATTCAGAATCCGAAAAACTTTGTTTTTGGAAACATGCACAGCTTGCGTACGCAGCTGTTGGACCGCTCTTCTGATACTTAATTTATTATTATTTTTAAATTTGGCCAAAATTATGTTTTTAAATCACCCATTTCGCTGTTCTTCATTTCTTGCACCTCTTTTAAGTTCAACATTTTTAAATTCAAGGTGGGTTCGAATAAAAACATATTTAGATGGTTTCCTTCTATTAGGAAATCTTCTGCGATATTCGCGTACCGCAGCATTCACGTTTCCATTACAATATCCATCAATAAAATGAATATCCGCGTACTCCGCATTAATAAACATTCTTTACTTTTCAATAGAACCCTTTTTCCAAAAGGAAATAGTAAAATTACAGAACAATGAACTACAGAAATCCAAAAAACAACAATGTCATTATTGTTATTCTGGCATTGCATGCTAGATTATTTTCCATTGGTTACAAATATTACAATCACGGCACACTCCTGCATACCAGGAATGCTGATAATAATGGTTACTAATTAATAAAGTTCAGATAAGATTTACTCAAAGACTGATAATTTTAGAGAAAAAACACAACAGACTTTTCTTGTGTAGAAAACTTGTAAGTTCTGCTCATAAATGAATTTAAAAGTGTCACACAAAAGTGTCATAATAAGTTGGGGCTAAATTATACCTAGGCCCCCACAGTTTCACCCGCTCCTGAATGATTTTCGTACATAGTTGTCATTTTTTAAAAGCATTTAAAGTTAAATTCCTGTGTAAATTATCATTTGTTTATCTTTAGACGTTTCGAAAATGTTCATAAAAACATTTTCAGGAGAATTACTTGAACACCCTGTATCTCGGATATTATAATCACTTCCCGACCCATGTTTATAGGAACTTTTTTTCTTATTTTAAAAAGTTGTATTACTCAGTGAAATTTGGCCTATGCAATTCAGGACACCCTGTATATATTTTTAAATATTTTAATTACGTGAGAATAGTGAATTAAATAACATACATATCGTTAAATAAATTGATGTATAATATATAACACATCGACTGACTTAATAAAAAGTTCAATAATACGACATTCGGAAAAACCATATTATTTAAATTCCTATATTGTAATTATTAATTTTAAAATATCTTCTTTATTAATATTATGTCTGCCATCTTTAGGTATATTCCAAATATTATCATTAACTATGGAAGCTTTGTATTACCATTTACAGAAAACATGAAATGTATAAAAGCAACTTAGCCGTCATCTGGTGATCAGATGTTGAACTTGTCGATTTCAAATATCTCTCACACATAAAAGTTGTCTGCGAACAGCGGAAAATCAGAGGCAGAGGCGAGAATTCTATGTGCCTGTAAGTACCACAAGATGGCCCTGTTACAAGTAAATATGATTCTGAGCTCTATTTTAAATTGTATTAGTATTTTATTTCCGTTCTAAAATTATCTCGATTTTATTTATACTTTTTAGTGGTATGGCGCTCAACTACCATAGCAGTAAATACTGTATCTGTATTGTAATAATACGAATTAATAGTGTTATACGATAAATTGACTTCATTAAGGTGACATATTAATCAGGCATCAGACATAACATTATAAATCGCTCTATAAACTTTTGTAGAGTTATAGAAAAAACGAAAACAAATAACTTGTTATAAATCAAACGCAGATTTAATCAGTAAAAGTATAATTGAAACAATTTTTTATTATAAACTGCTAGTACGATTTTGGTGGACTTTATTCAATGCTTTCAAGAGGCCTTACAGTTGGAACTTTTGATTTGTAGTTTCACCCAATAAATCCTGATTTGATTTAAAATTATTTGTTTATTTTTATATAAAAAAAAAATAGAGCCTGGCAATATTGGTGGGTAAAGGATGTTTTTGCGTTTTTCAAATGTGTAAACTCTTTCTATTCCGGGAAGCCTATAGGCTTTGGATTTTGGGTGATTTTACTTCCCTCACATACCGCAGGGAAGTATTGTATTCGAGAAAAAATCACCCTCCGAGCTTTTTCGGATTTTCACATTTCAGATCATGTAGATTTCCAAAATATAGGTTTTTCAATTCCGTCTGTCTGTCTGTCTATTGGTGCATTATCTAAAAAACTACTTGACGGAGAACAGTCAAATTTGGTAGGTAGCTGACGCTACTATCAGCGAAGAAATGGTTAGAATTTCACTGGAAAATATACAGGGTGGGCCGTCTAAAGGAAGTAGATCATGAAAACAAAATTTTTTTTCGCTCAAATATAAAATGTCTACGTTTCATGACATGCTAAACCTATTTCAGAAAAAAAAATCAAAACTGAAAAATTTTTTTACCAGTAGAAAGATGGAAATTTTTTTTTGCTCAATTTTAAAATTTCTACGTTTCAGAAAAAAAATCGGTAAAGTTATTTACACAGAACTTCCCTCGTTATTTGTGACATTGGGAATAATAATCGGAATATAATTATTGGTATTATTACAAAGAAAACCTGATAACTTTTGGTCAAAAAAATATACAGTGTTCATCCAACAGCAAAAGTTCAATATACTAAATAACAGGTGCCAAATATGGAAGGCTTGCGCAAATACCTTTATAAATGTCCACCATGACTCAATTATTTCTTGGGATGCCATTATTCAATAAAAGTATATAATAGCACATGCCAAATATTATTGCCATCTCTCACATTTTCAATCCCACATTCACGTAATGGAGTGGAAGTATAGTGGTGATTAGAATATAGAACAAATTTTCAAAAATGTTTTCTGTCTATTCTAGTGTTAAATTTTTTTCCAAATTGGTGAAAATATGTTGCATTTTTTTTTCCGAAATAGGATTAGAATGTTATGAAACGTGGAAATTTTAAATTTGAGCAAAAACATATTTCGTCTATTCTATAATGGTGATAAATAGATTACTAAAACATGTTTTCATTTTTTTTTTAATTTTTCTAAAACATTTTTAAATTTGTTTTAATAAATTTGGAATGCCATGGAAACGTGGAAATTTTAAATCGGAAAAAAAAAATCCATCTATTTGTGGTAAAATTTTTTCAAACATTTTTAAATTGTTTTTTATTTTTCTTTAAATAGATTTAGAACGCTATGAAACGTGGAAATTTTAAATTTTGAGAAAAAAAAAATTCATCTATTTTGGTGGTAAAAATTTTTTTAAAAATGTTGGTAAAAAATTTTCAAATTTTTTTTTTCCTTTAAATAGGTTTAGAATGCCATGAAACGTGGAAATTTTAAATTTGAACAAAGAAAAATTTTTTTTTTAGTGGTAAAATTTTTTTCAAAAATGATTGAAAAAAATTTTCAAAAAATTTTTTTTTCTGAAATAGGTTTAGCGCGTCATGAAATGTGGAAATTTTAAATTTGAGCAAAAAAAATTTTTTTTCACTATTTATTCCGTTTAGACGGTCCACCCTGTATATTTTTCAGTGAAAATTCTACCAGTTCTTCGCTGACAGTAGGGTTAACTACCTACCAAATTTGACTACTCTCCGTCAATTAGTTTTTTAGTTAATGCACCAACAGACAGACAGACAGACAGACAGACAGACAGACAGACAGACAGACAGACAGACAGACAGACAGACAGACAGACAGACAGACTGACGGAATTGAAAAACCTATATTTTCGGAATCTACGTGTTCTGAAACGTCAGAATCCGAAAAAATCTCGGAGGGTGATTTTTTCTCGAATACAATACTTCCCTTCGGTATGCGAGGGAAGTAAAAAATTCAAAACTTTTCGAAAATTATTTTATCAGCAGAAAGATGGAAAATAAGAAAAGTTTTCATACCATACAACATATGATGTAAAAATTTTTTTTGCTCAAATTTAAAACGTCCATGTTTCATGACATTCTAAACCTATTTCAAAAAAAAATCAACACTTTTTGAAAATTTCTTTACCATTAGATGGGAAATTTTTTTGTTCAAATTTAAAATTTCCACGTTTCATGACATTCTAAATCTATTTCATAAAAAAAAGTTTCAAAAAGAAAAATTTGAAAATTTTGTCAAAGAAATATTTTCTTACTATACAATATATGATGGAAACATTTTTTTTGCTCAAATTTAAAATTTCCACGGTTCATGACATTCTAAATCTATTTCATAAAAAAAAAGTCAAAAAGAAAAATTTGAAAATTTGGTGAAAGAAAAATTTTCTTACTACTAAGTATAGAATATATGATGGAACATTTTTTTTGCCAAAATTTCAAATTTCCACGGTTCATGACATTTTAAACCTATTTCAGAAAAATAAAATATTCAAAACTTTTTGAAAATTTTCTTGCGAGTAGAAACATGGTAAGTTTTTTTGCTCAAATTAAAAATGTCCACGTTTCATCACATTCTAAATCTATTTCACAAAAAAAAAAAAAATTAAAAAGAAAAATGAAAATTTTGTTAAAGAAAAATTCTTTTACTACTGTAGGATCTATACGATGGAAACAATTTTTTTTGCTCAAATTTATAATTTCCATGTTTCTTGACATTCTAAACCCATTTCACAAAAAAATGCTTTTGAAAATTTTGAAACTTTAAAAAAAAATTTTTAACCACTTGGTACTATAGAATAGATTCTGAACAGAATTTTTCTTTCGCCAAAATTTCAAATTTCCACGTTTCATGACATTCTAAGACTATTTCAAAAAAGAAAGAAAAATTGAAATTTCTTTAGCCACTACCATACTTCCACTCCACTACGTGGATATGGAACTGAAAATATGACAGATAGCAATAATATTTGACATATAGTTAACGCACTTGGCAAGGAAGACATCTATTATAGTTTTATGAAAAATATACAGGGTGGTCATCCTAAAAAATAACTCAACCATGTTGGAAATTTGTAAAGGTATTTACGCAAGCCTTCCATATTTGGCACCTTTTATTTAATATTGATTTTGTTATCGGATGATCACTATATTTTTTTGACAAAAAGTTATCAGCTTCTCTTTGTAATAATACCTTCCGATTGATATTCTCATATGTGGTTTCATAATTTATACTTTTTTAGAGTGACCGACCGGTATAAATAAAGAGGGAGGTTCTATGTAAATACCTTTACCGGTTTTTTTCTTTATGTTTATATATAAAAAACATTAAAAGAATAGTGGTTGAAATCTGCGATGCTGATTTTTCATTGGTTGGCGTTCCTTAATAATTACGCACTTCAACAAAAACAAAAGGTGTGGCTATTCTTTTGATCAGAACTTGTCTTATCTCATGTTTTCTGATCTGCTGAAACCGATTCAGATATTAAAAAAAATCTACCGCATTAATTTTTGTCTACCATCCTTTTGTCCCCTAAAAAGTGTAAAATAAAGATCTTGTTCTAAGGTTCTCAAGTATTTTGACGTGCTCAAGCCAATTTTGGACAAACACAATTTTCTGTGTGTCAGTTTCATTCTGCAACTCCCTTTTATCTCCTAGGAATGGCAGAGGGAAACTGAGCCGTTAGAAATGTTTTTACCCAAAATTGCCTTCAGCACGTGGAGATACTTCAGAAAAGTTCAATCAGAACCTAGGATAAGACCTTTTTGAAAGGGGTTGTAGACAAAAACTGATCCAGTAGATTTTTTTCAATATCAGAATAAGTTTCAGCATGTTAAAAAACATAGGATCAGATGGTTTTGATCAACAAAACAGCCCCTTTCCTGTCGGCCTGTGTTATTATTATAAAGCTTTTATCGCTATCTAGGTACTGCCAAGAAGTTTTTTAAAATTGTTTTCTTTCTCAGTTGGTTTTATGTATCTACAGGGTGTTTCATAATAACGAAGAACTTAGCTAACAATTTCGATCCGAAAATAAAGGTGGGTTCATCATATAAAATGTTTGTAAACACTTCTTTGTTTTAGATAATATGCTTGGATTACTATTTAGCTTCCCGAAGCTCTACCAGTTTGAAACACGAATGTTTTATTAATTCTGTAGTAGTATGAAGTGATATGCACAGATACTGTTAGATAAACGAATAATAAGAGGAATAATATGAGAGATTAACCAAAGAATACAGTTCTTAAAGTAGGCATATTTGCATTCTGCAACTTCCGAGTGCAACTTTCAAGTACACAAATAACATCTCTTCGCACACAAGAGACGTAAATAAAATATCATTGAATATTATGGGACATAAGTTACAAGCTATGTTAAGTTAATTATTTTTAGACACATCTCTGGCATAGGATATATAGACTGCCTTGACGACGAGATAGTTTCTTAACTAAATATTAAACTAACCGCCTGTGATGTGGACACATTCTACTTTTTTAATTAGTTACGAATCAAGAAAGACAATTAACCCATATCTGTGATAAATCGATTATTTTCAAGCCATCAAACGTTGAGTGTTGTTGTTTGTTATTTTGGTGAAGTGCTTAGTGAAAGAAGCAAACTGTGATATTTAAAAACGACTGAAAATGATGAGGAAAAAGCACCATCATCCGCATCATCATCACCACCACCCGAAGAAGCTTATTTATATACCATTCTCTAGGAATAGGAGGGTAATTAAATAGTGTAATTGCTGTGGTTGCTTTAACACAGAGTTTTATATTTATTTTCTTTCCCTAACAGTCTCAATAAAATTGTTTTATGGGTTGCATAAAATGTTTGATTAAATTTTGGCAAAACATCGTTGGTACCTATTACGTGTATATTTAGTCATCATTGTCTGTCTTCCCCTTAAAAATCGACTGGACTGGACCTCTAAATGCTTGTGACAAAAGGTTTCGTATAATTTTAGTCAGCGTTATTTTCAAATAATAATTGGGTGTATTGCGGTACATGAAATACAACGACAACGCAAAGTAATTATAATTACACTACATTTTGAGGTTATGGGCATGTAGTACGTAAATAGATAGCACGTGCTCCTACTACTTTGTTTATTTTGAGTTGATCCACATCGCATAGCCATAAAATTTACATTAATCTTACGCACCGTAGTATTTTAAGAATAAGTAACTACTACCAGAACACCAACTCTGAGAAAATAAAACAAAATATAGTTTTGTTATAACTGGGTCTATGCTTAATTAAAATTAGTGACAATTTTTGTCATCGTAGCTAAGTTTATACAGGCATATTCCCCATATCATATCGTAGCTCTTGGTGCCAAATTTTTTTCAGGTATATTTTTTTGCCTTAAAACGGTTCATAACTTTTGTATTATTTAATGATCAACTTTCTTCAAGAACAATAGAGTTCTTCCTCTAACTAATACTAACTTGTCAAAAGGAGACAATCGGACCTCTTTCTTTCGTTACCACACTTACATGAAACGTGACGTAGAGATTTATGTTTATTGGGATTTAAGCTAACACTATACTGTTCGGCGCTCTATTAAACTTCTCTAATGGTTGCTGTACATTATATTGGAGACTCTTTAAAGTTTTTTCTAAATAATGTTATTTGTAGATATTTTTAATTTTATGATTCCAACTTAGTTGGTTAAACAGTGATCAGTATAAAATAATGTAAAAAAAAAGATCTGCAACAACCCATTGAGGCCTCGTACTTACTACCCTTGGATTTCAAGACGAAAGCGTAACTGTAGACCATGACTGTCTTTAAAACCTGTTGATGTCCTAAATATAATGTGTCGAGTCAAAAATAATTTCTCGACATATATTATGTCATTGTGAAATGTATATTATTATATGAGCGATTGCGACAGCTATTATTCACGAAGATGATGTTTGAGCCCACGAGCTGTAAGCGAGTGGCGCAAATCATCTGAGGATCGAATGTAATACTATGCTTTCTCTACACCTATTAAGCAAATAAATTAGACTGAAATTTGATAACATTAATCGGTACCTACTCGTAAGAAGTGCATACGTTGGAAAACGTAAACGATACACTTGGTTGTCACTCACAGCGAGTTGATTATTATCAGCTGCAGCAAAAGTTGATCGCATTCGATTTAAAATATTATTGAATCAGCGAAACAGTGATTTTTGAATTTGTATTTGTGATTGGCCTGATGCAATCAATCATGAATCGATGATTCACTACGGTGAATTATAGGTACGATTTTTCACAAAAAATAATGCAAATAATTGTCATATAATTAAACAGGTGTAGAAAAAAATATAAACTAGTGTGAACATAATATTCCTCGCTGATTTGCTGGATATTTTATATAATTTTTACACGTTCTATGGGATACTCTTCGCAGTTCCTTTGTAAATAATATTAGTTTTAGACAATATTGTTTAATTATAAAAATTAAAAAAAATAGATTTTGTTTCAAATTTAAGTAATTAATAACATTTTTATTTACTAATCGATTTTGTTCAAGAACAATAGGGCTCTTCCTAAAATAAAGTTGAATACAAAAGTTGTAAGGCTGCATCTATTTTTACTTCCACATCCACGTGGTGGATTGGAAGTATAGTAATCGTTACAAGTTTTGAAAATTTTTTTGTTGAAATGGGTTTAGAATGTCATTTAGATTTTAAATTTGAGAGAAAAAAAAATTCTGTCTGTCGGTCTGTCGGTCGGTCTGTCTGTCTGTAACTTTTATTGTCCGCACGCTTTCTATGGAACTGTTTAAGATATTGACTTGAAATTTTGTACACGTATCTATTATAACGAAATCTGGAATAGGATTGTTTTTTTAACATTTCCCGTGAAAGGTTGGGGGCAAATAGGGGTAAATAAGGAAAAATGAGTAAAGCAAACTGGAAAGAGTATAGAAATTTGTGGTGCATATACTAGAAGTAAAGGTCTCAGATTATTATAATATTTTCCATCCCCCCACCACCTCCACTCCATTATTAAAGGGGTTGATAAAATAAAATTGAGATATTCACTTGAAACTTGGTACATAGATGTGTTATAACCACATCTGGAACTAGATTATATTTTAGGATGACTCAGCCCAACAACCATTTTTGGTTTTATAAGTGTAACCGTCCTATTACCGACACCGAGTTGTATACATTCAAGTGATATAATGCAAGACTGGGAAAAGTTTTGTTACTCCTATAAACCGCTTATAACGCTTAAATGGAGAATCATAGAAATAGAAATAGAAATAGAAATGTTTATTTGACCAAGTTACAAAAAAAAAAAATTGTTTTTGGCAAGTCATTACAAAGTGTAAACCTGAAATATAGACAATCTAAACACAAATAACGTTTAAATGTAAAAATAAAAAACAAAAAACAAGTACAACTGAATATTCACAACACAAAACTATAGTTACGTCAATTGTTGATGTAAAAGCTTGTATGAATACAACATCAATGAATAGTGATATATATTACATGTTACATATTACAATTAGAATAATCGCGTACATAGCAAATAAATTACAGAACCAATGATGCCATGTATACAGCGTGAAATGTTTGCTTTACAGTGCTTCTCAAAATGTGGGATAGAGTATACTGACGAGGACAATGGGGTACAAAGAAAAATAAAAGAAATTTAAAGATTACATAATTGAACTCATAAAACAGGTATAAAGTTAACAGGTACCAATATTTAGTCACGCTATACACCTCAAGGTTGCAGAACAGTAAGTAACAGAGACAGATCAGTAACTGCTATATCACTTTTTTATATAACCATTTTCCATAAATATTGGTGATAAAAATATATCCGTTACCACTAAAAAACTTGTTATTAACACCTCTCTCTCTCTCTCTCATTTATAATGTCTCGTCTCTTTCCTAGAGATCCTATACTAACTGACACAAGAATAATGTGGTAATGAAATTAAATGATGTAGGTACCTACATGGGTATAGTTGAAATTTTGCACTGATAAAGGTGCGTGTTACTAAATTTACTTTTTAAATTGGCTTCTGACATCCACAAAGATCAAATGTTGGTGCGTATAAATTATTATTGTAAAATATAACCTTTATACTTCGGAAAAAACTGTAGGCCTCTAAAATATTAAGCAATTAAAACAAAAATGAAATAAAAAAATATATGACAATTTTAGTGACATATTTTTTTAGAAAATAGTACAGAAATATGTTTTGTACATGCAATTATGACTAATTGCACTTCATTTGTTACGAAATTTTGAGTTTTTAATACACATTTTTTAATTTTAAATAATGATTATTCATTGCCGTAAGATGGCTGCCAAACTTATGGCCGATGTTTTATTATCAACAGTTAATGTATTTCAAGAAATGTAATATAACTTTAAGCTTTGTTATAAATATTGGTTACTTTAATATAACTGTTTGAAATATTACATATCTTTAAATTTTATTAGGCAACTCTTGGTAATCTTATAACACCATCAGTAGACAATTTTTTGCGATTAATTCGTGTAAATAATGGTGATTTGGCCTGTCATTGGCTGGAACAATTGTTGTTTAATTTTCAACCAATCACAGGCGTTTGCAGCAATGTCCTAGGATCTCTCGAAAAAACATTTGACAAACGTTTATTAAAAATGTTACATAGTGCTTTTAAAGCGTTCTGCTTTATATTAAACATATTTGTCCACATCCTTAATTCGTTACGCATCTTTTCATTTTTCTGATCACCTGTTTCCAAATCATGCAACTGAGAAAACTCATCATCATCTTCTAGTTCAGTAAACCACTTATTTCTGTTTTCATAATGTTCAATAGTATTAACCTCTTCTTGTTCAGTAGTAAGCCGCTTTTTCTTACTTGTGACCTCCTCAGTGTCATTATTAACATTATCAACCGTGATATTATCATATTTTTCATTGCCAAAAGGAACGTTTTCTGTATATTGTCCACCAGAACGTTTGACTTCCAGTCCTGCAGTTCTTTCATTCTTTTCAGTTTCTTAAATTTCAAAGGTATACTTTTTTGGAACTGAATTCAAGGGGATTGAAAAGTTTTTTTAAACTTTCCGGTGAAATGTGCTGCTGTATTTTATTTTCTTCCAATTTTGTAATGCCAAATTCATTATTAAACATTTTGTTTGCTCTTGCCAATTACTTTACAAAACATAACCTATAATCAACTAATAAGTTTTTAAGTTTTATAGCATCTACTGGCGCTCTTGAGTTATATAAAGGTTGCACCTTGTTACTATCTGCAACTGATGTATATAATTGTAACAATTAACACCACTATAAACCTAAACAATTAATAATTATATAATGTAGTAATTGTTGCCCTTATATAACTTTATTATGCCCTTATATAACTTTATTATATACCACCATTTGGTAGCAACCACTTTAAGTTTTATAATGTAGTAACGGAAATGTATCTGTTACCATCTTATAGATCTGTAAGTAATAGTCATGCTATAAAACACTTATATAACTCCGCAACTACTTTAGTAACAGTATAAAACTTCGTAACATGATTACACAAATCTGTTACACTTATAGACCCTTTATAAAACTAATGGTCACCGCATGTTACTAGAAATGTTTGCTGGGAGGTGAAGAGCTCGGGGGTAACCCCTACTTACCCCCGAGCTCTTCACCTCCTAAATAGGGGAAAATAAGTAAAGCAAACTGGTAAGAGTACAGAAACTTATATTTTGTGTAAATACTAGAAGCCAAAGCCTCATATTTTTTATAACATTTTTCAGCCCCTTCGCCATGCGCTACCCTGACTCCATTATTAAAGGGGCTGATAAAATTAAATTGAGATATTTACTTAAAATTTGGTACACGTATGTATTATAATACATCTGGAACTATATTATATTTTGAGATGATTCCGTTGAAGGGGTGCGTGGTAAGTAGAGGTAAATAGGGGAAAATGACTAAAGCAAGCTGGCAAGAGTATAGAAACTTGAGATTTGGTGTATACTTATACTAGGAGACAGGAGCTCAGATTTTTCTATCAAATTTTTCAACCCCCCACCACCTCCATTCCATTATTAAAGGGGTTGATAAAAATAAAATTTAGATATTTATTTCAAATTTGGTACCTATATATGTATTATAATGACATCTGATTGAAATGATTCAGTTAAGGGGGTGGGTGGGGCGGTGCGTAAACTGGGGAAAATGAGTAGAGCAACCTAGTAAGATTCCAAGAAAATTGATTTTTGGCGTATATGTTAAGAACCATCGCCTCAAATTTCTTTATGACATCTGCCTCAAGTATTATTAAAATTCTATGACTAATTATTTACACATACTAGAGTGTAATTATAGTCAAGATGTTTTCCTATAAAGAGACTTGGATGGAAAATCTGGATGTGGAAGTAGTGATTTCTTAGGCAGCCGTTTCTTTAAATACAACTACAAAAATAATCCGCAAAAGGTACAAACCTGAAGGTGATTTCTTAAATGGAACACCTTGTTTACATTTTCTATTAGATAATTTTCTCTGTTTTTGAATTTATAGGGTTTGATAGGTCTAGCTGCAACATTATTTTACTTGTCGAGTATTGAATATGCTCCAGATATGCATAATTGTGATGGTAGCGCTGTGATTACTTACTACGTAGTGGTCTGTGACTGATGATACTCTTACAACATTGTTATTGTTTGACATTTTGTATAATTATTAAAAGCTCTTATTAGAAGCTTTTATTTAACTTGTCTGTGTCTCTCTGTCGGTAACAAACTAGCTTCTCGCGGCTCTTAAGTGTTTAATTTAGTATTATCAGTTTTATGACTAATTTTACATAAAATAGTCATTGATTAGTTTTCATGAATCCGGAAATTATTATTACTATACAAATCATCTAACCTTATATAATATGTATAATAGTGATCGTTGGGGGTATGGTCAATGTTGGGACAAAATGAAATTTCCAAAAGCCCACATTTTTTTATGAGCTGCATACACGGGTATGTACAGCTTTGGCCTACATGTGGATCTATATCAAAAAGTAGAGGACTAACAAGAGAAGATAGTTCGACAGAGAAGACGAAATAGACAAAGATAGTTGCTAATCCCAAATTAAAGGGACACGGCATCCAGCAAAAACAGTTTCGGGATTTACCTGTCTTTTACTAATCTGTCTGGTAAGAATCGGCAGTCGACTTATCACATTTGGCCCCCCTCTCTCTAATCTTACCTTTTACCCGTCTTATTGACACATTGTGGTAAGCACACAGCACACAATAACTCCAATGTCAAGAACGAGGTCAATGGCGCCATTACTAAAAGATAAAATGTTTTTCTTTTGCTGTCTTGTCTTGTTAGTTATCTAATCTTTGTCTAAGTCATACATATTTAATACTTTTAATTTATTTGTATACCTGTAAATGTATGGGTGGTTTATCAAAATTTTGTTAAATTTTAATTATCTCCAGAGTCCTGAGGATGGAAATAAAGACGAAACATCGACTTTATTAACGATTGGTTTTTCAAAAATATTTACCATACTCCAGCTATTATTTTACTAGTAAAATCTAATAGAGGTATTTGTTTAAACTGACTGGTTGTACAAAATATAGTTCCGTAGTATTATAGTGTCATAAATCTTGTGCAGAATTGAATTTATTAAATAAATACAGTCAGTTAAGCTTTATAATGGGTTTGAATTAATAAAACCGTCATAGATATATTTTGCTACCTACTAGATTTATTAACAGGCAGGTAACTTCACTTACTGCAGAGTTCAAATCGATAAACGGAATAATTAATTACAATCGTGAACGATTCCATTTAGCCATTATTAACTATTTATTTCGTTTATGCAAATGAAGGAATCGAGTTCATCAAGTCAGAATTATTTGCAAGATTTTAGCAATTCATGTCAAAAGCGATTTTAGTGATATGAATGGGCTTATAAAGAAATGTGGCGAGAGTTCCTAAAAAATTAATGGCCGTGTCTACGGCTGAGATAGGAACAAAGTTTCTATAGCTATGTCTGTTATGAGATCTAAAACGCTCCCATAACAATAAACATGGTGTTAAATAGTTATAAGAAATAGTTTTAATAAAAACAGCACTTGAACCTTGATGGATAGACATATACGTTGATATACTAAAGCATTTGACAGACTAGATCACAGTATTTTACGTCCTAAATTAAAAAAATTTGGCCTCTCAAGAAGTTTGTTGTTATTTTTCAAATCATATCTTGAAAATAGACGTCACCATATTGAATACCGTGGACAACGATCTGCGGACTTCGTATCTACCTCAGGTGTACTCCAAGACATTTTCATTAATGACATCGCAGAGGAATTGGGTGTCAGTTGTCTTTTATACGCAGATGATATGAAGTTATATAATAAAGTAAATGATGTGAGTGACTGTGTGGTATTGCAAAGTGCCCTTGATAAAATTAATGAATAGTGTAATTTAAACAAATTGCAGATGAGTATAAAAAAGTGAAATGTCCTAACTTTTACTAATAAACACCAACATGTAGAATTTAATTACCGTATAGAAGATTCAGTGCTTAGACGTACATCGACATTCCGCGACCTAGGTGTAACATTTGACACTAAACTATCATTTAATTCCCATATAAATACCATCACTGATGAAAGTTTCAGAACGCTAGGATTCAAATACGATGTTCTCACGATTTTAACGACATTAACACACTGAAACTACTATATCAATCTTGTTCGATCTAAATTGGAATATTCGTGAATTATTTGGTCGCCCCATTATAACACACAGATACAGAGCATAGAGAGAATTCAGAGGCGTTTTTTAAAGACTGCATTATAAGGAAGATGGTGTCTATCCTGCCATTGGTTTTCCTCAGTCTGAAATGTTAAATAGATTCTCACTCTCGAGTCTGGAGACATGTAGAACTATTTCACAGCAAATTTTTCTTCTTAAAACAATACATAATGTCACTGATTGCGGCGCGATCTTAAGCTTACTAAATTTTCGAACACCTAGATCTGGTTCTAGGCATATACATTGTTCTATTTGCCGACTCCCCGAACTTACGTCCAGAAATTTTCGCCGCTATGCAAAATGTGTGAGAACTATAACAATCTACAAGACCAGTTTGAAACATTTCACTGCAATGTAGCTCTGATAAAGAGATTAACTGCATAATTTATTTATTTTTTTGTTTGTTTAATCTTTGTTTTTATCTGTTTATTTGTAATTCTTTTGTTTCTACTCTCATACGTTCTATATTTGTAAGTGCTTATTATTTCCTACCCTGTAATTGGAATGCTCTATTGGGTAGTGTATTGTTAAATAAATATACATATGTATAATATAGCTAGTCATAGTCAATCTATGGCATCGACAGATTTGTCACCTATAGAATTTTCTTCTTTTAATTCAGAGCGTATTGGCAGAGTTTTATTGCATTTACTTTATTTATTTGCTGTTACACGAAATTTATTAGCAGATATCGGTAAACATTTCCTTTAAATGAAAAATATATTTTCTATATGGCTCCCAGGGTGCCCCTTATTTTTGGAGTTTTAATTTTCCGGAGTGCCGGGCGGAATTTTGTTCCGCTACGTTAAAAAAAAAATCACCCATCAATTTTAACTCAATGTGATATAAGTAACTCGTGGCCTAAAATTTTCAAAAATCAAAAATTTACTTTTTATCGATTTTATTTTATTTTTAGGCCTGCATCGTCTTTTAAAATTGGTTTACTTTTTAGAAAACATAAATATATGTTAAGGTATTAATTTATTTATTGTTGTTAACTTTTAAAACTAGTTCAAAATTTAAAGTTCTACATTTCGAAAGTTTTCTTTGGTTGCCTGAGGATATTTACGGCGGTAATCTTGGACAGTCTAAAAAGAAAGCCAAAGGGACAAATACATTAAGAAATCGAATTTTGTAGAGTTTGAAAATATCAATGAAAAAATGACCCACTTGTAATTAAAATTGTTATAGATCCTCGGATTTTGTAACTTTTTCGTTAAAATTTTGAATTAGTTTTATGCCCCGTTCGGAGCAAACATTTACTAATTTTAATTCTCCAATGACTAGCTGTCCTTGCTTATATGAATTAGAATTTTTCCGTTCGGATGGACGCAAGAGTAAAACATTTTCTATTTTAAATCTGTAAAATTTTATTGAAGGGAGTATTGCAGTAGTGAACTCTTCCAGATTTTCTTATTTGGTTAAAGAGAAAATCTAAAAGCATTTATGGTATCAAAGCGAAAACTGTATCAAATTGGCTCCATATGTCTTTTTAAATACAGTCGATACAGCTCTTCAAGAAAAAGCAGTTGATACAAAAAGTACTAGGTATACTTAAAGGACAAAATATAACTCGAATTTAATTTTTTAAAGTATTTGTGGTTTCAGATTAGTCTGTGAATACAAAATAAAATCATTAATAAGTTATGAAATCTGTTAGTTTCTTAAAATTGCGTAGAAATGAAAATAAAGAAAAAATTGAGAACTAGCGGCTTTCTGTACTCGTTGCTATAGAAGTAAGAATATTATTTACCCAACTTACTGAAACATTTTTAGCAACATAAAGTATCATAGTATCACACAATGACCCCTATTATAACTGAAAGGCAGGGTAGCCTCTCAAGAACCTTTGAGGCTGCCTTTTATAAGTTTTGCGTTTCGGTCCATAATTAGTGATATTGTAGATGAACCTAGTATCGTTCTGTTTGATGGACACGACAAGGATTGTATATAATTTAGACCGGAGCCGTGTCGCCGCTACGATACTGATCAACACTACTCACAAGGGGGATTCAAGATACCCTTCAGACTCCCCAAGACGAGAATAGACAAAATTATACTTACTGTGATTGCTACAGTTTTCTCTCACCGTCGAACTCTTATGTCGGGTCGTGCACTTTTAATGAATATAGCTTATAATTAGCACTTTCTCAGAAACACTTCTTAATAATTAAGACCGTCGATGGATTCTATGAGTATTCGGACAAGTACACAGACTTGGCGGGATCAAAGGTGACCCGCTGAAAGTAATTGTCCGACTCACGCCACAGAATCGCCCGTCGGTCACAAATCTTATAATTAGTGGATCAATAAGAAATCGAATTCAAAATATATTCTCATTTATTGAAATAATTCATAAAATGTAAGAAATATAAATATTCAATACTTAGCTAATGTGTATAAGGCAAACATCAAAGAGCACCACCACTCGGCAAGCCGTTACCTCCCGTAGGAGTGTAACTCATCCAGCATCGAGAGAACTATAACAATCGACTGTACAAAAAGATTCAGACTCCCAATTAGCAACATTTGTAAAATGTATGCAAAACTTTTTGAAAATTATTCACTTTGAATTTGGCACTAAAATTATCGAAATGATTATCAAGATGCTTAAAGAAGCTGTCTATATGTGTCCGATGGTTTTCCTGCTTTTATAAACGTACTAGCGGCATCGAACACAGATATACTTTTTTTCCGTCGACTCGCCTACGAGCGATTAGTATGGCGTTGTCCGCCTGAGCCGGGATAAAAAGTATTTTGTGTTCGTCGGAATCGACCCTCCGACTTTGAAGTCTTTGACTATTTTTCTGTACGTTTTTGGGGTTTTGTATTAGGATTATGCTCCAACCCTTTGAGAAATATTAAATGTGGATTTTGGTTTTCCGTCCCCCGTGATTTTATTCGTTGTACTTTCGAAAAACCAAATTCGTGATACTTTCGAAAAGTTCGTCGGGCGGAGCGGTTTTCCGCTCCGTGCAACTTGAAATTTTTGGAGTACTTGAATTCAAACGACGGAGCCCAAAGGCGATTGACCGTCGTCCTCGAGATGAAAAATTTTTGGTCATTTTTAGTGAAATAAGTTTTTACGCGGATTTCGATTTAATATGATGCCAAAGGTGTTTAGAAGTATTTTTACTGATTTAAATATTATTTTTTCATGGGATTTTTGTCTAAATTTAATTTTTTTAATAATTGGATATTTTTTTCAAATGGATCATTTTACTTGGTTCAATAACAATATCAGTGATAGCCAAATTGCATAAATTCAGCAAGGCATTCCTTGGAGTCCTACTTTATTCATCCACGGAGTCGTTCCGTGCTTGATACTGAAATAAAACACGAGAAAAGACAGTGAGAACATTTCTATGTAAAACAAATTTACTGATTTTTTGCAAGGTTACTTGAAACGTACATAACTCAATTACCCATACAAGAAAAATTACCAAATTAGAAACCTTAAAATGTCAAAAAACAATCATTATAAATTACCCACCCCTTATCATCGTTATTATTGCCTATAAGAAAAAAGTTTGAAATAAAAGTTGTGTGGTTACGACTGAATTTTGTTAAAATGCTATCAAAAGTAAGGTAGCGTGCAGATTTCAGGGGATACAAAAGAATAATATAATTTTTGGAAAACCCTGTATATTATTAAATTTTTGAAAGGATGCTTTTTTCCTGAAAAATATATACCATATGTCACTCCTACCATATACCGTTTTTGAGTTATTAAACCTCGAATATCTTAGTTAAAATAGTTAGTGTAAATATGGAAAAGTTAACTATGATAATGACAACTATTATGTTTGATATGTTACATTTCTTTAATGAAATAATCAAATGGTTTACAATGAGGAAGGAAAAAACCAAATATTTATACAAAATAGATAATAAAAGATTTATTCAGGAAATTTAAATATAAATGATAACTCATAAAAATGTTCGATTTTGATTATTTCATTAAGAAAATGTCACTCATCAAACATAATAGTTGTCATGTTCATAGCTCACTTTAATAATGTCAGTTTTTCCATATTTACAATAACTAGTTTAACTAAGATATTCGACGTTTAATAACTCAAAAACGATATATAGTAGGGCTAACATATGGTATAATTTTGAAATTAGGAAAAAAGGATCATTTCAAAAATTATACAGGGTATCCCATTAAAAAATAAAATTATTCTTTGTATCCCCTGAAATTTGCACGCTAACTGTACTTCTGATAGCATTTAAATAAAACTCAGTCATAACCACACAACTTTTATTTAAAACTTTTTTTCTATAGACAATAATAACGATGGTAAGGGGTGGGTAATTTATAATGAATAACCCTGTACAACTTTCTTAGGTTTGTGACTATTTGATAAAGAATGCGAAACTGATTTGTTGTTAATTAATAATTTAATTAACGCTTTAAGTATCACTTATTTCATTTTTAGAATATTCACATAATTCAGTATCTGTGGTAGGTTTCAGTTAGGAGAGTAATTGTTTTGGTTGATTATCCAATAATATGTGTTTAGACTTAATTTAAGTTTATTTTTTTTGTTTCATCCAAATATTGAGACAATAACATATGAGAAAATTCGTTGAATTTATGGGTTTATTATATTAGGTATATTAATGTTTGAAGAAGTTCTTTCTCCTCCTCCTTAATAATATTTTGCCACACACTTATTGTTTCTTAATATTTGAAACAGACGCACAGAATGGATTAACCAAATGAACAGAATGCTCAGGATCACTAAAACTAAATTAGAATTCAATAGTATACATTTGGTTTATTATTCGTTGCTAGACTATTTAATTAATTTTTCTAAATGTTGCTATTTACATAAATAATAAATATACTCCATACAATAATAATTATAAACGTGATTTCCGTCTTATAATCCACACTTAAAATATCAAATTGTGCACATTTCAATAAATAAAAGTAATGTTATGACCAAACAGCAGTCCTTCGTGGAACCGTTCATTCATAGGTTGAATGAAAAGAATTAACATAGAGTAGGGATAAAAATGATTATGCGGTGATAGTCCAATTTTAAAAATTTCCTGCTACAACATCATAGAAAAGACGTGAAGTCAAATAAGACACACCCCCAGTCGAGTATGTAGAGCCAGTCAGTTGTTCAAATCGATACTTGCGCGTGCGCGCCACCCACCAACCCCACCTCTGTGAAACGTGTACACCCAGGGTAGGACTTAGCTGAAAATGCGTTGCGGGTAATTGACCTACGACATCGGCATACATATAATAGATGGCTGGAATAACTTAATACCTCGATAGCGGTTGTTTGCAATTCATATATTATAATTATCTGAATGAATCCAATAGGTTTATTATGATCAGACAATATTTATAATAATCATCGTGGAAAAATTTTTTGTTTGTATGGAGATTTGTTTTATACATTTATAATACATTGAATTCAAATATCGATTTAAAAACGTTTTTAATATGTCGTTCTGCGGCATGTTAACATGACACCTTCTGTTAGACAAGATTTTTTACTTCAAATTCATTACGTGTATAAAATGGCTTGGTAATACTTCCTCGTGAAATTAGGGTATATCTATTATAGAAGAAGTTCACTAGAGGCATGTCAACTGTTATGTTTAATATAATACTGTGCAAAGTTTTATCATAATATTAGCTAAATGGAAGTGATGTTTTTGACTTAGCATGCAGAAATACAAAGATATACACGATATTAAAACTGCAATATACAGTGTTCGCTCAGATTTCAGCAAATTCCATGTACATTAAGTGATATCTAAATTTTAATTCCAAATATAGTTAAGGTATTTTTAATCAACACTGTGTACTTTGCCTCAATGCACTGCATAAAAGCGAGTTGTACCATATTTGAGCAAAATACTAGTGCTAGTCAGCCCGTTCAACTGGGTGTTACTGATACCACATCAAATAGGAATACTATATTAGATGTTTAGTATTATTTTTTTAAATAACTTATATTACATTCTCGGATTATTTTTATATAAGATGATATGCAAATTTTTATTGTAGTTCTCCTTCAGCAGAGTATGCACACTAGTTATCAGTACATTGATGCATGTAGCTGTTGTATCCTCTTTTTAGTTATTTTTCGGTATAGTTAAAAGATCATTTCTATGCCCAACTTTGAAGAACTTTAAACCACGATTTTAGATTAATTTGTAAACAGTTCTTAATAAAATTATTATTGTTTCTAGAAATTGCTAACAATATATCCATGCTTTATATCGGGTGATTATCTCTTCCAAGCGCGGTTTATAATGAAATAAGTAGGTTCAGATATTTAGAAATTCAATCGGGTAGATGACGAAATCGTCTTCATACACCACTCAGTTCACTAGCTGATCAAGTTCTTCTTGAACATCCACCTAATCCAGCAGTTCACTACTGATTATTTCAACACTAACAGTATGATTATTCGAAAAACAGTCAATTATAATTAAAGTTTAGATATGAAACATCTAGATACATTTTTAAAATAACTTCTCTGAAATTGGGGATAGGTAATGTTTACAAAGATAACACACAGTCTCCATAAATCAGAGAGGAAAATGAAATAATAACAAATTGGTCAATAAAATGAACAAAAGGTTTTAAGTTTTAAGTTGCGAAAGATTAATCTATATTTTATATCTAATATAGATGACGGATAAAAACTTATGATCAAATATTTTTTTGACGAACCACAAAAATATTACTTTCATGTTGTTTCTCGGACTACGATATGACGGGTAACATACAGATTTCTCGTGTTGCCAAATATATTTAAGTAATTTTTCCCATATTCAATATTATCGGTTCTAGATACCTAATTATAGGTATTCCTCCGCTTCGAGTAACATCCATCACTTCATCTTTAAGCACATTTCATCTAGCGAAAAATTCTAAATCTTGACGTAGCTTTACAAGCAAAAATATAATTGTTATATGAGTCTGTACTTTACAGTTACAGCTTCTGCATAGACCTGTATTTTACCGATACGCACTTTTGTAAGTGTAACTTATATACTGCTGTAGTTGCCTTTCAATTTTTGATCACCCATGAGGGGAAGGGGACGTGGCTTAAAAAGGAAGTGCTGGGGAAATTCTCAAGTGGCGAAATGTCTACATTTAATTTTATTTAATTCAAATAAAACTGAACTCTTGCCATAAAACAGATTAAAAATGGTTCTTGTTAATTGAGCCAATTAATTTCTCAAAGCAAGATTTCACTTCAGTGGAAATTTTCTGTTAGCCATTCCTTAGCTTCAGTTGTACACATTGTCGAAGATATGATGAGCAATATTTTAATCGAATTTTGATATCCAATTTATAATGAATACCTAAAACTAAAATGCACAATCATTTTAGTTAGCATTCCTTTCTCTCTATAAATTTACCACGAGCAAGTCGATATCTTTACGTTTAACACCTTTGTGAACACATCAGAGATTCTTTCGTTTGCCCTTCCGCGGTTTTATTGCTTCATACTTGAGGGTTCCTTTGATAACCTTCCAGTTATTTTGCACCAGATTGTTGTTATTGTTTTCGAATCTGCCGTCAGGACTTTGGCACATTTATCCATACAGCTATTCTTTCATTGTGGTTTTTCTTCAGGTCCTTGTCGTCACCTTATCTTTGTTTGTATGCTTTTGATGTCATATTTTGCAACGCCCATGCATAATATATCGGATATGAAAACACCGCCATAATTTCTATTACGCAGTTTATGAAACATTTATACCCAAAAACCGTAAAAAAATGTAACATTAGAACATGTATGTAAAACTAATAGAAATTTAAATTTACCCTACAAATAATTAGAAGCTTATTAACAGATTTTAACTACAATAAATTGTGGCGGTGTATGTCTAGTTACATGACGGTCTATTTCGATCCCCAGCTTTGGAAAATAGCAATGTTGCAAGGAATTGCTGAATGTGTATGTTTTTCGTCACCAGAGCCACGGATAGGCTAAGAAGAATTTTATCGAAAAAGAAAATAAGTGTACGTTTTCGAACAGTGAAATACAACAGTTGCTTCCCTCAAACAAGGACCCCATCCCTAAACTGTTGACGAAATGTGTTTACCAGTTGGAATGTATATGTGGAAAAAGTTACAGCGGACAAACAGGGTGAAGTATCCAGTGGAGAATCAAGGAACACCAGAGATATACTAGACTCGGATACAAAAATAAGTCGGCTGTAGCAGAAAATGTTCATCACAATCAGAACTATAAAATAAAGTACGAGAACGTTAGGCTATTGGACAGAAGTGCACGTTATTACCCAAGAATTATTAGGGAATCATTGGAAATTATGAAAAATAAGAACAATTTCAACAGAGAAGATGGGTATTGACTAAGCAATACATGGAGACTGGCTTTGTACCAGTAATGTAATCGATCATGGTCAACGGAGCATGACGTATATGCAACCAAGCGTAGCAGCGCCCAGGTATATAACGAGGAGCAGAACACAACAACTTCAGTCTTTGGAACGCTTCTGAAGAAGCTGACAGCATGATCAACGTCAAGTCAAGTTCGACGACTGCGGCAAAACCCAGAAGAAACTACAAATATAATTGCTTGATTTTTACAATTTTAATTTATACTTAAAAACATAATTGGCGTAAAGGCTTCTTCAGTACTGAAATTACTTAATGCAAACAAGAGATATTTATATTTGATCCTAAAGTGGGTAATAGTTAACAAAATTATGAAAATAACTGAAGGCTCTAATTCTAACTAAATTTAACCAGTCATGAACGATTTAGATTTAAACGATCATATAATAGACTACTACTAATTTTAGACTTATTGATTTGTAATAATTCTAACAGTGTCGATTGCCTTGACTGGAAACAAAGGGCTGATAACTTTACCAACTTAGCTCCTTAGCAACAGACTTGGAGGCTAGTAGAGACCAAGTCTGGATAAGGAGCCCTAAGGTACAAAAATGAGTACTACAATAGAGCTATAGAGGTCGCAGTAGGCAGGGCCAATCGCCAGCTCCTCCAGCTAAAATCTGATAGAAACAATGTCAATATTAGCAGTATAACCCAGTCAAAATAGCTCAAAAAATAGGAGTAAGCTTAAATAAAAAATGGTACCAATGAAAGCGGTGTGAAATATAAGTAATTGGGGAAAACTGTTCCTCTGATTGATAATTATCTAATGAAACTTCAAGTGTAATGTCTTCTTCTTCTTCCACTTCTTCTCTTCCTTCTGTTTTCTTCTTCTTCCTGCTGGATACTAATAAATTGTTCTAACAGCGATGCATCAGATGTCTCCTCGCTGATATCGTAAGAATCCTCTTTTGATGGCCATTCAACATTGGAGCACGACTGGTCTTGACAACTGGTACATGCTAATGAACAAAACAATCCAACTTTTTGCATCCGCACTTAGGCCGAACAGCAGTCACTATGGCCAATATTTGTGCATACTAATTTTAAATAGTCTAAATGTAATGGTTTATTTTTTAGAGTAACTTGCTCCGAAAAATAAGTCAGTGACTCTGGAATTTCACTGTGAACATCTTCAAATATACGACCTGGATGGGGGTAATTAGAATTATCGAATACTGCAGATTGAATATCTTTTTGAATGATTTCTGCCGAAGTTTCCAGAATTCTATATCATTCTTCTTTTTGATTTGATTTTTTTTTCGTACCAAGCTTGATTAAGAAGAATATCACGGTGATTATCAGTAAAACATATGAATATTGATATTCCTGATTTTTCAGTAATAATAATTTTATCGCCATATCTCAACTTCAATCGTGTCTTAATGTATGTGTTGTCTAAAGTTGAATTTTGTAAATATTTTTTAATTCGTCTAATGCAAACTGACATTCATCGCTATTTTCAATGTATGTAAATATTTCTTCCATTGCTTGATCTTGAGGACGACCGACTTACCCCCAGTGGTCGGTCTCAAAAGGAATTGTAACAATCATTATGATACTTAGCCTCAGCAGCAACTAAATCATATTCAAACCCAATTCGAGCTCTAACTTTTGCTAGATCACTAGAATGAGTCTGAGCTACTTTCAGAAAAAAATCTTTGAATGAAAGTGTAGTTACTTTAAAAATACGCCGAGAATCCAGTGCTTTTTTCTTTTCATACTCTTCACTCAATTCATTGCCGCAAAATAAGCAACATTGTTTAAGATGATTCACTTACGCGTGCTCTAGTACAAGGAGGACTTATTTGAGATGTACTGGCTTGTTTTTCTTCGTGTTTTGTTTTAACTGCAGCAATAGTACTCTTTCGAGTGTTCTTTTTACGATACTGCACATGAATTGTCACCGATTTGTGGTCTTTCAGGTATTCCGAAAATTCATCACCTCTTTCAACACTTGCATCAATAAAACGTCTTCAAGCCACGATTAACAGTAACAATTTAAGAACAATTTTTCTAGATAATTGCACGATCTACAATTTTTGTCTAACCTATTTTTATTATAAAATTTATCGTTTGGCTAAAAAAGGCAATAAACCCATATTTGCGAAACTTGACCTTGAATAAATTTTTTCGCAGATGTGGGATAGATGAAAATTTTTCACATTTCATTTATAATGGTGATCCCAAGATTCGTACCAATTTTCAGCTCTATGCAAATTATTGTAACCTTGAATGTTTATTTTGAACGGGTTAATATATTTTCTTGATGCAAAATTTTGAAATTGTCGCCACGCTTACTTTCTTTCATTGTTCTATCCTTATTATTAATAATACATTTTTCTAGGGTATTACTACTCTACATATTGGAAAATTAAAATTTATGGATACAAACAACATTTTCCATTTTCTAATCATCTGCCGGTCGACCCGGTCCTGCGTACAGTCACAAAGCTTTTACTCCTGAAACCACCACGCTATGAAAGTTTGAGCTTTAAATTTCAGCAGGAGTGTACACTACCTAGCGGTAGTCACCCGCATTACTCCACATATATTCCTATACAAAACATTACTTTTTCATTCAAAAATAACATTCGTGATATAAATATGTTTAATGTAACATTCTGTAGTGAGATGTGGGGAGTGATTCCACGCCGTGCGGACGTAAAATGCCTCACAGAACCTTTAAAATAGGACGTAGACGTTAAGACTACGATTAGATTGCTCGTACATGAGCAAATAAATTAGGTTACTAAATCTTCCAATTAACCAAATTTTTAAATATGAAAATGAAGTGTTCGTAACTCGTGTTTAGTTGGTGACGTGTTCAGTGTTTTATGTTCATCCAGAGGGACTGGGGTAGTAGTTTTAATTTGAACTGAGCGGTGCATTTCGTTGTGCCAAGAAATGTCGCAATATGATAGGATACAATAATTATAATAATCAAGGATACAATAAATTATTTACCCAGGTGAGTTTTGATCACGACCAAACCGAGACGCTATTCTTGGTATTTAATTGAGAGATGGTTATCTGCATAATTATTACGTGGAGTTGGCAAGGGTGGCATATAAAGCAATTGTTAGTATGCTGTGGTTTTATGTTAACATTATTAAACGCACGGCATATAGGTATGCGTCAAAATGACGTCACTTTCTTGGGGTTGTTGGTAAACAATGAAAACTCAGCCCCAATCACATTATATGTCGAATATTTTCATAGCCTTATAGTTAATAGAATTATAGTTGTGGTTTGGCGGAAATGAAACATGTTTTTAGCTATGTGAGTGAAATAAGCTTTTCAACTATTAAAATTTACACGCAACAATTTGTCGCATTTAGTTGGAATTTAATGTTATACCGATCATTGAAAATGCAACCTCAAAGTTTGCTATTATTTATACGTAAGAAAATGTATTGTCTGAGATTTGAGTGTTATACATTATTTTATGATATGGATGTCACTTTTGTCACTATATAAAATTAATAGCATAGCAGGCCACGCAGGATTCTTAGAATTACAACAACATTTATTTAGATTAGGTACTGACGTCCACTTGCTCTATTTTGGTAATAAATGTTAAGACCGATTTTCTAAGATAAAGTATGTTAATAATAAATACACGTTCAGTTCATAAAATTTTCAAATTAATACAATAGTACTTATAGCGAAAAAACAAGCAAATTATCTTACAATTGTTTTACAACTAATAAAAATTTAAAATAAATTTCACTTAAAATGAATAAATAAGAATTTATTTTTATCAGTATACGAGATTTAAAGTGATCAATTGACCACAAGAAATGAACTGATTGATTTATCGAGAGACAGGCAATATTTCTCCATAGATTTGGGAATTTTGCTGATTCATATAAAACATGGTTCATTCGAAACTATTAAATTCAAATAAGTTCACATCTGTCGCAATGCATTTTGCCAATGATGTTTTAAATCGCAATTAACCTTTTTTGTTTCAGAAAATCAAAATGTATAGAATTGATTATTTGTAGTTATGACACATTGAGATATCAATTATGTTTTCAGTTTTTATACTTCCTAATATAAAATCAATAGGGCAATGAGCTTTTTCAATTGGTGTTCAAATTTTAAACAAAGTAAGTTTAAATATTACAACGCATTTTGAGCTATTAGGTTTTCGTACACAATTTTTGATTGGTCTTGGATACAAAAGCACATTTATATAAAAATGCATTTCAAACGTCCTCGTGCCAGTGACGTCACTTTAACTTATAATGCACAGTAGAAACTGCCTATGCTGGTTGCAATGATTAGAACAGTTTTAGAAGTGATGAAGTAACAGTCGGCTTCTGTTTTCCCTGCAGAAAATCTTCTCAGTCTTACGTACCTTCTCTAATACATGTACCGTTTTACTTAACAGTTTCATTTTATTTTCCACTTTGATAAGGTAAAGAAATACTTTACTTGGGGTATTAACATTACAACTTGAACAACTTGTTACGGAACACCCCCCGTAAATGCTTTGTTTCAGCTGATAAACATAATTTTAATATAACTTTTTTTCATCTGATGTAAAATGACTACTGACAAGCAACAGCGAGCAACTAGCATCCAAGAGAGCAACGTTGTAAAATAACAATAGTTGTTGTGACGTTATACAAATCGACATTTCTCATTTTCCTTATTTTGCTTCCTCATCCACGTAGTGGGAATGAAAATGTAGTAATTGTAAAATAAATCAATTTTCTTTTTTTAAATGGATTTAGAATGCCATGAAATGTCAACATTTTAAATTTGCGAGCAAAAAATCTTTCCGTTGGCCTGTCTGTAACTTTTGTTGTGAGCACAATTACTCTGAGATTGTCTAAGACATTGAGTCGAAATTTGGTATACGTAATGTCGTGAGAAAAAAACAGGACAAGTCGTATAACGCATTTTTTCTAAAATCTAGTTGTGTACATCTAACTTTAATTTTTGTGACATTGTCAGTTAGTTGCCAAATTCATTGCAAGTGTGCCAAAATGAATATGCCCCATATAAGCGATTTAGTTAAAGCTGGAGATATTGCTAAAGCAGAAGATGAATGGTCAATGAGACAAATTGCACTGCGTTATAATATTAACAAAACATTTAAAGACGTGGAATCAACGGTACGATTAGTAGAAATCCTGTTGAAGAAACGAATTTTCCTGGATCGAGTAGTACTGGTCGCCGGCGAGTAAGAGAATCGAATGCCGTCATCCAGCAGCACAGAAATACATAATTAAAGCTGAACATAAAGAAGCTCGACTGGAATTTGCGCTTGAATTTTTAGTGCATGATGTAAATTTTTGGAACAATGTAAGAAAAAACTTTCCAGTGTACACACAGCGGTCGTATTCGTGTTTACCGATCTCCGAATACTCGATTCGATGAGAAATATATAGGGTGGACCATGTATAAAAGATACACTTGGTAGAACTTGATAACTCCAACTGTTTTTGAGGAAATTGCCGTTAAACATTTGAATAATTTTTTGAAAGATAAATTCAAATTTAATGAAACAAAATGTATTTATTGAAAAAAATACAAAACGTTAGGGAAAACAAAATCGTAATAACAGCGTAAACTCTCTTTCACTTTCTTATGAACTAATGGAGTATTTTCATGGTATTGAGATAAATACATAAATCAAAAGATTGTGTAAAATAAGGTAGATCTCATTAGAAGACCAAGAAACAACATAAAAGTTGACTTAATTGACTTTATTGCATAAACTTCCCCCTCATACAAAAATCCCATTGCTGCAACTTATAGTAAATTTTCGATATGGTCTCCACCTACTTCTATGCCTTTTCTAATTCATTTCATAGAAGATTTTCTTACATTGAAGAATACGTTTTCCTGTCCTCTAATAAAATTGGCTGCGTTCTGTATTTTGTCCCACAGTTCTTCTCTCGAATTGATAGTATTTGATAGTATTTGAGAGAATAATTCGTTTCGGTTATCCTACATTATTTTTATGGCGAAATGAACCCGTTCCTCCCAAATGACGAAACAGATCTTTGAAAATCTTATGATCTGGCTATATTCTATTTGAATATTGAAATGAGTATCTCCTCGCTGCAGCACGTCCGCTAAAATTTATTTGTACGTAAACACATATCATATCCCTCATTTCCCTATTTGAAAAATTATTATGTCCAGGCATTTTAAATAAAGAAGTTAAAGAAAATAGCTCCAGGAACACGAACAAAATAAAATGATTAAAGACAGAACTAAAACGTAACCAAAGTACTTTTTCAAAATACGCTTTGTTTCATTACATTTGAATTTGTCTTTTAAAAAATTATTCAAATTACCGTTAAGGCAATTTCCTCGAAAACGGTTGGAGATATTAAGTTCTACCAAGTGTACCTTTTATACGTCGAAATGACGCCCTCATCAGATATTCTGGTCAGAAGTACCACAACGTTTCTTCCAAAAAAATATAACAAAAGTCATCATGAGATAAAGGTCCTGCGGCGCCCTCTATGATCTAACGTGCTGTACTTAATACATAAATTATTGTTTCTTAGAATAGAAAAAGTTCCTCTAGCAAATTTCGTGAAGATCAGTCAAGAGGCTGTTAGGTTATTGCAAAATAAAACGAGAAAATAATTTGAATTTTGACACTGTATCTTTTTCCACAGCAACATTTTACTAAAGCATATTTGATTAAATTCTCATATTTTGGTCAAAAGAATCTACACCTGCACTATGGCCTATTATTAATAGTCCACCCTGTATATCTAACAATGACAAAAGTGGTAGATCTTCCGTTAACAAGCGGGCTTAGATATCGGCACGTGGTCCTGGTGCTTTGTGGCATATTGAGGAATAATTTAATAGTGAAACGTATATTAGGATTTTAGATAATATTATGCTCCCTTCTGTGTCATAATTATTTCCTAATAATGAATTCATATTTCAACAAGATATTGTTCAGTTCATACTCCTCACACCGTGACTAACTGGTTTCAAGATAACAGCATGTTCTTAACTGGCCCACTCCTAGTCCAGACTTTAACCCTATGAGGATTACTCGTAAGTATCCAAAACGAAATGTAAGACCGCGGAATGCCCAAGAATTACTGAAAGTAGTAAATAATGCATGGGAAAATATTGTTACTAATGATTATTGTATAAGTTTATTTAATTCCATGCCAAACAGACTTATAGAAGTTATAAATAGAAACAGTGCAATAACAAAATATTAATAGTTAGTTTCTTGTTAAGTTGGATATCCTTTGTTGCTCTGATCCAGGATTTATACGTACCATTTATTCTCCACTTATTTAAAATATTAAACACAGAATTTTTGTTAATGTTATAACGCAATGCAATATGTCTCATTGACAATAAACCTTCTGCTTTAGCAATCACTACAGCATTATAATAAAAAATATAATAAAATTGCTGTTTTATTTCGGCTATTCATTACGTATTCAAATAGAGACAGATATACATTAAGTAAATAGTTCTATGTTTTTTTGCTCATTAGAGTCAATATTATATTGGGATTTGGAACCAAGTTGCATTTTGAGCTTATTCCGGTGAAGGATTGGCGGGTAAGGGTAAATAGGGGAAAATACATAACGCATGTCGGTAAGACTCTATTTCGGATTTGGTGTATATACTTACTAGAAGCCAAGATCTCAAATTATTTTATAATATTTTCTGTCCCCACCACTCCATTATTAAAAGTGTTAATAAAATAAAATTCAGATGTTTACTTGAAATTTGATGCACATATGCCTTGTAACGACATCTGGAACTAGCTATATTTTGGATGATTCCGTTGAAAGGCTGGGGGTAAATAGGGGAAATTAAGGACGCAAGCAAGAGTCCAGAAACTTGGGATTTGGTGTATATACTGAACGCTAGGGCCTCAATTTATTTTATAACATCTGCCAACCCTCACCAGCACCCCCACTCTATTATCAAATGGGTTAGGAAATAAAATTAAAATATTGACTTGAAATTTGATACATATATGTGTCATAACGAGATCTAAGGCTAATTTATATTTTGAGCTTCTTCCGTTGTAAAGACAGCTGGTAAGAGTTCAGAATCTTGGTATTGGTGTATATATGCTATGCCAGGGTCTCAATATCTTTTTTGACGTCCGCCACCACCACCACCACCACCACCACCACCATCTTCATTCCGTTATTAAAGGGGCTAACAAAATGAAGTCGGGATTTAGTGTGTGTACAAGGAGCACAGTTTCCTAAACAATTTTTGGCATCAGCCACCCACATTACCACCTTGGAGCAGACAATTCCAAATATTATATTATTTCCACATGCTGGAATGCGAAAATAGTATCAAGATATTTCCTTTAAAGAAATCTAATTAGATGTGGATTCCTTAGGCAACGGTTTTTTAGTTTAACCTAAACTGTGCACTTCGATGTGCCAAGAAATGTCGCAATAATTAAAATAATCAAGGATACAGTACATTGTTTACTCATTTGAATTTTAATTAAGGCCAACCGAGACACTTTTATTTTGCTTAATTGAGAGATGATTATCTGCATAATTATTACGTTGGGTTGGCAGTGGTGGAATATAACAATTCTTAATATGTCGTGGCTTTATGTTAAAATTATTGAATGCACGACATCTAGATATGCATCAAATTGACGTCACTTACTTAAGAATTTTAGTAGACGGGGAAACTCAACTCCAATTTCATTAGATACCAAATTAAAAATATTGTAGTTAATAAAATTATAGATTCAATTCATCGGAAATAAAACACGTTTTTATTTATCTATGTATGGAAACATATCATTTACTGACAACTATTAAAATTTGTAGCATGTAATTAGAATATGCAACTATATATGCTTTTAGAAATATTACTTTGAGATTTTTGAAAATTCCCCTTTATTTATTAAAGGTACGTAAGAATTTATATTGTCCTAGATTTGAATATATGATATTATTCTTTCGATATCGTTGCCAAAATAAAAAAATTAATCACATGCAAGTCACGTACGATTTTTAGAATTACAAAAATATTTATTTGATATGTACCAAAATCATCCACCTGCTGTTCCAATAATAAATGTGACCGCCAAGAATAGGAATATAAAAAATATTACGTATATTCAACTCAAAAAAAAATAGACGTAATACCACAAGCGCTTAGTTTCGCTAGTTACTTATCACTTGATTTTACCCTAAAAAATTGCATTGTGGCTATGTAAACTTAACGCGTTAATCAAGCCACCTCATGTGACCTTGATCAAGTGTTATGGTCTTATAATATGCCCAAGTTGTTCAGAGGTTGACTACTGGTTTAACCTGGCTAGCACAGTAATGATACGGAGAGCTAATAGGGCAGTGATTTCAAGGCTTGGGCGCCATGATTACTGAGTATAATCAAGGAAAAGTGAAGATAAAGATAAACAAAAGACAGATATTACATATATAAAATAGTACTATATTACAAAATATTATATTACAAAAGATAAACTATCACAGCATCAACGATACTGCATAGAGCAAAATTCAATATCAAATAGAAAGAAATATTTACAAAATGTACTATATTACAAGATATACTATATAACAATTTGCTTAACAGCAAGGTGAATTTGAGGCATTTACGAGATACGAAAAAAATATATTACAAAAGATATGTCTCGTAACGGTGCCTCAATCATGAAAAATCATATGTTACAATATAAGGCATGGGGCTTTACCATCACCTAACTTCGAGATAAACTTGAGACTTTTACGGGAGACAAAATAATTATATTACAAAAAAAAAAACGTCTCGTAACGGTATCTCAATACTCATAAAATATGTATTAGAACGAAATGCCCCATGGCTTTACCATTACCAAACTTCAAGGTATACTTGAAACTTTTATGAAAGACAAATTCGACAAATTCGATTTCTCTCCCCTTCCTACGTCTCTCTGAATTTTTTCAGACATTTGCTGGCAATTTGACTTTTTCCCAAAAATTTCCCATCTAAATTTTTTCCGCGATTTCGACACCCTTTCACATTTAGCGATCTAACTTTTTCTAGATTTGGGCTAGATTTCTATATATTTCATATCGTAGAAGTATGCATCAAGGGCTTTTGACTGTGTTTCGCACGATATTTTGTTAAACAAGTTATACTGTTATGGAGTTAGGGGTTTATCTCAAACATTCTTCAGATCATATTTATCGAATAGAAAACAAACCGTATGTATAAAAAATATTTTTTCCGATTATAGGTCAGTCATACACGGAGTACCCCAAGGTTCAGTTTTGGGACCCCTGTTGTTTATTATATATGTCAATGACTTATTCCATAACATGATCCCTAATACCTGTGTTGCATTTGCTGATGATACAACCATAATAAATTCAAGTCCAGACATGAATGATCTCATGCTAAAAAGTGCCGACTCTGTTTCACAAGCCAAACAATGGTTTACATCTAACAATTTGAAACTCAATGAAGAAAAACCCAAAACCTAGTCTTTTCTACTAGTCATAATATAACTAAGGGAAATAGCGCAAAACTGCTCGGTGTCACTATTGACGACAGACTAAATTGGTCGTCCCACGTCGCACAACTAAGTCAGAAACTATCGAGATCGGTATTTGTTCTACGTAATCTAACAAGAACGTTATCAATGGAGACTCTAAAAATGAGCTATTTTGCGCTATTCCATTCACACATTAGTTATGGTACATTGCTGTGGGGTAATTCTTCTTACGCAGATAAAGTTTTCCGGCTACAAAAACGAGCAGTCAGAATAGTGGCCGGTGCTGGCTTCAGAGACCACTGCAAGCCTATTTTAAAAAATCTTAAAATAATGCCTCTTCCGTCTTTATATATTTATGTCACGTTATTAGAAATTTATAAAAATAAGATTCAATTTGCAACAAATGCTGAAGTTCTTACGTATGATACTAGAAATAGAAATGATTTTAGAACACCACGCTTTCGACTTTCGAAAACAACAAAAAATTCTTTGAATTTTAAATTGTTCAATTATCTACCGAACTATTTAAAATTCTTGCCTAATTCGAATACATTTAAGGTGGCCATTCCCTAGAAAGAGACATCCGATAGGGAAATATTTATTATTTTTGCCCATAACTTTTTTTTCTTAGTACGTATATTTAAAAAATATATAAGAGTACCTAAGTAGAACTGTAACAAGACTATTATTATGAATTTTCACTCAAAAATTTCATTGGTTTGCAAAATAGCTCAATTTAAAACTACGAAATAGGAAGATTAACACAATTTTTAAATTAAAATCGAGCTATTTTGCAAACCACTAAAATTATTGAGTGAAAATTCATAGTAATAGTCTTGTTATGGTTCTACTTAGGTACTCTTATAGTTTTTTTAAACATACGTGCTGAGAAAAAAAGTTATAGCTAAAAATAATAAACATTTCTCTATCGGATGTCTCTTTCTAGGGAATGGCCACCTTAAGGGGATAATCAAAAATCATTTGCTTATACATTGTTTTTATTCAGTTGAGGAATATTTGCAAACCCCCTTTGAAATTATATCCCCTGTTAATTAATTATATATTTATACATAATTATATACTGAGAAATGCTTACCGTCATCACACTTTTATAAATTGATAATTGTTTGAGTTTTTACAAATTGTTTGTAAATTGTTCTTGTAGTTACTTACTTTTAGCGTGTCTTTTCATATTTTAATGTGTTTACAACTGCATGCCTTCGCAATATGCATTCGATAACTCTATATTGTTATACTTATTTTATTGTTTTTCTTTGACTTGCCAAAAATGTTATATTATGTAATTTGGTTAAATAAAATATCTATCTATCTATCTATCTATCTATATGTAATAGTTTCAAGTATGTCTCAATACTGAAATTTACACTACACTTTTCGGGGACGCTCGATTTAAACAAATTCTGCAGCATTTGTTAACAACAATTTCGAGAGTAGTTTGGTAATACTTGAATCTAGAAAGAGCAAGCTTTCGATTGGTTCCAAAATCATAAATAAATATTGAAAAATAATCCCGGAAACGCGGCGGAAACATAAAGTTAATTAGTTTTCAGTAGTACAACAAATATCGGATTTAATTTTTTTACGAATTTTTGCAATAATTGACAGAAAAGTGCTCTCTACATTTAGATCCGCAAAATTATTCCAGATAAGGTATCAAAACTATATCTTAGAGTTCACCCTCATGTTAGAATTTGCGGCTCCTGATTCCCGACTAACCACAGTAGCGTCAGTAATTGTAGGAGCCCTCGGAGCTGTTAAGATGGGATCAACCGAGTGCATAAGATATATTGAAGATCGCATTATTGGAACCAATGCACATTCTAAAGAAAATACTGGAGTAGGAGTCTCTGTAATCCCTTGTTGAAGATATGGACTCTTATCTGTTGGAGAAAATATGACCAACGCCACCAAGAGGGACCAAAAATCAGAAACAGTCTCCAACAGCACTGCAGCCCTTGTAATAAGTACAATTTTCTATTTTCGCAAGTAATTTGAGTGCCTTATGATTTTACGTTTGTTAATTAGAACCAACAACTAATCGAATTAATTTAACGGGCATTGGATGACTATAATCATACATGCAAAGTTACAAAGTTACAAAATTACTGGTCAAACTTATAAAAGCGAGTTAGAAAATGAAAGATGAAATGAAATGAAGAATTTCGAAATGTGTTCGATGAAGAAATTACTTTCTTTTCATTTCTACTGGAAAACCCATAAGCCTGGTGAGGTTCCTTAAGAGTCTTAAGATGTTTTCCATATTGTCTATAATTGTTTATTTGTGGCAGATTCAGATTTTCTTACTTTTTGTTGGGTATTTTGCCACTGAAAAATATTTAAAAAATTTAATAAAAAAAAACCTCTGCGCCAATCGGATCAGACAGAGGTTGGCTCTTCAATACTTGATTGTTTCAAAAAGTCTGACACCTAAAAATATATACACTAGAACAATGTTATAAACTGAAAAATGAAAATGAAAGCTAAAGGCAGTTAACGTTTCGGAAGAGAATCTACTTCCGTTCTCAAAACTTTTGGCCGTCAACCATGACAGTTCTTTGTTTATGTATTTCCATAGTCACGTGAGACATTCAATTATATTTATCTTATTTTTACTTACTTCGTCTCTAAAGATGGGCAACCAACTAATACAAAAATCTGTTGGATAATTTGAAATGCATCTATCCTCGTTTCATAAAATAATTGCGGATTCTTTAAGTTTTCTTTTGGTTTCGTTGCTATCTTTTTCCAAAATCTTCGCCCAGCCCCATTGAATCCTGTTATTATTATCCCACGCTTGTTCACAAATTTTTGGATTTTTCAGAGTCTTCCCTTCTAGCGTAATTTCTATGTTCATCAAGCTTTACGTTGAAAGGTCTAGATGATTCACCTACGAAATGTTTTCCGCACTCACACGGAACACTACAAATACAATTTCTTGAATTTTTAACAATATTTAGAGGTTTGGTTTTTGATAAAACCGATCTTAGCCTGAAGCCCGTTTGAAAAACCGTGCGTACTGAAAACCTGTTCCCAATTTTTCGTAATTAGGCGCCACTACGCCCACGCCAATCCTAACGTAAGTTTCAGTATATGATTTCTTCTGTCAAAGCTTTACATTTTTCGAAGGTGTACAATTTGCCTCAAGCCAAAATAATAAGGCACTCAAAGGAATTATTGGTCTCAAATGAATATAAATAAATAATATTAAACAATTTTGGAATCTGACTAATTTTTGCGGTAGGTAGGTAAATTTCCAGTGACCTTTCAGACGAAAATATCCTTCAGAAATATGTGTAATAATAAATATGTATATTTTGTCTCATATTAGATCCTGTTTACGTTTCGTCCTGAATAACCTTTTAATCATGCTAAGAGAAGGTGGGTCTTACACTCTAAACAAACTAATAACTATTACTGTATAGTTTTCTTAAAGTACACTGATGTGTTTTATTTAAGATTCTTGGCTCTTAAAATATAAACTTGTAACTGTGTTAAAAATTACAGTAGATTTATATTGGACTGTAAATAGTTAAATGGGCAAAGTAGTGATCGTAACGTTTAAGCTATAATAAATTAACCAAATGTTTTACGAATCATTTGAAAATTGTAAGCTTAGTTTCAAACGTAGGTATTGTTTACGTTAAGGTAGCGATGTACTATAAAGCAGAAGATTAGGCAGGAACCGTATGGCCGCTACGATACTGATCAACTCTACTCACAAGGGGGATTCAAGATACCCTTCAGACTCCCCAAGACGAAAATAGACAAAACTATACCTGCTGTGATTGCTATAGTCTGCTCTATCCGTCGACATCTTATGTCGGCTAGTGCACTTTTAATGAATATATCTTATAATTAGCGCTTTCTCAGAAACACTTCTTAATAATTAGGACCGTCGATGGATTCTATGAGTATTCGGACAAGTACACAGACTTGGCAGGATCAAAGGTGACCTTCGGAAAGTAATTGTCTGACTCAAGCCACAGAATCTCACGTCGGTCACAAATCTTATAATTAGTGGATCAATAAGAAATCGAATTTCAAAATATATTCTCATTTATTGAGATAATTCGTAAAATGTAAAAAATATAAATATTCAATACTTAGCTAATGTGTATAAGGCAAACATCAAAGAGCACCACCACTCGGCAAGTCGTTACCTCCAGTAGGAGTGTAGCTCATCCAGCGCGAGAGAACTATGACAATCGACTGTACAAAAAGATCCACTCCCAATTAGTAATATTTGTAAAATGTATGCGAAACTTTTTGAACATTATTCACTTTGAATTTTGCACTATAATTATCGAAATGATTGTCAGCATGCTTAATGAAGCTATCTATATGAGTTCGATGGATTTTCTGCTTTTATAAACGTACTAACGGTATGAGGCGCCGTTTGGGACAAAATACAATTTCTTGCAATATATATAATCTTACACAATATATACAAAAAATTCATATATAAAGATACAATTTCCTGATATATATAGAAAAATTCCATATATAATGTTTCGATATAGACTTTTAATTTCACTAACTGCCGCAATAGAATGAGGGCGCTCACGCTAAGGCTGGAAGCCAGCTGTAGGTAATCCTAACCTAAAATAAGATAAAATTGAAAATATTAATATTTTTTTAATTTATGTTATCGAAGGCAAATTGATTCGGATGTAAGGCTGGTGCAAGATTGTTTATTAACACTCGAAAAGCATAGTTTTGTATTAAATGCATTAATGAGAAATGTACAAATTGAAACAGCAGACAAACTTAATAATATACATACTATGGTATGGAGTTTGCATTCTAGATTAGAAACTATATTTGAAGGTAAGTACCTATCCTAAATTTTTAAGAAAAATTCTCTGCTATAACACACAAATTACAAAACTACTTATGAAGACAGTTCAAGTAATACTTAATACTTCCCAATATGAATATTACATTATGTAATGACTGATAATTACGTTATAATGAGCGGCTGGCTGAGCGCCCTCATTTTATTGCGGCAGTTAGTGAAATTAAGGGTCTATATCAAAACATTATATATGGAACTTTTCTATATATATCAGGAAATTGTATCTTTATATATGGATTTTTTTTTATATATTGTGTAATATTACATATATTGCCAGAAATTGTATTTTGTCCCAAACGGCGCCTCATATAACGGCACCGAACACAAATATACTTTTTTTCCGTGAACTCGCCTTCGAGCGATTAGTATGACGTTGTCCGCCTGAGCCGCGATAAAAAGGGTTCGTCGTAATCGGCCCTCCGACTTCGAATTCTTTGACTATTTTTGTGTACGTTCTTGGGATTTTGTATGAGGATTATGCTCCAACCCTTTGAGGAATATTAAATGAGGATTTTGGTTTTTATCGGAAAAACCGTCCCATCGATTTTTACTGAATTTTGACGTTTAAAATAGCTACTCGCTACATCCTGACTGAGGATTTCGACCAAAAATAAGTTTTTGAGATTTTCAAAAAATTTAATTCGTTGTACTTCCGAAAAAATCTGTTGGACGGAGCAGTTTTCCGTGATTTTATTCGTTGTACTTTCGAAAAACCAGATTCGTGGTACTTTCGAAAACTTCGTCGGGCGGAGCATGCAACTTGAAATTTTTTTTTGGAGTTCTTTTGAAAATTCGAACGACGAAACCCATAGGCGAATGACCGTGGTCCTCGAGATGAAAAATATTCAATATTTTGGTCAATTTTGGTGAAATAATTTTTTACGTAGATTTCGATTTAATATGACGCTAACAGTGTTTAGAAGTCTTTTTACTGGTTTAAATATTATTTTTTCATGGGATTTTTGTCTGCATTTACTTTTATAGTCTTACTTGGTTCAATAACATATACATCTAAACCAAAAATTCATTGTAAAACCGAGCGTTGCGCTACGTGAAGAATAGTGCTCCCTTAAAATCGTTACTGCCATTTTGAAAAATGGATTCTGCTCTTGAGACTAAGTGTATTTTAACTACGTACTTTTGTATTTATCAAAATTTATTTATTACTACATTTTGAAAAAAAATGTAGTATACGTTTAGCATTTTTCCGGTGCACCATCGAAACCCGAAAAAAACGTCGGATCGATGTGAAAGTCATATCTATCGATTCGAGAGCGAATTTAGAAAATTCCGTCCGTCGGTCAGTCGGTCTGTCGGTCTGTCGGTCTGTCTGTCACGCCCAGCCCTCTTAATCCGTTTTCGGATTGCGATGAAACTTGGGTGGTTAATAGGAGGTCTTTAGAAAACCTTAACGCCGGAAGCTCGGCTCCGTTCGAAAACCGGAAGTACCCGATATAGACGTTTCGAGTTTTTCGGGAAAAATTGAATAACTCGATAACGGGTAGTCGGATCGACATATTTCAAAAAAGAAATAGTGCCGCTGGCAAAGCTCTACAAATAAGTATACCAGAGACTATGTCGAAAAACAAACGAAAATTGATTTTTTTTGCAAAAAACTGGTTTTCTCGAAATCGGGCTAGGAAGCACGATAACTGTCCAGAATATTGATCAATTTCGATGAGAGTTGGTGGAATCAAAGGTACCCGGCCACAAATCAAGCCTATTGCTGGCGGCCCGAATCCGTTGACCGCAAGTATGTTTTCCAGGGCCGCGTATGATTTTTCAAAGAAATTAATAACTCCCAAACTGAAGGTCCGATTTTGATTTTCAAAAATGGCAATTGTAGGGCTCGATTAGGACTATTAGATGGCGTTTGTGAGAAATTTGAGAAAACAAAAGCGAATCTACAAATGCTGAAAAACTTGATTTTTTTCATAAATTCTACAAATTCCGAACAGTTTCCTAATAAAAATCGAAAATTAACTATTCCGTCGATCGATCTCTATAACCAGTATAAGGCACGGACCTTTTTGGACAAAAAATCTGAAATAGAGTTTTTTCGAAAAACTTAAAATAAACGAGTTATTTACGAATATGCATTCCATAGAATTATTTAAAAAAATACTACAAACTGATAAATTCTCCGTGCGATAGAGGTGCAAAAAAATAATGTAATGTTATATTTAAAATATCATCATCCATTTCCTTATTTTCATTTACGAAATAAAAATAGAACCGATGCCCTTTCCCTGTTTCAAAATGTAGTTAGCTTTTACTTTAGTCAATGCAAAAAAAAAGAAAAACAAAACATGTCAAAGCACTGAGTCATCTTGCGACCCTCTGCTGAAAATGTAATGAATCATCCCAACAAATTGGACAAAAAGCATATCAAAATGTAGCTTTTTCACTTGTTAATAGTCAAATTTAGTAAGTAAAATATAAATTTTATTCGTTCCTGTTTCAAGAAATATAAACAAAAAAAAATAATTAAGTTAATTTTCTCACGGTTCCCCAACCTGAAACCAATTTTCCCGTGCTCCTGACAGACTTCTCATATTGCCTATAAAAATCAGCTTCCCGAAGCCTCCCCATTTTTATTTATTTAATTGTTTCGGTCACGACGAATGAATGCGTTGAAGCTTGCGGTATGCTCCATTTTTTTATGGTTTTTGACAAACGAAATAATTACCTGTAGTATAATACATGAAGAAGAATGTCTCAAAAAATATTTTTAAACAGTAAATGTGATAAATATTTTACACATACATATTGTAAGATGTTTTGTTGAGATTCATGGTAGCACCGGATTCTTTTATTTCGAACCTACGTAAATTACCTGCGAATTATGAGCCAACATTTGAACGTTCAAATTCAACAACATAAAGTAGCAATGATGAAAATCATTCTTCGTCCGACAAGTAGCAAATGCAATATGTATGATAATAACATTTTTTGTTATGTGTTCACCTTTCCATTCCGTACCATTGCGCCATCTTTTACAAAAAAAATGAATTATTTTTATATATGTTTTTAACATAAATGTATATCAAATTCGAAATCAGCGGCCTCGAAAACCTCTATACGCTGACTTTCAGCTGAAAAACTTTTTTAATAAAAAGGTCGATCGTATTAGATCCATTTTTTTAAATAGTATCAAATTCGAAATCAGCGACCTCGAGTTTTGGTCACGTTGTCGGGCATTTTGCCCACCGTGCGCCATGCACTGGCGTCTGCTCTAAATTTGCATCCTAACGGGGGTTACAGCGGCATGCAATTAAAACGGCTTTATGGTAAAATTTCATCACTATTGAACAAATTAAAATAAAACGTTAAGAAATTACATATTATTGATAATATAACAATAAATTACAGCTAAAGACACCTTCCTTAATAATTTTATGTGAAAATATATAATCGTTGGTAAAATCGAAAATACACAGCCGTATGTTGCTTTATCCAATAACAATGCAGGAAAAATAATTTTCAATTATATAAAATTACGTTGCTGGCTATAACTTTACGGTTGTATAGGTACTCAGATTTATTCTCTTTGTAATTATCAAGCTTTGTTACTGTTGAGTTATTTTAACCCTTTGATAATGGTCGAAAGGCCGAAACATGTGTCAGAGAAATCTGAATAAAAATTGTGAAACAGTAATACCAAATGTTCTTAATACTTATTTTATTTAATATGTTTCATCAAGAATCTACCGCAGACTCAGTTTAATTAATTTGTTATTGTTGCCTAAGGTGGCCATTCCCTAGAAAGAGACATTTACCGGCTCGGTGGCGCAATGCTAAGGCGTTTGGCTTGCGACCACGGGGTCCCGGGTTCGAATCCTGGCCAGGGTATGGATGTTTAGTGGCGTTTTTCATGTGTTACCGAGATGGTAACTGTACTAGACCGCTGTGTACTAGACCGCTGTTGGGTGGCATAACATGTCTAGTCGCTGATATATATCCTGAGTTCGAGTCTCATCTGCGGTAGATGGCAATATCGCAGGGAATGGCCGTTGTGTTGATGTCTATGTGTACGTGTCCTGGTTGAGTGGTGGAATAGCATTAGCTAAACTCCGCCAAGACGTTAATATAAATAAGATTAAATAAAAAAAAAAAAAATCCGATAGGGAAATATTTACTGTTTTTAGCTATAACTTTTTTTTCTTAGTACGTATATTTAAAAAAAACTATAAGAGTACCTAATTAGAACCATAACAAGACTATTACGATGAATTTTCACTGAACAATTTTAGTGGTTTGCAAAATAGCTCGATTTAAATTAAAGAAATATGTTAATCTTCCTATTTCGTAGTTTTAAATCGAGCTATTTTGCAAACCACTGAAGTTATTGAGTGAAAATTCATAGTAACAGTCTTGTTATAGTTCTACTTAGGTACTCTTATATATTTTTTAAATATACGTACTAAGAAAAAAAAGTTATGGGCAAAAATAATAAATATTTCCCTATCGGATGTCTCTTTCTAGGGAATGGCCAACTTAACGATTTCTTGTTAGACAACAACCCTTGTTACAAAACCTTATTCTGATCAGATCTATATAAAAAAACTCTACTGTCTATTTAACAACATGTCTTTAATTCTCATTGCTACTCTAGTATCCATATTTTAGTGCTTACTAAGAACATAACAATTTGATTGAAGTAAGTCAAAGTATCAAATATGGATCCTGTGGTTACAACCTCTTATTATACTCTTCGCAAATACAAAATGAAAAGTATATAGCATTTGATCGGCACTTTTCTAAAACCAGTAATATTGCTCGTAGAGAAAAAAATTTCATATCACTGTGTTGGTGATCGAATTCTGAACAACTTTCAAAATGTCCGTCCATCCGTCCGTCCGTCCGTCCATCCGTCCGTCCGTCCGTCCGTCCGTCCGTCCGTCCGTCCGTCCGTCCGTCCGTCCGTCCGTCCGTCCGTCCGTCTGCCCGTCCGCCTGTCTGTTTGTCTGTCCGTCCGTCACGTTTCTTGTAAACACGATAACTAAAGAAAGAAAAGTCCGATTGTATTGAAATTTGAACAGTAAGTTAGTGTTAGCTAGAGGACGAACCCTACCATTTTGAAAAAAATCTATCAATAAATAAAAGAGAGAAAAAAAATTTGTTTTGTTTTGTAATTAAACAAAAAATATTTGAAACTAATATCATTTACAAAAAAGACTGCAAAGATTATCCTATACAATGTACAACAATTATATAACAAGTGTAGTAAATCGGTGAAGAGTATAATGGTTAGCTTGTTTTAATGTTATTCTTGCATTGGAAAATGCAAAATATCAGCATGATTATGTATTATTCCTAGTTATGCAAGTTATACCAATTAATTTCATTTAGAAGAAATACAAGATATTAGGTAATTTTTAATTATCTAATTTCCAGCGTTGGTAATTGACTGATGCTAGTATGCTACCAGTCTTAACTTCGAAAGTATTTCGTGTTGCTCTCAAATAATTTCTTGTCATAGTAATTCTGTTTTGTTGCATCCAGTTGAGAAACGTAGACATTTAGCCACATGTTGTTTATTTACCTCGTGATTTATTTCTCTCCCATATTCACAAACATTTGAACAGTAAAACAAGACGAAATGGTGAAAGCGTTTCGGGCGTTTGACGTCTCACATTTGAGTTTTTATCGCTTGAATCTGACAGATAACAGAGTCAACCAGTGCAAAAAATACAAAAATAGCCTAGAAGAAGAGTTTCAAATTTCCCGCGTGTGCGCCGAATTTTGTTTCTAACAAGCTGCCAACCAAGTTGCTATTATTAAATTTTTAACAATTTTTGTTGTTGGGAGTTAGGCTGAATACCGGTTTTGTTAGCAAAATTGCTATGTAGCAAAGTACATAACAAACGCAAAAGAGAATAGATCTGAATGTATACCCTTGGAAAATAGTTGGAATAGTTGTAATATAGTTTTGCATGATTTTAGTAAATATCCTTTAAATATAAATTATTGCAAAGAAAATAAATAGTTGTTTTATGTAGGTAATAGGATTGTTTTTAATTTAGTTTTTTGTTTTATTCACTACGATGAAATTTAATTGAGATACAGTGACTTAAATAGACGCATGATGTTATTAAAAAAAAAAAAAAATTGGGTACTTCTAGATATCTTGGAGAATACTCTATTTATAAAAAAATATTACTCCTTTTGTAGGTTATAAAGATATTTTCAATGTTATTGGTTTTACCCTCTGTATTTACATCTTTACAATTGATTTTACAATTTTAGAGACAGCAATGCTGTCTATATCGGTCAGATTGGTAGAAGCGTTGTGAACAGGGTAAAAGAACATAAAAAATCAATCTTAAATAACAATAAAAATACAGGAATATCAACACACTGTATTGAAAATAACCATTTCATAGATACTGATAATATAAATTAACTTCATTCCGAAAGAAAAGGTAAACATTTAGATCTGCTAGAACAACTAGAAATCAAAAAATCTTTGAAGTACAACCCTTGTACCACGAATGACCAACAAAATTTCTTGAATACCCCTATAATAAATAAATTGCTATCTATTGTACTATCCATTGATTTATATAATCAGTTTAGGTCCACTCTAAACATTCCCATAATTAAGGATGTAAAATTAAGTCTATAGATTAAGTCATAAATAGATTAAGGCCTAAACACTTCTAGGTATAAATTAGAATAAGCACGTCGGAAACTTTAGTATTCACTATGTAATACTCTTTTTAAAGGCCTAATAAGCCGAAGCAAATGTAGAGTATTTATAATATATTGTTTGATTCATCTAAAAGCAGTGTTTAATTTATAATTAACAATTATTTTCAAGATGTTTCACAAGGTACCTACCACAAGTTCAGTTCAGTGTATCAATATTGTATTGCAACTAATTACATTTTCAGATGATTGGCACAAATGTGTAGGTAATCATTTTGAAATATGTTGATGATAAGAATTTAAGGATGAATCTACCGTTCAAAACACAATTTTCACTTTAAAATAGTTTGGAGTTAGCAGATTGGTGACAGATCTATCATTCTGAGAACAAATCTAATTATTTGGTAACTAACGGAATAAATTGATGACCGATAAAATCACCCCAGAAATAAATTATTTGCAAAAACTAATATTTAAACAGATATTTACTAAAATGGGCGCAAAAATTCACTACCACCCCTATCTTCTCCACCACCTATAAACGCGTTTCTAATTTTTGTGTCTGAGAAGCAGTTGAATAGAAGTTAATTTTGACCATAAAACTCTTTTGTGTTCAAAATTTATTTAAATACGATTTTTAAACATGTTGACCTCAGCTCGACTGCATCTCACATACAGATATATTATAATATAGCATTGATATAATGTTTTTTTTAATAATCAGTTATTGTTTTATTGCCGTTGCATAAATAATATATAATGGCAATAACTAGGTACCTACCTACATTATTTGTTATAGTCCACAAGCAATTCGCAGCATGTGGAGAAGTTTACATTTTAAATTTCTAATGATTATTGACTTTTAAAGTTTATATAACCTACAGCAGTGCGAGCGTACTTCAAGGATGTTTTGATTTCCTTGAGGATTAAATATATTTATTTAATTAGCATCGTAAAGTCGGAAAGATTTTCTTCTCGTTTCTTTCGTTTACGTTTTCCACATTATGATTCACGATTCCTCTCTGAATCAGAACAATCAGAGTTTTCCTTAAATATTATTTATTCTTCGTAAAATTGAACGTAATTTGTTAAATTTTTCTTTACTTTATGACAAGCACACCGTTCAGCGTAGGAGAGATAATGCTTTTTAAATGAAGTTGTTTTATTTGGAAACAAATGAATCGATTAATCAGAAAAATTGAATCGCAAGTAACAATCAATTAATCAATAAAAAAAAATCAGTCTACTACACGGAATATCCGACATCCATGTCTGGAGCCTTTCAGACATCCATGGCGCGAAGCACCGTGATAGTTGACGGACAGGATGGAGCGGGGCCGAAATAGCTTAAGTAAATGTAAATATATTTTAACTCCTTTCATCATTGCGGATGAATTAAAAAAGGTATGAAATGAAAAATTCCAATTGGAATTATAAAACATAGGTGCTAATAAAAAAATTGTGTACTGAAACAAAATTTTCATATGCTGATACGGGAAAAAGGAGCAAACGAAAAAACCCGCTGCAGGTATTTGACACAGTACCCAGCGGATATCAAGCCGCTTAATTTAGAGTATAGGAATATTATGATTTTAAAAGTCATCGTTATGTAAATTTGATGATAGAAAAAAGAGTAATTTAGTATAAACATAGAACAAAATGTCACAAGAATAAACGAAGGGGGGAGAGGAAAGAATGATGGATTTGGAAATTATAGTAGGAAGATGTTTGGTAGATTCTAGAGAGTATAATTATAAAAATTGTGGCTAGATATGCTGCCGCAAAATGGGCAACGCTTGGTATAGCAAGGTGTGCTTTATTCGAAATGGGATATTATGCTCGCTGATTTGGGTATTGCTGTTTGCTGGGACTGGCTGTAGCATTTGAAAAGGTTACATGAATAATTTCAATTGACTTGCAGTAAATTGACTCTAATTAATTCACCTATTGGAGTAGAGATGTATGCAACCACTCTTACTCTAAAGGGCATAGCGTGTCGCATGTCTGCAAAGTCTTAACATTCAGAAAGTAAACATGTTTTCTTTAAGTATAATTTGAGATAGTGATGTTAATGGTATGTTCTTGTAGTTGGGTTACATAATAATTGTGAAATTCAGTCTTTCAGTTATTGAGTCCTTTGGTGGCGCATTATCATTGGATAGAGAAAGTTTTCTCTAGGTGCTCAAGTTGGCAACACTGAGAACTGTGCAGATTTCCGCTGCTCGTTGGACAGAGACATAAGGTAGACGGGCGGCGGTCTTAATTTTTGTGGAGGTTTTGAGGTTCTACATCCTTATCACAGCTGTGGATTTGTATAGATGTAGATAAGTTCCTCACTGTCTTGCCGCAAGCGTTCTGTAAATTCCAGGAAGGAATTCTTTTGGTTGCCGTAATTTTGTCACGATGTGTTTCGTGAGGTTATGTAATATTCTCTATATGAGGTAAGCTTTTTTATTTTTGAGTTCTGTCTTGCAAAAGTTCTTAATTGTTGTAATTATTACAGTGTATATGGGTTAGGGTATTATGCAGAGTAGTTAATGTATTAGTTAAGCTGGTTAGTGCAGTAATTTTGGTTATATGAGGGGTATTTGGAGGAGTAATAGGAGGAAGTCTGTTACTCAGATATTTGGTAATATGTGGGTTCTGCTGACATTTAGAGAATTCTTGGCTTGTATAGTTGTTCGCAGCAGTCTCCAGGAGATTCATGTAAAAATTTTAATGCAGCACGGAGTCGTAGTCGTAGCCAACGTCGAGAACGTCTAAGAAGTGGTGACAGGTCACGCTGCAGTAGTCAAGGAGAATGTCAAGGCTTTGACAGGTTTTTTTTTAGTATTATTTTGGTTATATGTTTTTAAAGGAAGTCATTACAAATTTGTATCATCTCCCAAATTCTCTAATTATCTGGCTGCAGCAACGAAAACGATATGGAATGGTCAATAGATCAGGAGAAACTTTTTACTTGTACAGTTCGCCATAATATTATTTTCTTCTTCCTCCTCTCGAATCACTATTAGTCATAACTACATTTTGCTCTACTTTGTTGTAGCCAATAGTTGAAACTATTTAGTTTTGAAAATAGTGATTAGATTTGTTTAAAAATATGACCTCGTTTCCCGACAATTTCTCCGACATTCCTCCACCGATTCAAACATTTTATTATAGGCTTTTGGAAAAAAACTGTTTTCCAGATAGACCCTAGTACCACATGTTTCTGAAGCATAAAGCGTACACACGAAGTCTATTTGACTGTTAATAAAAAAATCAACAGAAATTTATTTTTATCAAAAAAACTATACTTAACTTCTGTAATTGAATACGTCCAAAATTAAGGTGTAAACAGGAACAATTGTATTAAACAGTTTTTAATATGTTAGTTTCACATCTAAAGACGAAAAAATTACAAAGTGCCACTAAATTTCGGGGTGCGTTTCTGAGAGCCAACCGATAAAGCTAATTTTTTAGTTTTTTCAATATAATTCAAAAAATGCAAATTTGGATATTCTTACAGGAATACTTTTTTGTTGGAAATTAAATTTCCCATTGAAATGCGTTGGTGATTTAGTGCTAAAAATAATTAAAAAACACAGATAAAGATTTACGAAAATTCACTTGTTTCTTTCCTAGTAATTCATCCATAATTTTACGGCATCCTAGGTATATACGTGTAAATATTCAGAGAAGAAAAGTTCCTAAAAAAACAAACAAAAAAATTGCTTTTTCTTTCTGCTCTGTACGACCAACGGTCACCGAGATATCACCATTCAAAGTTAACCATTTTTTGCCACATTTTACCGCATTTGCTTTCATTAATTTTTTGCTGATCTGGTTATTATTAATACTGCTAAAGAGAAGACAATACAATCAGTCAATTTAGTTGTGGCCGTAGTTGACCAAGATGTGGATTTTCTAATTATATTATCGTCATTAACTGATAAATACCATAACGTATTCATATTGAAACCGAATATTGGGAAAGTGGATGCAAAATTGTACAGCCAGAGCAGCTTTCAATATCCACACTATCAAAACTTAATTGCTTCATACACGCATTTAATGGTTGTGATACATCTTCATTTTTTAAAGTAAGAAAACAGTTTCTTTATAAAAAATTATAAAGTTATAAAAGTATGTGAAAGTTTTTTTAACAAATAATGCAAAAGAGCATAAAATCGGTGCTGCAAGTGAATCCATTTCAGCTTTACTATATGATTCAAAAGCGAACGATAAGTGATGAAACATATTCTTTATAGGATTTTGCAAACAGTGGAAAGAAAAGCTATCTATGAGAACTAAAGGAAAAAACTATATATAAAAATATTAATGAAATATTTGCATTCTTTCGATAACCTGACTTCTGGTTATGCTAACAAGTAAAAAAATTTTTATTTGCTATTCTCATTTTAGCACTAGCATCCAATCTAGTTCCCTACGGCTAAGCAGGCTAAACTAGTATCTACATGATCCCCTACGATATGTAAATTCAGTTAAAAATGAGAGCAAAGGCCAGAAATTAATTTATTTACGTACCTTGTCTTTAAAAATTTTTTCATTCTAATGAATTACATTTTCATAAAATCTCATTCAGTTTCTTGGAAATGCTTAGCCTTTGAAACGTTTTTCATTCTTATTGTGGACTCATCAGAAAAGCCTAAAGCCACTCATAAAGATGTTCCATGCAAAACTAAGACAATATCCATGAATAAAATAATAATAATTGACATTGACTGATAAAAAACAACAGATCTTCACCTATCTATTAGCTAACTGGTATTGGAGCCTATGAGTGGCTTTAGGCTTTTCTGATGAGTCCACAATAAGGACGAAAAACGTTTCAAAGGCAAAGGCAAAAGCATTTCCAAGAAACTGAATGAGATTTTATGAAAATGTAATTCGTTGGAATGAAAAAATTTTTAAAGACAAGGTACGTAAATAAATTAATTTCATGCCTTTTGCTCTCATTTTTAACTGAATTTACATATCGTAGGGGATCATGTAGATACTAGATTAGCCTGCTTAGCCGTAGGGGACTAGGTTGGATGCTAGTGTTAAAATGAGAATGGCAAATAAAAATTTTTTTACTTGTTAGCATAACCAGAAGTCAGGTTATCGAAACAATGCAAAGATTTCATTAATATTTGTATATATAGTTTTTTCCTTTAGTTCTCATAGATAGCTTTTCTTTCCACTGTTTGCAAAATCCTATAAAGAATATGTCACAGTCACAGTCACCTCCAACAGCTGATACTGCTAGATTGCAGAACAGTGAACATATTTGTAGATACAACAATGGAAGGGAAATAATAATATGTTAAATCCTCTCCAATGGAGTTTAATGCACAATCTTTACTTGAAAAAATATCATGTGGCTGTTTAAGAGGCTGCCATAAAAATGGTGACTGCAGGAAGTTTGACATCAAATTCTCCATATATTGCAAGGAATGTGCAGGAATTAATTGCGAAAATGCAACTGTGCCAGAAATATCACAAGAAGGTGTCGATAAAGTTATCAACAACGAAGATGATATTGCCATCTAAAGTACTTATATTGAAGAATCGACTTCTTAAAATTAATAATGTACAATATCTCTTTACCTTCACGAATAAAAATGTAATTATTTGAAATGCGTTTATTTTTCGTATTTCAAGAACTTTTTTTTCATTGGAAATTTATATACCGCAAAAACTGTTATGGATGAATTATTACTGAAAAAAGTGAATTTTCGTAAATATTTAACTTTTAATACGAAAAACACTGTTTAAAAACGGATTTGTATGGGAAATTTAATTTTCTACAAAAAAGTGTTCTTTAGAAATCTCCAAATTTGTATTGTTTTTGAGTTATTTTTAAAAAACTGGGTTTTTTCGGTTGGTTCTCAAAAACGTACCCCTGAATATAGTGGCATTTTGTGATTTTATCGTCTCCAGGTGTCAAACTAACATATTAAACAATAAAAACCCCTATCGTAATTGTTCTTTACGAAAAGACATATTCAGTAGCCTAAAAGTAAGTTTATGGAATTTCATATATTTATTTTGAGAGTAGCCGAGTTAAGGCACGGCATGTAGTCAATAAAGATCATCTTGACTAAGGACTAAAATATGTATTTACATTGAGATAGTTTATTTACTATACAGCTATAACATTCTAATTTTATATAAAAGAAAATAAATTAATTCAAACATTACATTACCTATAAAATGGATTACGTAAAAACAAAATTATGTTTACATCCATTACTCCCACGGGATTTTCTTAATGAAAACAAAAATATCCGCATTGTTACATGATGCTAAAATACCTACACTTTCAACCGAAAACTATCTAAAAAAAGTGTTGTATACAGTACACTAATTTGTTAGGCCGTTGATGTTCTAAAATATTGTATTTCTTTTTCATAGCATCCCATCTATAAATATTACTTAAAGAGTAAATATTGCTTAAAGTTTGTATCTTCATTCAGTAGTGGTTTAATTCAGATAGTGCGACTGCATCAAAAACCCAAAGTCTCTTAAAAATATTCAAAAATAGAAATGTGCTTGCTCAAGGTATTAACTTTTACAACAAAATATTTTGCATAAAATACAGAATTCAGAATAGGGATGAATCTTAAAAATAGTATTTTATAAGTTGGTGACTTGTATATATGTTCCGCCAGATCAGACAAGTGATGCTCTGAAAGCGTGCGCTCCTCTGTTGTTAAGCTATGATGACCATTACGTCAGATACCAGCGATTATTTAATATCATTTAATATGTTCATTATTTCTACTGGCTGTATAGCACATTGGTTATACAAATTTGCTGATAATTCATTAATGTTTATTTTATATTGTAGGCACTGCTGGGTATGGGCTCTATTCTCGCTCACCGCACTAGCACTCAGTTTAACTGATGAGTTTTTTTTTAATTTTGAAAGGATTCTGTTTTAATTTCAGCTTTTCCAAAGGAGAAGATCTATTCAAGAAAATTGTACCATTTTAAGATTGATTTGATTTTATTAAATTCTAGAATTGATATTAAAAATTACTATACATTCCCATCAGTTTGGTATGCGCATACGTACGGAAATACTTCACAGGTTGCCATCCTTAAAGGATTTACTTGAATAGTTTAAGTATTATAAATAATTCTTTAACACGTCACGAAATTTCGCGGACCATTTTTCTCTTTACAGAATAATTAAATTCATCTAAAATATGTAATCAGAAATTAAGATCAAATAATTTCTCTGGCGAACTAGTGGGTCCGGCAATTTATATAAACCAAAAATACAATATTCTTATGAACGATTCAAGGTGATAATCTTGTATCTGAAGAAAACCATAAAGATTTATATGAAATGGACATCGGCAGTGCCTTTTACAGCCTTTGGCAATTGCTCTCATTACGACTCTTAGAAGACGACTTTAGTGCTTTAATACTGGAATAAAAGGAAAAAATTATTTTTACCTTGAATTGTTATTCTGCCATTTTCTACTGTATTTGTCACAGCTGATGTATTTTCTCTGATATATGTATTAATGCAAACACTTTTACCTCGTTTGTTTCTATGTGAGGAACGATATGAAGTTTCTCAAAAATCAGCTATCGATTCAAACCACAAAATCATATGAAATATCAGGCTTGAAGAGAATGAATTCAGTGAGAAGATGTATTAAATTCAAATGTGTATAAACTGATTAAAAATTCAGTTTGCATAAAGTAAATCAATTCAGTTCCTAACTACTAAAATATGTTAAAAAAAATCAGATTTGCATCACACGCATAATAAGTATAGGGCACTTCCTATGGATGTTTAAGCTTAATATCATACAAGAGGCATGGTAAGAGTAAAATATATTTGCACTAAAGGCTCCAATTCCTTGAATGATAAGTGTGCAAGTTTTGTTTTAGGGTTGAAAGTATTGCGATTGGCGGTGGAATGTTTCTTAAAATTTTGGTTAATTTGTGGCCAGTTTTATTTGTCCCTAGGGGCGGTTATATGGTTCGTCAGATAGGAACACTTTTTAAGCCATATGTAAGTTAAACGAAGCTATCTAATTGATGTAAATTGCATACAACCTGCTAGGGATAACAGGACTTCATTCCACTCTTAAATTACCCATATGAAGACGTCCGTGAACTTGTTCATATGACACTGTTGCCTTTGCAGAAAATTTCATTCAGTCATTCACCATTTGAAAGAACAGAACTAACTTATCATGTAATGTCTTTCCCTAAGAGTCTTGTTAAGTCATTGAACCTTTATTATTAAAAATTGGATTTCAGTTGATTTCCTAAATGAGAATAAAAATATCCAGAAAGGTGTATAACTGTATAACAAATTTTTCAAAACTTTTTTCTAAAGTCTTCAATAGTCAGAGTGTTAATTATTCACAAGCATTATTTTGGTGTCGATTTGGGGAATTGTGAGATGGTTAATTTATAAGACTAGTAGCACAACTCATGAATTGTAGATCTTCATTATATTGGAAAGGACATTTACTGAAGGTAAATAAGCAAAAAATTTTGCGAGAAAGGAATTGTCTTGTAGAAGCGGGATTTCTTGTTTAACTTATTCTTGACATTATAGTGTCTGTAGAAGAAATCATTGCCTTCACTGCGATACGGAAGCCATCTTGTTTTTGAATTAAAAAAACGGTTTTTCTTGTTTCTGTCTTGCATTTGTATAAATATATCAGCTTCTGTTGGTCGGATCGGAATGGATTAAAAACTAAATTATTGAGAAAAACTTTTACTTTAATACTGTGTAGGTTTTCACACTTTAAATTGATAGCATATCCTCAAAAAAAAAATGAAAACCACGGCGTTCACAAGTTTCTCGTTTTTCTTCAATTACTTAGCTCGTAATGCATATCTCTATATAAAATTTTGAGAAGGGATACTTCTTATGATCATAAACAAGTTTTCTTAATTTTTAAATTGAATTATTTTTTAAAATGGCTAAAAAAAGTGACTTGGAATCGGAAAATCTGATTAGTCGACTGTTGTTGGGCAACGCATCCTAGAATTACGAGCTTTTCATCAAGATACAGATTTTTAAGTACATTAAAGTGGCATAAAATAATAAATTTTTGTCACTCTTAAAAATACGTAGTTTTCGTTCTTTCGTTTTTCTTCTTCGATTTTTTGCAGCAGGAATCTATTATTCTCACAAAATAATAGTAATTACTGAAATTTCAAAGTTTGTTCTATAAGTACGTAGAAAAACATACAATTTGAAAAAGAAACGTATTATTACCACGATTATAACCCGAAATATTCAACTTTTCTGTTTTTATCAGCAAGCGTTAGTGGCAAGTAAAATTGTTTCGATATGTATATACCTAGATATATTTCGTTACAAAATGCTTCAATATACATATATAGAAATGCTTCCGTATATGGGTAAAAGCTAATTTTTTTTCTATAGACACACTATGATGTCTAGAATTAGTAAAAAAAAAATCTCGCTGTTACAAGACACACTAAAATTTCTCTGTTTGCCTCCACTAATTTCTACTACTGAGAAGGAGATTTAATAAATTTCTTTAAATACATTCATTCACATTTTTCAAACAAAGTTAGTGGTATGCTTTTCTTGTCATGACTGGTAGGCTGCTTATTAATTATCATACGATTCGGTGACTAGGTTTACGTTAAATTTAAATCAATTGTTCAAATAATTCAGTGCTTTTTAAATTGCAAACGATTCTTCAGTTATTATTTTATTTCTTCTTCCAAGACAAGACAGATATAAAATTAAGCGGAGGCGGAGGTTACATAAACAAAATGCCAATTAAAGTACCTACCTTCTTAAATATCTTAACTAATTCATATATTTGATTGATGTTGTTGCCAAGACAAATTAATTTATTGAAAATGTACAGTTCTCGAATTTATCGAGAATAATTATATATTTTCTATTCTGATCGATAATGCATGATGATTGTGAATTAAATTTAGGTTCAAATTATTCTTTGGATTCATCATACGTTGCTGATGCCCTTACTATAGTCGGGTACAATTTAAGCTGACTTGTGTCATGGCTGCTAAATCGTCTGAGCTAAGATTTTGTTTGATGCATAAGAAATGTCAGTAGTTCTCAAACAGTTCTCTCCTGTAACAGCAATGATGTCGCTAATGTGTACCAAATTTCAGGTGAATATCTCAATTTTATTTTATCAACGACTTTAATATTGAAGTGGGGGAGGGGGGTGGTGGGGGGATGAAAAATATTGTAAAAAAATTTGAGGCCTGGCTTGTAGTACATACGTCAAATTTCAAGTTTCTGTACTCTTACCAGCTTGCTACACATATTTCCCCCTATTTACCCCCAACCCTTCACCAGACATCTTCAAAAAACAATCCAGCTCCAGATCTCGTTATAACATATACGTGTACAAAATTTCAAGTCAATATCTTAAACCGTTCCGGAGAAAACGTGCGGACAAAAAAAAAGTTACAGACAGACAGAATTTTTTTTTCGCTCAAATTTAAAATCTCGACGTTTCATGATATTCTAAACCTATTTCAAGAAAAAAAAAAATTCAAATTTTTTTACGATTACTATACTTCCAATCCGCTACGTGGATGTGGAAGTGAAATAATTCAACCAGATACATTTTTGGGGAAAACAAAGTTATAACAAAACTCGCGGCGCGGCTTAATAAAATGAACATTTTAGAAAGAAAATTATCAACTTTTAATAGAGCTTAAATTAAAAAAAAATAAATAAAAGTGAGGATCGAGATCGAACTCGCAACGACCCTATTTACATTTATTATTGCTCGAGTATCTTACTGATTGAGCTACGTGATCCTATGTTCATTATATTCTAATACGTGTAATAATTACATACTAGAAAATTGTAAGATTTAATGGTTTGACATTGTTCGTTTGACGGATGAATATCTACTATTTACCACTAAAAATAAGTTAAATATTTCCTATAAAGACGTTTTTCATATTTAGAGTGGTGTTAGTTCACGGGAATAAATAATATTCGTCGTCAAATCACACAGTTTGAGAATCGCTGAGCTTATGACTATGTTTCTCACTCCTCAGTGTACATTTCATATTTCCATCTCAAAAGAAGTGGGAAAGAATTTTGGTAGACATACATTGACAATGTCTTTAGGCTATTGCTTTAAGTTTGTGTGTAAGAGATAGTGAAAACCTATGCGCAACATTAATTCATACATCGGTCTTTTTAAACTGGAACCGTCTCTAATTTGCATATTCCTTTACAGATCGTGGCATGTTTTGTGATTTTACTAGTGATACGAAAACATTGTTAAAAACATTTCAAGTAGCAACGCTAATAAAAATACATATAAATTAGTCACTGACGCTCTATAATGTAATGGGATATTGTAACCCTTAGTTGGTATTTTTTCTTCTGGGAATATAAATAGACGTGTATATTTGATCGGAGATTCAAATTATTTAAATAATTGAGATTTCAAACTAAAACCGGAGCCATTTCCTGCTGTCCGAGAACTGTTAACTTTCGTAACATACATTTTATATAATGTGGAACATCTTTCTAGAGTGCTCCAAATATATCTAATATTCATCGTATGAAATACTCAAAACTTAAATTTCATGAGCCACCCGAAATTAGGATTATGTGCGAAATATCGTTGGTGTGAATAATATAATACTAATTTAATTAACAGTCCAAAAGATCCATAACACAGAATAATGTCATACTAAAACTGAATATTATTTCTTCTAGATCTAGAAAGTTATGATGCGAAATATGGAGACATAATTATAAACTGTGATTAAATTATCAGTTTTATGCTAGAGTAAAACAAGGAAAGTACTAACCAATGTGTCGCGTCGCCTAGATAACGTCGGAGAATTTTTTAGTTGTCTTACCGTGAACGGTGGATTATTATCGTTAAAATGAAAGTTATTTGCAAGAAAATATTCAGCTTGGAAAAGTTGCGGTTATTAGTAAGTTGAGCTACCTGTTATCAATAATTCATTAGTGTTAATTATTACAGTAGGTACAAATTGTCTATAACAAAATATATTTAAAAGCAAGAAAATGATCATGAGATAGATAAACTTGAAAACATTGAAAAATATATAAGAAAACTTTTAATAAAACATGCATTTTACAAAGATAATAGATAAAATATTGCTTTTTCGTTTATTGTGTTATATTTTTATTGAATCGGTTTTTATGTGATATTCGTTGTTTTTTTATCAATTCAACATATCCATTGTTAAGTGTTTTATCATAACTTTTATTACAACAAGAGATAAATTAATATGTTTAATATTAATTATGTGAATTTGTAAAATACATACTGCTGGTACTTAGACGTGCCAAATGGACCTAACGCATGTATACAAGAATTGGTGCAAATAAATAATATTTTATTTTATTCTTTCCTATTATATTAATAGATGTCGAGAAATAATTACTTTATTTTCGGGGTTGTATTAGTATGTATCGAAAACAAATATCATAATTCAAAATGTTTCTTTTTTTATTTTTAAACTTAGATGTCTATGTACACAATAAAAGAGTAAACAGTAAAACCGCTGCCTAAGGCTGAAGTTTCCACATTGTTATTAGCAAGCTTTACTTATTTACTTTTCTATTTACCCCCAACCCTTCAACGGAATAAGCTAAAATATAATAGGGTTCCAGATCTCGTTAGGGTACATATGTATATCAAATTTCAACTCTTAATTTGATTTTTTTAGCCAGTTTAATAATGGAGTGCGGGTGGTGGTGGAGGTAACAGATGGTATATAAATCTTTAGATCCTGACTTCCAGTATATAAATATTAGTCCCTTCAAATTAAAAAAAATTAAAGACATTTTTCCTACAGTTATGAGACAGACCTGTAAAAAGTGAAGCACTTGGGTTATCTCGACATGATTTTCACCCCCCGCAGTTCTAAAAAAGGGTGGTTTTTGAGAGATGTATACATATATATGCATTTTAGCGCTATTTCGCCTTTATTCTATTTTCTGTTTTGAGGAAAAGCTATGCATTTTGGTGAAATACATCAGGAGAGCAAAGTTGTAAAGCATGAAATTCCCCATAAATTTTGTGTGTGTTTGGTTTAGGTCCTATTTGCATGGACGAAGCCAACAAACCAAAATAAATAATACTAAGTCTTAAAAACTTTTGAATAATAATGGAGTGCCACAAGGCGGCGTACTAGGGCCTATGCTTTTCACGCTATTTATTAACGATATCTTTTTAATCGATTCACAAGAATGCAAAATACATCTCTTTGCAGATGATAATGTCATATATTTATCTGGATCGGATCTAAAGCAAGTTATTCAAAAAAATAACAAGACATTGGAAATAATTAACGAATGGTTTACAACGAACGGGCTAGAGGTAAATGCTAAAAAGTCAAAATATATGATATTAAGTTCTAATAAAAATATCTATATCAAGACGTCGATGATACTTGTGTTAAGTACAACGGAGATCACCTTGATAAGGTAATAACTATGAAATATCTGGGGATTATCATAGACTGCAAATTAACATTTAACGACCCTGTAAATTACACAAGCAAAAAAATATCAAAAAAACTTGAATTCGCCTATCGTGTAAGTAAACGTTTAACTTCATCTACCAAGAAAACGATTTATAACACAATAATAAAACCACAATTTGAATATTGTTCCAGTATATTGTATATGTGTAATGATACCAATGTATCTAAACTGCATCTACTTCAAAATAGGTGTATACGATTCAAAATGTAATATATGTACTAATATAAAAACAACGCAATGTACACTAAACTGGTTTTCGGTAAAAGAAAATATAAAGTACTAGACACTGATATTCTTATATAAACCTCACAATAATTTACTGCCAACATATTTGTCAGCAAATATTAAATTTCGTGGGGATATTCATAATTCTAACACAAGGCAAAAGAATCATATAAACATTAATTTTTCAAACTTAATGAAAACAAAATCCTCCATATACTCAACGGAGCGGCAGAATTTAATAAATTACCTGAATTTATAAAACAAGCGAAGAATGTCTTTCTGTTTAAAAAACATTTGTATTCATGAATAAATAATTCTAGTTTACTTTATGCATTAGGCTGATTGTTAAATATTGAGTTAATTTTATTTAATTAATTGTAATTAATCCGCAAATATTATAACCTAAACTAAATAATGAAAATGTATTTCCTTATTTTGTAACACGTAGTAAACTGTAAATGTATTTTTAAGTATACTACATATGTGTGTAACAGCTGTTTGTGCTAAATAAGGATTATTATTGTTATTTATATATTTCCATATAGCGGCGAAACTATGTGAAGTTCTAAGAAAAAAATGCAAGAAAATGTAGAGACAAAATTTGTAGGAAATTTTATCATTTTTTATGCTCTCCTGATATCTATTGATTGATGATCTATTGATATCTTGATATTTTTTACCAAAGTGTAGTGTTTCCTCAAAATAGAAATGAAAGTGAAATAGCGCTAAAATTCATATATATGTATATATTTCTCAAAAACCACCCTTTTTTAGAACTGTGGGGGGTAAGAATCATATTTAGACAACACAGATGCTTCACTTTTTACAGGTCTCATAGCAGTAGGAAATTTTTCCATAGAACAGCGATCTTTTGACTAATTTGAAGGGACTATATGTTAGATGTCGGTTTTCACTAAAACTGAGTTTTCTTCAAGCAGTCGACGAATAATAAAAAGCAGAAAATAAACCTCACATTTTTATCATTCTACATTGTCAACGCTGAACCACTAAACCAAGTCATACTAATAAATGCATTATTAATTATAACTATACAACTATTTGCAAAAGCTTTTAATATACTCATACGTATAACTAGGCTCGACGAATAGTCCTAGTTTATATTCTAGTCAGTTAATTTGACTGCAGATAATGTTTGGCATTTTCAATATTGATAATTAATAAGTTTCGATAATTAAAAAGTCACATTTTAAACTAAAAAGTGGAACTCAGATCTATGCTAACCAATATATTCCAACAAACAATTTGAGTGTAACTAAATTTCTTCTAAAATATTTACTATTTTTAAGATTATACATTATTTTTTCTAAGCAATATGATATATATGCCAATTGAGTTATTATGTCAAAGGCTACCAAAACGTTTGAAATAATTTTTTGGTCAGAACTCAATTAAAGGGAATAAACTTGCAAATTCGATATTCATAAAAACGTTAATTATCTCAGCAAGTATGCATAACTTGGGTATCTTTATCGCAGTGGGATGTACTATGAACCGAATTTTAAGGAAATTAATGAATTCTATACATTTTTATAGACCCTTAGTTTTTGAAAACTAAACGTTGAAATCTGACTTTTAGGGAAGAGCGAAAAAATACTAAAACATAATTCATACCTCTGTCAATTGTTTGCCCAACTGAACTGTTCTTTAATTCAAGGCCACTTCATAAGCTTGGTAAGATTCGTAGATTTCAAGATGTTTTCCTTTCCATAAATTTTGGTAACAACCTATTTCAGTCGACATTTTCTTATATGTTTATTAAACTCTTCACAGCAGTTCTCTGCAAAAATACTTCAGGTCGTAACGATTTCCAAGTCAGAAAGTATACTTCAGTGTTTGCTTATAATGTGCCTGTACAAATGTCGCTTATGCTTTTCAAGAAAATCAGTTGATGGTATCATTCTCGATTAAATATCTAATCTGAACGACTGTATATATTTAACATATTGTTGCACTTCCAGGGTAGAGAAAAATTATTTATGCAAAATATTTGGTTATCTTGTAGAAGTGGCGGGAGACTTTACAAAATTTGAAAGCCATTTTTGAGTTAGTTGCCACTAGCTAATTGATCTACTACTGTAAAGATCATATTACGTTATTTAACACAGTCTTGTATTTATGAGGTAGATAAAAATTACACAGTCCCACAAAAAAGGTCATGTCCATTTAGGTAGAGCATGATAACCGCCTGTATTTTTAGCTGTTGGATCCGATGCCGTCATCATCATTGCTCCATCACGTTCTAATCCCCCTTCAAATTAAGATTTCTCATAGATTTTTAGCTGTTTCTTGAGGTTTGGGATAAATCTCGACGTGATAGAGCAACTGTGATGACTGCATCAGATTCAGCGCTCAAAATACAGGGGGCATCATGCTCTGCTCAAATGAACACCCTGTAGAAGTGGGGGAGAGTTACGTGTTGTTATAATGTACAAGTTATTTGTCAGCTACTTGCCACTTGCCACTAGCCAATCTGATGGACTGTAAAGTTCATATATTATTTAACATATTTCTGTATTTACGGGGTAGGCAAAAATTATTTATGACACGATTTTTGGTTACCTTGTAGAAGTGGGGGAGAGTAGTAAAATTTTGACGGTCATTTGTGAGCTGACGCCTTTGTAATATTGTCGCATGCTCGCCAGTGGCACCGCAACTAATCTATGTCCAAGTACACCTCTCTGGTAAGATATAAAACAGTTTTTATAGTCCAATATTGGAAGTAATGTCCAAAAACGAGTTGAATGAATAACCAATATTAATAAGGAGTCATTCAATAATACCCTAGCTTTTAGGGAGGGGGGAGGGTAACAAAATGAGAAAGTGAATATTCTCACAAAAAAGAAATGGAAAACAGCTAAATTCAATATTATCAGTTCTTTGTCATAGCAAACTAATCAACAGAATATTAAATAATGTTTTTTTGATCTTTAAATGTGTATGGGGAAGCTTGCAAAAGAACATTAGTGAAAGGGGTCTTACATATGTTACAAAATGCTACAATAGGAGGAGTTTGAAAATGTTTGTTAACGCATTTGTCGAATGACTCCTAACAGAACTACAAACGAAAGGTCTCTCCTTAATATTCTATTCAAAGTCGTTTTTGGAATTAGTACACTAGCCACCTTCTCTGCTTGCTGCTGCACGTTTTGTGTTTTTGTTGTATAGTGGTAGATGTTTAGCGCTCTGGTAGAAAGGGTAGGTAGATATATTATGTACCTTTTCTAGATATATCATTTCGTTCTTCTAGAATCATTGAATAGAATAATAAATGTCATTACACCAACCATGTTCACTCTACTCTATAAAAAACAAGATCAGTACTAGTTGTATTTGAAAAATTCAAAAATATCAAGTAAGAGGTAGTTATAATAAAATTGTTATATAAACCGAAAGATATAAAAAAAATTCACCACAGTAGTGTCTAATGCAGTTAGTTTGTCCCCCGAGTTACTAGGTATAAAATATAAATATTCATTAAAAATTGCAGCATAATTTTGCAGGGGGACTTCAGGATGCTGCATTTTGCTTAATTTCTTTACTCTAAAATAGAAGGCAGTAAAATTAAACTCTACCAAACTTGGCAAAATCTGGAAATAAAATACATAGATCATTGTGACAGACAGAGCGGTTACTCAATTTTATACAAATCTAGATATAAATCCTTTTAGAATTAGGTCCACAAGGATGCAAGGCCCAAAGATTCGCGTACATTATGGCACATCTATCATACCTTTGTACTTGTACCATTTATGTCTTACCGAAGCACTAAAATTATATTATTTCGAATTTACTCTAAAAATGTTGATGAATTAGTTTTATTATTATTATCGTAAATCATTAACCAAAATATAAAATTGAATTAATCCATGACACCTTAATTTTTGGGAAAATCGTATTTGTCTTGTTTTACATGCCACACAGGATAACTTTAAATTTTAATTGACTTATGAACATGAAAGTTATTGACAAGGTATCTATAAACCATGGAGTCATATTAGCTGATGGAATATGTTAACAATATTTCTGTAAATTATTTCTGATAGTTCAGGATTTTTCAGAACGGTGCGCGACACACAACTCGTTAGATTATGCCGTAATGCAAATTCTTAGAAAATTTTGTATTACTAGTATAATATATAGTATTTGCGGTTGAACTATGGGTATGAATATATTGTGGAATTTGAAATGTGGAATTTGGAATGTGGAATTTGGAATGATGAAGAACATAAAAAATGGTATAAACTGTGTTAATGTTAGAATGGAGGTTATTGAAAATATTACAAAATTATACGTTTAATATTCGCAAATAATGACAATCTCGCCATTTTGTATTAACACTGTTTGCTTACTTTCACTAGGTACGTACTAAAGACATCTAAATACGTAGTTCGACCAAACTTATTTTCATTGCCAAAATTTGGATTTTAGCGTACTTCCAAAAGATCTTTGTAAACGTTTGAGAACCGTCATATGGAATTTAAAATTTCAGATTTCGTTGCACAATTAAATAAATTGTATCTTTTCATTATACTTTCGGATTTTTTTTTTGCATTTTTTTCTTCTTTTATAAAAAGTGTAATTTTCTAAATGTGATTTCATAGTACTTTTGTAATTCCATTCTTAGAGGAAGTCATTCAACGTTGCTGAGGACTAACTCGTTAATTTTGCCTCTTTCAGATTTCATAGTTTTTGCTGGGTTTATTCATGTATTAAATAATGTAATTAAATCCATTCGTCCAGACCGATTCAACGGACAATATTTTCCAGTATTTTACCAGATTTTAGAGGTTGAATTCACTTACATTAAAGCTAGTATCAATTATCCGATTTTGCTTCGAGGTATATTTGTCCTGAACATGCATGTCAAATTTGATAAAAATCGATCAGTGGCTTAGTCTCTAGATGCAACTACGGACCGACGACAGATAGACGAAACCACTACTTCAGGTTCAGAATCTGTAAGTCCAGAAAAGAAATTTCTACCAGAAACTTTGTTAAGGGAGAACAAAAAATACACGGGCTTCAGTTTAGCGACTTCTTCGAATGAAATTGGGATTTGTAAAAAATACAGAAGAAAAGTTTATATGTAAATGTATATAGAAACCTACCGTTTCGATTAATTTGATTATCTACATTACCATGAGGGGCATATCTTCATGGGACATCATAGATAACGGAAGCAAAATTTAATTTTTCAAAATATGCAAATATGCAAGATATTCTCATAAAGTTTCCATATAAACAAGTTTCAGTGAAGAGGGTTGAAAATCCGTTACTGCTCTTACAACCGTTCCTTAGGCCAAAAGTTGAATATCTAATAGAAATAGGCAAAATCCCTTATGCATGTGTACCGATTGATTTGTTACAAGTAACAAACTTGGTAGTATAGTTAATATGTATGAAGTTTGCTACAAAAATCTGATGTTATCTCAATTTTCGATTGGGACAATTTTAGCAACATCTACAAACATTTTTTTTGTGGGGGTTAAAATAGATACGAATGCTGATCTTGTTTCATTAGTTTCTTTAGAGTTTCCAATTAAATACATACTTTTATTATAGCAAACATTAGATTATTCTCTGTAGAGTTCACTACTGCACAGAAACTAGGCAAATTATAATTATATATTTGCTTTTTAAAGTATCTAGACTTCTTATTCAGTCATTCATCTCATAGTCGCCATCATCATTCAGTAGGTTCTGGTAAAATGGTATAAAAATGGCACATACTTTTTAAAATATCGTTAAATTGAAATTGAAAAGAATGTGTCATTATTACATATAGGATTACTATGTTCATTATTAACTTTTCTAATTAAATACTGACATCCAAGATAGCATAATGAAATATTGTTATATATAGATAATTCTTTTTTATAAATAGTGCTATGAATTCTTTATGGCCATAGCTTTGAAATTAATTTTATATGTGTAATTAGTTCGGAACTGTACGATAAAACTGAGTGTCTACTTTTCCTATAAATAGCTTGCTGGTGAGTTGAAATATGTTTATGTAAAGCAGTGATTTGTTCGAAATAGAATCCACATTTTCTAAGCAAGAAGCTTTATAAAAGTATACGTGACTACTTAGAATACTGACTAATGCATTTAAGTCGTGTTGCATGACAAATTTAAATACGAAGAATTTTTTTAAATAGACGTTTATTTTTTCTTGTTTAGATGTTACCATATAATACATATAACGTCATGTTGAAAAAGTCTTTTAATCTAAAATGTTAGATCGATTATGCCTTTTTATTTATTTATACCTCTACGATTAAATAATAAAATTTTCCAATTAAAATATAACTTTTGTGTTAATGGTTTTCTAATAATATAAATGCTCAAATTTATATAACCACCTTACTTTAAAATAGAGGATTACAGATTAGCAAAAAATATTTTTCCAAAATACTTAGGGCCTTAGTTAATTTATGATGACTATCAACAAAAGGTATCAAAATTGTTTAAGATTTGCCTTTCAATAAAAATTATAAGAATTTACATGTAGGTTTTGAGTTTTACAGTTTCTTCCATGTTAACAAAAATCATAATAAGCCATTATAAAATATTTGAGAACAATTAATAAAAAGGTTGCATTGAATCAATATCCTTAAAGTCAATGGAACTGAATCGGAATGGGAAGACGATTCTGAACGCTACAACAGCTACCATTGATTTCATAGTCACACACAAGAAATGTTCTGTACTAGAGACATGAGTGCATAGATTCTGTGTATTTTTTCATGCTGAATTCGAATTTCACACTGGTTTACTCAGATTGGTTCAGAATTTGTTTCAAAATTGAAAAAAATTTCTAATAATTGCTGTTGTGAAGTGTGAAGGGAAGTTTTTACAAATTTTAACCAAATTTTGAGCCAATCTGAGTAAACCAGCGTGAAATTCGGATGCAGCATAAAAAATGCACAACATCTATATACTCACCTCTCTGGTTCCCCACTTTTTTTGTATGGCTGCTGCCCACAATTTTTTTTTGTGTGGCTGTGGCCCACAAAACTTTTTCTTTATGTCGCTGTGGTGCACAGCCACCCAAAAAAGTTCTATACCATAGATGAGTACGTACATTGATTTTGTGTATTTTTTTATGCTGAATCTGAATTTCACACAGGCTTACTCAGATTTGCTCAAAATTTGGTTCAAAATTGAATGTCTTCACTTCACAGAACAGCAAATATTAGAAAATATTCTCAATATTGAACCAAATTTTGAGCCAATCTGATAAAACCAATGTGAAGTTCGGATTCTGCATAAAAATACACAGAATCTATGTACTCATGTTTCTAATACAGAACTTATTTTTTGTATGCCCGAGTTTTTGTTGAACTAGGTTATTGAACTAGGAACGCATCCAAAACTTTCTATACTATTATATACCTTACATAAATTAGTTAATTCACAAGTTAACAATATACAGGGTGATTCGCTAGCAATGCGCCATAGCCTAATTAGAGATAGCGTACTTCAAGGCAAGTCAAAATCAACGGGGTAAAAATTTTTTTGGCCAGTGGTTAAGAAGATACAGGGTGTTTTATGCATTTGGTCTGAAAATTCAGAGAGCTATATCTCTGCAATGGTTGAATGTAATCGAATGAAATGAAATACCAGTAACATTTCACAGCTGGGACTTATCAGATTAGCCTAATTGGTTTTGAAAAATTCAGAGCCGCACTCGGAAAGATACTGCCCTCCTCGTTTCTTGACCAATAAGTACATTTTTCTATCGCATTTCAGGAAAACTATTAAAGGATTCAGAAAGTTCAGAAAAAATGCTATAAGAATAGCGATTCAATTTTGACGGCACACCTAAACCGTTTCGGCAAAAAAATTACAAAACAATTTAGCGCATTAGGACTAATAATTTTAACGAGCATTATTTAAGGAACAGTTTGATAGAGCCCATGTAAATGCTTCAAACGTATATCCCTTCGAAGACTGCACATTATACATGCGAGTAACATATCTAGTAAAAAAATGCAGGGTCTGTGAAATTGTTGAGTTGTTTTTTTTTAAATTTTTTATTTTAAGGCCTTATTTTTATTAACTTCCTGGCGAAGTTTAGCTAGTTGCTACTTTACCACTTAAGCAGGACGGCGAGATGAGACACTGGTCGCCCATCCAAATGCCGAACTCAAGCAGCGAGCCTTACTCACTGATTGATTGTGCCACTAAAACCAGTAACCGATACCACACCTCCGAGTCATTTTATGTAATCTAGATAAAATGATAAAATTTGAAAGAATTATGGGTGTAGCCTTCATAGAAAAAGCATGCACACATAAATGTCATAACCCTTTTAATAAAGAAACAAACTTAACATCCTAATATTACATAAGCAATGCAGCAAATCTAGCATATGAGGTTCTCAAAATTTCCTCCCCCAACTTCGATACATTTCCTGCACTGTACCAATAAATGTCGTGTGTCCTTCTCTATGATTTGTCTCTGGTTCCTCAAGTCATCAAATGCTGTCACTACTCGCTGCCGTATTTAAAAAAAAACAAATAAAAAGTTTCACAATTACGACCCTGTTTTTTTACTAGGTATGTTATTCGCATGTATTACGTGCAGTCTTCGAAGGGATATGGATCTGAAGCATTTGCATGGACTCTATCAAACTGTTCCTTAAATAATGCTCGGTCAAATTATTAGTTCTGATGTGCTAAATTGTTTTGTGATTTTTTTGCCGAAACGGTTAAGTTGTGCCGTCAATATTGAATTCTTATAGCATTTTTTTGGAACTTTCCGAGTCCGTTAATGGTTTTCCAGAAATTCGATAGAAAAATGTACTTATTGGTCAAAAATGAGCAGGACAGATTCTTTCCGAGTCCGGCCCTGAATTTTTCAAAAGCAATTAGGCTAATCTGATAAGTCCCAGCTGTGAAATGTTATTAGTAAATTTCATTCGATTACATCCAACCGTTGCAGAGATATAGCTCTTTGAATTTTCAGACCAAATGCATAAAACACCCTGTATCTTCTTAATCACTGGCCAAAAACTTGTTTTCCCTCTTGATCTAGACTTGCTTTGAAGTGCTCTATCTGCTATTAGACTATGTATATACGGGTGAAATAAGGTCAAATCAGTTAAAACATGCTCCACTGAAGTTTAACTCAGCATTCTATAAAATTTCATACATTCAGTTTTTCTTAACTTAATGAAGGAGGTTTCACTGAGAGCGAAAACAGCGCTACAACTGTACCTGAAGAATATGGCGCTATCATTTAACTCATTAAGTTCTTAATATAAATATGACATAATGCTTGTTTGTGTCTAATTAGTCAAAACCAAACGTAGGGTCTTGGTGTTTCATACTCGAACGAACTGAAGCGAGGTCCTGTAATTCTTGCTCTGTTATGATCCGTCCATCCACCTGTATCGGAGCCCAACTTGTACATGTGAGGCTGAAAAACATAAATATTTTCGAAGATTTAGGATCCCGTTAAAACGTTGGCAAAAAATTCCTCGTTGAGCTCGAATGCTGCTAAACCATAAATTCTGAAAATAAATGTAGACAAAATTAAACTGTCTTTAAATACAGTCACTAAGAATTATGAAATAAAGTTTCACTCACGCCTAGACAATTGGCCCTGACTATCTAATATCAAATCGGTAAAAATAACTTGGATTTTGTTTTTGGTTACAGTGTTCTTAACATGATTCTTAAAAAAACAAATTCTCACCCTACAAAGTAAAATAAAATCTCCGTCGCTTTACCATCAGACTCGTTATCAGAAATCCTCATATCTCCATGTACTAAATTTCGTGTAAATCCGCAAAAGTTATAAGATTCAATATCAGCTGCTCAAAAAATGCTTAACTACCAATATTAATGCAATGGGCTTGCTCCATGATATTCTTTTTATATGGTTTTTATACTTTTTCATATAGTACTCGATATTCTCATTATACAGTTAAAATTTCGTATTGTTAACTTTTTCCGTTCTCGAGATATAAGGAGTTGAAATTAGTAATAGTTGCAAAAACCGAGCGCTCATTTGTGACGTCATTATACGCAAGTGACGCAAAAAATGGCTTTCTGGGACCTTTCAAATTTAACCTGAAAAGTCGAAAAGCATGGGATTTTTAAACGCTGGTAACTAAATAAATACGTCGAGTGGAAGTACGTTCTATGTGTCTACGGAAAGGAGAAGGTCGGCGATGAATTCTAATCGTAAATTGCAGGGTCGAAATCGAAAATTCGTTCCGGCAGGAGCGAGAGAAAATTGTAATTTTTTGACATTTCACCAAATTGTACTCCCCTACTGTCAAGTCGTAAGCAAAACAAACAATACTTCGAAAACACTGATAATTATAACCAATAAGGAGCATCAAGTCTATTGAGATCGCCGAGTCTATGCGTATAGTGACGTAGCGCCTGGCCACGCCCCATTTTCGCGAGATGGAAATTTGTAATAGTTTTTAAGATACTAAACGTGCGAATAAGATTCTGATTTTTTGCAGATCCATTAATTTATACTTGTACTTTCGATTTATGAAATTAAAAAAAAATGCTGAACAAGCCCATTACAATGAAAGTTACTATTAGCGTATTCGCCAAAATTCTTGAATCGAATTTTCTCCGATTGCTGTTCACCTTATACTAGATATAGTTAATAAAAGTAACAGGGAGAACCTGCTAGCCCTATGCAAAAAATTCAACTTCTTAAATTATTTTTGCGATTTACCTAAACGGAAACCTGACTAGCGCGTCGAAATCAAAGAATTTATATAAACAGAAGCCTAGATAAAGTGTAAAAGTCATACAGTACTGTTGCCAACATGCCCAACATACCTTTTTCTTACAATTTCGTTCTTAGATACGATATTGCCTATGGCGCTATCTCTGTTGCAGCCTGTCCATGCTCGTGGTATGAGTGTAGCATAGACATATGTGGAGTTTAGTAATTTAATAACTGTGTCGGTTTTAAATACACTAACCTCAAAGTTACTTTCATGTTTTCTAAACTTCAACAATTATTCTTGTGGAATCGTAAAAATCGTCAAGAAATGTGTTGTTTGTGGTGTAATTGAGGATAAAAGTGGCCTGTTTACATTTATTTCTCATGTTAAAATAAGTGTGCCTACAACAAAGAATGGCAATTTTTGTCATAAAGAAAGAGATGGTTATCAAATGTAATGGCTGAACTTGAGTACGAGATGTAGTCAAAACACTTATAAATGTGTACCTGCTTCTATTTATATAAATTCTTTGGTCGGAATACACAAAGATTATCCAATGAAGTCCCAGATACAGATCACTTCTGCAAAAAAGTGGTCTGTTTCTTAGACACTATTGGATAACCCCTATCCATTTGGACTCCCTGCATACGTATCATCACTCACCACTTTTCAGTAAATCGCGAAAATATCCCGTCAGGGGGTAAAATATATGTAAGAAGAGAGAAGTTGGTATCTGAGATGAGCAAGGAATATTTGGGCCGCTTTTGAAATCGAAAATAATTTGCGAATAGGGGGCAAATGCTCTTTGTCCTTCTCGAATACCACCTACTTTGCATTTGAAAATAAATTGCGAAGACGGCGCAAATGCTTCTTGCCTTCTCGGATACCATCTACTGACTTTTAAGGGACGATCTTGACGTACCCCAAAATTTTGCAAACAAAACATTGTTCGGCTGTTCAAAATTACTTACATTCCACCAAACACCAACAGATCCAGCTCAAACAGCTGATTGAGGTTAAGAGTATAATCTCATAAACTAACCTCCACACATGCATCCACGAATATTCGGGTACTTTTACGAATATTTGTGTAGACATGTTCGTTTATGAATATTTGGCGAACACACCCTCCACACGTAACATCGCTGTTTGTATACGGCAAAATTTCAACACAGTCAATATTCCTTCCTATTGATGTGCGTCTGTTTACCGACTCGAAGCGGACCAAATATCAAATATTTGTGCACGAACATTCCATTCACACTTGCGTACATTCCCACAAATAGCGAACATTTGTATACGAATAACGCATGTGTGGACACGGCATTTTTTATGTGTCTGTGTTATCAAACAAACCAGAAAATATCTAAAATTCTACAGAAAATCTGCCTTTGTTTATGACATATTTTAAAATTAAGGATTTTCATGAATTCTGATGTTAGTTATATAGTTATTATGTAATACGGAGCCCTCGCCTCAGTACACTAGTTCGACTCGTGCCTAACCGGTAATTATTAAACTCAAAGAAACTAATCTGATCCGTTTGGCGCAGAGGTTTTTTAATAAAAACATTTTAAATATTTTTCAATGGCAAAAAATACCCAACAAAAGTAAGACAATCAAAGAATCTAAGTTCAAGGCATTTTATTCTTAATCATATCTTTGGCAAATATGAGTTATCAAAGCAAAAACTTGACAAGAGCATTACACTGAAAATGAAGCCAAAATATGTGTGATGAAATTGTACGTTGAATATATTTCTCAATTAGTTTTAATGTTGGGCAGAAAGCAATCGAATGCATTGTAGAATCTCATAAAATTCACAATGTTTATTTTTGAAAGTTACTATTATTCTCAATACAATTGTTTAGTTTAATTTCTTAATTTGCTCTGGTTTAGTAGATTATATAAATTTTGGCAATTGAGAGAAGCAGTTAATGCATGTGATTGCAGTTATGCAGATAAGCTCGTAACAGAGAAAGGAAGAAAATAGGAATGCACTGAATTATTTACTTGAATGATCTTGATAGACTCTTGAGAGGCCTGAAAAATTTGGATGAACAGTAGTAAATACATATAATAATAGGTTGTAGTTTTGCCATAGAGAGAATGATTTGTAATATTTCCTTGCGTAAATAATGAATTCATATATTATCAAGATCTTCTTGAAACTTCTTAGCGAGTAAAATACTAATACATAATTTTAACATCTGTCGTTTTCGGCGTTCTATATTCGATCTGAAAGTATTAACAAAACAAAATGCTATTATTGATTGTATAATGTTAATATTGCAAAAGAGAACCTAAATAAATATAGTTTTCTACATAGTATTTTAAGCAATAAATTCATAGTTCTATTAAATCAAAAATCCTTTTCATTATCGGGTATCTTGGATGTTGTCAGTATTGAAAACAGAAGAACATTCGCTAATAAGTACTTTTTGATACATTTCAGGGCTCTGCTGATTCTAACTATTCCCAGCCTTCTTCGGACCTGTCGCTCGACGAGGAAAAAGAGACACTTCGACGGGAGAAGGAACGACAAGCACTTAGTCAGTTGGAAAAAGCGAGGGTAAGTAACTCATTTGGTTTTACTTAGAAACCCGTTTAATTTTAATTTTAATTACTCATGATGTGGATACTATTTTAAATTTGAGCAGAGACACTTATAACGACTTTGCATGAAATTCTCTACCAGGATTTTGGTGAAAAGAATAATGATGAAGTCTTTATTTGATGATTGTAGAAAGTGAGCAAGGTGACAAGATAATTCTGCACCTAGATGGCGCTAGCAACCACCATGCTTAACTAATCTTATAAAAACATCCAATATGTAAAATATCAAAGTTTGTTTTACATTACGGATAAAGCTAGTGCGAATGAAGTAGTACTTATATATTATCTTATATTTTCAATTTTATCGAAGTGGTTCCATCTACTGAAACAGCATTGTACTAAAACTATCATTAACAATAAGCTATTCTTGACAAATGGGTGCTGTTATTTAACTGAAAATAACTGTAAGTTGTACATAAATAAATACTACAGGATTGTTGAAGAATATTTTTGTCTAAAATTTGCTTATTAGGGAGATCTCTCTTCACTTGGCTCATTACCCCCTTCCCCGTTGATCCTAGGCCTTGCTCGCTCTTAAGAAACACAAATACTAAATTAATGCCTCTGGCAAAAAACAAATGGCCGCTTAAATGTTCCCAAAAATTTTGAAAAATTCATTCATATTTTTTGGGTACAAGTAAGCATCATTTGTCTCTTGGTGTTTTTTTCGAAAGTGCTTCCTTCTTCCGGAAAAAATAACAAAAGAAAAATTCATTCTCTTGAAATTTTTTTACAGGAGAAGAAAGCACTTTGAAAAAAGTTTAAAAGGCAAAAGTTGTTTACTTTCGTCTAAAGAAAATGCCTGATGCCTTTTAGATTTTTTTGAAGAAAAGAAAATCCAGGGAAATTCTTAACCGAAATTATGTTTGTCAAAAAATTCTAAAAATCGGCAGGTGGGTTCTTTGGACAAAAATAGGCAACTTTTGGCTTTTAGAGTATTTATCTAAAACGCTTTCTTCAACCTAAAATAATTAATATAGGTCTATGAATTCTCTTTTTTCCGTGAGAAGGAAGAACTTTGGAGAAAAAAACACGTAGACAAAGGATGCTTATTTCTGCTCAAAAAATGTGCCTGAATTTTTCAAAGAAATTTAAGCGGCCCTATGTTTTTCGCCTCTCTCTCGAGGAGAGCACGATCACGTGACCTACCATTGGGGGGGGGATGGTAGCTACAAATGCCTACATCTCCATCATGCTGCGACAACTGCGCATGCGGTGCCCGAAGCCATTTTTGTCCATGGGCTCCCATCCTATAACCAAGTTTCAAATTTCTTTTTGATAATGTACGTCCTAACAAACGAATCTTCTAATCCATAACTTCAAGTAGGTAAACATTTGCTTTTTCGCGAATAGTTAAGATTATTATTATAGGCTACTGGCTTTTCTCAACGTTTTCATAATTTATTAATGCTTTGTTTTCACATGCACTGGTGGCAAACGTTAGATTGTGTTATTGTATACGATGGTTTGTATATTTTCAATACATCCTACGGTGACGAGTAGTGAAATTATATTGTCGTATTGCACAGGGAGAGTCTCCAAAACTTTTCAATAAATAATTAAATTTACTTTTTGTCACGTTTTTACCTATAAAATTATATTTTGGTAAAGGCTTTGCTTAAAATATAAAAAGTAAAAGGTTATAAGTAAAATATTTGTTCTGAGTCTCCTTTAGAGTACACACATATGAAAACAGATATGTGTGTACTATTTTGTCAAACAATCTGTATAAATTTCACAACAATAGTAATGCTCTTACTTGATATTTTTGTTAAACGGAACATGGTTTCAACTGTTAGATGTAATTAAAAATTTAGATAGCAGCTATCGAGAATTTCAGTAACACGAATTCTTAACGTGATTTTTCGGAGTCTATTTATACACACACTGAATTATTTCTACAATCATAGATAACCACACGCAACGTTTAAATTTACATTCACAGAAGCTTTTATGAACTAGACCTATTTATGCCTGTGGGGTACTTGTCCGATACGTATACAATATTAAAGACATTGTGTGACCTCTTTATTCGAGTCCAATGCAATAATAACTCTACCACGATAAATTTTAGAATCTATACCGGGTGTTTCAAAGTTAAACATACATATATACTTGTGGATAGAATGCACTTTGGCGGTTCCAAATTACCTGGCATTAATGCATCCATCTCCGTCCTTACCATCCTTATACAGGATGTTTTATTGATTTTGGCCAAACCTTTCTTTGACCATAACTATTGAACCGCTCTGTATAATCGGTTCATACTTAGAATATATGTCTCACTTATTTTTCTTGATAGAACTTCATTATGAACCAAAAGAAATCCAGGTCCGGCTTAATAAGAACTTGACAATTTTTTAAATATACAGGAAATTATGCTTTTTAATGTTTCAAAAAGTTTTATTAAAACTCTACACGTGTTTCGGCTTATTAGGCCTTTATCAAGAGTACAAGATATTAATATCTTGTACTCTTGATAAAGGCCTAATAAGCCGAAACATGCGTAAAGTTTTAATAAAACTTTTTGAAACATTAAAAAGCATGATTTCCTGTATATTTAAATTATTGAAGAATGTTTCACAAGGAACCAACCGCAGAATCAACCCAATGTATTAAAAATTGACAATATGTTGTATGTCAAAATCAACACCCTGTGATGACAAAATTTTGAAGATCTGTTTCAATATTCGAAAAGAACAGAAAACATTTAATAGAGTAGCTTACTTAATTTGTTTGTGCAGGGAGGATATGTGGCCCATTCAAATGATTGTTGAAAACACCGCACCAAATACATACATATTAACAGCAAATCGATGTTGGGATTTATTCTGTCTTATAGAATGTGGATTCTCTTCTGTCCAAACATGTGAATTTCTTGAATTATAAACACCATGTCTTGTAAATTGTGCCTCATCTGTAAACAGACAACTCTTAAGGATGCTTCGATTCCGAATAATCCATTTACTAAAACTTAAGAGATGATGATTTTATAACATAGCTGCTTTGTCGTCAAGTAGGCAATGCTAAAAATTTTAGTATTTAACAGTTCATATTTACTAGTTCGACACACTTTCGTTTTATTATTACCCACATTACAAAGTACATAATATGCCTTATCAATTTTCAAATGGTGAATATGCGGATATAATCTATGTGATTTTGTGATGGCAATGGACGGACTGCTGTAAGAGAATGTAAAAGAAAATTTCCTGGACGCCGAATTCCTGATCATAAAACTTTTGCTAGAGTTCTCAATTATTCTATAAATCATGGCCGGTATCCAACGGCCACATTAAATGAACATCAAGTAAGGCAACCTTTAGCTGTAGAAGAGAATATACTAAATATTCTTACAAATTATCCTAAAATTAGCACAAGAAGAGTAGGTCATGCTTTAGGTGTTCCATATGTCAGTGTTTGGAGAACACTAAAAACAAATAATCTTTATCCATTTCATGTTTAACAGGTTCAGAGATTAGAGGAAGGGGAATTTAAGAAATTCACGTGTTTGGACTGAAGATAACCCGCATGCTGTAAGACAGAATAAATTCCAACATCGATTTGCTCTTAATATTTGGTGCGGTGTTTTCAACAATCATTTGATTGGGCCACATATCCTCCCAGATAGATTATCAGGTGAACTTTATTTAGACTTTTTTACCCGTGTTATAGGAAAATGAAAATATTGCGGGAATGTATTACCAGCATGATGGCGCTCCACCCCATTTTAGGAATATTGTGAGAAATTTTCCAAATATGTGGATAGGTCGAAATGGACCTCATCATTGGCCTTCAACGTCACCGGATTTCAGTCCTGCTGATTATTATCTTTGTGGACATCTAAAAGCAAAGATATATGACGTAGTCATTAATAGTAGAGAGCAACTTTTAGAACGCGTTAATAACACTTGCCTAGAAGTCAGAAATAATCCAGATATTTTCATACGTGCAATTAGAAATATTTGCCCAAAATCGATAAAGCATCCTGTATCTCAGTGAGGAAGGATGATGGATGCATTAATGCCGGGTAATTTGAAACCACAAGTAACGTATGTACCTTTAACTTTTAAACACCCTGTATATTACAAAATGCCACTACTCCGCTATGGGGATTATTATAAAACATAAATTGAATCAAAAGGCCTCTATGTTGAATTTTATAATTTTCATAATTTTTTTTTTAAATTTGAGGTTAATTTCTATCTACGTGCAATGTTTCAATTACTGAATTTATCTGGAAACGGCATTACAATTCTTGGGGACACAGATGGGTTTCGCATATTTTGCGCTGAATATGTTATAATGTTTTCTGTTTTGTTATAATATATGAAAGAATGAAAGTTGAATAAATTATTTTGTAACAATCTTTTATTTAATTAATATTGAATTTAATTTATATCTCACCTTCTTTTATTTGCTTTCAAATAACTGCCTCTATAGGATAACTCTTAACTCAGTAATCGATTCAAGCTCAAAATCAAACTCTTGTGATCTAATTACTCAGTTGTATAAAGGATTGAATATATTTCAGTTATAAAATTTTATTAAGTAACTAATAATAAACTTATACTTAATTCTATTATATACAAAAATATTATTTGTCCACGACTATTAAATAATGTACTCATTATGTATGTGTTTCCTCAAGGATAATGCTATCCATTATTCCCTGCAATGAATAATGATTTCATCATTCACTGATTGCAGTGAATAATGAGGACATTCAGTTGCCTATAAGAAATGACATTAGTGACTTTTTACTAAATATTTAAAATGTCAAAATTGCAGCAACCAAACGACAAGTTTTTTTCTCTCTAAGTTTTCTAGACAGCACTCAAATGGTAGGAGAGACTGTTGTACCTTGAGTATAGTGTGCCTTGGAGTATTACCTGTTTTGGACTGGTTTTTCCATATATCCAACTATTGCGAAGTATATTGTGGGAAAATGTAAAGAAACTTAATAAAACGTATTTTCACTAATCCACACTGTTTGGTGTTGTTTTTGAACAATTTTGTTATTATTGTATATTAGAACGGCCGGTTTTGTGTTTCATTTTGTGATTTTTCATTCTTGGTACAATAGAAGTAGAAAATTTTAAATTGGTGCCATCGATACACATGTTTATGGCGAGTAAATGTGCATATCGTTTTTTAGTATTGACATAACCTAGATGAGCTAGGCAGTTTAGTTTCGTTGCGTGTACTCTCCTGTACCATGAAACAAAACTACATCTTGTACCTTGGAACAATCTGTTGAGGTAAAGAATGCTACAAACTTGCTGTTTCTTTTACAGGTTCACAATGCCACGAAGTAAAGTAGGCTTGAAAAGGGCTTCAGTGGAGTCAGTCTGTAGGGTTTAAAATGTGAAACTCGTCACTTTATCTCGTCATTTAAAACGCTTTAAGGAAAGTGGAGATAAATATTTCACTTACAATGCAAGAATGGATGTTAATAAAGTTTGAAACCAAAAAAAACCTACTACTACATGGGTAGAGTTCACCGAGAATTGTCAAATAATTTTTTTGAAATTCAGTTCTTAAAAAGAATGTTCAAATGTAAAAAATCCGTCAACGAGTCGAAAGAAATATTTTATATCGTGACTGAAAATGTTATAATGGCAACTCCCAATTCATACTCTAAGAGAAGGTTCCGCACGAGTATTAAACCAATTTGTTTTTAATATTTATTTCTCCAACTACAATGTTGAAGTTCTCTACTTTTTTAAAATTTCATGTTCAAAACTTATGATAATTTTGATATATCAGAAACACTATTTTATCAGGTTTTATTGAAATAAACGCGGGTGTTCCAAGATACATGAGGATATATTCTAAGGTACACGAGCATAATGTACCATAGAACAAATCTTTTTTTCAAAATTATGTGAAATTGACATTTTTACCCCAATAGCCCTCAAGAAATTTGATTAGTTGTCCAAATGTGTACTATTTCATGTCTGATTTATGCAGTGTTGAAAAATTAAATTTTACGCTAAAAAAATTAAAAATTATAAAGTGTTTCAAGGTACAACCGTCTCCCCTACATGCCGAAGAGGCACTTTAATGAACAGTCAAAAATTTCATTAGTAAGTTTTCTTCAAAGCATCATCTATTAGCAACACGCGGCAATCCCCAACATTGTTTTTGAAACCATTTACCTACGTGCTTACAAACTGTATTATTTTATTAATAAGCTGTCATGGGGCAAAGCGTAATTCTGCAATTGACTAGAAACGTCAAAATTTGTGCAATTTCAAAGCACGTTATTTACAATAATTTTACATATTAGGTACTCAAAAAGAGTAACATAATTAAATAAATGAATACTGACAGTGAGATTAGATTTCTCTGACACCGTTAGAGATAACGGAAGCTGCAGAAATCGCTTCATTAAACTTGTTGCCCGAAAAATCGAAACTACTACTTTTATTTTGCTCGATACTTGAATTGTTTTTTAGCAAAGGTACCTTTTAATCCTCTTCTATTCGTTACAATTTCTAACTTTAAATTTCTAAATGTCAAATGTTTTCCAATCCTTTTCTGTTTTCTTTCCAAGTCCAATTCCAAATTCCAAATTTACAAAATTATTAATTTTAATACATTTATTTATATTTAACTTTATATCTGTCTGCTCTTAGTTATTGGTCACAAAATTTTTATTTCATATAATTTTCTTACTTCTTTTTTTCTGTCAAATATTTTAGGTTAATTTGTTCTCTAAAACGATGTGTATTGTTCAGAAGGTAGTGCAAAATCAACTAAACCTTTAAAATATAAATTTTATTGCCAAAACTAGTGACTTTTATCCAAATTTACCTACTTGGTTTACAAATGTCCTAAGCTAACATTCATTTATATCGAATTTAGTCCTTTATACAATATATTTTTGTAATGGCTTAATCGTTGCTTAAATTATAGCTTATTTTTCTTTTTAATTATACCAAACACAATGTGTTTTGATTAATTTAAATTTAAACATTGTTAAAAACTGTCAAATGTAAAATTTTAAAGTATTTTAACAGACCGATTCTATAATTATAGCAAATTGCTTAATAACTAAAATTAATAAAACGTATGCTCTCCTTTATTAGTTCCAAGATATTTTTCAATAGATATTATTCAAGATTAGAGTAAGCAATTAGGTGTTTTCACAAATTTTAAATTCACTTTCACTGTGAAGATAATGCTTTGTTATAGTTAAAAACACTTGAATTTTGAGAAACAGTCGAATAATATCTTAAAATAAGCCATTTTAATTTTGTATTGAAATTTTTTCCCCAAAAACACTACATCAATTCACTACGCACTCATGGCGTCATCAGTTATATTGTCAGTGTCATTTTGTGTTATAAACACGTTATTTTGTAGATAAATTTCCTAATGCAGCTTTTACAAATTCCGTATTAGGTAGACGTTACATATTTAATCACATGTAAAACGCAAATAAAGTGAATAAAATGTTGTGTTTAACAATTTCTAAACCCGATTTACTAAACTAATCTAACCGATGACGTCACCGTGTGTTTTGCGTACTCGTTCAATTACTAACACTTTATGTTATTTATTTGTTGAAATTTTAATTTGATGGGCGATAGAAGGCTGTTTAAATATCAATAAGTGCATTAGTATAACAAGTACTTCATTTTAATAATATCAAAAAAGCAAATTTACACATAGTGAAAACACCTAATTTCATAACAATATATTATCATATTATCTACACAATCTAAAACTTCAAAATATTGACAAATCTAGGGAAAGGGTTCACAAATAGTCAAGATTTCGCACATTTGGTACTAATGGAACACTTATAATATTAACCCACAGTAAATTTACAAAATCACCCCCAAAAGGATGAATGGGGTTTTAAATCACTCGCAATATCACGATAGTTCCCCTCATATATGCGTAAAAGAACAATATTAGGCACACTTGTCTCTTATAACATTGATTAAATTTTCATAATTAATTTTATTCAGGATCATTATATTTGATAATGTCTCGGATAATGTCATATGATGAAAAATAAATAACAATACTTCACCTACTTGTTTACACACCGCTCAGTTTGATATAATCAGTCTGGGTTATCACACAAATGAGCACTTGAAATAAATATATCGTAAACAGGCTCAAAGAAATAATAATTAACCAGTATCCATAATACAGGCAAGTTTTCACTGATGCATCCAGAACGGAAGAAGCTGTCGGCGCATTTACAGGTGAAATGAATGCCATTTTAGAAGCATTAAAATACATTAATATCCACAGCAGTCCGAACACTGTAGTAATTACAGATTCTTTGAGTGTCACCTATGGAATTAAACAACTGCATCCCAATAACTCTATACTGAGCTTAATTAAGGAGTCATATTTATGTGGGTATCTTCTCACATTGGGATACAAGGTAAAGAACAAGCCGATGGATCTGCACGAGACGCTACCTCAAGTGAAAACTCTATGGTTGTGACCACATTTTTACATACAGACTTAAAGCAACACATAAAGAAATTAGTACAAAAACAATGGCAATATGAATGGGAACAGAAAAGAACTTAGGTAAACGAAGTAGATAGAAAGATTCAGTCAAACCATGGTCCCTAGCCCCTAAAGATAGGCGAAATCAAATAATCCTGGCGTGGCTACGAATAGGCCACACCAGACTTATACATAAGTACCTTCAACCAATCAATCGTAGTGAAGAACCTAAGTGTGCCTAACCAAAATCTTAGCTGGTGGTAGCGATTTAAAGAAATTGTTATTATTATTGTTTGATATTAATGTCATGTCAAAAATTTAATATCTTCATTGTAATTTTATAATACGAATACATGGTTTAATTTTTACTGCACCTGGCTCATAACCCAAGAGGTTAATGTGATATTTGTTGAATAAAAAAAAAAAAACATGACCTGCCTCAATTTCTGTTTTGGTTTTTCGCATATGATAACATCAATACTATGGATACATACACAGAGACTATGGTAAAGACTTATTATGTATTTATTCTATTTAATTCTATATTGCATATAAAATGAACCGAATTTGCGCTACTTCAAACCTATGCGATTAAGCTTTATTTGTTTTCATTATTATAGCTATTTTAATAATATAACTGCTGTATGTGTCGGCGGTAAACGATGAAGTGCATTAGGAGTAGAATTGAGTCAGTGGTTGACAACACTTTCAGTCATACCCACTTAGTAATAGCCAGTCTATTTCAGGCAAACGCCGGAACTGACCAAGCGAACGATGGTTATATTGTTTGTCACGATAATACTAATCCAACGGTTCATTATTTTCAGCGATTTTTACTTCTCTCGCATACCGAAAGGAAGTATTGTATTCGAGAAAAAATCACCTTTCGAGATCTCTTCGTATTATTACGTTTCTGATCATGTAGATTACGAAAATATAGGTTCTCCAATTCCCTCTGTCTGTCGGTCTGTTCTCAGTCGGTTGGTGCACTAACTAAAAAATTACTTGACGGAAAGTAGTCAATTTGGTAGGTAGTTGACGCTACTGCCAGAGAAAGTATGGTTAGGCTTTCACTGGAAAATATACAGGGTGGACCCGTCTAAAGGAAAAATTTGTTTTCGCTCTAATTTAAAATTTCCATTCTAAATCTATAAAAAATAATCGGTAAAGGTATTTACACAGAACTTCCCTCTTTATTTGTGCATGGCGGTCACTCTAAAAAATTATTAATTACGAAATGATATAGAGAATAATAATCGGAATATAGTTATTACTATTATTACAAATAAAACCTGATAACTTTTGATCAAAAAAATATACAGAGTGCTCATCCAACAGCAAAAATTCAATACTAATTAACAGGTGCCAAATATGGAAGGCTTGCGCACATAGCTTTAAAAATATGTCCACCATGGTTGAATTATTTCTTGGGATGACCACCCTGTACATTTTTCAATGAAATTATAATAGGTGCATATGCCAAATATTATTGCCATCTGTCACATTTTCAATTCCACATTCACGTAGTGGAGTGGAAGTATAGTAGTGGTTCAGAAATTTCATTTTTTTTTTTTAATTTTCTAAAATTTCCAAAATATTTTTTTCTGAAATAATAGGCTTAGAATGTCATGAAACGTGGAAATTTTAAATTTGAGCAAAAAAAATGTTTTTTCGTCTACTCCATAGTAGTGGTAAAAAAAAGATTACAAATTTATTGAAAAAAATTATATATATTTTTTTTTTGAAAAAGGTTAGAGTGCCATGAAATGTGAAAATTTGTGCAAAATTTTTTTTTTCCGTCTTCTAGTAAATTTTTTTCCAAAATGGTAAAAAAAACGTTCAAATTTTTTTTTTCTTAAATAGGTTTAGAATGCCATGACACGCGGATATTTTAAATTTGAATAAAGAAAAATAATTTCCATCTATTTTAGTAATTACATTTTTTCAAAAATGTTGGTAAAAAAAATTTCAAACATTTTTTTTTCTGAAATGGGTTTAGACTGTCATGAAACGTGGATATTTAAAATTTGAGCAAAAAAAATTGTTTTCATTATTTATTCCCTTTAGATGGTCCACCCTGTATATCTTCCAGTGAAAGTTTTAGCATTTCTTCGCTGACAGTAGCGTCAGCTACCTACCAAATTTGACTGTTCTCCGTCAAAGTTTTTTTTAGTTAATGCACAAACAGACAGACAGACAGACTGACTGACGGAATTGAAAAACCTATATTTTCGTAATCTACGTGATCTGAAACGTGTAAATCCGAAAAAATCTCAGAGGATGATTTTTTCTCGAATACAGTACTTCCCTTTGGTATGCGAGATGACAATAATATTTGGCACACAGTTGGCAAGGAAGACATCTGTTACAATTTTAGTGAAAAATATATATTAGAGTGGTCATCCTAAAATAATTCAACTATGGTAGAAAGGCTATTGCCGGATAAGAATAGTGATTTGGCCCACAGAACCAATTGGGCTACTAGTGGTGTCATTATATCGGCGTGGTCGAAAAAAAGTGTTCGACACAATTTTTACCCCCACTTTCCCCCTAGGGGGGTTTGGGGGCCCCAAAAAACTGTTATTATTTGATTATTTTTTATTTTATTACCTAGTAGACGAATCATTACCAAAAAAATCAAGAGTGTAGTGGAGGTATGGTTACTTCAACTCAATTTTTTTCAGAATTCTCTGACCCCACCTTCCCCCCCTAAAAAAATTATAAAATATTCAAAAAAATTTTTCTCGAAAACTAAGACAATAGCACCGCTAAAAATTTTATATTTTATTTATTTTGATCCAAAAAATCTACGAAAATTTTTGTCGCCCCTAGAAATTGGTGCGTCATACTCAAATATTAAAGAAACCGTTATTTTCACGATTTCTTGCGATTTTGTTGTTTTTATAACGTTCATTAGGACAGAATAACACACTTCTTCGCAGAAAATTATACACTATATTATATTTACATAAAATTATTCCATTTATGTCTATATTTACGGCCAATAAAACTTCCCCTTGCTGGATATAAAGGCCCAGAAAACCTGTTATTGCTTGTTTATTTTTTATTTTGTCACCTAGTGGACGAATCTTTACCAAAAAAATCAAGAGTGTAGTGGAAGTATGGTTACTTCAACTCAATTTTTTTCAGAATTCTCTGACCCCACTTTCCCCCCCCCCCCCCCCAAAAAAATTATAAAATATTCAAAAACATTTTTCTCGAAAACTAAGACAATAGCACCGCTAAAAATTTTATATTTTATTTATTTTGATCCAAAAAATCTACGAAAATTTTTGTAGCCCCTAGAAATTGGTGCGTCATACTCAAATATTAAAGAAACCGTTATTTTCACGATTTCTTGCGATTTTGTTATTTTTATAACGTTCATTAGGACAGAATAACACACTTCTTCGCAGAAAATTATACACTATATTATATTTACATAAAATTATTCCATTTATGTCTATATTTACGGCCAATACAACTTCCCCTTGCTGGATATAAAGGCCCAGAAAACCTGTTATTGCTTGTTTTTCTTTTATTTTGTCACTTAGTGGACGAATCTTTACCAAAAAAATCAAGAGTGTAGTGGAAGTACGGTTACTTCAACTAATTTTGTTTTCAGAATTTTCTGACCCCACTTCCCCCCCCCCCCCCCAAAAAAATTATAAAATATTCAAAAATTTTTTTCTCGAAAACTAAGGAAATAGCACCGCTAAAAATGTTACTATTTATTTAGTTTGGTCCAAAAAATGTACAAAAATTTTTGTAGCCTCTCGAAATTGATGCATCATACTCAAAAATTAGAAACCAGAATGTTTTTTATTGTAATATTTAATGCCCAAATATTTTGGATCGTTTTGACTTATGAATAAAGTTGGTGTAGCATATGGTGTATCTTGTATTGTATTAGTATATTTAGTTGTTTATCGTGATATAATTTTTATTTACTCTTTTTTATTATGAGCGTTGATGTATAGGCACAGTAACGTTAAAATTCTGAATTTTTTAAATAATGGTTTGCAGCTGATGGGATGTTGTTCTCTGGACATATGCCTCCATTTTTTACTTTATTTAAATGCACCAAGGAACTCCAAAAGCTTCATCCATATTGTGAGGTAGATTGTACATGTACAAGCCCATAGCAGAGATTACAGAATTAACAAGATAAGACAGCCGATGAAAAACATTTGATCAATGGTGTCATTGGCCTCGACGTTTACATTGATGGTACACAAAGTAGTTACCACAATACGTCATTCACATGAAAAAGGTAAAACTAGAGACGGAGGCCAATTGTGAAAAATCGACAACACTGTCCTAATATGTAGAACGACCGATTGTCAGAACCCAAGATTCCTAAAGAAACAGGTTGCATTGTAACATATGTCACATAAACCCTCCAGTATTTCTATGTTCATATATTAGGTAGGATTATTCATTGAGAGAATAATTTTTAAATTTTTTTATTCTATAATTTATTTTATAAAATGAAGAAAAAAGAGCCACACGCGGCTCTCGTCGAAGGCTACACGTGACGTAGCGCATGCCGATTCTAACGAGACAGCCTGTTCTTTAGTAAGCTTGGTCAAATTCATTCAATACGTATCCGACAAATCCCAAAATCATTTTCGCTGGATGTCGTGCTCCTTTAATTTGAAGTTAACAACGGTCTTCGTCTATTTCGTGTTCTCTGTCTGACTGTCTTATCGTATTAATTTTTTAATCTTTGCCCATAGTATAATGTTTTTAATATTGACTCTAAAACGGCATTCCTCATAAGTGTAATTATATAACACACTTTACTTTTATAGTAGGTTTTAAGAAAATGAGTATTATTATATATTCCGAATTCTACCTTTTACTGCTGTGCATGTAAAATCTAGCTTTTCCTTGACCCCTGGACATTGCCGTGTTTCCGTTGTAAGCATAGACACGGAGAGGGGAGAATGATCTTTCAATAAAATTGTTTTGTGCCAAATTGAAGAACGGTCAGACCGACGGTGCGCGCGCGCAGTTATCACACATTTTGAAATTTAAAAGAAATGCATATTATGATACATAAAACTTATTCATTAGGAATAACATGACTTTTGAGTATTAATCAGTATGTGAGTAGTATCAAATATATTTTTCGCCTAGCATATGTGAAATTGAAGCATATTAACCCTAAAAATATGACCGAAAGTAACAAACAAGTGCAAAATAGCAATAAATTGTAATTTTGTGAATAAGTTAAAATGAATGGTAACTCAGACTATATGGGACAGTTGTGTGTCACATATGCAGAGAACGCATTAGTAGTCCTTAGCTATCAGCTGCCCTCTGCCTAATGCTCATTTTCTGCCCTTGTGACACAATATACTATATTTATTTAAAATGTGTTTAAAGTGAAATAATTATTTATTGTATGTTTGTTTATAGGAGGTATTTACTGTCTGTTGGTGTTTAACCTAATAAAGCCCTTAATTAAATGATGTTATTAACCTTTGTTTTTAGAGGAAATGTCTTTAGTAACACATCATTCATCAACATGTTAAAACTGCAAGTGATAAACGACTGGACTCGCATACATACAAATATGCGAAAAGGATTATTGTCCTTTTGTGGTTGGGTAAAAATGTGTATGAAAGAATACGCAATGTTTATATTTTTACATTTTATTGATTATTAAATAATATTAGTTTAGTTAATTTCCGACGAAGTGGATTTCCCATTTCGGCAGTTTGACTTTTTCCTAAATTATATAGCCTAATTTTCAAATAATTGTGAATAATAATTTTTATTAATTTTGATCGATGATCTTCCGTATCATATAGTGCATGACGTTGAAAACATTTATTATCCGAATATATCGATGAACCCAACGATAATGTTAATAAATTTAGAAAGTTTGCATCGTTCGGCATTTTTCCATTTGTCACTGCTAACACTTTTCTAAATTGGATCTCGGCTTTGCTGCATATATACAGGGTGTTCCACTTAAAACTCCCAACGCCGATTACTCGAAAACTAAGACAGGTATTAAATTTCTGTAAATGGCAAATAATTGGTGAGGTCAAGTGCTATATTTCGACTGATAATTGATGCCGACGCCTTTAACGGTTTAGGCGTCGCGACGACCGGAACAGAATTTTCGATGGCAGGAGTTTTGAAAATAGAAGATACCAATAGTATATTTCATTTTGAGCTTTTTTAATTATTAAAAATTTTTTGTTTTTTTCGTTCGTTTCGGAGTTATTTAACATTGAAAGTTTAAATACCTTTTATTAAAATTTACCAATTTAATAAATTGTCTGTATCAAATAGGCTTTGACTATTCTGGTAACCTGAATTTAACGAACAAATTAGACGACAGCTAATGAATAACATTTTTATTTGCATAAATAGAACAACAAATACAACAATATCACTGAAATATTTAAACAAATAAATATAAATGTTTTAAACATAGTCAATTTTTAATCTAAAATCTAAATTAAATATAATATTTTATAACAGCTGTTCAAAATTTTCTCCACTTGCCCGAACACAACAGTCATACCGTCGTCTTAACTCAAAATCTGTAGTTCTTAGCAGAGTTCTTCTATTTAGAGCAGCACAAGACGCAATGATTTTATTTTGGAGATCTGCCATATCCTCAACAGGCTCTACGTAAACAGCGTCTTTCAAGTGACCCCAAAGAAAAAATCAAGAGGAGTCAAATCCGGTGACCGTGCTGGCCATTGTAGTGGACCGTATGTCCCAAACCAACGATTGGGGTAGAGTTCATTTAAATAGTTTGATACAATTTGCGCATTGTGAGGTGGGGCCCCATCTTGTTGAAAAATAATGTTCCGCCTAGTTTCAATCGGCACATCTTCTAATAGTCGAGGCAATATTCTTTGAAGAAAATTTCGGTAACGATCACCATTTAAAGTGCCTTCGTATAAGTGGGGTCCTATTAAATAACCGTTCAGTATACCACACCATACATTTACTCCAAAAACGCGCCGATTACCTCTTTCAGTAATCCATCGAGGATTGTTTTGTGTCCAATAACGGCAATTATGTCTATTCACAACTCCATTGTTGTGAAATTTACTTTCATCGCTCCAAAGAATTCTTTTAGATATTATTAAGATATTTTCATCACGGCCAAATAAATAATCAAATCTTGCCAAAAAATTCATGCGCCTTTGAGGGTCACCTGGCTCTAACTTATGTACAAGTTTCGTTTTGTAAGGATGGTATTTATTTTGTTTAAGAATTCTTCTGGTAGAACTAATTGAAATATTAGTATTTCTCTTAATTTCTCTCAGAGACATCCTCGGATTATCATTAATCTGCTGGAGAACCAATGCAACGTTAAAATCATTTGTTACTGTTTTTGACCGTTCCCGTTTTGGCTTTTCAAATGCACCAAAATTCATTAAATTTTTGCATAAATTCAAAATTGTTTTATGATCTGGCTTTCTTCTATCAGGATAACGCCGTGCGTAAACATTCTTCGCTTGCCACGCATTTCGCTTACACTCACCGTAAACCAACACCATGTCTAGCTTTTCTTGTTTCGTGTATTGAACCATTTTTTTTCAAAAAAGTGAATCAAACTTTAAAAAATACAAAAAAACAAACACCAAAATCAAAACTTAATAATGTTTAAGCATTTGACAACTGTTTTGACAGTTAAAAATTAGGTTAACAGAATAGTCAAAGCCTATTAGATGCAGATAATTTATTAAATAGGCAAATTTTAATAAAAGGTATTTAAACTTTCAATGTTAAATAACTCCGAAACGAACGAAAAAAACAAAAAAATTTTAATAATTAAAAAAGCTCAAAATCAAATATACTATTGGTATCTTCTATTTTCAAAACTCCTGCCATCGAAAATTCTGTTCCGGTCGTCGCGACGCCTAAACCGTTAAAGGCGTCGGCATCAATTATCAGTCGAAATATAGCACTTGACCTCACCAATTATTTGCCATTTACAGAAATTTAATACCTGTCTTAGTTTTCGAGTAATCGGCGTTGGGAGTTTTAAGTGGAACACCCTGTATATTAAGTCTTCCGAAGGAACAATTAGAGCACCCCTTTTTTTTCTTTTTAACAAAAGTAGCGCTGAATCTTCTCTAACAGTTGCTGAGGTGTCTTCTAATAAGTCTACACATTCTTCACATTTAATGTATTTTTTACTCATCTTAACTACAAATCCAGATATATATGCCACTACGTTTTCGGTTATGTCTGTTAATGTTGGTGTTAGTGGTAGGGAGTATTCATGGTCGTGAATAACATTTTCTTCGATTTCAAGGCTATACTTTCTCATGATATTCATATCATCTGCAGTTATTGGTACTACAGTATCTTTGCCTTTTGTTACACACAATACATTTGTGTCATCCTGCCCAACACAATTTCCACTTAATTTTTTAATATCATGATGTAACAATAATCTCTTATAGGTTCGATAAAATTGGAGTGCACTCGGATTATTGTTCCAACCATTGCGAGATCTGAAATTTTGTTTACAATCAATATCATATATTTTTATAACATTTATCAACAATCAATATCGATTTTTGGTTGGCTAACAAAACTTACCTCATCCAACAAAAGAAGAGTTCAATGTGGTCTTGACTTAATTTATAAGTCATTAAATATTTTAATGGTCCATTGTCTACATCTATATAGTTTTCATAAATGCCAATTATGGATATTATTGTTACAATGAATCCTTTGAATGGAGTTTTTTTTTTTTTGTATTAATTAGTAATGTCCCATACATTGTAGTTGAATGGGAAAAATACAGCAACGCTTCTGAAAAGATCGGCTGCCAAATATTAATGTTATTTTTTCTTATTGGTGTTTTATATGATATTCCAAACGGTGCTTTTGAATTAAGCAGATCAAGAACAGAATCTACCAATCGAATAAATTTTATTGTGGGACCAGCATTTATAAATAACGGATGTTTGATATCCTTCTGTAAAAATTCCAGCGCATCTGCTACACTTCTACTAAGAGTCTGGGCGGCTAAATTCACCTTAAAGAAAAAAATAACATCAGAAATTTACAACTGGTTACCATTATGGGTAATAAATCATTACAGGTGTTGGTATTATGAAAATATTATCAAATGTTTTTCACTTACTTTCATTTTTTGTTTCTCCCATTGTATGTGCTGCTTTGTTAATTTTGTTCCAAACCTGAAGTTTTCATCCTTTTGTATGGTGTGCAGATTCAGAATGTACGTAAAATCAATTAAATGTCCTTGAGGATCACGAAATTTTAGTAGCCTTGCCCAATTATTTCTTAAAATTTTTAGCATATGACAAACGTCAAAGATAACGAATACCCTCTTGGACTCATCGGATGGGTGGATGAAGAATGTTTCACAATTATTCATATCATTTACGATAGCACCTAATTCTTGCATTAATAAAAAATTTACATTTGGTCCATCACATGTTACAGAAATTATTGTAACACCACAATCATGAAGCTTCATGAGTGCTTCTTTAATAATATTTGCTTTACTGGCAGCAGTCAAAGAATTAATTAAAAAATAGGCAATCGGCAACTTCCAACTTCCATTTACTGCAACTACCATCAGTACTAATGCCTCTTTAGCAGGTAGCAATTCATCATTATTTATGTGGGTGCCTAGATCAACATATCCCCAAGTTTCTCCATTGAACAGTTCTATTTGTTTCTTAATAGATACCTCATCAAAGATCAAACTGCATACAGTTTGCATTTGTTTATTTGAATTTTCCAGTACCACGGATTTTATGGAAGTAAATGCAGGTTCTGAAAATCCGGGAGCACATTCCACATTCGACATCCACTTTCTGATCGTAGATTGAGCAGGTAAAGTTAAGTTGAACGTTTGGCGAACATATTCGTAAGCCTTATTACTATAAAACTGCAAAGTCATTGCAAAACTTCGTAAGGCTGCAGGAAACTTCTCTCTTGCTATTTTCTTTGTGTTTTTTAGCATTCTTGACATCATAGCCAATGGTATTCCTGCGAAAGATGTCTCTAAAACGTGCCCCACATCCTTGCTTATCATTCTGTTATCCTTTAACGTAGAGATAACTGTTTTTAAATTAGACACGTTTCTTCGAAGGCGATCTTCATGTTGCTGGGTTACTTTACAATGTTTTCTTAATTCCTCATTCTTGGACTTTTCATGGACATATTTTTGCAATATTTTTCTATTTGACAACCTAAAACATATGACATTTGTCTTATTTGCTTATCGAGAATTTACATTTGTAAGTGCATTCATTGAACATAAAATAAAAATTTGACTTACGCATAGTTGTGATAGGTCTGTAACATCTTCTTTCTTCTTTTTGGACTTCCCCTCAAATTGTCACTATCAGAACTGGAAGATGCGGTATCGTTCATAGTTCTTTTTCTATCAGAAATACTATCTTCTTTCTTAACAAAAGAATGGCATTCAGAACTGAAATCAAAACATAAGTCATAATACAACTCAGAGGGGTCACAGTATAATGTATCAAACATAAGTACAATAAATATATATGAGTATTATTCATGTGCATTTGTCCAATTTTATTTCCTGTACACACACTGCCAAAGTCTACATTTTCAGAAATAACGTCGACAGATTCTTCAGCAGTTTGTTCACTACATGTTTCAGTGGACATATCCTCTGGATCATGTCTCTCTTTCATCACGTTCTTTCTATAAATTACATTTTTGATATTTTAATAATAAAGTAGGTAGGTATACTAGAACACATTCCAAATAATGGTATATGGCTCACCTAAGTTTAGGAACAGCCCCAGCTTTTAATTTAAACTTTCCATCCACAATAACAAAGTCTTCCGGCGAAAAATGTTTGGAACAAATTACATTTTTGGGAGATATATTTTCATCATGACTTCTACTTATGGCTTTAAGCCATGGTCCGTATCTATTCTTGGTAAGTCTAAAAGTAAAATATATAAAACTGACTGCACAGAAAGCTAACGTAATATACAACTGTCCATTCATAAAAAGCTCTATGGATAGGCATTATCTATATGAAATATCATGTGGAAAAATACACATATTATCTAAACTTGCTTTCCACCAAACTTAGCTTTCATAATCCAAGTAGTTTCAATTTGAGAAAATATTTTTCTGACACATGTTGACGGTAATCTTAAAACCTTTTTTGTTTGGCTAAGATTGGTGGCAAAAAGAAAGCAAGTACTAACTATTCCTTACCTGTAATAAATACCAGCACTCTTCCCCTTACTTGAACACCATCCTATTAAGCACTTGGTCGGCATTCTAATATAAAGTTCGTAAATAACACTATAAAGGCTGAAAGGTTTAATTCGTCAATGAACGAGGTTAACAATAACATATAAATGACAACTGACAGTTCTAAATTATTTCCATTTCTATCAAATTAATGAAGATAATCTGTGCGCAGTCTCAGACTCGGTTCATTTTAATCCCCATGAAATCTCGCGCATGTATTGGCGGGAAGGATGCAAAGGGCGTTCTCCCCTCTCCATGTCTACGGTTGTAAGCTACGACGGTTAATAAAGACTTGAGTAGCTTACTCAAGTCCTGCTGCACCAGCTTTTGTGGGTAATAGTTGTTCCTAAATAAAGGAAACTGCTCCCTGAGATTTCTTTTCTTACCATAAACCGACTGCCAAAGCTTCAGTGTCAAAATGACATTTCACCATTACCGGATGAAGTAAGCGCATCCCAGATAACATTCTATACGTAAATAATAATCATGACATTTCAATTTCATTTAAATGTCTACAATGAAAACGATAAAACCTTTCATATTGTCAATCATTGCACAGCACCGTTAAATAATAAATAATATATATGTGTAGGCGTATGTGAGGGCTAGCGTGGGTTTGTGTATGTCTGAGTGACTGCAAGAGTTAAAAATCGCGACGTTCTAAACTTATTTCAAGAAAAAAATATTCTGATTTTTTTTTACGATTGCTATACTTCCAATCCTCTACCTGATTTTTTTTGGTAAAGATTCGTGCACTAGGTAACGAAATTTAAAAAAATAACAAGCAATAACAAGTTTTCTTTGCCTTTATACCCAGTAAGGGGGAAATGTATAGTTAATCTAGACATAAATGGGATTCTTTAAATCTAATATATCATATAATTTTCTGCGAAGAAGTTTATTGTTCTGTCCTTATGAACGTTTTAACAATAACAAAATCGCGAGAAATCGTGAAAATAACGGTTTCTTTAATATTTGAGTATGAGGCACCAATTTCTAGGGGCTACAAAAATTTTCGTAGATTTTTTGGATCGAAATAAATAAAATATAAAATTTTTAGCGGTGCCATTGTCTTAGTTTTCGAGAAAAATTTTTTTGAATATTTTATATTTTTTTTTGGGGGGGAGGTGGGGTCAGAGAATTCTGAAAAAAATTGAGTTGAAGTAACATACTTCCACTACACTCTTGATTTTTTTGGTAAAGATTCGTCCACTAGGTGACAAAATAAAAAATAAACAAGCAATAACATGTTTTCTGGGCCTTTATATCCAGCAAGGGGAGGTTGTATTGGCCGTAAATATAGACATAAATGGAACAATTTTATGTAAATATAATACAGTGTATAATTTTCTGCGAAGAAGTGTGTTATTCTGTCCTAATGAACGTTATAAAAACAACAAAATCGCAAGAAATCGTGAAAATGACGGTTTCTTTAATATTTGAGTATGATGCACCAATTTCGAGAGGCTACAAAAATTTTTGTAGATTTTTTGGACTAAAATAAATAAATTGTAAAATTTTTAGCGGTGCCATTTCCTTAGTTTTCGAGAAAAATTTTTTTGAATATTTTATAATTTTTTTGGGGGGGGAAGGTGGGGTCAGAAAATTCTGAAAAAAATTGAGTTGAAGTAACCGTACTTCCTCTACACTCTTGATTTTTTTGGTAAAGATTCGTCCACTAGGTGACAAAATAAAAAATAAACAAGCAATACCAGGTTTTCTGGGCCTTTATATCCAGCAAGGGGAAGTTGTATTGGCCGTAAATATAGACATAAATGGAATAATTTTATGTAAATATAATATAGTGTATAATTTTCTGCGAAGAAGTGTGTTATTCTGTCCTAATGAACGTTATAAAAACAACAAAATCGCAAGAAATCGTGAAAATAACGGTTTCTTTAATATTTGAGTATGACGCACCAATTTCTAGGGGCTACAAAAATTTTCGTACATTTTTTGGATCAAAATAAATAAAATATAAAATTTTTAGCGGTGCTATTGTCTTAATTTCCGAGAAAAAAATTTTTGAATATTTTATAATTTTTTTGGGGGGGGAAAGTGGGGTCAGAGAATTCTGAAAAAAATTGAGTTGAAGTAACCCTACTTCCACTACACTCTTGATTTTTTTGGTAAAGATTCGTCTACTAGGTATTAAAATAAAAAATAATCAAATAATAACAGTTTTTTGGGGCCCCCAAACCCCCCTAGGGGGAAAGTGGGGGTAAAAATTGTGTCGAACACTTTTTTTCGACCACGCCGATATAATGACACCACTAATAGCCCAATTGGTTCTGTGGGCCAAATCACTATTCTTATCCGGCAATAGCCTTTGTAGTCCTGTAATTCGGTAGTATGTCTAATGTGGTAGTCCTAATAATTTTGCCCTCTAAAAATTCTTTCTAACAAAACATTTTTTATAAATCTGCTAGAAACTTTACCGTTTTTGTTCAATGAATAATTACAAAAACAAGCGCGGGCAAGAATAACAAACAATATGCGGATATTATTCTTTGCGTACTTCACTCCATACATTTTTGCGCTTCCAAAATAGATCAAAGCTAAAACTCGTGACCACTGACCCGATTTTAAATAAAATTTTTAATAAGGTTTATAACTTGCAATCTGGTTTTAATGCATTAGGCAGAGCAACATATTTTCGATTGTTTAATAAACTATGGAATTGTTGAAAACTAATAAGTAATCTAATTCTGTAACTGTTACGTAATTTAAAATAAAATTTACAATAAAATTACACATTATTGTAAAAGTACAGAGTATGAAAGCATAGAAACACTTACATACTTTCTCAATTTAAAAAATATATATGTGTATAGTTATTTTTGAAAATTTAAGGTAATTTGTTATACATTTTGGTCTATAGTAAGTACTTTTCTTCTTTAGCGTCAAGAGACCTCGAAAACCTCTCTTAAAAAGTGATTAACTATATATCTTGATTATATCTATTGAACTTTCAGAAAAATGTATTCTGACAAAAGATAATGAAACAATGGATATATGCAGATACTGTTTTGTTTAATATATGGCAAGTAAATTGATAAAATACGGTTTAAACATATTTTGAGTTTGTATTATTTTAATAAATATGGTCTCCCAATTAAGCGAGAACGTGCAACTTATATAATCATCGAAACATTTATCTAACGACTTGTCGAATGCCATAGCTAGTGACCGAAACATTGTGAAAAAAAAACTGTTTTTTTGTACAGTTTTTCGAATTTCTCTCGTAAATTGACTAATATTGGGAATGCTTTATTACTTCAGCCAATCCGACAAAAAGATCATTTTGGGTTGGCAGCAATTCCTTTTTGGTTTCGTAAGGAGGTCGCATGATGAGTGAAAAACTCAGTTTGTGCTATGAAATTTTCTCCATCCGGCCACCACGTTATAATAAACCAGTGAATCTCATAAAAAAAATTATAGATAATAATATTCTTCACAACTTTTTCCTAACAACTTTTACTCATACAATCCTACAAAAGAAATGCATCTTAGCTAGGAGACGTAAGTGACGGCAGTACGCATACCATTTTCAAAGTAAATCAATTATAAGCGTTCGAAACATTTTCATTATAATGAATTAGTGATAAAAACAATGTAAAATAAATCCGATAAAGTTATTACCACAGATAGTTTTTGTTGTCTACCAACAGCCATAATATCATGAAATCATGCATTTACCGAGCAGAAAACTCGAAGAAAGGGTGTCATTTTTCCCCAATCGTAGAGAAAGTGTGTTAATTAGTACAAGAATTATAAAGCTACTGTTTTTACAAATTTATAGTCCTAATAACCTAAAAAAGAGTGTTGTAAGCGTATTTGTCAATTTCAAACAAATACTTTTTAAATTTAGCTAATATAATTTTAGTTTACATTTCTATAAGTAGAAGCAATTATCAGTTTTTTAATGCATATATTTTTTTTTTTCAGACAAAGCCGGTAGCATTTGCCGTTCGAACTAACGTAGCCTACGACGGCGCTTTAGACGACGATTCACCAGTCCACGGTTACGCAATTTCATTTGAAGTTAGGGATTTTTTACATATTAAGGTAAGTGGACAAACCATACGCGCAGTTTTAAAAAAATAGTTTATAATATTTGTTTACTTCTAATCATGGGTTTTCTATCAATTTCTTACTAAAGGAGAGAGTACCTTTTCCATAGAGAAACGATCCAATTTAACAGCGAGCTAGTAGAAACTTAGTTTTCAGATACGTTCTGAATTTTACATTTTAATACAATAATAATATAATAAAAAGACCACTTTTGATGCAAGTTGCATCAAAACTTTCAACAGAAATAAACGTAAAATGTTAATACAGTATAAACAAAAAATTTCTTAATTTTTTTTCCTCTGACGATGGTTTTTAATAAAACCGAAACGTAAGAAAATATAAGAATTTTCGTTTAAAGATGACCTAAAAATCCCAGGATACATCAAGTTAATTTGATATCAACGGTCAAGAAAATACAAATATTTATTTATGTATAAATAACTACTAACTAATAACTACTACTGCATTTGCTGCAGTAAAAGGCACTGGTGTAGGTGTAATTTTGTTTTCTACTAACACTACTTTCCAATAAAAACCTCACATGTAGATTATTTTTAAAAGAAATCGAATGTTTTTATAGTACTGAACTATTTTTATTACCCTCTATTTTGGCTGATATAAGACTTTTTAATAAATTATTATATAAACGGTTTTGTACCTACCAAGTATGGAAGTAAGTGTGGTGAAAACTAATTTATTATTATTCTGAATAACAATTTACTGCGTTTAAGTATTAGGGTCAATGTTTTCGTGTGTACCTAATTATGATTTCGTGATCTGATAACACTGCATCAATCTGATTATAAAGCTGAAACATACTGCACCATTTTTTTTTCCTTTTGATCACGTACGTGGTGTAAGTCAGTTAGCTGTAATCGCTGATTTTAAGGTGGACTTTGAATTTCATATAATGCCAGAGAAACATGTAAATAAATTTGAACAAAGTCGTTATTTCATCACGTTCATTTTATAACCGAAAAAGTAGGCATTAGGTAATTTCAGAAAAGAAACAAACTGAAAAAATATTAACTTTTTATTTTCAACGTTTTAACAGACATTTTGTGACCCATGTATTATTCTTTTTGTTATCTATTTGCTGTATGCCACGCTTGACAGCATCACGCTATCCTTTGTGGCTAACGACTCTGTCCAGCATTGTGCTGAGAGTCTTCTTTATCTCTGATCATCTGTTGTTTCTTACATTCATTGAATCTCATATTCACAGGTATCTTCAGAAATCAGGTTAATGTTCCAACTATGTCAAGTCCACTTTGCCAGTTCTCCAACACACATCTCATATGTATCGCGTTAAATATTGACTCTAGGTAACAAGGAGGATGTTTGGGTGCTCCCATATCTTAAATATTAATTTACAGGCTACTTCGTTCTTTATTACCATGAGCCTTATCAGAGCGCATCATGGAACACAACGAGTAATATTTTCTTGCTTTCTCGATAAGTTTCTCGTAAATTCATTTGTTCTCTTGTCCCCTATGATTTAACAAAGGCTACTTGCTGAAGAAGAGTTATTCGTCAAGACAATGTTCAATATTATGTGCTTTCCTTAGCTCTACATCAGCTCAAGTAGAAAATCGGTTAAGACGCGGGATCTGCTTTTGGGGGTACTCGGTTCTCCCACATGGCTCAAAAATGACGCGTATCTCTGATGTATTCAGTGCTCAACTGGTTTAGTACAATTGATGCTCTATAGGATTCAAATATGGGCTTCCTGCTGGTCAGTTCAATACATGTGTACTGACTTCCGCACTGACTTTTCGCACCAGCCCGAGGCAACGTATTGTATTATAATGTACCATTCTCTTTATGTAGAGTCATAGGAAGTGAATTATATATCAGCTTTGTCAATTGTTCTTCCTTTATAACCATAACGACAGCTATGTATGCAAAGACGTTTCTCGTTATGCGAAGAGACTTAGGTCTCATATTGCAAATTAAATGGTTGCTCACAAAGACTATAGCAGGATTAGCATGTGTAAGCAGCCCCCGCACAGATCTCGGATAAATTTTAATCACAAGTCAATGGTGATGCGAGATGAAGTTCTCCAGAATATTATAAATAATAATGTTTAATGGGGTTATGAGGATGAGAAGGAAGATGTTGAATAAACTGCAAATCTGGAGCGTACCGCGTGCAGCGCGGATAATTACTACATCTCGGAACGGTCACTGACTGCCACTATACCTCCTATACTTTCTTAAAAATTATTATTTAATTATAATATTCTGGCAGAGTTTATTTCACATCACTGCCAACTTATGCTCAAATCCAAACTTCTCCTGCTATACCCTTTCAGCTGCATCCTTGGGTGAATACCCATCAATCTAGAGCTCAAGTGTACCCTCAGGGAATAATCAATATTCACAAACCTAATCTTAATTGTATTTTCGCTAATTTTAATGCATTAGTTCCCAAAGTTAGTAATGAGTTGAAAGAATTACATATATTCTAACCTATACTTACAAACTTTTTGTCCCGAGGTCTTTTTGGATATTTTATCAGACCACGTTTAGAAGGTTACTACTATCAGTCTTTTTTAACGATATGAAACTAATTATACCCTGTATATAAGGAGATTTATAAGATGTAAAATTTGAAAATATAGCTATAACTTAAAATAAAAGTATATAGTACGTAAAGTGGTATTAACGATATTATTGATACTTGGGGAAATAATTGAATAAACTTAATTTTTTTACCTGTATAAGCTGTACAAATCAATTATTTAATTCATGTTTTAGGAAAAATACGACAACAACTGGTGGATAGGCCGTCTAGTCAAGGAGGGATCCGACATAGGCTTCATTCCTTCTCCAGTGAAGTTAGAGAATCTTAGACTGCAGCAAGTCCAGACGAGGACGACAAAACTCTACTCAAGTAAAACGAGTTCCAGTTCTAATATAGGGGCCGCTGGTAACGATGTTTCCAGAGGTAGCACTCCTCCCACGCCTGGTATGTCCCATCCAAATCACAACGATTTTTTTTATTATTATTGATGTTGTCGTGGATGATTTTTGTTGTTTTTCGATGTTTTCCTATTATTTATTATTCTTTTTCTAAAAATTTTTCTGTCGACCTTTGCATAGGTAGCTCCTTGAAAGTACCTTAAAACAAAATTGTCGGTTGTTCTCAAACTTTTGTGTTTGTTTTTCCGGTAATAAGTTTAGTGATCCAACAACACCTGTATGTAGTTTGTCTATCTATATGAATTAGACATAAGCGTATCCATTTGTGAGCATGAACTGACAGGTCAGCAAAGATAAAGTGAGTGACAATAAAGATGGTGAGAAATAACAGTGTACAGGTTGTAACTAGTTTTGTCATTGAAAAAACGGATAATGGGAAATGACCAGTCAAAGAATAAATCTATACATCTTTTCCCCTAGAGCAACTTGAAAAATTGATCTAGATCAATAATTTAAACAGTTACCTAAGAAACGTTTGAGAACCTCTGTCTTCTTTAAGTCAATGGTGTGCAGTTGTGAAGTCACATTCGCCAGTTCATGTTTCTCTATTTAGCACAAAGTGTCGAACTGCAGAAGATCAAAGCGTCATGTTCTTTGAGCTTAAACTGGCTGGCAGCAGGTATAATATAACAAGGTAACAATTACTAAAGTCGGTGTGATTTTATATTTATCTGGTTTCTCATATTATCGATATAATGACTATTAAATATGAGAAGATATAGATTACAAAGATACCTTAAACTTGGTTTAGTTCGACAGCCGTCATGGGTACTATCTGGCCAGAAGTTCTTAACCAATTTGCTTTTAATTTCTCTTAAGAATTTTTCTTTAAAACCATTCGTTTCAAATTCTATGGTGTATGCAGCCATTTGCGGTGGCTTGCCACTATCAGTCTTTTTAATGATATGAAACTAATTATACCCTGTATATATAGAGATTTATAAGATATGAAAAGGAAAATCATATCGAATACAGATCATAGGGTGCCAGTGTTTGATTTCGATATGTTAAGAAATGTGATGTGCGTAAGTCAACTTGAAAATAATAGAGGAATAGAATAGAGGAAATTAATTATAATGCACTATAGAAAATTTGTTAAGATACATTAATAGTGGTTAGATGAACGTAATATGACAATTCTAATTAGTAATGAAATCTACTCTTCCATTATTATTTACATTTCTGTTTTGGAACTCCACAATGCATTTCTAATTTAAATCATCAAAACAAGTATCCCGTAAGATAATAGTACACCATGTCCATTTTATTCTGATTCTGATTCCATGGCAGTCCCTTACTAATCTCTGAATTCAACCAGTTGCCTTTAGTACTGCTTAACTTTCTATTTTTGGTCAATTGTTCTTTAATGAATTCTTTGTTTCTAACACAGGAAACTCTTCCACTATTTGAACCCATAGATACTTGTATGCATAGCTTAGCCTTTCTGGAGAAGGATTAGGGCCTTAAACGCCCTTCCCTTGACCAGTTCATCAGCCTTTTCATTTCCCTTGTGTTCTGGTACCCACGTCATGTGCACTTTATTCTGACACCATATGCATTTAAGCAGACCCACACTAATCTCTGAATTCAACCGATTGCCTTTAGTAGTGCTTGACCATTAGAAATAGTGGCGATCGATTGGCTGACAGTTCCTTATCTTATTATTTCGATTGCCTACCACTGCATTGCAACCACTTCAGCCCGAAATACTATGGCTTATTTTCTCAGACTTATCAGGATTTGTGTTTTCGATCATATCTTATAGATCTCCGTTCCATCTCCCTATGATATTTCGGAGAGGTCTGTATACCATACTGTTCGTGCTGATTTTAAAGAACCGTCTTTTCAGTTTTTCCTGTCTGTTGCTTTACTTTAGACCTTTTTATTGAAGTTATACTGTAGGACCATGGTATTATAGGTATTATAAGAATGGTATTCACCTCAAATTCTGAGTATAACTTCTGGTGCTCTGTATCATGCTGATGATTGAAGAGAAGAGTATTTTTTCTTACCAAAATTTGTGAACTCAGTGACACCTCACATTTCTATATTTGATTATTAACAATCACTGATGACATAATTCTAATATTTCTTGCTGTCTTTCTCTAGCTACAAGATGTCCTAGATTTAATAAGTGGCATTTCGCAAACGTACAGGGGCAGTTTCTCTGAGCAAAACTGTTCTATTTACATATGCTTTCAGATTTTCGAGAATATGTTTCTGATATTCATGTGTCAATTTTATTTCCAGTTTGCTGCTTGATTATAGTTAGGCTTTAGATTTGAATTTATCAATAATATAGAAATTCTGCTTCTCCCTCAATAAAATATCTTTTAATGTTTCGATCATGATCGTTTATAAACTAATTCAGCCAAAGAAAGGTACACTATTAAATACTTAGAAACTTCCTTGGGACATCTGGCACTATATTTACATTCGAATTTAAGTATTTAGTGATGGTCATCTTAGGGTAACCGAGGCGCAATAATATGACTGTGTCTGATGCGAATTGAATGAAGGAATAAATTATCATAAAATTGATAAGCTTGTTTTCAATTGAAAATATAACGTATTACATTTTAATACCGACCAGCAATTTTGATGCATATGAGTGCAGAATTTACCTATTTATTTAAATTACCTCGTTTGATAGAAGCGTATAAGTTAAGAGTGAATCTGGTGTGTAGTCCCTGATCTGTTTTAAAAGTGCTAAAGTATATTATATCGATTGAGTAAGAACTTAATAAAAGAAGAATGTGGTGAACTATTAGGTATTTTATTTATGTTTACAAAGAATATAACATTATTGTGCTTGAATGTCAGAAGTTTTAGAATATGATGATGGTTATCCGAGTCCTATATTACGTCATTCTTATATAAGATATAGACGCTTTAGATCTCTATTTCAGCATAAAGATGGGGTCGATTTATTCTAGTTCCATTATCGCCAGGATGTTTTGAAGGCAATACTTTTTCTGCTATTACTTTTTTTGCTTCACAAAGCTAGTTACTTGGTTAAGTTATATTTCTTACATTTAGTTGATAGGTCTCTGAGAGTGCACGTATTTGTGAACCGGCAAAAGTTTTCTACTTGATTATCTTCTGAGTCATCGACAGAGATCTGATAAGATGATGAAATATTAACGGAATGGTAGCTCAGTGGTTGGCTGATTATGAGGCAACAGTTTAGTTTCAGAAGCGGGCATAGTATGACCCTATCAATGTGCAAAGTTTTGTAAGCTATCATACAGGGTCACAGTGCTACGACAAAATGCAGTGCACCGTTATGTTGTTGATTGATATTGATAATAAATGATCATAAAATTGATAGGCTTGTTTTCAATTGAAAATATAATGTATTACATTATAATACAGAACAGCAATTTTGATGCATATGAGTGCAGAATTTACCTCGTTTGATAGAAGTCTGTAAGCTGGGAGTAAATATGGTGGATAGTCCCTAATATGTTTGATAAATGCTGAAGAATATTATATCGATTGAGTAAGAAGTTAATAAAAGAAGAATGTGGTGATTTTTTTGGTATTTTATCTATGTTTCCAAAGAATATAATATTAATGTGTTTGAATGCTAGATGTTTTAGATTATGACGATGGTTATATGAATCCTATCTCACGACATTCTTATATAAGATATAGACTTTTAGATATCTACTTCGGCATAAAGATGGGGTCCATTTATTCTAGTTCCTTTATCACCAGGATGTCTTGAAGGCAATACATTTTCTATAATTATTTTGTTTGCTTCATGAAGCTAGTTACTTGGTTAAGTTATAGTCCTCTTTCTAACACTTACTTGGTAGGCCTCTGAGAATGCACGTATCTGTGAACTGACAAAAGTATTCTATTTGATTATTTTCTGAATCATCGAAAGAGACCTCATAAGATGAAATATTAACGGAATGATAGCTCAGCGGTTGGCTGATTCTGAGGCAACAGTTTCGCTTCAGGAGCGGGCATAGTATGACTCTATTAATATGCAAACTCTTGTAAGCTATCATACAGGGTCACAGTGCTACCACAAAATGCAGTGCACCGTCATATTGTTGATCGGTATTGAAAATACATTTGATACTTGTGGCATCACGGACTAATGTTCAAACTTTTATTTAGAAATTTTCCAATTATCGCACATATCTCACAGGTTATAATGGTGCACGTGGGCAACGTACTATCCCCGTCAAGAGGACAGTCAGCGGAGGTCTATCAAATCTCCTATCGTGTACAAACTTTATATCTCCGACATACCGACACACCAGACCACTAATATTCTCTACACAGACGACACTACTACGTAGACAAGGTCTCCTGAAAAGATACCTAGAAATTTGAAAGAGTTATGGAGGATACCAAAACAAGTAATTTTTGTTATTAAAGCCATGCCCCTAAAGCAGTCGTTATGGCTCTAGGGAAAATTTAATTTTTAATATTTGCAACATACGGCGGCGGAATTAATTTGAAACAGCCTGTATTAATTGCTTTATCCACGGTCAAAGTCAAACTGTATAATAAACTCGGATAATTATATATTATACCGGTAGATGGCAATATCGGTAAATATTTCATGGCTACGTTTATTTTGTTTTATCAAGATCAGTTTCTATCGCACAGGCTCCTGCTCTTTGGATTTAGGATTGTTCGATTTATGTGACGCATTTTTATCTTATTAGAAAGACTGTTTTCTTTTGAAAACTATTTGCCGTGAGGTGGAATGAAAAGTAACTAAAATCTTGGTGGAATGAGTAATGAATGTATGTAACTGTAGGAAATTGGTATGCGTAAACAAGATTATAATAAAGTTACAGCATTAAAAGGCACTATTATCTTAATTTTTGAAAACCCAGTGCCCGTTGGACGAGAACTCTGTAAGTTATCTTCTATTTTTAGCCTGGAAATACCTGTACATTTTATTGTTTTAATATAGCAATGGACTTTTGTCAGCCTTTTAAGTGCACGTATTATTTTTCCGATTAAATGTCTTTTGTTCATTTTAATTGTCTGTGTACTGTTTTTTATTATTTTTCAAAATATCCTGTCTCTACATTCCAAATTGTCCCAAGCTACAGTTAGAAGTAGATATAGTGAATATGTAGAATTAGTTAACAAGTGGGATCTAGCTAAAAAGAACAGACAAAATTAAAACTGAAATTTCACACAGCTAGGTTGATTTTAATCTAAAGTCGGTCTCCTAGAGCCTTGTAAACTAATTAGAAATAAACTCTATATCTCCAACTGACAACATAGCCTTCTAAAATCCATTTCAAGTAAAATTTTATCAACATATGAAAATCAATTTTATTGTCAACTATATAATGTATTGGACATTATACCACTCTGTCGCAAGGTAATGAATTTTAGTTCTTTTTAGACTAAGAACCTTTTTAAATAATTGTATAGTTTGATGTATACTGCCGTGTATGTTTTAATAATTAAGATTTCATACACACTGCTTTTCACACACTATTAATAGGACACGAAAGATTTGGTCTTTCAGTTTGACAACTTTCATTAAAAATGGTAGGTGAAAAACATTTTGTGACAACTTTTAGCAACCGTGTTTAGTTATCTGAAAATAAAAATGTTTTTTAAAGAAATTTTAACAGATCAGAATCCCGCAATCAGGAAATGTTGTTTTAAGAAAGCTCCTCTACTTCGATGCTGATCAGCATTGGTTGTCGGCGATTTCAAGTTCTGAATATCACCTTGAAAAATGTTTAAATGGTTGTAGCCACTTATGTTTCGAAATAAAATACTTACCAATACTGTTAGTAACATATTATCTAAATGTTGTTTGTGACATTATCTTAATTTTCTTTCTTCATCAATTCTTTGGGACTTCCTGCCACATATATATTTTTTTAAGCGGTGCTCGGGGAATCTACAAAATATCACAATTAACCAGTATGTTACTGGTAAATAATCTCTACGCCTGTGACTTTTACGCCAAGGGATCAGTTAGAGGTTGCTTTTTTAATAAATAACAGAAATAAGTATAAAAACTTAAAATTAAATATTGAATATAACAAACATTCTTAGGGCGGTGTATTTATCATACACTGCAAAAAAGATTTTTCAGAAAAGCCTTGAGAAAGGATACAGATTAGATTTCCGAAACGTCGGCGAAATATTTAGTTTCAAGTTTTTATGTTTATTTCTGTTATTTATTAAAAAAAACAACCTCTAACTGATCCTTTGAATAAAAGTCACAGGCGTAGAGGTTATTTACCAGTAACATACTGGTTAATTGTGATATTTTGTAGATTCCCCAAGCACCGCTTAAAAAGAAAAAAATGCACGTGGCAGGAAGTCTCAAAGAATTGACGAAGAAGAAAAGCTGTTAGCAACAATTTTTGATATTCTATTATCTGCAAATTTTGTTCTTATACAGAACTACTGATACTTAAATGAAATAAAATTGATTTTGCTGTTCTCTTAGTGCCAGCAACTATCAATATATGCACAACAGGCAATAGAAAATAAACATGTTTATTTTCATCTGGCAATGCTTTTTCCGTTTTTTTCTTATCGTTTGTTAAAGCTTTTGTTGACTTTCGGGATATTCTATATTTACTTGACAAAGTGTTCGCGAATTTTGAATACATATACGAGAAATTTTGTAAATTTTATTTAAGATCTATGGGTACTATTCTTATTTGCAACACCTACAGAGAAGTATTATGACGTATGTGCTACAATAATTGACCTTTGATGACATCACTACAGAATTTGTAACAAGACTGTACTGAAAAATAATTTCGACGGTGTATTTCTTGAAAAATTGGTCTCAAGCCCTCAACCGTTTTGATTGTAATACAGCCTGTCTGTTTCCCAACGGTCCACATCTCAGAAACTTAAAGTTAATCAGATCTGACAGAAAATTAGCAGGTCTGATCTCCGTACATTTCGTGATAGTTCTGTCACACCAAACATTTCCCAGTTGAGAAACTATCAAACTTGTAACCTGCATTTTTCGTCGAATTTCATATTTGCGTTTGTATACCGTACAAATAAATCAAGTTAGTATTTATTGTATTGTTGGATAGTCAATCTGAATTTTGTACTTTGTAATTTTGCCTGTCACAGAGTATTCAGTAAACGCATTTCATTGAAACCTTAATAGGTTTTGGGTCCAGAATCAACAATGCAACCAATAACAGGAAGTTTAGTTATTTCTCTGAATGCCCCTTCATCTTTGAAAACAATATCTCGACTCACAAAAATATAATTTTTCTCAGATACCCAGACTCGATATCCATCTTTGTCACCACAGTAACCCACTAGGTAACGTTTCAGAGCCTTTCTATCGAATTTCTTTCGTTTCTGTTTAGGCACATGAATAAAACATTTTCGGATGATCTATACAAGGCTGTTTACCAAACCAAAGTTCATAGAGAGACTTTACCCCAACAGGCGTTGAACCAGTGCAATTAATAACAAAAATAGCAGTGTTAACTGCTTCCGCCCACAGCTTTTTTGGAAAATCTTTGACATGCAACATGTGCTGGCCGACTCAACCAAGCTATGATTATCCTTCTCAGTCGCACCGTTCTGCTCCAGTGTATAGGGCATGATCATACTATGATGCAGACCAACCTCCTGAGTAATTTTTGTGCTTGAGATGAATTCTTAAGCACATTGCCATTATCCGCCAACAGCTCCTTAACAATACATCCAATAGTTTTAACTTCTGCTAAAAATATTTCAAATTTATCCTTTACTTCCTTCATTTCCCTTTCCATAAAATAAACTGATGGAAACTTACTAAACTCATCTCTAAACTCCACACAATATGTTTGACCTCTAACAGCCAGTTTTTCAATGTTGAGTTAAAGTTCGAGTTAGATAACTCTTACTCGCACCTTAACTCCAGGCTAAATTCGAGTTAACGTTACAACTGTTTTTCATTACTATTTCTCATTCGAGTTAGTTAACTCGAGTTGTGTGAAATATTTTGTTATGTTGACATGAGAAGTATGAATTTTAACCATATTTTCGGAATTTTACACAAGTATTCTAATGCCTTCTATAGTTCTATGATGTTAAAAATGTTACATTAACCTAACTTTCTGTGATATTTGTAAAATGTAATATTTATATATTTGTTTATACAATTTATTTTAACGAGGTCACTTTAATGATGGTCTGTTGATCGGCAATAGTGGCCATCCTGTGAAACTCTACCTTATGACCCCTCTTGTGTGGATCAGAAATAATGTTGAGAATTTATTTAATTAATCCCACATCAGAACGAGAAACACAGTGGAGAGGAGCATCCATTTTAAGGCGCAGCCTTAGTGCTGCGCCTTAAAATGGATGCCATACAGACAGTTGCGGCTACAACAATTCTCCACAACATAGCATGCGATGAGAGGAAACCAGTTCCCTCATGTAAAATAAACATTGCATGTTAATATTTATACAACACAAGATAACAAATACATATTCGTAGAATACGAAATAATATATTGCACTTCTTTTAATATATTATCTACAGTTCTTGGAGGCAAATGAAATCGCGCAAAAAAAAATCGTGTCGATCCCATTCTTCCATGTGGTTTGGCCTATATCTGATTACCTTGGGTCTTCTAGCTTTTCCATCACTGCTGTAAGCATTTACATTAAAATCATAATCCATGATGTGTTTGAAAAATATCATAATTTATTTACACCATAAAATAATTTTAGGTTAGTTTTAAGCCGAAATTTGTAATTAACTCATCCCTCGTCTAGAGTTATCTTAACCTCGATTTAACTCGAGGTTTTAAGTTAACTCGCATTTGAAATACGCAACAGTGCGCTTAATCCAGAGTTAACTCCAGTACAAGAGTTAACTCGACATTGAAAAACTGGCTGTAAGAGACGTTTCAAGCATTGGTCCATATACGTCTGCATTTGTCGGATCTCCAGGGCCAGTAGGTCGATTCTGACGAGTGCTAAATTTTAATCGATGCATTTTTTCATATATACATGCATCACAGAACTTTTCATCATGTTCAACCTTAATTCCTCTCTGTGCTAGGAATTTCTGCACATGACGCATGTTCTGGTGACCGAGACTTTCGTACCATACCTATAGTTCATTTTTAACAGAAGTACTGCTAGCTGCTATAAAACTTTGTCCGTAACTCTCACTCGCACCATGTGTTCAGACGATCCAGTTAATTGTCCATCACATAGTTGGAGACATTTAGGTGAAGAAAATGAAACATGTTTTAAGAACCAATCAGAACACAATGTGATACATTTTATCCGTTACTTCACACTAATTTATTTTTAACTTGTTTAGTTTGTTTTCATCTGCAGTAATAAATTCGTGTGTCCTACCTGATTCGCTTTAAGAATCAGTTGAAAGATATTCTAGAAATTAAAGACTTTTCTTCCTTAACTATTCGTTGTCAAACTGAGGATCAAATGTTGACTTCTTATTAGTAGAAATTTTTCAATTAGCTCAATTCTAACTCATTTGGATGATAATTAACATTCAGTAAGAGGGGGTGAACATTTTTCAGAAACTTATCAAGAAAATTTGGAGCTTATTATTTAATTTACACGTAAACTAAGAAAATTTATCGATATCGAGTTTTACCCGTAATTAAATTATTATCAATCGAAAGTATGAATGACTAATAATAGAATAATATAACCACTCTTTATCCCGAAACAAGTTGGGTAAATTTCTAGAAAGATGTTGAAACGATTCCGTATCTTTTTATTTGGTGAACAGTGATAACTTTGGAAGCTATTATATACTGTTAGTTAAAGAATTCTTCAATGATGATATTAATCGTGATTCAATGGTCTCTCATACTATCAATTGAAATCATAATTTCTATTACTTTTTCTATTTCTCTCTGGACTAATGAAATGAAGTCAATATTGATCGATATAAATAATTTACTAAAATTTGGTTCTAGCTAAATCTGAAATTAAGTACTTGAACGAAGTTTACTTTTGTTTAAAAGATCAACAGATTTCGAATGTTGAATTATATATGTTAATACAGCACTCAAAGGCAGTTTCGCACTTAAACCTTCCATTAACTAAAAAATGTATAAACAGCGGTAATATTTTGTACGCAGTAGAAATTTCAAAAGAAATTTGTGAGGATATTATAACTGAAAGTTAGAGAAACTATGGTAATAGTAAGAAAGCGGTTCGTCTATAATATTTTCAAAAACAGAATTTATAAAACTGAATGAACGAGGAGGAAGTTCTGCATAAAAGCGATCCTAATTTATTTTGTCATAAGTGCAACATATTATCCACAAATTAGCAATGAAGGGAAGAGGCATTTGGACATTTTGATAAAAGCGAACGACTTGTGCGAATATCGCAAAGAAAAATCTTGAGAATAAAAGCTTGTCTTATTATTGATGTAAGAATATATTAGGCAAAGCAATATGTGGATGAACAATTATATTGAAACATATTTTTTATAGGATTTTGCAAACAGCAGACAAAAATAAGTATAATAACATATTGACCATGTATGTAGTCAGCTAAACAAAGCATTTTTTGCACTGTTACAGATGAAGTCAGTTCTAGATCAGGCTAGTCTTATGACCATTTATTATTCCATGGCCTATAGTCACATGTCCTTTGGTATTCTCGCGTGGGGTGGAGCCTCCGACTGTGCAAGAATGTTTATCTGCCAGAAGAGAATAATAAGGCTCATTTTTAACCTCAAAATAAATGTCAGTTGTAGAGACACTTTTATTAAAAATCGTATTTTTACCGCTCCTTCTGTCTATATTTATAAATGTCTAACCTATGCTAAAAATAATCTAAATCTATTTGAAAGAAGGTCAAACTATCACGAGTACCCCACAAAACATGGCAATCTCTTGAGTATACCAATGCATCACAAAAGTATTTATAAGAGATCGCCTTCTTACAACTGCATATCTCTATATAATGCTCTTCCCAGTGATATCCGAGATATTTCGCACTTCGCGAAATTTAAAAGTAAATTAAAACTCTATTTATATGAGAAATGCTACTATAGGGTATCAGATTTCTTTAGCGATAAATAGTTTTAACCAGTACTATCTCAATGTTGTAATAACATAACATTAGCGGGTATTTACTTACTATCCGTTTATTTGTTACGCTTTTTTTTTACAATCAATAATGTTTGTGCTCTGTTTCTAGTTTAATATTATATTTATTTGTACTTGTTCCTTATTTTAAATCTTAATATTATATTTCAACTATGCCGACATATACTTGCACTTATACGTATTTCTTTCTTTATTCTCTTCATGACTTGTCACATATACAATTTGTATCTAACGTTGACCAATAAATTATTATTATTATTATTATTATTATTATTATTATTATTATTATCTTTAACTAAAAGAAAAAGTATGTGTAAATTATTAATGGAATCTTTGCATTCTTTCGACAACCTGAATTCTGGTTATGCTGAATTCTGGTTATGCTGGCAAATTAAAATCCTGAAATAAATTCGTCTAATTTCTTATTTGACAATTCTCATTCTAATAGTAGCATCCACACAGTCACCTATGGCCGTGCAGATTAAACTAGTATTTACATAACCCCCTATGATCATGAAAATTCAGTTAAAAATGAGAACAAAGGCCTAAAGTAAATTCATCTACCTTGTCTTAAAAATTCTTCATTCTAATGGATTACATTTTCATGAAATCTATCATTCTGTTTCTTGGAAATGCTTAGCCTTTGAAACGTTTTTCGCCCTTATTCTGGAGCTCATCAGAAAGACATAAAGATGTTTCATGCAAAGCCAAGACAATTTGCATGAAAAATATTTATGAGTGGCTTTATGTCTTTCTGATGAGCTCCAAAATAAGGGCGGAAAACGTTTCAAAGGCTAAGCATTTCCAAGAAACAGAATGATAGATTTCATGAAAATGTAATCCATTAGAATGAAGAATTTTTAAGACAAGGTAGATAAATTCATTTCAGGCCTTTGTTCTCATTTTTAACTGAATATTCACGATCGTAGGACGTTATGTAGATATTAGTTTAATCTGCATGGCTGTAGGGGAATTAGACAAATTCATTTTAGGATTTTAATTTGCTAGCATAACCAGAATTCAGGTTGTCGAAAGAATGCAAAGATTTCATTAATAATTTACACATACTTTTTCTTGTAGTTATGGATAGTTATTTTTGTCTGCTGTTTGCAAAATCCTATAAAGAATATGTTTCAATACAATTATAAGCAAACAAATAATAATTCATTTTTATACACTGAACAATTTGTTTTCTTCACCTTTTAAATTTTCTCCCACGTGTAAAATACTACATCACATAGTTTGTAATTAGCATGAGGTGAAAACCACTGAGTTACATACAGATGAATACAGTTCAGAACCAAATTTCAGTTAATTTCTAAAATCAATCGAGGCAATTATCGTAGTTGTTTTGCTGATGGGTAGACTATATAAATTATTTAAATTTTCAGTGTATATTTATACAACAAATCTTACAGGAGATGAATCCGATTCTATGGGAAATGCAAGAACTGGAAAATCGCTTACGACACCTCCAGCCAAAGAGAAGAAAAAACCGTTTTTCAAGAAACAGGAAGCAACGGCTCCATACGACGTAGTTCCTTCCATGAGACCGGTAGTTTTAGTAGGTCCTTCACTGAAAGGATACGAAGTCACTGATATGATGCAAAAAGCCTTATTTGATTTTTTAAAACATAGGTTCGAAGGACGGTAAGTAAATATTCTTACTGATTCATATTTATTTCGTAATGATAACTAATAGTGCAGCCATTGTAATTTTCTAGCTCGAAATTCTTCCGGAGTATTAGCTTTTCATTGTTTCTCCTGTAATGGCTGGTTAAAACTGTAAATTAATGTTAAAAAGCTGTCAATGTCTACTTTTTATTTGGGGATGACTCCCACTCCTGTTGTGATGGACAAAAATATAGAAAACTAACCACTGGATCTGCTAGAAAATCAAATTTTAAGAGAAAAAGATGTCATACAATTGTTCATGAAAATTGATATTTTCCAAGTTAACTATTTGCTGATTGTGATTTTAGCATGTTGGTACATCGAGTTTATTCTTCGCAAATAACTCTAAGAATAATACCTTTGGCGAAGTGGTACAATATCAAAAACCATATAATAGAAATTAGAGATCTTGACATTCCTTTTAAAGTATTCTCCTTCCCGTTCCTACAATTTTAAATATAGTATAAAGATATGGTCTTCTACTGGATGAGAATTCATTGGTTTTACTATTTTTACAGCTTCATTAACTATGCTATAAAAATTGTTACTCGTTTAGGTAAATAATCTGAATATCTGATAGGCGTATTTTAGATAGTACACCAAATATACCTTGATGAAAATGCGATGAATAATTGATGATATATTTTAATTACTTGTTAGGTTCGTTGTTTAATAATATTTGCAGGAATATAAGGACATATTTTATACCCAATTTCTTTTGCGTTTATGTATTTTGTATAACAGTATCTAATTGAATCAAACAAGACACTAAAGCAATTTTTTCTTTTTCAGAATAATTATAACTAGGGTAATGGCAGATATTTCTTTAGCTAAGCGTTCGTTACTAAATAATCCTTCTAAGCGGGCGATCATGGAAAGATCAACCACCCGCTCGACGTGTCTCTCTGAGGTCCAAGCCGAAATAGAAAGAATTTTCGAGCTTGCTACAACATTACAACTTGTGGTGTTGGATTGTGATACTATAAACCATCCTTCGCAACTTGCCAAAACTTCATTAGCACCATGTATTGTATATCTTAAGATTAGTAGCCCTAAGGTAAGGATTTCTTAAGATAAATGACGTAGGTAATATCGCCACTTTAGCTTTCCACTTTTTGCTGTTATTGTTTAAAAGCAATTATTTGCAATAACATAAAATGGTTATTTTTATACTTACCAAGGCTGCGAATTTTTTTTTTGCATACTGAGAGAAAAATTATCGCTGAGGCCGCTTGCGGCCAAGGCAAGATAATCTCGAGGGCGATAAACAATTTCGCGGCCATGGCATTAACACTGTTTTTTGTGAAACTTTTTTTTTTTTTGGGTAGTGTCGGACTCCTACCGACTAAAACCCCCCTTTTCAGTGTTTCCATGTACCCTGGAACTGCTTTCGCTTAACTTCGGGGTACTGGTCATTCCTCTAATGATGTTAGTAGTTTTTTGTGAAACTGTAAATTATAGTTAGATGGTGAAAATGAAACCACCATATTTAGCGGTGGCCTTAATGTCGTAGCGTTTCTATGGAAATTCATTATGTATACAAAACATTTTGACAGTTCTTGAAAAATCGTAAAAATGTCTGACAGCGATAATGATATTTTAATTTTTTGCACTTCTCCAGAGCTGAGAAGTATCGTAAATTCGGCGCTTTCTGATTTAATACCTGAAAAATCTAAATATAAAAATGCTTTTCTTGTGAATTTGGAAATAATTACTAATTCTGTTTAAAATAATAATTTCAGGTTGTCATGTTTTAGAAATTTCAATTTTGAAGTGACTTAAACATCAATTATAAAAATGACTTTGCCCGTTACTAGGAGTAACGGCCGCGAAACTGAATATCGCGGACTGTTTTGTGAATGCGAAATACTCTCTTCGTGTACAGCTGCACAAGATAAACTTTAAACTGTGTATTTACAACAGTAGATCAAGTATAATCTGAAAAAGGTGCTAAACTGTACTCTGAAATTCCAAACAGTGACGATGAATAATATTTTCTTTCGTTACCAATGCCACTGGTATTTTTGTCAAATAATTTCTAAATTAATAAAACTTTTGACACCAATTTCAGTGTTATGCTTTTTCGTCAATATCTCAAAAAATGCGAAAGAGTAATAAATGATAGGTATACCTTTTTGCTAGAGCATAAAATGGTCTAATATAATGATCATAATGGACAAAATACAGCTGAGAGTTAATTTTATACCGGCCGCTAAAATTTCAAATGTTTACCGAATGCTTGTTATCTGTCATTACTTGACAGTAACATTACGACTTTTCTCAGTTATTTAAAATGTAATTAAAATTCTCCAAAAAACAATTTTCATGGTGCCACATATTCTTCTTCCTTCCCCACCCTTCCATTCTTTGTAAATGTTGCTGAAATTTAAAAATTTAATTTTTTTGCATTGTCATGATAATATTCATTCCTTGCGATTGTTGGGACATAAATAACTGCAACGATGTGGCATGCCTTCTTTATCAGAGAGTTATTGACACAATATTTCACTTTGTCCATTTCATCTTGTGTTGGAAACTCTAATTCTAAAAAAAATATTTTGTTAATTGAAACAAAATTTAAATTAACACTTCTCGTTTAGGTGAATTAGAACTTCAACGAAAATCATTAATTTAAAATTTCATAATTTTGTACATAAATAATCCAAGTATGTCTTAGAGCAATGAAGTTATTTTTGTTTTCTGTTTTTAAAATCCTCAGTGACCTCGCACCACCATCTAGTGCCACCACGCTTTTACTTGTGAATGTTAGACTTTTCTGTCATGGACATTTAATGCATTAATATCTACTGTTATTTTTTTAATAATAAATTCCTAATTTGAATTTATATTGACCAAGTTACAATTATATTCTATGAAACAAAGTGGCGGTATTACTGACCTTATTCCAATATTTATATTTTTATTAAATATGGATAGAAAATCATTATCATTGATATCTGTGACAGTTATTCTCACTTAAGAATAATTTATTTTATCTCTGTGTTCATAATTTATTTTAGAAATTTGGCACATATCTCTCATACACTCAGTATCTAATATTTAATACAAAAGGTCAGAATATGATACATTTTTGATATACCGTGTGTCCATTGAGTTACATTCATTGAGTTTACAAGAGGAAACACTTTTCATTATTGATTTCTCAAAAAGAAAATTCATTACAAAAACTTTTGTTTGCTTTAAAACCTCTAAAATACTCATCATTTTTTAAAACGTCCTTTCCATAGTTTAGTTATTACATATTATTTATAAGAAATATACTGTAATTTTTTTATTTTGAGCAATAGTTTTTTCAGTAAGCCAACTTTACTTAACTGACATTTGATGTGTCAGTATTAATTAAGACCTATTTACCTTTATTATCTCAAGAAACTGATTCTCTTTCTGGATTTAGTTTACCTACAATAAGACATTTTTTTTACTTTCAATTTCCCAAAAAATGCAATGTTTTCAAAAAAATATATTTCTCGCTCTTTAAATCTCCTTAAGATAGTTATATCGCAATTCACGTTATTCAAGAATGTCATGAAACTTTGTACAAATTTAATTCACATATCAATACAAATTTTAATAAAATTTGAACTCTACCATTTCGTTTCAGAGATTCATTCGCTCAAAGTTCGCAGTTTTTATCGACATTTAACATTGCGCTTATGGACGCCATGCTAAATAAATTGATGTAGTATTTTCCCTCTTATGACTGATCCTTATGAATGATCTCAAAAACGAGGTGAAAAAAGTAGTAACTATATTGTATCATTATTTTTATATACTAATAGATATCAAGCCATCAAAAATGGAAACACAAAAGATTCCCTTTAAAACCCATTTTGATTTTTCTTCCTAGCATGTTTGGTTTTCGAGCAATTCAATTTTTTCTATAGGCCGCGCGTAAAAAATTTCAAATAAACGAGGATTCGTGCGCATTAAAAATGCAAATTTTGCAATTTTTTTCAATATCTATTTCCTGGAAAACCATGGCATATACAAGAAAATTACAAGAAGACTTTTTTTTAGGCAATTAGTCAAGCTTTCTATTTTATGATGAGCATTACTTTTATATCTTCAACGGTTAAGGAGTTATCAGTAAAGTCAGGATTTTTCACCGAAAGGGTGATTTCCTTGGAAGTGTTGCACGGTACCCCCAGAACTGATTTTTGTGGTTTTGTGATGTATAATCTCTCCACTAACACTTACTGAAGGAAAATCTCAGATTTCATTTTTTGTTATGGAAATCTTTATAATTATTGGACTATAATATATTTTTTCATTAATTTATTAAAAGAGGTAATAATATCTTGACATTAGTGACGAATCGATCAGCTGGTGTCAGAAATTATATGTGGCGTTGCCAAATCTTTTCCAAATCTCTTCCTCTCTGTCTCTCGCGTCTCAAGTTTATCGATTCGCTAACAGATGTCACATCTCTCGCGATATAACTATCTTAAACACTTTGATTGGAAATATTCATTTAGGTATGGTCGACTAATTTAATGGAAAAATCAAAGTTAAAATAAAGGATTAAACATTTGTATTGCAACAAATTTTATTTTCTTTTTTTCGTTGAAACTTAAGTAATTAATATTAAATAAATAATACATAAAATAACTCTTCAACAAAAAACAATTATTCAGTTCACTTTCCACCGTTTTCTACGCACAACTCTAGCCTTTTTCGCAGTTTATGAATTGTTAATGACTTCACAGCTTCCCTTATTCGAATTTCTAATTCATTGGCATTGTTAGGAAGATCTTGGCTGCAAACAATTTGACTCAAACGCCCTCAAAAATAAAAATAGGAAATTGTTAAATCAGGCTTCTTGGAGGACATAAAATTGGACTATTTCTTCCGATCAAATTGTTGGTTTAACCAATTCACAACAATATTTGCATAATGGGCAGGACATCCATCTTGTTGAAAATACATGGAACATATAAGTGATAAGTAAATTGACTAATTTTTTAGTAAGAACATTTGGAACGTCTAAATATGTGTGCTGATTATCGTTGTTCTCAAAGAAATATCGGCCAGATATACCATGATCAGACACAGCGTGCACCAAACATTGATTTTGGAGGAATATTGCCGATTATTCAAAATTCTGAACTGATTATTGTGTTGGTTCCAATCACTGATATTATGCGATGACACAGTTCCATTAGAGATAAATGTAGCTTCGTCAGAATACATCAGAGTACATAATAGTTTTGTTAACTTTATTAGTAGTATTAGTTTTCCATAATTTCATTGCCCATCCACAAACAAAAATGCAGACGTTTAGCACTATGACCTGGCTTTAATCAGTGACTGAAAGAGCCACTTTGATAATAAATGGTATTGTGAATTAAATAGTCGTAATTATTACGGACACATCAAATGTCAGTTAAGTAAAATTAGTGTCCTAAAAAATCTCTAGGTGAAAATTAAAAATTTACAGTCCATTTCTTATAAAAAAATTATAAGAATTAAACTACGGACAAGGCAATTTAAAAACTGATGTTTTAGAGGTTTTAAATATGTCTTTTTGAAAAATAAGTAAAAAACTCAATCTGGGGACACACGATATACTGTTCATCTATTCTGATCACAGTAACCAACAGCATGCTGAAAATTTAGTTTGTTGCATTTAATTGAATATTGTTTTTTAGGTTTTGCAACGGCTTATTAAATCCAGAGGAAAAAGTCAAGCTAGGCATTTAAATGTACAAATGGTCGCATCGGAGAAATTAGCTCAATGTCCTCCTGAAATGTTTGATGTTATCCTCGATGAAAATCAACTGGAAGATGCCTGTGAACATATAGCTGAATATTTAGAGGTGAGACAATCTTGTGTTTTAGTTTGAGTAGTTATACTAATCATTTATTATTACTATTATTATAAACGCAAGCAGACCTCGGCCCATTGTGCATTCGCGACGTGTGGAATTTCTTAGAAGAAACTTATCCACAGAGAATAGCAGTCTGTTCCAAGGTTGATCCCATAGTTCCTTCGGCTATAGAAATTGTCTTTGAGATGCCTTTTGCTTGACGCACCTAGAGGTGCACAACTACATAGAATATGAGTGGTGGTTTCATCATCCACTTCACACATCCGACAAATATGGTGATTTTTTAACCCCATTGTATGAAGATGTTTATTCAGAGGACAGTGTCCTGTTATCAATCCTACTATACGTCTTATTTTTTCTCTATCGAGCAACCACTTAATTGTTGAGTCAGAAGAGGGCCCCTTTACATGGAACTTCGATTGCCTCATTCCAGTTACCTGAGTCCAATAGTTGTTGAACATTGCCATGGTCCAGTCTCGTAAAGCTGATTAAGTCCGGCTTCTTGGCAGACCGAAAGTTGGCTCAGGGCAGAGGCAGGAGTTGTTGCTTCCGCTAACCGGTTTTCTTCTTCGTTGCCTCCCACACCTCAGTGCCTGGGCACCTATAAAAGTTTGACAGAGTTGTGTTTACACAGTTCTGTCAAAATATTTCGGCAGTTCAAAACCAGCCTTGAGGTCATCTTGTTTGACCCAAGATCCCTCAAGGCTGCTTGGGTGTCACTGCATATATAAATACGTTTGTTGATGAAGCCTCTTCTGGGATTATCGCTTGCACCCACCAATATGGTGTATGCTTCTGCTTGGAATGCACTGGCATCCTTTCCAAGTGGCACCGATATACGAGCTCTTGGCTTGCATCCGTTTATACCAGCACCGGTTCCCTCCTGAGTCTTAGATCCGTCTGTGTACCATTCGAGACCTCCAGGACTCATAAGACCAGCGTTCTCGCGTTCCTATTCCTTAGTAATCATTTACTTAACATGCTCAATATGATAGGTTTTCTATTTTTAAAATTACCAGATCAACAAGTTAATGTCTTATGTGGTACATTTAAAACAGACATTATGTAACATAAAATGGAATTGAACTTAGCCGAACATTAATTTTTAGTGGCAATCATGGTCTTCTACAACGGTATATATCATATTATCATCACTCAAAATCTCTACTGTAACTAGTAATCTTGAGGTAGTCTGTCCCTAAGTGCCTAAGTGTGTTATTTTGGGTGTCTGTCCTAGTTGCAAGTTTCCGACACTGTCACATTTATTAATAATGTTTAAAAAATCTTTTGTGCTTTTCTAAATAAAATTCTGTAGCATTGAAATACCAAGTTCTATCTACAAGAATCTATCAGGAGGCTTTGAAACAAATTCTAAGGATGTGATTTCGGAATTACTTTTTTTAAATTGGTGGCGATGATAGTTCCCCAGGTTACAGAACCTTATATTATTAATTGCCTTAAAATGGACTAGTAAATAAGAAAGATTACTTGGTTTGTAATTATGATATTCTGTTGGTTATAGAATACGTCATTGTTAATTGGACGTATGTTTAGTTAGGTTCTTTGTTAATACTTCTATCGAAGTAAACACTTAAGTATTTTTTTGCATAGTCTGCATCTGCGAGATTCCATACTGTCTCATTATCATTTTTTATTCGCATTTTACCAAATTCGGTTTAATCTGTCACTTGTTAAAGTATATCTGGAGCAATAAAATTTGCATTTTGTGGGACTTGTAGAACTCTGTCTATGTGCTCCTATTACGGTATCATCTGCATACATAGCTACAGTTGCTGAAGGTGGACATGGTATGTCATATTGAATTATCAATTCGGATTTTATAACTATAGGATTGGTGGGGTTTGTAATATTGTCTTCATTGTTACCTGGAATATTGTTATCAATCATTTCCGTACTTCTTTCTGTGGATGCATCATTATTATAAATTGAATTGAATGTATATTCTAGATAAATCGCAAAGGCTTGGATTGTTGCAAATCTTGTGAATGTTGATGTCTGGGAGATATTATTATAGGTAGGTTTTATATTCTGTTTGTAGTTTTCTATATTGTTGCAAGAGCTGGGTCCCTCAGATGTTATTAAACGTAGCAAAAGAATATATTTTTTACTCATAGAGTGTGTTTTTGGCACTCGCTTGACGTTGAAGCGACGACATCAAGAGTCGCACCAAAAAACACTTGTTACATAAACCATTAACAATTATTCTTATAGTACAAAATATTTAAACTTTTTACAACTCTTTTGTGTTAATTTGGATCCAAAGAAAATACGAAAATGTTGTGAAATATTTGACTTTACATCTTTTTTCATAAATAACTGTTTCAAGAAGGTTGAATTTTGTCACTAGACGATCAGTATCCTCATGATCTTAAATTGGTGCACATTATATGATCTTTTATACTACTCTCAGTCATATATAAGTACTTATTATTTCTTTATGATTTCAGGCTTACTGGAGAGCGACGCATCCAGAAAGTAGTATTCCAAGTGTACCTCGACCAATAGGAAGTTCTCCTCAAGCTTCACCCAGTGGGGACCAAGGGAGGCCCACATTACCAGGTAAAAATATGCACTGTATATATACAGCTTGTTAATTTTGCAACACGTATTTTCTCTGTCACGTTAACATTCAGTTATATCTTAATTCGTTATATCATCGTGTAATAAACCATAAGTGCATACGACAGGCCAGATGCAACTCGGCCGTTATAAAACAGACTTTAACGAAACTTTGGTGAAGGATTTGCAAGAATACTATTTCTCGACCCACCATAAATGAATTAAATTATTTATAGCTGATTGTGTGAAATAGTTAAATACTCTTTTTTCATAATCTGAACCAAAGAGGGTAATGTGTGATTCTGGAGCTAAACTTTATCGGTGGTAACAATCTACCAATCAGCTTTAATACTTTCCTAAAATCCTCTTAAATAGAAAACTGTGTATTTCCAAATTATTTTAATTTGCTCAAGGCATTTTTTCTGATTTCTTGAAGGTCTCAAACATTATTGTAGAGGTAACTACTGCCCAATTATTATTGTTTCACTTTTGCCACAAATTTTGAAAGTAATTTAAAAGAAAAATTAAGTTATTCACTCTGAATAAAATAGTTTCGATCTATTTCGATTTAGTTTGAAGAACTTACTATTTATTAAATGAAACTGTTGCTTTAGCAAAAATAATTCTTGTTTAGTTTACATTTTAGAGATCAATTCTTATCCCAGAAACAAATATGAGTTTGGCTCCAAAACATGAATTTTTTTTTTTTTATAAAACATGGAATTCCACGGGTATCGGTGTCTGGTGCCGCGCCATTTTACAGAAATGTTGCCATGGGTGCTATTTTTATTACATTTGTCGACAATACAACCATGGTTAAAGTTCCTAAAAAAGTAAGGCACAATTTTTGCAAGGTTTTATGAATAAGATAAGTCACAAATAGAGTACTATTCTGCACACAAAGATTTCGAGAAAAAATATTTGAAACAAGAACCACAAATTAGGAATAGAATGGCATCTCAAAAATAATTATCAATTTTGCGTAGAAAGGCATCTTCAATGTTCACCTTCTATACTATCTCCTTTCTATCTCTGTTCAAAAATCTCAAAAGTTCACGGTAGTCTATTTCTGAATATATGCCTTCCCTTGATGTTTCCTTTACTTCTTCTTTATTGTGATTTGTCGCTAGTTCTTTCTAACTATTTTCGTAGCTCTTGTGTTTCATCCTGTAGAGAAGGGATTTACTCTACCCAGCTTACAGTTTAGAATACGTAGCTATGAGCTCGATCACTTTAGTTCCTTATTTCTTTATTACGTAGATGGTTCCTGATATTTACTCCTCATATGAGTATTTGTTTCTGCGATGAGGAGTTTTTTTAGTATGTTGACAGGCATTTGCGTGTAACCCATAAGTTATTGCGGGGAAAATGCAAGTCTTAAATACTTTCAGGTTGGTATTGATTGATATTCCAGATCTTTTAAAGCTCTTTTTATACATCCTGTAAACGGCTCATTGCATTATAATCCTTTTTGTTCTTTCTGCTTATTGATCCTATTTTCCTACTTTAACTTGACAGTCAATCATCGGCCGTTTTAATGATATTTTTATTTGAATTGGAGCCTCTTTTACTGACAGCATTATTGTGTTTCAATATTCGTGGATAGTCCAATTCTCTTTCATACAGTCTTGAAATCTGTAAGGATTTATCGTGATTCTCCACAATCTCTCTTCTGATCAACATTATATCATCCGAAAAGCAGAGATTGTTATATATTGCCTGTCAATGCAGACGCATTTCAGTCCTTAGTGTATTTGTTTTAAAATATCTTCCAATGGAAAGATAAATGCTGGTGCTTCTCGTATAAGTATTTATGATTATTCTTGTCATTGAAATCTTGTAATCGACGGAAGTCAAGTGTATGTTATATTTATTGCATTTTTCGATGAATGTTGTATGTGTTCGATCGTACTATGATTTCCGTGAAATGTTGCCTGTTCCGAAGGTTGATAGCTATCAAATTTCAAATTTCTTCCAAGTTAGACCTGCACAATGACCTAACAGACTCTTTTAATTCGTGCAATATTCTAGATGGCTCCTTTTTGCTGTAGACCTCTTTCTCATCAGTTTAATGATCAGTTTAATGATCACAATGCCATGCAGGTCGTGCTCTTCGACTCTTAACATCTGATTTGCTCTGAACTGTCAGATGCTCTATATTGCTGTCTCTACGGTTGATGTTTAAAGAATGAGAAGATTGTGTCTTCAATCCCATATTTCGTAAGCATCAATACGCCGCGCGCCGTCTGTCTGGCACTTCGCGATATTTTCGTCACGCCAAATTTTGCTAAACTGTGATGTTGCCCATCAGATGATCTGCATTCGTCGTCGAACTGCATATTCGCAGTTCCTGGTATTGTACATAAGGGCTCCATTCTTGTTTATTACCTCATAATCTCTTTTTCACGACGTATCTAGGTGGTTTTTAATTTGCTAAATCCACAGTCATAATTTTATTGCGTTATACTCAAACCGTACTCAGAACTTGTTGTTTGGAGTTTGACCAGCAGGTGTCTGAACTCTTCCTCACTTGCTACAACTTATGGGTATTATATGTAAATCTCAAGTTAGATGTCCAAGTTCTGCCCAAAATCTACCCTGCCAGCCTTCAGCATATGTTGTATCATGTGTCCACTACAGGTATTAAGGAGGATTGATGACAAGTCGGGATCCTGTCTGACACTTTTACCGACATAAGTTCTATAGCCAAAACAGTTATAATAAAGTCCAGGCACACTTAATATGAAAATTAATAAATAATGTCTAGAGTTGCGCTGGCATTAAAACTAGTTCGAAAAAACAGTAGTAGTCCCGTTGTCGTAACTTTTTTTTGGTCAAAAATTTAAAACAGCAATTTTATTGAGTACTCTTATAGGAAAAATTGCGCTGAACACGATGCTGAGATTAACAAAATTATAAAACACAGGCTTCATTGTTAAAAATAGTAGATTTTAGATAGTATTTTAATTTTTTTTGTTTTTTGACTTTTTAACAAAAAAAGTCAAGATATAAAAAATGAAATTTTTATCCATACGTGTCGTTTGAGACTTATAGCGACCTATTGTCCTTGACAGTTCAATTGTTACACAAAAATTAAGGGTTCTAAATTAACAATTTTTTTCTGTTCAACAAAAGGTCATACGGATATTTTATTGTGGTGCAAATGTTGCATTTTGTTCATAGAATTTACAGTTTTTTGTCGATATCTCGCTTAACTTGCAATTGTATAAGCAAATAAGCCAATTTGTGTATCAATGATTTGCGACGTTCAGTGGCATTTTTTGCACTCTCCACCCTCGGCAGTGGTCTTCTGTGTGGTCTTGCCCATGTTTTCTTTTTTTCTATCCCCAGCCAACGTTTAAAAAAAAATTGCTTAGTAAGCAAATGAAGAATCTCAGGAACAGGAACGCCGTATCGAAATGCAGTTGGCAAATAAAAGATAATAAAAAAGGAAAATTATAAGGTCTATCTAACCTCGATTCGTTATCTAAAACCGGAGATATGAACCATTTTGCGTTTAAGAGTGTCAATTGTTTATTTTTTAATTTTTGGATAAAATCTTGTAACACCATAAAGTTAATACTTATATTAAACTAACTAGTTTTCAATTGTCACAAAAATCCATTGTTTTTTTCATACATTTTCTGCTTTTATAACAATTAATTTATGAACACCGTATAACGTTTTTAATGTTTACGCTCTGAATGACTTGAGCAGTAACGACTATGTATATAGTAGAAACAAATGAAAATATATTACCAGAAAATACTAGTAAATATTCAAACTTTTACAAAATACTTATCACAAATAAGTTTAAAACATATATCTTTCTTATAAAATTCAAAGTGCGCTCGTCTTTATATTCGCTTTAAGTGGTTTAAAGTGGTTTAAAGAGTCATTTAAACGTATTTTTATTTTATTTCTTAATTTTGTTAAGTTTAATTATGTTCTTATACAGGGTGTTCCTTAATGATGTGCTAATATTTCAGGGTGTGAGTCTTTAGGTCATTTTATAAAGAAAAGTTCTTATGAACATATGTCCGCAACGCCTTCAATTTTTTGCTACAGGGTGTTGAAATTTTCTTTTTAAATCGTTATTCTTTAATAACTCAGAAAGTACTTTAGATACTATTTTCAATTTGGGTATGTATTAATAGGATACTAAGCCACATATTTTAATTAGAAAAGTTGTTTTAGCACTCCACCAGTGGCGTCCCTGCGAACATATCCTCTTCTAGTTTTTACCAAGAAAGTGGTACGCCACTGACATTCATCCATGTGGATATCTTTCCTGAGTAGCCTGATCAATTTTACATGAAAACGGTCTCTTGCATTTTTCTCGTCAGACACACAGTTCTTGATTGAAACAATTAAATTCAAACTGATACTAATTACAAGTCACTCGAAGCGTAGACACTAAAAAACTTACGACGTTCATAAATTAATTGTTATAAAAGCAAAAAATGTATGAAAAAAGAAATGGATTTTTCTAATTGAAAACTAGTTAGTTTAATATTTTAACTTCATGTTGTCAGAAGATTTTTTTCAAAAAATTACTTAATAAATAATTAACAGCCGTAAAAGCAAAATGGCCTATATCTCGGGTTCTAGTTAACGGGTCGAGGTCTATATAGGCTCAAACTGTTCCTACTTTTATTATCTTTCATTTATAGACAATTGCATTTCGATACTATGTTAATGGACAGAGACATTTCATTTGTTTTTTACTAAGCATATACTTTTAAAACTGTGGCGGGGGGTGGGTTGGTAAAAAGAAGAAAAAAGGGGCAACACAGACATGGTAGTTTTATCAGTATTTATCAAATGCCATGGGTGGAGAGTGCAAAAAATGCAATGGAAAGAATGGAAAGTCATAAATTCTTGATAAACAAATTAGCAAGATATGCGAGATATCGGCACAAAGAACACTGTAAATTCTATGAACAAAATGCAACATTTTGAGTGCAATAAAATATTCGTATGGCCTTTTGTTGAACAAAAAAAAATTGTTAATTTAGAAACCTTAGTTTGTTTATAACAATTGAACGGTCAAAGGTGAAAGGTCTCAAACGACGCGCATTGATGATGTAATTGTATCTTGACTATTTTGGTCCGACACACCCTTTTCAATCAAAAGACGTTGAAACATGAGAATTTTCGCTAAAAACCAATGTGCTTAACAATGAACGCTGTATTTTATAAAATTTTTAACGTCACCATCCTGTTTAGCGCAATTTTTCCTACAGGAATAGTCAATAAAATTGCTGTTTTAAATTTATGACCGAAATCGATGATTCTGACTTTACGACGACCGGCCTATAGGTGAAATGAAAAAATAAAGGTTTATGGTTAGCTATGAAGAAATATTACTGGTTTAATTTTTGTATTACGAGTTGCAAGATTCATTAATAGCTGCTATCTGTAACAAATTCTAATACTACCATACACTGATAATACCATATAACCTTCAGCAGTAATAGTGGCGAATGTGTTAATCTCACAAAAATAATCCATTAACCAAGTTTAACAATCTAACATTTCTTTTCAGCACACCATGATGTATACGGATACTCCCATGATTCTAGAGGTAGTCATGCAGGTGTTAGATACATAGGATTGCAAAGTTGGGATTCAGTAGACTCTTTAGAATCACTGTCTTTTTTATGAACCACTGCATGATTGTCTTGAATTATGCATCTTCTCTAATAATGTTGTAATTCGCTTAGTATGTCTATTTCTTGCATTTTATTTTATACAACATTGTTGAAAGTCTGTATTTGCCACGAAAAATCATTGGATGAGTCAGCTTATGCCTTGTCCTGCTAAGAGAATATATATTAGATATCTAACCCCAAATGTAAAATAGATTTTAGTCAATGATTTTTCGTGGGGTATGTTAATAATTAATTATTACTATATTTATTTTTGTTTATTTAGTATTATTTGCGATACCTAGTATTAAAATGTACCACGTGGGTCCAACAGATTATGTGATGAGAATAAATTTATAAAAATGAAATTAAGTTTTTTCTTTATTTATTTTAATTTCTCACGATTTTTCAGATTTTGCTGGTTCAATGACACCAATTCCATCTAATCATTAATTTGCAAAGATAATGTTAAATCAGGTTCAGTTATATTTTTGCACGGTTTTAATATAATTTTTCTTTTTCTTTTTTCGATCTTGCTTCGCTACACTACATTTAAATGCAACGCTTTCTCGCTAATTGCACAAAATAATTAAAACTGCAGAAGCACCTGGTAAAATTTGGCGCGCAGGCTCTACCGACTTATTTGCTTAGCTGGTGCCATTTTGTAAGTTTGGTTTTGAGTAGAGAGTAATTTTGTACAAGTTAGTAGTTTTCCAATTTTAAACTATTTACAGAAAATAGTTGAAGTTTTGAGAAGTTTGAATGGAAGTGACAGTTTGTTTATGTAAAGTTAGTTTTGAGTTAATTTTTTACATGTTTAAAATAGACTTTGATTCAAGATACCCATATATTTTTCAATTAGATAGCTGCTAGGTAATCTTTATAGGGGTGGGGGTGATTTTTGGTATATGCTGACAATGAAGTAACGTTCACAAACACCGATATTCGCCAAGTAAGTTGTCATTATCTGGAGATCACACTATTATTACCTACTGATGAGTAAAACTTCGTTGGCGAAACTTATATCTAGAAGGAAGTCGCTGCAACTCGACTTTTAATGTTTTGGTGTTTGTGAAAAGTTCTTCATTGTTATACACTAGGAAATACGTAAATTTTACCTAAGTTTGGAAAAGCAGGGTGTGGACATTTTTGCTTATTAGACAGATGCTAGACAAAAGCCCGAATTAAAATAGTATAGGAAAGTTAAAAAAGGTTATACTAAATAATTAAATTCAGATTTCAGTAAGATAATATATATTTGTAACAAAGGACCCCGCAGTTTTCTTTAGTAAAAATGGGCTTCAGTCGATTGTTCTGAAACTTGGGGAAAATGTTCTCCTGGGCTCCCTGTTTAAAATTCTGTTTGAACACTAGTCCGACCGAATTCGATTTTGATCTAGAGGCGAATGAAACTGTGAACATCCGCGATGGTCTGCCTAAATGTTCCATGAAAATTCTGAAAATGTTCAGGCTCGTTTTTTTGGAGAAAAATACGCATCTTTTTTCTCTTGGTGCTTTTTTTCAAAGTGCTACCTTCTCCCGAAAAAAATTAACAAAAAAAAATTTTTTCAAATTTTTTTACGGGAAAAGGAAGCACTCTGAAGAAAGAGTTGCTTATTTTTGTTCAAAGAACATGTCTGCCGGTTTTCAGAATGTCTTAAACAAGAATAATTTGATTCAGAATTTCCCTAGATTTTAATTTTTTTCTACCTCACAAAGGTCCCAAATTATTCAGGTATATTCTTGAGGTAAAAAATAAAATAATCAACAAAATTATTCCGTTTGTTATTTTTTTCCGGGAGCAAGAAGCACTTTGAAAAAAACACCAAGAGACAAAAGATGCTTATTTTTCTCCAAAAGACGAGTCCGAATATTTTCAGAATTTTTATGGAACATTTAAGCAGGCCTTCGCAGATGTTCACAGTTTCAATCGCCTCTAGATCAAAAAATCGAATTCGGACGGACTGGTGATCACAGAGAATTTTAATCAGGGGGCCCAGAAGAACATTTTTCCCAAGTTTCAGAACAATTGACTGAAACCTTATAAAAAACTGCGGGGTCCTTTACAGTAACAAATAGGCATAAAAAATTTAAGGCACAAAATTAAAAAAATCTTATACGACTATGATAATTATAAAAAGCGCTTAACCTTTCAGTGGTCGCGCACGGTGTAGGAGACCGGCGCAACGGTTAATTTGTGATATTTCAAATAATCGAATAAACCCATCCGTTTCCGTTGGTGTACCTTTCATAAAGTTTCTCGTCTATACATTGCTGTAGTTATTATTATGCCATGTGTCTATATAACTGCTGTAATCGCACACACGGTCTCTTAGACCGGGTGCGACCACTAGTGAGATAAAATTTTTGTCATTTGTTTTGAGTTATTCATTGAAAAATATATATTTCGGTAAGTATTTACCTTCTATTTCCCTAACTTTATATAAATATTGACTCTAACAAAGAGCAAGAAAGATATTGAGGCTGTTCGAAGAAGTACCCAGTGGAGAAGAATGATGACGAAGAAGAAACGGGGAGGAAGGCAACATTTATGAAAGATCAGAAGATAGCGACACAGAACAGGAATTTGATGAAAATGGAGGTGGGGAAATGAATGGAAGTGCACCATATTTTATGGGAAGAGACAAAAAAACGAAATGGAGCAAACATTGTCCACCCAAAAATGTAAGAACATGGAAAGAAAACTATAAATACTTTTATGATTTTTATAACCTGCATGCTTTTTTTTGGAAGGAACCCAAAGAGTTTTATGTACAAAAATAGATTCCCTTATGTTTCTAGAAGACAAATTTACCTTAACAAAGGTTTTATGAGAATTTTTATTTCTGTTATTCAAGTATATATAGGGTGAGCCAGTATTTTGTTAATTTTTTTTGTACATTGAAAAATTAAGGTTTACTTAAATAAATATTTCGAAAATACTTAACATTTATTAATTACATATATATAGCTTCGAGATCCCTTCAAAATTATTTCTGAACTTTTACTTTCAAACGTATTTTTTTAACCCGGTGTCTGAGACCGTGTGCGACCACTAAAGTAAAAAAAATTCGCGCGACCACTGAAAGGTTAAAAATGATTTACATAAGAAAGTAGGTAATAATATTACCCAATAGCACAGGGGCAAAAGCTGGAAATAATAATCGTTATAACAAGTTTTTATTCTCTGGTAGGATTTTAGTAGTAGGAAAGTATTGAAAAAAGCTCCCAAGGCCAGAATATTAAACGAGATGACGTCAGAACTAAATAAACATTTATTTTTAAATAACTTTTGAAACACGAAAAATTCAAAAACTGTCGTAGAGATGAAAATTGAAAAGAATAAATTTTTTTTAAATGCTTTTACAAAACATTTTGTACATGTAATCGTTTTCACGTAAAATTAGAATTAAACTTATGACTTCACGACTCAACGCACAAGTGCCAAAAGTTGCCTTATTCCTTGCGTTTTGGCACAAAAACTTTAACAACATGAGAAACAATCGTATCTTTATAAAGAAAAAATGGTTTAAAGGGTAATAGCGCAGCTATCACTACTATATAATAATGTAAATTTTAGCCATAACTTTTGTTTCTTATATTGATAAACAAATGCTCTCTATTTTAGAGCATTTCACAATGTAATAAAGTATTACATTATGTATTCAATGTAACAAGTTCCAGTGGTTTTGTGACCTTTATATATTACATTTCGATACCACGATAGCCAAAAATGTTCAAATGCTCTGGACAGAAAATGAAGTTGACTATATTTTTTGTAATTTTCGTGAATTTTATAGTTTATAAAATTTTTATTTCAAAATGCTCGCTAATAATAATTCATAATTGACTTTGACAATTAAAAGAAATGAAATTGAAGCTAAGAGTGTGTACTTTAAATTAACTGTATCCATAGAAAGAAAATTTTCCCTTCAACGCTTCAAAGGGTTATCAGACTGCGACAGATCTTTGGGGTACTTGACCTGCTGTCAAAATTTCAAGTCAATCTGGCCACAAATAACTTGTTGGCAGCCATTTGAAAATTGCGTTATTTCACAAACCAAAAAAAAAAAAAAATGTACAATTTCTTTCGAGATAAACCGTTATATCTCTTTATTGCAGCCCTCTTTCGCGCGCCCTAAAAAAAAAAATTCATTACAAAAAGTACATACAACGAAAATATTCTCACAACTTTCAAGTTGTCTCGCGTTTTTTTTTCGACTTTTCTGACGTCCACTGACAGCTTGTCTCGTCCCTCGAAAAATTATCTAGTAATGGGTACCTGGGTATAAAATTAAATATCCCAATGTTTACGTGAAAGGCGCGTGTTAGAACCCACGTGTTTTTCTCCTGTGGTACTTCCAGGACTATACGTCTTTTGTATTTTTGCGTTTTTTAATTTCAAAAAATATGTATGTTTTAGAGTTTGGCGCCAGTTTTGTTTCATGTTGCCACCAAGGTAACTTTAAAAAAATTTTACACTTTTCTACTAGCAATGATTTACTTCCATGCGAAATTTCATGTAAGAGATTATTTAATCAAAGCAAACCCTGGGGACAGGACCATAAGGTGTATAGAGGGTTTTGAAAAGATTAGAACAACGCTTAGCCGTAGATTCCTGACATCAAAACAAGTCGATTTGACCTAAGAAGTAGAGGTCTAATTTTTCTCCTTTTCCAGACAGAGGTTGTTAAACTAAAAAAAATATATTCATATTTTGCCTCCATCTTGGGGACTATTATACGTATCTACTTCAAAGTTGGGTAAATGAATTGTTTTTCAAGTCGCCAATTACAATGGTGATATTGTCGATGTCACATTTTATAGGGGGCGCTAGTTACAGTACTTTTATGTGACACTTTAAGCCCTAACTTTTTTGAGGTTAGATTTTGGACATTGTCTCCTGTTATAATCCAAGCGAAGTATAATTTTCTAAAGAAAAGGTGTACTTGTTGAAATGCGATAAAGTTCAGAGAAATACGGCTAAGCGTTGTCCCAATCTTTTCAAAACACCCTCTATAGAAATTAATAGTATACTGACATGTGATATTGATATCCGATAGTGAAAACTATAAATTTAAATTCATATTATATTAAAAAACAGTATAAAAATTAAGTAATATATGGACTGCAGTTTGAATGATTTTAGACTGTTTATTTGCCTGATTCCTAAATTTAATTTTTTGTATGATTGCTACATACAAGAGGGCTTTACTCACATACTGTTGTTGTATCTCTAGCATCATATTCGTGGAAGTAGTAATCAATTATAAAGTTAGTTAGGTTTGATTTAACCTATGTTTAAATCTAAGATATATTATATTACACGTTGATAATCGCAATTAGTTGATAGCAATTATAGTAAATATTAATTGACTCATATAAAATATTTTATATGGAGTGATGTAATAGGTGTGGTTATAACTTTAGAGAGTGACTAAACATTTTGTTAGGTAAAGTCAATAATTATACGCCCTGTTCAATTCACAAGGGTTAACGAGTTTACTAGATGTAAACATTTAGAAATACTGCTTATGAACAAATGATGAACTTTTCACTTAGATTTTATCATTACTTTACTGTAACTAAAACGTTGTAGTGAATTAGTGATGAAAGCAAAGTAAAATTCGATTTAGTAGATCACACTGATTGATTATATCACAGAGTCACGGCTTCCACATTACATTTTTGAATTTCAAATAAAAGTTTAGGCCTTCTCAATTGAAATTCAGTTGCAACATAATTGCAGTTCAATTTTAATTTTGATTTGATTTTTGATATTATCGAATGTGGAGGTTTTATTCATTTTATATGATTTTACTATTTAATAGTACTCGAGATGGCAATCGTAATCATATTTGGTAAAACATAATACATCATCGCTAGTTTGCATGTTTTCCACACTTTGCTTTTCCAAAACATTCAAATAGACCAATAAATGTACTATTTGATCAGACAAAGATCGACGAGAGGATATATGTTTCAAATCTGGACAATATATATTATATTATTAATGACGTATTTCCTAATGTATCTGCCCGTATATGGACAGTCAATATTAAAATTACCCTTAAAAATACATTTTTCGCCAACAGACAATCGTAGTAAAATCAGCGATTAGCTACCAAATTAGATACAATTTTCTTAGAGGGAATTATAACTGTATTACAGTGAGGTTTGAGCAAGACATTTATTAAACTGACAAGTCAAATTCTAAATAAACACTACATAATTATACTTGTTTCAGAAATAATTATATAAAACATAATCTTCAGTAGACTTCTAAATTATTAAAATTATACACTGAACTGAACTTGTGGTAGGTACCTTGTGAAACGTCTTGAAAATAATTGTTAATTATAAATTAAACACTGCTTTTAGATGAATCAATCTATGTATTATAAATACTCTACATATGTTTCGGCTTATTAGGCCTTTATCAAGAGTATTACATAGTGAATACTGTATACACTATATAATACTCTTGATAAATTCCTAATAAGCCGATACATATGTAGAGTATTTATAATATATAGATTGATTAATCTAAAAGCAGCGTTTAATTTATAATTAACAATTATTAAAGTTATTTCAAGTTTCATACCACTAAATAATACCAACTTGTATTAGTTCAGATTACAGATTTACAAACATTACATAATAGTATAAATGCATAACACTAGACTGCATAAGTAATGTGCTAGCCATATCGGAATTTTTTAATCCGGACGAATCTTTCCTCTGCTTCATTGGATCAAGTTCGAAATCTGCACGGAAACGAGTAGTTGACTTAAATCACAAGATTTTAAAACAGGGGTACAGACTAGAATTTGAATCGTGCATTTAGTAAATGTAATTTCATTTGTTTAATGATTGTGGAGGCAAATGAGCGAAAATTTTCTTTCAATAACGAGATATTTTTTTAACTTATTCTGAACATCATAGTGGCCTATTTTATCTGCAGGCTTTATTGGTCGGTTCGGAATGATTGAAAAACAAAATTTAGCGGAATAAATTCTACTTCAAAACTTTCCAGTTTCAACTTTTTAAATGAAGTACATAACCTTAAAGAAATAAAAATTATGAAGTTTAATAATTTTTTGCATTCTTTAAATTATTTAGTTTATAGTTTGCATATTTCTGTTAATTTTGAAATGCTTTTTATGATTGTCACTAAGTGTGCCAAATATTAAATAAGTACATGTTTTTAAACGGCTAGGTACTTCTGAATCGAAAATTTAGTGGAAGATTTTCGTGCAACGGATCTTAGGGCAACGAACATTGCAATAATATGTAAGTGTTTATAAACTTTGGAATACTATAAAATATTTAAAAAAATATTGTTGAAAAAAACGTTTTTTAATTTTCTTTTCTATTTTCTTACGCTGTAAAACGCTAATTACTGAAATTTAAAAACATGCTTTTCATGCACGTGAAAGACTTGCAGTTTGAAAAAAAGATGTTTTTACTACAACCAAAATTCGACTTTCTACTTCATTCGTCCAGGAGGCGCAATGCTAGTAAGAATACGCCTTTCGTGTAAGTGGCCATCATTTCTTGTAAACAGAAATTGCTCATTAACTAGAATAGGTTTCCAACCTATTCCGATTTATTCCGAAGCCTTCAAGAAATTATAAAGCAAAAACAAGAAATAAACGCATTTTTCAAAAACTTCAAAAATGACTTTCGTTTGGCGGACTATATAAAGAATTGGTCCACAGACCTTCTACGATGTCAGGACAAATGAAACAAAATTTTGCTATTCTAGGACAACTCCCTTTTCTTGAAAGTCTTCGTTCACTTGCCTTGACTACAATATTATATTCATTGAGTTAATATAGAATATTATGAATAATCAGTAGGATGAAAAATTTTCAGAAACAAGTTATTTACTGTAGGCATTGACGACTTTATAAATATATTTGGATATATTTGTTTCCTATGGAAAAATATATGGGTATAGAACTGTAAGTAGTTATAAAGAGGTTTCGAGTTTTCAGTAAATTCAATAAATTTGTTTGATTGTGCTTGGGGTTTAAGTTTAGAAGTCTAAACATCTTGTTAATGTACTGATTAATCTATTCTATGCAGTTTCAACTTTTCATACTGGTCACACGCGGAGTGTCAGAACGAGGCTAGACAGAGACAGGGAGTATGAGGATTATACAGACAGAGAACATTTAAATACTCATGTTGTACCCCATCATCTGCAAGTAGGCGAGGATTACAGGGAGCGTCCTTTAGACAGGATACCCTCCCGAGAACCTAGAACTAGAGAAGAGGAATATCCCACACATAGAGGATCGTCAAGGAGGGCCCTTAATGCTATATAGTGGAGGCTCTCCACGGAGCAGCCTATTGAAGAGGAGATTCATGATGAACTATCACCAAGAGCAGAAGCCTGTTACAAACCTCAGATTCCTAAAGAGTACAGAGACGACAGGACGGAGAGGGAAAGGAGATACGATGACACTCTTGCGGAGAGGAAAAGATCTGAGGAAGAGAGGAGGTACGGTGACAGACGCGGTGATGATAGGCCTAGGTACGCTGATGACCTAAGGTACGAAAATAGTGGCAGACGATACGATGACAGAAAACCATTAGCAATAGATAAAAGTAAATTAGAAGGGAGAAATTATAGAAAGGAGTTGCTAGAGAGGTTTGCTGATATGGATATTGAAGATCGTCATGAGTTTCCTAGCCATCAAAGATACTACGAATAGAAAGAATCTACAAGGTATTTTTGGCCTAATTAAAACAAGACAGAAAGTTATTTTTAGTTTTATGCCTGAAAGCAAAAATAGGGCCGATATCAAGATTTCCAATTCAAGTTAAAAGATTCGTTATTATTTATTGTATACTTTCAATTTCTTTTAATGAAATTAATGTTGGTACCCAGCAAGAAAGTTTATATGATTATAATTTTGATGGGCTCTTAATAGATTTGCGAGCAATATGCAAATCTACAGCCTCGTAGTTCTGCTTAAAAAATATATTTCGATTTTGCAGCTAGTCCTTCACAGAAGCTCGAACTAGTAGTAGTAGTATTTCTTGCAATTTTGGAAATATGACAATTCAGGACAATAAGAACATTCCGATATAGCTAGGACTTTTATAGCTAAAATTTCACCAATAATATTATTTATTATAGTGATTTAATCGTTAGTAAAACATTTTTATGATTATTATACTACTGAATATATTTCAAGATCCGGTGAAATCAAGTAAAAATTTTCAAGAGTTGTTACTGAGTTTCTTATTTATAAATAGAACTAGTCATAAAAAAAATACATGATTTTCCATCTAAATATTTGTACTTCAGAACTAGTTTTAATATAAAAACCTATCTATAGTTGACTGCCTTTCTGTTTTTACGGCAAAATTGGCTTTATTTCAAATATATTTTTTAAAGACCAACCACGTGGTTGTGGAGGTATCTATACTTAAAGGAAAAAGAGTGTCTCGAACCAGTTTCACATTATCACTGACCTCTGAACACCAAATCGCTTAAGAATTTACCAACAATATTTGCAAATTATTTACTGTCTATTCACGCAACGTGTTTTGTGCAGTTTTTACGGAATTAGGCCAGAAAATGGTTACTTTCGGTACTGGGTTTGTAAAATCGCTATTCTCTGGATTGTGATGTCACTTTTGTACAAACAAATCATACAAAAAGCAGTGTATTAGAGCCGAAAGTGCCCTATTGTCGCTGGTTGACGCGGCAGCCGAAGATTCAAGTCACTCGCTTAACTGCAAATGTCAAATTTTAGATTTTACATGGAAGAGTACATTTTCAATGTCAGACGTAGAAGGAATATATTTTTCTAAGGCTATCATTGAATGTGGGCTGTTCCGCTATCACCTGAGTAAAAGAACGGTTTTGTTTGCCATGACTGAGGGAACAGACGAGTCATTGTTTTACGTCGAGGGGAAAGTGAGTTTCTCTGAAACCGCAAACATAGACATGGCACGGTTAAATAGAGAGTCGCTCAGTGTAAAAGAGAAGAAATTCCTTCTTTTCATCGAATGCCACAACCTGAGATGAACCCTTACTTTTTCTCAGTTTATTGCGTCCCTTTCTAATATCTTTAAACTGACTGTTTCTATCTTCGTTGCTTAATCATCTACTTCACCTTCTTGACCAGTTTTGATCTGCTTCTCATAATGTTCCGACATAAATTTACTCATTGATGGATAGTTATCATGGACTGTTATCATGTGGCTACTCGTCAGACCACCTGAGGCGTCCACCTAATGTCATTAATCACAATTGTACCCTTTCATACTGAATTATTTCCCTTCCATAAATACCGATTTTAACACAGATTGACTTAAGGACTTAAGAGTTATATCTGCAACTCTAGAACTCCTTATACCATACTGCAATAGACATTCTTTTGACATCGTTACTGTCAAAACTGTCGCTATGCATCACTTTTGGTTATTGCCTACTTCCAGATATATGAATATTACTTTGATTTTACACTATAGACTATTACTAATCTATTTGCCATTATTATTCTCTTTTCTTAATTTCATATGAGATGTTTGTTGTGTGTACTGTTCAGAATTCGCCTAGAATTTCCATGAGTGTATCTTTGCACTGATATTCTGGCTCACATTTGATACCTCTTAGTTCTTCTAGTTCATGTTCTATTATGCTGCGTTGATGAAACGTAGAAATGTCATTGATTTTTATGACCAAACTAAAGATTATGTCCACATCAGCTGTATTGATCTGAATTGTGTTAGATTTTATCTAAGTATATTTTTTAACAAGTTTTATATCGACATCAAAACAAAAAGGTTTTCAATTCCACCAATATCTGTGTTCGTGTCCTTGTTTATATCTTTGTTTATGCGTATCTTGAAAATGGTTCAATTGTTTTCTTTAAATTTTTTGAGGATCTATAGTTCTGCCACTTAATGAAAATTGCACTAAATGAGTCTTGATGATCAGTGGAAAGATTTAAGCACGTTTGGAACTGTCAACGTTTACTTTTAGAAAAACTTTAAAGAAAATGCCACAATAAATTTAGATATAAGAATTCACTTGATTAATTACACCTTATTAACTAATATTGATACTGAAGTAGGTGTAACAAGGTACTACAACATGTAGCTTAACAAATCGGTTAGTTTCCTATTTTTAGTATTAAGAATGATTAGGGAACAAAGTTAAAAATTTACGAATTCACTTTTTTATCTTTTTTCAATAACTCGCCCATAACTTTTTTTACGGCATCCTAGGTACATATAATTGTTCGATGGAAACATATCTACTGGAAAAACAAAGACAATGTTTTTTTGGTGCTCCGTACGACCAACGGTGACCGAGATATCGCCATTCAAACTTGACCATTTTTTGTCATATTTTACCGCATTAGCTCTCATACACGCGAAAGTTTCTTTGACAGATAATGCAAAAGAATAAAAATCAGTTCATTTCAGCTGTACTATACGATTCAAAAGCGAACGATAAGTGCACAGCTAAATGTTGCTTATCGAAGAATGCGACGTTTACACTATCACAGTTACTTCCAACAGCTGATTCTACTAGATTGCATGGACAGCGAACATACTTACAGTTCTAATAATGGAAGGGAATTATGTTAAATCCCCTCCAATGGGGTTGGAAGAAAACAATCAATGGATTGATGCCGATTGCCAGGACTCTGTCTCCTGCACCGAAATTACTTGAAAAAATATCGTGTTACTGTTTAAAAAGCTGTCATGGAAATTCTGATTGCAGAAATTTTGGCATCAAATGCTCCATATCTTGCAAGGAATGTGCAGGAATTATTTGCGAAAATGCAAATGTGCCAGAAATATCAGAAGATGTCGATAAAGATATTGGATGAAGTTGATATTGCCATCGAAAGTATTAATAGTGAAGAATCGACTTTCTTTACCTTCGCGAATAAAAATATTATTTTTTAAAATGCGTTTATTGTCCATGTTTTCCTACAATATTTATTTATTTAAAAATCGGTTTATTTCAGAGAATGAATAAAATTTAATTTTAATATTATTGAGCTCAATTACAAACATTAATTATTTATAATGTTGCTTTTTCGTAAAACGTTGTATTTATTTTAGAACGTTAAAGAAATATTTATTATATATATTATTATTAAATTATCTTAATTGGCAATATCTCGGTCATCGTTGGTCGTACGGAGTAGAAAAAAATAGCAATTTCTTTGTTTTTTCAAGAACTTCTTTTTCTCTGAACATTTATATATACCTAGGATGCCGTAAAAAAAGTCATGGAATTTAGTAGCACTTTGTGATTTTATTGTCTTTAGGTGTTAAACTAACATATTAAACAATAAGAACCATTTAACGCAATTGTTCCTTACTAAAATACACATTCAGTAGCCAATATTGTACAAATACCCATTTTATACTAGTGAAATTATAAATCAGAGCTTATCTGGATGATGTTATGCAAGAATGAGTCAAGACCCAAACGTATTGTTTTGAGATCATTCACAATTTAGTTTAACCTACTCTGATAAATAATTGAATTCTAATTTGCTCTTCAACAATTAGCAATATAAAAACTGGAGTCTGAAACCCTTGATTGGCATATTTTTTTTATTCATTGCTAAGTCTAAGAACTGAAAATAAGAAAAAAAACAAGGGTTAACTTTTTTTGCTTAACGCTTTTTTCGAAAATATCAAAATAGAAAAAATAGTTTAATTATACTTTTTTGTTATAACATACATTATAGTTGTTTCTTTTTTCAAGTCAAACTATCGTGTTGCTCTTTACTTTCAATTTTAAAGCCCACAGTTACACCAACATCAGCTATCTTATCTTCGAATTGTACGCTAGTGGTGGAACGTAAAAAGTTATAGAATTTTTTTCGCACTTAATTAAGAGAAATTTCTCAACTATAGATTTGTAAATAAGCCATAGTAGTTTAACCCGCAAATCCATGGAAGAAAATTACATTTTAAAATGCGTGTAAGCCTACATTAATACACTTTTATACTACAGTTTATTACATTCTATAGATTACATTTTAATTTTTGTAGTACTTTTTAAAAAAACAATTTTCGAGTTATCTCTTCCTCATTTATAACCTCAGTTATAGATGAGAAACCAAATTTAAACGTTTACCGAAATGGGTACAAACTGAAGCCAGATCCCAAGTTTAGCACAATCTAACAAAATAAAAACACGTTATATTTTTTGTTAAACAAGGTGTTATAGTATATAGGATCTCAATTGGTACATCATAAAAACGAAAACTCGGAGTAACGTCGGCATCTTCTTTATGAGACATAGGCGGCGGCGGTAGAAATGTAAAAGTAAATATTAAATAATTATTTTTTAATTATTAAAGAAAGGAATTTCTATAATACCTTTATTCAATAGAAGTGGTTCATCAAAAAATATGTTTGTCACATTTGATAAGTTACATGAATGATATATTAACGCTACGTCTATTGTCTAGTAACTTACCTCTCGTTCTATCTTCTAGCGACAAAGTTATGTAATCCTAAGCGGGAGTTGCATAGATGGTATATAATCGATGGGGTGTAAAGTAGCGACTGTCTTGTTTATTAAATGTTAGGCCATGATTCTATGAACTTTGCAGTATCATAATGTTAGGCAGGTAGAAAATTGTTACTATTCTATAAAGGAAAGAAAGACTCGGCAAAATTTTAAAGGGTGAACCCGTTTCTTGGCATCGGTAACTGGTCTCAGTAGCGGAAATAGGTTTACGTTAAATAAACAAATTTCAAAAAAGCTTTGTTTATGAACTTTAAATGAACAATATTTCATTCATCACTATCCGACTTTTCAAAACTTGAATCGGTGTTTATATTATTAATAATTGGATTGATAGGTGGTAATATAGAATACTCATTTTCTTTTTTATCACATGAGATACACACTTCCTCCATATATCGCTTTTGCCTATTTCGTCTACTATTATCTTTATATTCTTTAAGACAGACTCACTCAATTGTGGGGATTGATCATATTGACGTAGTCTTGTTTTTACATCAGCCCACGCCATTTCAATGGGGTTGAAAACGCAATAATATGAAGGCAAACGTAAAATAGTATGACCGCTCTCTTCAAAAATTTTTTCAACAGCACATTCCTTTTTAAAATTTTGCTTTCCAATCAATTCTAATAAAGTCTTTTTTGTGTTTTTTCCTGGTACTTCCTAGCCTCTACCTTTCATAAATTTAATGCTATCGCCTTTTCTTGTGTTGGTGTTCGGAATTCTTGTGTGGTGCTGCGAATGGTATGACACATTGTCCATAACAATTACAGAATTTGGTGGAATATTTGGTAACAGCTGTTCCTTTGCCCACTTCTCAAATAATTTGGCTCTCATATCCTCGTGGTAGTCGGCAGAGGATTGCTTGATATTTTTAGGAGACAACAACAACACATTTAGAATAAAACCGTTTTTACTTCCAGAATGCAGAATTATAATTCTTTTCCCCTAGTACATGGAGCACTTAAATTACACTTTTTGGTGTTATCTACCCAACCGTATTGAACTACATCATGGGTGTCAAACCATGTTTCGTCAAGATAAATTATGTCTCTATTTGAATCTCGGTATTCTTTTATTTTACGCAAGTACTCGTGTCGATGATCAACGATGCGTGCTGATTCCATAATTACCATTCGCTTGTCCAATTTTCTGTACCTAAAACAGCAATCGAGCAAAACGTTTCGCAAAGTATCTAATGATTTATAGTTATAATCTGGATAGTCGCGTAACTTATCCTTAATAATTTCTAATGTGGGCACCTTCTGTTCATTGTAAAAGTCATACACAAATCGACCAACGACATCTTTGGACGCGTTATCAAGTTTTGTCCAACTCTTTTCCATTTATTAGACTGATCAACTACATCCCCGGTTCTAATAACCCTATAAATTGTAGTACGGCTAAATTTGGTTAATTCACAAATCCTCTTCACAATTTGATTATATGAAGAATCAATATTAACGCCTTTTAAACATGAGTAAATATTCAAAACAACTATTTGAGTTTGAACGTGTAAGTCTTTATTTTCAAATTCCGCTTGTATATGCTCTGTATCAAAATCGTTCGTTTCGTTGTCACTACTATCGAAAGGCCTCCAAAATGCCATTTTAAACAATTAATTGCAAAAAGATGCACAGTAATGAAGCTAATAATTTGTTCAAATATTCACTAGAATTAAGTAATTTTTAACGCTGTCTGGCTGTACTGCACTGCCTCGTACAGATCATACGATACAAATAGTTCATACGTATTTTTTGTTTTATATATTATGGCATGCAAAAACTCTGAACAAGGCTGGTGTTGACAAATCAAATTCGCTAAGCATCTAATCCCACCTATATTTCTTTGTGACAGGCGGGTCAAGTCCACGTGGACAGTAGACGAGGAGTGGTGAATATAAATCTGTAAAATTTTGTGCTCACTCATTCAATGTGAAGCGATATATTGACAATACCCCGTAAGATCCTCTAGTTTTGTGCTGTTCCAATTGACTTCGTAAATACTATTAAAGCAAATACAATTCATTGACTCTTTGTTGTTAACATCTATACAGATTTTGTTGGTTGACACGTTATTGCTAATTGACTTCTTACTTTGAGAAATTGTAGGTTAACAAATGTCGTGATAGATGGCAATACGACATAGTTATGCCTTGAATCATTTTAGCTTGCTGTTATATGATTACTTTCACAGGTTTTTACCTAGTTTGCTCAATTTTACATAACTCATTCTTGCATAACACCATCCAACTTACAACTAGTTCGAGACATTTTTTTACTTAGTGTACTAACCAGCCCATCATAAGTTATATTTGTTGTTTTTTACATGAAAGATATTTTTTTAAATTGTATAAGTGGAAATTGAAAGGAACATATTTGTAGTATCTTCTTCGGGTTCTTCAATGGGATGTTCCGTAAATTGTGATTCTCTAATATAAACATTAAAAATTATGACCATTTCGGTGCCATATTTGAGTAATAGCTCAATTTTTAATCAATCCATTTGAAATAGAAAACATATTCAAGCTTTAATCTGTAGCTAAACCTAGAATTTTTAAAATAATTTATATTGAAGGGTATTGTTGAGAGCCGAAATAAATTTACGTATTTTATATATTATTGTAAAATAGCTTGAAAAGAACTGAGATATTATACTTTAAAGGAAAGTGTACTCTATATTGAAGTTGTATCCACGTTTTGCTTGATTTTTCATAGTTTCGAATTACCTACGTGATATTAAAATTTAACGTCAAGTACTTGACTGATACTAGGAAAATTTAGAAGAAGTTTGCACAGCTGTTAGGATGTTATGAAAATAGTACATGCATGACGAGGTTGAAGCTTTTCAAAGATAGTTACCAAGTTGAAAACAGTAAAACATAAAATATTTTAAATTTATAAGAATAAAACCTTAAGTGATTTTCAGAGTTTATTGCCTACATATGGAATATCGATTGACATAGGATTAGCATCTTATTTTAAAACATTCAGTCATCGAGTATTTCTATCTGAGAAAAATTAAGTGGTATTTGGTAAATATTCAGGCTCTGAAGTACGCTCCAAACTTCACGATTCTTCTTTCTTTCTCAAATTTCTTAAAAATTAGCAAAATATCTCGTAAACTGTGTATAGGGTGGGCCAAATAGTAAATTTTCTTTTGTCTCACTAACCAGACTTGTTCGAAACTATAAAAAATATTTCCTCGTGACTATACGTCATAGTCACGAGTCTCATGTATATCTAATGGGCAAAAGACATTGTTTTGCAAAGAAATAGAATCGTTAAAATACAGTGAAATAAAAATCACGCAAGTGTTAGTTTAACATTACTCTCTAAAAACACCCTGTAGATTTAAAAATATGCTGCCCTTAATATCCTGTAACTTTTATCTGAGACACATTTTCTAATTTCAAATAGTTGAAGAGAACTAGAGGCTCTCCCCCTACAGCCTACATTTTGCAAAATGGCAAGAAGATTTTTAGTCGTTAAATTCCAGCCGTTATTTATAAATTTACCAAATACAGTGTGCTGTGATTTTTTCTTAGATAGATCATAATTTCATATCCGATGTGTGAATTCTAGTATTTAATATAGTTAGTAAAATTATTACGTTTATTCATATTTTGTTTCTATAATTTTAAAAATTAGGATGTTTTACAATGCCAATCGATGTATAAGTTTACTACTCTTAATGACAATCAAAGTATTTTTTATAATTTAGGAAATAGTTTAGTAGAATTTATTGAAGCCAAGATATTCTAAAATTTAGTTAGATTAATACATAATGTGTACAAATTGCTTCTTAGTAGTGTTTATAACTGAGCGTATTTAGATTAAAGTTTATATTTTGCAAAAGAAATACCTAAAATCTAGATATTTTTGAGACAGCTAGTTTATAATTAAATGTATAGTACTCGCACTTAGTAGTATGGGTATTAAAATTTTATATTGCAGCAACATGTATTTTCAATACACCTACTGGTAAAACAAAATATCAAAACAACCCCCAGAATCTTTTATTTTATTTATAATCCGATACTTAACTTCGAATAATTAGACGTTGTGTTCAAGTACCCTGAAGTAATATTTTCTAGGGGCATTTCCTGAAATACGTTAACAAGAAGAAGAAGAGGCTGCTTTTGAACCTCTCCCCCTTTTTTATATTTAGTAATATTTATGAGACCCCCATACACGATCGTTCGTTTGCAAAGTCTCCTCCTCTATATTTATAGATAACAAATAACACTTTTTTAAAAAGTTTTCTGTTGATTATGTTTGGCAAGGAAACGAATTTTCATTTTTGAATACAACTATTTTTCAAAAGTTCCTTGAGAACGTTCACTTTTTGTGACTGCGGCCCTGAAAGCTAACGTCTTTATTGAATGATCCCTTATATAATTTTCAAACCCTATCGTAAGATTAGTAGTATTACGTGTTTTACTTAATATGCTTATTTAAAATAAATATAACACAGGGTGGATCCAGATGATTTGCAAAAGATTTTAAGGGGCGATTTCTGGGCTCGTTCTGAGACAAACCGTATATCCTAAATGCTATTTTGCAAGTTAGTGGGTTTCGGTTAAAAAAAGGAGGTTTCCTTCAAAGCCTGGAAAACACCTCAATATTTTCCAGAAATTGGGTATGATTTTTATATTTTAGGCTACTCCCTTTGGTTAGTTTAATTTTTTTGTAGCGCCAATAGCTGCGTACGAATATTGAAAGTCAATTTTTGCAAAAAGGCACTATACTCAGATTTGAATGTTCTTATTGAATATATACAATTAGAATAACAATTGTCCCTTTTATTGCATGGCAAGTCAATTTTGAAAAGCATGCAAGAGAGCATGGTACCTGCATTCAAAATTATAATTAAATCTTTTGATGTTGGAAAAACTCCTGAAAGACATAAAAAATAGGACAGCTTAAAAAGCAATCACTTTTCCTAACTATTAGGCCCAAAAGTGGCACAAGCGTTCATTCTCCTTCTCCCTCGCTGAAAATTAAATCAAATTTCCTCATACGCTGCAATTATGTTCTTCAAGTTTTTAGTAATTTAAAATAGGGCTGTTGTAAACTAATGTCTTCAGATGTCTCCACAAACAATAGTCGAAGAAATTAAATTCTGGGGACCACGAAGGCCAAGAGTGCATTTCTACGCTGTTTATCCAATGATTAGTAAACCCAGCATCTAAATGTTGTCCAACATTTAGATTAAAATGTGCCTTAGAATCATCGTGCATGTATCGTGTTTGGTTTCTCACTTTCAGTGGCATGCGTTCCAGCAGCAAAAGGTAATCTTCATTAAAACGGAGACACGTCTCAGGATTGATTAGTAAAAGAACTAAGTTTAGACTAAATTGTCGATAATTCCGACTTCCAGAGTAACGATGAATTGATATTGATGACGTGTGGACGAAAGTTCATTATATTTTCCCTATAAAAGTTAATTTCATCACCGAAAAGAATTTATGAAAAGAAAATAATTATCGTTCCTTAACTTTCATTAACCCATTGATAGAAAGAAAGTAGCTACTTGTTGAAATCGTGATGTTAGAGTACCTGCACCCGATGGAATGTGGTATGGTTACAACTAATATTCACTTAGCAATTTTAAACAGTATAGTGACCTACATCAGGGATTACCGACTTTTTCTAATTTGCAAATTTGCCTTTCTCCCTATACCGTTTGAATTTCTCTAAGTTTCCACCATTGGTTTCTGTTCTGAAACCTACACTTCCTTATGGACTTTGAGGAAGGAGCAAATAATGAATGACTTGGCCTTACGCGTTGAAAATGAATAAGGACACAGAGCTTTCAAGAATATCGACGCCTATAAATTCTCATGACTTTAAACTAAATAATAGATGCTGACCATTTCTGCATGGCAGTAATTAGTTTTGTCTATTATTCTTCAAAATTAGGTTTTGCGAGTTCATCTAGAGTGATCAATTTAAAGATTCTTTAATTTCTTTGGTTTTTTGTGGAATAAACAATGAAGATATTCTCACTAGTTTCACCCATTCCTTAATTGTCGAAGACACTTGTTGATTAGCCTAATAATCGCTGACATACACTGACCCGTCAAGTCAAAGTTAAGAAAGAAGCATTTTCTAAAATCTACAAACCATGGGATTGGTTATTGATTTGGAATGGCCAAATTAGCAAGAATTGTATTCCTTAATATGCAATTAAAAGTTTGATTTTACTCAGAAAACTCCTGTATTTATGGCGCCTTATTAGTATACCTAAATTAAATTTCAATAAGGAATAGCAAGAGGAGTCCAATTTCTTTGTAGAAATAGCTATAAAATATTCTTATCTTTCAAGAACCCAAAGAGTTCTTACGCGTTGGATGCAAAATATTTAAAGAATGTCATTACGTGCGGAATTACCTTTCACCTTTAAAATAAAAGGCGCACTAAATCAAAAAGCATCAAGAGATCATTTTTAAAGTACGCGAAATTTATTTTAACAATAGAAAACGTTCTTCAACATAAATTTCATTTTCATTCTGTGTGAAATTTTAATCAGTCTTATCTGTAACTTCAACAGCAAATTTTTCAGTGTCATTAACATTATCTATAATAGCAGGTGAATTCAGACACTGAATTCCAGTTATTAAAAAGTACTGTTTAATTTAAATCAGTATTTCGATAGTCCAGTGCAATCGCTTGTGCAACTGCAGGATACTAAATTGTATATAACATTTCGAACTGATTTATTAGTGGTCATAATGGACTAAAGCATTTTGTTAAATATCTTCCATCTCAAACTCGTGAATTTTGTTTATTGTCAATCCACTTTTGGATTTGGCAATAACTTCTAAATGAAATTTCATGAAATATTGATGACAATGACTTCAGTTATGGTGACTCTTTTTATAGAATCTTTATTCTGTTCAAGGCGGTACTCACTGAGAGATTTTTTGTGTCTTTGCATCCATATCAAAATAAAAATAAAATTCGGTTAAAACCATATTATCGTCAATCGTTCAGAATTTAAGTTTTGGTGAGCAGGAAACTGCAGACAATGTAGGAGAGTTGAAGGAAATTCTATCTGTTAAGTTTAATGAAGACTATCTGATAAATTTTTGTTTAATTTGTATTTTCCAAGTAAAGCGCCAAAATTCACAATTCAATCTATAACACAAAAATTATGGGTCCTAGTCAATCTTTATTTTGCAGTTACAAATGAAGACGAACATAAGGAAATTTCGCCCAATAACCTAACGTAAACGTAAGTATTTTTATACTTAAAAAAAATGTCGTTGCTATTCCTTGTTGAGGCGAATTTTCATGTATTTCATTTTGTACTAAGGGAGCACATTTATGAACAGATTTTTTTTACTAGAATAAAGAGTAGTAGTAATGAATAATCACGAAATACAAATTGCATGATATGTCCCTCCACAGAGGGGTGGGATTGTTTTCGTTCTAGACATTTTCCTGTTTAATTACAAAACATAAAAAAATAGATTAAACAAAAAATAATGAATAACCATTTTAATACTTCCCTCGCATACCGAAGGGAAGTATTGTATTCGAGAAAAAATCACTCTTCAAGAGTTTTTTGGATTTTCAGATCATGTAGATTACGAAAATATAGGATTTTCAATTCAGTCTGTCTGTCTGTCTGTCTGTCTTGTCTGTCTGCCTGTTGGTGCATTAACTAAAGAAACTACTTGACGGAGAACAGTCAAATTTGGTAGGTAGCTGACGCCACTGCCACCGAAGAAATGGTCAGACTTTCACTGGAAAATATAAAGGGAATAGATAATGGAAAAAAATCCTTTCGCTCAAATTTAAAATTTCCACATTTCGTGACATTCTAAGCTCATTTAAAAAAAATAAAAAATTTTGGAATTTTGAAAATTTTCAAATTTTTTTATAAAATGGATGATGGAAAACATTTTTTTGCTCAATTAAAATTTCCACGTTTCATGACATTCTGAACATATTTCGAAAAAGAAATTTGTTTTGAAAATAAAAAAAAATAAATAATTTTTTTACCGCTACAATAGAATGGATGGAAGAAAATTATTTCTTCAATTCTCAAATTTCCACGTTTCATTATATTCTAAACCTAATTCAACAACAAAAATGTTTTGTAAATTAAAAGAAAAAAATTTCGAAAAAATGTTTCTCGCACCACTATACAGTAGATGATGGAAAAAGTTATGAAGTTTTCTCTGTAATAATTTTATTTTATTTTATTTTATTCATACACCATCTAACAGTACAAGGCCATTTACAAGATGGGAAACAACACATACATCGTACAAAAATTACTTAAATTTACTACATTTCAGTAAAGATATATAACAAAAGAAAATATAAATATTAAAGAGAATAAAGAGTTGAATTTATTTACAATAAAAAGAGAAAATAAAAAATACATATATGATTTAGACAGAATCTCCTATTTATTAAAGATGTCGATATCACGCTGACTGTGGTTATAGCTAGAGCACATGCTGTAGATAGGTGAAAACTTTAAAGTATTAGTCCGGGCTATAGGAAGGTAGAAAGTTTGGTTTTGTCTTGAATTTATTCGCGGAATATGGAAATTAAGTCTCTGGAGTATCTCACTACAGTCAATATCATAATGAATCACCTTTTTTAAGAAATTTAGGGCAAATTCGTTGCGTCTTTCAGATAGGCTACGCATTGAAAACATTTGAAGTAAATCACTTTGTGGAAAGCCAATTGGTGGATATATACCATGAGATTTTAGATGTAGAAATTTAAGAAAGTGGCGTTGCACGTTTTCTAATTTAAGACTATGAGTGTTATAGCAGGGCTGCCAAACAAGAGACGCATACTCTAGTTTAGATCGCAAAAAAGAAAAATATAATAGTTTTAACGTTGAAATATTAGAGAAATCACGCCCATTGCGAATAATAAAACCAAGTGTTCTATTTACGTCGCAAATTAACGTGTCTATATGATTGACAAAGCTGAGTTTTTTGTCAAAAATTACTCCAAGGTCTTTAAACGAGGTCGGTCGAGTTAATGGTTCGTTTTCTAGACAGTAGTTAAATGTAAAATTAACATCCTTTGTGGAAAATGTCATTACGTTACATTTTTGCACATTTAATGTGAGACTGTTCTCGACACACCAAGCGCTGAGTTTAGATATATTATTTTGTAAATTACTGCAGTCATTTATGTTAGAGATTCTATGTAGTAGCTTGAGGTCATCTGCGTACATTAAAAAATGAACATCTAGTTCATATGTTATATCATTGATGAATATATTAAACAAGAGTGGCCCAAGGACAGACCCCTGAGGTACACCAGAACAAGATAAGTAATCAGTAGACCTGAATCCATTAAACGCGACGTACTGTTTCCTATCTGACAAGTATGATTTTAAGAAGTGTGTAAGATTCGGTGACATTCCAATGTTGGACAGTTTTTTAATAAGAATGTTATGATTAAGCCTATCGAATGCTTTTGTGAAATCGAAATATATTACATCTGTTTGAACTTGCATCTCAATGGACTCAGATATATATTGGGTAGCACATATTAATAAATTGGTGGTTGTAGATCGACCTTTCATAAATCCATGCTGCTGAGAGGATATACTGTTTTTGACATGCGGATATATGCAATTATGCAGCAAAATTTCAAAAGCTTTGCCAAAGTTACAAATGATAGTGATTGGTCGGAAATTTGTTATATCATTTTTGTTGCCCTTTTTATAAACTGGACAGACTTTAGAAGATATCAGGAAAAGAACAGCATTTTATAGCCAAATTAAATAAAATTTTTAGTGGATGGGCGAATATATTAGCACAATCTTTCAGTAAAAATGAAGGTATACCATCCGGCCCCATGGTGAGCTTCGGTTTCATTTTTTTTAATGCTTTTAGGACGTCTTCTTCAGAAAAGGAAACTAAATTAATGCTATTGTTATTGAAGCTATTATCATCTGAATTTATGTTATCCGGTGCACTTGGTAAAAACAATTTTTCAAAAAATTTAGCGTAAGCGTTAACAATATCCTCTGGGTTAGGGCTAACTACATGGCGATTATAATTCTCATATATCATCTCTTGATTAATGATTTCTTAAGAGTGATCTTCTTGTATGAATAAAGAGAGAAGTTCTGTGTAAAAACCTCTACCGATTCTTTACTAATCGATTTCGCTAAAAAAAGAGATTTTTCTCTAGCTAACACTACCTAACTGTCCAATTTTCAATGCAATGGGAGCCTCCGTTCTTAAGTTATCATGCTTACACGAAACGTGACAGACAGATAGACTGACGGGCAGATCGACAGACAGACGGACAGACAGACGAAAGCACATTTTGAAACACGTTCATAATTCAATTAACAACACAGTGATACGATTTTTTTTCTTTATTGGTTTTAGAAATTTGCTGATTAAATGTAATAGACTTACTCTTCGTTTTGTATTATAATAATGACATATCAACCCAAATTCCAAAAATGTGAGTGTGTTAAAATTTTCAGCTTAAAGAGGATAAAAGTATTCCACCCCTAGCTTTCTAAACAATCACATATATTAACATAGTATGTATCCTACTAAAGTTGTATTATAATCGATGCATCGCGTCAGCATTGAGTTTATGATGAAAAACCTTGCACAATGTTTAACATTTAAGGAGGTTGAGGCGTTAGACGAAAATAATGAAAAAAAAATCTGAAATAAAGTTTTTTTGATAGATTTTTATATGACCCAGTTTTCTGTAAAAAATCCAAAGTTATTAGGAAACATAAAGTTAAAAATAAAAAAAAAATACATGTCTTATGGAAAATATGTCAACCCAGCATGCAAGCAGTACATTTTAACACAAATAACTAAATAAAAGACACTACTATAGTGTGTTTTATTTAGTTATTTATGCATTTATGTTTTATTTAGTTATTTATGCAAAATGATTAACTGCCACAGAGTAACAGCTTCTTCAATCAATTTTTTGATATATTTTAATTTATAGCAAATAACCAAATAATTTCAGCAGTTCCGAAAACTAAATATGTAAAGCGTTGATGTCTTACGCATATTTTAATATCGTTTCCAATTTAATTAGAAGACTTTTATACATAAAAAGAATGATTAAACATTTATAAACTGTCAAATTTCTCTTTTCGTTAATGATTTTTAACTGATTTTTCAATTATTTAATGATTTAATTTTAATTTTTGCTGCTTGTCATTTTTTTTTTAAATTATTTACTGAAACAAATTTGTAAAATACACAGATATTTACATAAATTTATTTTTTTTAATGAGTTTAGGCAAAACATCCAAAAGTTAGTTCATTAAGGAAAATAATTAAATCTATTTAAATAATTAATTAATGATAAAAAATGATTTATTTATGCCTTTATGACAATAATTATAGGTATCATTGACAAAACCTTTTGTAATAATTTATTATGGAAAAGTTTCGATTTAGAATTCGAGTTACTTTTGGTTGGGACTGTAACGCCTCAACCTCCTTAAGGGCAAATAACTCCTAAATGGGACGTTTATTTTGAGGCTAATTGTATACTGTCGAAGTATGGCCTATATTTCTCCTACACCTGGTTAATTCAAATTGCGATCGGTAATGCAGTCAGAGTAAACTGTTGTTTTATAAACATTTTTTATATTAAAATCTATGAGGGCTGCTTGGCTTAGTATATAAAACAGTTGCTAATCGAGTTTAAAATAAAGTACTTTTAGTTTGGTATCGTTATTAAATCCCTTAAAAGAATCCATAGGCCTGGTAGCTTGCAAACATGTATGATCATAAAAATTTCAAAATAAATAGTAGATAAATACTTGGTGTTGTTATCAGACGTTTTGTGGCAGTTGAGGAACTTCTAATTCTAGAATTTTTTTAATCTACGTTTATTTTAACCTGACTTATTAGTCACAGTTTTAAAAACAGAAAATTGATTTCATGTTGAATCTACTAGCTATTATGCGCTATAAAAGTAGAAATTTAACATAACTTTCACAAACAACAATGGTCTTCACACTCCAAACTAAGTTGACATCATTTGGAGGTAAATTAAATCTTCTGTTATCTGTTAATGATTTTCAAATGTGTGCCGTCTTGTTTTGAGACAAATATAAACTAAATATGCTCAATTATTAAGTAGGTAATGAAATCTGAAAACGAAAGCTTTACAATTTGTAAAATATGAACTGCATGTGCCACAGATAGTGGTAATATCACCGACCAATTTCACTACACGAAAACAAAATATTTGTATAGTTGTAGTATATTAAATTATTTAGGTTTTGCACTGGGCTTCAGCAAAGTTTGAAAGTTTAAATTCTTTTTGTTGTAGGTATTAGGTATATTTTTATATGACCTCAAACTTTGCTAAAGCAGTTTTGTTTTCTAGATATAAAATAGTGCCATATTTTCCTTTATATTTTATTGTAATTAGGGTTTAAAAAAATTACCTATTATGAAATGCTGTTAATATTGAAATGAGTCTATTGAATATTTCAAATATAAGTAATTATTATAATATTTAAATAAAGCGCTAAACTTTGATACATTGTAAATAGCTATTAAATATTAAAAAATTCTATACTACTTATTAAATTGTGTTTTTAATGTATATAAATATTAGCTAGATAGTACGAATAAATGAGAGAGATTTATTTGTTAACGAAAAGTTCTGTATATATTATTTATATGTTACTCTAAATGCCTTGCTATTATGATTTTTTATATTATTATCCATTTAAAAACATTCAAATGAACATGAGAAATATGATGGAGAGGCACTGTCGATGTGCGTTTTTCTAAATAAAATAAATACATAACAAAATCATAATTTGGAATATAATTTCACTACCCCTTACCCATTAGCTGTAAGTACAATAAATGAATTATATTTCTAACAAATTAAGTAATTCTGCATTTGTGTATGGGAGAGCAGAGCTTGGATATGGCAGTCATGGGATCTTCAAAAGAGACTCCATCAATTTTTCAGTTAGATGATAAATAGTAGACTAGTGTTTGTAGCAATAAGAGCACGTATAATGTTAATATACAATACAATATACATATTACTGCTATTAATATGTACTCTGTCAAAGGTCGTTGCTGCCCATCTACAAGATTACCTAAACTCTTTGGGAGTTTGTGTTTGACCTTTATAGACGAAGCAGTAATGCCACTGGACAGGAGCAAATATGTACATAGAAATTACAAAATTTATATCATGTTAAATAGAGTCTGGTGAGAAGGAAATTACTGTTTCAGTATTAGGAAGACATGTTTGAGAATACTGAAATACTGATTAGTTGTAATCATTTTAAAATATTTAGTTACTGAAAGATTCGATTATAGTTTTCATTTTAAGTTTTTTCTTTATTTCAATTTTTTTTTCAATTAATTCTGTAGGTAACATATTATTAAGCTTGGGTCAGTAATAAAAAAAATAAATCTTTGGGTATGCATCTTTCGGAATATTGACACTTGTACAGAAAGGTTTATGTTCCAGCGGGTTTCATATTTATGGTTTATAACATTTGCTGTTGATTTAAACATACACACTAGACACTCATACGTATACAGTTTTCTTATAGTAAAGAAACCTATTACGTTATACTTTGTGAATTATCGTTTTTCTTTATTAAATGTTATTTTTAGTAAGGAGTTCTGGACAATTTCTGAATGTTAGTTAGAATTGTTAAAAATACCACCCCAGATTGAAATGCTGTATCTAATAATAGATTCAGCCAAAGCATTGTACGTAATTGTGAGGGTTTTCCTGTTAAAAATGCCTCTCAATAAAGCTTATATATATAAGCCCTCTTAGTCTTGTTGCAAGATATTCCACATATACACTCCACCTCAGATGTTGATCAACTCTTAGATCAAGGTATTTTAAATCGTTTACTTTATTTATGTGCGGACAGCCACACAGTTCTTCATTTTTGCACATGTTATGAATTTTTAAATTATCTTTCTCTGGTTGATCATCCCCTGATATGGTAAATGTTAAGAATTTTGTTTTAGAGGTATTAAGACTAAGAAGGCGTACATTTAAGAAGGAGTGTACTTTTTTTAGACTGGTTTCAGCACTGGAGTACACGTCATTCCATGAGTTGCCTTGGAATACAAGGGCCATATCGTCAGCATAAAATATAGTGTGATATTTTGGATTTATATTTTTTGTTATATTAATATATATTGAGAATAACATAGGGCCTAGTATAGTATGTTGTGGGACACCTGTGATAAATATTGAAAGATCGCTCAGTATTTGGTTAGTTCTTACTTTATGCTGTCTGAATCATCATTCTCCACTAAATAAATCCCGAATACTATTACTGGTAATAGTAATAAATATTATAATAATGATCACGATAAAGACAACGATAAAAATGACGTTGACGATAACAGTGATGATGAAAATGACGGTACTGATAACGACAACGATAATACTAAGTTTAACGATAATGACGACTACAACAGCAATAGTAATGACGACGGAAATGATAATGATCATCATAATGGTAATGTTAATAATGTAAACAATAAACAAAAAGAGGCGAAATATATAAATAACGAAAGAAAATTTAAAAATACATACTCTAGAATTTAATTCCAGTATAGTAAATGGACAGACAGATTGGATATTTCAAAATCAGTAACATTAGGCAATATGAAGCCTACGCTATTTGACAGGTTATATTGTGTATATCGCCTGGTCCAATTTGTGTATACTTAGTTTGTTTATTTCTTAGAGACTTAAATGAAGCAATAATGAAGATGCGTTTTTTAATTTATATTAGAGTGATTAACCCACAGCCAAGCACTCAATTCTTATTTATGTTACTTTACTTAATTCAAGATATTTAAGAATTAAATAATTTTAAAAAAATGATAGGAACATGGACACACATTTCTCGCCCAGAGACCGTTCGTGACATTTTTTCAGTTACACACCGATATAGTAACCACGGGTAATTTGAATCTCAAGAGTAACAGTATAAACACATACAGTGACCAAGACTCAACATACTCTAAAAATTTACATTTGTTTTGTTTATGAATAAATTATGTAATTCATTGTATGTATTTATCACTTAGGGGTCATAAATGATGTCACGCTTATTTTGCCAATTTTTAACCCCTATCCCTCCTGTGTCACCCATTGTCACGCCTGCCCGATCCTCCCTCCCACTCCCTGTCTGTCACGTCACATTAATTTTTATGAAAATTAATAACATCAGGGATGTTGATAACAAGTTATCAAAATATTAGGCATAAAATTATTTTCTTGTTTTGTGACATCACAATGGGCTTGTTCCATGATATTCTTTCTATATAGTTTTTATACTTTTTCATATAGTACTCGATATTCTCACTATACACTTAAAATTTCGTATTATTAACTTTTTCCGTTCTCGAGATATAAGGAGTTGAAATTGGTAATAGGTGCAAAAACCGAGCGCTCATATGTGACGTCACTATACGTAAGTGACGTAAGAAAAATGGCTTTCTGGGACCTTTCAAATTTAACCTGTAAAGTCGAGAAACATGGAATTTTTAAACGCTGGTAACTAAATAAAAACGTCGAGTGAAAGTTCGTTCTATGTCTCTAAGGAAAGGTGAAGGTCGGCGATCAATTCTAATCGTAAATTGCATGGTCAAAATCGAAAATTCGTCCCGGCAGGAGCGATAGAAAATTGTAATTATTTGACATTTCACCAAATTGTACTCTCCTACTGTAAAGTAGTAAACAAAACAAACAATACTTTGAAAACACTTATAATTATAACAAGTAAGGAGCATCAAGTCTATTGAGATCGCCGAGTCTATGCGTATAGTGACGTAGCGCCTGGCCACGCCCCATTTTCGCGAGATGGAGATTTGTAATACATTTTAAGATACTAAACGTGCGAACAAGGTTCTAATTTTTTGCAGATCCATTAATTTATACTTGCACTTTCGATTTATGGAATAAAAAAAAATGCTGAACAAGCCCATTGCTTGAGACCCCCCCCCTCTTCGCTTACGAAGGGTCACAACTTTCAGAATGCCCCACTCTTCCCCCCTTCAGGCGTGACATCATTTATGGACGACCCCTTATTGAATACAAAAATACAATTAGCATACATCTAGATGTAGTGGAAGTCCAGCGACAGACATTCTAAACCTGCAAGCTATATCTCTGGTCATGATCAAGGAGTATCGAGCTGATTTTTGTTATTGATTAATTACCACTTAGTTATCACAAAAGTGCCATCAACATACATAACGGTTGGTGAAGGTATACCGGTAGACATTTTGAACCTGCAAGGTATCTACTTTTAAGCCATAGTAAATAACAAGCAAATTTTTCTATTTAATTAATTTTATTTATAAATTAAGTTTGCACCACTAAAAAAAATTCGCATATCAATTATAATGTCTGCCTTACTCTAATTGATTATGATTTGTGTATCTGTCTGTTACAAGTGTGTCAGGCAATTACACGCTTGCCCCTATACTATACAAGCCATAATAAAATTTAAAATACTTGTATGTACTATGCTCCCTTCTTGAATAATTTACGCTATAATACCAACATTATTTTGAGATTTTTGCTGATTAAGTGCTAAATAAGTGTATAGCTTGTTGAATTAGTGAAGTAATAATTCATCCCATTGTTAAGACCACTGGTTTCTAAAGGTTTTACACTTATCAATGCCGTGTTCTAGACGTGATACTTTATATAAAGATATTCCTTCAGCTAGGTGGTCTACTTTTTCGTTGTTCTCAAGGCCGAGATGAGCCTTGACTAAAAAAATTATAAATGTAATCTCTCAGTCGAGTTGCTTAATACCGATTTATTGATTTTGACAATATACGGATTACCAAGTGGAGAATTGTTGTCTACAATTTTTGATGGATAGACGGCGAATCAGACGGATTTTTGGCAATCGTGGTATCCAACGTATTCTAAGGATTTTATTTACAATATTATGTGTTATTAACATAACTTATCTAATTCAGGAGATATATTGCAAGTATTTTGAACTCCTATGCACAAAGGTGGTGAGCTCATATTTCGAGGGGCAAACCGCGAAGGAAATGGTGAATATCCAAAGAGAAACCTAGAGGAAATCTTAAGAAAATCTAAAAGGAGCTCCGAAGAGGTCTGGAGAAATTTTCATCAAACAGGAAATCTGTTGTAGAAACATTTTTAAAGCAGTTAACCTGCTTCTTTTATTTATTGACAATATCATAATTATTAAATTGGCTATCTTTACAACAAATGGGTGGCTTTTAGTTTACGCGTTAAGAATAAATTTCTCTGGTAGAAATTGACATCTCATCTGTAACAGAAGGTCGAGTGCTTCCAAGTGTAGATTTCATGATATTTAAGCATATTTTCAATGGCATATTTTATTCTTAGCTGATACAAAGAATGTTATTTGCTGATCCGATAAAGTTAGTTCTTCTAGTAGGCTTCAATCTCTGATAAGAGTATATCATCTAGATTTCAAGTGTTGTTGTTGAGTCATGAATTGTGTCATTTCTTGCACATTCCTCTAAATGTTTCTTTACATAAATTAAGGATAACTTCTAATAGTAATGTTGATATATAATAATAAATCGTGTTTTATAAAATATAATTGACCCAAACCCACCAAGCTCGAAACTCACTTTTTTGAATAACAAAATTGGCTTAGATTTTGTTGAACCTGTAATGATACCTATTACATTATGAAAGGGAGCGTGATACAGTATGTGGTGCATTTATGTCAACTATTAGTAGATACTCAGAATACGAAAAAGTCGTCTAGAAACATGTTCCGTGGAACATTGAAAGGTAAAAATGTACTGAGTACTTTATTATATAGTTCTTAACATGTATATACACCCCATAAATTCGTCTGGCGATACCGGTGTCCAAGCACCCCCCAGGGGTGGAAAACCGAAAAAGACGGAAAATTAGGTATTGGTCTCATCTTTCTGCAATTTTTTTTATTTTTGATAAATTATATATTATAACAAAGTTATGGATATTTATAGGTACCTAAGAGAAATGTATTGTTTAAAGCGTACACTGTCTCCTAAAACTTAGCATAGTTCTCTTATCGCGCAAATATTTATTTTGCTATTTTCATTCCACTTGTGATTGTAGGCAGACGAACGAAAATTTGAAAAAATTGATAAGAATAAAAGTTGTAGTCTATCCTAGCTGGATTAGACAAGTTTTTTCGGTTTTAGTTTTGGATTATAAATAAGCGAGTTACGAAGAAAATAGTTAGTTGTTGTTAAAAATGTAATTTAACCCCCAGTTGCAACTATCTCTACTCTGTCGTTTTCCCTCGCACTTTAACACGTCTTCCCGCTCGTCACCTCGGCCCGCACAGCTCTTCTATATGCTCACATATGATGAATGCATGCATACTCCTGTGTAGAATATTGATTCATTACATGTTTCTAGTGGTGTTTAATTAGATATTGTTATATATTTATAACATTATTGTGAAATATGGAGTCTTCATTAAGAAGTAATACCGAAAACGAATTAAATGCGGAATTTAAATTGCCGATTAAAAGTCGAAAATTACTTAATTCAAGAAAATTTTTATCTTTTAATCATGAAGAGGCAGATACTAGAATATTGCTGCACATATTATCAGCCAAATCTGCAGGTTTTACAGAATGCATTAGAAGCTGTAAGGATACTTACTTCATTTTATAGAAAGTTTTGACATAAATGTTTACATGCAGACAGCACAAATGAATATACTAGATATAAATTCTATCAATCTTGATAACATTTTGAAACAAAATATATTATTATTTCACGCACTAACTAGCCAATTTAATGGAATTGGGAAAAAAGTGTGTGGAAAATTTTTGAAACAAATTTCAGTCTGCTATCGCGTTCATGTGAAAAGTCTGTTTCTTTAGAAGTAACAAAATTTAAGGAGTTGGAAAAGTTTTGCATGTTGCTGTACTCTCCCATTAGTTGCGATAATATTAATGATTTGAGGGCGAAGATGGCATCTCAAATCAGTATAGATAAATTGCCCCCTATAAGTGACGCCTTAAATCAACACTGTTTGAGAGCATTTTACCAATTTATTATATGGAGCAGTGCTTTAAACCCAGTTATTATAGTTCTCTGCATATATCTAAGTCACATAAAATGTGTCGGTGCCTTTGACTTTGGGGTAAAGATCAAACACCCCGACATTTTTATTTGCCTTAATTATGTGAAGAGAACTTAATATGCCGAACCTTTTGGAGTACTGGTGGAGAATAAATGAAGATAATTCTTATTCACCTATATGGACAAATAAATCGCCAATGCCAACTCTGACTGCAGAAATGTCATTTTCTTAATGTAAAACAGGTAAAAGTATCGTGAATCGTTTAAACCACGTTTTTCTAATAAATGTCATTTCAGTATGCGCAACCATGAAGTGCCAGTGCAAAAAATATAAATTGTCGTGTTTGGGAAACTGGTGTTGTTCGGGTGGGAACTCTTGCTAAAATGATTACACAGACAAAATTACAGTTGTAGATGAAGAAATGGACGATGAATTATATTAGCAATATGATAATTTCGGAGATCGTTACTTTTGTATTTTATTATAATGTGCATTTTTCAATTAATATGAAAATGTATTACTTTCATCAATTTTATTTGTTTAGTATTATTCTTAATTGATTTATAAATAACAATATTTCTTATTATTATTGTGGCATTTCACACTCCTCCTATTATTATTATTGTTATTATTAAGACAAGTAAAGGATGTGGGTAAATAATCATTAATTATAAAAGTAGTTTTTCCTCCTAAAATTCATCATTCTATATTTTAAAAGCTATGTAACTTTGGTCATTAATATCTGCGTTAATGCATTTTTAACTTATTTTTGTTAGGACAATTACATCCTAAATTATTGTTATGTTATATCACATTATCCAAGCTAATTTCTGATGAATAATTTAAATGGCAATACTTTTACAACTATGCGAGCAGCGAGTAAGAGAGAGAGGGGAATAGACAGATTTTGCGATATTTGCAACAGGGCTTCTACGGGAATTCTGTCAATAGGTTAGTATTTCTTTTATAACTTTCTTATTTATAAGCGGAATATAAAAATCAAAAAATGGTTATAATCTAGATAGTACAGGCTACAACTTTTATTCTTATCAATTTTCTAAAATTTTCGTTCGTCTACCTACAATTAGGAGTGTAATGAATTTGCGAAAATAGTAAAATGAATATATGCATAATAAGGAAGTTAGATAGGTTTATAACAACCATTATCCGCTTCAACTAATGCAATTTCTTTACATGTAATTTGCTATAACTTTATTATTATACATAGTAAAACAAAAATTTGGAAACTCTTAGAAAGACTAGGGAAAAATCTAATTTTCAAATTTTTCCGCTTTTTCACCCCTAGGGGTTGTTTGGACACCGATATCGCCAGACGAATTTAGGGGGTGTATACACAAGTCAAATACTATGTAACACCGTAATCCATACATTTTTACCTTTCAATGTTCCACGGAAGACGAGATAGATCTCGTTTTGAACTCTACTATATATTTTCTTTCGCATAATGGAATACAGTTTCTTGGATAATTTAGTTAACAAATCATTATTTGTGGTGCCAAAACTTAATTTGTTCTTCTAAGAAGCAAGTGCGAAATTGTTTTATCTCTCGAAATAGATACTATACATCACATATCAGGATTTGCAACCTCAAATAAACATACGCTTTGATATAACCCAATTAAATAAGATCATCTGTTAAGGAAATGAACAACAGAGTAACAATATTTAATTCTAACTTTTTATTAAAACAATTATTTACATATTTATATCTAAAGATAAGGATAAAATTTTAAAAAATATTTTAAAATACTGGTATATTCACATTTTCGAATATATCACCAATGGAGCATATTATATACAATATCAAATACAGTTCCACTTTGAGCGTATTAATTATCTAAAACTAACTTGCCAATATGACAAAATTATTTCTCTGAACCATAATGAACCAACATTCATTCGGTTCATCAACATGAGTTGGCAAAAATACTGAATAACTTAAATAATTAAAGCCTTTTAATAAATTAATATCATACATCTGACTTGGTATTCGAATCTGACGTTAACTTCGGATTTGTGGTCTGACTAACACTGTCGAAATTTTCGTCTCTTTCTTCCTCTTCGTCTATAATACTTATGTCTCTAATTGATGGACGATGACTCCTTCTCCACCCTTCAGGTACCATTGGATATTTGGTTTTTGTTAACAGTCGGGTACCCAGGACCGTCATTAAAATTGCCGCCGTAGGTGCTGTTAATATGATTGCCAACACGCAAGTCGTTTGGACTTTATCTGCATATTCATGTTCTATACTTCCCGCTGCGACCATACCGAGCGCTATAGGTCCCAGAGCAGCCTGAAATAAATTAATAAATATATACATCCAGTAACAAAAATGGTGCATAGCTCCTACTTTCAGAGTGAGTAGTACACATCAAAATGACAAAGAATAATTTTGTCAACGTAGGGCCGCAAGTGGCATCCTACCGAGTTATATGAATCACAACTTGTATGCTTAAATTAGTGGCTAAATTATAAAAAAATACGATTCAAATTATCAGAAGAACAAGTTCCAATGGTTTTTAATTGCAAGAATTTATAGTAACTGTCAAAGAACATATCTAAACACAGTTAATTTTTATATTGCGACCAGTTTATTTGGAAAAAATAAAAAAAAAGTTACCTGCACAGTTGCTTTTGCCATCAAAGAAAACGAGACGAAAACTTTTTCTTTCATGTTCAGTTTACATCCGATGCCAACCACCGTAGTAGTCATAATTCTTATAATAGCTGCAGCAGCTAAAATTCCCAAACTGATATAAACAACGTTCCCATCCAGTTCATTCAACTTTATTGAGGCGCCGGTAATTCCAAAGAGAATAGGTTCGAAAATCATCCAGAAAATGTGGAAAGCAGTAGCAGCTGGATTGTCTTCTATTTCCCATCCCTGTCTGTTCCAGCAAACTAAACACGAAAAAGCTGCTGACACACAACCTAATGGACCAGCTCCTCCATATCCGATGAGCTCGCTACCAAATACAGATATCATTCCGCCCATGAGGAGAAGGAGGACTCTCAAAGGCACCATGAAAGGGTCGTTTCTTTCAGGGGCGTAGTTGCAAATTAGGCCCCAGAGCACTCCAAAACCAATGCCTGCAAAAATTAAATAATGCATATCATATAAGACAACTTAACCAGAGAAGATTCGCAGAAATTGTTATTTTGCAACAATTTTTGAAAATTTTTCAGATGTTATAAAACAATGTTTACCTCCAACTATGGAAAGCGGACCCTGAATGATGAGAGTAGTCATAGAACTATTGGAATACATAACACTCTTGACAATACCGAAAATGGCCACTGAAATGGCGTCATCAATGCCAGCGATTGCGATTATAAGAGTTGGAATTCCCTTGGCAACACCATAACCTTTCGTACGCAACCGAAACAGGCATGGTACCACCACAGCAGGAGAAACGGCGGCGACAATAGACCCTGTAAGTAAAAGTAAAATAAATGAAATAAGTATATTTACAAATACAGGGTGTTTGGTCCATCGTGTGCCAAATGGAAATGGCCGACAGAAAGGGTTATCTGCTATCCTTTCTGGCCCTTTAATACTTCCCATGCCCTGCGGGATTTTTCATATCGACCTTTTATCTTTTTAATGAAAAAAATCCCAAATTCTACATTTATATTCAAATTATAAAAAAAGTATTAGGCGTAGACTGCGAATTTAATTTTTATTTTAATGTGTATTGTTGAAGGGTTCTTTTAAATCCAAAATTACTGGCATTAGTCATCTAGTTGTTTTTTTTTATTCACTCGCAAACTTTCGGAATAGGTAAAATTTAAATTTAAACTTAAGACTTTACATGGCTATAAAAAAAACTCAGAGCAACCGGGATCTTCCAACTCCCTCAAAAATTCTCTAGTCTATCCTCTTGCTAGTGATGTGCCACATGTCATAAAAATCTTTTAATAATTTCGTGAATTCGCTAAATTAATGAATCGGGTCACATAAGGCTAATATTCAAAATTCCGAATAAAAAATTATTTTGCTTAAATTATGCATGGGAAACAGGTAAAATCTGTTATCTCACTCTTGCGAAGTAAAATCTATCTTCTATCTCTTTCTGTTCATTGGTTTTCTTGAAATAAAGAAACAGTTACATTTTATCAATTATTAAAAATATTTTAAAATCTTGCTCAAAGTATTGGTCTTTGTTGCGAATGCAGGTCCGACATCTGCTTCGTATTTCGACAGTTGTTGTATGTAGTCGTATTTCCTCCCTAATTGTACCGAAAGCCGTTTCTATGAGTTGGACAAGAGGACAAGTTCCTCCCTAGTCGCAACCTCCGTCGCGTACACGAGTTCTTTGGCATGACCTCGGACATAAAATCCAATGGAGTTAGGTCTGGGGAACGTGAAGCCATTGAATAGGGCCATCCCGCCCATTCTACGCATACGCCTATAGTTTTTCAAAATGACGGCTGTCGCGCGCACTGGCGCATGGCGATTGATTTTAAGACAATATCTAGACAATGTGTTCCCAAATGCGTGGATTGGGCGGGATGGCCCTATTCAATGGCCTCCACGTTCCCCAGACCTAACTCCGTTGGATTTTTATGTCTGGAGACGTGCCAACGACGGAGGTTGCGACTAGGGAGGAACTTGTCCTCTTGTCCAACGCATAGAAACGGCTTTCGGTACAATTAGGGAGGAAATACGACTTCATACAACAACTGTCGAAATACGAAGCAGATGTCGGGCCTGCATTCGCAACAGAGACCAATACTTTGAGCAAGATCTTTAAATTTGTTTAATAAATGATAAAAATGTAACTGTTTCTTTATTTCACGAAAACCAATGAACAGAAAGAGATAGAAGATAGATTTTACTTCGCATGAGTGAGATAACAGATTTTACCTGTTTGCCATGCATAATTTAAGCAAATATAATTTTTTATTCGAAATTTTGAATATTAGCCTTATGTGACCCAATTCATTAATTTAGCGAATTCACGAAGTTATTAAAAGATTTTTATGACATGTGGCACATCATTAGCAAGAGGATAGACTAGAGAATTTTTGAGGGAAGATCCCAGTTGCTCTGAGTTTTTTTTTATAGCCGTCTAAAGCCTAAGTTTAAATTTAAATTTTACCTATTCCGAAAGTTTGCGAGTGAATAAAAAAACAACTAGATGACTAATGCCAGTAATTTTGGATTTAAAAGAACCCTTCAACAATACACATCAAAATAAAAATGAAATTCGCAGTCTACGCGTAATACTTTTTTTATAATTTCAATTTAAATGTAGAATTTGGGATTATTTTCATTAAAAAGATAGAAGGTCGATATGAAAAATCCCACAGGGCATGGGAAGTGTTAAGGGGCCTGAAAGAATAGCAGATAACCCTTTCTGTCGGTAATTTCAATTTGGCACACGATGCACCAAACACCCTGTATAATTTTTATAAAAATAATGAATATCGATAATGATAGCATGTTAATTATATAAAGGCCTACCCTATTTTATTATTTCTGGTAATATAAGAACGATCAAAATCTTATCCGCACAGTTTTCAGGAGATATACAACGAATTCTACAAATATGATGGAGCAAAATATTGGAATACTTTTAAAATTAATTACATGCCACTGGTATGTGGTCCAGTGTATTGTACTAAAATACTTGTAAAAAACACCAATAGTGGCAGGCAAAGAAGAAGAACGTGACTACAGTCGTTCAATTAAATAGAGTTCACTAATGTCATAATTCTGATATCTATAGTGCCTTTTTGATAAGATCTGAATCACCCTAGTGTGGTCTTGAAAATATACATTTGGATATTTGATACTATTTATTTCTTCAGAAAGCAGCGTCATCAATCGGCGGATCAGAATTTACAACATACCTACTTGAATTTTAGCTAACAATGCCTCGTTTTAGATTAAGTTTTCCCATCTCGTAATAGAAAAGAAAGAAAAACATTTTTGTACACAAAATTATGAAAACGAACATTTGACCTATCGTTTTTATAATTCCCAGTTTGACGGGGAAATTAACGTCAAGGTTTAATTTTGCTTAATTTCCGGTTTAATCTGTTAATCTTGTTAAGTTTAAACTGTAAACTTTACTAGACTTAAATTTATAATATGCTGTTAAAGCCCAAGTAAATTGCATATTTTGTTATATTATTAGTTTAAACTGTAAATTTTGTCCAATTTATTGTTAAAATTGTAAACTATGCTAAGTTTAAAAATTACTCATTTTGTTATCTTCTCAGTAAACGGTACATTTTGTTAAATTCTCAGTTTAAACTATTTTTACTAAATATCCAGTTTAAAATGTAAATTTTATTAGATTCCAAGTAAACTGTTGATTTTATCAAAGTTTTTATACATACCTAGGAGAACACCATAATCCCAGGGTAGGCCTAAAAGGAACACCGACAATACCGCGACGACAATTGCTTCTATGGTCCATGGAACTAAACCTATTTTGATTACAGTGTACTTCAGTCGACTTAAAGCATGTGGATCCAAATCGAGACCAGCTCTGATGAGAAGGATTACCAGAGCAATGTTTCTAAAAAGAATAACAGTTTCTTAATAAACTCCTGGCAATGCCAAGTTGATTGATGAATCGCATATCGAATATAATCAGTTTGTTCACTGTCCATGTCATTCGAAGCATTTCAACGAAACACACGAGTGGAAGCAAAAAATATTATGACTAATAGCACATTCTGACGTATGAAAGCAGAACACTATATCTAATTTGCTATCTGATACTCTGTACTCGATGACTGCAAGACGGCAGCAAATCAGTCAAATATCAAAACTGTGAAAGAATTCCTTAATTAATATCATAACATATTACCTTAATTCTTTGGTGATTTCCGAAAAAGATTCATCAATATTCACAATCTGAACATTTTGAAATAACAGCCCAGTGAACAACATCCCCACTAAGGCTGGCAGCGTCGTTAAAGTCATTAGCCATCCTCCAAAATGGGCGCATATGCTAAGTATTATCAACTGAAAGAGTTTACCATTTGGTGGGGCTGCCGTTTCACCTACTATTGCGTAAAGAATGCACCAACAAAGCGTGCCAATTAAAACTAAGGATATTATTCTTGAAAACTGGCGATATGTTGGGCAAAATGGATATGGACATATTTTAGGCCACACGGGCGGCTGCCATGAGGGAAGACCTTCGTTTGAGCCCCTACACTTTAGACAAAATGCGTACCACCAGGATCTGAAAAAAAGACATACAATTATTAACGAATATGTAGTTGTAATCGGATGTAGTCGACTGCGAAATTTATTTGATCAACATTGCTCGACCTCGGCACTGATAGATTTAAAGTGATGCTACTGAGATTAAGTACACATCCAATATCTTCTTCATATTTATTGTTCAAATATGTATTCACATTCGTTTCATTGTGGTTTTATTAAAAATATCTTGACAAAAGTACTGCATGACTTAATCTACGCATGTTCGTTTGAACAGAGAAGAGACATATTTTACGGTGTGTTCTCAGATGGAGTACCGCACTGTTATTTTGCAATTAAACTCCTTAGTTAATATTTCTTTCATTTAAGAAACACATTGTTAAATAACACTTTTGAAAAAAAAAATAAATAAGAAAAAGGTTCGTGAGGTTTTATATTTTCCAATTTTTAGAAATACTGCATAGTTTACTATAAGTTTAATATAGATAAATAAATTCATTTTAGGCCTTTGTTCTCATTTTTAACTGAATCTTCTTAATCGTGGGGGGTTATGTAGATACCAGTTTAATCTGAATGGCCGTAGGGGACTGTGGGGATGCTAGTGTTAGAATGAGAATTCTCAAGTAGAGAATTAGACAAATTCATTTTAGGATTTTAATTTGCTAGCATAACCAGAATTCAGGTTATCGAAAAAATGCAAAGAATTCATTTTCTTTTAGTTATAGATAGTTATTTTTTCTGTTGTTTACAAAATCTTATAAAGAATATGTTTCAATAAAGTTTAATTTAGTCTAAATCTTTGATCCAGAACATCCGGGGACACACTATATCTTGCAGTTTTGACAAAATGTAAACGTTTAAATTTTTGTATGTAGGATGCTCTTCGCCGTTTCTTTTTTTTTCCTAAATAATGTTAGTTTTAGACATCTTCAGTTTAATTACAAAACATAAAAAACATTTTTTTTTATTTAAAGAACTAGTAACTTTGTTATTTACTGATAGATTTTGTTCAAAAACAATAAGGTTCTTCCTCTAGCTAACAGTAACTTACTTTCCAAATTTTAATACAATCGGACATTTCTTTTTTAAGTTATCGTCTTTACAGAAACGTGACGGGCGGACAGACAGACAGACGGATATACGGAGAGACAGACGGACAGACAGACGGACGGACGGACGGGCGGACGAACAGACAGACGGACAGACAGAGGGACAGACGGACAGACAGACATTTTGAAAGTTGTTCAGAATTCGATAGCAAACACAGTTATATGAAATTTTTTTCTCTACGTGCAATATTGCAGGTTTTAGAAATGTGCCGATCGAATGCAATATACTCTTCGTTTTGTATTTGCGAAGAGTATAATAACACCTTGGCGTTTACCCTGTATGGCGGATATGATAGATGCTCGCCGTCGACAACATTGGACTGCGACTTTCATTCATCTTGCAGTAGGTGGTTATTAAGAATACATTTAATGAAATAAAGTAAAGACAATATATCATTGAATCCTTGTAAAGTTAGTTCGAACCTGAGAGACACAATGTATATCTCAATTTCGATACCTTGCACATCATCGCAGCCTTATGAAATTAATTAAAAGTTAGTAATGTTTGACTAGAATTACAATTAAAAAAATAACTTATATAAACCATGACGGTTTACTTGCCTTTGACGCTCACCCTGTGTTTAGCGCCTTAGATAGTTTTAAGCTTAATATGGTCAATATAATGGTCTTACGCTCTTATTCCTGCCAAAACTATTTGCTAAGTTAACGACTAACTGGTTTAGAATTTTCTAGATCAATGAACATTATTAGTTTGGATTTGTTAAGTTGTTGGCCTTCTAACTGAGTGTTCCAACACAGTTCTGCTTGGCTTCAAGTTTGGGCCAGCTCATCTGATTTCTACTTGTAATTCTAATGTGTATGAAACAAAGATCTATCTATATGACTGTTTGGATGAGTGGCAAGCGCGCTTGACTCTCAGTCATAACACCACTAGCGGACTTCATCCGGGACACATCACAAAAATTCTACGAGTTTCGACTGGGTGAAAGTCCGCTTACACGCAACATTACCCAAATAAGAATGCATAATGCCCCATTCCAAATTAAACACCCATTACCATACCAGGCGTTGCCTATCTTTCGGCAGCCTCTATAGCCACACTCTATCCTACCAAAACTCCCAACTATCATACACTTTTCACCATCATATCTTTTATTCTGTATCTATCTCTTTCCTTCTTCTTGTTTGTCATATGTTTGTATTTTTGTAATTTTTGTTATTCTGTACTTTTTTGTTAAAAATTCAATTTAGACCGATAAACCTTTGTAAAAATTCTAACTATTTTAAACTCAATCTTCCTTTCCTACAACCAAAAATTCCCAGCGGCGAGCAGACTGTTGGGGTAACTTGTTTAAATGGAGCTTTTCCAATTGAGTTCGTCTCCATCTAAGCAACAAAATTTTAAAAAGTGTTTTTGCCATAAAATAGATTTAAGTTTTTATATTCATTGTTTATAGTTAGGTTTTTAACATGTTCAAGATTATTGATAATTTTAAGCCGCCACAGACGGCAGGAGTTTTATCCCTCTTACCAATTTTATTGAGCTAAACCGGTCAAGACCCGTCCAACCGCACTAACACCACGTTGCTGCGCGACGTGGTTGTACGGTTGGCTCCGGGTCATGATCCGGGGAAGCATAAGTTGTATCTTAAAAATTAATAAATACGTTGATGATGACTCTCAGCCAGGAGTTCTGGGTTCGATTCCTGGTCGTGGCACTGGGATTTTTTCCGAAAGAAATTAATCCTAGTATACTCGGATATTGGATGTGTGTCCCTTGTCTCTAAATGTGTAGCCCTCTCCCGCACAAGGCTCTTTCAGAGCTTTCAGGGATAAAGGGGGTTGTATTACCTGTGGTGTTTATTATTTATTATAAGATACAGCGTTCCCTTCTCTCCATTTTGCAAATTCTATATTACTATATGATAGCCTTTCAGCACCCATTTGTTCTGATCTATCTATAAGCCACTCAAGAATGATCTGTCTAGCATATTAGAAAAGGATTAATTTTTATCCATTTTTATGTTTCAATACGAGGAATAGGTTTTCGTACTCGAAAATAAACAAATACATTGTAAGAGAGAGAAGGTTAGAGGTTTTTAAAAATATTTCTAGGATGTCAACCGTAACATAGCAAATTAATTTAATCAAGTATGTGGACAATTATTTTTATAATTATCTGAAAGACGGTAGTGTAAAAACAAAAAATAAGACGAATCGAAAATAATTGCTACAAGAGGTTTTATTGTTTTAATGGCTTCATTTGTTGCCCAATGTGACTATCCTAGGTTACCCCCAGTATTTTTGCAATTTTACGGTTATATCTTGGAAAGAACACAATATCGAAAACATGTCCTATTAAAAGTTGTAGGGCATTAAATTCTTCATTGATTGAGACGCATATTTCTTGGACCACTCGTTCCCATACTAGTGCCCATCAAAGTTGGACGCATTTTACATAGTTATGAAAAATTTTCGTTTTAACTTCTGCTTTTCGGTAATATCATCTAAACTAACCCATCTATCAATAAAGTGGTCCATACAAAAGTTATAGAGCAATATATTCTGCGTTCGATGAAATCAAAAGTGATTTTTTTGGACCACCTGATTGTTGCTATGGCGCTTGAGGTATCACAGGAGCATGAGAAGGTTGTGGTAGTTGGAGAGGATACGGACTTCCTCATCATGGTCAATGCCCTAGCCACACCATCAGCAAACATTTATTTCACAAAACCTGGAAGAGGAACGACCCTACAGCTTCAAACTGGCAGACAATATCAGAAGGCCACTCATATTTCTCCACGCCATAAGCAGATGTGACACAACTTCAGCACTCTTCAGGCAGGGTAAGAAGAAGGTGGTCAAGCTATTGGTCGCAAAATAAATGTCTTCTCGAAGAAACCAAACCTTTTCTCGAGCATGACACTCAAGCTGAAGCTATTGCCGAAGCTGGTCTGCGATTTTTAACAACCCTCTACGGAGGTGGGGCAGGAGATACTTTAGATACATTGCTATTCGACCTGTTGTCCTAAGCCCTAGTGAAATCCAAATTCAACCTGGCATCCCTACCACTAACATCCGAAGCAGCCCACCAACATTGCTTGAGAACTTACCTACAAGTACAAATGTGGTTAGGACACCAGATGGATCCGCTCATCTAGGGATGGCAATCTTCAAAGTTTGGTCTTAATCCCGTTCCTATATCCAAGGAACCAGCTCCACAGTCTCTTCTCTCCACAATTTTCTGCAAATGCAACAAGGGGTGTGCAGGTGGTTGTGGGTGTTAGAAGGCTGGGATTAATTGTTCATTGATTTGTGCCAACTGCAAGGGGAACTCCCTCCAACCAGATGCAATTGACGAACCAGATGTCGACGAAGACCTGGACTGCATATATGGGGCGGCGAAAATTACAGACTTTCAGGAGCCGAGTGATGGGGCGACGGACTCCGTATCGGAAATTACAGATTTTGAGGAGCCGAGCGATGGGGCGATGGACTCTGTATCGGAAAGTATAGACTTTGAGGAGCCGAGTGGCCCAATGAGAATCAAACGTCGACGCCTGTGAAATTTGTGTACCTACCTACTTTTCCCTCTTTTTATCTTTTGCTTTTCACTAAAATTTTTATTATTATGAAATATAATAGTCACTTATTGATTTGAGGTTTGTGTTTTTTATCCTGCCTCCATCTTTATATCAGTTGAATGGATCTCATCATATTCTATATGAAACCAGTTTTTAATATTATCTTTTTATATATTCTACAATTTTAATATTTAATATATTTACTATTAGACTAGTACAATGGAGTGCTATAATATACCTTGTTTAATATAGTGCAAATAACACATTTTTCTTAAATATGTAAAGTTTGTCTAACTTTGATGAGTACTAAGTATGGGAACAAGTGGATCAAAATCAATCTCATTCAGTGCAGAATTTCATGACCTACAACTTTTAATAGGACAATGTTTTCGATATTGTGAGTCCTTTACGAGATATAACCGTAAAACCGCAAAAATACCGCTTTTGGGGGTAGATTTTTACCCCCCACCACGTAAACACAACTCCGCCGGGGGAAGGGGGGAAAACCTAGGAAACATATTACGCAAATGAAGCCATTATAACAATAATACCATTTGTAGCAATTATTTCCGAATTGGATATTAAGCCTATTAGGCCTAATAAACGTAACTGTATTCTCAGATTCACATATTTTGAATATATAAAACTTGAATAAACTGGAAGAGAAAATTCGTTTTGTAAACTTTCTCAATATATGCAGCATGATAAAATCACACGGTAACTTTAACAGATATAGCAACGCACCTATCTATATCCATAAAATTTAATAACCACAATTAACTGTTAAACGACGAATAATTAACATCTTAAAATCATGTTCAAATCAAAAGAATTATCTCATTAATTAATGCAAAGACGTAACTATTAATTGCATCCGTGATCTATTATTATCATATATAATATGCTCTCATGTATATCCAAAGCGATAAATAATTTTGAATGAGTTATATGAGCGGAAATTTTTTATTCCATATTCATTAATTGCAATGGTTATTGTATAATATTCTGTTAGATAGAGAGTTATGAGCCACCTTAAATAACTACATGCGTTTGGATTTTATTAGTTTACACCCTCTCAAGATCTTTCCTTTTTGCATTAAGACATTTGAAATTTTAAATCTGAATTTAGAAACGTGTATATCGTGAGGTTCAAGTTCATCAAGACAAACCAACTTTATTAAACAAGAAAGAATATCAGGCTTATTTTTACAAAAGCATCATTAATTAGAATCGTTTAGATCCATGTTTAAACAATATGAAATTTCAACAGTTTAATCCATATTTATTTACGTTGCCACTATTACAATAATTTCAAAATATAATCTAATTACAGATATCGTTATAATATGTAATGGAGTGGGGGTCGTCGTGGAGGCGGTAGATATCATTAAAGAAATTGAGACCTTGGCTTCTAGTACAAACACCAAATTCCAAGTTATGGACCCTTACTAGCTTACTTTACTCGGTGACTTCGAGAGGCCATATCTCGAAGACCAAGGCACGCCTCGACGTCAGATTAGCGCCAAATGATATCTTTCTACGCAGTCCTGAATTTTTTCAGAAAGATTATTTTTAATATGGCTGTATTATGAAAGAGACCGACGGTATAAACAAATTATCGCCGGAATTCGAGCTTGGAGATAAAATTCATACTCCTGAGTGCAAGTTGTTTATGTTCAACCCTAAGAATAAGAAGAGGCTACAGAATTATATTGCTACGAAATGTTTGACATTTTTGGAAATGAGATTAGATTAATAACCACAGGAATGCTTAGCGATGGAACAGCAACTACTTTGTCAACTGTAGACTTCTGCAATTTTAAACGATGTCGTATTTTCTGACCATGAAGAGGCAGATGTAAGATTACTTGCAATAATGAAATATGTTGTGGATACTTTCGCTTATGATAGGGCAGTGCTGGTTGCCAAGGATACAGATATCTTTGTACTGTCATTGTACTTCCTATTGAATTATGATTATTCCCATCAAATAGTTATATAGTCTCTAATAAAATCATTAAATAATTATCAATATAAGCTGCAAAGTCCTTGTCGTATGTTGCAAGTCAGCTTTTCGCGACTTAAATAGAAGAAAACTGTACTTAAGACTCTCTTGCGAAACATTAACGCCAATAGAATGGTTTCTCTGTCGCAATACTCTCAATAAGCGAATGTGTGTCAATTTACGGAACCAGCTTCTTACTTTTTCAAATGCCTGTACGGTCGTCCCAATTTTGAAGGGAGTCTGGATCATTTACGATCACAGTTGTTTAAAAACTGCAAAATGGATTTGAGGATATTGCCACCTACTGAAGATGCCTTCATTCAGCATGGAAAGCGAAAAGCCTACACACTGTTTGTGTGGAAGAATGCTAGTGATCCATCCTCTAAATTACTGAACATTCATGAATACGGTTGGAAGACAGATCACGACATTTTCACTACAATATAATCACGAAACATCCGAAACCGGAACAAATAAATTAATAGCTTGTAAATGAAAAAATAAGAAGTGCAGTAATGGGTGTTGTAAAAAGCTAGGAGTTGATTGCATAATAAGCTGCATTTACATGGGAAATCTACATGTCTTCTTGTACGACATAAAATAATGATCTGATTTGAAAATTAACGGTTTCATATATACGCAAATAAATATATTCTCAATAAATAATTTTATTTCAAATTAATGATTATTTATATATTTGCTAATCATGTAAAAAATATTGTTTACGTATTAATCAAACCTGAATTCTTGATTCATTAAGAAATTAACTACCGTTGGCATACTGTTCCTTTTTAAATAAATTAATGTATATGTAACAAATTTGCAGAACTTGTCACTAAAATACATGTGTGTTAATTAGAGTTTATATATGAGACGAAATGTTCTTGATACAGAATTAATTTTATTTGTGTACATAGACAGATTTACCTCAGCGTTACAATTCTTCCCTTACATAAAATTTGAAAGCACACAAGTTTCTATTTGTCATTTCACGACGTCAAATGATGCACAGAGCGCGGCTCTGTCATAGTTTACAGAACACTTCATGTCTGTGCGATTGAAGCGCGCGATATTGTTGCTGATACTAAATAATCGATATCTTTCGCTAGAATAATTCGATTGTAAAAGTTCTTTTACTGGAATTAAATTTGGACTTTTTACTACAATACCGCTCATACAATCGATATAATATTTCTAGAAATAGGAAAGTACCTCCATGCTACATTTTCTCTACAATATTTCAGCAACCCCGCGTGCTTTATTTCCTCTTGGAGGATACAAAACCAAAATACTGTTTCAACGCTACTATCATAATCGCCATACATCATTTAACCTCCATCTAAAATTTGATCTTTATAGCTTTTATGGTGTTTGAGATAGTATGAGTCATATTCGAATTATATCAAATATCGTATATCGCCAAAAAGGGGTGTAAAATTAACATACGGATTGAACGCAAGCATGTATCGCAAATCGCCCCCCGGATGGATTCGGCACAAAATTTTACATAATATAGACTTAATATTAAAAGTATGTCCAAGAGTTGCATAGCAACGGAGACATAAGCGGAATTTAGATTACTGGATCCCCTACTACACGTTTTAAGGCACTCTAAATTCACTTCAACAAAAAAAAGGATTTAAAATATATACGATTTACTATCCTTCCAATTTTTCTACCACTTCCGAGGCAAGAGCTCGAAAACGAAACGAGATACAGAGCTGCGGTTTACTCCATTCGATTTCTCTTGCCTTGCTATATACCCCTGAAGTTATTCAGCTTGTTTCTAGCACTTTTTCTGCAAAATTTCTAAGGTAAAGCATCTAGAGAATTCAGAGGTATGTAGGAAGGCGAGAGAAATCGAACAGAGTAAACCGCAGCTCTGCATCTCGTTTCGATTTTGAGATATAGCCTCGGGAAGCAGTAAAAAAATTCGATTTTTACCTTCCGGTGACTTCGAGCGGCCATATCTCGAAAACCAAGGCACGCTTCGACCTCATATACGCCAAACGATTTCTTACATCTTTCTACGCACCCTTGAATTTTTTCAGATTTTTGGTAACTTTCGTCTGGCAGAAATTGCCCTCGAAGCTGGACCTCTCACTTTGGCGGCCGATATCTGAATTACAAAGCACCGGAAGAATGTTGTGCTCCACATCATCGGATTGGAAATTTAACTTACAATCGATCTAGTACAAAAAAGATGGGGTCAGTTTTGTCTAGAAAAAGTTACAGCGATTTGTGTGAAGAGATGTCGAAACCGCTTAAATTATGGGTTTTTTGAGGTTATGGCAAAATCCTGATGCGATGGAGTTAAACAGACCTTGAATTCAAATTCAGCCACTTCAAAAACATGGTCAGAGTCCCAGGCCAGAAACATTTTTTTTCACATCCAGCTTTTCCATCCAAGTGTCTTTAAAGGAAAACGCCGTGACTATATTTGCACTCTAGTATGTGGGAATAATTGGTCATAGAATTTTAATAATATAATGATTGAGGCAGGTGTCATAACAATTTTGAGGAGTTGGCTTCTAGCATATACGCCAAAAATGAGGTTTATGGACTCTTATTAGCTTGTTTTATTTTATTCGTTACCTATTTGACCCCCGTGACTATTTAACAGTTCTTCTCAAAAAAGTACTAAAGAGAAATGCTCTCGAAAATACTTCGTCCAGATTGACATGCGGCTATATACCAATTAAAAGATGAAGTAATGGTAATTACTGGAATATATTTTAGGGTTGGCTATATCCATGATTTACTTAATTATGGGAATTTCTAAGGTATTCAGTCATATATTTGTCATAAAATATTAAAAGGTGTAGGCTAAATCCCTTGTATTTTTGTTAAAAAGTTCTGTGAAATAGTTACATATTACATGTTTCAATCGCAATTTTAAAATAAGTTGGATTGAAACTACATATAGCCATGTTGTTGCTAGAGCCATGAAAGTTTAATCATCTAATATTTTATTTCTAACTAATTGATGTATTTAAGAAAATACCGGCGATTATGTTAAATTTACATTTACTTTAACTAAATAATTATATATTTCATGGAAATCTCTTTAAAATAATTGCTCATAATAGTTGAAAATCCTGTAAAAGCATTTATATTTTAGGCGTTAAGAAACGCCAAAGTAGGTACATGTTAATTAAAGGTTAATGAAACATATATTTGAAAAATTACGTTTTGCTGAATTTAAGAAAAAATTTACATAATTTCATAACAAGCATATCTTAAAATCATAATACATTTATCATTATTGACTTAATGACTTTTCAAATAATTATTAAATACTTATTTATAATACAACATTTTTTCCTACTACTGCAAAATAAAAAAAAATACATACCTGATTTTCTTTTTTAATACTTGAATGGTAGAGATTCAAGGATTTTATTCATGCTAAGGTAACTTTAGGCTTGTTGATAGATGAGTTGTTTATTTACAAGAAATGCTAACAATGAACACGTGATATCTTTTGAAAACTTTCATTTATTGTTGACAAGAGTGCAAATGAGTGCGAAAATTTAAAGAAACGTTACAAATTAACTTATAAATCTATCAAAGACTGATGTTAAACTAAGGATGACACCGAAGTTGCTTTTGATTTATTTTTTTAATATATCTGCTGTATTAGTCTCCGTCAAGTATATGGTATGAGTAATCCATGTTGAAATCGACAATATTTACTGAAAAGAAAATAAATAAATCTGAATTTCCCAAACTCCGGATATTTACTATAGTCCAGTCAGTAAAGACAAAAAAGTGCCAAATCTCGGAAACTTCGATTTTCATTAAACGGAATTCGATTCGGAATTGAGAGTATTGCAAAGTCTACATAGTCCGAAGGAGTGCTTTTGCCCTGGGGGTGGATGCCACCCCTTCTCGGGGGTGGAAATTATTAATTTAAAAAAAAGTGCAGAAATCAATAGGGGGATAAGTTCTAAGCAAAAAATGTTCTATGAAGTTTTTTCGATAAATCAATATTTTTCGTGTAATTTGCGATTGAAAATTTTGATTCTTTATCTAAAAAATCGAAAATTATACGTGTTATCAAAAAAATAATCAGCAGCAAGAATGAAGCTTATAAAACAGCAAATGGATTGTCTCTTTTTTATTTTTGTAGATGATGTACGAACCGAGTTATGGCTCGTTGATGGTGACTGTTTGTTGCCGAAAACTGAATTCCAACCAGTCAACTTTAAATAACGGAAAAACGACGAATTTTTGGAGGAAAACTTGTTACACCTTCTTTAAAATACTTGAAAATACCTTTAATATGAGATTTATTAAAAATAGTTAACAATAAAAATTACGGAGTTATGATGAAAATAAAATGGTTGTCTCGTATCTTCGGAGGAAAAATCAGCAATGTAAACAATGGCTTCACCGCAAGAATTGAAGTTAAACGTAATCCATTTACAATTTACTTTATTCAGGTATTAACAATATGTTCTAGAAGCTTGAATGGTTTAAAATGCCTCATTTTGAAAACAAAAATTGATTCAATTTTGAAATGATCTTTGACATTTTCTAAAAAAAATGTTTTTTTCGCAATAATTCAAAAATTAAAAAAAAAAACACGTAAAAAATGATATAATACAAACTTGTTGAGTATTTTGGCAAAAAATTTTGTTTTTCTTTTTATTTCAGTAGGACCACCTTCCCCGAGCCCTTTAAACTCAAGAATCTCAAAAACAAAACGTTTAAGGAAATTACAGGCCTTGTAGGTCTTGAAATTCCCTGCAAAGTCAAATCTGGATTTCAAAAAATTACGAAATTATCCGAATGTTTTGATTTTAAATGAGACACTGTACATATCATCCACCATTTTACCTAATCGTGATCGTTGTTTTCCTATTTTCAAAGTAGAAGTTGAATTAATCGACATTCGGAAAGAACCTTGTATGTTTGTGGGCGAAAAAACACCATTAATAATTATTTTTATGATCAATGTACCTTATTGTTAGCAAAATTATTTAGCAATAAAACAATATTGCTAATTAATTCACAGGTTTTGTGCAGTTATTATGCATTAGTTTCAAGGAAAATTAAAACATATAAACCATACCAATTTTAAATTAACATTAAAAATAACTAACCTGTCGTCGTTATCATCTACATCTGAAAATCTCGTTTTTGAGTGAACAGAATCCGTGACCGAGTGTTTCTTGCTCCTAGCATCACCATTTATTTGCTTTCCACTATCTGTAAAAAGAGGTTCCTTTGAATTCGAATATAACATCACATTTTAATTAAAAATATGCAGAACATTGTCTCAATATGTTTATTAAACTCATGTTTACGCTGTTTCAGTTCAGACAGTGACAAAAACAGGTATTATTCCTTAAATCGATATCAGACTATATTTATGTTTTTGTTAGCATCAAAGGAAAAGTAAAAGTATGGTACCTACAGGTATGTAAGTATGGGGTTTTTGATAAAACTCTAAACGTAAATTGAAACAATTTAATCAAATTTAAAGTAATAAATGATATTTTTAATTTTAATTATAATTACTAAATCCTCCATTCATACAGGGGGTATATGAGAAAATTGACATGGGTTTGGCTCCACTAACACATCTGCGTATACGACATACTGAATTGTTGTAATGACAAGTCAACTAACAAATGTTTGGCATTCACAAAGTCACAAAATTGGTGAATTTTTATTCCATCAAACGTTAATGATTTCGTAAGCCCTTATTGTTACTCTACAATATTAATCATGTCAGAGTTACAGCTGAAGATGCTACCAAATGAAAGCAAAACATAATTATAGCAATTTTTAAATTAAATTAATTATTAAAAATTCAGCTTGCTATTTGTTAGTCATAGCTTAAACGTAGAAGATACCTTACAGGTTCTAAATGTGTGTCTCAGAACTTACATTATCCGATATATATGCCCGACTGTGGACTTTACTAACCGAGATTTATGTTAATCGCATTTTTGTAATTACTAAGTGGTAATTAATCGACAACAAAGAAATTAGCTTGATACTTGTTTAACATGCCCAGTGACATGTTTAAAATGTCTATCTCTGGATCTCCACTAACCGAGACTAAACGTTTTGGAAGAATCCGAAGAGATTGTACCAGATTAAGTACGAAAATTTGGTGTTTAGCATGCAGAACTCCAGATCCTGGATAATGGATAAGTATAAGTAACCTTTCCTTCAGCCCGATTTTCAAGCCACGCCGCAAGGAGACAATGACCAAAACACCCAAATCACGCGATCCCGGGGGTATCCAGCAAACAATGAGCTAGGTACCCTTACTCTAGCCCGCACCGGCCTCCGGCGCTAAAACAAGCGTCCTTGGTCGAACACAATCCTTGAGCCACACAACCCAAAACTTCCTTCCGACGAAATCGGACGCATGATGCCAATTGGCACCCTGGGCTCCGACTAGTCACACACCCCCAAATCCTTCCAAACTCCAAAGTCGGCTATCAATCCCATCGAAATTATGGCAAATAATCCACAAATTGATAAATCTCTTTATCTGCGACCTATTACAGAAAGGGAAGTCGACAACATAATAACAAATTTATCGAATAGTTCTGCAAAGGATATTTATGGAATAAGTAATAAGCTCCTTAAATTAATCAAAGATGGAATACTAACACCTCTAACAATTATTATAAATAAATGCTTCGAATCCGGTGAATTTCCTGATAAATTAAAATATTCAAAAATATCTCCGCTATATAAAAACAAAGGCGACGTAAATGATATGAATAATTACCGTCCGTTAGCAGTTATACCTACGTTTTCAAAACCTATTGAGGCAGCATTTAACAACAGAGTAGTACAATATTTAGAAAAGTATGATTTGTTCACACAAACTCAGTTTGGATTTCGACGACAACTTTCCACCATAGATGCTAATATAAAAATGGTCACAGATATATTACATGCTTTCGAGAGAGGCGAGATATTATCCGCTACTTTCTGTGATCTCTCGAAGGCATTTGATTGCGTCTGTCACAATATCTTAAAAGAAAAACTCTCGTACTACAGCTTAAGAGGTCCATCACTTGATTTTATAATAAGCTACCTTCAAAATAGAGTGCAAGTGGTCGATTATAATGGTGAAAGGTCGTCAACTATGTTAGTAAGTGCAGGAGTGCCTCAAGGTTCCATCCTAGGTCCACTCCTATTTCTTATATATGTGAATGATTTCTCAAATTATATGAACAATGTAAATAGCATACAATACGCTGACGACACCACTCTGTATAGTAGAGGGACAGATATAACAGAGTTAAATGAAATTAATGCCTCAGCTCAAACTCGTGCTGATGACTGGTTCGCTGCCAATAGATTATCTCTTAACAAAGATAAAACAATACATATACACTTTACGTTAAGAAATTCTATAGATGATCAATCCACAAAATTTCTAGGTATAATTTTAGACAAAAGCTTAAATTGGAAAGACCACATCAACATGGTAGCTAACAAATTGTCAAGCCTAGTATTCCTACTACGTAAAATAGCGTCATATGTTCCAATAGAAATAATTAAAATAGCATATATCGGACTATTTCAACCACAATTGTCTTATGGTGTACCTATATGGGGAAATTCGACCGAATGGAATAGGATATTTCTATTACAAAAAATGGCAATTGGGGCAATGACTAACAATACATCACGTGTTACTTGTAGGCCCCTATTTGCTGAATTAAAAATTTTAACGTTCCCGGCGTTATACATATATCACTGTCTAATCTACATTAAAAAAAATGAACAACAATATCAGAAATAAAGTATCAACCATAAGTATCAGACTAGAAAATCTAACGAATTAGTTCTCCCCCAATATAGACTAGAAAAAACCCATAAAAGTTTTTTGTATATGGCTATAAAAATGTACAATCAATTGCCTAACAAAATAAAGGAATTATCTTTCTCCAAATTCAAAATAGAGATCAAAGAACTACTCACCACTCTAGTACCATACAGTATCGAAGAATATTTTGACAAAGTATTTGATACACCATAACTAATAGTCGTCAATTATATATATTTATTATTTACTGCGTCTTAACTTCATTCATTAATTTTTCGGTAGTTTACTTTTTTTATTATTTTAACTTATAAAACTTAATATTGCCTTATTATAAATTTGTAAAAGTAGTGTATGTGATTGTCATTTTAGCCCTAAGTGTATCTTCTAAAATATTTTATATGTATTTGTTGCGAGTTCTATGTATGTCTGTTCTTTATATACTTTGACAATGCTAAAACTAATGTAAAGTTATTGAGCAAATAAAGCAGTTTATTATTATTATTATTATTAAAGGGTGCGGCAACAGCCGTTCCCTCTCACGACAGACGAAAGACGCTCCCGGGAGCCGACATGCCAGCGAAGAAAGAAACTTAACACAGAAGAGCACCAGAAGAAACAACCCGGCTGGCAGGGTCCAACAGCCAGGACCAGGGGAGGTCTGCTAACTTCGCCTACACCGTCTGCATTTGCAGGTGGGGTAGTCGTAAAAAGCAGGCCCACCCCTTACATGGCCGGTCCAAGTCTACAGCGATGATTGGGGCAAAGAGCTCAAAGCTCGACCCCTAATCCTAATTTTACTTTCTTTCTAACCTTACCCGACCTTTCTTCTTTTAGCCTTTCAGATATCACGGCGATTAGTGCTATAGATATTTGACTGGCCCCAGAACGAGTTTTTGGGGAGGGTAAATGTTGCAATATTTAATAAACAATGAACTACCCTTGATTTGATTTTTAACTCGAATTTAAAAAGTGCCAGATTCGATAATAAAATACACTTTTACTGACTAAAATAATCGTTAACAATGTTTATTACTTGATATTTTCACTTTGTATTTACTTCGGATTTCTAACCTCTCACTTGTCATTCAAAAACTTAACTTTCCCGCCGTGAATCGCACCTTATGTATCCAACAGGATACATCCAGAAATATCTAGCGTAGACTCTAACATTTTCGAGAATATACATCTAGAACAATGTAGATCCATCTACAGACTTCCAGAAAACGTATTACTACTGTATCAGATTTGGCATGTTTCTAACCATTGGCACTTAATTTTAGCTATTGTCTATCTGTCTATTTGTTTAGATGTACATTACTGGCGGATCCATAAATGATACAACCATAATCTATTATTGGTCTTATGTAAGACCTATAGAAAGTTAGCGCCATACTTTGAGAATTAATTTTTAATAAATATGTTTTTCTTACCACTACGTCCTGAGATGCTTGTATTTTCAAAATCACTAGTCTTGTGCAATATGCTCTTTTTTCTGACTGGTCCTAATTCTGCATGTTCTGAATTTGCGGATACCTTTCGGCTTCTTGGAGATTCGAATGCGAGGTTGTCGTGACCATGAGGTCCATCCACTATACTAACTTTTCTGCTGGTCGGGTTTGGGTCTAAGTGTGACATTGGCGATGGATTTGGTGATACTACCAGATCTTGGTCCACTGACATACCTGCAAGAAAAAAATCATATAGAATTTTTTCAAGACATCATCCTCTCTTTCTGTCAGTAAAATTAATTAATTTATTTAATAATTTACACGACTCAACAGGACGAAAGTCTCAATTACAGAGTCAGAATACTAACAATAAATATGGTGCTATAACATAAGTAGGTATTACAAATTATGTTCATATGTACTTTTACTTCCACATCCACGTAGTGGATTGGAAGTATAGTAATCGCAAAAAAATTTTCAAAAATTTTTATTCGTGAAATAGGTTTAGAATGTCATGAAACGTCGAGATTTTAAATTTGAGCGAAAAAAATGTTTCTGTCTGTCTGTCGGTCTGTCGGTCTGTCTGTCTGTCTGTCTGTCTGTCTGTCTGTCTGTCTGTCTGTCTGTAACTTTTTTTTGTCCGCTCGTTTTCTCCGGAACGGTTTAAGATATTGACTTGAAATTTTGTACACGTATATATTATAACGAGATCTGGAACTGGATTGTTTTTTTAGGATATCCGGTGAAGGATTGGGGGTTAAATAGGGATAAATATGGGAAAATAAGTAAAGCAAGCTTGTAAGAGTACAGAAACTTGAAATTCGGTGTATGTAGTAGAAGTTAAGGACTCAGATTTTTTTATAATATTTTTCAACCCCCCACCACCCATACCCCATTTATGGGGTTGATAAAATAAAGTTGAGATATTCATTTGAAATTTCATACACGTATGTATTATAACGACGTCTGGAATTAGATTATATTTTGAGATGATTCCGTTGAAGGGTTGGGGGTTAGTTTGGGCTAAATAGGGGAATATAAGTAAAACAAGTTGGTAAGCGTACAGAAACATGAAATTCGGTGTATGTACTGGAAGCCAAAGCATCAGATTTTTTTATAATATTTTTCCACCCCCACCACCGTTACTCCAATATGAAAACGGTTGATAAAATAAAATTGAGATATTCATTTGAAATTTGGTACACGTATGTATTATAACGACACCTGGAACTAGATTATAATTTGACATGATTCCATTGAAGGGTTGGGGGTTAAATAGGGATAAATAAGGGAAAATAAGTAAAGCAAGCTGGTAAGACTACAGAAACTTGAAATTCGGTGTATGTACTAGAAGCCAAAGCGTCAGATTTTTTTATAATTTTATTCAACCCCCACCACCCCTACTCCAATATGAAAAGGGTTGATAAATTAAAATTGAGATATTCATTTGAAATTTGGTACACGTATGTATTATAACGACATCTGGAATTAGATTATATTTTGAGATGATTCCGTTGAAGGGTTGGGGGTTAAATAGGGGAAAATAAGTAAAGCACGCTGGTAAGACTACAGAAACTTGAAGTTCGGTGTATGTACTAGAAGCCAAGGTCTCAGAATATTTATAATATTTTTCAACCCCCACCACCCCTAATTCATTATTAAAAGCGTTGATAAAATAAAATTGAGATATTCATTTGAAATTTGGTACACGTATGAATTATAACGACATCTGGAACTAGATTATATTTTGAGATTATTCCATTGAAGGGTTGGGGGTTAAATAGGGGTATATAGAGGAAAATAAGTAAAGCAAGCTGGTAAAAGTACAGAAATTTGGAATTTGGTGTATATACTAGTAGCGAAGGTCTCAGATTTTTTTATTAGTATTTTCCATCTCCCCACCACCCCCACTCCCTTATTAAAAGAGTTTATAAAATTAAATTTAAATTTTCACTTGAAATTTGGTACATTTATGTATTATAGCTATATCTGAAACTAGATTATATTTTGACATGATTGCGTTGAAGGAGTGGGAGTAAGTAGAGGTAAATAGGGAAAAATAAGTAAAGCAAGCTAGTAAGAGTACTGCAACTTATAATTAGGTGTATGTCCTAGATGCCAAGGCCTCAGATTTTTTCATACTATTTTTCAACACTTCCACCACCCTTACTAAATTATTAAAGGGGTTGATAAAATAAAATTGAGATATTCACTTGTAATTTGGTAGACGTATGTATTATAACGACATCTGGAACTAGATTATATTTTGGGATGATTCCGTAGAAGGGTTGGAGTTAATAGGAGTAGGGAAAAATAAGTAAATCAAGCTGGTAAGAGTACTGAAATTTGGGATTCGGTGTATATACTAGAAACCAAGGCCTCAGATTTCTTTCTAATATTTTTCAAACTCCACCACCTCCGCTTCATTATTAATGGGATTGATAACATCAAATTGAGATATTCACTTGAAAGTTAGTACACGTATGTATTGTAGTGACATCCGATTGAGATGACTCCATTGAAGGGGTTTGGGGTGGTAGATTGCGAATAGTGGAAAATAAGTAGGGTAAACTAGAAACTTCATTTTTAACGAATATGGTAGAAACCAACCCCTCAAACTTTTCTATGACATCTGCCCCAAATATTATTAAAATTCTATGACCAATAATTTCCACATACTAGAGTGCAAATATAGTCAAGATATTTCCTTTAAAGTGACTTGGAAGAAGAATCTGGATGTGGAAGTAGTGATTCCTTAGGCAGCGGTTTTTAGATCCTTAATTCTACAATGCAAAATATCAATATTATTCTGTATATGATTATAATTCCCGCATATGACATTAATACGTGAATACATTAATAGATTGGTGCGTGAAGCTTTGATATGAAATGTTTAGTGGAGTCGAGTTGATTTAGAAGGAACTCGTAGGTTAATGAGTTTTAATAGATCAGAGGAGTCGAGTTTATTGTTTAATATTTTAGACGAGTTACAATTCCATGTAATTCTCGACGAGTTTGAAGTGAGTTAAGTGAGAATCTATTTAACAAAATATCATTATTAATTCCAACAAGTGGATAAGTCTTGTCCTCGGTGTAGCTTAAGTATTTTAAAAATTTATTTTAAATAATCTCCAGCTTATTAATATAAGCGATGTAGTAGGGACTCCAGATTACGTCAGCATACTCCAATTTACTTCTGACAAAAGAGTTATATAGAAGCTCCATAGTTTCAACATTCTTGAAATCTTTGGAGTTTCTTATTATGAATCCCAATGATTTAAAAGCTGAAGATGCAATGTTATTTATGTAATAAACGAAAGTCATCTTGCTATCAAAAGTAACACCTAGATCCTTAAATCTATCAACTCTTTGTATGACACTATCGTTTATTTTATACTCATTAATGAAAATATTATGCCCACGTGAGTAGGTGACAACATTACATTTTTCAACATTTAGAAATAGTTTATTTTTATTGCACCAGTTATCAATATTTTCTAAATCTGACTTGAGCAATTCTATATCATCATTGCAGCTAACGCTGTAGTAAATTTTTAGGTCATCCGCAAAGAATAGATGTGGTCACTATAAGTTTATCACTATGTCATTGATAAAGACATTAAATAAAAGTGGACCAAGGACTGATCCTTAAGGGACTCCTGATTCGACATTAAATTCTACAGACAAGCATAATAAATCTGAAGTCCTAGACCTACCTAGCTGGCATGAACCCATGTTGATGACTTGATATTTTATTTTCTATGTTAGGAAAAATATAGTCGTAGAGAACGAATTCCAATAGTTTAGAGAAATTATTAATTGTGATGATTGGCCTGTAATTTTTTATGTCTTCTTTGGAATTCTTTTTGTGTACAGAGCATATTTTGGATATTTTCCACAGGCTGGGAAAAATGCCATTATTTAATGATAAATTAAATACACATGATAAGGGACCGGCCAGTATTATAGGACACCTGCTTAAAAAAGCTTCTGTTATGTACTAACCCGGTGAGACAAACCATATTCACGGAGCTTAAGTGAAAAAAATTAAACTAAAAGTTGCCTCACCATATTTGGTTAATTAACGAGGTATAACTGACGTTTTCTAACAATTCAAAAAATGAATAGTTAACGACCAACGCACGCTCAACGTCTAACAAACGTTAATCGATGACTAAAACTAACCTAACAGTTATACGAAGTAACTGCGCCGTCTGTCGATTTTAATACTATTTATGTGTTAAGTTATGGTCAAATCACATCTTGCTTGACGTTACTATTAGTGCAAAAATAGTCGAAAAAACTACCAGGGTACATTAAAACTAAGATGACTTTAACTTTATTTTAACTTAGGCTAATATTGATTAATCGACCCTCGCACCGACCCTTGCACCAAACATAGCACAGCACTGGCGGTGCTCTAGACAGTGCACCGTAGTGGCCACCGTCATTTGAAAATACAGCCGATATAAATGTTGGTGTGGTGCGTAGGTCTGTGCGAGGGTCGGTGCTCCATAGTGGACATGCACTTAGTGGCGAGCGCGCTTGTCAGACTGCCTAACGTGTACTGGCTTCGATCCCCAGCACCGACACTGACAATGTCTATGGGTAATGGGTGTTGTCTGCGTTTTTTCAAATGTGTAACCCCATTCTGGATAGCCTATGAGAGGCTCTATATTTGGGGGTTATCTACTATGTGTGGTGTTTATGTTATGTATGTTATGTCAATAGTGTCGAAAATTACCCAGACTCTCATTGCATTTTATCTAGAGCGTTTTTACAATTAATTTAAAAATTTAAATATACAGGAAAATTATGCTTTTTAATGTTTCAAAAAGTTAAACTTTTTGAAACATTAAAAAGCATAATTTTCCTGTATATTTATATTATTGAAGAATGTTTCACAAGGAACCAACCGTAGAATCAACCCAATGAATTTAAAAATGTTGAGGTTTTATTTTGATTAAACAAAAACTATATATAAGAAATTAAAACATGTATTATTTATTTACAACGCAATTACTGAACAGTTGTACAATAAACATATAATACTATTGTGAAAATGTGGATGTTAATAATAAAATCTATAAACACAGATTAATACTTTAAGACAAAAAGTAATCATATTAAATGTTAGCAGGTTCATAAATTATTTAATGTTTTATACAAAGAATCAGATTATCTTTGACATAGGTAATCACTAGTTCAAAATCTCATAGTTATATAGAGTGATTTTAAAACAATTGGATTTGATGAGCTTCGTGACTGCCAGTAATACTAAAAAATGATTAGTAAGATAGATAAAAAAAAGTAACAAAAATATATTGAAATTTCACTCAAGATACTAACAACGTCCATGAGTATACTGCTAAAATATTTTTATTCGGCCTGTCACGGTGCAAATCAGAATGACCTGTGAAAGTAAGTAAAGAATGGAAGAAATCACCCAGTCCTAACACTTTGACTGCCGCACCAAATTCAATGAAAGGGTCGCTGACGCCACGTGATTTTTCTAATAGAAAACTATTTGAAGTATATCTCCAACACTATTTTGTAGTTTTGTTATCATTATGACCTTAAGGCCAGTATACAAAAAATATACACGTGGCGTAGAAGTGAAAAAAAAAGGTACGCCACGTGCATACACCGATACACACGGTTTAAAGAGGCTTATTCTTGTCTGTAGCCGCATTGTGGGTTTATGAATAACCATCATGGTGCAGTGCAGTTTCTAAGTCATGTGCCTGCTTCTTCGACAGACACAATATTTTGCCTAAAATTGATCATCAGGCATTAATGAATTTGTTGCGTTTATTATAAAGATGGAAGATGTTATATTTCCAATCATATATTTATATGTAGTATGTGTCAAATCTACCAACTGTTTTTCATTTCACAACAATAAAATAGTAAATAATAAATTTAATCTAAAAAATATTAAACTTCTAGCAAAAGTCGGCGCTAAGATTATTTTGTGATTGCCCCACGCCACACTAAACCATATCCCATAAGAAATGCACATAAAGAATGTTACTCTAGCATACACGAGGAACAATATTGATCATCACATATGTACACCAAAATATGCACGTGGCGATTTGGTCTAGGCTACTGTGTATACTCAAAGATATACATGGCAAAGTGTTAAGAAAGTTTTAACTGTAAGAAACCTTTATACAACTTATGCCATTTCAAATTATAAATTTTTATTTAGATTTGAGTTCTATTAATGTTATAAAACCTATGCGAGTTCGTTTTAGTTCTGGCTTGAAGTTATATTAAAGTTAATATCTCATACTTTATAGAAGTTGTTTAAAACTTTCATTTAAGAATTCTATTCTATGAACTTGTACAAATCGTATATTAAGACGCTGATAAGAAGAAAATATAATTTTAAAATTCCTAATCGTTTATGGTTGTCATAATAAATACGTTCTTTTGTAATTTTGCTAGTCTCAGCTACTTCCGAAAATGTTATTTTGTAGTTTTTTTAATTAGTTGGAATAAACATCATATCCTATATGTCAATGTAACCCCTATAAACATTTGTGTCGTGTTTAACATATTAAAATGAGTTGGTGAATATCAAATATATAAATATATTTTACGACACAACGACACAAGGCATTTTTATCACTGAATTCGTATTTAAATATATGAAAATAATTCTAGATAATATATTATAATCTTGCTAAAGCTGTACCGGTTGTGTTATTTACTAATCACTTTACAACAACTATACTATATTGTCATGAGTTTCCACCCCTTAGAAAATCTCCCTTAAAAGTCCGTGGGTTCAAAAATTATAACAAGAGATAAACACACTATCGAATGACTTACTGAAAACTTTGCAATACTTTTATTAACAAAAATACACCTTTACTGACTAAAATAACCTTTAACAATGTTTATTACTTGATATTTAGACTCTCCTGTACACTTATTCTGAATTATCCAGCCTCAACTCATTTAAAACTTCCTATCCCGCTGTAAATCTCACCTTATATATCCCGTAAAATTTATCTAGAAATCTTCCAGCAACCTACCATACATTTCTAGTAAACACCATGACCTTCTTTATGCGGTAATCTAGAGAAATGTCAAAATCACGATTCATCTACAAATTTTTCTGCTTCTAGAAAATATGCTACTAGTGTCTCAGAGATGATAAATATGGCTTCCGAAACCTTGACGGTTTGATCATTCCAAAGAAGACAGTAATACATTTTAAATCAAAACTTACAGATTTTTAATTAAGTGTTTACTAGATGTTCATTTGTTCCTACCAGCGTATAAGCACCATCCAAGCCCAACCAGGATTTCAGATATATAAGCACAATGAAATTCAATACTAACCAATGCTCTTCTGGCATTGGTCTTCAGCCTGCTAAGCTGGGTTAATATATTTGCGACGTTACCAAGCCGGACCGAATATAAGTCGATCTCTAGGCTCTTCAGCATGCTGCGCTGGAGTCTTTTGTGTTGACAAGTTATTTATCCGACACCGTTACGCCACCGAAGTTATTTTCCAGGTGCGTAACGACGTCACTGAGGCGCACCGAATATAAGACGACCGCCAGGCTCTTCAGCGTGATGGGCTGGAGTCTCATGCGTTGACAAATTATTTATCCAACGCCAATACACCGCCGTAGGTACCAGAGGTGCTTAGCGATGTCACTGAACTGGAGGGGATATAAACCAACACTGTTCAGCGTATTGAGCTGGGCTTTTCATGGTTAATTGTATCAGGCCAGACCCGGTGACATCGAGAACGTCGACGCCACGATGAGATAGAAAATAGTGGCTACATTGTCACTTTACACTCTCACCCGTTTCGCACACGTATAATTAGATAATAGACAGTTAAGGCAACGCTTATAAGTAAACGTATTAGCGCGACGTAAACCCAATAAATTTAGGCATATTGTTACGCCCTAAAATAGAGTTAAGGCAAACCCATTAATTCCAACCACATAGTATGTCCTATTTGTTCTACTTGTTTACATTTTGAATAGGTGACAGTTCACCTAACCCTAATTTTTTACTCTGTATTTTAATTTTAAAGTCCTAAATTGAAACGAATTTTTCAAATATTTGAGTTACGTTCATTTGAATGACGTTCCACCTAATGTTGTCTTCATAGAGTTTTGTACAACAACCTCTCGCAATAAATGCAAGTCGTCCTCATTGGTAAAATATATCCGTCCTGCTGGATGATTTTATAATCGTTGCAAGGGTGTTACTATGTTTTATTAAAATTTCAAGAACCAGAATCTGACATAACCTTAACAAAGAATGGCAATAACGTACGTTATGTTTCTTATGATCTTTTGGCGTTTCGTCAAATCTGAGAAGTGCTTGGGTGTCATCGGCTTGTATCGGTGCAATAATACCGCGTTTTTGGGTGTACGTGGGAATCCCTATCTTTACGTCTAACCTATCACGTAACTCTAAGAAAATCAAAATTGCGCATGCGCAGATGTCATAAGACACATTTACGTGTGTTTTAGATGTGCTGCCTTAAGTGTCTAGTATCAAGAGATCGCAAACGATACGGAAATCAGTAAAATAAATGTACATTGTATGACACTGCCTCATCTACCTGCTCATGAGAAATAAAGTGTTTATTTATGTTTGGATTATCTTATTTACTAAACTGAACCCTGGAAAAACGTCTCCAAACCAGCTACCCAAGCAAAGAACGTTACATAATTTCGCGCCCGAGCAGGTTGAAGAGGAGGTGTTAAAATACCTGTACGCGAATGTTATTGAGACCTTTTATAAAATAAAACAGACTGTTTAAAGTTAGTTGTTTTAGTATTTACGCTACTGCAGCGTCTAGCACAAATGTTGTAGATTTACGACTTTGTTGATTTAAACATTTAAAAACGTTGATAATGCTATGTTTTTTATTAGAGTTTTAGGAGAGGTTAAACAGTTTTAATTAATTTTTTTTAACGCCATGTAACATGAAAATCGATAAGTAATACCTGACAGAACCGAATAAATGACAGGCAAAATGCGACAGTACTAATGCAAAAATGGCACCGAAATACGAGTGAGTACCAAGCCTTTCGGTTAAATATTGGAAAAATTATGCAAGTTACGACATATATTTAAAATTCAGTTTGTAGAGCACAAATTTACTACAAAGGCAATAGGCAATAAGATAGAATACAAAGTTTCGACGATTATGCTGTTAATATTATGTTTCAAAATAATCGTTTATTTGCAATTTTTTTGGGTTTTAGTGATTATCGTAAATTAATATTTCAACGTGCTTTTTCGATACACATTCAAGTATATCCATCTCTGAGAAGCCAGTGTTTTCTCTTTGAAGAATTACACAGATCTCCAAAAAATCTTGTTCTAAGATTCTCATACAACTTTTCTCAAGAGTTATGATGCACTGAACCCAACTGTGAAAAAAGCATTTTGCTACCATATCAGTTTTCCTCTACACACCGTTATATCCCCTAAAAGTGGCAAACATGAGGTCTTGCTTTATATATAATAGTTAATTGATAATAAATGCTTTGTCTTTGTCTCGCTTTGTAAAGTTGTGAGTACATGGTAACGTTGAAATCATTAAAGTTTGAATCTTCCACCTCCTACCAACTCCCAGTACCCCTATAGGTTACCTCCCCGAATAGTCATTTACTGTCGACTGATATAGGCAAATGCAGTTTTCAGCTTTCTAAGGGGAAAGTGAGAGCTGGTATGTGGTGGAAGTTTTAAACATTGGTAATGTAGATATCAAAACTCATCGAAATTTAATGACAACTGAAAATAACGATTTTCGGTTTATATAGGGCAATGCAGAGGGTAGTAAGGGGCGGTAGGGGTTGAGAGCAATTCAACCCTCGGTAATGCCGACATCAACACAGACTTTGCACTAGAAATAAAGACATTTGTTGACCATTAAATATCGACTGATATGGGAAAATGCAGTTTTTATCTTCATAACGAGATGGTAAGAAGTGTTAAGGGGGGGGGGATTCAAACTTTGGTACACTATCATGAATTTTACAAAACAACATACAAAATGTATTTTCTATAAACTGTTAATATATTAAGAAGGACCTCAGTTTGCCTCTTTTAAGTGATCAAAGAGTGAATCGATAAAAGCCGACATGACAGATTTTTTTTCTTTTCAGAATTGGCTTCAGAAAGGTTCAATCAAGATGTCAGGACAAGACATTTTTTTGTAGACCTGTGTTATAATAAAGCAAAATACTTTTAGCCTTTAGAGACATTTTTAATTAGTTAATAGAACAGAGCTCAGTAGTCTATACTAGGTTCATCGGCCAGTGTCCTTCATGCAAATAGATTTTTTGTTTTAAATTTTGAAATTATGGATTAAAAAATAAATTTATAAGGGGAGACAAGTTATAATATTTACTTATGTTTCAAATTAACCTGTATAATTCGTTTAACTAGTTACTAAATCTTATTATTTACAATTTATTCTTATCAAAACGAAAACAAACCTGCTGAATGTGTTTACAACATGTGAAATTAATTGAGATAAGGAATAGATGATTTAATTAACTAATTCCGATTAAAAAGATAACATACAACTAGTAGTAAGTATTTTAGCCCTAATACAATTAACTTCCTTATATTTTGTGATTAATAACAAATTCTACGTTAATAAAAAACCTAATAAAATAAAATATTTTGTTCGATTCTAGCTGTAGACCTGTATAATCTTCTAGACGCACAGTAATACGTCATTTCAAGAAGAGCTTATGCATTACAAAAACCTACAGCATATTGTGAAAACTCTTCTCGATACATAATATGCGACATATAATGCCTATATACACAGAGAGAAATTGCTTTGGAAGATTTTGCACAACGTTATATAATTTTATACATTTTAATTGTGCATAATTCTTGTACGTTTTATTTATCCAATATAAAGATTTAGTTACGATGAATTTATTGGAAACTTCGACCAACAAATTGACGAAATTTAGAGTTAAATTTATTTATTTTTTCTCAACAAATCATAGCAAATTAAACTTAATTAATTGTTAATAGTATCCTCAAACTATATATTCTGTTGCCACTCTATTTACAATTAGTTTTAAGTAATCGTTTAAAGGATTTGCACAACTTGTGTAACATAAAAGTGCGATTTTATTTTATAAACGGTTGTTGACAAACTTGTGAAAGTAGGAGTCCCAATATATTTATTTCCGCTGAACAATAATAGCAATCTATGCCGATCGCACAAACTGCACAATTTAATGACATACTATTCACAATTAGTTTGGTGATATTGTTTTAAAATTTTGTATAATTGTTTCACTTGTTTCACGTAAAGTTTATTGGTTAAAAATTGTACTGACCGCGCCGGCCATGCTACGCATATACGCGCAGGCAATTACACAGGTGATATTTCGTTAAGTGAAGACGTACACTTCCGAATTATACAAGTACCTACTTACATTTGTGATAGAATTTGTTGAAAACTTATTAACCGAGTGGGGTTTCCTAGATCTAATTCCAGCATTCACAGGTAAGTACTTCACACAGTGTTACAGATTTGCATATATGTTCTCTTAAATTAACTTCGTTAACATATAAATATAAAAATGGTTTCTTGTTTATATGCGAAGAATGCATGATACCTATCTTCTAATACTTGATTTCGTTTACAGCTTGAGAGTGATTTCGTTTTCTTTTGCGAAGCGACAGAAAGCTGTTCCTAAACTACTAAACCCAAAACGCAAACTGCTTCAAAACGAAGATAACACTTTTGATGGTAAGCAATACATTTGATTTTGGTGATGAACTAATAAATGTTTTTTTTTTAAGAATATGACGTGACTACGACGTAAGCTTTATTACTACAAACTGCGTTAATAGAAGCTAAAAAGAAGAAACACTGGAAGCCTTCCAAATTAGAATTATTAAATGGATTTATTTTAAGCATAAATGTAAGTCACCTTCTTTTCAACTAGAACTTTATGCATACAAAATTTATTTGTATTTAAAAAAATAGAAATGTTTTCATTCACCATATGATGATATATAAATGCATGCTCTATTATGTATTGTTGTTCTGTTAAAATAAAATATTTATTCTTTAAATTTTTTTATTGAAATCCCTTAGGAATACCTCTAATTTTGGAAATAATATTTCACAATCTGTGTTACAGAATAATACAATTAAAATGAAGTGGATACATAATTATAGTGTGTGAAATGAGTGCACGGTGAACCAAAAAATATATACATAATTTGGAGATTATAGAGTAATAAATTGTGCAAAACTAACCCCAGTTCATACATTACTGAACAGCTTATTTGAATTAAGTGTATATATTATGCAAAATGAATTACAAAGTAGACAAAATAAACATAAAATTTGTGGATTTCTCATTTAGAAATTGTGGAAAACTAAAAACACATTCTCTTAAAAAACTATAAACATTGTGTCACTTAAGAGCATAAATTTTTGTAAATATGTTTTACAAATGAAGAGGTTTAGATGTGAATGTTTGTTTAGGAAACCTTCAGAATATATTTAAAAATTTCACACAAATTGTAGAAACTAACTTAATCTGTTCAGAGATTTGTTCCACAAGTGGAATAGAATTATGTATTTTTATGCAACCATAATTCAAATTTGTAAAGAATTCAATTTATGTGATTTTTAAGTTTGTACAAAAATTTCAAACAATGTTAATGCATACACTGTACAAAATCATTACACCAAAAATGTATTAGTTATTTGCACAAATTGTTCCTGTCACCATTTTAAGACCAATTTGGAGCACAATTTTCTACAATTGTGGTAAAATATCTCCCACATTTTTCTCTGTCTAGGCTTTTCACGTAGAGACGTATCTCACCATGAGTCTAATAGGGCAGGCGGTATGGGCGCGTGAGTTTCGAATACACTTCGGACCGATTATGAAAATTCATGTTACCAGACGGTAGCCTGGTTTGATATTGTTTATAACAATTTTGTTTAGCAGCATTAGAGAATAATGAAAGTAGCATTACAGTTCGTCATATGGACATAAAAATATACCTCAAAGATAAAATGATAGATCAATGGTAAAACGACTGGAATAATGAAGTCGTTATACAAAAAGAAATTAAACCCAATTAATCCAGTCGGCAGGTACTTTCTGCCTGGAAACAATTCCGAACTTAACGAAATTTAAGTCTTCGACCTCTAGGAGCCTGTGGAAACTTGGAGGGGGGCAAGAACCTCGAAATGTTCGGACTTTTTCGGTTCTTCGTTTATATCTTCTAAACCATGCGTCTTTCGAAAAAGTCATCCAAATGAGAGTTGTAGAGCATTAAATTTCCTTCACTATCAGTTGACTTCAAATATTTTTTGACCCTGTAGTTACCGAGATACAGCAGTTCAAAAATGGAACAAATTTCTCATAATGTAAAAAACGAATAATATTCAGGTTTTTTTTCCTTCAACATATACATCTTTGAACTGCCCCCCCCCCAACCCACTGACCCCCCTCTCCCTTCCTCTTTAAAATCTTCGTTGTTTCAGAGTTGATATGTCATCTCCCACAGCGCATCTATGTTTCATTTGCGAGGAAACTTTAACAGAACATGAAGTAATTGTTGTTAAGACTAGAGGGATAGCAGAAATTTAAATTTTAATTTTGTGTCAAACACATGTTTTTCTTCTGTCAGTACGTGCGGGTATATGTTGTGGCGTACCGTATCGTAAGTGTGTTCCTGCCTTTAGGATGTCTTATATTATAAGACACCCTCATCCACGTAGTAATGCGACATCAAACCAAACTATCGATATATGATATTTATCGAGTTAGAAATATCAATATTTGCCAATTATCGATGTTCAACAAATTGAGACTAAAAGAATTCAGGCGTTATTTTCTGTGTAGCGTTACATTTTTGTCGTAGAGATTGCAATGATGCATGGATTTAAAATAAATATCGATATATTAATCCTAGAACATGAATACATTCATATCGTTCTTTCATTGTATTATTGTATCGTAAGGACTGCCACCCCCCCTCCCGCTTTTCGAAGTTATACCGAAGAGCGAAGGAGGGGACCCGTATGTTACTACCGCCCGGGCCCCGATTTTCTCCTAACATTATTGCGTAAAGTGGCAAATTCTTTAATCCGTCCTTGGTATACTATATAGTTTTTAAGTAATATTCATCATTTTTGACGTTAAACGTTAATCTAAAAATATATCGGTATAGAAATATCGATAATTTTTGTTAATATATTGATCTGAGTCTTGTGACGTATCAAATGCTCCATATATCGATATATTAAATTTTTTTACACTCTCTACAAGCGAACATCTTTGGCGAGTGTGACGCCAGCTGTTTTTATATTTAAGCTTAAGGTGGCCATTCCCTAGAAAGAGATATCCGACAGGGAAATATTAATTATTTTTGGCCATAACTTTTTTTTCTTAGTACATGTATTTAAAAAACTATAAGAGTAGCTAAGTAGAACCATGACAAGACTATTACTATGAATTTTCACTCAATAATTTCAGTGGTTTGCAAAATAGCTTGATTTAAATTTAAAAATTATGTTAATCTTCCTATTTCGTATTTTTAAATCTAGCTATTTTGCTAACCACTGAAATTATTGAGACTATCAATCCAATGAATGAAAAAAAAAACTGAATTTCATGTAATACTTTATCTAACAGGACTGTCATCTGCAATTAGATTTTTCTTTACCAAATAGTAAAGACTGAAATTTTTTTAACACCCAAATAGCAGTGTCTATTCTGCTACGATGCTACCAGACAGTGGCGATTTACGATTTCATATTTGTTTGTTCTATTCAACGCATAGATGTCTTTAATTGAAAAATGCACGCAGCTTTCAGCAGTATAGTCTGTAATTGATATGGATGACAAGAAAATGTAATAAATCGATATATGAATCACTTGATACATCACAAGACTCAGATCGATATGTTCGATATATCTGATACATCACAAGACTCAGATCGATATGTTCGATATATCACGATATTTCTATGTATCGATATATTTTGAATATTCCTCGCAATAAAGTTTTTATCTAAAATAGAATTTTGGAGAGCAGGGGTAATATTCCTTTATTCTAGCAGCTAGTTCCCTTCGATATATTTAGAAAAATATCGATATTTGCACCTGATTGCAATAAAGATTAATATATCGATATTTATTTTATATCGATACATCGTTGCCATCTCTAGTAATCGATAGATGGCTGAACTAATAAAGTATTATCGACTATCGTATCAAACTCTAAAATAATCCAAATAGTGAATCTGATTTGTTTCAGTTTAATTTTAATATTCTGTTCGATATTTTTCAATTTTGTATTAATATCGATATTTTATCGTTGTTTATGAACGTGATTTATCGATGTGAAAATATCGAACATCAGTCATTTCAACATCGAAGTTTTCGATACATCGATATACAGGGTGTTTCAGTTAAAAGTCCCCAGGCCATTATCCATTATCAAAATTAATAAAGATATTTTATTTTTGTAAATGGCAGATGATTGATACCAAAGAAAGGTTTAAATAACGGTGATTAGAATTTTTCCTCAACAGCACACAGAGATGGCGCTACGATGCAAAACTATTTTTTGATGGCTGGAACCTTGAAACATAAGTCATGTGATTAAACAATAATTTGTGAATAATTTTGATGGTATAGAGAATTTACAAAAAACAAGCCCTTTTGGAGTTACATGAGTTTCTTTCATTAATGCCAGTACACGTGAATTTTGATAAATCCCTATAATTTATTTATTATTTATTATAGAATATTGGTTACCAAACACTTTTTTTCAAGATAAGGAAAGTGATATAATACACTATCATAAAATTATGTTTACCACTTCCGGCCAAACCGGAACTAACATGATGAACCAATATCCATATGTTCCTACATATTACTTCTTTTTTTTTTCTAATGACGCTTCTAATAAAACGGCTCCCAAAACTTAAAGCAAGTAAGACAACAAAGAAAATACACACTAATTTAGAATGGTAATGAAAAATCTACTTAAGAGATATTAGTAGGCTTTGATTTAATTTTAAGTTTGACAGTTATTAAACAAAGTTTGTAGTTGGTGCATTTCAATCATAGTTTCAAACAGAAATAGTGCACTTAGAAACAATTCAAAGCAAATTAATCCAAATAAGGCAATAAAAAAAAATAAATTTAAAAAATGGTTAGATACACCAATGAAAATAAGTTAAATATGATTTTAATATACGGTGAATGCAAAAGAAATTCCCGACAAGCAAAACGATTGTTTTGTTTACGATTTCCAAATAGACCTACACCCGATAAAAAAACATTAATCATGCTGTTTAAAAATTTAAGAAACTGGGGTAGTTTTAACACAACTATTCGTAACAGAAATAGGCCAGTTAGAAACGATGAAAATACAGCCTTCGTGTTAAATAGTGTTGTCAACAATCCTCAATGTTCTCTCCGGAAATTGGCATCGGAAACTAATCTGTCGATATCTTCGTGCCATAGAATATTAAAATCAAATAAAAACCATCCATACAAATTAAAATTGATCCATCATTTAAGGCCTGGTGATTATGAACGAAGATTACATTTTCTAGCTGAATTTTCAGTTCTTTCTGAAGAATGCCCAATTTTTTTTAAAAATGTGCTCTGGAGCGATGAAAGCCGTTTTCACAACAACGGAGTTGTGAGTAAGCATAACTGCCGATACTGGTCACAAAATAATCCTAGATGGATGAGAATGACCCGAAATCAGGTAACTTTTGGAGTTAACGTGTGGTGTGGAATATTAAATTCATATATTATTGGACCATATCTATTCCATGGGACTTTAAATGGAAGAAAATATGAGATATTTTTGAGAAATGTATTGCCAGGATTATTAGAGACTATCCCTCATAACCAGGAGAATATTTGGTTTCACCAAGATGGTGCACCACTCAATAACTCAGTACTAGTCAAAGATTGTGTTAATGAAATGTACCCTCAGAGATGGATTGGTACTAATGGAGTAGTCAGATGGCCAGCACGATCACCTGACTTGACTCCATTAGATTTTTACCTTTGGGGGTATTTAAAAAGTGTAGTGTACATTGAACCAATTGAGGATATGGCCGATTTGTATAATAAAATATATGCAAGTGTTGCTGCTATAAATAGACATACGTTACAAAAAGTTTGCAATGAAGAGTTACTGAAACGGTACAATATGTGTATTCATGAAGAAGGGAGAAATTTTGAACATTTAATATAAGTACCTACTAATTTTACTTTATAAAACTTTTGTTTACGTTCTTTACTGAATTGTTAATATAAATTTAGCCCATTCTAGATTAGTGTGTATTTTCTTTGTTGTCTTACTTACTTTAAGTTTTGGGAGCCGTTTTATTAGAAGCGTTATTAGAAAAAAAATGTAATATGTAGGAACATATGGATATTGGTTCATCATGTTAGTTCCGGTTTGGCCGGTAGTGGTAAACATAATTTTATGATAGTGTATTATATCAATTTCCTTATCTTGAAAAAAAAGTGTTTGGTAACCAATATTCTATAATAAATAATAAATAAATTATAGGGATTTATCAAAATTCACGTGTACTGGCATTAATGGAAGAAACTCATGTAACTCCAAAACGGCTTGTTTTTTGTAAATTCTCTATACCATCAAAATTATTCACAAATTATTGTTTAATCACATGACTTATGTTTCAAGGTTCCAGTCATCAAAAAATAGTTTTGCATCGCAGCGCCATCTCTGTGTCCTGTTGAGGAAAAATTCTAATCACCGTTATTTAAACCTTTCTTTGGTATCAATCATCTGCCATTTACAAAAATAAAATATCTTTATTAGTTTTAGAGATAATGGACTGGGGAGTTTTAAGTGAAACACCCTGTATATCGCGCATCACTACATCCACGTATAATTTCACATGTGTGTTCTTGACCCATACAATACAATGTACCATCATATACTACAATTTTAACACTGTACGTGGTGGCGGTGCGTGGCGGTACCATGCCGTAAATGTATTCCTGCCATAATTCTCTTAGGTTAATGAGTAAAATACCCAATCATTGCAAATATGCTTGCAAAAAACACGTATCTTTAACAGATGAACGTCAAGTGAAATGCCTGAAATAAACAATTCAATTATTTTTGTTAAAAACAAATTACATTCCATGGCCAACTTCGCGACAAAACAATCACAAAGCAATAATAATCACAGTATAACTACCTAAGTATAATTATAATAAATTATCTCCTTAATAGTTGAAAGTTGGACCTATATTTATGCGACATTTTTTGTTTATTTTAACACCTAACATATTCTCCAATTTTGCTGTTTCCATTCTAATCACCCTGTAAATAGACTAGTTAATATCTAGTAGAACAAGTAATGGAATAAAACGGGTACTGTAAATACTGTTATCGATAGACTTTCTTTAGAAAAAATAATATAAAGAAATCTGGTTGAAGATAATCCACAATGATCTAGAATTTATAAAAACAATCTTCGATAATATTTTGCTGACATTTTGATGTATGATTATTTGCTAAAGCTTAGACTATTTGACAAATCGTTTTTTTCAAAGGTATATCATGTAGGTCACATTTTCATATCGTGCCGCGTAAGATATTTGCAAATATCATTTGTTTCGGATTAATTCCTAATTTACATTTTAAGTACTATGGAAATTTTATTTAAAGGAAACGTAGGAATGTCTACGCAAGTTTTTAATTTATTGTTATGATAATATATGAATCGGTAATTTGTATACAGGGTGTTCATAAATGAGAAGAACAAATTCAGGAGCATATTACTTACTATATATAAAAAAATAATACATATGAAAATCTTCATTTTCAAGACGAAAGAAAAGACAAAATTATTAGAAAATGAACATTCTCCTATTTTTAACCGACTTTAAAAAGTTTCAAAAAGATGGAGGTTCTCAAATCGAACCGTCGCGCGTCGCGTCTGTATATTTTTTAATGTTGGTTTAATCACCACTCTGAAATGATTTAATAGTTGTCTAGGAAATCTTCCACTTTGATATCCAAACTTATATTGGTTGAAGATGGGCACTCTTTCTCCACATATGATAATACATTCAACTCCCATCCTCTTCATTGTCTCGTTCATAAATTTTAATTCACCTATCTCTCCTCCTCTCGCCCCTCCTTTCTCCAACCTCTCGAGAGCCTGTAGGCTATCCTTAACGATGGATGCCTGCATCCTCTCTAGTCATTCATTCTTCTCTCATTCGTTTGGATGGATTTTCCCATGGCAATGGCTTCCGCCACTCCAACGGGGATACCATCCGCAATTATGTCTTCAATTCTTCCTTCTACAAATATTCCTTCGATCTATCCAGCTATTCACACTCTCCGTTCGTAATCCCTACTGGCGTCCGAAAAACCCACAATATCACTCTCATTTTCAGTTTGTTGCTCCCATACCCTCTTTGTCATCACTATATATGTCGATTGTGGCCTTAGTGCTCCTTGTATTCCTTTTCACCTCATTTCTTCTGTCTTATTGAGGCGAAGAACCCCTGCTACTACTTCAATTGGTGGCATGCCACTTAGGACCTCCACAGCTGCCGTAGAAGTTGTCCTATAAGCCCTTTGGAGGACAAGAAGCACCATCCTTTAGGTGGCCCTTAGGTGCCTCATTTTACTGCTCACCCTACTCTCCCAAATCTCAACCCCATACATTATTGCCAGTCGCAACACCCTTTCATATACAATATTTATCAAATTTTCGTTCGCTCCATATTTCCTTTCCAGCATTGCAGTCACCCTGGTACAGGTCTCTCCCACTTTTTTCTCACACTCTTAACATAGTCGATGAATTTGAGGGTCCTATCCACCACGATCCCCACTGACACTATCTGTAATAACGTGAACTAAATAAAAATGTTTTAATGTTTTTATTAACACAATAGTGAATTTAATGAAACTGTTGAAATTGCCCCCCGCAATTTTCAATGCACAAGTTTACCCGCCTCGTGTTATGAAAAGCAATATGCACAATTAACGGCGTTATGGTAGCATATTCTTCAACAATTGTTTGTTCCAGTTCTTGAAAATTAGGTGAGGGGTTCTGAAAATCCTATTATCTAAGTAAGGGATAACAAAATAGCGAAGAAAAGTTATATTGTCTCGTCGTCCTGGAAAACAACCATGCTGAAATCATATAGTTGTTGAATAAATACAGGAAAAATGTTAATATACCTCTCCACATACCACATTCCGTATGACCGGGTAAATCATTAATATATCATTAATATATAACGTAAAGAGTGATGGGTCTAATACGGAACCCTGCAGAACTCCAAGCGCAATGTCATTTACTTCAGATTTTTCTCTGTTCAAGTTGACAACCACGGATCTATCTTCCATAAAAGATGCTATCCATCATAGAGTGTTGTTTCAAATACCAATGTTATTTATGGTTCAAAATTTCTTTATTGGCAGTATTAAAAGCTTTGGTAAGATCAAACAACAGTGAAACCACGTACTTGCTCTCATCTAAACACTGATACACATATTCCAGCAGATGACAGGATGATATTTTTACAGATTTTCTTGATCTAAAACCATGCTGAGATACTGTAAGTATGTTATTTTTTTCATCATTTGATAATCTGTTGTATACCACTATTTCTGATATCTTAAATATAATACTCAAAATAGAAGTTTTCCTCTTGCCTTACTCTTGTTGTAATCGCCATATCTCATCAATGCCTCGTATATGTTGTCATAAAAGGTACCTTGACGTGAAATGTATGTCCATGTCCAAGAATCCTTAAGGGAAATATATCATGGACACTATTTGTATTTTTCGTGTTAGGTTAGCGATCGCTAGGCTTTCAGAATTAAAGAGTCTAATTTTAGATCATTTATTATGTTAGACTAATATTTTGTTAAGGTAAGCGTTGTATGTACAATAAAAAACATTATGGCTAAATTAGAACGTTCAAAGAAAAAATATTTCAAACTGTTTAGAAGTAATCCCCAAAAAAGTGACTTTCATGGAGATCCCACTATATTTTTTTCATTTTCGACCCATGAATAATAAATCACTCTCTATATAAATTTTACCGATTGCTAACAAAACCAGATTTAAATTTCAAGTATTTACTTTAAAGGTTATAGTCCTAGGCTAGCATTATTTAAATATAAATAAAATAAAAAGGTCCACTATTTCATCAATAAACTGATTATCACGAACTCTTTTTTAATATGCCCAATCGTATCGAAATAATTTCTGTCATACAGGGTGTTTCGTGAGTGGCTGGCCATATGCTAGTGAGGAGTGCAGTACACTGAGACGACTTCAAAATGGCTTTTATTTATATCCATAGCGCCCTTTGTTTCTGATATCTATTTGTCAAAATTTCGATCGGCTATATTTTTTTATCGGTTTCACCAACTCGAACCAAATTTAGTAGGCATGTTTCACTAATAGGGATTTTCACAATTCAATACCGCAAACGAAGAAAATATCAGGAATGGGCTCAATTTCTTGTCTTTTGGTATTTACCTAAAATTATCACCCGGTATGCGGGTTTTGGCAAATTTCAAAATACTATAATAACGTGTTTAAACCACGTTTTTGTAGCCGGAAGGCTCACAAATATTTTTGAAATTGTTTTATTTTGAAACTCAGTTATTAATTCTTAAAGCATTAAACCTGTGCCCAAAGAACTAATTACATGGATTAAAAACATTAATTTTTTAATTCGGTATTGAAAATTGTCAAAATTCATATACATGGTGATAGTTTTAGGCAAATGCCAAAACAAAAGAAATTGAGCACATTTCTGATATTTTTTTTGTTTACGCTACTGTATTGTGAAGATCTCTATTAGTGAAACATCCCTACTAATTTTTGTTCAATTTGGTGAAGCCAATCAAGAAATATTGCCGATCGAAATATTGACAGAAAATAAAAATACGCTGTATATCAGAAACGAAGGGCACTAGGAATATAATAAAGCCAATTTGAAATCATCTCAGGATACTGTCCTTCTCACTAGCGTATGGCCAGTCACTTAAGAAACACCCTGTATACAAGTATTGTATATATGCTGATTTGTTAGGCCCGGGGATAAAATTTGTTATTCCATTTGAACCAGATCAAAGCATGATTATTAAAAAACTTCAAAGCAAAACAATTGAGTTTGACTTTCTTTGTTCATGTGTTAATTAATTTAATCACCTAAAGAGGACGCTTTTATTTTTTTAATGACATGTAATAAACAACGCAGTCTAATAACGAGCTTACCCGGCATATCATTTAACATACAGTCACCTCTTCGGTATTGTGCACCTATAATAATGTATTATTACAGTCAAATCACATCTAAAGGTCATTCATCAATTTTGTTAACGGATTCCATAAAAGGCCGACTTCCTTCACACATGCGTGAACGTGTGGCTAAGTAAACTGTACCGCTGCTGCATGAATTTTTAATGACACTTTTTTCAGCGGATATTTATTGACGCATGAAGCCAGTGAATATTTAGTTCGTTAATCGTTATTGTGTTTTAATGTATATAAAAATGAGTAAAGCGTTTTTCAAGCGATCCATCAATCCCATTCAGAATATATGCAGTATATTTGAAATAAATTCTATTGCCCCTAAAAAAATAATAATAATGGAGGCATTGAAAAAGTCATTAAAAAATCTGCTAACATGTTTATGAAATAAAAGTCCTGTGTCCAAAAATTAAATCAATGCTCATTAGCGGTGTAAAAATACATTTCTTAAGAAAATATTTGGGGAACAGATTTTTTTTTCTGGAATCTATAGTAGTATAGTGTTTACGAAGTCAATTGAAACTGGTCAATGTTAAAGCTCAGGACCGTGCGCACTTAACTTGATATTTTGTCCTATGTATTTAACAATGGTATCGAGAATCGAATAGTAGTTGAAACTGTGCAGGAGAGTACGAGAGTGGCAATGTAATCAGCCTGAATGAACCATCTACGACTGCACTGGTTTAAAGATAATAAAACGGACAGGTCCACTAGCATAAAAAAACCCGTAAATCGTTTCTCAACAGTCAACGTGGACTTGTGAGATGTGCCCAGTTCTTTATAACATTTTTCCAGTGCAGTGCAGAAATACCTATTATAATATCAAGTGTGGTTCAGTTTATACTTATTGTTCGTATTTATAAATATTTATTACTATATAAAAGGTAAAATATTTTATTATTTACTAATTTACCATGGCTTTCTGGAGGCCATTTGAAACAGAGGATAATATAATAACCCCGAAAATCCCGAAATAGTTGAACCGGTTATTGTCGAAGAAGAAGAATATTAAATACCAAATACCAGTACAAGAAAGGAAGACATTTTAAAATTCATGAGAGAAAAAAATATGGAAATGCCTGTAAAAGTTCCAATAAAGCGAGAATTACTGAAAAGAATAAAAGAACAGAATTTCAAAAAGGAATATGTTGTTGATAACTTATCCAGTATAAACGGTCATACACTTTTGCGGTTACCTCCGTACTATTGCATATTTAACCCATCGAGATGGTTTGGGCAACTTTAAAAGATCGTTTGCGAAAACATAATGACTCTCCAACGTTAAGCGCGGTAAATAGTTGATCATATAAGAGAAGTAATAAATGATCTCGACAATACTGATTTATGGAAAAATTGCGTTAAGCATGTAATTAAAAAAGAAAACCAATATCCAACACTACCCCGGATAATGGTTCCTCTTCAGAAAGTGAAGATTCGGACGCATTTAACTTTTTTAATATATAAAATATTTAGTTATTATATTAGGTATGAAGTTTACTTTTTTATTGTTACATTTCTTGGAATATATTTTATTTATTGACAAGAAATTTTAATTTAAGTTACTTTATTCTAGAGACATTTTAATTTTGTTTTTATTTATGTTTTATCTATACAAATATTCATTTTTGTTGCACTAATTCTTTGCTTTGGTCAAGAAATTTACATTTTTATTTTTATTTTAGGAGAAACTTAAATTTAATTTTTTACTATGTAACACCCTTGCCCCTCGCTAATCTAACCTGTCCCGTTCCCTCATCCTGGCAAGGATATGTTCATACCTTCTCGTTGGTCCTCGATGAGCAATAACATATATCAATATAGTATGGGATAACTTTAAAACTAAACCCAATAAATTTAAATATTTAGACTTTATATCTAAAACTGATACAATACTTCAAAAATATGTTATTGGCGAAATGAACAAAAATAGCCTATCTAATAAACAAAAAATAATAAAAATCAATACAATTTTCAAAAAATTATAACATTTTCTTATGACAAGCATTTCTATCTACCTCCGCCCATGTACAACAAAGAGATGCCGACTGTTTTTGCCGGCTTTTATTTTTTATACGGTTTCAATTCTGCTCGTATAAAGTATATAGTTTTATGCCGGCACTTCACTCTCGTCGAAACAATGCGAGCAGAACCGAGCACGAAAATATGGCATGATCATCTCGGCGGCGCTCCGTGTCGACACGAGTCGCATCGAGGTATGAGAACTCTCTAGTTATCTTGCCAAGTATTTACGTCAGCTGAGATTAGGACATATATAAATAAATACATATTTCCATGAAAATTAAATTAGTTACCTAAGTGATTCCAAGAAATAGTCTTGAGTAGATAAATGTGTTAACCCATCAATTTTTTAAATTGTATCATGGCGAACCTGTTACATTTTAATTAATTTTTATCACCACCACCCTTTATTCTTTCAAGGGTCTTTCATTTCCGTTTTGCACTATGTTGGTATAAAATTATAAATAAATAACAAAATTTGAAAATGTGACAACGACTGGCGATATTGGAGAGTGTGGCTGGTAGCGCTCGGGATTCTGTACCTCGCCAACTGCCTTGCCGAGATATTCGGCGAGGCGCCTCGGCGAAGAGTTCGGGAGAGGTCGAAAACATACTCTTCCATATAACTGAAATATCAAAATATAGTTTTTTTTCTCGTTTTTTGCAATTGTCTCCATTGGATGCATACATTTGAAAAATGGACCGACCAATAGGGTATTTGCCATATTTAACAATTCACCTATATTAGTCTATCACTTTCCGCGAATAATTGGTTATAATAGTTGTATATAGTATAGTCCAGGAAAATTAGGAAAAACAGCGATTTTTTTACTTTGAGATTCTTTTAGGGAAAAGTATAAGTTGCTGGTGGTTGCTTGTGTGACAATGTTTTCTGACCTCAAAACCTACACTTTTCTATAAAAAAATCTCAGAGTATAACAGTTCGCTTATTCCGTCTTTTTATGTCTAACTTTCCTGGAGTAGTACCACTATGGAAAATAATAAAGATGTGACAACGATCACCGCCACTACTACTTATCACTTGTTCCTTCAATTGTGCAATCGCTAACAGCGATTGGTGATAAAAGATTGAAGCGATCCAAAGAGTGATATAATCACTGCTACAAAGAACAGTGATTGCTGAACGATCACCGTAGCGATCACTGTGATTAAAAAATTACCATTTGTCCCATCTCTAATACACAATACTGCTTGATTTACATAAAGTGTGACGTCACATGTATTTTTTGGTGGCGAGTATTTAATTTCAATCTAAATTTTAAAATTGCTTAAAACCATTTCTTGCCGAAAAATTGCTTCAACTATAATATATATCATGGGTATTTTATATTTCTCGACTTAAAAAAGAAAGTGCTCACACCCTATTCTAGATAAAGTAAAATATAATTGGCAATGCGAAAAAACACCGTATTCGAAATTAAACACAGGGCATGACGAGTGATAAATAATTTCGAGCTGATCCCTGTAGTTTAAGTATCAACCACCAGGACATTGCAGATGGCATTGCAGGTGTGGCAGAGGCGAATCATTTTATGCAATCCTTAGAAACACTGTGAGACACTGCAGGCCACTCTTAATTATTATAAAAAAATGTCTGATGAAAAGCTTCATATAAACGGGAATATCCGTTCAAGATGAATGTACTGCAAGCTTTACTTAAAACTTCCAGCTGGCAGATGTGAGTGTGCCAAAATACATTTAAAAACCTATTCAAATTTGCTATTTATATTTCGTTTTCTCTATGGGCATTTATAAAGAATTAATGGTCAAACAATAACCGAATCTTCAAGAATCCCACGTTACTGTACGTAAATAACAACAAATAAAGTAATGAGCCCAGTGAATTATATAATTATGCAAGATGGTGAAGTTAATGTACCTACATATAAGAGTAAAAAACCAAAAAAACATCTTATTACAACTATATCTAATGGACACTGGTACATGATTATTATATTGTTAAACAAATGGTTGGATTTGTTTCCAGTTTGTATTCTAAAATTATTGCTATGAACTTGTAGAGGATATATACATACAGCGTTGTTCCACGGTAGATATTCAGTGGCATTTTCTCACGTACCTACTGGAAATAATGGAACTTTTTTCAATATAATGAATTATTATGTAACTAGTGTAAAAGTCAAATTTCTTAACGAGTAGAAAATTTACACCATAGGCGTTGTGAATGATGTAAATCTACGGGTTGTATATAATATATTCTTTTTTTACACTGACACTATTTGAATTTTACAGAATGTGACTTTTTTAAATGAACAAAACATTTATAATTTAGCTGAACTATTTAGTTGAAGAGTCTTTTTTTATCGACTTTTGAATAAGAATTCAAAATGGTAGAACAGAATGAAGAAAGCGGTTTTTAACCTTAATATATTTTAGAGACTAAATTTTATTCCCAAAAATTCACTCAGTAACATAGTTCTCAACTGTGATGTATATTATCGAAGGGATCAAAAATATTAGTGAAGAGGGTCTCCTAGTCTCTATATCAAAGAAATCAGAGATACGCGAATTTTCTACATTATGGTCCATCTGTCTGCCAATTCATCGTAGTTCTTGTGAGTGTCGTATCTTAGGAAAGAACAATTTGATTATATTAGAATTTTGACAGTAACTTAGCACCAGCTAGGGGAGGAACACTATTTCATAACTCATTCTTTGCTTTTATCACTTCTTTCCTAACCTCTCTGGTCGCTCTTGCATACTATTTTCTATCTTCTCTATCTTGTGTTATTAACCACTTATGATAGTCGCCATTTTTCTTTGATCTTCTGTTTAATATCTATTTTCTACCAATTTACTCCTTCTTCGCCTAGTGCCTCAGTTGCTGCTTCTTGCATCGCGTTTCTCATTCATTGTAGATCTGCTCCACTGTCTATTTGATTACTGTTTGCTTTAGCTTTTTCGCTAAACGCATCTTATATAAGAATTATATGGACTCATCTCTTACCAGTTGTAGTTTGTATCTCTTGTCCTCCATCTTTCCTTCTTCTTGATATTGCTTAACCCTTGCTTTTTCTTTGTGCTTATATGGTGTCCAAACTTTCGCTATAATGAGTATACGATCAGCACCATATTCTGCCCGTCTGAATGCTTGAACGTCCATTGTTTTGCTTTTGTATGACATACTTTATTATCGATTTCAGGTTTCGCGTGGTCTGAATCCATGTACATTTAAGGATTTCTTTATGTTTGCATAGTTCTATAAGTCTCTCTCCGTTATCATTGACACTATTTTCTCCAAATACTCCTACTGCTTTGTCATCAACTTTACTTCCTGTCCTTACGTTTAGATCTCCCATTAATATAATTTCTTTTCGCATACCAATTTGGCTGTGGTTAGATCGCTTTCGAATTCATTTTTTATTACTTTGCTGGAGTCGTCTGTGGTTACGTAGGCTGCTATTTCAACAAATGTCCCCGAAATTCCAACTCTATCTTCATTATACGCTTGTTAATTTCCTCCCAATTTCTTAAGCCTTCTGTTAACTGTAATAGCTACAACAGCTCTTGCTCTGCAGTGTGTTTTAGAAGAACATGTATTGTCCGATTTCTTCATATCCACTGCCTTTCATTTTTACTTCGGTAAGTGTGGATCAGTTTCATACTTTTCCAGTTATTGATTGAAAGACTTCATTTTGTTTACTTATTCCCTGGATGTTGCAAGTTCCAAAATTCATTGTCCGTTTTCTTTGTTTATTTCGTCTACTAGATTTTCAATCGTTTGTTTTCCGAGACTGATATTTAAAATTTTTAGAAGGTTTGAAATTTTACTGGTATAAAGGAGCTAGCCCAAATCCCAATCCTTGGATGACCTTAATTTTCTGTCAGTGTGTGTTCCTTTAGCAGACATTTACCAGTTGCCATTTACCCTCTACTGTCTGCTACACAACATACATCCATTGCATGCCATGCATTGCCCAGGGGTCACGCGAGTATCTTCGTGTGCGTTTGAGTAGGATTTGTTGGTAGAGTTTCTATATCAGTGGGCGTTTCGCAGAGTTTTCTGTTGCCATCTAACCATCGGCAGACGAGACCACCCTCAAGGCCCTTTACCAACCTTCGACCCCTAGGATACAGTTATAAAATTCGAATTGTATATTAGAGCAATCAGGTATATCCGTATAAAAAAGATTAATTGTGAAGTGAATTTTACCGGTTTTTAATTATCTGGATAATAATTTTCTTAAAATATCGAAAGCAAACCCCACTTTGAAAGTTAGTGCACGTGTGAAAAGAATGGCCGAGTTTTTCGAAAAGGGCCTGGAATCGTTCAAGAAGGAAATTAAGCATACATTCCCATCAAATAAGGAAAAGAGCGAGTACATAAATAGATTTAATGCAGTTACATCAACATATCACTTAATGAATTAAAAAAATGTAAAAAAGAGAGTAGCTAACGTCGCAAAAAATTATTAAATGTGAGATGAGAAAAAACTATAACTGAGTTGCAATCCGAAAAGAAGAATATAATGGAAAAGGTATTAAATTAATTTAATAATAAAATTAAACTAGAGGTTGAAAAAAGAGACAAATCAATGTCAATCAATTGAGAGAAACGTAAAAAATGATCAACCAAGGCCAATATCTGTACAGTTGTCAATGGATGCGCGACCTAGTGTACTATAGCAAGAACATCTAAAAGGTTCTCGTCTGATGATAACAGAAATGTTGACATTTGATAATTTATGTCAATATTATGTTACTCAAGAAAGCCAAAATGTTAGTGGATAAAGCAGCATAGTCCTTAATGGGGCTTGTGCATATTGACGTGGGTTGTGAAAAAAAGTGTATCAGGTGCGAAAGTGAGCTCCACGGATTTGTGAAAAATGGTTAATTTATTTGTTTACTTAATTGCTATTTGTTTCTCAAGAAATTTGTGTATTTTAACTCCTTAACTCTATGACAGTTTCTTTGTGATTAATATTTTTATTGCCGCAAAACATCTGCAGTATTTAATTGATCATGTCTATTAAATTTAAATTTGTTTTTGTAATATTAGGGTGGTCTAGAAAAAAACAAAAGTTCTCCGATCGTCTTCTTCCTTTACCAGGATCCGCAGTGTCAAAAAAACGTCTCACCTAAATTTTCAGCTTTTTCTATGCAGGTTGGAGATCGCCCAACCTTCCTTTGCATTTTTATTGCAGTTTTCTGCATTTGGCCCATCGTGGTGACATAAGAAAACAAAAAACATCGTCGCAAAATTCATTTCTAGTGTTACTTTTACTGTGGAACACGATCCCGTCACTAGTTTTTATAAATATCTCTTTCCTGGCCAGAAAAATTGAAAAAACCGAGAAACTGACCAAATTACTTTTAATTAGGTACGTGATATGTAAAGAAGTAAGGATAATAAAACTAATTTTCTTTCTGTATCTTGCCCCGATGAACATGCGCCTGTAATTAGTTTTGCGCCATATTGCTGCATTTCTCGGAAATAAAGTTGAAAAAGTCGAGAAAAATATAGATTTCGCTTTGGAATGCTAATTCAATGAAAGAATAAATCTGATTTTTTTTTAAACTTACTTAATTTTTTTGAACCCCTAATCAGTTCGTTATGACATTTTGAACACAGCCTAGATTTAAATATCTGAAACTTTTTTCGGAATGCATTAAAAAAATGGAAAATAACATTCTTGTAACGCCCCTATTTTAGTAACGGGCTGTATGATTTTTTTCTATGAGAGGAATTCATCCTGAACTAATGCCTAAAATTAATTAACACCCTGTATCAAATAGGTTTTTCAAGAATCATTACACACGTTTGAAATCTACTGATTGATTAGTCGTTACCTAATATTGTGCAATTAATCGCCATTATATACAAAATATAATGGTCGCCTTGATATGTGCATTTAACAATAACATTAATTGCAATGCGACATCATACATTGTATAAAGAATTATATAAAGCAACTATTTATTTATATCAGAGAATTCCTATATTAAAATTCAATTTTAAGTTCCAATTACAGTTATTAAATTAACATTAACAGAAAAAAATCGTATTAGGAGAAATCTATAAAAAGAGCACACTTTTATTAGAGCTTATTACGCAGCAATTGTCCTTGAATTGTGCAAGGGAGAAATGTTGAAAAAAGGTCTAAACTTAAATTGTGAATGAAATTAAAGATTTCGGTTTAATAATAATAATAAAAGAAATTTATATAAGCACTCTACGGGCGTCAGCAAGTCTAATTTTTTTTCGTAAGGTCTGCATCAGGCTAAATTTGGCTCATCTGGCATGTTGATAAGCTTACCGTTGGTACTCTTTGTAGAATCTCTTATTTGCAGATGCCAGTGTTGTCCACAAGGGCTCCAAAATATATACCATCTTGTTTGCTGCTCCATAACCACCTATACTTAATGTGCCTGGATGGTTTTCATTTGCTCGGTATTTTAATGAAGTAAATTTGTTTATGATTAACCAAAGGTAAAGATGTTTTTATTTTACGAGGAATTAAAATAATGAAAATATCATCTAGAAAAATATATATCAATTTTAATATTATAATTAATAACGGTAATTGTTAACTTTGCAATCTAAATTTAAATGTAGACACACACTCGCTGCTTTTGATGTTTTACAGTTGCCAGCCGACCATTGTACAAGCGAGAACAATTACTTTGAATCATCGATTTGCGTTCGGGGAGGTAAGGTATTCATATTAATGACATGTTTATAGATATCTTTTATAATACCTAGAAGCAAATCCATTATGTTAAAATATATTGTCCAAATTCTTATTTCTTTATCTTTAAGCGGCAGTTTAACATAACAGTATGCGGCTACAACAATTGATTGTTAGGTGTGGGTTGTATGTATGATAGTTTTACTGTTACTATCTGATTGACAATACTTTGAAATGTATATGATATTAGTTCTTGTAATTCCAAAATTTCACGTGTCATAATACGCAAAATCTTTCGAACTCGACTTAAAGGGTACGTACATATTGCTCCTATCTTGAAACTATGGCAAATAGGTTATTTTAATAAACATTTCAGACTGCACATTTCAGCAGATCTATAAGTTTAAAATTTTGTCTGTCTTGGTGCCAGGTGAAAGGTATCTTAACTCTATGCTTCTTTCTTAACTGAACTCAAACTTTTCAGAAAAATTAATAACTTCGGTTTTCCTTTTCATGCCGTATTTCTAGTCTAGTGTTGGTGACTTAATTTGTTCCAATTTATAGAAAGCAAACTTACACTTAAGTTTCAGTTCAAATCATTATATTAGTAGTTAAGTGTTGTTGAATATTTATATCACAGGGCTAAAATCATTTCATCAACTGGTGTAATTTTAACTAATGAGAAACAACATTCTATTGAATAATCAATATTCTGCGAGTTTTGGAGCAATTGACTTCAATTATATATTTTGGAAAACTGGACCAACAGTTGAGATGGGCATCCTGGTCTTCGATATGTTTTCGCTTCAACGTATTGATGCAAAATTTGTCAATTAGCCGCCCCTTTTTCACTTTACTTTCCGAAATAATAAATTTACCAACAGCTCGCAAGTGATCGACTTCCAGTGTGAAATCGACTTCAGTGTTAAAATTACCAATAATATTGGTCATTCATGGCGTCGGTGATTGTAGGCTATTGACTATGTAAATGAATAAGGAACTAATTCGTTAAAGGTATTTTATCGTTTCGTATGTTCAATTGTTCCTGAAAGATGACAAATCCATAAAGTGCTATTTTTAGGCTTGGATTTTTGAGAACGGTGTTTTGTAGACTTTTTAGTTTTTCAACTATAACTCAAGAACTATACATTTTTAGTATATACACATAATACGATTTTTTGTAGAAAATTAAATTTCCTATCGAAGTGGTACTTTAAAAAGTCAAAAAAAAGAAAGATTTTTTTTTCAACAAAATAAGTCAAAAAACAAATTTTAAAAAATCGGTAAAGGTATTTACACAGAACTTCCCTCTTTATTGGTGCATGGCGGTCACTCTAAAAAATTAGTAATTACGAAGTGACATTGAAAATAATAATCGGAATATAGTTATCACTATTATACAAAGAACAACTGATAAGTTTTGGTCAAAAAAATATACAGAGTGCTCATCCAACAGCAAAAGTTCAATACTAAATAACAGGTGCCAAATATGGAATGCTTGAGCAAATACCTTTATAAATGTCCACCATGACTGAATTATTTATTGGGATGACCACCCTGTACATTTTTCAATAATAGTGTAATAGGTGCATATGCCTAATATTATTGCCATCTGTCACATTTTCAATTCCACATACACGTAGTGGAGTGGAAGTATAGTGGTGGTTAAAAAACTTCATTTTTTTTCAATTTTTCGAAAACGTTTTTCAAAATTTTTTGCTTCTGAAATAGGTTTAGAATGCCATGACACGTGGAAATTTTAAATTTAAAAAAAAAATTTTTAATCAAAATAATTTTTAAATTTGTTTGAATAGGTTTAGAATGCCATGAAAACGTGAAAATTTTTAATTTGAACAAAGAAAAAAAAATCAGTCTGTATTAGTGGTAAAATTTTTTCAAAAATAGTAAAAAAATTTTCCAAAAATTTTTTTTAAATAGGTTTAGAACGCTATGAAACGTGAACAAAGAAAAAAAAAAATTCCTAAAAAATTTTTCAAAAATGGTCAAAAAAATTTAAAAAAATATATTTTTTTTGAAATAGGTTTAGAATACCATGAAACGTGGAAATTTTAAATTTGAACAAAGACAAAAAAAATTTTTTAGTGATAAAATTTTTTTTTCATCATCCATATTACACATTTTCAAAATTTGAAAATTTTTTTCTATAAAATTTGAAAAAAAAATTTTTTTTAAATAGGTTTAGAATGTCACGAAACGTGGAAATTTTAAATTTGAGCAAAAAAAAAATTCCTTCACCCATTTTTTATATTTCTTTTAAAAATATGCAGATTTTCACCGTCTTTAATTGTTCGTGGCAGGCAGTTAAACATCTTGGGTCCTATACAATTGGGAGCATCTAACTAAGTTTCTGTTTGGCGAACGGCACATGAAGCTCATCAACATGCCTCATATTATAACTATATACATTTTTATTGGCGGTAAAACTACTTTTGTTCTTATAGACGTAGATACACATTTCGTGTATATATAAACACGGGAGAGTTAAAATATTCAGCTTTTTAAAAACATCTTTACATGATTCCCGCTGCGGTATGTTTGTTATGCATCGAATTATTCTTTTTTGTGCGATAAGTACATTAGTTGCCTCGGTAGAATTTCCCCACAGGCAAATTCCGTACCTAAGTCTAGAATCTACTTGGGCGATGTAAACCTGCACTAACTGATGTGTTTCTAGTACCGTCCGCAAATTAATAAAAAGAAACTTCAACGAATTCATTTTACAAATAAGTTTTAAACAATGCGACTTCCAGGCTTAGAATGTCACGAAATGTGGAAATTTTAAATATGAGCGAAAAGAAATTGTTTCCATTATCTATTCCCTTTAGATGGTCCACCCTGTATATTTTCCAAATTTGACTGTTCTCGGTCAAGTAGTAGTTTTTTAGTTAATGCACCAACAGACCAGACAGACAGACAGACAGACAGACTGACGGATTGATTTTCGTAATCTACATTATCTGAAACGTGAAAATCCGAAAAAATCTCGGAGGATGATTTTTCTCGAATACAGTACTTTCCTTCGGTATGCGAGTAAAGAACGAAATATTTCAATGTTTTGTTGTTTTTGTTTTGTGTATAATTTTTTTTCTGAGCGGATTCAGGTATAAGCGTTGGTTCAGAAAAAAGAAAGCTCACGTAGTTCTCGTCAAAATGGTGACCGATAAATATTTTTTATGAAAATTGACTGAGAATCAGTCGTTCAAAGTTACCTACTTTAGGATTTTACTACGTTTTACCTTTATATCATGTTAGGTATATTTAATTTTTACACGCAAAAATTATTTTTATTCAATACAAAAAATATTTTAGGTTTTTCAATGATAATGATAAAGGTATTTGCTTAAAATGTTGATATTCATATAATCTTAGACATAAAAGAACTGTAAATTCATTTTACATATTACATTTACATATCGTAGGGGATCATGTAGATACTAGTTTAACCTGCCTAGCCGTAGGGGACTATGTTAGATACTAGTGTTATAATGAGAATGGCAAATAAGAATTTTTACTTGTTAGCATAACCAGAAGTCAGGTTATCGAAAGAATGCAAAATTTCATTAATATTTTTACATATAGTTTTTCTTTTAGTTCTCATAGATAGTTTTTCCTTCCACTGTTTGCAAAATCCTATAAAGAATATATTTCATTACTCGTGAATTTGCGAAAGGTAAGTTATTTTTACATAAAATGTCATTTTTCCAAAAGAGAGGCTTAGATAATTTTTTTCTATATCACCAGAAAGTGTAACGTGCGGAATACGCAAAGGCATGCTTCGTTACATTCTCTAACATTTATTAGTAAAATTTGAATAATCAAACATTTTATTCTCCTATGCTCTGGTACTATAACGAACTCTCCCTAGGCAGATTTGAAATTGTTAGTAGCTTATGCTTACGCATCAGTATATTAAACGACGCACTCTCGACAATATTTAAATAAAATAAAATAAATAAATAAAGTCAGTTAGAAAAATGAAGTTGAGTCGAGTAATTATATTAAAGTCGGTTAGTCATATGAAACGTAGAACTGTTAACACCAATATAGATCCTTTATTTAATTTAATATTTCCATAATAAAACAGAACTATTTTTTGGGAGGAACCACGTGGCTGCCGGTCCGGGACATATCGAACAATACGCCGTGCTAGACTAAATTCCTTCTCTTTCACTCGAGCCGTCCTTTGAGATGGACGTAATTGAAATTTTCTTAGACCCTAAATGGGATATTAAAATGGAGGAACCTTATAGACGTATAAGGTAATAGTTAATTAATTATACATCGTTAGACACCATCTAACGTTTAAAAATATTGTTTTAGGTTTTTCTATAAAATAACAAATTTCCTTTTAACGTCGAGGTGATCTCAATGCTACACTTTTGCTTCATGAAAAATTATCTATGTTCAACTTTTCTTAATAATTAGTAATTAAACTATACAATATTACGTTTCTCTTTATTACGGAATTTTTCGACACGACACATCTTTAAGATTTTACCACTAAATAAATAATATTCATGTGAAGGCAAGATTTTGGTACTATGTTTTGCATTATCGTTTTGTATATACAAAAACCTACTGGGCGAAGAGATTTCCTTAATTTTGTCTTGGTGACAAATTACTTTGTGGATAGCACATTTCTACGATTTCATAACCTCAAAATTGAATTAATGACATTCGAATCATTCCAAGTCAACGAAATGGAACTCCCAAACATCAAACTACATAACATTTAAATCCGTATTCATCCCAGAACAGGAGCGCACTTAGGCATTTCTCTCATCAGGATATTTAAAACAAAAGATAAGTACTTTTGATTATTACCTCATATAAAAGAGATTATTTTCACTTCTTGCTTCATGAAAGCAAGGTATCTAGTTTTGATTCATAAAGCCAAGTATCTTAAGTTTTAAATCTTAGATTCAAGCGTCTTTTGTAAGATTTCGTTTTTTTTATTCGTTGTAATATATTAATTCACAGTTACCTTTTATCTTGATTCGTTATTGTAAATATTTCATCGTAGTATTGTATATGCACTTTTGTTTGGTTATATATGGTAATAGTCGTGGTGCATTTTGTTGTAAGAAGTGTATACAGAGTTGATGAATTTTGAGCTACTTTTCGAGACATATTTTGTAATACAGTTATTTGGCCTCTCGTAAAAGTCTTAAGTTTACCTTGAAGTTAGGTAATGGTAAAGCCATGGGACATCGTTGTAATATATGTTTTATGAGTGTTAAGATACCGTTACGAGACTTTTTTTGTAATATAGTTATTTTGTCTCTCGTAAAATTCTCAAGTTTACCTCGAAGTTAGGTCCCCAGGCCTTATATTGTAATATATGATGTTTAGTATTGAGGTAAAGTTACGAGGCGTATCTTTTGTAATATATCTTTGGTTCTCGTAAACGACTCAAATTTACCTTGCTGTTGAGAAAATTGTAATTAGTGTATCTTATAATATAGTTTCTTTTGTACATATTTCTGTTTGTTATTTTGCTATACAGTATCGTTGATGCTGTGATAGTTTCACCTTTTTGTAATATCATGTTTTTGTAATATAGTACTATTGTGTATATGTAACATTTGTCTTTTGTTTATCTTCATCTTTATCTTTCCTTGATTATACTAAGTAATCATGGCGCCCAAGCCTTGGACTCAATGCCCTTCTGCTCTCCGTATCTTTACTGTGCTAGCCTGGTTAACCCACTGACGCTAACCACGTCGTTCGATGAGTGGCTCACTTTTGAACAACTTGGGCGATATTTAAACACCGAATAAAACCTTACAAAACAACGCCACAAAAGCTAAAGGAATATACCACCAAAAACAGTAAACAAAAATGTCTGTTTCCATTAAAAAAAATTTATGATGGCGTCATAACTCAAAAACCAATGACATCATAAATTTTGGTATAGTGACAAAATGTAACATTTACAAAACTAAAATCGACCTGTTCGAGGATTTTTTTGAAAAGTGCACATACCAAAGATATTTATTTATTTATTTATTTATTTTACATACCACTATCCAACGGGATTAAATCCCAGTTACAGGATAGGGAACAACACAATGACAATATGATGTTAAAAACTAGATACAAATTAAGACAAAAAATGCACAGTTGTAATACAATAACATGACAAAAAAGGACAAACATGTCTAAAAAAGAAAGAAAGAAATTAAGGTGAAATAACAATATAAATACAAAACAATAATTGACAGAATTACGATAAAAAAGTGTTTTTTATATGCACATTGCTAGAATTATATATATCAATGCTGTCTTGCACTGTAGAATAATTACGGTACATCACGTATAAAGGAGAGTAATGTAAAATATTTGTGTTAGCCGTCTTTATATAAAAAGCTTCGCAGCGACGCCTTGAATACGTGGGTACATGGAAATGGATTTTACTTAATATTTCGGTTGCGTCATGAACAAAATTTACTATATTAAACAGAAACATTACGGAATGCATATTACGACGAACCAATAAGGATTTATAATTATATGTTTCAAGTAACAAATCTTGTGGGTAACCAATAGGCGGATACACTTTATTCTCTTTATATGACAAGAATTTTAAAAATCTTCGCTGCACTCTTTCTAGCGCCTCGATATATTTTATGTAATTTGGACACCAAATAATAGAATTATATTCCAGTCGGGATCTGACATATGAGTTGTATAACAATTTAATTGTGGATACGTCACAAAACTCACGGGAATTACGCATAATAAATCCTAAACTTCTATTGGAAGCTAAAATTACTTGATCAATATGATAATTAAAAGTTAATTTAGAATCAAAAAATATGCCTAAGTCCTTGATATATTCTGGTCTGTTAAGCAATACATCATCAATGTTATACGGAAAAATTAAAATGTCTTTTTTGCGAGAATAAGTTAGAACATTACATTTGTTTATATTAAGTGGTAACTTATTTTCCTTACACCAAAAATCAAGTCTGTCAAGGTTTTCCTGTAGGGTGACGCAATCCTGAGTGCCATTTATTATTATATATATTTGCATATCATCTGCATATAGCAGATGAGGAATGTCTAAACAACTAACAGCATTATTAATAAAAATGTTAAAGAGTAGCGGTCCCAGGATCGATCCCTGAGGAACACCTGAGAGAACTTCAAATTTGGTTGAGTTAAAACCTCTGTGACATACGTATTGGAGTCGATTCGACACTAAGAAGACTTAGTGCATTACGTGATAGACCGAATCTGTCAAGCTCATGGAGCAATATATTGTGATTGAGCCTATCGAAGGCTTTGGAAAAATCAGTATAAACTACGTCTACCTGACCATGATCATCCAAAACCTCCGATATATACTGTGTTATGCATATTAGATTCGTTGTTGTCGAGCGACCCCTCATAAATCCATGCTGGTTTATAGTAATACAGTTTTTTACGTGACTGTATAAAATGTCGTGTGTGTAAAACTCGAGTACTTTGACGAAATTACAGATTATTGTTATAGGACGATAGTTCTCTATATCATTTAGATTTCCTTTTTTGAAGACAGGACATATACGCGATATTTTCCAAATGTCGGGTATTGTATTTGAAGATATAACTAGATTAAAAATTATTTTTAAAGGTTCAACTAATAGGGGCGCACAATCACGAATTAAAGAAGCTGGAATATTATCCGGACCCATAGTCATGTTTGACTTCAGTCTTTTTATGCATTTCAAAATATCATCATCTGAGGGAGAGCTGATGTTTAGAGCACCGTTTATTGCTTCATTTTGTAATACCTCATTAGGGATATCAACGCCATCGATATCTGGCGTATAAGCGGCTTTGAAGAAATTTGCAAAACCCTCTACGACTGAGTTACCATTATCTAACACCTCATCGTTTAATTTCATAGTAGCTGGAACAGATATTTTTTATTACGCATATTCGACAAGTAAGACCAAAATTTCTTAGGTTCATTCTTAATATTTTCTTCAGTGGATGTTATAAACTTTTTGCGAGCAATGAAAATGTTTCAATTTCGATCTCAGTTCACTAAAAGATGTATAGATTGCAGGGTCATTATTTGATTTATTGTCGAGCTTAGATAGTTTTTGTTTTTGCTTAATGTCACGAATAATCTCTCTGTTAAACCACGGAGGATATTTGCGTTTTTTATTATTTGGTGATGTCAAGGGTACAGAATGATCTAACACACTGTATAAAATTTCATAAAAATGCGTACAAGCCTCATTGACATCACCATAGTCATTCAGATCCGACCAATCAATATTTAAAATTTCATCGTATAGTGCAACAAAGTTGGCTTTTTTAAAGTTATAACTTTTAACATCGTTATATACAAGAGTATTTTGTGTATCATAATTTATTATTACCGATATACCCAACGGTGGATGTTGCTCATCTTCTTGAACTAAATATGACAATGGTGCAAAGACAGAGCAAGTTATTGAGCTAAGAACCAGATCGAGCATACGATCTCTATTATTGTAAATATTATTGTATTGCGTGAATGAAAAAAAATTAATTAATTCTTTTAGGCAAGTAGCCGAAGAGCTCTCAATATTCAAACTAAATTCCGGTATATTAAAATCACCTAACATAATTATTTCACAACCATATAGATATTCTAATGAGATAATACCTTCGAAGAATAATTTTAATTGTTCACAAGTAACTTTGGGAGGAATATATACTAATATGAATTTTGTGCGTTTCTATAGGTTCACACTGTATAAAAAGAGCGTATAAGTAACATGGTATTTTAAGTGAATTATTTTTAGAAATTAAAATACTACCTACTAAGTAAATTGTTGAAAGAATTAGGTAAGTCCAATTTAAGCATATGTTAGAAATACGCATTATAAATTAAAACAAATTTAATCTAACAACTCCCTTCTAGTTTATGCTAACAATTATTGAATTGCACGATAGAATTAGTAGGATTCTAATTCATTACCAGTCATTCGTAACAAAACTTCATCAGCGTCGTATAACTACATAAAACATGATTTTAGGGAAATGATAAATGCGTCACTAATTCTAAGCCATTTTACATTAATTACCTAATTTGTCGACTTAAACAGTAACAGCTTAAAGTTTCATACCTGTGAACCAATAACACGATACAAATGGATTTTAGACGATTAATTCTAATCTTCTAGACTTGTTCACAATGACAGGCGAGTATAGTATCCAAATTTCACGTGATAGATTCACCTTCTACAGTCTCTTCTAAGTAATCCCAAAACTTGCGATTAACTACAATAAAACTTATGCTATTGACATTATACAAGACGAACATAGATAAAACCATTCTCGTCTGTACGGCAAGCAATAAAACAACTAACTAAACATCCTTAGTTAAATATGAATCATATTTTATTGACTACAAAAATTCGTCAGTAATTCGTATCGAAAATCATTGATTGATTAATGTGGTAGTGATTACCAATTCAAAATGTAACACATATTCTGGAGCATTAACTTAACAGAAGTGTTTGTTCACTGAACAATGAATAATGTAAATAGTTCACTTGCCTCTAGTTATTTGAAAACATTATTATTAGTGATGCGGAAATTAGAGCATATTAGCGAAATAATTATTAAATAATTTAGAAACCAGACGCATTTCAGTTAGTTAAGTGGGTATATACGGATATTTTGTTTAAAGTTGTACAAAAATTGTGACATCGCGAATTTTTAAATGTTTCACTTCGGAATTTATTTCAATAAACTCCACTGTTATGGACAAAATATTGACCTGTTGAACAATTGCTCATTTGCTCTATACTAGGTGTTCTGTAAGTAATTGGATATAGAGTAATTACGTGTAGATCAGGTCAAAATTTAACTTGTTTAACTTAACTTACTCTTGAGTTGCATCCTTGAGCCCCTGAAAGTTCCTGCTAGAAAAAATAAATATTTTGGAAACTATTTAACTGACAAAGTTTCAATTTGGCACACAATTTATTATAAGCACATTGCAAGTAATAATCGGTACTACATTTTTAAGATTTCTTAATTCCTTAACTACAAATATGTATAAGCTACCTGCACAATATTCAAAATTGTTAACAAATTTTGTTCAATGAACTCTTTTTGATTGTCTGGCTAGTTAAGAAATGAGTTGTATTGTCTGTTACCTTGTAATATTCCATTATAATAAATAGCAAATACTATGTTTTTTTGTAATGAAATATATTCTTTATGGGATTTTGCAAATAGCGGAAAGAAACTATCTGTGAGAACTAAAATAAAAACTATTTGTAAAATTATTGATTTACAATCTTGCATTCTTTCTATAACCTGAATTCTGGTTATGCTAGCAATTAAAATCCTAGAATCAATTTATCTTTCTTATTTGACAATTCTCATTCTAACACTAGTTTCTCTACAGCTCCCAACGGTTATGCAGAATAAACTAGTATCCACATAACCCCCTGGGGCTATAAAGATTCAGTTAAATTGAATTTATTTACATACCTCGTCTTTTGGAAAATTTTTCATTCAAATGGATTACATTTTCATGAAATGTATCATTTTGTTTTTTGGAAATTCTTTTCAAATGTTTTTCGCCTTTATTCTGGAGCTCATCAGAAAGGCACAGAGCCACTCACATGATGTTCCATGCAAAAACCAAGATAATTACCAACTTTTTTGACATTATTTGACATTGACTGAATGAAAAAACTGAATCTTCATAGCCGTAGGGGGTTATGTGGATACTGGTTTATTTTGCATAGCCGTAGGGAACTGGGTAGAAACTAGTTTTAGAATGAGAATTGTCCAATAAGAAAGACACATTGATTTTAGGATTTTAATTGCTAGCATAACCAGAATTCAGGTTATCGAAAGAATGCAAAGATTCTAAATCAATAATTTTACAAACAGTTTTTATTTTAGTTCCCATAGATAGTTTTTTTCTGCTGTTTGCAAAATCCTATAAAGAATATGTTTCATTACAATTATAAGCAAACAAAAAATAATACTATCTTAAACTACATTTTTTGTTAAATATTACTATATTCTACACTATGAATAATCTTAGAAATTTTAACGAAATTTTTATTAGGTATTTATTTTCAGTTTTTTAGAAAGGCGCTTATATACTCTTGTACCATTTTCAAAATTATTTAAACTTATCTTTAAAGTTCTAAAATTGCTCAGATAGAAAATATATCCACTTGAATCTTTTCAATCTCTTCGTTTACTATAAGAATAGAAGCCTACTAAATTTCATAATGGTCCGAGTAGTTGAGTTGTTATAAATAAGTAACATAATAAATAAAAAAAAAACCATGTGTATAATAAACATAATAAAATAATAAAGAAAACGTCATTTAACACCATTTTCGCAGACTATTTTTTCGTTATCGGCGATCATTAGGTAGATACTTGAAAATAAAATAAAACGAATAATTATTTTTTCGTTTAACTTATGAATTAAATAATGAATTGGTCTCACTGTATATCTCTTAACAAACTGTGTTCATATAAAGATTAAATTTTAACAGGTGCAAAAAATATAATTTTTTTCTAAGGCCATGTCGATAAAATGGAAGCATATGCAGGGATAAGTATAACAATTTTGACAATTTTTTATCTTTCGATAAACTATTCTAAGCACACAGAATAAAATTAAAGTGAAAAGATGGACGCAATCTCGTTTCTAGATTTAGCAGTTTTAGAGAAAATCATTTGTGGATCATTTTCGCCAATGAAATAATGTTATACGCATATATAGCACTTATTGGATAAAATAAATTGCGGGATGTGCACTACCGATATTTGGTAATGACGGGAGCAGGCGACTGAACTTTTATTTAATAATTTCCTCTTAATTTTCAGTAACTTTATACATGTATTTATTATCATGAACAATTTTATTAACCACTTCAAGAGCCACACCGATTATGAAAATCCATGTAACATGTATTGATATTATTTAAAACAATTCTGTTTATAACAAAAGGAAATTTAAAATCTTTTCAATCAATACATTTTTTAAATACTTTTTTGACCGATTTCTAACAAGAAATGTTGGATAACTTTTTTTCGTCGAGTTGATATTTCCAATGTTATTAATTTTTTTTTATTTAAAAATAGCCATTTTCTCGTTTTATGATGTTCTAAATATATAATAGAAAATGTTTTCTTTAAAATACATATATATTTTTTTAATTGTCTTATTTATATTAACCTCCTGGCGGAATTTTAGCTATTGCTATTCCACCACTCAACCAGGATAGATAACAGCGACTAGACATGTTGTCCCACCCAACAGCGGTCTACTTTACTGCTACCATCTCAGTAATACATTAAAAACGCCACAAAATATTCATACCCTGGCCAGGATTCGAACCCGGGACTCCGTGGTCGCAAACCATCATCATCACCATCAAAACAAATTTTATTTGATATTAAAACTTATAAAACATTGCGTTCCCGGATCAAGATCCGGAGCAAACCGCACAACCACGGTGCACAGCGCCGTGGCGTTAGTATGGTTGGGCAGATTGCGACCGGTTCAGCTCAATAAAATTGTTTAAAACAAAACAGAAGTTTTGCCGCCTATAGCGGCTTAAAAATGTCATTAAAATTATATATGTTAAAATTTAACTTAAAACACTAATTTGAAAAAACACTAAAAAGTTGGGAAAAATACAGCGAATAAATTTTTATTATCTCGGGAAGGAACTCAATGAAGATCCCGTTCTAGGTGATTGGTCCTAATGGTCTGCCTGCCGCTAGGAAGATAAGTGAAGATGAAGGAAATAGAGTTTTTAGAAAGTTGACATTTTAGACAAGGAAGGCAAAATAACAAAAAATACAAAAAGACAAACAGATAACAAACAAATTGAAAGAGGACAGGTGTAGTTAAAAGGTGTGAAAGGAAAAGTGTAGGGTAGATAAAAGTTTTTGTTAGTAGAACTTTGGCTAGATAGGTTGCCGAAAGATAGGCAACGCCTGGTGTGGTAAGGGGTGTTTAATTTGAAATGGAGCATCATACACTCTGATTTGAGTTATGTTGCGTGTTAGCGGATTGTCACCCAGTCGAATCTCGTGGAATTTTTGTGATGTGTCCCGGATGAAGTCCGCTAGTGGTGTTATGGCATGACAACGATCATATAAATCTCTGAGGGAGGTGTATCTGCCCGAATCAGATATAAGGCGCATAAATGTATGCTCCAGACCCTGGAGTTTTTCATTGTCGTGGCCGAAATACTGCACCACACCGGCGCCATGTATGTGATACACCATCGTGTACAATATTTTTTTATTAGTCCTATTTAGTCAGCTCGTTTGTGTGTATGCTAAAAGTCAACCGTCTGTCCAAATGTACCCAGATACTTCACGCACCTTTTGATTTTAATTTCTTGATCCGTGATTGGTGTTAAAAAGTGGTTCTCTGTGACCCGACGCGTGAAGAGTATGGCCCCCGACTTCTCGATGTTGACCCGAATCTTCCACTTGTCGTAATACGCCGTGGCACGAGCCATGTGCGCCTTCAGCAGCATATTCGCTGCTTGGGCGTTGTGCGAATGCGCGTACATGGCTGTGTCGTCGGCGCACTTAGCAAGTTTAGTATTCAGAAACTCCGGGAAGTCCGATACATATACATGTACCCTGGCCAGGATTCGAACCCGGGACTCCGTGGTCGCAAACCAAACGCCTTAGCATTGCGCCACTGAGCCGATTTTTAATGATATTTTTAGACCTTGCATATACATATATAGGGTGTTTTCCACGATTATTCAAATTATTATACTCCTCGCAAATACAAAACGAAAAGTATATTGCATTCGATCGGCACATTTCTAAAACCGGTAATATTGCTCGTAAAGAAAAAAGTTTCATATCACTGTCTTGGTGATCGAATATTCTGAACAACTTTCAAAATGTCCGTCCGTTTGTCTGTCTGTCTGTCGGACCGTCACGTTTCTTGTAAGCACGATAACTTAAGAGCGGAAAGTAGGATTGTATTGAAACTTGGACAGTAAGTTAGTGTTAGCTAGAGGAAGAACCCTATTTTCAACAAAATAATCAATAACCAAAAAAATTGTAAATTTTTTAAATTTGAAGAAAAACGTTTTTTTATGTTTTGTAATTAAACAAAAATGTCTAAAACTAATATTGTTTACAAAAGAAAAAACAAAAAAAACAAAGAAAAACTGCGAATAGTGTCATATAGATTGTACAATAATTATATAAAAAGTGCAGTAAATTGGCGAAGAGTATAGTATTTACTCTAGTTAGGTATATTTTTAAACTGCTATTTTTCAATTTCAATTTTCAAATGGAAAACCCTGTATGTTTTGACATAAAATGTTCCAGGAATCAATTACCTACGTGCTGAAATCTATATGACAAGTTTTCGTTGACATGAATTTTTCAAGAACTGTCGAAATAAGTGGTCGCCATGAGGTGGTACATAATTAAAACTCGTCGATTCCACTATTTGAAAGTTCTTTTGCAAGGTCTAAAGATATTAAAAAAATCGGTAAAGTTATTTACACAGAACTTCCCTCTTTATTTGTGCATGGCGGTCACTCTAAAAAATTAATAATTACGAAGTGACGTTGAAAATAATAATCGGAATATAGTTATCACTATTATTACAAAGAACACCTGATAAGTTTTGGTCAAAAAAATACACAGAGTGCTCACTGCTCATCCATCAGCAAAAGTTCAATACTAAATAACAGGTGCCAAAAATATGGAAGGCTTGGGCAAATACCTTTATAAATGTCCACCATGACTGAATTATTTCTTGGGATGACCACCCTGTTTCCTTCTATTCTACAGTGTTTTTTTTTTGTTGATTTAGAATGCCATGAAACGTGAAAACTTTAAATTTGAGCAAAGAAAAAAACATTTCCTTCTATTTTAGTGGTAAAATTTTTTTCAAAAATGGTGAAAAAAAATTTCAAATTTTTTTTTCGCAAATAGGTTTAGAATGTCAGTCATGTCAAACGTGAAAATTTTTAATTTGAGGAAACAAAAAATTTCAATATATTCTAGTGGTAAATTTTTTTCCAAAATGGTAAAAAAAATGTTGCAAATTTACTTTTCCGAAATAGGTTTGGAATGTCATGAAACGTGTAAATTTTAAATTTGAGCAAAAAAATTTTTTTTCATCTATTCTACCCAGTGATAAATAGATTAAAATTTTTGGCAAAAAAATTGTTTTCAAAAAAGTTTTTTTTCAAAAAAATTCGCAATAATTTTTAAATTTGTTTGAATAGGTTTAGAATGCCATGAAAACGTGAAAATTTTAAATTTGAACAAAGAAAAAAAAATTCAGTCTGCATAGTTTAAAAAATTGGAAAAAAAAATTTCTAAATTTTGGAAATTTTAAATTTGAACAAAGACAAAAAAATTTTTTCGTGGTAAAAATTTTTTCGAAAATGGTGAAAAAAAATTTTTTTTTCCGAAATAGGTTTAGCGTGTCATGAAACGTGGAAATTTTAAATTTGAGCAAAAAAAAATTTTTTTCATTATTTATTCCCTTTAGACGATTCACCCTGTATATTTTCCAGTGAAAGTTCTACCAGTTCTCCGCTGAGAGTAGGGTCAACTACCTGCCAAATTTGACTGCTCTCCGTCAAGTAGCTTTTTAGTAAATGCACCAACAGACAGACAGACAGACAGACAGACAGACAGACTGACGGAATTGAAAAACCTATATTTTCGTAATCTCCGTGTTCTGAAACGTCAGAATCCGAAAAAATCTCGGAGGGTGATTTTTTCTCGAATACAATACTTCCCTTCGGTATGCGAGGGAAGTAAAAATATGTACTGTAAAGAAATAGTAGTTTGTGCAACAAAAGTGGATATGATATGACTCGAAAGATTCTTTCTCGTGCGATATAGATAATCCACTCAAGTTGTACAGTATACTTCTTCTACGACCAGCTTAAAAAAAAACGACACAATTTTAAATGATTTATTAAACATTAACACACACACTGAAAATTGCTTTGACAGCTTATGCACTAACTTGATTTTTTTTTAAACGAATAGTTGGCTATGTACTTAATACACGAACTGTGATTGGTCGATTTCATATCCATCCTAGATAGGATATGAAATATATCTGTTCAGATAACTAGAATTGCCTACTTATCCATTCTATAGTATGTACAGAAAACAGCAAATATACATAAGAGAGTAGGGATTATTGTTTTGTTACAATTTTAGATCGTCAAAAAAGAGAAATTGGCGATTTTTTAATTACTAAACATTAATAACATTGAAAATATCAACTTTACAAAAAAAATATATAAAACATTTCTTGTTGGAATTGGGATAAAAATATAAAAAACCTTTGTTTGTGTATTATGCTACCATCATTAACATCGGGATGTCAAGGCAAATTGTGTATAACCCATAATTTTCTTAAACTATTTAATAATAATAATTAGACACTTACCAGTGCTGTTACTATTAAAACTTTTAAAAAGCTGGGCACATCGCCTCGTAATATTTAACCATCGAATGAACTCTCTAGAAAGCATTTCTTAAATCCCTGTATTTATCTGCATAGAATACAAACAAATAATAATTGTCCTCACTTCTCCGTCAATTAACCTAATCAAATATACTACAAGTTGTGGAACAATTTCTCAATGTATTTACTTTGAAGTGATCTGGTAATTTCGTCACGCACTCTATGTCTACGTCTGCTGCATTCATTGGATTTTTTAAATTTAACACGTCGTTGAAAGTTACACGTTATTTTATTATAAACAGTAACTATAGAAGTTGGAAATGTGCATATCTACTTTGCGATATATCGTTCGAGTTTTGAACATTTATTAAAATAAAATATACTTTATTAATATTAATGACCATACAGGCTGGGTATAGCTCAATTATAGGGCAGCTATTTTTTTATTTTTCATTTTATTTGAAAGTAGTCACTAAATTTGCATAATGTGAATAAAATTGCATCATTTGACGATATAAAGGGTGTCTCAACAAGAGCGCTGGATTTAATGAAAAAAAAAAAACCCTTTTTTTTTGAAATTAAGCGAATATTTATTTCTCGACGTGAAGGGGATTAGTTGCGATTAAACATGAAACACTGCAAATGGCCACCACGGCGCCTGTGGCACATGGTCATTCTCTTCATAAAGTTCTGGATGACTTTTTCGCATACCTGTGGCGTTATTTCCGCAACAACGCGCCGTATCTCGTCTTTAAGGCGTTTAATTGTTTGTGGCTTATTCTCATACACCATGTTCTTCAGATAACCCCAAAGAAAGTAGTCCATCGGCGTTAAATCGCACGACCTTGGTGGCCAATGTTGATCGCCAAACCGAAAAATGACACGGTGTGGAAACCTGGTCCGCAGTAACGCCATTGTTTCGAGAGCTGTGCGGCAGGTCGCACCGTCTTGTTGGACAAACATATAATCCGCATTAATTCGATCCATTTCGGCCCACAAAAACTCGGTTAACATTTCGCGATATATCACACCATTAACAGTTAGCGCATTTCCAGCTGCATTTTGAAAGAAATACGGCCCAATCACTCCGTCAGCCCTAAATGCGCACCAAACTCCAACTCGCGGTGGATGCATGTATTGTAAATTATTATTAAAGATTTCTCCTAATTTAGCTAGCTAAACCGCAAAATAGATTTCTACTTTAAATAGGTAATTTAATAAACCTGGCTATCCGTAATATTAACATTAATTACGAAAATTAACATTGAGGGCGTTGGTAAGAGAGCTGCGTAAATTAGTTTCATTAGAGCATATTTGAAGATCACTTCTGTCCGATCCGTCAAACAGCCCAATCGGATATTATTCCGTATATCCAACACATGTAAGTACACCGTTTTATCATCGCCGCTGGTTTCTCGTCGAACTTTTTATATTAACACCGATAAGAATAATTCACTAAAATGTGTGTTTTAAAGCAATAATTTGAAACCGATTCCGTTTAAATGTATCAGAATATAATTATTATTTTCCGACTTAGCCGAAATTAAATAAATTTAAAGTTAAATTATTACAATAGTAAGAGAGTCCGAGTTAGGACCTGTCAACTTCTCCGATTTTTTCCAAATAGCTATGTTCGCAAGAATTTCCAAATGGGAAAAAGAACATAGATGATATTTCGAGAGAAAACTGTTTACCGTTTACCGTTTATATTATTTTAATCGAGACCATTTGTGATGGTACTGCGATAAAATAATATGTTGTTCTACCAAATGTGTAGAAGTTATAATTACCGTATATTTTATTTTAGCTAGTTCGTAGCAAGATAAAGTCTGTCTTTGCAAAAATTATTTTTGTGGAATTTATTGTAGTGTTGTTGTTAATTTACCGTTCATTTTGTTTCCAATATTTTGTACTGATACGAAATGGAACAAAATTCCTTACTTTGAAATAATTTGTAGAAATTTATCATAGTCCAGGAATTGAGAATAAAATATAGGCTACCGTAAAGAAATTAACTAACATTATATTCTGATTCATAGAAATCTTCCGCATCAAATCCGACAAGTTACCACGTGGCCTAACCGAAATGCATTTAATGAAGGCACCCAGCTGTGCAAACACCGCATCAAGTGTTGATGTAAGTTCAACATTTCCGAACCGAACCGAAATACCACCGTCCTGATTATTGCTGTCTGTCCGTCTAGGCAGAATAATCTCCGAGGTAAGCTGATACCAATCCGAAAACCGTTTTATTTTCCGAACCGAGTGTAACCAAGGTTACACACCGCTCCGAATCCGATAACCGTTTTATTTTCCGATCCGAGTGTGACTTAAGTTACACACCGCACCGAATCCCAAAACCGTTTTATTTATTTGGTATCAGTCTTATTTAGTTTTGCCAAGTTCTTCACACTTACAGTCTGACCGTTCATTTAGGCATAATCATTACTATTTATAACCGCTTGCTTTTGCCTGGTACTTGCATACCGTCTGTCTTTATTACTTACTGTGGTGTTGTTTCTTACCGCTTACCATTTTTCCGCTTACTGTTTTTTTTACCGCTTTCACCGTTTGCTTGCTTACCACCGCTTGATTCCGCATTAATGAGTAATTAGTACCTAACTAGCTTTTCACCGCCTGATTACCCGTACGTCACAAAATGGCGCCCTACCTAAATCAAATTAAATTAAAATGACATATCTTAAGTTTTCTTAATTCTATATATAAGAAACTCCGGATTTTGGTACTTAACCGTTTTTGTAAAAATTTCATTGTATGTTAATAAACTTTGCTATTTACCGACGTCTGCCTTTTACTGTTGAATGTTAGTGAAAGTCTAATCTGCCGTCCAGACCCCTGGACATACCGTGTCTCCACTGTAGGCAGCCCTACTGCAACAGACTGCGTTTAGGAGGCTAATGTGGGACCTTTGCCAGACGTAAAAATTGCAAAGGTGGCGCTCGAGATTACCGAATTTAACCGAAATATAGCTCAGCGCTAAAGTGACGCTTCCACTTGCCTATGCGCTAGGTAACTGGAAGAAAGCACGTCACAAGACAGATGTTTAAAATGGGACGCATACATAAATATTCTAACGGGTAAACTGAGAAGGCTATTTAGAAGACATTCTAAAGATTATTTTAGGCAAACCAAAAAATACTCGTCAACAAAGGTCAATGCAGAAGCGAATGTATTTGATGTTGAAGGATTATTCATAACAAATGCAATCAATTACATACAAAAGCATCCAAAACTTTCAAAAATAAATCATAATTACCCAACTAGAGCAAAAATAAATGAAAGCTTCGAAACACCACAACCAAAGAGAACTTCCCAACTTAAATTTAGAGACCACATAGGATTAAAATTTCACAACCAGCTATCAAACAAAATAAAAAATATTAAAACTTTCTCATACAAGACATTAAAAAGATATACAGGGTGTAATTAGTTTCATGTCATTAAAAAAACCTGATGGTAGAGAACTACAAAACAAACAAAAAACCTTATATAACATGGGGTCTAAAGCTCATAGTTTTGGTGAAAAAAAAAAAACTTCGCAAATTCTCAATAAAATTTTTTGAGAACTGCTGGAATATTGAGGTAGGTTTAGATCGTCGCGCGTGTCTTTGCTTATGATAATATTTGTGTAGATAGCTCTAAAATGTCGGCGGTCTTTAGCGATGGGGTTTACTGCATCTTTAGATGAAAGACATTTTCTGAGTGTTTAATAGATCTGATCTGAAGAAAACTATACTCTAACTCTCCCTTGTGCAATATTTTAGCTACTGCGGGTGTTTCGCTATGTACACACGTCCAACCCGCCGTTCGTTGTTTTTGTTATTTTTGAATTTCGCGTCATTGTGTATTTATAGTTAAGATTTATTTTGTTGACTTACAGTTCAAGTTGTCAAATTCTTGATTACGTACAGACACAACTTACTGGTTCGTTCTTTTTGTATTCCTTTTTGGCTTTTGTACCAAGTTTTTATTTAATTTTTCTTTACTGACAACGTTAGTTGATAGTTTGGTGTGTTTAGTGTTGAACGAAGTGCATATGTCCTTAATTCGGCATACCGAACTGTGTATTGATGCAGATGCAGAGATTTTGAATCATTTAGGTAGGTAGTAAGCTTTTAATCCAGGACACTAATTTATGTTACAAATGTTAATAAACCACATTTAAATTTTCTAAATTATAAACAATCCAATATTTTGTTCCAAATTAAAAAACACACATGTAAAGAAATGCTCTGTTTAAACCTCTATGGCAATTATTTGCTTGCAATTGTGCACGAAGAGAGAACGAATTATTTACCTCTTTATAATTGCCTCAGTTCAGTTGAGGCAGTCCATCAAAGGCGGTCGATGATCCAAGGCCTTTGCTTTGACACCGCAGACCACCGGCGAGCACTTTTTTATGACAATTTAAAAGTTGTATAATTGGGAACTACAAGTCCATTGACCAAAACAAGCAGTGGTTCTCAATTGTTGTCTACCATAATATTAAAAATGTCGACCTAGATCAGTTTTTTTCAAAGCTCCCCTAGAGGGAAAAGTCATAAAGGTATTTTGTTTGTCTAGTGAGTCCCCTTCACCAGTTTCTTTTAATGACATGAAACTGATTACATCCTGTATTAAGTGATAATATCGAAACTTTGAAAAAAAATATTGGATTTGTAAGAGGAAAAGTAATTATTTTAACTTTATATTTATGTTGTTGCTCTTAAGGCTAGATCTAGAGTCATATAATTATTATTATTATTATTATTATATTAATTTAGATTTTTTAATAACATTTTTGTTTCCTTCGATTCTTTTTTTACATTGTTAATAAATATTATATATAACTATTTAATTATTCTTAACTCGATTGGCAAATAGTTACAAACTTTGCATGATAAGTAGGTGAAACTTTTTGTACTAATTGTTCCATTTTCGTTCGGTATTATTGCTTGTATTTGTGTTTTACCTTGCAATATGCATATGATATGCAGATTGAAATTATTTTTGTTTTTGTAGTAACATTTTAGAGTTTCTAGGGTACATATAGTTATAATACTCATTGCAAGATATTTCCTGGTATCATAACAATTTATTAGTTGAGTAATTAAAAACCTTGTTGAGTATAATTTTAATAATTCATCTTTCCAATACACTTACGTAATTCCTTTATTTGTAGAAAATGCATAAGAGGATACTAAAAAGGAAAAATGGTGGAAAAACATTTTTCAAAAAAATCTAACTGATTTTTAAAAATCAGTTACTAGAAATTATGAAATAAAATTTCATCTTCACCTGGTTAATAATAATTGACCTTTCTTACCCAATATTTATATTAATGTCGGTGTAAAAATTAACAAATAGCAAAATCGAATGTATTTTTAACCCACTTAAATATCAATTTCAGCTAATAAGGACCAACGACCCGATCGACGATGGTGACATACTGTTTCATAATTTTTTGTGGCCGTTTTTTAATGGCGGTTTATTTAAAAGTTTTTCTATTATTTACTATTGTAGGAGTTTGTGGGTAATGGTAGCAATTAGAGTCTTTAATGACCGCTGATAATAAAATGTCATACGCCTAATGAATAATTTTTCGTAAAGGTACTCTGAGTATCACCATCACCGAATAATAAAAACGTAAATTGTCCATGAAAACTTTTCAATTACCACTTTATACCACTTAAAGAGCTTAGGCGGCGCTCTCTATAAGGGTCTCTATTACCGCTTTATACAGTATGTCTCACTTTTTACGACTCCCATATCATACCTCTCTTATTAACAGCACGATTTAAACAAAATGGGTGGAAGGTACTTACCCATCAAGTGATTATGTCACGGTAAAACATTGAAGAATCTACCAGCAGTGTTCGTAATTATGAAGAAAAATTAACCTAATTTTCCAAAAAAGATATTAGGCAATGTTTTACCTGTAAAACAATCTCATAATCTTATATTCTAGGAGATAGCGTCAATATTTTCTGTGTCATTTCAACACGACTTCTTTATTTTTTTATTGTTAGTTTTCGTTCGAATAACGACTAAAATAAGTGTCACCTGCCCCGACCTTGGAGATTAAGAGTGTGAGACGCTGCGGTACACATAAAAGGGCCTAGCTGACAGGTTTTGTCCCATGGTAATGTCAGCTGACACATTTTAATTGTTTTTTATATTGCAAACTATCACGTAAATAAATTTCAGCTTTGTTGAAATAACGAATTTTCACTATTTTTCATACATATTGACTAGGCAACTGACAACCTTCGCTCCTTACCCTATGCAGCTGACACATTTTTTAAATTTTCACCGCAAACCTCTTTCCCTTTCTTTAGCTGCTGATGCTGAAATTAATACATCTTCCTTTCTAACAATATAGACGATTTTATTCTGTATGCGAAATATATACATACCTCAATTATAAATATATTATACTTGACTTTTATGGCAAATATACTTCTAAAATTTTCATGCAAGTGCATCTTTACTGTAAATTTGACATTTGTATCTCTAAAAATAAGGGCGCCACCGAGATTAGAGAGTTATTGCAAAACGAAAAGGGGCTGACTTTATTAAAAGAAACTTTAAATAAAGTATCCTGTATTCCTATTTATCATCCATTTTTAAAGTGAGTTATTGCAACGGTGTCCTCCTCATACCTTATGTTGATACTTTATTTTGACAATTATCCCTAACCTAAAAAATCAAAGTTGGGCATTGCCGGTATTATCATTTGTTCTAGTTTATAATGAATATGGAAGAACAATATAATTAGAAGTAGCTCTCCTAGCTGGTGTTAATGATGAAGAAATTGAAATGTTACTTCTACATAACATAATTGATATTTATATCGATAATGAACAAATTAACGCTGTAGGCCACGTGAACTTCGATTTAAATAATATGACTGACGATGAAATAGCAGTTAATTTTCGTTTTCAAAGATGGGATATAATACGATTGGGAAATTACGTCTCCTCATATTTGAATCTCACACGTTTTTTTATCTTTTTCTGGTGCCATTTTCGCCAACAAAAGTAACAATTTCCTTAAGGAATTTTCGCCTGATGCAAGTTTTGACAAAAAGTTCCTAAATGTGTCAAAATTAAGGTGCCTTAAATAAAGGAAAACTTTGCCCGTATTTAAGTTAAATACGGGATGCCTGTATTTTATTAAAGGAAAATGCTTAACGATATTTTAAATGCGCATGCGTACATGTCAATTTAAGGGAAACTTTTATTAAAGGATCCGTAAATCGAAGTTGCAATATCTTTCTATTATACATATTTAAAAATTTAAACTAAAAACTGAAAAAAATACCCTTTTTAATTACGCTACATATTTATATTTACATAAAATGTAGTACACTATAAAACCAATAAGAAACTTCTGGGATTCTTACAATAACTTCTGTGCCTCTATGTAACCAAGAATGCGATTATGTGAGGTTATGTTTTCCTCGGACATTGAATGTTTTCATTAAAATCTAATATTTATGAAAATTCAATCAATTTATTAAAGCGTTATTTTGTACAGGAAACACGAAAGTGTGTCCAATGGATTTTAATCGCCGATTGCAAATATTAATAAACATTTGTTTTATATGTACCTACATTTAGACATAAGTTCAGATATTTTCCTCTATTAATTGATTCCAAAGCCAAAAAAATCAAGATCTGAACAGATAACGATTAAGAAAATAAGTATAATTGTATACATTTAAAAATTTACATAAAAATATTAAACATCGGCAAAGAAAATTAACAAGTTATGAACATATTATGGTCGAAAAATAACTAAAAAGTGTGAACATAAAGCTGATTAATACAAATTTCCATAAAAATATTTAACCACGGCGGTCCTTCTACAAATTTAATTTTACGAATTGCATAAGGCAAAACGAATTGAATGACACAACGCGATGAAATAGCAGTGATATTCGGCAAAATGACAGAAAGATCATTCTGCATCTCCTGGACACCCGCAAGCAGAAAGGCAGATGTGGTGCAGTTTCAAATGCTATTAATTAAAGTATATATTCATTTATAGATTGATGTCTAGGTTTATTTAGATTTATTTCATCACAGTCAACCCCTTTATCGGAACTGAGTACTATTAGTTTTATAAATTTGTGACAGCTACTTCTATAAAAACTATTTATATAAACTATAGTAACAGTTACTAAAAGTTTTATAGGTCTTTGATAGAAATGTTTCCATTACCATTTTATAAAACCTAAGGTAACAATATCACTTGGTACTTTTATATACCCTCTATGGAATTATGCAACTCTTTAGTAAGTAATCAAATAAGCTGCTTATATAAATTCACAACCTTAATAAAAATCTTCATGAAATTTATCATTTTATTTCTTGGAAATGTTTAGCCTTTGAAATGTTTTCCGCCCTTATTCTGGAGCTCATCAGAAAGGCACAAAGTCACTCACTCACTGACCAGAATAGGGGCGAAAAACGTTTCAACGGTTAAGTATTTCCAAGAAATAGAATGATTAATTTGATGAAAATGTAATCCATTTGAATGAAAAATTTTCCAAAAGACAAGGTATGTAAATAAATTCTTTTAGGTCTTTGTTCTCATTTTAGCTGAATTTTCATAGCCGTAGGGGGTTATGTGGATACTGATTTACTCTACATAGCCGCAGGCGACTGTGTGGAAACTAGTATTACAATGAGAATTGTCCAATAAGAAAGACAAATTAATTTTAGGATTTTAATTGTTAGCCTAATCAGAATTCAGGTTATCGAAAGAATGCAAAGATTGTAAAACAATAATTTGACAAATAGTTTTTGCTTTAGTTCTCATAGATAGTTTTTTCTACTGTTTGCAAAATCCTATAAAGAATATGTTTCATTACAAGTATAAGCAAACAAAAAATAATTCACTTTTAACATACATACACACACACACACACAGACATTTTTCAAAAACCACTTTTTTGGGTTCCTAGGATTTGAAAACGTAAAGATTTGATGTTATTTCAATTTTCGATTGCGACCAATTTTAGTAACCTCCCACAATTTTGTGGGTAGGTTAAAAATTAGTTACGTCAAATGACAAAAATTGTTCATTGGGCGGTACTGTTTTTTGTGTAAATAAAAACAATACTTATTTTTAACTCTTGTAGCCTAATTTATCAAAAAAAAAAATTTTTCTAACAGGATTTTAAAATATTCCTCAGTTATTGGATTATTTTTTCTAACAAAGTAATATTTGTGAAACCTACGTTAATTTTAAACATGCATAAAAATTACAATAAGTTTTGTGCCTAATTCTAATTTTTCATTAAACGAAAACATGTCATAACTGGGTGATTTGCATATTCCTGTGATTAAAAACAAATCGGTATTCACAACTAATGAATTTAAATTCGCCATACTTTTTTATTGAAATTACATATTTAATAATTTTCTGGAACATAAATTATGACACCGTCGTTTTGATTTATTGCACTTTCATTATTGTATGTTTTATATCCTTTTAAATTAAACAAATCTGCGTTTTGCACGTTTCACATTTGCTTAATATAATCACATCAAATATATTGACAAAACATTTTAAATAGATTTTTACTTCTCAAAAATTTTATTTGTATTTCTAATATCAGAATGTAATGAGTGGAAATTGTCACACATGTACGTTGCAAAACTGCTAATTAATTTTTTCGAAAACTATCATTAAAAGTTGACTTCTACGTGATATTTATTAAATGTCATAACGACAGTTTCTCATCTACAGAAGTTTTTTTGATCCACCTACAAAAATGGAGATGATAGAAGTTAACCAGTTTATTAACGATTATCAACAAAAATGCAGATTTTAACAATCAATCATTAATAAACAAATTAATTAACAATCAGTTTAACAGTTAATCATTTCTATTACCGTTTAAATTTAAAGTCGCATTTGTACAATTTTGAAAACTGATTCCACTCGAGGTTTCTTGATTAGATAGATAGATAGATAGATAGATAATTTATTTAACTACATTACATACACAAGAGTACATTTGTAGCAAGTCAGAAAAACAAAAATTAAATTAAATATGAAATTAAGTTACTGTAAAAGGGCAACTATAAAAAAAGAAGAAAACATATAAAAAGTATCACATAAGCCTAAATATAGAAGGATCACATAAATATATAAAAAACAATAAATATGTTTTGTCATGAGAAAAGTATAATAATAAAAAAAGAAACAAAAACTATAATATCTAAATACTACATTAAAATCAAAATTATTTAAACACCTCGTGTGCCTGCTTCATATCACATTAATGTATTAATTATCTGTCATTAATTTTTTTCAGTCTGAACTGAGTTTGTCATAAAGTCATCTACAGAATAGTAGCATTGTTTAATTAAAATTGCTTTCAGGGCCTTTTTAAAAGAGTTTATATTTAATGATTTTATACTATTTGGCAAGACATTGTACATGTTTAAATTTAAAGAGTTATTATCAGATTTTTCAGTATAAAACGGGGAGTTCTCAATAGATTTATGGATCTAGTATTGTAGTTATGAATGTCCGAGTGCGTGTTGAAAATATTGATATTTACGTGTATTTCAATTAATGCACTGGGTAATTGTTGAAGAAGCACCAGATTTGGGAGCAGAAATGATACTATTAGAAAACCCAGTTTTCTTCTCAATTGGTTCATCAATATATCCCTCTGCAACCGCAAAGACTGTCAGCCCCATGTCGTTAAAGTCTGTCGAAATCAGCTCCAGAATCAGCTAGCAGTGTATCAGATGAGCTTCGGAAGCACTGAACAGTACAATGGACTACAATTAACGTTGTTATTATTAGTACTAAATATCAATTATCGTGGAGAAACACTGCAAAATTGTACTGTTTGAGAGGCCTAACAATTAGTGCAAGGTCTTGACTAACATTCGTAGAAAAACATTTGCCAAATTTTTTGCATATTTTATTCTTGAACACTGCAAATGCATATTTTGTTTGGAATGCAATTAAATAACGTGGTAACGCCGCGCCTCGAATTATTATATGCTTCAATAGTGGATTAAGAGTTAAATAATTATTTATAACAAAAATTGCATTAAAGAAATAAAATATGTATTTGCTTTTCACCACTTTGTTAAATTTCCTGTAGAGCTAAAAGATAATTTTAAAATATGCCTTGCTTCACGATTTATACCACAGACATTTTTTCGAATTTCAAACGGTTAAGATATATTGGCTGTTCACTCGCTATTGACACATTCTGCATATAATAATATGTATGTTGCTTCTAAAATTGGCGCTGATCTTAATACAGTAAATTTGAATTATTAGCTGAGCTACCTCTAAATAGGGCTATCTGCTCTCTACAAACGTTAAATAATTTATCAAGAGATAAAACAAATATGATAAATACTGGAACGCTTTTATTGTAAATGATTACAGATTAAAATTAACAGACCGCACTATGTCAGATTACAATAAATTCATTAACATGACATTATTGAACATTAAAAGCATGGAGATATCATTGATATCAAAATTATTAATAGTACTACATTTCGGATTTTGGAAATATTAAAACTAAAACAATTAAACATTTTACTTCAATAATTCTTTTGCCGGTTTAAAACACTATTTATTTCAGTAAAAGATTTTAGACATTTTAATCATTCATATTTGAAACAAAATGGTATACATACTAATATGTCCATAAGAGAAATTTAAAAAGATTGTTTCTTAATTACAACAGAAACTGAGCAAGCGAACGAATTTAATGACTGAGGGTGGCGTGTTTGCAGAGGATGGTAGAGTAGATATAGTGATTGAAGGACGCGCTAACGCAAGGAAAAAGTGGTAGTTAGTAAAGAACATATTACACCTATCCCAGTAACAATAAATGAAGAGTATATCATAATGTGTTTTAAATAATGCAGAGTATTCTGATGACATTTTAACACACAACTTTAAATATAAATTATATGGAAGAGTATTTAGTTGCATCTTTAGTTATTATATCATATAATCCTCTTCATTTAATATAGTGTAGTATATCGTTATTTTACTACTAAAATTTGTTTAAATTTTATTAAATTTGTTTAAAGCGGCATCAACATCTGTGGTTATTAGCCAACACAACGGTGCCATACAGCGTGTCCTCCGATTGAGTTCGCTGTAGGTGAGATGGACAAAAAATTTTTGATTTTTTTCCATATTTTTTGCTCTACTGTAAGCATGATTTTCAGTTAATAATTATGATGCTCATCTGACAATTATTATTATTAATTTGACAGATAAGAACATACACGCATTTGCTTTTCATGGATGAATTGATGAATATGCATTGAAAGTTTTAAAAGATGAAAATTTCAAAAATTAATGTCAATATAGGTTGCACCTTCCAGGGATATGTGTATATTTTGATATCGTTCACCATTTCTTTTTAAATACCCCAAAAGTTATGTCAAAGTAAATGAAAATCGTATTTGTGTAAAGTATTGCGATTGCCTTGGAAATAAATCATAACACGTAGGATAAAAATATACGTAAATAACTAAATAATTTTCTTTCTATTAAATAATCGAGTAAAGCTCTAGTAAACCGACATACAATTTTTTATTTCGTAAAATGCGATTATATTAAAATAATCAAAATCATCAAAGTAGACGTATATTTTTGAAATTTTCGCCAGGACTATAACTTTTTAATCTGAATAACTTTCCTTAATGACATTTTGCTGTATATTTTACAGAAAAGGTACTTTACCTAACAAGAAATTCGTTTTTGCTTAACTATTGTGGCCTACGTGGTTAAAAAAAAACAAAAGTACACCCAAAATAACTTTTAAGATAAGCAGTTGTGAACCCCTAAATATGAAAAAAAAAATCTTTTTTGTCCATCACCTACAGCAAACTCAATCCCAGGACACGCTGTATATGTAAAGAACAACGTGGATGAATTATACAGGCATCCCATGGCATCGTGCAAAAAATTTGACTACCAATTTTTTATTTAAAATGAAGGTGGATTCTTCATATAACAGTTTTCAAAATAAGCGATTCCTGTCCAGCTACACCTCCTTAAGGGATTGTGCAAAAAAACTGGCTTTAATTTCTCTCTGAAGGTAATCGCAAAAAGACGAAATTTGGCACATATCAGTTACTAATGAAAAAGCATCTAGCGTGTGATATTAACTACCCTTCATATCATTTTGTAAATATCTTTCAGTCTGCTATATTTTCTTTCAATTAAAAAAAACTCAATATTATGATTAATTTAAAAACTTTTTACCTCTTGAAGAAATTTCGTAACATCGACCGTTCTTAAGAAAAAAACAAAATTGCGTCTCCCTAAGTGATTAATCAATAGCGACGAGCACTCAGTAGGCTGATGTCAAATTTGACAGCATTATGAATCGATGTGATCATTTGGTGCTTATAAATTATTATCAGATAAAAATTAATAACCGTTTTTTGCATACCCCTTTAAGGGACTGTAGCTGGACAGGAAAGGCTTATTTAGAAAGATTTTATATGAAGAACCCACCGTCATCTTCGATAAGGAATTGGTAGTTAAATTTTGAGCACATTATTACGGGACACCCTGTATTTTCGATAGTAGTTGCATTTCATGTAGAAATTTAACAAGTATTCTTACATCGACGGATTATTATTTAAGGATTTCATTGTACAATCCATTTTTTACTCTACTTCTGGGTGAGCAGAATAGAATCAAACTGCTGTGGGTGGCAAGACACTCCAGAATGGACGGCAATGAAAAAGATGGTGACATGGAATAGCTAATATATTCTTCGGCCTAGAACTCATACTAGGCATTCCCAAAAGCTCAGCTAGAGGTGAGATTAAAAACTGGATCAACGGTAAACACAAAAACCACTGGAGGAACGTTCCAATAAGTCGACATGGGAAAACACTCAGTAAATGTGCTGAAAAAACTGAAGAACTGCTCTCCAAAAACAGCAGGATAATAACAGGACTTCTATCACGATACTTCCTGTGGAGAAGTACCTGTATACAATCGGGAAATTTTATAGTAAGGAATTGGAAACAATGAACTACGTTATATTCAACTGCGAGGCAGCTCTTTTTTTAGTCCTGCAGGAATCATCCATTTCCTACACTTGGTTTATTGATTTTCAGGTGTGTGTCGGTATTATACCACTCATGTTGTCACTCGATAATTATTATTTCTTTATGAAATTGACGAACAGAGATGTTTTCTGTAATATTATCCTTTGTGGTCACCCGTGCAGCTTCATTTGCCAATTCAATCTCTATAATACCATAATGACTCGGACTTCATATAAAATGTACTATCTTATTATTTTTTTGTAATGCGTTTAGTAGTTGTAAAGTCTATTGGAGTATGGAATCTGAACTATGAGGATTGCTCAGACACTGTAATGGATTAAACGAACATATTCCTGAAATTTTTTGCCGAACTGCTGTGTTTGCAAAACATACGGCTTGCCATATGGCATATAACTCAGTAGTAAAGATGGAAGCACAATGAGGAAGAATCCAAGAATATATTTGATAAGCGATCTAGAAGGCACTTCTTATTCCGTGATCCAGTTGGTGAAAATGTATTAGATCCCTGAATACTTCACTAAGACTGATCAAAATACTGACTAAAGTAAGTTTTTATTTTTTTCATATATTTCATATTTTCTACACTCCAAATTTATTTATTTCAGATTTAGAGTTAAAATGGATTGTCCAATAAAATCAATGTATGGTTAAATAATGAATCAACCAATGCAAGAATACTTGTTAAATTTCTACATGAAATGCAACTAGTAACGAAAATATAGTTCATCCACGTTGTTTTTTACATATACAGCACCGTTGGCTAACAACCACAGATGTTGATGCCGCTTTGAATAAAAATAAAGTCATAACTGAATTTAAAAAAAAAATAGTAGTAAAAGCGATCTAGTATACTATATATTAAATGAAGTGAATTATTTGATATATTACTATATCTAAAAATGCACCAAAATAATCTTCCATATAATTCAAGTTCTGAAATATAATGTCCAATAAATCTTTGTTATAATTCATGTATTTTGTGTTTAAATGTCGTCAGAATACTGTGGACTGTTTAAAACACATTATGATATATCCTTAATTTATTGTTACTGGGATATGTGTAGTATGTACTTTACTACCTACCACTTTTTCCTTGCATTAGCGCGTCCTTCAATCACCATATCTATTCAACCATCATCTACAGACACGCCACCCTCAGTCATTAAATTCGTTAGCTTGCTCAGTTCTAGTGTAATTAAGCAAAAATCTTTTTAAATTTCTCTTTTGGATATATTATCATGTCTACCGTTTTGCTTCAAATATGAATGATTAAAATGTCTAAAATCTTTTGCTGAAATAAATAGTATATTAAACGGGCAAAAGAATTATTATCATTGTTGAAGTAAAATGTTTAATTGTTTTAGTTTTAATATTTCCAAAGTCCGAAATGTACTATTATTAATTTTGATATGCTTTTGATGTTTAATAATGTCATGTAAGTAATGAATTTATTGTAATCTGACATAGTGCGGTCTGTTAATTTGAATTTCATATCATTTACAATAAAAACGTTCCAGTATTTACCATATTTCGTTTATCTCTTGATAAATTATTTAACGTTTGTATAGAGCAGACGATATTTAGAGGTAGTTTAGCTAATAATTCTTTACTGTATTAAGATCGGCGCCAATAGTAGAAGCAACATACATTTTATATGTATATCGTCTAAATGTTATTTGTGGCATTATCTTAATTTACTACAGCTATAAAGCAGGTTCATATTTATTTAAAGTCTCTGCGATTCGCACAGAAACTGGTTTGGTTACAGTGGGACGATTTTCATAGACATCTCTTGCATCGCTAAATAGTATTTTGCAATTTGGATGTTGTGGCTGACTGGATATTTAGTGCATAATTTAGAAGTAATTGGTTTGTTCTCAAATGAAGAGTTAACATAGCTGTTTCACAGTTTAATCATTGAAGAGGACTTGTGCGTAAGGCTCCTAACGCAAGCCAGGGTGTTGTATACAGTCTAGTTTCTTGAGCTTACTTTCTCGAGCTGCGCTGTATATTAAACATCCATAACCAATACTTGACAAAATAAGTGTTTTGTATAGTCTCTCTGTGGCAGCACCAATTAATGTTAGATAATGCTCTAAGGATACTAAGAATTTTCTTACATTTTACCACTAATTGCTTAATATGAGGACTCCAATAAAGTCTTTTGTCTAAGATCACACCTAAAAGTTTTTGCGAATATATATAATTCAATTTCTCTACATATCTACATATTCTTTTATGAATTAATTTTACTGCAATCGTTAACGTGACTACGAACTTACTAATCATAATATCGGATCACAATTATTCTGTATGTCTAGATCAGATTGTTACACTTATTTTAGTAAAATATATCAATGATATTTTGCATGAAAGATAACATAATAGAGGGCATCCAAATATACTAACCGCTCTAAATATTTTATACTAAGAAAACATTTTAATAAAACTAAATTATTTCAATCACATAATCAGTTCTGCTCTAGACAATTTTTAAAATTATGGGACGAAGATCATAGTTCAAGTTTATAATATTACGTTAGGAAACATTGGTGTTTTTCTAGACTTCTTTACTGTTACCCTAACGAAATCCATACACATAGTAGTAGTACCAGCACATTCTTCATTTCTGAATTTATTAGACGTGATTGTTTGAATATTTAATTAATAGTTACATCAGTTCCAAAGTTTGTGACAACAAAATTAATAATAACTAAAGGTAATAATAATAAAAATTCACAAAATTTTGAACAAATTCTCCCAGAATAAAATTACAACTACCTGACAATTTAAAATAAAAGTAGCTAAAATAGAAGTTCAGATCAAAGTACAAACAACTTTTAAACCAGCTTCTCAATACAAAGCTCAAAGTTAGCTCAAAGAATAGCGGCAAGTACACTCAAAAAGGTTAGGATTCAATATACAAAAAGCCCCGACGAAAGGTCAGAGCAATGACAAAGAACGAAGCACCTTTCAGAAGATGTGCATAACTTAAGAAAACATGCGATCCTTCTCCTGCCAATCGAATCTAGAAGCCATTCTATGTCTTCACGTGATTTCATGTGATCGCCTTGATTCAAGAGGCGAAATAAAACTCTGTTCTTCAAACAAAGTCTTAGGAACTTCTCACGCTAAAGTTCAATATATAAAGATGACGACTATGATACTGCCACAGCAGCAAAGAATACACGCAGAGAAGATACTAAGTGATGGTCTACACAAAACTTTCCTAATTTCCAGAATTATAAGATCTAATGAATCTTAATACATTTCCTCCTTCGGACCTTGGTGCTGATTTAAAAAAATAATTAATTTTTATAGTACTTTATAGTATTTTTTTATCGTCTTTTTTATATTATCGTTAACATTTATAGTATCCTTCAGTCTCTTGAAGATTCCATCATATATTTATGGAACAATTTTGCTTAAAGTTTGAGGCTATATAATAGTAAAAAAACTGAGACGCTCGTAGCTTCCCCCCATTGCTATAAACTTAACAGTATAGTTCATGGAGTGATATGGCCAGTATAAGAATTTGAGTGGTTTACATGTCAATAATGAAGAATTGAAAACAAGAGATTTTTCAACACAATAATTTATTCAGTATTTTCTATACCATTGCAATGTTATTTTGAAAATAAATGAGTTATTAATATTATCACTATTAAAAACTGGTTGTAAATTTCCAAGTCCTGGAATTCAAAAAAACTTGTTTTTAAAATGTTTTTTTGGCGCTATAAATACATATTTATTGAATAAGTATTATTTATTTACACAATTATTTAGGAAGATTCTACTTTTTTATTCTCTATTTCCCCAAAATCAATCACTTGAAACAAAAACAATAAACATGCAACAAAAAATGAACTATTCACATCGTTTTGTTTAATGATGTGTGAACTTTTATATTGTCCTGCTGAAGGTCAAAGAAAATATATACAGGATGTCTTTTTTTCTCAGAGATGTTTATAATAATGACGGCAGATTAGATAGGATGGCTAAAGCTGCTTAGCCATTCGCACAGTCATGTTGGTAATGCGTAAGGAACATTATCATGCCAGATTTAATTTTTTATTTGAGCTTAAAATATTTCCACTAACTATTTCTCAGTAATTAAGTGGAATAGAAAAATTTATATAGTTGTTCATGAGTAGTCAAGGGCTTTACTACTACTATCAGTGTTATCTGCTATTCTGAAATGCCAATAGTCATGAAACACCTTGTATAAAAAAAAAATGTGAAAATATATTTTTTTGTCATTTTCTACGCTTGTTACTACATTTTGAAAAAAAATATATTATACGTTTAGCATTTTTCCGGTGGACCGTCGAAACCCGAAAAAAACGTCGGATCGATGTGAAAGTCATATCTATCGATTCGAGAGCGAATTTAGAAAATTCCGTCCGTCGGTCAGTCGGTCGGCCTGTCTGTCTGTCGGTCGGTCTGTCACGCCCAGCCCCCCTAATCCGTTTTCGGATTGCGATGTAACTTGGGTGGTTAATAGGAGGTCTTTAGAAAACCTTAACGCCGGAAGCTCGGCTCCGTTCGGAAACCGGAAGTACCCGATATAGACGCTTCCAGTTTTTCGGGAAAAATTGAATAACTCGATAACGGGTAGTCGGATCGAGATATTTCAAAAAAGAAATAGTGCCGCTGGCAAAGCTCTACAAATAAGTATACCAGAGACTATGCCGAAAAACAAACGAAAATTGATTTTTTTTGCAAAAAACTGGTTTTCTCGAAATCGGGCTAGGAAGCACGATAACTGTCCAGAATATTGATCGATTTCGATGAGACTTGGTGGGATCAAAGGGACCCAGCCACAAATCAAGCCTATTGCTGGCGGCCCGAATCCGTTGACCGCAAGTATGTTTTCCAGGGCCGAGTATGATTTTTCAAAGAAATTAATAACTCCCGGACCGAAGGTCCGATTTTGATTTTCAAAAATGGCAATTGTAGGGCTCGATTAGGTCTATTAGTTGACGTTTGTGAGAAGTTTGGAAAAACAAAAGCGAATCTACAAATCCTGGAAAACTTGATTTTTTTGATAAATTCTACAAATTCCGAAAAGTTTCCTAATAAAAATCGAAAATTAACTATTCCGTCGATCGATCTCTATAACCAGTATAAGGCATGGACCTTTTTGAACAAAAAATCTAAAATAGAGTTTTTTTGAAAAACTTAAAATAAACGAGTTATTTACGAACATGCATTCCATAGAATTATTTTAAAAAATATTACAAATTGATAAGTGATAATGTTATATTTAAAATACATTTAGTTATTTTCATTTACTAAATAAAAATGGAACCGATGCCCTTTCCGTGTTTCAAAATGTAGTTAGCTTTTACTTTAGTCAATGCAAAAAGAAAAAAAAAAAGAAAAATTAAACATGTCAAAGCACTGAGTCATCTTGCGACCCTCTGCTGAAAATGTAATGAATCATCCCAAAAAATTGGACAAAAAGCATATCAAAATGTAGTTTTTTTCACTTGTTCTATTTGTTTGACTTTCCCGATTTTATAGAAGCTAAAACAGATTTCGATGGAAATTTGCAGATGGTCCGGCTCTTATCTTTAAGTATAGTGAGGGGAAAGTAACACATCGTATTTTGAATAACATAGTAAGATCGATTTAATCTAATTTAATTGACATCGACAACATGCGCTTATGATAAGGATACACGAGACATCGTTTGATTTCGTAATACTGAGAATGGCGTATTTTGACCATTTCTTTAATTCCTTGAAAAAATACCATTCTGATAAAAATTTAGTCTGAACTTATTCTTGCTTCTTTATTACAATGGCGAAACAATCACTCTTCGAGATTTCTTCGGATTAAGATATTTCAATTCCATTTGTCTGTCGGTGCGTCTGATGTTGTCATACATACAAAACTGTTTGTCGGGGAGAAATAATATTTGGTAGGTAGTTGACGCTATTGAATAGATTATATTAATTTAGTTGACATTATACAGGGTGGACACTCTAAAAAAAGGAGTTATTAAAAATAATGTTGCAACGCAATAATACTTGGCACGTAATTAACATAATGTTCAAGGAAGAAACCTGTGATATTTTTAGTGAAAAATTACAGGGCGGACACCGTAAAAGTGAATAATTTACTAAAATGATGCGAAGAAGGAGGGCAATAATATTAGGCATAAAATTAATAAGCCATCAAAAGAAGATAAATATACAATTTTAGTGAAAATATACAGACTGGTCTTCCTAAGAAAAAAATCATTAATAAACGGTGGTAAGAAATAACATTTGTAAACGACACCATTGTTAATGAACTGATATACATTTAATGAAAAATATACAAGAAGAGCAGTGGTCACCCTAAAATATTACTAAATAAAAAACGATGGAGGAATATAATGTTTAAACAAATAAAATAACGTCCTGAGTGACAACAGTTTGTCATGAATTTCAATATTAATTGATCTTATTACGAGATATACCTGATAACTTTTATTAACGAATCTTTACTAGAGTTGACATGCATCAATAGCTAAATGAAATGTTACCACAGATATGGGTAGGTCGAAGAGGACATATAGAATAGCCACTGCAATCGAAAGATTTAAGTCCTTTAGACTTCTATCTTTGGAGCCATTTAAATTCAATTGTCTACAAGACCAAAGTTTAGAAGAGTTGGGAGGCCGAATTAGGATGGCTGTTCAAGAAATATCACAGCTTGCTATTCAAAACTCATTAAGTACCTTCATAAATCGATTAGGATATTGTCAGGCTGCTGATTTTCTTTTTTTTTTTTTTCAATATTAAAGTACTCAATATTTTGTAATAACAGATTCAATTTTCATTAACTAATAAATCTCTATTATATTATTTTATTTAATATTTAAAAAAATACAAGTCGCACATCCACCAAGCCATATATTGTAGTTGATGAAATACAGTCTTTCTGAAAATGTAAAAATATACAGGATTATCCATTTAAAGAGATACAAGGTGGTTATCTACTAAATGCGAATTCTACTACTCTGGATGAGCGGGCGGAGTAATATCCGTTACGTCAGAATACTTATCTCGGTAGAAAATAAGTTGTGATTATTGTAGTCAATATTATTCTGATTTTGCCTATATCTGCCTCTTTACGCCTGTGCGTAATTGGCGTATAAGATAATCCAACATTCAACTGAAGATAATAAATGAATACTAAGATTGCCGAAAATTATTTTTGATTGATGTTGACTTAATAGGAAAATGGGAGGTCTTCCTGTTAAGTCCATGCTCTTCACTAACTACTGACATAGTTATCTCGCTCACTCATAATATATGATTTGTGAACAGAACTTAAATTATTACAGAATAATAAGCAACTTTATCTACTCTTACTAGATTATAGACTAATTAATCAACTATTTTTGAACATGTAATAGTATCCATAGCCAAATGGCGTGATTTATCATAACTACCTAACGCTTTATTTTTACACCAATCACATTCAACTTCATTCCTAGCCTATCCAATTGGTATAACGCGCAAAATAAAATAAAAAGTTCCCTTATTATCTAGAGGAGAAAGGTAATGTGATATGTTTGAATAGTTTTGACGTTGCGTTGTCAAACTATTATATTAATATTTATTGTTATAATCATGCCTTCATGTAATTTCGCCTGCTAAGTGGAGGGTACTTCTGACAGTTTGAGAAACTCTGGATTAAGTGTTTCAATATTGTTTTTATAAAATGCATATCAAATTAGGAGATATACCCACTCATTGCATCAGTACTTCATAGGTAGGTACCTACAAAATATTTTCAACTTTTACTTTATCAACTGCTAAAATCAAAGATAGTCCTGATAAAAAAATTCCTAAATGGATCAAATTATTTTTATATACTTAAGAATAAGTGGCACTTCAATAAAAAGGATATGATCAAAAATCGGTAAAGGAAAAAAAAATTAAAAGTTAGAATACGTAACAAATTTTGTATTGGTTGAATTTTAATTGATTCTATGCTAAGAACAGGTGCAGTTTTTTTCATTATATATGTGATAGCTTTCTTATACTGCGATATACTTGTAGTTCTATCATAGATGAACACAATGGGCCTACTGAGCCCGAAATTTGTAGTAAAATGGCGCAACTTTTACATATTTGACAACCTTCTTGCACCAAGAGAAAATGATACTTTACTTCAAACAGAGTTGCCTCATGCACATACAAGAAGTTTTTAAGGCAGAGGAGACTGTAAAGGGACATTAAAAAACCATAAAAGTTATAAAAATATTAATAGAAAGCATATTTGATAATTCATTCAAAATCACATTATTGTATTGATTTGAACCTCAAACATAGCGAAAAAGTAAGCAGGAAATATCATGGAAGCAATTACTAGTTATTCGCATATTATGGTGTTATAATATAATATAATAAAAAAAAAATGAGGAACAACATGTATGACTTATAAATGCAAACAAACAATGAGAAACAAACTAAAAAAACTACATTTTGATATGCTGTTTATCATTGTTGGGATGATTCAGTACATTTTAAGCAGAGGGTCGTGAGATGACTCAGTGCATTTTGACATGTTTTGTTTTTCTTTTCTTTTTCTTTTTTCTTTTCTTTTTGCATTGACTAAAGTAAAGGCTAACTATATTTTGAAACACAGAAACGACATCGTTCAATTTTTATTTAGTAAATGAAAATCGGTCAAATATTCATAGAGATAGAATTTTCTCCGGTATGACCTTCTTTTTTTTTGGTTTGGACATCTATAGATAATTTCGTATATAACTAAAATAGAGACTTTTTCGAGAAGGCACGATATAGAAATCTGTTTTATAATAAAATCTGTTTTGTTTCGTATTCGTATGTCTCTTTTACAATGGGTACAATGCAGGAATTGAAATTTATTTTTTTTTTATTAAATTTATTTAAAATATCAAAATACAAATTTATCATAATCAGTTTTTCTATTTTATAAAGTTGGAATTTATGATAAGTACGTACTACCTCTACTTTAAGACACTTATACTTCAACGAAAACACGTTCTTTGCACCTATATCGCACGGAGAATTGATCAATTTGTAATATTTTTTAAAATAATTCTATGGAATGATCTTCGTAAATAACTTGTTTGTTTTCAATTTTTCGAAAAAACTCTATTTCAGATTTTTTGTCCAAAAAGGTCCGTACCTTATACTTGTTATAGAGATTGATCGACGGAATAATTAATTTTCGATTTTTATTAGGAAAATGTTCGGTATTTGTCTAGTTTTCCAGGATTTGTAGATTCGCTTTTGTTTTGTCAAATTTCTCACAAACGTCACCTCATAGACCTAATCGTGCCCTACAATTGCCATTTTTGAAAGTCAAAACCGGACCTTCGGTTCGGGAGTTATTAATTTCTTTGGAAAATAATACTCGGCCCTGGAAAAAATACTTGCGGTCAACGGATTCGGGCCGCCAGCAATAACCTTCATTTGTTGCTGCGTACCTTTGATCCCACCAAGTCTCATAGATATCTATTAATATCCTGGACAGTAATCGTGCTTCCTAGCCCGATTTCAAGAAAACCAATTTTATCTCGATACGATTGTCCGTTACCGAGATATTTAATTTTTCCCGAAAAACTCGAAACGTCTATATCGGGTACTTCTGGTTTCCGAACTGAGCCGAGCCTCCGGCGTTAAGGTTTTCTAAAGATCTCCTATTAACCACCCAAGTTTCATCGAAATCCGAAAACGGATTAGGGGAGCTGGGCGTGACAGACAGACAGACAGACCGACACACCGACGGACGGAATTTTCTAAATTCGCTCTCGAGTCGATAGGTATGACTTTCATTTCGATCCAACGTTTTTTCGGGTTTCGATGGCCCACCGGAAAAATGAAAAATCTGTACTACATTTTTTTCAAAATTTTAAATTTTTCGAAAAAACTCTATTTCAGATGTTTTGTCCAAAGGGGTCTTATACTGGTTATAGAGATTGATCGACGGAATAGTTGATTTTCGACTTTTATTAGGAAACTTTTCGGAATTTGTAGAATTTATCAAAAAAATCAAGCTTTCCAGGATTTGTAGATTCACTTTTGTTTTATCAAATTTCTCACAAATGTCAACTAATAGACCTGGTCGAGCCCTACAATTGCCACTTTTTAAAATCAAAATCAGACCTTCGGTTCGGGAGTTATTAATTTCTTTGAAGAATCATACTCGGCCCTAGAAAAAATACTTGCGGTCAACGGATTCGGGCCGCCAGCAATAGGCTTCATTCGTGGCCGTGTAACTTTGATCCCACCAAGTCTAATCGCGATCGATCAATATTCTGGACAGTTGTCGTGCTTCCTAGCTCGATTTCGAGGAAACCAGTTTTTTGCAAAAAAAATCAATTTTCATTTGTTTTTCGACATAGTCTCTGGTATACTTATTTGTAATGCTTTGCCAGCGGCACCATTTCTTTTTTGAAATATCTCGATCCGACTACCCGTTACCGTGTTATTCAAGTTTTCCCGAAAAGTTCGAAACGTCTATATCGGGTACTTTCGGTTTCTGAACGGAGCCGAGCTTCCGGCGGTGAGGTTGTCTAAAGACCTCCTATTAACCACCCAAGTTTCATCCCCTAATCCGAAAACGGATTCGGGGAGCTAGCCTGACAGACAGACAGACAGAAAGACAGACAGACCGACTGACCGAGCGACCGACAGATTGACAGACCGACGGACGGAATTTTCTGAATTCGCTCTCGAGTCGATAGATATGAGTTTCATTTCGATCCGACGTTTTTTTCGGGTTTCGATGGTACACCAGAAAAATGCAAAACCTATACTTCATTTTTTTCAAATTGTAGTAAGGAGGGAAAATTAATTAAAAAAGTGTTTTGCCACCTTTGTCGACAAACAAAGATTATTAAGAAAACATTAAAACCATACTACTATCCATGGGACGTGTAAATTTATATCTTACAACTGAACAACATTCTGTTTACCAAATAAAAATTTGGAGGATATATGTTTTGAACTAAAAGTTACTACATTTTTTAAATTAGTACCAATAGTGTAAAGTTCCTTTTTCTGCGTCTTTGAATTCAACTTTAAAATTTTTGATTTGTACTGTACAATGACTTCTGCTAATATACAAACTTATTGTCTAAACCTTGAGAACTTAGGTTTTAAGAGCAATACATTTAGGTTCGGTGTAACACTATCTACGGCTCCTAGAAAAGGTAAAAAAATACTTTTAATAATATTAATTATTTCAAAATCGCTCTAAAATATTTAAAGAAAATAAAATTGAGATTAAAATACACTATTGTGAAACGTTTCCTATTTCAGTGTATTATTTTTAATCCCTTATCCCCAATATTAGAGGTGAAGGTGTCCTAGATTATTGAAAATTAATGATTATTTCTTTCTTTCTTGGGCGGTTAAAAGAATAAGTTCATACATCAATTACTCTCTGTAAATGCTTACCTGCATAAAAATAACTTGTGCCATACCCCTCGAAAAGGTAAAAGAACCTTCTAAGTACATTTATTATCTGTACCAAAAGTAGTTTTATAAAAAAAATTTCAATCTAAAAAAGTTGATTTTTTCCTCGTTCAAAAATTATAAATGCATGGTGTGTGGTAAGTTTGCACCTTGAAATTATTATTTTCAACACTTGAACCACTGTAATAATATGTGTTGAAAGTATACAATAATTATGCATTTAAATGTTTAATATCAATTAATAATATCTGAAATGGTCCTTTCAACCCAAAAAATTAATAACAATTGTAAGTACTCTGGGACACTTTAAACCCCTAAGTAGAGGGTAAGATGTTGAAAACGATAACGTTAAAGTCAATAATCACAATGCTTTTCATAATAGTGCATATAAATGTTAAAGAATCAAGTCAATTTCTGTTCAAAATAGTCAAATATTGTTTTGAAAGTAATATTTTTATACGCTTTTTAAGGCCGTGTATATTTTTCATATTACTTGATTCCGCTGAGGGGTCGTAGATAGTTTTAAGCTGAACAAAATTTTTGCGTATGAAACTGAAGTGCTTTTTGTTTCCCTGCGTTTAAGTTGATATCAATTTATTAAAATAATTCTGAATGAGTTACCGCTTTTTCATTTTTAAATTTTCGGATTTCTTCGATTTTGTAACCTCCCTCTATAATAACCTCTCTCGCTGATATAAGAACTTCTTACATGCGTTTGTGTATAGTGCTCTACTCTACTTGAGGGAAAATTTTCTTTCTTCTTAAAGCAAGAAGATTATCAATTATAAAAAATATTAAATTTTGAAAATGAGCATTACGCCATTTTGCTTCCGATTTCTTGGCAAACACTAGTCTCAATGTGTTGGGTATTAATATAAGTATATCATAGAGCAAGAGAGGTATAAGATAAGATAGAAAAAATGCATCAGTTCTTGGTGTATTAGCAGTTACTTTAGATTCTGTATTGAATTCAACGCCTGTCACTTAGCCGAGCACCACACCTCTGTCTTGTATAGTTGTTCCGGGTTCAAATCCCTCCTCCAGTTGCAGATGTATCATGATTTAACATTTTTTATTTAGATTCTTTGAGAATTTTGTCACAAATATAAGAAAAAAGCAAAATGTATTTTGCTTGTTTTTAACCCATTTTCATGTAATAATACTAATAACATATACTCACTGGTAAAGATCTACTGAAGAAAATTGACCATGTTAAACACAAAAATGTTATTATAACGTCACTAACACGAATATACTGTTTTACTGCGTTGCTGCCGTACTTAAAAAAAATATTTAACTATTTGAATATAATACGATCCATTTACCGTTTAAGAAAGTCGATAAACGCGAGCTCTAAGCTTTCGTAGCTTACTTGATTCTATCGTACCTGTCCACCGTTTGATTATATGTGTGTTTACCTGCTCATGATATTCACCGGATTGCCGGTTGTTCTACGTCATCGATTGTCATGTACGCTTGTATTGTTTGTGTATTTAGTAGTAAAAAGAGTAAAAGTTGAAGTCAGGCGCTGCGGAGAGTGAATTATTATTGGACTAACATTTCATACAAAATAGCACGTACACCAGGAGTCTGTCTAGAATTATTCACGTGCATTTATTTTATTTTTAAATATTTTGAGAGTGATAAAGCATTATCCCTAAATATTTTATGACCAGAAGATGATGGTTCTGATTCAAGTCAAAAGTTGTAGGTTGTTAGATTCTAGTTTGAAGTTGGATGCGCCTCTTGACATCGCTACATAATAAAGTTAATTCTAATATATTGAATCCTAGTATTCTCAGACCATCCTCCCTTCTCCGGAAATGTGTAGACGGTCTTGCACAAAAACAATTTAGGTCTTTATAAATGAGGTTGATTTATTAAACAAATTAATATTAATACTATCAAACCGGTAAAGGTATTTACGCAGATCATCGCATTATTTATACAAGGTCAATTATTAAAAAAGAGACCACAAAGCAGAATATTAAACGGGTTGTAGTTATCACTGTTGCTATAAAGAAAGTCTAATAACTCTTGTTTAAAAAATATACCAAGGTGCCATCCGACAGAAAAAATAAATAATAAATAAAAATTGGCATGGAAGGTTTGCAAATACATTTACAAATCCATCATGGTTGAATTACTTCTTAGGGTGACCACCCTGTACATTTGTCATTAAGAGCATAATAGGTGCCTTTTTTGCCAATTTATGTTAACTATAATATGTTATTGACATTTGTCACATTCCTCTTATTATTTATTGTCTCTCGAATATTATTGAATGAGGATAGATGCGTGTCGAATTGTTCCGTAGATGTCTGTACAACTTGGTTGGCAATGTTAAAAGAAGAACTTCACAAACTTAACATTGTATAAAAACTAAGAAACTGTTAACTATATCAACAGTTCTATGTAAATAGTAAGTATCTATGGATATTGAATATAACAGACATTCTTAGAGCTGTGTATTTACCATACACAGCAAAAAAATATTTTTGAATAAAAGCCTTGAAAAAGGAAACAGATTAGATTTCCGAAACGTCGGCGAAATATTTAATTTCAAGTTTTTATACTTATTTGTGTTATTTATTTAAAAAAAAGCAACCTCTAACTAACTGATCCTTTGACGTAAAAGTCAAAATACATAAAGATTGGTAGGACTAGTTCCTGGGTTTGAACTTTTTCTTTTTTTGTGAGGCTGTGTAATAGATACGTAGTCTAGGTTCTACACAAGAGTTAAAATATACTTTATTTGTATCGAGGTTATTAAAATCTTGTAAACTTCTAATTATAAAATCCAATATTTTGATAGACTATCAGCAGAAAGGCGGGTCTTACTACCAGCGCTTGCGGCGAGCCAGTCAATGACTTACGTGTAGTACCTATCACAGATGCCAAACGAGTAGTTTTTAATTCTCTCGTGCAGAGCCGAATTCATGATTTCGCCGGCGCAATTTACGATGTCGACAGAATGCCAATCTTCTATTTTCGTAGAGACATCATACGACCTGCCACTCGACGTATTTATTTAGATATTAATGTTTGAAAATTTGTTTTTGAGATTATACTCGACTTTCTTCAACGGAGTATTTAAAAAAAAATTGCAAATAATTTTGATTCTAAAGGACAATGTTAAAAAATGGCTATTTTGGGCCATCCGTGGTAAAGTGTGGAAGCGATCTTTTGTTTCTAATTTTGAGGTGCTGAATACGAATCTGTCATTCGAATTTGCTAAAGATATCGGGAAAACAGTAAAAACAACATTTACTTGGGGGTGGCATTGAAATTGATATTAGAACTTGCAACAAGAAGTTATTGTTTAGATTAAGTTTAGTGCAGGAAATTAATTCACGAAACTCAGGTTCGTTAGGTAAGTAGAAAGAGAAGCAAAAATTCTAAATTCACCCCTCCTCCCACTCGTTTCCCTCACCCTTCACCACTCATAAGAACGTTGTAAGTTACAATATCTAATATATGGTTATTTATTTATTAAAGAAAAACTCCTCGTTAAATGGTTATTATTAGGTTATAATGTGATTACCTCTATATACTTTTACGTCCATCCCCACCAATTAAGATGGTGGATTTTATATTTTTAGAGTTTTTATTGGTTTTAATTTCAAAAGAAATCCCTAATCGCCCAACCTCTTGTAGTTCTAATTCTAGTGGCAAGTTCTAATATCAATTCCAATGCCACCCCCAAATATAGGTTGTTTTTTCATGTGTTTTCCAGGTTTTCTCCAAAACGGGTGACGGATTTCATTACCCCAAAATTAATAAAAAACGATGGCTTCCACAGTTTACCACGGATGGCCCAAAAAGTCCTGTTTTAATATTTTTCGTTAGTGTTCGATTATTTTTACTCGACAAATTTAAAAATTTTAACATTTTACCATTTTGACTCTTTTTTCGGCAATAATAACGGGAATACTTTATTAAACTTATTTTCAACTTTTTGGTAGATATTTTGATTCTAAATTTAATTAACCATTATGTCTACTCGACTAACGTTAACACATATAAAATTTGCACGATTGGCCTCTTTTTTGGGCGGTAATTGGTCAAATCTGTGTCACTGTATTCAAAAATGTAAACGTCTTAGTAAAGAAGCTGCATACAGTAAGCTATAAACATAATAATTTCAACGGCTTCAACACAATAAATAAACATAATGCTTAAGGAAATTGAATTTATTCTGTAAGAAATTTTATTGTCTCTCAATTATGCGGAAAAATTTTGAGCCGCGACACTAGCATACATTCTGCCAATAGCCTATATTGAATCAGATGTGACACAAAGCCCACAAATTGAAGTATATCTAGGTAACATAAAGTTATCTAAACCACAGTTAAAAATTATGGTAGTTTATAGATAATGTTGCACTGGTGAAATTATTTACGTCTAATAATAAGTTACTGTTGGTATATATTTTACACACTGAGTTTGCTAAATATTCGTTTAGAGTGTGTACTATAGTATATGGTTTTAGACCCTTGATTGATAATGTAAGCAACAATCTCATGAATTATTGATATAAGGACACAATACAAATACTTGACGTACCTTTTATATTGTAGATAAATCAGCTGAGCGATGACCATAACATTTTATCTAAAGCTATCGATTCTTGAGATATGTATAAAGGAGTTTTTGTGAATTTCTTTAAAGAAAAAATGGAAGCTTTATTATAGTCCAGTCGATAAAGTAAAAAGTAGGCTCGCAAAAACGTTATCTGAGATTTTCCTTCAGTAGCTGGTGGGAGGATTAAACATCACAAAACCACGAAAATCAGTTCTGGGGGTGCCGCGCAACTCCCCCAAAAAAACACCCTTTCGGTGAAAAAACCCTTATTTTACTGATAACTCGTTAACTGTTGAAGATATAAAAGAATTGCTTGACTAACCGTCTAAAAAAAAGTCCTCTTGTAATTCTCTTGTATATGCTATGGTTTTCGAGAAAATCGATATTGACAAAAATTGCAAAATTTGTATTTTTAATGCGCGCGAATTTTCGTTTATTTGAAATTTCTTGAGCGCGAGGAATAGAAAAATGGAATTGCTCGAAAACCAAACAAACTAGAGAGAAAAATCAAAATGGGTTTTTAAGGGGATATAAAATACTTTCTTGTGTTGTCGTTTTTGATGGCTGTTGATTTTATTAGTATATAAAAATAACAATATAATTTAGCTATCTCTTTATTTTTTGTACATCTAACTATTCACACGCCCATAAAAACAACTAGCTTTAATATAAGTTATAAATGCATTATCTTTTAGTTCAAGGTAGTACTTCAACGTAGAAAGAGTTAGGAATAAAAATATTTACATTTACAAATTTACCAGCATGTTGAAATTAGCCAAAAAAAAACCAAAAAAGGTTGCATATTCAATGTTTTGATGATTTTTTTTATGCAATTTTTTAGCTATTGAAAGATTAGAAATAATAGTTATATGATACATAGTCAGAAAAAAAAATTTTGAGCTGATTTTTCAAGATGTTTGGATCTTTTTTATTTTTAGGAAACAATAAAAAATTGACCAAAATTCGGCTAATTTCAACATGCTGGTGAATTTGTAAATGTGAATATTTTTATTCCTAATTTTTCTGCATTGAAGTACTACCTTGAACTAAAAGACAATGCATTTATAAATTATATTAGTCAGTTACTTTTATGGGCCTACGAATGGTTAAACGCGCAAAAAATCAAGAGGTAACTATATTATATTGTTATTTTTACATACTAATAGATATCGATAGCCGTCAAAAATGGAAACACAAGAGAGTATTTTATATCCCCTTCAAAACCCATTTTGATTTTTCTTCCTAGCTTGTTTGTTTTTCGAGCAATTCAACATTTTCTATAGGTCGCGCGCAAAGAAATTGAAATAAAGGAAAATTCGTACGCATTAAAAACACAAATGTTGCAATTTTTTTCGATATCGATTTTCTCGAGCATTATGGCATATACAAGAAAATTACAAGGGGACTTTTTTTTTAGGAAATTAGTCCAGGTTTCTTTTTTATAATAAGCAGTTTTTTTATACCTTCAACGGTTAACGAGTTATCAGTAAAACAAGGTCTCTTTCACCAAAGGGGTATTTTTTGGGGGGGTTGTCCGCACCCCCAGAACTGATTTTTGTGGTTTTGTGATGTATAATCCCTCCACTAATAGTTACTGAAGGAAAATCTAAGACAACGTTTTTTGTTATGGAAATCTTTATAATTATTGGACTATTAGAGAAATGTTATGGTCTAGTTTTAGAATAGTCCGCATAAGTAACACATCTACGTACTTATTCCCACCAATAGCAAAAACTAAAATACTATGAAAATATTTGTAACTATGCGATATACGACCATTCAGATTTCGTGGAAAACGTTTATATTTTGGACGTTAAATTTACCGAGTTCTATGGACATGATGCTAGTAGTTGTAGTTTTGGTTTACTGAAATTAGCTACTCTGTCTTCTTCAGGAATATAGAATTGAACAGTTTCTTTGTTTTGATTTGTTCCGGAGTTGAGCTTCAGTAAAGGAATTGTTGTTTACTTTTATGATAAATCACCTAATAAAATTTAGCAGAAACTGCTACTAGAAATAAATTTGGTCGATTTGTGAAAGATAAGCGACTAAGCTAGCTATTATTTGAGAGCAGACACCACAATGAAAAAATTTGCATCTGTTTCAGACGGTTTGACTAAAGCTCATTACAAGTCTTTGAGGGCTTCCAATAGCGTATCTATTTAAATATATTTTCAGGCATCGCTACTCATTTTACATTTTGTTTCTAAACTGTTAGCCACTAATAGTTTAAACCTCTAGGGAAAATTTGAGGAATACGAAAGGGGATATTAAGATATAGTTTCCCAGATGTTCTTGCAAGTTCTGTGTGGAATAAATTTATTTATTTATATATGACAAAAAAACGTTGTATATACAATGTATTCTGCCATCACCAAAAACTTATTAACAATAATCAGGGCATCTTTTAGTGATTTTTTTACTGCGTATCCATGTGTTTCAAAAAGCCCCATATACAGGGTCGCCAAGAGAAAATCGGGGTCCTGGGGGTAGTAGCATACGACTTTCAGCAAACAAATTTCGAAGAGCGGGATGTGGCATTCTTAGAATTGAACATTTTCTTTGGTCAGAATTTTGAAAGAGCGGGGAGTGATATTCCTCCGCTTTCAATATGCCAAACCTAGCGCAAAATGTTTATTTTGGCGTATACATTACAGTGCTGTCCTGTCGGGCGATGTTGTATTAAAAAGAGTAAAGAGTTTATTTTTGACGGTTGTGTTTTATCTTTCTGCAGTTTCTGTCGGATTAAATGTTTATAATTTACTTTAATTTCGCTCCATTTCTTTTGTATTATTAAATTTTTAAATATCATTGGTATAAATTTTTAAATTACTAAGTATTAATTACTAAAGACCCAAATTTCTGTATCCATTTCATGTTCACTGGGTATCCAACTGGAAGGCCTGCGTGTCCAAACTGATACAGAAAAGTATCTTAAAAAATGCCGTGACAATAATAGCAACAAAACAAGGGAACTTTCTATGCACTCTGACAAATGTCTTCAAAACTAAGCGAAATACGACAAAACATTATCATTATTTTTCTGATAAAGTATAAAATTATCTAAAATAATGATTATAATATAAAAATAGTATATTATATATAAAAGTTTGCACCGACCATTAAATTCTTAAAAACAGGGTTCTAAACTTCTTTTAATCATAGTTTGGTAGTAACCTCATGACCTTTCTCGCTCATTTAAAAGGCAACTAAAAGTCTGAAAAAAGTCACATGTCATCTGTGGACTCCAAGAAATACTGACTACAACAAAAGATACTCTTTAGTCTGTTTTGTTAGTTGTTGCTACATAAAGGAGGAGGGAGGGTCCCTGAGGCCGGCTTTCGGCCACCTTAAATGTTTGACAAAGAAAAGTGTATTTGACTTTTTAGGCTTCTAGACGAATAGAAAGGCTTTTTGAAATAACGGGTGGGGAGCGTAGAAACTCTTCGTTTCACTTGGAAATTACCTATTTTTATTTACAAAGCCTAAAAAAAATCGAATTCACTTATCTTCATCAAACATTAAAGAGGGATGAAAATCGGCCTTAGGGACCCTCCTAGTTTAAGCACTTTTTGTACTGTCATAATTTTTTGCGGTCTTAAGAGTCACGAATAGTAATCTGAAATAATTCAATTTTTTATGACGGCCACCAGTGACGACCAAGGCAAACACATGTTTTGTATGCTTGCCGTATATTGCTTTCAAAATTTCATTGATCCTGAAAATGAAAAACGCGATTTGAGATTTTCTTCTTCACATTAAGAAGATTCATGAATAAATTTAGAAGAACTATTTTGGCGTTTTTTATATCTCTTATATTTCTAATGTTACAGTTGTTATATTGAAAATAAGTCACTTTTTTACATAGAAAGTCGTATCTTCAATATCAGTGGAGTTAAAGTCAAACTTAAAAAACCATTTAATCAGCTTTGTCCGACGATTTTTAGGCTTACTTTAAATTAGTTGATATCCTCTGATGAAAAATGTTTAAAGTACTTACAGGCTAACTGAAATTGCGAATATTTTGGAAGTTGAATTGAGAGAATACGAGATATAACAAAAAGTTGCAGGAACAGATGACAGATAAGAATTTGTAATTGTTTCACCACATTCTCGAAACAAACAAAATCTTGAAAATTTGCATAAACATACATCCAGTATACAATAACTTCGGTCGTCGTTCGATGTCGATGATAAGCAAATTTATTCTAGATAGAATCTCAAAAACCACATATCCATACACCATTTCGTTTTGAAGATATTCTACAAAATGTCACTTTTCTTTCTCTCAGGGCTCGTCTGTTAATGGAAACTCCGAGGGCATTTAGCCTCCCTGTCATGCTTCACTCCGCCCACTCCAGTACCCCTGTACTCCTATCAGATGATATAGGTCTATGATCGGGCGGGTGCTGATGAATTCTGGGTCTGTTGCCTGTAGATACCATATCTTCTGCGAGCCAGTGCCTCGCAGTTGAATATTATGTGATCGACCGTTTCCAGGTCCTTGCTGCATAGTCTGCAGTCTAGGCTGCTGTCAAATTTGCCGATTATATTCAGGTACTTCTTTATAGAAAAATGTCCAGTCAGAAGTCCTGTTATTAGTCTCGACTATGTCCTGTTCATTGTAAGCAGTGCTTCAGTTTGATTTGTACATGGACCTTTAATGAGTGTTTTCCCATGTCGATTTCCTGGAATGTTCCTCCAGTGATTTTTGTGTTTGTTCTTTACCCAGTCTTTGATCGCCCTTCTGACTAAACTTTTAGAAATGCCCAGCGCGGGTTCTGGGCCATAGAATATATTAGCCGCCCCTCGTCTAGCAAGTTCATCGGCTTTTTCATTGTCGTCAATTCTGGAGTGTCCTGGCACCCAGAGTAATTTGACTCTGTTCTGCTCACATACAATTTTCAGCTCTTAGTGGCAGTCCCATACCAGTCGGGATGACACTTCAGTTTCAAGTGGCCGGTAGTTTAATTTGAACCGAAAATAAGTGCAAATTTTATGGTTCTCTATTTCTATTTGGTAAAAATAGACAGACTATTACACAGTTGTTGCATTCCTGTTAGAGTTATCGTCTTATGTTTAAGTGGGAAAAACAATAATGTGCCAATTCGTAAAACTATTTTATTAGTCACAGTATTCAACATTCTTCACATTTTTAAAATACATTGTTAGGTATTCCACAGAGAACTCACAAGAATTCATGTTTATTGAAGGACCCCCAATATCCCTTATGGAAAATGATTGTAGGTTAAATTGGTTAAAAATATAGTATGCTATAGTATTGCGACCCATTGATCAAAAGTTCTCATTATCACAAGGCATGAGGTTATGATTTCAAATCTTATGCAAATCGCCTTAAACATAATATCCAATTGGTGCTCGTCGGAGGGCCAATCCGAGCAAGACAGTTTACCAAAAGGAGGAAACTAGTTTAAGAGCACCTATGTTAAAAGGAACAGTGCTGGACTTTTTTTGTGAAGTTAAATATCTAGGAGTAATTCTGGATCAAGAACTCACCTGGAGCTAAAATGCAGAAAGAACATTTACCAAAGCCACTGCGGTTACTTGGACGTGGTACAGGCTTTTCGGTATGACTTGGGGTCTAAAACCGAGAATGATGTACTTGTATTATTTGTCAATTGTGAGACCCATAGTAATCTATGCCTCACGTGTATGGTGGCCAAAAAGTGAAAACAATTTAACATAAGAAAAGTTGCAGAAATTGTAACGCCTTGCCGGCTTAGGGATTATAGAAATAATGTGTAGCTGTCTGACAGCAGGTATGGAAGCAACGTATACTTCCTGTTCATTTGTACATAAAGAAGACGGCAGTACTTAGTGTCTAAAGGCTGTAGTAGGTACTCTTTCCAACCAGACGATCTGGTTGTAGATGTCAGTCAATGGGGACTTTAACTTCGCTTGGTGTGCTAATTGAGAACTTTCAAACGAACAGAGTGGAAGCTCTGCGATTGGAGGATGGGTCACTGGGTCACTCATATGGTACACAGAAGGCGAATATGGCTGCAGGGGTTGGCATGTGAATAGTGGGGCCTACCGCGTTCCAAAGCCCTGGGTAAGACCTCTAAGCGGAAATTTATGCTGTAGATCTAGAGGCCCAGAAATACATTTAAGTCTAAAATGGCCTGGGAATGAAGACACTGCCTGAAGCGACTGGCAATAATCACGGCTATCTTGATATGGAGTACTAGGGCATGATGGGATAGAAGGAAATGAATTAGCTGACCTTACAAAAAAGGTTTTGAAATGGGAAAAGGACCAGAAGAAGTCCTACTGGAGGAATACTTAAAGCCAAAGACAAGCGAAACAGTTCATTACATATTCGACAAAGAATTCTACAGGACTTCTCGAACTCGAAAACTCCGATTTAAGCCTGATGACGGGTTTCTTAACAGGCCATCGTCCCTTGCGATATCATATTAAGAATATGGGCAAGGCAGACAATGATACGTGCAGATACTGTAATAAACTGACCAGGCTAAAGTACCCTGAAAAGGTGGGATTAACGCCCGAAGACATAGGGAGGTTAGCCCCCAGAAAAATTACAAGATTTTTAAAAATATGTTCTTTTCATGTGACAGTTTTAAGCATAAAAGGTTTGCGACTTGGTCAAAATTATTAAAAATTGGTCTACCAAAAACCCGTAAAATATTATCCCTCCAAATATTACTTAGGATTAGATACGAATTTTTTTAAAATGGAATCCCAATGGAGCAACCTGTTGTTTCATTATACTTTTTTGAATTATAAAAGGAATGATACACATAATGCCCACTCTTATCTTGAAATAAACCAGTACTTAAAAAAATTAATGTTTTGTTAAGCGATTTTTTCGATAATTAAGTACTTTAAATAAGTTGGGCATGAGTAGATTTGATTTCTCAAACCTACTTAATGAAGAGTAAAACACATGTAATTTTATAATTTCAAGAGTTAATATTTGACAGATGCTTGCGGACCGAAGTTTAAAAGTTAATTATTATTTGTTTGCTTATAACTGTATCGAAACATATTCTTTATAGGATTTTGCAAACAGCAAAAAAAAAATAACGGTCTATCTATTAGAACTAAAAGAAAAACTATATGTAAAAATATTAATGAAATCTTTGCATACTTTCGATAACCTGTATTCTGATTATGCTAGCATCCACACAGTCCACTGCGGCCATGCAGATTAAACTAGCATTTTTCATTCTAATAGATTACATTTTCATGAAATCTAGCATTCTGTTTCTGGAAATGCCATAGCCTTTGAAATGTTCTTCGCCCTTATTCTGGAGCTCATCAGAAAGGCACAAGGCCACTCATAAACATGTTTCATGCAAAACCAAGACAATTTCTATGAATGTATGAAGTATGAAATAATTATATTTGACATTGACTGATAAAAACAACAGATCTTCACCTATCTAGTAGCTAACTAGTATTGGAGCCTGTATACTCTATGCATGTTTAAAAGTGAATTATTATTTGTTTGCTTATAATTGCATTGAAACATATTTTTATAGGATTTTGCAAACAGCAGAAAAAATAACCATATATGAGAACTAAAATAAAAACTGTAAAAACATTAGTGAAATTTTTGCATTCTTTCGATTACCTGCATTCTGGTTATGCTAGCAAATTAAAATCCCAAAATGAATTTACGTAGTTTCTTATTTGAAAATTCTCATTCAACAACTAGCATCCACAGAGCCCCCTACGGCCTACGGACTGTGTGGGTGATAGTTGTTGAATGAGAATTTTCAAATTAGAAATTATACAAATTCGTTCAATTCATTTAATTTGCTAGCATAACCAGAATTCAGGTTATCGAAAAAATGCAAAGATTTTATTAATATTTTTACACATAGTTTCTCTTTTAGTTCTCATAGATAATTATTTTTTCTGCTGTTTGCAAAATCCTATAAAGAATATGTTTCAATACGAATTGTAACAATTTGAGCATGTCACATTGATAAATAAAACTAAACATTTCAAAATGATTTTTTTTGTAAATCAAAACAACAAGGTTGGATCATATGTTTTTTGTCTAACAGGCACCACATGTGCAAAAATATACAGGTTGTCCCATTTGAAAGTTTGATTTTCATGGAAATTACTGAGAAGATATTTTGGTTATTTACATGACATAATTGGAAATTTTATCTCATATCACCATACCAAATTTGAGAACAATGACGTTGCAAATTCAAACATTTCAAGATTGACCATATGGGCTTGGCCGTCCGGTATAGGTATTTATATACAAATTGGAAATAATTTAACTGAAAAATATTTTTGTGTCAAAATTGCATCACGAATGGAAAAGTAAAGATTTAAAGAAATATTTAAATCAAAATTAATCCTCAAAACTCAATGCCAATTAGAGCCTTCACTTCCTAATTTCAAAATTAATATATCTATCAAATCATAATAATACGTATAATAAATAAATTGTATTTTTATTGACTGAGTCTGCAACAATCGTGTCATAAATTATAAGGTGAAATATTTTAGACAGGTAGTAATGTTTTTATTACAGTATAACTTAATTAGTGGGTGTTTACTAATAATAAAATATTTTAAAACTCATTTATGACAAATTTGTTTAAACCAAATATAAGTCATTTATTAGTTAATGGTGATTTATCCATCTATGCAATAAAGTATGTTTAATCTGTTGATTTCTAAGATTTTTAAAATTTGATTGATAGACTTGCATAACTGAAAAAATTTGATGCAAATCATTAGTATAAGTATATTGCAGTATAAGAATAATTTTCATGATAAAAGCTAAAATAGAATACATAATAGAATACATAAATAACATTTTTATGTATGTATATCCCTAACTAGAATTTCTAATAAACATGCTGGACGGCCCACTCATAGGAACGGACACTCTTGTAGCTTTTGGATGGGAGAATGGATTTTTCAAATTAGGTGTAGTGGTATTAGATATTTCTTAGTAGTACAGGCAACGGGGGGCTTCACCTCTAAGTAGAGTGCTAGAGAATGGATTTTGTTGAAACGAAAATGAAAAAGTTTAACAAAATATTAAAGTAGGAAATTATCGGAAGGGGTTGAAAATACCCATTTTGTCATGTAACTTGTAGAATTAGGTCGAAAATGATATTTGTTTTTTTTGGCCCAAAACAAGAGGTTTTTATTATTTTGAATTTTTTCGAAAATTTCTAAAAGTGGGGGAGGGAAAATGTGAAAGTTGAGAGAAAATCTGAAAAAATTCAGGTGAATGTATCATCGAAATGCAAGGCTTTTTTCATTTGCAACTTTTCCGTAAAGTATGTTTTCATCGAGTTTTTCCTGAGAAACATGAAAAACTACCCCTTTCTTTGAAATTCTAGCGCTTTAAAAACATGTAATTTAAAAATTTGAAAAAATTCAGACGTATGCATTAAGGCCTTCTAAACATTTTTTGTTTCTTGGAATTTTCTTGTAACTTGCTAATTTTCCGAGTTACAGGCAGTTTTTCACGATAAATGATGTACTACATTTTTTGCACTTTCATTTTAAAATTTTTATTGAACCTTTAAAATGGTATAACTAAGTAGGTTTCATATTTTTTTAATAATGTATATATAAATCACGCTCATTTTCCGAATTTTCATGAATTTTTTATTTGAAAATGTGCAAGAGGGGTAGTACATTTTTTATCGCGAAAAACTGCCTGTAACTCGGAAAATTAGCAAGTTACAAGGAAATTGTAGGAGACAAAAAATGTGTAGACGGCCTTAGTATACGTCTGAATTTTTTCAAATTTTTAAATTACATATTTTAAAAGCGCCAAAATTTCAAAATAAGGGGCAGTTTTTTATGTTTTCCCAAAAAACTCGGTGAAAACGCACTTCATGGAAAAATTGGAAATAAAAAAAGTCTTGTATTTCGATGATACTTCACCTGAATTTTTTTAGATTTTTTTCTCAAATTTTACATTTCTCCTCCACCATTTTTAGAAATTTTCTGGTCGCCATATCTCAAAAAAATATGCATTTTTAGATAAAATTCACACAAGTAAAAACATGTTATTTTGGGCCAAAAACGGTATTTTCCCGTGATAAAAGGGGTGCTTTCTACCCCTTCCATTCATTTCCTACTCTATCTTTTTTAACTTTTACTAACGTCATTACAAACACATTACACAAGGTTTTATCAAAATCCGTTCACTATCCACATGGGAAAAATGTCAGTGGCGTACCACATTTTTGGTAAAAAAATATCAGAGGACGTGTTCGCAGGGACACCACTGACGGAGCGCTGAAATAACTTTTCCGTCGACAGTGTATTAAAGAGTTGGATTAATCTATACAAAATCTTTTATTAATGACCCCTATTAATGCATGATTTCTTTATTAATAAACTATTTTAGTACAGACATCCAACATACATGAAATTAAATACTTAAATCCAATATCTGTCACTCTCAAGCTTGTCACTTCCAAAGTCAGTGTTGTAAAACGTTGAATAAATGGATATGGATGAAGAATATTTTACATTAACCCCGCCTGAAGTGGTAGAAACTGCAAATGTAGCATCAAGTTTACTACCAGAACAAAGCCGAAAATTCTATGAGAAAGCTTATGCCGAATTTATTACATGGTGTTATGGAAAACAAGGTACGCGCTACGCAGAATCGGTATTGGCATATTTCTCGAATATTGAAGAAAGAGGCCTAATTGCAAGTTTATGGCCAAAACATTCAATGTTTAAATAAATCTTAATCTTGAAAAAAACATCGACATAAGTAATTTAATAAATGAATTATGTTTTTCAAGAGGCAAAAAGTAGGTTATACGCCGAAGAAGTCAAAAGTGCTTGAGAAAGAACACGTACAAAAATTAATTTTTGATGCTCCTAACAACCTCTTCTTAATGACAAAGGTACACAAATAACCAAGATAAAACTATAATAAAACGTAAAATTTATTTCGTAGGTGCATTGATTTTCGGAGTAGCTGGAGCATTGAGAAAGGATGAACTGTTGAAATTAGAAACGAATAATGTTCCAAACTTGGGATCTAAATTCTTAGTTACAATTAAGGCATCTAAAACACACATAAACAGAATATTTACCTTAGTAGATAATGAACAAAATACCCATCTCAATTTGGTTAAACACTGTGTCTCATTAAGACCTTCACATACTCCATACAGACAGTTTTTTATTTTTTGTAAAAATAATAAATGTTCTACACAGCATATTAATACTTAATTGAATTTGTACTTATTTTAGTAACTAACTCGTATATTAAATGGCCATTAATAATTTTGATCATTAAATATCTTGATTATTAATCGCTGTTATTAATGCACTTGTTTGTTAAATAACTATTTCTAAACAAAATATGTGGTTTTATATTCCATTAACACATACCAAAATTGAAAATAATATATAAGTAAGTACTTTCTGAGATATTAAAAAATAATAATCATTAAATGAGTAATTCAAAAAATATAATCCGATTCGGATATAATATGTTCATATGAACTTTTCTTCATTAAATGACATAAGAAAACACACCCTGAAACATTAGCACGTCATTAAGGATCATCCTGTATATAGAAGTCGACTTGGCCAATATTATTGAAATTCGGTGTGCACGCAACGTGTGGCACGTTATCTCCTCATACATTAAGATTAAACACGATTTACTCTTCATTAAGTAGGTTTGATAAAGTAAATCTGAGGGTCAAGTTTCAGAATAATCACCATCAATCATATTAAGACATTTCTTCTTTTAATTACTTTATTTCATTGTGCACATCAGTTTTCCCGTAATTTAAAAATAAAATAAAAGGTTGTTCCATAGAAGTTTTAAGACAAAATACTTTTCATTTGGAAATTACTATCCTGAACTTAACGTGGAAGTAAATATAACACAGGTCAACATTTTATCTAGGCTTGTGCACGGGCATCGGAGATGGTATCCTAGGGTTTTTGGGGTCACTGATTACGATGAGAGGGTCGGATAGGCTCCATCACGTCAAGTTCAAGGTCATTTGAAGGTCAAACGGTCAAAGAACCTTCCAAAAAATCTGAAAAAATTCATGAATATGTTTTTGAGGTCACTGAATCCGAGTCCGGTGTTTGTTTTTACTATGCGTGCATCCTCGAAGTCATTCAAGGTCATCTCAAGGGCATTTGAGGGAGTCTTGAGACAAAAATGCTAAGTACCATCCGAAAAATCTGAAAAAATTCATACGTTCGTTTTAGAGGACCCTGAATCTGAATCTGAGGTCAGTCGACCTCATTTCAAGGTCATTTTCAAGGCCATTTGAAGGACAGACGGTCAAAAACCTTCCAAAAAAATCTGAAAAAATTTATGGACATGTTTTTGAGGTCGCTGAATCCGAGTCTATTGTTTGCTTTTACTTTGCATGCATCCTCGAGGTCATTCAAGGTCATCTCAAGGCACATATTCTAGTCTTGTGGCACAATTGTGCATTTCGCAGATTGATATTGTTACCATGTTATGCATTAAGGAGATTTATTCTATAAAAGATTATTTGGAAAATGACTGCAGAATCCAGGTGAAGATCTAAAAAATTTTGAACAAAGGTATCAAGGAGCTTGGGGCAAAAGCATGTTAGCTGACTACTGCTGGAGTATACAGCGAGACACAAAGATAACAGAAAAATGAAAAAGTATTCGGAGGTCATTCGAAACTAAACGTAAACGTGTTCGAATCGAATGCTAACAAATATGTAGCCTCACCAAAGCTAAAGTTGAGATTTATTTGAATTTAAAAAAAAATGCTGTTATGAAGCTATGCTTCTTATGGTGTCAGGTTGGTATATAGAAACAGTGGGATATTGAGGGGTGATGCACGGGAAATTTGGTAACGTAACTTGAGAAATGTAAGCATTTATGAAAAATTGGAATATTAACTGATGTTAATATTATATCGGCACAAAATTTGGCCCTAAGGGTTTTGGAAGGTGCTGATTCGAATGGAAAGGTTCGTGTCTGATGACACCAAAGTGTTGAAATTAGGGGATGAGAGTGAAAAAGTGCAAATATGTATATTTTTTATCTAAATGTTAGGTTTCCACTTAAAATCTAAGTACAATTTTAAATTCGTGTTCATTACTTGGTAAATATATAGATATATGAAAAAGAAAGTAGTCAAATAGACAACCTGGATTCAACTTATTTACCTGGATTCTGCAGTCATTTTACAAAAAATCTTTTCTGGTGTAAATATCATTAATGCATAACATGGTAACAATCTCAATATGCACAATTGTGTCAGAGAACTAGAATACCTGCCTTGAGATGACCTTGAATGACTTCGAGGATGCAAGCAAAGTAAAAATAAACACCGGATTCGAATTCAGCGACCACCAAAACATGTCCATGAATTTTTTCAAATTTTTTTACCGTTTGACCTTCAAATGGCCTTGAAAATTACCTCGAAATGAGGTCGACTGACCTCAGATTCAGATTTAGGGTTCTCGAAAACGAACGTATGAATTTATTCAGATTTTTCGGATGGTACTTGGCATTTTTGTCTTAAACCCCCTCAAATGACCTTGAGATGACCTTGAATGACCTCGGAGATGCATGCAAAGTAAAAACAAACACCGGACTCGAATTCAGTGACCTCAAAAACATATTCTTGAATTTTTTCACATTTTTTGGAAGGTTTTTTGACTTTTTGACTTTCAAATGACCTTAAACTTGACATGATGGAGCCTAACCGACACGCTCATCGTAATCAGCGACCCCAAAAACCCTAGAATACCATCTCCGATGCCCGTGCACAAGCCTAGATAAAATGTTAACCTGTGTAATTAATGAAGGTATATTTTACAGATGCTTGGGGACCGATTTTAAATCATTTTGGCCATGTGAAAACAAATAATATAACTTCCGAGGTTGAGTTATATATATTTTGGCCAGCTGGATACAAGTATATACAGGTTGGCCCGTTTGAAAGTTTGAATTTTAAGTAAATTGCGTCGAGGTAGGAAATACGTATTCTAGAATTACTACTATATGTTTATAAAAATCAACATATATTTGATATAAATAAAGCCATACATTCTTATAATACGCGCGATAAATGTAATTTTCACATTCCATTTAAACATTTAAATATCAAGAGCCTATAATATCTTAGGCCTGACATCGTATAACCACTTACGTTAATATACACATATAAAGAACGTATTTATTTTCAAGAAGAATGTCAAAAAATATCTTTTACAAATTTGTTACTTGATCACTATCATGCTACGGCACATACCAAATCTTAACTTTACGATTTTGAATATTTCTGTGGATACTGTATATACTTTTATGATCTTTTACGTGGGTTTTACTTTTATACCTAGGTAGATGTATATATTTATGTGTTTTAAATAGTTCATTTATGTACTTATATGTACTGACTTGTCCCATAGTTTGTAGACCGTGTTCGCTTGTCTCACAACACTGGATTTAGTGATGTGAAAAATATTTCAAAATATTCCATGAACCCACTATTAGCCCATTATAAGAGGGTCCCTATGGTCTCGGTCACCCAGTATATGGCTGATAACTTGAAAGTATCAAAATTCAATACTGATAAACAAAAGTTAGCAGAAGATCCAGTACATATCTCCCATATCATTACAAAAAATAAATTCCACAATATGAGAAAAAGAAAAGATTTTGTAATATGTAGGTTTAATTTTTTGTAAATTTCTAGATTATATCTCATGCTATATTACTGAATAATGAATTTTAATATTCATTTAATGATTATATATTATGGATATACAGTCTAACGTTGATACACCGGTATTTGTCAGATAAGAAGCACACAACCTTTTTGAAATGCAATTAAGATGGCCATTACCTAGAGACATCCGATATGGAAATATTTATTATTTTTGACCATAACTTTTTTTTCTTAGTACGTATATTTAAAAAATATATAAAACTACCTGAGTGGAATCACAACAAGACTATTTCTGTGAATGTTCACAAGATTGGCATAATCCTTATATTTAAATCTAACTATTTTGCAAACCACTGAAATTATTGAGTGAAAATTCATAGTAATATTCTTGTTATGGTTCTACTTAGGTAGTCTTACAGTCTTCTTTAATATACGAAGTGAGAAAAAAAGTTATGGCCAAAAATATTTCCCCATCGGATGTCTCTTTCTAGGAAATGGCCACCTTAAACGATTTGTTAATAAAATGTTAGATACTACAAGGGCCGGTACTGTGTACATTACGATTTATTATTAACGATAAATGTTAACTTAAATAATGATGTTATATTATTTGTTGATGTCTGCCACAATATTTATCAAAGCTAATGCAATAACATAGTCTGATAGAAAACATGGCTAGTACAGCATTAAATATTCATAGTAAGTCTATAGCAAATTTGCTCTCAAAGAATGACAAGATGATAGAGTGTTCTTGTATCAAGATTTAAAGAGTATACGAAATCTTGAGGTCTTGATTATTCTAGTGGTAAATTTCTAACAGACAACATCCGACACAAGCAATGTATCCTCTTTATCTCTAAAGGGACCTTGTACACACTTGAAGGTATGGAACATACACCCCGTAATCAAGTATACTGGGTTTAATTTCTTCTTTTTCTCAAAAAATCCCAATTCTACGACCGGAAATCGAATCCTGGACTATGGGGTGAAAACGCAATGTCTTTCAACCACGCGATAATACATACCGATTTCTATAATTGAATAATAGTAAAATGTAGGAAAGCTTTCAATTATTATTAATGACGTAAATCACTTTAAATTGATGTAATCACAAATTACCTTAATTGCTTGTTACCTTTTGCAGATATGATGACAATGAAAATAAAAATAACCAATCTGATTACTTAAAAAATAAACAACTGTTTTGCACTTGGATACTGGCATTATGATTGTAATAATTAGAATTTTAGATTGATTTTATATGGATCGAGTTACGATTATTTATCTCTGATGAATTAAGTATTATAAAGACAGATAATCTTAATTCATAATTAGTTGCATGTTTTTGTGTTCAGATTTCGTTTAAGTGAACAATATCAATTTTTAAAAAGTTTTGACTTATTTGCAGCAGCAAAGAATAATTAATTAAAAATATCTAAAAAGGAATTTACACAAAACTTTCTCATTTGGCCCCATTCTTAAAATGATTTATTTTTCTGTTGCATGACCACTCTGTAGATTTTTTCTAAAAGCATAGCAAATTTTTGTCATGACAGTTGTGTTAACTACGTACCACATTTTTTTGTCATAGTGTTTCGTTAATTGATACTGTAGAGTAACCATCCTGCATAGACAGACAAACGTTTATTTGACTACTTTACATATACAAATACATTTGTAGCAGGTCATTACATTGTTATTACACAAGTAAATGAAGATGAATTGTACAATGTGAAACAAATTAATAAACAGACATAAGTAAAAAATAAGGATACCATAATAAATGAAAACCGCCTATTTATGAGGTTTAAACAGATTGTGTTATGGTTATGTAGCTCAGATGGAGTTACATACAAATTCTTGCTTTTATGAATCTCTAAAAGTAGTAAAAATTAGTAAATATATAGACAAGGAATGGGCATTATACCATATTTAATAAATAGTGGTTAACAGTGTTCCCCGAAACCTGCTCTTGCTATGATTCTGTTGTCGAAATATTTTTGCAGCGCTGCTCGACTTCCCCCAGAGTATTACTCCATAGCTTATGTGAGAGTGGATTAGTGAATAGTATACTGAGAGCAAAGTGTGTAGTTGTTCTTAATCTTTGCAGAAGAAATAAATAGCTTGTTAGCTTATTGCTAAGTACTAAGGTACTGTTAATATTTTTGGCACTATCTGTAAGAGTTGCGTCATCAGCAAACATAACTATACTGCTAGGGAATAAATAATAATATAAACAATTTATATAAATTATAAACAATACAGGTCCCAGCATAGATCCCTGAGGCATTCCATGTTTTACTGATCTAAAATGATACAAGTTTAGCAGAGACAACGGTATTCCCCTGACTCCATAAAATCTAAGTTTCTCGATGATGAGAGTATGAGAGACAGCCGAAGGCCCTACTGAGATCACACAGCGTAATAGCAGTGTGTTTACCCTCTTCAAGGCCCCCAACTGTGTCACCCACAATCTTACAGATTGCATCTATTGTGAAACATTTTTGCCTAAAACCACATTGGCAAGAATGCAATAAGGAATATTTTTCGAAATATTTCGACAGGCGGTTTTTTAAATAATTTCGTTTATTTTTTTGGCTTTGATTATTTAATTTTTATATACATTTTTATAAGTGATATAAGCTGCTTTATCATTAGGATGCCTTGTAGTACAATGTACCTGCTGTGAGTGTATCTCTCATATTACGTAGATCATTGTTAAACTATTGAACGCGTGACTTCTCCCCCGAAAAACATTTTTTCGTTGGAAATTTTTTATGTATTATAGCCTTATAGTTGTTTATAAAGAAACTCGATAGAAAATTTAGATCCTAACTGGGATCATTGAATATGTTCCAATTAATTTCACTACAAGAAAGACATTTGCACAAAGCTTCCCTCTTTGGCTTTTTTTTATTACTTATTTTTTTCTGTTGGGTGTCATTTTTTAATTCTTAAAGAGACCACCATATATTGTCACGAAAAAATTTTTTTTACAATTCGGGAGAGCAAATGGACATGTACTTGTACTATAGGAAAATAAGGAATCAACCTCGGAATGGGAGGAAACGAGCTGTAATTTGTATTAAGTTTTGTATTGGCATTCTGAAGGCTGGTAGAAAAGTCTCGTGTCTGCATCGCAAGATATTCAAGGGTCACGAAAATCGGTTTTTCGCAATTATCTCGTTTCCTATGCCAAATACGCCATTTAAGGTTATTATAAAACTTAGATTGGGTAGATCATAAAATTATCTACAATTTTAATTTCAAGCATTTTTTCATATCATAACCATTCTCGAGATATTCGTGATCATTAACCTTGAATATCTCGCCACGCAGACACGAGATTATATGAGAATTTTTTACCAGCTTTCAGAAGGCCAAAACAGAGTTTCATACAAATTTACAGCTTATTTCCTCCCATTCCGAGGTTTGTCCCTTATTTTGTCTTACTTTCCTGGAGTATTGATACAATTATCAAGGCAAACAGCTATACTCTTAAAAAGTCATTAATAGAAAAACGATGTAGGCAAATAATGTTTGAAATGAAGTTCACACTATTCCTGTGAGGGAAATCTGCCATACTTTTTAATTAAAAAAGATGTACAGAGTGGACTTTAGGGTGTCGCAAGAGTCAAGTCTTTTTGCCTCACCCACCCCCTGAATTGTTTGAAATCCCAAATATATGATCAAATTTTATCAAAATCGGTCCGTATTAACACCTGCCTCCGAGACTATAAAGTTCCTCATGTACTTCTTATGGGTTTCAAGTTCAAGTTCCCCCTATAGGATTGTCCAAGCAATACGAGTACCTAGTAGAGTAGTATAGCTATCGGACCACGGGGACCCTTACGTCAGTAGATAGGCAAGACAGGTCTTAAGCAGCAGGTACGACAGATGTCCATTAGGTTAGCTACGATGGCCGCGGCCGCGACCTGTTTAAATTTGTACAGACCTTTTTTTAAGCTCTTTAAGATCTGTTTAAGCTTGCACAGACCTATTAATTATCCCAGAGACCTGTTTTAAAGCTGTTTAATATCTTTTTAAACTTGTACAGACCCATTAAAAATCATACAGACCTGTTTTAAAGCTGTTCAAGATCTGTTTAAACTTATATAGATCTGTTTAAAATCGTATAGACCTGTTTACAGCCCTATTTAAAATACGTTCAGCAACCTCTAGACATTTCTTCTCCTTCAGCCAACCACCCCCAGCCACCCATGGTCGCCCCGAATGGACAAATGTCATCGAGGTGTCCCCATTGCCTATCTACTGACACAAGTGTCCCAGTGGTTCGATAGCTATACTACTAATACGAGTTAATAATAATTTTTTAAATGTCCGGTATTTTTTATATTTATTATTGTGTACAAATTATTATTAATTAGTCACATTTTAGATTGTTTTGTAACTTGTTAATTTTCAGAGTTACAGGCAGTTTCTCACGACAAATAATGTACTACATTTTTTCCACATTCTTAATCTAAAAATGGTATAACTATGTATTTTTTTGTAACAATATATATAAATCACGCTAGTTTATTGAATTCCCATGTATTTTTTTTTATTCAAAATTTGCAAACAATGTAGTACATTACTAATCGTGAAAAACTGCCCGCAACTAGGAAAATTATCAAGTTACAGAAACATATCAAGAGGCAGAAAGTATTTAGAAGTCCTCGATGCACACATTTGAATTTTTAAATCACTTATTTTTAAAGCGATACAATTTCAAAGCGAGGGGTAGTTTTTCATGTTTCTCTGGAAAAACTCGGTGAAAACACACTTTACAGAAAAGTTGCAAATAAAGAAAAGTCTTGTATTTCGTTGATACATTCACCTGCATTTTCCAGTTTTTTTTTCTACTTTTACATTTCCCTTTCCCCACTTTTAAAAATCACCGGAGTAAAAACATCTTATTTTGGACCATATAAGGTAATCATATTGTTTTTTTCATTTTTGACCTAAGTTACGAAACCCGTGATAAAAGGGGTGTTTTCTATCCCTTCCTATTCTAATCTTTTTTTAAACTTTTTTATTAACGTTATTACAAACACATTGCACTAGATTTCATCAAAATCCATTCACTAGCACTCAAGTTAGAGGTGAACCCCCCCCCCCCCCCCTCTTTACTGCACGAATCGTAACCATTCTACAAATCATCATTTCACTGAAGTAGTTTCTACAAGCACCAAAACACCTAACTCTACTATACAACACTTGAATAATGCTTCACAAGGGTGTTAGTCCATTGAAATATTACAAAACTATGGCCGAACCTTGCATTTTGGATAGGACAAGATTTTCTTTTTGATGTGTAGGGGAGGTCGGTTTGAGTATAAAACTCGGTTTTCGGGGTTGAAAGCCCCCCCTCATTTGGCCGCCATCTTGAAAAGAGGTGTGTAAACAGTTTCTCCGCGACCTCTCGAGAGCCGTAAGTCTTAAATTAATTCTCTAAGACTTTTTTTTGTAGAGAATTTTACACAATTTTGGTTTAGAAACTTTCTACCGTAAAATTGAAAACTGAAAAGTCATAATTAAAAATAGAGTAAAATTTTCAAGAAAAATATCATTTAAGGGCTATAACTTTTTTCTATTAATTTTATTGATAAAACGCGTTAGATGTTTCCTGGAGATCAATGTATCGCGAACAATTTTTTCTACCTACTCATTTTTTGAATTTCTTTTCTTTGGAGAGGTTTTAGGATGAGCAAAAGAAGTACTCCATTCAAAACGAGCGAAAGGATGCATGAAATAACACAAGCCTGAAACTACCTTGACAGTACGCCTTTTGGATCGCTAATTACTAAAATCGGGGTCCCGCAATTCTAAAAGTTGGAGATCACCCATAAAGCGCCAAGAACACCCCTTTTAGTTGGTTTTTAGCGATAATGTCAATAAAAAGCAGAAAGGATCTTATGAAATTTGGTTGAATGGGCATTACCGGACAAAAGTTAATTATTCTCAACCCATAACGGGGTAAAACTACCACGTACTACCCATCCATTTAAGGGATGACAATCTTTTATTTTTGGATAAGAGAGCCCGTGTATCCAAATTTGAAGCTTAAAGTAAATAAATATTTTTACCAATTTATCAAATAGTGGTTGTTTTCCCACAATTGTAGATAATTCAATTCTCTACAAAAAATGTCTTAAAAAATGTTTTGTGAGGCTTACGGTGATCCAGATGGCGGCCAAGTGGGGAAGCTTTCAACCCCGAAAACGGAGTTTTTTACTCACACTGACCTCTCTCCACATAAAAAAAAGTCTTGTCTTGTTCAAAATGCAAGGTCAATGTAACATTTCAAAGGACTTTGTCAACATACGAGCGTTGTGTTTTGGTGTTCATGGATACGACTACAGAGGAAACGTAAAAATTCAGTGTCCTCTAGGCAGGGTCGTCGACAGAAAATCGGGACCCGGGTGGTTGTAACATAGACTCCCACCAGTCTTCAATATAAATTTCGAAAAGTGGGTGGAGTATTCTCTAGCATTGAATATTTATCTCGATCGAAATTTTGAAGAGCGGTGGAGGTGATATTCCTCAAAATTAAATACCTGTCTCTTAACAAAAATTTTGAAGATCGGGGGTCTTCTTCTTCTTCTTTTAGCGGGGCGCCTGGAGGTCGCCGCACTCAGGCCTTGTGGCCCATTGTGCTACCGCTAACAAATTAGGAAGCTCCCCCGTACAGACCGGATTCCAGCCCAAAGGCTGAAATCCTTCCCACGGGAGAACTCCTTATTTCCTCCAGCATTGGAAAGCCAGTGCCGAAGTGTTTGTGCCTCAGGTTCATCAGTCCTGGGCAAGGAGTGAGAACGTGGATGGAAGTCTCCTCCTCGTCCTCACAGAACCTGCAATCGGGGTGGTCAACCACCCCCATTGTGTGTAGGTGTTTTTTAAAAGAGCCATGTCCGGTCAGGAGGCCTGTTACGGCTCTAATTTGCTTTCTACTTAGACGCAGAAATTGCTTTGTTCTCTCCGGCAAGGGTCCTGAGATTAGGAGCTTCGCTTGCCGGAGTCCAGGATAGGAATCCCAGAGGTCAGTGAACTGGGAGCGAGTCCAGTTATCTATTAACCTCTTGGCTTGGGATCTAGGGTAGCCGAGAGCCGGCTCCGGACCGAGAAGAGGTTTACGAGAGCCCCTTCTGGCCAGAGCGTCGGCTCGCTCGTTACCCTCAATGTTGCTGTGTCCAGGCACCCAGAGAAGCCTGACCCAGTTTGATGAGCCAAGTTCGCAGAGGGCCTGTTTACAGTTTTGGACCAGTTTTGACTTGGTCCGATTCGATGCAAGGGCCTTGAGGGCCGCTTGGCTATGAAGATCGGGGGTACTATCGATCGAAATTTTAAGGAGCGAGGAGTCATTTTCCGTAAAACTACATATTTATCAGGATTGAAATTTTAAGAAACGAGAACGAGGATATTGCTTTACCTAACAATTTCATATTTATCACATTATAAACAATGCAAGTCATTCGGAAGTTATTATTTGCATCGCAATAATCATTTACAAATACCGCTCTCGTTTTATCTAATGCAAATGCTGACCACAAAATCTCCAATTTAGGGCGACACGCGGGACCGTTCAAAATCGCAGGGGCCCCCTCAAAAATCGCCGAACCCAGAGGGAAACGCCCCCTACCCCACCCCACCCTTCTCGATAGGCCTGCCTCTAGGATCACTTAAACAGTTTTCCATACATGGTCACATCATTTTAGCATCCATTATATGTCACCTTTATAAGTAATTCGACGTGAAACATGACGACCTAATATCACGGCTTATGGCAAAAGCTGATGACATTTAACGATGATTATCTGGCCATGAAACATTTTCTTTATAGGATTTTGCAAACAGTGGAAAGAAAAGCTATCTATGAGAACTAAAGGAAAAACTATATATATAAAAATATTAATGAAATCTTTGCATTCTTTCGATAACCTGACTTCTGGTTATGCTAGCAAGTAAAATTCTGATTTGCCATTCTCATTTTAACACTAGCATCCAACCTAGTCCCCTACGGCTAAGCAGGCTAAACTAGTCTCTACATGTAACACGTTTTTATTAATTGTCCGGCCTGACTGCAGAATGATAATATTTACTTTGACCGTTTTTTCGAAATAAACCACTATAATTTGCTGATTCCAGAATTAAGTTTGCAGTTCAAATTATTTAGTGTTTGTAAATTTATTAGAATATAAGGTAAAAAATTACTGCTTATTATTATAATATATTTGTGGCGCCATCTAGAAACAACTTCTATATGGTAATGTACAAGACACTCAACACTAAAAGAATATGTTACGAGATGTTACATTAATGTAACAGACAAGTGTCAAAATATTGTAAAGAATATAATCGTAGAGACTTATTCATTTGCGTACGGTCGTCGATCAACCTCCTAAAAAGGACGTCGATATGACGGCCGTCCGCTGAGTCAATGCGATGAATTGATGGGCCATTAAATCTAACATTTAATTAAGTTTCTCTACATATGTCCTAATATTTATTTCCTGATGTAAGTATATTAATGATATAGAATATATTTTAATAAAAATGTATCGTTTATTTATTTATTTACCGTTACATATTTAAATTGGCAAATAAACAGCACGTATCAGATTCAAAGTACTTGTTTGCATAAATCCAGTTCTAGCGAGTTAATATTATTTTTAGTACTTTAATTTTTTATATGCATCACACTTAAAAAAACAAACATTTTTACATAAAATTATGTATCCACTTACAAATTATGTAGTTATTAAATTAGCACCTCAATAAAAAATCATACTCGTGATTAAAGAAAGGATTTTCCTTACGTAGTACACGTATAAACATACTGATATTCATTTCATTTCCAGCATAACTTAAAATTTGCTAATTTATATTGAAAATATTTGTGGATCACAGTTGATATTTCCATGAGGCAACTGAAGTACATGATGTCAATGATTAACACTGAGAAATTTAATATGTTGACAATCCGTTAACACGTCCTAAAGATAATTTCACTTGTACACAGGTACACTCACGGTCCAATTATTCCATGCATGTTTGTTGGATGCGTGTTCAAAAATTAGAATAGATTGCACAAAGATGGAAATTATTTATAAGTATTTATCATTTGTCTAATCATTCAACTGACATAGAAAGTTTATTTTGGTGTGTTTTATTTTTGGTCTACGTTTTTTATTCTTATTCATACTTTTACAGATGTTATCTGATTCATACAATATTCTAATCGACACCATTGGCTGTGTAGGCCATTCCAGGGCATTTTTTAACATATATGTTATGTATCCAAATGAATACGCAGTATTTTAAAGTGGATACAGTGTAGAACCGAAATGGATACGTTAGCGTAAAATAGCACGAAAGGAAATCAATCTAATCAACGTAAGTTAGACTTAAAATTCATTTCAATTCCTAACTTTTAAAATGCAACAAACAAGAACGAGAATAAATAAAATATAAAAGAAAAGGAAAAAATAAAATTTCACTCCAAATACAAACCTTACATCACATTTAAGAACACATATCAAAATTCTTGGTAACTACTGAAATAGAGTTAGAACTGATTTTCATCTCTGAAAAACTTCTTTAGAAAGTTACGTCTTTGGTAGATGTCAACACCGGTTCTCTAAATCTTCTCTCTTTGGTTAGTAAAAATTCTGCGACTGCTGATTGGGGATCTAAGTGAGTAGTAACTTATCCAATTACGATAATGTGGAGACGATCGTTCATAGTTTTTTCACTTGAAGACATTCTGTGGTCTTAATGTTGTTGACGTTGTTGTAGTTGAAAATGATTAAATATCTCGGTTGTCTTTGAATGTGGCGTTGTAACAAAAAGAATCGATAAAAGCTTAAGAAGTACACCTCTTGTGCATACTAAAAGTTTTCTCAATTTGTCTGCATATTTGGTTCCCACATCAACCGTGTAAATTTCTGTGATTTCTTCTATTTTTGGCCAGTAGTCGCAAACATCAATAGAAAAGTTGGTAACCTCACCAGCAGACCATTTGTGTCTTTCAGAATTTAGAACATTACGTTTGCTTCTTTCCTCTTTTTCAACATCATTTACACCATCTGAATTTATCAAACTATCCACAAGTTTCGTAAATTGGATACAGTGTAATCCTTAAAAAATGCCCTGGGCCATTCCACAGCCTCATGTCATGTCATCTGCCGCTGCTGTTTTCCGTGGATTATCAGCTGTTCTATATTGTCCCCTCCCAGCTTGATGCAGCCAAAAAATATAAGCATTCGGGTAAATACGATGCTTTGGGGGATGTATTTCTTGCAGAATTGAATTGTTGGTGCGAACGATTGTCAAGAAAATTCGTAGGAAATGTTTTCAAAACTACATCTCGAAAGCATTAACATGGTGTCCGCCTTCCTAACGGTCCATATCTCAGAAGAGGTGACCATATGGGATCCTACTTAAGTACAGATCAGGATGTAATGTAATCAAATCAGTGGTATAATATATGAACAAAAATAGGCTAAAGGAAATTATTTCCTTTATCTTAGAATTTTCGCGGGAAACTTTAAAACTTTTGGCATGTAGCGAAACGTTTAAATATTATTCCGAAAATTGGTATGTTCGTGGGGTCGTATTTATAATAATTAATAATATGTGTAGAAACAAATCTGATATATTACAGGCCCATCTCTATTCAAATAGTCCAGTAAATGAAGCGCTAAAATGATTAAAATCTCTAATTTGAGTGCTAGTGATTGGATTTTGATAAAACCTTCTGCAATGTGTTTATAATGAAGTTAGTAAAAAAGTTGAGAAAAGAAATAGACTAGGAAATAATCGGAAGGGGTAGAAAACACCCATTTTATCATGGGTTCCGTAACTTGTAGAATTAGGTCAAACATTTTTAAAAAAGTATCTGTAAATGTATTTACACTGAACTTTCCTCTTTATTTGTGCATGGCGGTCACTCTAAAAAATTATTAATTATGAAATGACATTGAGAATAATAATCGGAATATAGTTATCACTATTATTACAAAGAAAACCTGATAACTTTTGGTCAAAAAAATATACATAGTGGTCATCTGACAGTAAACATTCAATGGAAGTATAGCAGTGGTTAAAAAATTTAATTTTTTTTTTTAATAGGTTTAGAGTGTTATGAAATGTGGAAATTTTAAATTTGAGCAAACGAAATTTTTTTGCATGTATTCTAGTGGTAAAAAAATTTTTCATCATCTGTTCTATAGTAGTGGTAAAAACATTTTCTTGAAATAGGTTTAGAATGTCATGAAATGTGGAAATTTTAAATTTGAGCAATAACAAATTTTTTCCGTCACATATTTGGTATTTTGCAAATTTATGATTTTTTTTTATTTTCAAAAGTTTTTGGAATAGGCTTAGAATGTAGTGAAACGTGAAAATTTGAACGAAAATGTTTTTTTCCATCGATACGCGTCGGAAATTAAGATTGCAGCGCCTCTGCTGTTGACATCGGAACTAATTTCTGTGTGATAGGTGTTTTGTTTACATTCAAATCTTGTTTTTTTTTGCTTGCTATAAAAAGGTATTTTATAAATAAATTTAGATGAAAATATATGTATGGCAATTGATATTGTTTTTAAGCGATATTTTAGGACTGGGTGTATTTACCCTCATACTTCAGCGTAAATTCATGAAAACAAGGTACGTATTATGTTCGGTTAGGATATTATGATTTTTTTTTCATAATGTGATTTAATCCTTAAAATAACTGTTATATTCATATTTTATTAATAATCAATGTTTATTTTAGCTAAAACATGTCCCTAAGTGCTGAGAGTCCACAAAATCCTTCCCCACAAAACTGTTATCACGCGGTGTTTGTCGGCTTCGGGAAACAAAAGGAAGCTTAAGTTGAGGGTTTTATGCCCAAGACGAACACTGGGGAACTAAACAATATTGATTCATATTGTTTTCAATTTTAATTGAATCCAATCGACAATTATGACACAAGCAAGCAATGAAAGTTTTCATTTGTCATTTCATACAAAGTAGTTCGTAATTTGCACCGTAGGTGGCGTATCGCTTATTTTAAATCAGCTATTCTATAGTAGTGATAAGGAAAATAGATTTTTTGAAGAAAAATTCATTTTTTTTTAAGAGGTTTAGAATGCAATGAAACGTGAAAATTTAAAATTTGAGCAAAACAAAATTTTTTCCACCGATTCTAGTGGTAAAAAAATTTTCCAAAAATGTTGGTAAAAAATTTTCTAGTTTCTATTTCCTGAAATAGGCTTAGAATGTCATGAAATGTGGAAATTTTAAATTTGAGCAAAAAAGAATTTTCCATCTATTCTATAGTAGTGGTGTCAAAAGAATAGGTTTAGAATGCTATAAAATGTGGAAATTTTAAATTTGAACAAACATGAGTTTTTTTGCATCTATTCTAGTGGCAAAAAATTGTTCAAAAATGTTGGTAAACACAATTTTCAATTCTTTTCTTCCTGAAATAGGTTTAGAATGTCATGAAACGAGGAAATTTTAAATTTGAGCAAAAAAAAATGTTTTTTCATTATTTATTCCCCTTAGGCGGTTTACCCTGTATATTTTCCAGTGAAAGTTTAACCATTTCTTCGCTGACAGTAGCGTCAGCTACCTACCAAATTTAACTGTTCTCCGTCAAGCAGTTATTTTAGTTAATGCATCAACAGACAGACAGACAGAATTGAAAAACCTATATTTTCGTAATCTACATGATCTGAAGCGCGAAACGCGGGTGATTTTTTCTCGAATACAATACTTCCCTTCGGTATGCGAGGGAAGTAAAAATATCATTACTTTTTCTGGTCCAAAATAAGATGTTCTTACTCTGGTGAATTCTTTCGAGAAATGCTTATTTTTCGAGATATGGCCATTCGAAAATTCCTAAAAGTGGGGAAAGGGAAACGTAAGAGTTGAAAAAGAATCTGAAAATAATCAGATGAAATTATCATCGAAATACAAGACTTTTTTTATTTGCAACTTTTTTCTAAAGTCCGTTTTCACCGAGTTTCTCCTGAAAAACTTGAAAAACAACCCCATTATTTGAAATTGTAGCGCTTTAAAAACTTGTAATTTTGTAATTTATATATTCACACATATACATTGATGTCTTCCAAACATTTTTTGTCTCTTGGAATTTTCTTGTAACTTGTTAATTTCCCGAGTTACAGACAGTTCCTTGTGATAAATAATGTACTACACTTTTAGCACATTTTCAATTTAAAAATTATTTAAACTTTAAAAATGGAATAACTGTTTAGGCCTTATATTTTTTCATAACAGTATATATAAATCACGCTCATTTTTTTAATTTGCATGGATTTTTTAATTGAAAATTTGCAAAAAATGTGGCACATTATTTAATCTGGAAAACTGCCTGTAACTCGGAAAATTAGCAAGTAACCAAAAAATTCCAAGACACTAAAAATGTTCAGTAGGCCTTAGTGCATACGCCTGAATTTCAAATTTTTAAATTGTGTATTTCTAAAGCGCTACAATTTCAAATAAAGGGATAGTTTTCCATGTTTTTCCGGAATAACTCGGCGAAAACGCACTTTACAAAATCGTTGCAAATAAAAAAGTACTTGTACTTGTACTTCGATTATACATTCACCCGAATTTTTTCAGATTTTTTTTTCAATTTTTACATTTCCTTTCCGCCACTTTTAGGAATTTTCGAATAGCCATGTCTCGAAAAATAAGCGTTTCTCAAAAAAATTCACCAAAGTGAAAACATCCTATTTTGGGCCAAAGAAGGTAAATATACTGTTCTTGTTATTTTTGACCTAATTCTACAAGTTACGAAATGATAAAAGGAGGATTTTTGTGTAACCCCCCGGTGTCTGGACTACAAGTGTTTGAAAAATGTGCATCTAACAGATTAATAAGTTTTTTGGACAATTTGGTTGGAGAGGCCGCTCCACTACTACAGCTGTCACTAAATTCTTGACAGAGTTGTATAACAACTTAGTGAATAAAAACAAATATATAGGGATATTCTTAGATCTCAGTAAGTTGATCACAATTCACTTTTGCATAAATTAGAGAGTTATAGCATTCGAAGTGTAGGATTAGAATGATTTAGGAGTTACTTGCATGCACAAAACATTATGTACAGGTAGAGAACATCAAATCTAATCAAATGGAACTTACCGTAGGTGTGCCATAAGTGTCTGTTTTGGGACCACTACTGTACATAATTTATGGTAACAACTTTTGTAGTATACATTTCATTCTTCTTGCTGATAATACTACTTTACTTGTCATAGCCCAAATACCTGCCGACTTAATCTTAAACACAAACGAACAATTAGTCAGTGCTCACGATTGGATTATCGAAAACAGCCCCATGCTATTTATAAATAAATCCGTATTTATTCACTTTAATACTAGTAAAATTAATGTTAATCTGAGCCTCTTAATCTAATGAAGGATCCATTCGACAAGTTCCATCCACGAAATTTTTAGGGTTGCACATTAGTGAAAACTGCATTTGGGCTATACATACAAACGAAATTCTAAAAAAATAGCTCCAATATGTTAGTGTATAAGGCAACTGCGGTGGATAATTAGTAAATCGCATATTTCGAGCCAATTATTAGTTATGTCGCAATTGCTTGGGGTTCTTCACCTCATATGTTGAGAGTTTTTAAATTGCAGAAGAGAGTTGTGCGTTTAATAGCGAGAGTAACCAGCTGAGCTAGTTGTAAAGACATTTACAAACAATATGAAATATTTGCGCTACCCTGTTTATTTCTCCTTAGTCTTTTGATATGTGCCACATCAGAATTAAACAATCTAGGGTCAAGCGGTGTAAAAATGAGAGAAAAAATTATGGACAAAAATGAGAGACTAATTTTTACAAGATTTAAGAAGAAATTGTTGACATGATAAAGAGCTAAGCTGATAGACATTTCATTTTGCTACTTGAATATGTTACTAAATTTCAATAAATACACCCGAAAATTTAAAAAATATGTGTTGTTTACAATTCAGTATATTCTTATACAGGGTGCGCCAAAGTTCTGATTTTGGTCGATTACGGCTGTATTTGAAATGGTGGAAATATATTGTCTATAGATTATTTTCTTGATTTTCAATTCTGAATAACCAGAAAATATGTACAATTATACAGGGTACTCCGTTTTCGTTGTCCGAGCAACAACTTCGTTATTTTAAATGGAACACCCTATATTTTTTTCCTTTATCGAGTTACCCATCTAATTATATTCATAATTCTATTAAGGTGGTAGGTACTTAAAATGAACCGTTTACGATATAAAAAAGATTTTTTGACAAAAAGTGAGGTTTGCGGATAAGTTTTTGAGTACCTCTGATTTCATAGACAAGAGAGTTTTCAAAATTCTGCTTATACTGTTATGTTGAGCATATTAAGGGCTAGTAGGGCAGAAACATTATTAATATTAATCTTATACAGAGTGCTGAAAAAATTGAGTTTAATGTTTCGCTAATAAAAAAGGCCGTAATTCAATTTTTTCAAATGGGACGTACTATTTTCAGTTCTGTCATCTAATGAAGTGTTAAATTATCTTTCCATTGATATATCATAGTAGGTATTTATCTTTAGGAGTTGCATAGATATTAAGGTTAATTGTCTGGATCAGTCATTTTTCTTGCTGGAACTTCATGAGGTTTGTACTGCACTTCACCAGTTTCGATAAATCTGTCTCTAAGATTACTAAATGCAGGTTCTAAAGGGTGTCTCCTTTCAGGATATCTGGTTTTATAGACTCGGGATGCTAAGAGGCTGTTCCTTGAGCACTCCCCCAGAATAAAAATCATGTCAACCATTTCTTCCCGCGAATAATTCATATTTAATATAATTATATGCAAATGCAACTTCCTGGAACTGTAAAAGCTACTAGTATTTTATTAAAGACAATCAAAACAAAAGCACTTACCGATATAGCAGTAACACAAAACTTTAGAACATCCACAGACACGTGTTTTGACATCTATGTCTCTTCGGTGCGGCTTTTTCTAAAGTTCACAATCAACTGAAATATGTAAGCAAATACTCGTGTTATAACTATCAAAGGATTACCAGAACAGGATATTAAAAATTAAAATTAGATTATAGGAAATTCCCCGTAAAGGGATAATTATCAATATAATTATATGCAAATGCAACTTCCTGGAACTGTAAAAGCTACTAGTATTTTATTAATTATTTTTATATTTTATTATCAATATAATTATATGCAAATGCAACTTCCTGGAACTGTAAAAGCTACTAGTATTTTATTAGCTAATAAAATACTAGTAGCTTTTACAGTTCCAGGAAGTTGCATTTGCATATAATTATATTGATAATTATCCCTTTACGGGGAATTTCCTATAATCTAATTTTAATTTTTAATATCCTGTTCTGGTAATCCTTTGATAGTTATAACACGAGTATTTGCTTACATATTTCAGTTGATTGTGAACTTTAGAAAAAGCCGCACCGAAGAGACATAGATGTCAAAACACGTGTCTGTGGATGTTCTAAAGTTTTGTGTTACTGCTATATCGGTAAGTGCTTTTGTTTTGATTGTCTTTAATAAAATACTAGTAGCTTTTACAGTTCCAGGAAGTTGCATTTGCATATAATTATATTAAATATGAATTATTCGCGGGAAGAAATGGTTGACATGATTTTTATTCTGGGGGAGTGCTCAAGGAACAGCCTCTTAGCATCCCGAGTCTATAAAACCAGATATCCTGAAAGGAGACACCCTTTAGAACCTGCATTTAGTAATCTTAGAGACAGATTTATCGAAACTGGTGAAGTGCAGTACAAACCTCATGAAGTTCCAGCAAGAAAAATGACTGATCCAGACAATTAACCTTAATATCTATGCAACTCCTAAAGATAAATACCTACTATGATATATCAATGGAAAGATAATTTAACACTTCATTAGATGACAGAACTGAAAATAGTACGTCCCATTTGAAAAAATTGAATTACGGCCTTTTTTATTAGCGAAACATTAAACTCATTTTTTTCAGCACTCTGTATAAGATTAATATTAATAATGTTTCTGCCCTACTAGCCCTTAATATGCTCAACATAACAGTATAAGCAGAATTTTGAAAACTCTCTTGTCTATGAAATCAGAGGTACTCAAAAACTTATCCGCAAACCTCACTTTTTGTCAAAAAATCTTTTTTATATCGTAAACGGTTCATTTTAAGTACCTACCACCTTAATAGAATTATGAATATAATTAGATGGGTAACTCGATAAAGGAAAAAAATATAGGGTGTTCCATTTAAAATAACGAAGTTGTTGCTCGGACAACGAAAACGGAGTACCCTGTATAATTGTACATATTTTCTGGTTATTCAGAATTGAAAATCAAGAAAATAATCTATAGACAATATATTTCCACCATTTCAAATACAGCCGTAATCGACCAAAATCAGAACTTTGGCGCACCCTGTATATAACTTTGAAATTTTATTTAGTTTTATTTTTTTAAATTTTATTTAGTTATAAATAAAGTTTGAAAAGTTACATTTATACAACTTTGTCTCCTCTTTCAAGTGAGCTGGTCATTAAAACCCCAGAGTAATAGTATACCAAATATATTAATGTCTTATTTTTCCCCAGACCACTGTCATTTTTACCCCAAACTCTCGGCTAAAAATGAGACAGGGTTTAATTTTCTTTTGGAATTGTGCGTAGTATTTGTACCCTACACTGCAGAGTATTATTCTTCTGTAATCGGAAACATCTCACAAACACCTACACGCTCCATCCTATACTCCTACCCCATGCGTCATGCAGCTCTCGCTGCTGACAACAAGCATGTCCAATGTCCAATCCAGCGTATGCAGCTGGTCCGGCGGTATACAAAAGCACTGGGGGTTTGTTCTGGCACACGGTGGGATGATCGGTGGGCGATTGGGCTGCGTGGTGGAACAAATCTCCCTGCACCGGAATTGGCAGCAATGCCCACCTTACGCTGGCAAATCAATCAATCAATCAAAAGAAAAATACTCGGAAGAGTAATTTTTTTCATATTACAGGTATTGATAAGACGTGTTTGCACCCTACTTATATTTTTTATCTATTTTTTTTATCTTTTTTTTTTTTTGGTTAGCAGAAACGAGTTTAAAATGAAAAATTTTAAACATTTCTACACCACTTGACCCTAACTATTATAGTCTTCGCCGATTTCCTACACTTTATACATAACTGTTGCACATTCCATAGGATACCCTTCGCAGTATTTTTATAAATAATATTAGTTTCAGGCATTTTTTGTTTAATTACAAAACAAACAAAAAATATTTTTTAATTTAAATAATTAATAACTTTTCTATTTATTGATCTATTTTGTCCACTTGTCCATTTTGTCCAAAAAAAAATAGGGTTCTTCCTCTAGCTAACACTAACTAACTGTCCAAGTTTCAATACAATCGGCCTTCTAAGTTATCGCGCTTACAAGAGACGTGACGGACGAACAGACAGACAGGCAGACGGTCAGACTGATAGACAGACGGACAGACAGAGAGACGGGTGGACAGAGATGGACAGACAACGGACGGGCGAACATTTTGAAAGTTGTTCAGAATTCGATCACCAACACAGTAACATGAAAAATTTTTCTCTACGAGCGATGGAACCGGTTTTAGAAATGTGCCTATCGAAGCAACATACTTCGCTTATATTCACATAACACTCGAAATATTTACAACCTAGAAATTGCCTATCACAGGCTAACATTGTATGAACATAGCCTACAATATCTAGCAATTAAAGTGTACAATAAACTACCAAATTTCGTACCAATCTGTTGACGAGAAACATTTTAAAATACGTATAAAGCATTTATTGAAAATTAAAGCATACTATTCGATTAACGAGTACCTTAATGATATTTTGTAATTTTTAGATTTTGTGTAACTTAATTTTAATTTGTATCTATGTGTTGTATATTTTTATTTATTTTTTATCATCTCTATTTGTTTGTTTGTATATGGACCCTGTACAATTATGTACATATAATCTAATATTTCAGATATTATTTTGATTTGTCCTGTATCATGTAATTGATCATTTTTATAAATAAATAATTATTATTATTGTTATAAAGACAAATAAATATTTTAAAACACTAAAAATGGAATCCTAGTAGGTATTAATTAATAATCAAAAATATAAACTGTATGAAATTTGTAACTAAAGTCGAATAATTACTTGGTATAAAAGTCAACCTTGCCAAATAATAAATAAATAATAAGTGAACTTTCCTCATTTGCCGCCAATAAAATTAATTTCTGTTGAAAATCTATCGTTTTATTGATAACCACTAAGTATTACCTTTTATTTAGGAAATTGTTATAAGAATTAAAAAATATCACCCCAAATTCCAAATATATATGCCAAAGTTTAAAGATAAGAAGGATTTGGGGTGTATCGCATTTATCGAAATGCGCAAGGCGCGGTATATCCATGTCACATTTTCTGTGTGCATTGTCCAAATTTCATTCATATAAATCTTCCAGATTTAACCTTTAAGAGTGAATAGCTCCGAATGGGAACGACCTAGTGTATTGTCCCATACTCCTGTATGATATATTTTTACGACGCACACTGGACTTTTCCTCTATTTTGTTTTATCTCTTTAGGTTTATATTTATATTAAATACTAAGGGAATCTAAAGATATGTAACACAAATAAACCGCGACCAATATCTAATCTACTTACTTGTGGGGGAGTGGAAAATTTTTATTCTTGGAGGTTTCATGGAAATTGCCTTTACGACGAATCAAAACTACAACACTTATCAACGATACTTAGAACAGGTAAATAAAATACTTGTCATGCTACAGAGGTATTACTTTACAAAATAGCCGAAGTCTACCATATTTGTGTTGTGAACAGACTAATATGAGCAACCTACACCCTACTTTCGTCATTCCCAGTAGACAATTAATAAAATGCCCGTTTATAACTTGATTATGCAAGTCGGAAATTCACATTTATATACAGCCGTTTGAAGTATAATAAAACAAAAGCACGTGGACTGTGTTACAATTTAAATAATACCATATCATACAATATATCTCTTGCAGATAGTGTATCGTTCGTGTCTTCTCTACTGATTAATTCTGGCCATTACAAAATTATCGATAATTAAAAACGCCGATTTCGATCTTGCGTTCTACTTTGAAGCATAGATCATCCTATAAGTTTATTTTATGATTAAAGATGAACACAGTATGTTGTAGATACTGTGTTTTCTATCTATATTTTTAGTACAGGCACAGGCACTTTTGTAAAAACCTTGCAAAAATTAATAAAATTATCATCTCCGGGATCTAAGTAGGTAATAACATGCAGAATGAAATGATGTAATCTTTGCACTTTCAAATTCCGGGAAAATTCAAAAAAAAATTGGAGAAACTTTTTGATTTTTGGTTAGCGGCTAAAATAATAAAAATAGAGAAAAAACAACAAAAGTTGTAGCTCGTCTCTTTCTGCACAAAAAGGCTTTTACATATTTTTGTTTTACCTAAGCCGTTTAGGAGATAAATCCAGTTTTCCACTTACAGTTTTGAACCGCTCCAAAATGCGCGGAAAATGAGAATTCTCCAGAAGTTTCGTACGACCGGACACATCGATCGATAATTCTTACTATTCAGAGCAGCTAAAAAATGAAAATAACATAAAATGTAGAGAAAAGTCTCAGCATTCATGTGGAACTAATCACAAAATTCATAGACATTTTTTTCATAGAGAAAAAAGTGTTAGAAAATGGGTTAGTAAACTTTATACAGTTGATATATTCATATCTATGAGATTTATGCATCCCCTATTTCTCCCGTAACAATGGGTGCCCTTTCACTGTATGAATTCGATTCCACGCATTTTAATCTATATTTCGTAAAAATCTCATAGAAGAATGTTAAGAAACAAATAACTTGTATATGTTTTACTATATAATTTTGCATTTTCTGAACGTATATGAATAATGTAGACAAATTCAAAAAGTACTGCACGCATTCAAAACACTCTAAAGTCATTCAAAAGAATATCTTTTATTGTACTTATAATCCAAAAATTAAGACTGTGCCATTATTATTAATGAAGATATAGAGAATTGAACTAAAAAATTGGGGGTGACAGATCGATACCCTCTACTTTGATCGTAAGGCATATTTTTCCAATAAAAGTAATTGGAATAAAGTGTTAACTGAATTAATATATCATTATATAAGAATATATTAGCAAAATGAATTATCATTCTAACGACTCCCGACAAAGAAATTGAAAAATCTGTGGATCAACTGTGCAAAGTTTACTAAGCCATCTTCTAACGCGTTTTCTCCATGACAATTTTTTTCTTTGATTTTGTGATTAGTTCCACATTAAAGCTGAGACTTTCTCTACATGTTATGTTATTTTCATTTTTTTAGGGGCTGTGAGTAATAAAAGTATCGTATATGTCATTCCTGTGCCTAAAACTAGCAATCCTGCTAGTACCTCCGATTTTCGTCATATTAGCATCCTTCCCACTATATCTAAAATACTAGAAAAAATTGTATATGAACAACTGGCCGCCTATCTAAATAACAATAATATCTTACCAGCTACCCAGTCAGGATTCCGTAGAGGACACAGTACAACCACTGCTCTTCTACATGTCACCGATGAGTTGTTCAGAGCCGCTGATATTCAGAATAGTTCTTGTCTAGTGCTGTTAGATTACAGTAAAGACTTCGATACCTTAAATCATTCTGTGTTGTGAACCAAGTTCAAATATTTTGGCCTAGGTGAAGGTGTAGTACACATTTTTTCTAATTATCTAGGTAATAGAAGTTAAAGAGTGGTTATAAACGGTGTGCGGTCTGACATAATTGTTCTTAAAAGGGGTGTCCCTCAGGGTAGTGTGTTAGGTCCACTACTTTTCTCCATTTACACCGCCGATTTTTCCAAATTTTTGAAGCACTGTAGCTTTCATCAATATGCTGATGATTTCCAGATATTTTTTTAGCTTTCCGTTAAATGAGGCTGCTATTGCTTTAAATACAATTACCGAGGATTTAGCTACCATTTGTCGTATATCTAAAGCCCATGGTCTGATCCACAATGAATCTAAAACACAACTCTTAGTATCCGGTAGGCACAAAGACACACTTCGGAGTAACCCTGATTTCATTGTTAATTTAAATGGAGTCACTTTAAGCATTGTAAGAACTTGGGAATATACTTTGATGTTAATTTAAGGTTTCAAAGTAATGTGAGACACATTATCCGGAGATCCTACAGTAGACTCCAAGTACTATGCACAGAGATAAACTGGCATTAAATTAAAACTGTGCGATTCACTAATTCTTGGCTACCTCTCGTATTGCGATGTAGTGTACTGGCCAGTGCTGTTAACCAAATATGAAATTAGCCTTCAAAGACTGCAAAACAGTTGCCTTAGATATAGTTATAATCTGAGGAAATATGACCATGTCTCCGATAAATTCATTGATTCTAAATGACTGAGCCTGGATGAGAGGTTCATAGTTCACATGACTTGTTTTGTTTACAAGGTAGACTCGTCGAAAACACCCAAATATCTACACGATAAATTAATAAGAACAGGTGACATTGATGACCGCCCAACTAGAAACAACGTCTTATACACTGTTCCTCGACACAATACCTCTTGTGTTGAAAGATCCTTTAGCTACAACGCTGTCAAAATATTCAATGGGCTACCTCCGACCCTTAAAGCCCTTAATAGCTTGGTATCATTTCGGAAACAAGTCAAAGCCTACAACTTTAATATTAGAAATAAATAATATGTTTTACATAGACATTGTACATGTATTTCACTGTATTTGTTTAGTTAATAATAGTAATAATAAAAATAATAATAATAATAATAATAATAAATGTCTTTATTAATTTAAATATATAACAATATATGAATAAGTTTTTAAAATAACCTTGACAAAGATTGAATAAAATATGTCATATAATAAATTAAAAGGCGCAAGATTCAGACGGAAAATGTCTGCTATTCTTCTTGAACCTTAGGGATAATTGAATTTTACTATTTAATAACTAGCTTATTTACTGTGACATGTAGTTTGAGGATAGGCCAGCCACATCCCAGCGCCCACTACCAACAAGAACTTGTTCGAATAGTTAGAATATGCAAAATGTTCTGTTGTGTAATTATGATTGACAATACTAACGTGCACCTAGTTCTATATATTATTTTTTCTCTTTCTCTTTTTCTTTTCCTTTCTTTTTATTGCTATTTAACTTTAATAGCTTAACACTATGTGCAGCTGGAAGTGGTTAAGTGGAAGAGCAGCCATGTTGAACTTCGCAACTTCCTTTGTATAATTTATTTTGTACATTTTGCTCAAATCTGAATAAATATTATTATTATTATTATTAAATGCAGAAAATCCATGTATTTCGTATGTTGTTAAAATAATTATAGGATTCAGCAAACAAATTAAGGTTAGTTAAAAGATGGGCGAATTCCTCCGCCTCTTCCAGAGTATCTTTTTCAATTGAAACTGACGCTCTGCTCTGAGATTAGTTAGAATTAGGCTGAGTGTACAAGCAAAATGAAGTGAGATGGATTTTATCAGTCTACGAAATGTTCAAGTGGATCGGTCAAGTAGTGCAGATGACCTTCGAACGTGGAAGGTGGCGGGGAGCTTGGAAAAAGTCTGTAACTTAAAGGTCTTCAGATCCGTGAAACGATTTACCATGTGAGTGGTCTTACGTCTTTCTGAAGAGCTAAAGGCAAGGGAAAAAACATTTCAAGGGCTAAGAATTTCTAAGAGATAGAATAGTTTTGCAAATAAATTCAGTTTAGGGAACTTTGTTCTTTAGCACAACTGGAACTAGATTATTCTTTGAGATGATTCCATTGAAGGGTTGCGGGTTAAATAGAAGTAAATAGGGGAAAATAAATAAAGCAAGTTGGTAAGAGTACAGTAACTTGAAATTCGATGTATGTACTAGAAGCTAAGGCCTCACTTTTTTTATAATATTTTTCGACCCCCACCACCCCTACTACATTATTGAAGGGGTTGATGAAATAAAATTGAGATATTCACTTGAAAGTTCGTACGTGTATGTATTATAACGATATCTAGAACTAGATTATATTTTGAGATGATTCCGTTAAAGGTTTGGGGGTTGATAAAATAAAATTGAGATATTCATTCGCTTGAAGTTTGGTACATGTATACATTATAATGACATCTTGAACAAGATTATATTTTGAGATGATTCCGTTGAAGGGTTTGGGGTTAAATAGGGGTAAATAGGGCAAAACAAGTAAAGCATGCTGGTAAGAGTACAGAAACTTTAAATTCGGTGTACATACTAGAAGCCAAAGTCTCAGATTATTTATAATATTTTTCAACCTCGCACCACCCTTACTCCATTATTAAAGGGGTTGATAAAATATAATTGAGATATTCACTTGAAATTTGGTACACGTATGTATTATGACGACATCTGGAAGTAGATTATATTTTGAGATTATTCCGTTGAAGGGTTGGGAGTTAAATAGTGTTAAATAGGGGAAAATAAGTAAAGCAAGCTGATATGAGTACAGAAACTTTAAATTCGGTGTATGTACTAGAAACCAAGGCCTCAGATTTTTTTATAATATTTTTCAACCCCCGTACTCCATACCCCTACTCCATTATTTTCAGATATTTCTGTTATAAGAAGAGGATTATATACGCTTCACGAATTTATACACGTTTTATCATCAAATGTCCTCAACCTATTTGTTCACTTGGAGGAGCAACCAAAATTAGAAAATCTAGTATAATCTGCTCAATCCTTTCTTATTGACTACGTATTTGACCACCGCATAGCATTAAAACAAAAACTCTTTACAGGTACTGAGATTTAAACATGTCGTACTTCGGTTAAGTTCAGAAAATAAATATTTAGTAATCACTGTTAACCACAAGAAAAGTTCTATTTACATTCGATCTTGGTCATTATTTTGTTCACACCTAACTATAAGCTGTAGAAGCTATGGTTAGGTTCCATTTGCATTACTACTTATTTCGTATCTAATGAAATACACATACATCTGGCCACTGTGAAAACATTTTTGGTCACTGAAGAGCTGTCGTGTTAATATGTATGTATTGTCACTTATTGTTTATATTTACAATATTCTAAAAAGACAGTAAAAAAAATTCTATTGAGAATATGACAAAATCTGATTGCAAATCGTTGATAAATGGATTTTTTTAAATCAATTTCCTGTTAAACCATATAATACAACGTAATTTAATAAGTAGGCACACTTACATAGGTTAATGAAATTAATCGTGGATCTATTAATTGTAGGCTGAGCTGTCTACAAGAATGTATCAAAGTCAAAAGCAATAAATTAATAATACTTTTCATATCAAAATTTATTATTTAAAGATTAAGCACATTAAGAAATATTTCCCATCATGCTCCGGTGAATTCCATCATAAAAGACGTTATCTTCAATCAATAAATAAGTAAATACCTATATTACGTTTAATTCAAAGATCACTTTTCAATTAATACATTTTTGTTGCCAAAAATTACTAGAATTCAAGTTATGCAATTTACTTTAATAAAATATATATTATTTAGTAATGTTGGTGAATATCTTTTATATTAATCAGTGCATGGTGGGTTATCATTCTGTAATGAGTCAATTAGTGCAAACCTTTTTATGACAAATTTTTGTTAGAAATTCGTACCAGTTTCTTATGAAGTCATGAGATAGATTGACTTAATAAATAACATTCAGTGGTGTATTTGTTGTTATGCTCTAATATTTGTCAATTGATGGTTGTTTTTGATCGTTTATTTTCTAGTTGTCATTGCTGCCACGATCGGAGTGAGAAAATAGACAAATTTTTATATTTGTAATGTACTCTTGGGAGTATCACTAATTTTTATTGTCAGAAATTTGTAACTATTATGAAACAGGGTTATGTTGCACTGAAATCGCCTATTACTCCAATAATTATAAATATTTCCATAACAAAAATGTTATCTGAGAATTTTTTTTCAGTAACTGTTAGTGGGGGGATTATACATCACATAACCACAAAAATCAGTTCCAGGGTACCGCGTAAACACCCTTTACCCCTAGCTGACTTTAATACAAGTTATAAATGCATTATCCTTTAGTCCGAGGTAATACTTTAATGAGGAAAAGGTTAGGAATAAAAATATTCACATTTACAAATATACCAGCATGTTGGAGCCAAATTTTGGTCAATTTTTTATTGTTTCCTAAATATGAAAAAAAGACCCAAGCATCTTGAAAATTTGGCTCAAAAAATTTTTTTTCAGTTTATGTATCATATAACTATTGTTTTTAATCATTTAATAGTTAGAAAATTCTATTAGAAAAATGTCATCAAAAAACTGAATATGCAGCCTTTTTAGATTTTTTTTCTCTGATTTTACCATGCTGCCAAATTTGTAAATGTGAATATTTTTATTCCTAACTTTTTCTGCACTGAAGTACTCACCTTGAACTAAAAGATAATTCATTTATAACTTATATTATAGTCAGTTATTTTTTATGGGCCTGTGAAGAGTCAGATGCACAAAAAATATAACTATATTATATTGTTATTTTTATATATTAATAACCATCAATAGCCCTCAAAAATGGTAACACAGGAGAGTATTTTATATCCCCTTTAAAACTCATTTTGAATTTTCGTCCTAGCTTGTTTGGTTTTCGAGCAATTCAAATTTTTCTATAGGCCGCGCGCAAAAAATTTCAAATAAACGAAAATTCGCGCGCATTAAAAATACAAATTCTGCAATTTTTGTCAATATCGATTTTCTCGAAAGCCATGGCATATACAAGAAAATTACAAGATTAGGCAATTAGTCAAGCTTTCTTCTTTATGATAGTCAATTTTTTATATCTTCAACGGTTAACGAGTTATCAGTAAAATAAGGCTTCTTTCACCGAAGGGGTGGTTTTTATGGGGGGTTGAGCGGCACCCCCATTTTTGTGGTTTTTTTTATGTTTAATCCGCGCACTAACAGCTACGGAAGGAAAATCTCAGATAACATTTTTTGCGAGCTTCTGGTGTATTTTCTACTTTACTGACTGGACTATATACTATGCAAGCTGTGGTAAAATTGGGAAGTTTTTTAATTTAGGCACTTAATTATTATTGTCTTTCTAAAAAGAGCACATGGGCGCCATTAGTCGATCTAAGATAAGAATTCCTAGTAGTGGTTATATTAGAAATTAAGTACATAATAACATGTTAATTAGGTTATCTATACCTCTTAAATATTATAAATATCTTGTAATAGTCACTTTTAGGTTAGTTTTTAAAACTCGAAAGGCCGAAACGTATCACAGACAAAATCTGAATAAAAATTGTGGAACAGTACTACCAAGTGTTTTTAATATTTGTTCTATTTAGTATGTTTCACCAAGATCCTACCGCAGACTCAGTTCAATTAATAATAAGATATTCATTATAACAATAAAACCATTACTAAAATAAAATCAAGCTAACCATTATACTACTCTCAGATTTATTTCACTTTTCACTATAGGATACTCCTCGCAGTGTTTTTATTGTAATAATATTAGTTTTAGACATTTATTACAACACCTAAAATATATTTTTTTGTTTAAAAAATTAACAATTTTTTTATTTATTGATCGATACTGTTAAAAAACGATAGGGTTCTTCCTCTATCTAGCACTAACAATTACAATCGGACTTTTCGTTCTTAAGTTATCGTGCTTACAAGAAACGTAAAGGACGGACCGACAGACAGATAGGCGGACGGACAGACCGACAGACGGACAATTTGAAAGTTGTTCAGAATTCGATCTTGGTAATCTAACAGTGGTTATCGGTTTTAGAAATGTCCTGATCGAACGCAATATACAAAGAGTTTAAAAAATAAATTAATTAGGCTTAATAATAAGTTATAAAAATACAAGGATAACGAAAAAAATTAATTACACTGAATCCTATCAGTGGTGTCCCATAAGTAGTGGTACACAGAGCAACAGCAGATTTCTTTCACAAAATAATGAAATTCAGCTAAACTTGCATTAGTTTAAAAGTTAATAGTAACCGAAATACAGGGATGAAAGTGATTTTTTTTTAATTCTTTTAAATAACTTCTAAATGAATTTCAATAATTTAACAAAATTTGGTAATGGATTTTGAGACAAGGAATTCTAATCTATTCACAGTTTTGCTGTTATTTGCAGAGGGCGCCACTTGTGGAATTTTACGGGTCTTCTTCTGTATATTTTTATGTAAAAAGTTGTACCATGTAAATATAGATACAAGTAACCGTTTTCGAGATATTCACTTTTAAAATATTCAAGGCAATGTCTTAAAATAAAAAAATCGGTAAAGGTATTTACACAGAACTTCCCTCTTTATTTATACAGGACGGTCACTCTAAAAATTTATTAATTACTAAACCACACATGAGAATAGTAATCGGAAGGTATTATTACAAAGAAAACCTGATAACTTTTGGTCAAAAAAATATACAGAGTGGTCATCCGATAGCAATAATAATTCAATATTAAATAAAAGGTGCCAAATATGGAAGGCTTGCGTAAATACCTTTACAAAGAATGACCGCAAAAGGCCTAAAATTCGCCTGTTTTTGCATAGTAGATAGCGGGCCAAGGGAAAGAGCAAAAATAAATCCTATTGGTCTCAAATTAAGCTTTGAGACATTTTTAAAAGATAAAACAACTGTGTTATTACTCAGATTTTATGTTGTATGAATTTTTTACGGATTGTATATTATTCTGTAGCGCATTTCGAGGAATTTGGGAGATTGTCCTACAACCTTCCAACACAAAACAATTTTTTTTATGAAGTAGGTTTAGAATAGCATGAAGCGTGGAAAATTTAAATTTGAGCAAAAAAAAATTTCCATCTTTCTACTGGTAAAATAATTTTCAAAATGTTTTGAATTTTTTCTTTTCTGAAATAGGTTTGGAATGTCATGAAACGTGGAAATTTTAAATTTGAGCAAAAATAAAATTTTTCCACCATTTATTCTTGTTATAGTTGTAAAAAAATGTTCAAAACATTTTTTCTTTTCAAATTATTTTTTCTGAAATAAGTTTAGAATGTCATGAAACATGGAAATTTTAAGTTTGAGCAAAACATTTTTACCATCGTATATTCTATTAGTAAAAATATACAGTGTGTAACATAATGGAATGTCATAAATGAAGGAGCGTATTCCTCGTACAAATTTAAGAATATTTTGTCATATAAACAATTGTCATTAGAGTCTTCGTTTACAAGATACAGGGCGTTCTAGTTTTCAAAGATACAATTATTTCCCTATATATCTTTTGAACAAATGTAGATATTTACCTGAAATTTTATGTGTGGACTACATGATTAGTATTGTATTTAAATTTAAAAAATGAAGCCCCAGCTTTAACCAGTAACGTAGATTTGAAGTATGTAGGGTACCTTTTTTCATGAAGTTATGGCACACCACTTGGCCAAATTTTTTTTTTGTGCTTTTTTTGGATTTCAAATTTAATTTTGAAAAATTTTTTGCGCATATTTTACAGTTTTAAAGTTATTAAAGTGTAACCGTAGTGACGTATTGTTAGATAAAATAATGCGCCAATTGTATCTTACAAAAACAAGTGGGCATCTGTCAAACGGTGTTTAGATGATTAGCGTCCAGTCAAATTTGTTGATCTGAATTGTCGATTTAAATTTAAAAAATGGTATACTCTTTTGTACAATTCACAGATATGCATTTCTATTATGGGCTTTCTAATGGTAATAATGTAGAGTAGATGCAGCTGCACGTTATGCGGACCGCTTTCCCAACTGACGTCATTCAGATCGAAGAATGATTATGAATATTCATATGCGCCTACGGCAATCGGAAAATTTGAAAGCTATTCAGTGGTGGAAAAAGGGATACGGTAACAACGATTCAACGGGTGGAAAAAATACTAGCAATAGTTGAGGATAATCCTAGTATTAGCACAAGAAGAAATTCGCCAGAATCTTGGAATATTTGGTAGAGTAAGAACATCTATGAGACAACGTACCCAAAAGTGTATTGAGACAAATGGACGTCACTTCGAACATCTCTTGTAAAGTTATTGCATTAATTTCTTGTTTCGTTTATCTTTGCTAATTTTTGTTTAAATTAAAAATTAAAATTTCTGATGAGTTTGTTTTTCTTACATTTGGCACTGGTTAAAGCTGGGGCTTCATTTTTTAAATTTAAATACAATACTAATCATGTATTCTACACACAAAATTAAATATCTACATTTGTTCAAAAGATATGTAGGGAAAAAAATTTTATTTTTGAAAACTACAATGCCCTGTATCTTGTAAACGAAGGCTCTAATGACAATTGTTTATATGACAAAATATTCTTAAATTTGTACGAGGAATACGCTCCTTCATTTATGACATTCCATTATGTTACACCCTGTATTTTAAAATATTTTATAAATTTTTCTTTGACAAAATTTTAACATTTTTCTTTTTGAAATTTTTTTTATGAAATAAATTTAGAATGTCATGAAACGTGGTCATACTAAATTTGAGCAGAAAAAAAATCGTTATTCTACTGGTAAAAAAATTTTCAAAAAGTTTTGAAAAATTTGTTATTTCTGAAATAGATTTAGAATGTCATGGAACGTGGAAATTTTTGATTTGAGCAAAAAAATATTTTTTTCATTATTTATTCCCTTTAGACGGTCCACTTTGTATATTTTCCAGTGAAAGCTCAACCATTTCTTCGCTGGTGGTAGTGTCAGCTACCTATCAAATTTGACTATTATCCGTCAAGTAGTTTTTTAGATAATGTACCAACAGACAGACAGACAGACAAACTGACGGAATTGAAAACCCCATATTTTCGTAATCTACGTGATCTGAAACGTGTAAATCCGAAAAAATCTCGGAAGGTGATTGTGAAGTAAAATATCATATTACAGTATGAAATGAAAAACATTTTTTAGACTTTTAAAATGTATTCAATTCCAACACTAGCAAAACAATTAGAAAAAACAATGACTTTTAAAAATAAATAGATGTATTTGAATAAAAACTATGGTTTGTTTATATACAAACGGGTTAGAAATGAAGAAATAACAATAATTAATCATTAAAGTGAACTGTCTTCGGTAACAAATGTTCAAAGTTCTTTCCATTCACCTCGATACACTTTGCGACTATTTAGTAAACACATAATAAATATTCGTTTTGAAATGATTCCATGGCATTTCCAATGGGCTTGTTCGGCATTTTTTTTATTTCATAAATCGAAAGTGCAAGTATAAATTAATGGATCTGCAAAAAATCAGAATCTTATTCGCACGTTTATTATCTTAAAAACTATTACAAATTTCCATCTCGCGAAAATGGGGCGTGACCAGGCGCTACGTCACTATACGCATAGACTCGGCGATCTCAATAGACTTGATGCTCCTTATTGGTTATAATTATAAGTGTTTTCGAAGTATTGTTTGTTTTGCTTACTACTTGAGAGTAGGGGAGTACAATTTGGTGAAATGTCAAAAAATTACAATTTTCTCTCGCTCCTGCCGGAACGAATTTTCGATTTCGACCCTGCAATTTACGATTAGAATTCATCGCCGACCTTCTCCTTTCCGTAGACACATAGAACAAACTTCCACTCGACGTATTTATTTAGTTACCAGCGTTTAAAAATTCCATGTTTTTCGACTTTTCAGGTTAAATTTGAAAGGTCCCAGAAAGCCATTTTTTTACGTCACTTGCGTATAGTGACGTCACAAATGAGCGCTCGGTTTTTGCAACTATTACTAATTTCAACTCCTTATATCTCGAGAACGGAAAAAGTTAATAATACGAAATTTTAAGTGTATAATGAGAATATCGAGTACTATATGAAAAAGTATAAAAACCATATAAAAAGAATATCATGGAACAAGCCCATTCTCTGTCACAATTATTCTCGAGTATTTATTGTATCATCATACACAAGATATTCAATGTATCTTCTTACGCAAAAATCCAAAGAATTAAAATCGGGGTTCCGCGCAAGATAAGGCACACGGCTCCCACGACCTATCCAGTGTCCAGGCAAATACGTATTTAAGTAGTTTCTGACCAGTATGGAAAAATGCACTGAAACGCCATCTTGCATGAAAAACATATTGGTTCTTAATTCAGTGGTTAACTCATTCAAAAAGTCGACTAGCCGAGTTTGAAGAAAATTTAAATATAATTCCTCGTCTAAAATGGATGGTAACTCACACGATCTCAAAACACAGCTATCAATATTTCCACACTAATATTCAAGTGGACTTTTTAAAGGACACTAACAGTAACTTGTGAATATGGATTAATCTTCTCAATCGTAAATAATAGAATTACGTTTAATTTTCGTTCTTTCTTTTTCTGAGTTTATTTTACTTCCACATCCACGTAGTGGATTGGAAGTATAGTAATCGTAAAAAAAATTTCAATTATTTTTCTTGAATTAGGTTTAGAATGCCAGGAAATGTCGAGATTTTTTTAGGGATCGCTTCGTTTACCTTTGTTATCTATCCTATTGTTATTTTACCCTTCAAACCGTGGTCGAACCCAATTCTGTAAAAACAATGCCCTGGCAGACCCCTGGGGAAGAAGAATGTGTTATAACCCCGCTCCTTTCTTACCTATATATTAATTTCGTAGTAGGTCAGTTTCGTAGTAGGTTAATAATATAAAGCATTTTAGATTACAACAATTTGTGGTGTATCACGAACTCAAAGCCAGATAAATGGGAAAAAAATATTTTCACACCAAATTCAATAAATTAAATATCATTTCTCGACTAGGATATTATTATAAAATATCTAAATAAACAATCTAACCATTATACTCTACGCCGATTTACTGCACTTTTTATATAATTGCTTGACATTTAATAAGATACTCTTGGTAGTTTTTTTTTGTAAATATTATTACTTTTAGACATTTTCTGCTTAATTACAAAACATAGAGAAATGGTTTTATTTTAATTCAAATAATAAATAGCTTTCTTATTTCCTGATCAACTTTTTTAAGAAACAATGAGTTTACTCCTCTATCTGACACTAACTTACGGTCTAAAATTCAATAAAATAATAATAATACACTTTATTTAGAAAAATAACAGAATGCAAAAAATATAAGTACATACAATACATATAATTAGAAATGGTGAAGTTCAGCTGAACAGCATAATGCTGTTTTACTTCCACATCCACGTAGTGGATTGGAAGTATAGTAATCGTAAAAAAAAATATATTTTTTTTACCTAAAATAGGTATAGAATGTTTATGACATTCGTCGAGATTTTAAATTTGAGCGAATAGAAATTTTCTGTCTGTCTGTCGATCTGTCTGTCTGTCTGTCTGTCGGTCTGTAAATTTTTTTTATCCGCACGTTTTCTCCGGAACGGTTTAAGATATTGACTTGAAATTTTGTACACGTATATATTGTACCGACATCTGGAACTGGATTGTTTTTTGAACATATCCGGTGAAGGGTTAGGGGGTAAACAGGGGTAAATAGGGAGTAATAAGTACAGCAAGCTGGTAAGAGTAGAGAAACTTGAAATTCGGTGTATGTACTAGAAGCCAAGACCTCAGATTTTTTATAATATTTTTCAATTCCCCACCACCCTTACTCCATTATTGAAGGGGTTGATAAAATAAAATTGAGATATTCACTTGAAATTTGGTAGACGTATGTATTATAACGACGTCTGGAACTAGATTATATTTTGAGATGGTTCCGTTGAACAATTGGGAGTTAAATAGGACTAAATAGGGGAAAGTAAGTAAATCAAGCTGGAAAGAGTACAGAAATGTGGGATTTGGTGTATATACTAGAAACCAAGGGATCAGATTTCTTTCTAACATTTTTCAAACCCCACCACCTCCTCATCATTATTAATGGAATTGATAACGTTAAATTGAGATATCCACTTGAAAGTTAGTATACGTATGTATTGTCATGACAGCTAATTGAGATGATCCCATTGAAGGGGTGGAAGGTGGTAGATTGTGAATAGGGAAAGTAAGTGGGGTAAACCAGAAACTTAATTTTTAACGTATTTGGTAGAAACTAACGCCTGAAACTTTTCTATGACGTCTGCCCCAAATATTATTAAAATTCTGTGACCAATAATTTCCACATACTAGAGTGCAAATCTGATCAAGATATTTCCTTTAAAGTGGTTTGGATGAAAAATCTGGATGTGGAAGTAGTGATTCCTTAGGCAGCGGTTTTTACAGTTAACCATACGCATACAAATCTGTATTATGACTACTTATAATCCTATCTATTCTGTTTTATAACGAATACCTTGCATAATGAATACCTATTATGCTATAACCCATCAGCCAAGCGAAAGAAGTTTGAAATGTTTTGAGAAACTAAAAACAGACTGGGATTTCAGAGCAGAGGAAGGGAGTTAAAACGTTTAGCAACGTTGAAAGAGAACAATCTTTCAAACACTACAGTTAGTTGACAAGGCAGGCTAAGAAAACCTTTAAATCTTATGTTTAAATTATGAACGTCAGTTCGGAACTTAATTTTTGTATAGAGGTATGAGGGTCTGCAAGAATGTATAATTTTACGATACAAAGTGCTACGGTGAAGAAGGCGTCTACTTTTCATATTTAACGACTTAGACTCATTCAATTTAGAGCTAATTGGTCACGCCTTCTGATACTAAAAATAAATCTTAAGCATAAAAAATTAATGAATAAACTATACAATCGAACATTTCATTCTTAAGTTAACATGCTTACAAAAAACATGACGGACGGACAGACACACAGATAGACGAACCCCTAGACAGACAGACCGACATACAGACAGACGGACATTTTGAAAGTTGTTCAGAATTCGATCACCAACATAGTGATATTACCGGTTACAGATGTACCAATCAAATGCAATATACTCTTCGTCTTGTATTTGCGAAGAGTATAATAAAAGATAGGAAGTACCAGTTTACAAGATTTTCTATTCAATTTTCAAAAATCGTGGAAATTTAAATGATAAATGACTTTTTAACACGCTTTTATTAGTTTCACCTGTATCTATCAGTCTATCAATGTAATGGAATTTTTCAGCGTAATTATCATTTTCTTTACAACCCCCTTGATGTAAGTATCAAAGGAAATGGCTTGACAAGTAGAAAACAAATATGTCATCAAAACCTAAAAATTCAAAATGGCAGCGTCAATATGGCGGATAGGTTTTATCAATTATCGTCGGATTCGACTGAAAATTAGTATTTGTGGATTATCGAGGTTCCAGATTAGAATTTTCTGGTCCAAATTTTTAAGACTAAAAAATAAAAAATAAATAATGGTTTAAAAACCTAAAAAAAAAACGCGAAGACCGAACTAAAAAGCAAAAAATAATACAATCCAATCCAAAAATGCGTGGGGTGCTTGATAACAACTTTTATAAATATGTCATAGTAATAAGCACCCCACGCTTTTTTATATTGTATTGCATTATTTTTTACTTTTTAGTTCGGTTTGTGTGCTTCTTTAATTTTTTTAAACTGTTATTAATTTACTAATCAATTTGGTTAATAATAAGAATTGGCTGTTTCCTCAAGTCGAGTGTTGGTATTCAGGTGTTGCGTTCAAGGGTTTTGGGATTCGTAGAAACACCGTCTCCAGAGACAATCGGGTAACGCATCTCAACTATCATTATCCGGTCACATTGAAAATATTTTTTATTTACTTATTTAAGGTAAAGCTTACTTCAAGTAACGCCTGATAAAAATCAGGCATTATTTTTTGAAGTATGGCTAATAATCATTCTCTGTGCATATTCTATACAACATTTAATTTCCTTTTTGTACAATGCACACTTTTAATATTTTTAATTACAGGTGATAGTACATCAATTAACAAATGAGCCAAATAAGTGTGATTTCTATATCGTATAATTTTTTGCGGTAGGTTTTTCAGCGAGGAATTTCTTTTGTCTGAAAATTATAAATAAATGCTCTGAATTTTATAATATGCCTCTTTCTAATGTATTGTCATTTGTTTCCATCCATAGGAAACCACCCTTTAAAATCCGTGAATTCCAAAAATTATAACAATAGATGAACACTAACACACTTTATTTAACAACTTACTGAAAACTTCACAATACTTACTAAAATAACCTTTAACAATAACACAGTCACACACACAAAAAAAAATGTTCGCTTCCACCAACGATACCTAGTACACCCTAGGTTTTTGGAGTCGCTGAATCCGAATCCGAGGTCGGATTGTCTGTATCAGGTCGCGTTAAGGTCATTTCATGGCCAAATCATTATATTTTGACAATAATTTTAAAATAGTTTATATATAGGTTTTTGAGGTCGCTGAATTTAAATCTGAGGACGGTTTGTCGATATCACGTCGCGTTAAGGTCATTTCAAGGTCAAATCATTAGATTTCGACAGAAAAATTTGAAAAATTTGTACATAGGTTTTTGAGGTCGCTGAATTACCTCGAATTTGGACTCGAGGTCGGCTTGTCAGTATCAGGTCGCATTAAGGTTATTTCAAGGTCGAATGGTGGAAAAGCTGACAAAAATTTTCATCTGTTATTTCTCTCATAAGCAGAGGATGTATAAGATGTATAACATGTATACGATCGCGTAACAAGCTAGATTTGTGATATATAAATATTGATCTGTACCTCGACAAGCTGATGAGCGGATCATTCTACACATTCCTTTTTGGGACAGTTGTCACCGACATCGCACTTGACGAGGCAGCAGGTAAAGACTAATTTGCCGAAAAAATGCTTTACAGTATAGATTTATTCTTATTTATTACATCATTCCATTTGTAATATTAAGGATGCATAAGGAATGACTTAAACATTTTTAAAAATGGTTAATGAAATCAAACTGCACTTTAAAAAGTTACAAAGAAACGATGTCATAAATAGGAGTAGATCAACCGTAAATATATTTTTATCTTGAAAGTGGTCTCATAAAAGGTATTGCCGAAGCTACGAGAATAGCTGTATATTGAAATCGGACACTTTGTCCAAATAAGTTGTTTTCGACCAAATGTCTAGAAAAGCAAAATGGTTCAGGCAGGCAAAAGAATCCATTTTTTTGTAGCATATGAGAATAAAGTGGACATTAGGACTACAGCACCCTCGATTACAAGATATGGACACGCTCGACAAAGTGCATAGCTCGTAAAATTAAATGTGTTTGATTTGAAAAATAGACCAAGTTCACAACGTGAGAGTAACTTAGAGGTGTTTCAGAATTTCATGAGCCGCGAAATGCGCCAAAGGCAAAGTTTATTCTGAGTTATAAGTATGTTTTTGAAGACACAGGAGGCTGCCTTGCTGTATACATAAACAAGAGCTGGGGATAAATTGTAAACAATAAATATAATATTTTTAAGAAGTGTAACTAAGTCAACAGGAGGGATTATGTCTCTGCGCATATGAAGGTCACAGCTCATGAGGTTTTAAAACACCTCTAACGATCTAATAAAAGAGTTGGAAAAATTGAGAAACACGAGGTGAATATTTCTGTCAGGTTTTCCACCATTCGACCTTGAAATGACCTTAACGCAACCTGATACCGACAAGCCAACCTCGGATTTGGATTCAGCGATCTCAAAAACGTATATACAAATTTTCTCAAATTTTTCTGTCAAAATCTAATCATTTGACCTTGAGATGACCTTAACACGACCTGATACCGACAAACCGACGTCGGATTTGGATTCAGCGACCTCAGAAACCTCTACACAAATTTTTATTTCAAATTTTTCTCTCGAAATCTAATAATTTGTCCATGAAATGAAATTAACGCGACCTGATACCGACAAACCGACGTCGGATTTGGATTCAGCGACCTCAGAAACCTATATACAAATTTTCATTTCAAATTCTTCTATCGAAATCTAATAATTTGACCTTGAAATGACCCTAACGCGACCTGATACAGACAATCCGACCTCGGATTCAGATTCAGCGACCCCAAAAACCTAGGGTGTACTAGGTTTTGTTGGTGGAAGCGAAATATTGTTTTTTTTTTTGTGTGGCTGTGTAATTGCTTTATATTTCCATTTTGTATTCACTTCAGATTTCTAACCTTACTTTTCATTAAAAATTTCCATCTCCCGCCGGTAATCGCCGCGTTTAAATTACCTACAGATTACATCTAGAACCATTGTACGGCAAACTAGAATAATGTAGAAATCTCGATCTATCTACTAGCATCCAGAAAAGTTACTACTAGTGTCTCACATATGGCGTGCAGAGGTAGTAAATTACAAATATGCAGTTTCCTATTGCCATTGTTACTTAATTTCAGCTACTTCTCATGAGCGCTATCAGTCCCAGCCCACAGGGGGCGCAAGCTCGTAACAGTATTAATCAAAATTTTTTTAACATAACTATTGTCGCAAATCTAGCTTTTTGATTCCATTAAAAAGCTTTTGTGTTGAATATGTTATACCTTTGTTAACGATAACTGGAAGAAACCATTCTTACAGGTTATCTAAGTTTTCTCCATAGGATAAGTGAGACCTCATTAAAGAATAGTATAATGCTTTTAGTTTGAGCTTTTAACTATAAATAAAAAAAATATTAACAATATAATTGATTTGAAGATCCCATTTCCAGATCCTGTCTACCTATATGCCCAAATATTTAACTGACTTCGCTTCCTCAATTAACATTACATAATCATAATTTTAATAAATTAATAAGGTAAGTATGACTTTAATATTTATTATTTATTAAACAATTTTTTGATAACTATGAGATTTCTAGCTGTTTCGTCGACATTGTTTTAAGTTTCTCAGCAAAGCTTTCCTTGAGATGGCAACCTTAAGAAATCGCTGGTAAAAATGTTAAATATGATTGGCCTTGTTCCCTGAGGAATACAGTATTGTGCTATATCCGAGATACTCAGAGTACCGTCTGTTTCAACAGTTTGTTCTCAGTTATTACGATGGCTTTCCGTACTTCTTAACGAACTTCCATGGACATCTATCTTTTATTATTTGTTTAACACTGTTGATTGGTTAATGACGTCAAACATCTTCGCTATATCAATAAATATACATATAATAGATTTACTAATATCTAGGGATTTGTATAAGTAGCCCGTGATCAAAGCCATTGTGTCTTCGGTAGATAAACCATTTCTTAATCCCAATTTCCTTAAATATGTAATCTTATATTTACCAAGATAGTTTACTATTCTTTTTTGATAATTATTTTTAAATATCATCGCATACTCGAAAATAATTTACTACTTTCAATTTATCATTTGTTCTGTAAAACGGTTTACTCATTTTAAATAATTTACAACACTCTCCAAGATTAATTAATTATGTATTAAATCAATTCTCCGGTAGTTGCAGAAATATAGGTCTTCACTGCTCTACGGTATGCCCTCATAACCTTAGACATTCGTATCTAAACGTAAAACCTAAAGTGACTGAAAATAATTTGGATGATTACGATGATGTAGATCATATAGCTTTCTTGGTACAAAAAATGGAAAATCCAAATAGAAAAAGAAAACATAGAGAAAACTTCTGATGATATCGATCAAACGCTACAGGAATTTTCTGAAGTTAAGGAAGAGACAGTCTAATGCTTTCAAAAACTTTTAATATCAGCAACAAATAATATAGCACGCATATACTATTTAATATGAGAAAGGCCTACTGGGACACCACGTAAGAGAATACACGCTAGTACTCTACAGGGGGGGTGGTGTGGACATTACAACTTTGGTACACCTTTCACTTGAAAACGTTTATTTATACGGATGATATCAAAAGGCTTTATTTGTAACAAATGTCGATCAATAACCTTTTTCTCGAAAAATTTACAGTTTCTGAGACAATATCGTAGAACTAAATGATATCCCGTTTCACCCCTTATACAAATTTCTTGGTAGGTGTTATCGATAGTGAGTTTTGAGATTTTGTTTAAAACATAAAAGTAAAGGTCCACACAAAAGTATACCTTGTTCAATTTTTTTAAATAATTTTCTCGAGAATTTTCATCTTATATGGTCTAATTTTAGTGGGCTAAACGGTTTAAAAGTCAAATTTCCTAATAAAAATAAAACTGCTTTTAAATACAAAATAATGTAAATATCATAATTTTCTGCAAATTCATCGGTAAGACTTTTCTGTTCTTATAAAATCCAGTTATACAGTTTTTAAAAATCAGATGGCTTTTCTCTAAATCTTCTACTTAAAAAGTTTTTTACGATTACTATACTTCTACTCCAATACGTGGATGTGGAAGTTAAATTTAGAAAGAGGGAGCTGGCTGATTGACCTTGGCCACCGAGAACTCCATGGATCTATTGTGGTGCTCCTGTTTGTTTTCCTTATAGCTCCTTATCCAGCTTTGTCCTTTATATCAGACTCCACATCATCGATAAAGCTCCCTTAGTGTAGTTCTTGGTTTTTTCTCGAGAAGTAGTTGGAATTTTAGTCTAGCAAGGCCTTCACAATGACACAATATATGGACTGAGGTTTCCTCTGCCTCTTGGTAGAATTTGCATGTTGCGTCCTCTGCCAGACCCATTAGACTCAGATGTCTATTAAGTCGGCAGTTGTCTTTCTGTATTTACATAATAGGTCCTCCGTAAATTTAGTCGATCATTCTTTTATAGACTAAGTGACCTGCCTCTGTCGTGGAAAACTTTTCCACCATTGCGCATTGCACCTATTTGTCAATGGATGCTCGTATGCATCCTCAAAATTGTTCTGGTACTATAAGGACCTTACTCGCACCTTCTCTGGCCAATTCATCAGCCTATTCATTTCCCTTGTGCCCCTTGTGTCCCATGTGTCCTAATACCCACGCCACGGTCACTTTATTTTGACTTTCTAGGTCTATAAGGACATTTATGCGGTCCTATACAAGTATCGATTCGACTTATATGGAACCGATTGCTTTTAGCTCAGCCTGACTATCGGAAAAAATGGCAATAGACTGATTAACAGTTCCATGCCTTATAATTTCCTTTGCGTACCACTGAATTGCTGTCGGTTCAGCCTGGATTACTGTGGCGTATTTGTCTAGGCTTATTGGAAATTTCGGTTTTGACCTTATCCCGTAAATCCCAGCTCCAACTCCCTGTTCTGTCAGAACCATCTGTATTCCAGATTGCTTATGCCGGTTTATCCTGGTATTGAAGGATTTGTTTGTCCAGTCTTCCCTGTCTGGTATTTTAATTTTGAAATTCTTACTGAAATTATACTTTGGGACCGTAATGTACATGGGTATACCAAGAATGGGATCAGCCTTCAGCTTTAGGTATAACTTCTGGTGCTCTGTTCCATGCCTTATCAGTGTAGGTTCTTACATTAGCCTATGCACCACTGAATGAGCTTCTCCTTGGATAATAATATGTGTAGTGGTGGCAAGTCCAGAAGGACTTCCAAATCCGCTGTTGGAGCAGTTCTTATGGCCTCCGTAGTGCACAGGCAAGCAAGCCTTTGTACGTCACTTATCAGCCTTATGGCTCCTTACTACACCATGCTACTGATCTGTAGGTTTTCATGGGTCTTACTACCCCATTGGGTCACTTTGGAATTTAACCCCCATTTTTTTCCACACATCTGCCTGCACCTTCCGAGGGCTATTGCTTTCTGTGTTACTTTGCCGATGTGGGAATTCCATGTCAGTTTTTGGTCAAAAATGATTCCCAGGTACTTCACTGGCAAATGGAATATCCACACCGTTGAGCGCTAGGGCCTTTAGGCCTTCCACGAATATTTTTCGTGTAAAAGCGAGGACTGTGGTTTTGTGGGGATTTATGGAGAGTTTTCCTCATTACACGACCTGTCTACAATATTTAGGGCTCTTTGTGAACGCTCTTATATCATATTCGCAAATCCTAGGCAGTAAAAGCATTCCGCAGAAATTTTTCGTAGGAGATTGTCAACAAGGCTTGCCCACAGTAATGGAGATAGCACCCTTTCTTAGAGGCAACCTGTACTCACCTTTGCCTCAATGGTAGCCTCGCCTAAAATGTGAAAGTAAGAAAGAATATTTTTTGCATGAGATATTTAAGAAAAATTAAATTTTCAAAGTTTAAGATAATTTCTTCAGTGAAGCTCCACCTATAAAAATATTATATTTTTCAAAAATGACGTACTTACGTACGTAATCGTCACAAACGTAGAGGTAATTTTCTAATAACTCACTGTATAATTTCCTTATTTGTTTAATGTTAAGAGGATAAGCATATAAGTATGTGATAAAAATCTCAAAGTGGAATACAGAGAAATTAGAGATTGCATTAATGAACATTAAGTGAATAATTATTTCGATTCAGAGGATTTTTTTCAAGGAAATATGCAGCATCTCAACTCTTCAAACTTTTCATATAATTCTTGTTATATATAAAAGTAGCCACTTTTAATGTTTAGTAACAATCACGAGTCATCACCAGCGAATACAATTTTTTATCTTGGGGTTAGAATGTTTAAAATTTTCTTCTATGAAGTCACTGCATTAGTTCAAGAAATGGTGTACCCAGCGAAGCAAAGTAAATATAATCCAGGGCCAAAAATAGCAGCAAAGTGAAGTAGTGGTGTGTTTTTTTGATGGAAACTTAATTAGTTACTAGAGAAACAAGTTTTTTGTTTTTTTTTAACACGTCTTCATTAGGTCGACCTGTAAATATGTATAAAATATGTGTAAGTAATAAAACCTAAAGAACTGAATTTCACCCATTTCTAACTGTTCTATCGTCATGAAACTTGGCAATTGTGTGTAGCTCTGATGACAATATAATATAGTATATTAGAGTATGATCAAAATGATCGCCGTTCCGTTCAAAATGGTCGCCAGCGGCGAATTATCATTTTCTCTACAACCCCCTTAATATGTTTATCAAATGAAAGGGCTTGACAAGTAGAAAACAATAAGGTGAGTGACGTCATACTAAATCCAATATGGCGGATTGCCTATTTTGTAGACTAAATGGACTAAAAAGTAAAAAAAAATAATTAATAGTTTATAAAAACTAAACAAACACGCTTTTATGATACTGCACTAAACAGCAAAAATTAATCATCGAATCTGTTGTCTTTATCTACCCAATAAGGGCCTTAGCGTAAGCTATGTTTGTAGTTCAGTATAATATTTGAGTATAAAAGCGTGGGACGTTCTTCGAACGCTGTTTCGAACAGGTTCGATCATTAAAACGCAGAAGACATCATGAAAATTACCCCAGGCTTTTATATAGTCGAGGCGCTGTATCGAAATTTTTAAAAAACCCAAAAAATGCTTAATACCTTACCGATTTTTTTGAAACTTTAGACATATCTTCTAGGTCCACAAATCGAAAAGTTAAGAGTTTTTTTGTCGGTCGAATCTCCGACATTGTTAAATAAACACATTAAGTTAACAATTGAATAACTTTCTGAATAATTATTCTAAATGGCTCAGATTTCTTTAGGGGCATTTTGGGGGTCACTGATTACATACATAAATTTAAAAATTCATCAAAAGTATTTGCTTATTAACAAAAATATTATTAAGATACAAAAATCCGCGCGCATATCCAAATAAATGATGATCTTTAAATTCCTATACGAAGTATAGTATATTATCATAGGCATATATTTATGTGAATCTTATAGATACATCGTATCTAGGTATACACCAAAAACAGAATTTCACGTATACCACATATTCTGGAAAATATATAAAAACATTTTTTCGTTGGAAAAGTGAACTTAAATAATTAAAGAACTCAACTTGATTTTGGACTATAACAACGACAAATTATAAAAATCGGCTAGAAATTAAGAATACTCGAAGGTGCGTTCATTAGAAATATTTTGTTTTTTGTTTCACTCAAAAAGTCGAATCCGTTTTCCAGAAATTAAAAAAAAACGGAGCGGTTTTTCAGCTGTACGCTGGTGGGATGGGTGCTTATGAGGGGTCGCATTTGAAAACAATGACACATATTGGCTCCAAGCAAAAAGCAGTCGAACGGTACGTTTATTGGCTTCATTTTGCATTTTATTTCATTAAAAAATTCGAAACCGTTTTCTAAATATTGAAAAAAGCAGGGCAATTTTCCGACCTCACGCCGGTGGTACTGATGCTTATGAGGGGTCGCATTTGAAAACAATGACACACATATTGGCTCCATGCAAAAAGCAGTCGAAAGGTACGGTTATTGGCTTCATTTTGTATTTTATTTCATTAGAAAATTCGAAACCGTTTTCTAGATATTGAAAAAACAGAGCAATTTTCCGACCTCACGCCTGTGTGATAGGTGGTTGTGAGGGGTCGCATTTGAAAAAAATGATAGACATCGATTTCAAACAAAAAATAGTCGGTATATTTATTGGCTTAACTTTGCATTTTACTTCATTCAAAAATTCCGATCCGTTTTCCAGAAATAAAAAAAACGGAACGAATCTCCGAACGTATCCTCCGTGAATACAATAACTGATTTGGGCTCCAAACCAATAACATTTGAATCGTATGTTAAGCTTGGTCATATTTAACATTTTGTTATATTAAATAATTCGGTTTCTCTGAGACATCATTTTTTAGAATGACAGATTTACAAGAATATTTAAAATGATGGATGATATTTCGGCCATTTTGAATCCGCCATTCTCAATTCTGACTTTTCCATGGGGAATTATTAATTTGCGACCTAAGAAGCTTTTCTGGGAATTTTCCGATACAATTATGAATATTGACAGGGAATATCCAGACAATTAGTGTCACAACCGCCATATTGAATTCGCCATTTTGATTTTGGACTCTTTGATATCAAATTCGTAATCAGCGACCTCTGAAACCCCTCCAAGAATAGTTTCAGCCACTTTCAGTTATATTTCTGGCAGTTATTCAATTATTAGTTAAAGATTTACGAAATAATTAATGACACATGCGCCATTTTGAATCTGAACTCTTTAATAGCAAATTCGTATTCAGCGACCCCTAAAGCCCCCCTAAAAAATTTCAGCCATTTTGAATAATTATTCAGGAAGTTATTCAATTGGTAACTTAATTTGTCTTTTTAACAATGTCGGAGGTTCGACCGATAAAAAAAAACTCTTAACTTTTTGATCTATGGACCAAGAAGATATTTCCAATGTTTCAGAAAAATCGGTAAAATATTGAAGTTTTTCTAAAATTTCGATACAGCGACTCGACTAATACTCAAATACTTAATTACAAACATGGCTTACCCTGTGGCTCTTACGGGGTAGACAGAGAGAACAGGTTCAATGATTATCTTGTGCTCTTTAGTACAGTGCTTGTAAAAGACGTTTTTTTTTTTAGTTTTTTTTAATTATTAATTTATTTTTCATAATAAAGACAGATCTCTTTTGTTGACATTGTTGATATATGTACTTTTGCTGTTTATATAACTAGTATCAGAATTAAGTATTCGATGAAATTATCATGTCTGTGTAAATTAAAACTGAATAGCTTGATTAGCACTTTTATTGCGAAATAGAAGGACGTAAATTAGATTTTTGTGACTTTAGTGTGCAGTATTCCTTAGTACGTATCGGAAAATATTTATTTTTTAGTTAGATACTCCAAAATGTATGCATTATTAAACATGATCGTGCTTTGCTTGAATAATATTAACATTTTCCACAAAAATTCTGAACTGTTGGTGATAACTTTAAAAAGGTTCCACTTTACGTTGTCTGAAACCGCGTTAATAATTAACTGAATAAGTAGGAGTTTTATAAGCACCTAAAGAATGCAGTGGCCAATTTTAGAAAAAAAAATGTAATACATTGAACGACATTGAAAAGGTAACTAAAATGAAATACAACTTCATCCAGTCGCTAACTATTGAAGTTGATTAAAAATACATTTTTTAAATTCTTTGTTAATTTTTAAACTGATCACAATATCAGAGTCCTCTTATTTGTCTTCTATACAGTGTGGACCTATAGAAACGCACAAAATTCATATCTTTGGTATGTGTCATTCACAAAAAAAATCCTCGAATAGATCGATTTTAGTTTTGAAAATTCTACATTTTGTCACTATACCAAAATTTATGACGTCATTGGTTTTTGAATTATGACGCCATCATATTTTTTTTTAATGGAAACAGACATTTTTGTTTACTGTTTTTGGTGGTATATTCCTTTAGTTTTCTGGTGATATAAAAAAAATGATATTACTTGAGCCATTCTTTTGGAAAAATGACATTTTATGTAAAAATAGCTTACCTTTCGCAAATTCAATGTTCCACTTTCTGTTCCACATTTCTGTTTTAACTAGCATGAAAAGATTTGACATAAAAACAAAACAAAGAAAATAATAAAAAAACAATCACCTTAACAACAGAGAGATACAGACCTTTTTGTGTAAAGCATCGATAACTTTTTTATTCCTGGCACGTGTGGAATCTCAGTTTTGTGACACTTCTTAGACAGTGTAAAACTAGTGAATGCAATGCCACGTTTAAGTGAAAGAGAACGCGTAGAACTTTTGATGATGGTTGGATATAGTGATAGGCTGAGAACTCATCAGGAAGCATGTCATGTTTTCAATGCCAAGTATCCCGAAAGGCAAATTTCTAGATCCACTGTAAGTAAATTGTTGGCTAGATATGATGAATTTGCCAGTGTAGCTGACCTCCCTCGATCTGGTCGCCCTAGCACAAGCAACGAAACCAAATTAAATATTCTTCTAGAAAGTGAGGAAAACCACCATATCTCGACAAGGCAGCTGGCTTTAAATCATAACGTGAGTCAAACTTCTGTTGTACGTCTACTGAAAAAAGAAAAGTACCATCCATACAAAGTGCAATTAATCCACGAATTGAATGAGGACGATTCAGATCGGCGCTTACAGTTTTGTGATCAGTTGATGACCTTGTGCGATGAAAACCCAATTTTTACTTCCCTCGCATACCGAAGGGAAGTATTGTATTCGAGAAAAAATCACCCTCCGAGATTTTTTCGGATTCTCACGTTTCAGAATACGTAGATTCCGAAAATATAGGTTTTTCAATACCGTCAGTCTGTCTGTCTGTCTGTCTGTCTGTCTGTCTGTCTGTCTGTCTGTTGGTGCATTTACTAAAAAACTACTTGACGGAGAGCAGTCAAATTTGGTAGGTTGTTAACCCTACTGTCAGCGAAGAACTGGTAGAATTTTCACTGAAAAATTTACAGGGTGGACCGTCTAAACGGAATAAATAGTGAAAAAAACTTTTTTTTGCTCAAATTTAAAATTTGCACGTTTCATGACGCGCTAAACGTGTTTCAGGAAAAAAAAATTTTTGAAAATTTTTTTCAAACAGTAGCTATGTTTCCGAACAATGAAAATGAAGATATTCCTGCTGAAAACGTCTGCTTTCATCAAGATGGGACCCCACCTCATTTTGGGATAGCAGTGCGTCAGTTTTTAGATGACGCTTATACTGGAAGGTGGAGATCTGATTGAGTGGCCCTCGAGTTCACCGGATTTAACCCCCCTAGACTTTTTTATTAGGGGTTACTTAAAGTCAAGGGTGTATTTTAACAGACCGGATACCATAGAAGAATTGAAAGACAGAACTGTCTTGGAGATGAGACGAATTGCCCATGAGATGATTCAGAACAGCGTGCAAAGTGTCTACACCCATCTTGGTCAATGCCAAATGGTTGGAGGGTCCCAATTTGAGTAGTGGAGATGAATATTTCTCACAGTTACTTATGTAAGGTATCAATAAGTGAAAGCATATTTTTCCAAAAAAATGCCTTAGATAATATCAATTTTTTTCATATTACCGAAAGTTAAAGGAAGTACTCTGTTTACCAAAAATTGTCGTCTTAGAATTATCGTCGTATCTCTTCAAATAACGGAGATATTTTGCTTACACATATTCCGCATTTCCGATATTTTTCCGTTATAACTCTTAAAGCAGGTCATGGATTTTAAATGTCTTTAAGCCATTTTGTAGCTTATAAACATCAGAAAAATTTTCATAGAATCAATTTTTTTGCAGGACCGATATTAAGCGAGATATTCTCGAGGGTCCTGACAAAATGGACAGCTTGTATATATAGCGTGATATAATGGTATTACCATCGAGCCATATTATACAGTTTCTTAAAGATTATATAGAAATCGCATAAGCTAATCCAGAATGATGATTGTACAAATATGAATAACGTACAGAGATCGAAATGAGAATCTCCTCCTTTAAAAAATATTTCAAGTCGACTATACTCAACTACGAGGATGTGGAAGTAAAACAGCCACCTGTATTAACTGGATCTGAGGTAGACCTGAACCCAAGAAATTACTAAGATTTAGGTTTTAGATGGTAGCTCTATCTTTTACCGCTTCGTTTGAAAAGACATTTAAAAAGTCATATATTTCATCTTGCTCACAACATCTTGGCATATGTTTTGTGATTCGTACACTATTCACTCTGCTATTCTATACAGCAGGTCCGCATCATATCGTCTATAATTGTTGCATGTAGGCGTATGGTATCTCCAATGATCTTCTCCATCAAATGGTGTTATTAGCCCTATTCACCTTTTCTTCTGGTGTTACCTGACACATCATATTGAAGTCACCATCGTTAATTTCTTGTTTTACGTTGAATTGATGAGTCATTTTCAGCATCAAATTCGTCAGGTACGCTACCTAAAACTTTCGTTTGCTCATTTTCATACTAATCTGACTATACTTTACAATGCCCACACGTCATATTGCATCCACCATCTTTAATTGTTTATATTTAACATCGGAAACACCTATTGTCACCAGAGTTATGTAACTGTACCAAATTTCACCTCGATTGGATAATAGAGTGAGTTAAACTTTAGCCGAAAAGAAATACAGACGAAGGTAGCATGTTAAATATAGGCTTGTAAAAAATTATAAATATTGTTTTAGTAAAATGAATTGGAGACACTGAATTTTCAACTATCTTCGTCTAATTTCATCTTCTCTGTCTGACTATCTTCTCTTGTTAATTCTCTACTCTTTGTTATTAGTACGATGTGTTGTCTAGGGACTTCGTAGCAAATAGTTCCAGAGTAGTGGTTCAAAGACGGAACTTCTACAATCATCATCTCATTTCTTTGCCATATTCTGAGAAGGATTTTCATTCTAATCTCACCGACTAACGTGAGCGCCCCGATGGTGACATCGTCGATATCAGTTTTCAGTTTTTGTGTGGCTACCTCTTCTTCTGATTTTGTTATTGAATATTCCCGCAGTTTGTTGCTGCCAGTAGTTTTCTGCCTAATTATCCCATTTGTTGAAATACGGAAATATATATTTAATTATTTTAATAAATGAAATAACTGCAGCCTCACTGTATTACTATTCTATTTAGTTTGACATGATGGGGTCACAAAAATTAAATAGAAAATATCAACTTACTGAACACATTACGTCACCCTTGACACACACTTGTTTTTATTTCCGCATCCACGTAGTGGTAAATGAGGAAAAAGTAAAGCAAGCTGGTAAGAGTTCAGTAAATACGGATTTGGTGTATAAGTATACTAGAAGTCAAGACCTCAGGTTCCTTTATAATATTCTCCACCTTCCCCCCACACTCCATTATTAGAGTGGTTAATAAAATTGAGGTATTCACTTGAAATTTGGTAAACGTATATATTATAACGACATCTGGAACCAGATTATATTTTGAGATGATTCCGTTGAAGGGTTGGGGGGTAAATAGGGGAAAATATTTAACCAAGACAGAAACTTGGGATTTGGTGTATCTACTAGAAACCAAGGCCTCAGATTTTTTTATAACATTGTTAACCACCCCCACTCTATTATTAAAGGGGCTGATGAAATTAAATTGAGTTATTCACTTGAAATATGGTACATGTATGTATTATAACGACATTTGAAACTGTATTTTATGCTGAGATGATTCCGTTAAAGAGATGGGGGTAAGTAGGGGTAAATAAGGGAAAATAAGTAAATCAAGCGGGTAAGAATACAGAAATTTGGGATTTGGTGTACATACTAGAAGCCAAAGCCTCAGATTCTTTTACAATAATTTTTAACCAGCCCCCCCCCCCACCTCCGCTACGTTATTAAAAAGTAAAATAAAATTGAATTAAGGCATCTGCCTCATTATTAAAATTCTATGACCAATTATTTTCACATACTACAATGCAAATATAGTTAAGATGTTTTCCTTTAAATAAATCTGGATATGGAAATCTGGATGTGGAAGTAGTGATTCTTTAGGCAGCGGTTTTTATCGTGAGTAGCTGACGGAAAAGTATTATATACAGCATCAGTGATAATGTTCATTATTATCACAAATGTCTTATCTACTTTATTAGTAACCTTGTCAATAAATACAATCGTTTACAATCAATCAACGTGAGTAATTAGTAGTAAAACAATAAAAAATTTTAAGAATATTTTTTACTATTAATTTGTAGCTGTAAGTATTTAGATGTATCCGTAAAAATGGTTGAAATTGAATTTGCCTAATTTAAGGTAGTATACAGGGTGATTCACGTAGGTCATTCATTGGAAGTTTTTCAACTTGCAGTTGAATTAGAAACTTGAAATTTGGTGTGCAACCATAATCGATCATGCCCGTTCTATCTAAAATATTTTCAGTCCTCCAACTATACAGGGTGTGCCAAAAATTGGTACCAACTTTCTTATTTTAAATGGAAACTAATTCTGAGTTTAGAGAACCTAAGTTATGTTAACTTATCTCTTACAATTTTTGACATATGTCCAATTTTTTGAAAAAAATTGCCGCTGTAGTAGTTTACGAACAAATTTGTATCTCGCAAACCTTTCAAAATTATGAAACCAAATTTGTGAAGCAGTTAGCTGGAAGTCCAGGCTAACTTTTGATGTCCCATCGGTGGTCCCATTTTGCACCATATGGGCACAGTTGATTTTCAAATGTCGCAATAAAAATTGTCAAAAAGTCAATTTTTTCAAATGGCACCTACTATTTTTTTTCACAACATTCGAAAGAAAATTGAATTTTAGGGTGAGTTACTTAAGCATTCCCTATACCTAACTTCACCCCATATCGAGTTATTCAATAAAAATAAAGAAATACCTTATCTTGCCGAGAGATTCCTTATTTCATCAAGTATGCCATGGAAACAAAAGACAGTTGTAATAATTTTTAAAGAAAAATATGGATTCTTATTTAATTACACACAACACCAACAAATTATTATTAACGAACAAGAACAATGTTGACGAAATTCTGACGTAAATGTTCAATGTGACCACCATATTTTTGTTCAAATATTCTATTATTCTACTTTCAACAGATTGCGTAGCTAGCACATCTTTGCGCCTGCCATTTCTGACGCCAGAAATCAATGCAAAATTGAATTTTAGGGCCACTTTTATTAACATTGTGTATGTCTATCTACAGTCGTTTTTGAGTTATTGGCATTTTTTGAAAAAAAAATTGTTTTTTTTCTCAAGGGTAGTAGGCTTTGGAAACAATCATTTCATTTTAATTTTTATTCAAAAATCGTATTGCAATAATAAATAATAACAACAAATAAACAGATTAACAAAATAATTATTTCAATACAAATGCTCAATGTGTGCACCGTTTTCACTGACAGAATTTCGTCAACATTGTTCTTGTTCGTTAATAATAATTTGTTGGTGTTGTGTGTAATTAAATAAGTATCCATATTTTTCTTTAAAAATTATTACAACTGTCTTTTGTTTCCATGACATACTTGATGAAGTAAGGAATCTCTCGGCAAGATAAGGTATTTCTTGATTTTTATTGAGTAACTCGATATGGGGTGAAGTTAGGTATAGGGAATGCTTAAGTAACTCACCCTAAAATTCAATTTTCTTTCGAACGGTGTAAAAAAAATAGTAGGTGCCATTTGAAAAAATTTACTTTTTGACAATTTTTGATTGCGACATTTGAAAATCAACTGTGCCCATATGGTGCAAAATGGGACCACCGATGGGACATCAAAAGTTAGCCTGGACTTCCAGCTAACTGCTTCACAAATTTGGTTTCATAATTTTGAAAGGTTTGCGAGATACAAATTTGTTCGTAAACTACTACAGCGGCAATTTTTTTCAAAAAATTGGACATATGTCAAAAATTGTAATAGATAAGTTAACATAACTTAGGTTCTCTAAACTCAGAATTAGAAGACCAATCGAACCATGTAAAGAAAAATATAGGTTTCCAGTTAAAATAAGAAAGTTGGTACCAATTTTTGGCACACCCTGTATAGTTGGAGGACTGAAAATATTTTAGATAGAACGGGCATGATCGATTATGGCTGCACACCAAATTTCAAGTTTCTAATCCAACTGCAAGTTGAAAAATTTCTAATGAATGGCCTACGTGAATCACCCTGTATGTTTCGACTATTATTTATATTAACTAAAAATTTAATATTGATGAGAAATCAAGGAAATTAAAATTATTTATTTCAGCAAGGGGTTTTACCAACGTGGGCATAGTTTTCTAACAAAGTTTTCGAGCCATATTTGCATTAGTTTAGACCGAACACTAAAAACAGTAAACAGCAAATTAAGGAACTACTAATGCGGAATTTTGTTTCCCGGAAGTTTGAGTCACGGTGAAGGTTATTTTTGTTTTTATTTTAAATGTTACAAAGAGACATAGGAATGTTATTCTGTTAAAAGTTGCTAAATACTTATATAAAATTAAATATTAATTTACGCTACCTACATACAAATTATACCTACATAGTTTGTCAGCAAGGGTATGATATAAAGAGAAATCCTATTTTATTGAAAAATTACTATTTTCTACAATTGTCAAAAAAGTTTCCCTCTACCAATACCCAATAGGTTAATGTGTGAAGATTTCGTTTTTAGTTTATGATATTCTTGAGGTAGATAAACTTTCAGAAATAAATAATAAATTTTACGACTACTTATTAACGGTAGGTACGTTTTATTTAAAAATGGATATTGCATCAGCTACTCTCCTTCCTACCTCAGAGCAGACGGTTTCAAATATTATATTTACAAGAAGTTTTTTTAATGGCTTTATTTATATTAACGTTCTAGCGGAGTTCAGCTATTGCTGTTCTACCACTCAACCAGGACACGAACACACAGACATCAACACAACAACAATTCTCTGCGATATTGCCATCTACCGCAACTGAGACTCGAACTCAGGATAAATAACAGCGTCTAGACATGTTATGCCACTCAACAGTGGTCTAGCTCACTGCTACTGTCTCGGTAACATAATAAAAACGCCACTAAACATTCATACCCTGGCCAGGATTCGAAGCTGGCACTCCGTGGTCACAACCAAAACAGTTTTAGCACTGTGCCACTGAGACTTAGTTGGGCAATCTGAATATGGAATTAGCAGTTCCTTAGCGATTTTTATTTTCATCCTAAGATGGATATATTCTGATTTTTATAATTACTGTCTTACTTTTAGTATTAATTACTAATTTAAATATACAGGAAATTATACTTTTTAATGTTTCAAAAAATTTTATTAAAACTCTACACGTGTTTCAGCTTATTAGGCCTTTATCAAGAGTAGATAAGTAGATAATAATATCTTGTACTCTTGATAAAGGCCTAATAAGCCGAAACACGTGTAGAGTTTTAATAAAACTTTTTGAAACATTAAAAAGCATAATTTCCTGTATATTTAAATTATTGAAGAATGTTTCACAAGGAACCAAGCGCAGAATCAACCCAATGTATTAATTACTTTTTTTTATAGTACAATGTTCCATAGTCATGGAAGACTGGTTTAATAACCTAAGGGAAGACATGGAGAGAGACGACCTTATGCAGGCATTTGCTGATGACCAGGTTATGGTACTAACAGGATATTCATCGAAAACCATCGAGAGTAAATGGGCAAGGTATACAAAGAAATGTGAGGAGTTGGCTAAGAGAAATACATTAAAATATAATAAGGACAAAACGGAGGCAATGTTCGTAGACGCAAAAAGGAACACGAGGCAGCCAAGACTGAAAAATAACGATAAAGCATTCAAAACAACAGCAACAATTAAATACCTAGGTATCATTATAGACAACAAGTTAAATTGGATCGACCACGTCAAGAACATCAGCGCCAAGACAATGGAAACAGCAAATAAATTATTCATGATAGCGGGGAGAAAATGGGGTACGAGTAAGTCATCGCTCAAGACAATATATGAACAAGCCATTAAACCTATGGCCCTGTATGGCGCAGATATTTGGCGGAGAAGAGGCAACGATAGTAGAATTATAAAGCAACTAAGGAAGATAGAACGACCGTACCTACTGGCCATAACAAAGGCATAGAAGACAAGCTCTACAGCCGCATTGTGCATTATAGCATGATGTACACCGTTAGAGATAGAGGTCAAGTGCAATAATAAACACTACAATGAACAAAGAAAAGAAGTAGAACAAAATAAGATAAAACATCCAACGAGAGAACATTCAGCAGGGGACACAATTGAGCCAGAACAACAAGATGGTAATTACCTACAAGTATACACCGACGCATCGCAACAAAGGAATGGTGAAACGTGCTTGGGTATAGCAGCAATGACGGACATAGACACTTGGATAGAAACAAAGGGGAAACTGAGGGACAATACTGACATCAATAGAGCTGAAGCTTGTTCTATCAGGATCGTGCTGAAGAAGTTCGGTACAGAGCTACCAAAAGCAGATATAAACATACATACATACTCTAAAATGAATTATAACGCCATCTACAACAACAGAAAGACACTAGATCCAGTAATTTACAACATCAGGAGTTATATACAGGTGAGGAAAAAAGCGGACTTAAGAACAACGATAACCGGGGAAAATAGAAACAGTACTGTGGGAAATGTAAGAGCAGACAAAATGGCAGGGGAGGAAATCACGAACATAGATATGACAATAGAAGACGCAGGTCTAACAAATCAAGGAAAAGAAGGGAGACATGAAAACAAAAAAATGGCAAAGAAGCTGGGAGAGAAATACCAAAGGAAGAAGCACATACGAAAATTTTCCTAATGTTGGAAACGACCTAATGGACATACTGGAAGCTTACACAAACCATTACCTGCCACGGACATATGGCTGCATACTATAAAAGATTCAACTTAAGGGCAACGGACGGGCGTTGCAAATGCGAAGAATGCGAAAAGGACAAACACCACATCATACAAAAATACACATGGATGGAAAGTAAGAATGCACGCAGAGCCCTAACAAACTATCTAGAGACCAAAGGAAAAGTCTACCCACCGCAACTAAGGAGGAGAAAGAAGGAAAGGGAAAAGATAGAACAGTGCAACATCTGGGCAGACAGTATGATCACAGACAACGAGACAGAGTAATAACAGAAACAAAATAAGGTGGGAGGGCCTACCCCCAGGGGTGAAATACGTACCAGCACAATGTTCCAACCAAATATGTTGTAACAATATTATTTACTTTAAACTAAGGGATCTTAATGTACGTCCATGTTAATTTTATTTTTTCTCTGTTTCGTTCTCAAGGAAATTGGAAAAGTAATTGAACATATAGGATGGTAGTTGTTATATAACTTCGTAACAATTGATAGTTGAAGTACTTTCAACAACCAGTTGTTAAATATTCAGTAATTTTATTACTATTTAAAGTAATTAGTTGGTAGATGTAACTATAACTTTTTCAAAGTAATTTGGCCAACAAACTACTTAGAGCTGCAGCTTTTTGATTGATTAAGTGATTGATTCGCCAGCGTAAGGTCGCCATTACTGCCGGTGCTGGACATCCGACTTGGATGTTTTTATATACCGCTGGACCGGCTGTATACGCTCCTTATTTCTTCTTCTTCTAAGTTTTCTGTTTATTCTGTTTCTGAATCTAGTAGTGTACATCTCATCCCGCCCGCTTGCGTCCATATATGGTTTCATGTTTTCCAGAGATCTGTGTTTTCATTTCACCGTCTTGCATCCGTGCGTCCATTTCGTTTGTCTGTCAAGACATGCATACATTAGCTCGGCGCAAGGAGATTTATTTATTAATCATTCCACAGGTAAATATCCATTTACGGTGCAAGTGCAAGGAGAAAGAAAACATTTGAGACACCCTGTATACCGATTCGCCAAGGTAAAGCAAAATGAAAAGTAAAATCTGTAGAGAATAAAAGAGATCTAGGAGAATATTTGGGGTGCTCTGTATATCAAGCAGACCCCTACTACTTTGACTAAATAAGCTCAATATAAGGACTATGTAACAGTTGCCAGTCGAAGCCTTCTTGTTGTGGGACCCGCCCTATGTTTAGGGCGGGAGTTAATAAACTAAGTTAATAATTAAGTTAATAAAGTTAATAAAATAATTGTATAGCTTAGATTTCTGTAGTGCCTGCTTTTGTGGTTGCTGGTTTATCTCCTTTTCTTGCGCTGATTTCTTACCCTTAAGTTTTTCACTGCACACGAAAATTTATTATTTATTTATACTTTCCAAGAAGAGTTCTAGTTGGAGTTTTATTACTTTTATAGGTCACAACACAGCTGATGTCTATATTGCATTATAAACACATATCGCTCGTTTGACAATAAACACTTTCTTTACCTATAAACACTTGAAAAGACCTTCGGGTATCTGTCAGCGTACACGTATTTACTTTATTTTTGGTACTATTAAAAACACGCCCAGTAATTTTCAATTATTAATTCGGTATGTACTTTGTTCTTTTATTGTGACACTTCACTTTACGCAGAATTTCTTGACCTACCAGTGACTTATCAAGTTTAACGGAATTTTAACCGACTTTTAGTGCTCTTTTCGGGGCGTCCTACAATACGCCCATACACGACGTTAGTCATGTGAGAAAAGAGTTGATATATTTATTGGACCCAAAAAATAAATCAGTAAAAAGTCTTCTATAGCTATCTCAAAAATTTTATTGTTTTAATTGAGTTCAGTTTAAACATGATTGCAGGAAAATCAAACAAATTTACTTTTCTAGTAAACATTGTTATTTTAATTTTTCAGTTTATTGCTCCAAGTACCAATTAAATCAATGTAATTGTTTCACATTCTTCATATCAAGTGGAATTGTTCTCACCTACGCTCATCTATTAATGTATTTATAATGATGCTTTGGCGTTTAAAGTGGGTAAGCGTCAATGTCAATTTTATTAGTAGTCGAGCCAAAGTAGATAATCTCTTCACTAGATAGACGATAACAGTGACTGTTTTTTATTGAAATTACTTCACAAGAAAATTGCTTAGAAGCATTGAATTATTTTGGAAATTTCAAACAAGAGAACTTCAAGCAAGACACGTCCATTTAGATAGAAAAGTTAAATTAAACATTTTAAAAACCTCCGACATAAAAAATATACCTTTGAACAGGAACAAATAATTTATATTCACTGACTCTATACACTGGCTCTTTTTCTGTAAATTTATTATTAGACTGCTGGTCCAGTCAGTAAAGACAAAAAAAGGATAACCCAGTTGATTACTTCTACATCCACGCAGTGGATTGGTATAGTAATCGTAAAAAAAATTTCATTTTTTTTTTCTTGAAATGGGTTTAGAATGTCATGGAACGTCGAGATTTTAAATTTAAGCGAAAAAACATTTCCGGCCTTCTGTCGGTCTGTCTGTCTGTCTGTCTATCTACCTGTCTGTCTGTCTGTCTGTCTGTCTGTCTGTCTGTCTGTCTGTCTGTCTGTCTGTCTGTCTGTGTGTTTATCTGTCGGTCTGTCTGTCTGTCTGTAACTTTTTTGTCCGCACGTTTTCTCCACAAGGTTTAAGATATTGACTTGAAATTTTGTAAACATATATATTATAACGAAATCTGGAACTGGATTGTTTTTTGAACATATCCGGTGAAGGGTTGGGGGTAAATAGGGGTAAGTAGGGGGAAATAAGTAAAGCAAGCTGGTGAGAGTACAGAAACTTGAAATTTGGTGTATGTACTAGAAGCCAAGGCCTCAACAGTTTTTATAATATTTTCCATCCTCCCACTACCTCCCACTTCAGGATTAAAGGGGTTGATAAAAAAAAATGGAGATATTCACTTGAAATTTTTATACGTATATACTATATATTATATATATAAATTTAATTTTAAATTTAATTTTTAATTTCAAATTTAAATTTAATTTTAAATTTAAATTTAATTTTTAATTTTAAATTTAAATTTAATTTTAAATTTAATTTTAAATTTAATTTTAAATTTAATTTTAAATTTAATTTTAAATTTAATTTTATATTTAATTTTAAATTTAAAATTTAATTTAATTTTAAATTTTAAATTTAAATTTAATTTTAAATTTAAATTTAATTTTTAATTTCAAATTTAATTTTAATTTTAATTTTAATTTTAATTTTAATTTTAATTTTAATTTTAATTTTAATTTTAATTTTAATTTTAATTTTAATTTTAATTTTAATTTTAATTTTAATTTTAATTTTAATTTTAATTTTAATTTTAATTTTAATTTTAATTTTAATTTTAATTTTAATTTTAATTTTAATTTTAATTTTAATTTTAATTTTAATTTTAATTTTAATTTTAATTTTAATTTTAATTTTAATTTTAATTTTAATTTTAATTTTAATTTTAATTTTAATTTTAATTTTAATTTTAATTTTAATTTTAATTTTAATTTTAATTTTAATTTTAATTTTAATTTTAATTTTAATTTTAATTTTAATTTTAATTTTAATTTTAATTTTAATTTTAATTTTAATTTTAATTTTAATTTTAATTTTAATTTTAATTTTAATTTTAATTTTAATTTTAATTTTAATTTTAATTTTAATTTTAATTTTAATTTTAATTTTAATTTTAATTTTAATTTTAATTTTAATTTTAATTTTAATTTTAATTTTAATTTTAATTTTAATTTTAATTTTAATTTTAATTTTAATTTTAATTTTAATTTTAATTTTAATTTTAATTTTAATTTTAATTTTAATTTTAATTTTAATTTTAATTTTAATTTTAATTTTAATTTTAATTTTAATTTTAATTTTAATTTTAATTTTAATTTTAATTTTAATTTTAATTTTAATTTTAATTTTAATTTTAATTTTAATTTTAATTTTAATTTTAATTTTAATTTTAATTTTAATTTTAATTTTAATTTTAATTTTAATTTTAATTTTAATTTTAATTTTAATTTTAATTTTAATTTTAATTTTAATTTTAATTTTAATTTTAATTTTAATTTTAATTTTAATTTTAATTTTAATTTTAATTTTAATTTTAATTTTAATTTTAATTTTAATTTTAATTTTAATTTTAATTTTAATTTTAATTTTAATTTTAATTTTAATTTTAATTTTAATTTTAATTTAATTTTAATTTTAATTTTAATTTTAATTTTAAATTTAAATTTAAATTTAAATTTAAATTTAAATTTAAATTTAAATTTAAATTTAAATTTAAATTTAAATTTAAATTTAAATTTAAATTTAAATTTAAATTTAAATTTAAATTTAAATTTAAATTTAAATTTAAATTTAAATTTAAATTTAAATTTAAATTTAAATTTAAATTTAAATTTAAATTTATAATAAATAACAATTGTACCAAGAATTTAAATCGACATTTTTTAAACAAAAAAAATGTGCTTTGCAACTTATGAACTGATCGATATTTTTTTAACAAAAAAAATGTTACTTATAAACTGTCGTATTTTACTATAAAAAATATTTTGCCAGTAAGTAAAAAATAGTAAAAACTGGAGGGCTTACATTTTCAAAACCAGTGTCCAGGTGTTGCCGATGGTGCTACTTGTAATTGCGAAACTCCACTTGGCATTCTTAACACATCACCTGTGATTGCTCCTATTGGCTGAATACTTTCTTTTGGCTTTTCCAATTTTTGGGAGAAGGTAGAGGAGGTGGGGATACACGAGCTAGTTCCAACTATAAAAGAAAAAACAATTAATTATATTTGAATAGGTATTTCACTTTAAAAACTGTCCTTGATGAAATTAATAAATATAAACACATCTTACAGAAAAAAATAAAAATAATCAAAAATAAATTAAACAAATTGATATTATCATAAAACAAAACATAGGTATATGTATTTTTTTGGAATTCGGAAATGTTCGTGTTTGTGATTTTAAATGCCTACCAGCGTTATTAGAAGAACAACATATTCTCTTTCAGCTTCTAGTAAGGACAACATTTCTTTCACTTTGGGAAGTCGCCGGCTTCCAATATGTTCTTCGATATCACTATGTTCATCTGACAATAATAATCTTTTCGGGGTATAATATGCTTTTTGTACATATAGTCCCTTGATTTGTTTCTGTTCACTCTGTACATCAGATGTGATTTCTGATCTTTTCCATTTACCTAATTGCAGCTTTTTATAATCCTCTGAAATAGATATAAAGCAAATTAATACGAATAAATATAACAACTCGTATGTTGTAATTAGAACCAATGGTTGTGATTTAAATAAGCAAAAGCATCTTAATATTGAAATAGATCGAACCTACCTTCTTAAAAATAAGATTTAAACACCCCGTAAAGTGTCCAAGTTTCATCTGGGATTTCTCCTGGTTTTTAATGATTTGTCAAATTGGTTCCGTTTGAATGGTGACCACCAAATTTCCTTTTCGAAGAGTGTTACCATTCCGAATTAGACTACCTCCGTTTCTTTTCAAGAAATTGGTGCCTACAAACGCCGTCATTATTATAACAACTAATAAAGTATGCTACAATTATAATATAGGTAAGTACAAAGGGATACATTAAACTTTAGTATCTGAATATAAAATATTTGAAAATGACAACAAGGGGGGCCATCCTTAAAACTATGTGGTAGGTAGTTGTATTGTGTACGATTGTAAAATACTTACAGCAATACAATAATTAAGGTACCTACACTTGGACTAATAATTAATAATCACGGGAAAACAAAACACAAACAAATTGAAATCGACATTTGACAGCTTGTGGCCTGTGGTGTGGTGGCAAATTACAGCATGCGCACTAATCTAAGGACCGTGGCGCGCATTTAAAAAATTCGACAAGGGGATGATTGTAACGACATGGAAAGCGGAAATCTAAATATAACGATAAAATGTAATTAAATAATCATTTCTCAAGTACGAACTACCTGCTTAAGAAATGCCGATAGTTATTAATTAATTAAATACAGTAGGAAAATTGAAAAAGGGATGAATATGTTATCATTTTTATTATTCATTATTATTTAATATACGATCACAAGTCCAAAGTCTGGATTCAAAATTTAAATCATATTTCATATCTACAATTTTAACCAACGATTTAAAATTTATAAAACGTATGCCATTCACCACAGGGGATGATTATAAATGTACTTAAACCAAAACTAGATAGAGAAATATCTATTTGTTTTTGTTATGAGGTAGATAGGTACTATACCAACATCGCACAAGGCAATATTTCAACAAGACTGCCGTAGAATTAATATTTAACTTACCATATTTTTTTATGTAATATGGCCCAAATGCATGCAGCATTATGCTGTCAAAATCAATCAGAAACCGCATAAATCTTGTTGGTCCTTTGCAAAATGTAACATTGCTGTGCAATATTACTAGGGCTATATTGTTTCAAGTTTCGGTTGCAATGTTGCTAAAACTGCTTGGTCGGTGGTTTTACATAATTTACGTGTGCCAACAATTGGCTCAAAATGTTTACACCCCATTCTAAAATTCAATTTGGGTTTTATTGCATACAGCTGTAGTGTACATGTGTTCAACTTTTGAATGTAATTTAAATTCAAATTTAAATTCAAAATTTAAATTCAAATTTAAATTCAAATTTAAATTCAAATTTAAATTTAAAATTTAAATTCAAATTTAATTTCAAATTTAAATTCAAAATTCAAATTCAAATTTAAATTCAAAATTTAAATTCAAATTTAAATTCAAAATTTAAATTCAAATTTAAATTCAAAATTCAAATTCAAATCTAAATTCAAATTCAAATTTAAATTCAAAATTTAAATTCAAATTTAAATTCAAAATTTAAATTCAAATTTAAATTCAAAATTCAAATTTAAATTCAAAATTCAAATTTAAATTCCAAATTTAAATTCAAATTCAAATTCAAATTCAAAATTTAAATTCAAATTTAATTTCAAATTTAAATTCAAAATTCAAAATCAAATTTAAATTCAAAATTTAAATTTAAATTTAAATTCAAAATTTAAATTCAAAATTTAAATTCAAATTTAAATTCAAAATTTAAATTCGAATTTAAATTCAAAATATAAATTCAAATTCAAATTCAAATTTAAATTCAAAATTTAAATTCAAATTTAAATTCAAAATTTAAATTCAAATTTAAATTTAAATTTAAATTCAAAATATAAATTCAAATTTAAATTCAAAATTTAAATTCAAATTTAAATTCAAATTTAAATTCAAAATTTAAATTCAAATTTAATTTCAAATTTAAATTCAAAATTCAAATTCAAATTTAAATTCAAAATTTAAATTAAAATTTAATATCAAATTTAAATTCAAAATATAAATTCAAATTTAAATTCAAATTTAAATTCAAAATTTAAATTAAAATTTAATATCAAATTTAAATTCAAAATATAAATTCAAATTTAAATTCAAATTTAAATTCAAAATTTAATTTCAAATTTAAATTCAAATTTAAATTCAAATTCAAATTTAAATTCAAAATTTAAATTCAAATTTAATTTCAAATTTAAATTCAAAATTCAAAATTCAAAATCAAATTTAAATTCAAAATTTAAATTCAAATTTAAATTCAAAATTTAAATTCAAATTTAAATTCAAAATTTAAATTCAAATTTAAATTCAAAATTTAAATTCAAATTTAAATTCAAAATATAAATTCAAATTTAAATTCAAAATTTAAATTCAAAATTTAAATTCAAATTTAAATTCAAATTTAAATTCAAAATATAAATTCAAATTTAAATTCAAATTTAAATTCAAATTTAAATTCAAATTTAAATTCAAAATTTAAATTCAAATTTAAATTCAAAATTTAAATTTAAATTTAAATTCAAAATTTAAATTCAAAATTTAAATTCAAATTTAAATTCAAAATTTAAATTCAAATTTAAATTCAAATTTAATTTCAAATTTAAATTCAAAATTCAAATTCAAATTTAAATTCAAATTTAATTTCAAATTTAAATTCAAATTTAAATTCAAAATTTAAATTCAAATTTAAATTCCAATTTAAATTCAAAATTTAAATTCAAATTTAAATTCAAATTCAAATTCAAAATTTAAATTCAAATTTAATTTCAAATTTAAATTCAAATTTAAATTCAAAATATAAATTCAAATTTAAATTCAAAATATAAATTCAAATTTAAATTCAAAATTTAAATTCAAATTTAATTTCAAATTTAATTTCAAATTTAAATTCAAATTTAAATTCAAATTTAAAATCAAAATATAAATTCAAATTTAAATTCAAAATTTAAATTCAAATTTAATTTCAAATTTAATTTCAAATTTAAATTCAAATTTAAATTCAAATTCAATTTTAAATTCAAATTTAAATTCAAAATTTAAATTCAAATTTAAATTCAAATTCAAAATTTAAATTCAAATTTAATTTCAAATTTAAATTCAAATTTAAATTCAAATTTAAATTCAAATTCAAGTTTAAATTCAAAATGTAAATTCAAATTTAAATTCAAAATATAAATTCAAATTTAAATTCAAAATTTAAATTCAAATTTAAATTCAAGTTTAGATTTAAAATTTAAATTCAAATTTAATTTCAAATTTAAATTCAAAATTCAAATTCAAATTTAAATTCAAAATTTAATTTCAAATTTAAATTCAAAATTTAAATTCAAATTTAAATTCAAAATTTAAATTCAAATTTAAATTCAAAATTTAAATTCAAATTTAAATTCAAATTTAAATTCAAAATTTAAATTCAAATTTAAATTCAAATTCAAAATTTAAATTCAAATTTAATTTCAAATTTAAATTCAAATTTAAATTCAAATTCAAGTTTAAATTCAAAATATAAATTCAAATTTAAATTCAAAATATAAATTCAAATTTAAATTCAAAATTTAAATTCAAATTTAAATTAAATTTAAATTCAAATTTAAATTTAAAATTTAAATTCAAATTTAATTTCAAATTTAAATTCAAAATACAAATTCAAATTTAAATTCAAAATTTAAATTCAAATTTAAATTCAAAATTTAAATTCAAATTTAAATTCAAAATTTAAATTCAAAATATAAATTCAAATCTAAATTCAAAATTCAAATTCAAATTTAATTTCAAATTTAATTTCAAATTTAATTTCAAATTTAAATTCAAATTCAAATTCAAATTTAAATTCAAAATTTAAATTTAAATTTAATTTCAAATTTAAATTCAAATTTAATTTCAAATTTAAATTCAAATTTAAATTCAGAATTCAAATTTAAATTCAAATTTAAATTCAAAATTTAAATTCAAATTTAAATTCAAAATTTAAATTCAAATTTAAATTCAAATTTAAATGCAAATTTAAATTCAAAATATAATTTCAAATTTAAATTCAAAATTTAAATTCAAATTTAAATTCAAAATTTAAATTCAAAATTTAAATTCAAATTTAATATCAAATTTAAATTCAAAATATAAATTCAAATTTA